>CM075651.1:31252500-32502500 GCA_037953625.1 Crotalaria pallida | reverse complement strand
TGCTTGCTGCTCCTTCCAACAACTTCTGAAGTTCTTCATCATCCGCCTGTCTTTCCTTAATCAAATCCATCAACTCACTAGTGACCTGCAACATTTCCAGAACAATACTTTTCTCTTTCACCTGCATGTTCAAGTTGAGATTACTAAACTCCTGAATCAGCTGCATCTCTTTCACCATCAAGTTGCTAACATGGAGAGTTTTGCGACTCAATGCATCAGCTACCACATTAGTTTTACCAGGATGGTACTGAAGATGGAAATCATAATCTTTCAAGAATTCCATCCATCTCCTCTGTCTCATATTCAACTCCTTCTGATCGAAGAGATAACGGAGACTCTTGTGGTCACTGTACACCGCAAACTTCGTGCCATACAAGTAGTGTCTCCAAATTTTCAGTGCAAACACCACAGCTGCTAATTCCAAGTCATGAGTCGGATAATTCTGCTCATGCTGTCGCAACTGCCTAGATGCATAAGCCACAACCTTGCCTTGCTGCATAAGTACACAACCCAAGCCTTGCTTTGAAGCATCACAATACACATCGAAGGGTTGGGTTGGATCCGATAAGATCAAAACCGGTGAGCTAGTCAATCTCTTCTTCAGCTCTAAGAAACTGCTCTCACACTGCTGTGACCATTGATAAGGAACATCTTTCCTGGTCAACATTGTCAATGGAAGAGCCAATTTGGAGAAACCTTCAATGAATCTCCGATAGTAGCCTGCCAATCCTAGAAAGCTTCTGATTTCTGTGACTGATGTGGGCCTCTCCCACTTTAACACGACTTCCACCTTAGAGGGATCCACAGCAACTCCCTGTGCAGAAATCACATGTCCCAGAAAATGGACTTCATCCAACCAAAAGCTACACTTGGAAAGCTTGGCATACAACTGCTTCTCTTTGAGGATTTGCAGCACTATCCTCAAATGCTCCTCGTGCTCACTTGGGCTCTTAGAATAAATCAGGATGTCATCAATGAACACAATGACAAAAGAATCCAAATATGGCATGAAGATCCTATTCATGTAATCCATGAATATTGCAGGAGCGTTGGTCAATCCAAAAGGCATCACCACATACTCAAAGTGCCCATAACGCGTCCTGAAAGCAGTTTTTGGAATGTCCTCTTCACGGATACGGATCTGATGGTATCCCGATCGGAGGTCAATCTTAGAGAACATTGATGCACCCCTCAACTGATCCAACAAATCATCAATGCGAGGGAGTGGATACTTGTTCTTTACTGTCACTGCATTCAACTACCTGTAATCGGTGCACATCCGGAGGCTACCATCTTTCTTATTGACAAAAAGAATGGGAGCACCCCAGGGTGATACACTTGGCCTGATAAGTTTCTTTGCTAATAGCTCCTCCAATTGCCTCTTCAATTCTTCCAATTTCGGAGGCGCCATTCTGTAAGGTGCAATAGAAATTGGACCAGCACCAGGCTTTAGTTCAATACCAAACTCAACTTCTCTTTTAGGAGGCAATCCGGGAATCTCTATAGAAAAGACTTCCGGAAACTCACATACTACTGGAACTTGGCTGACATCAGATATCTCATCAACTTCCATGGCAGATAAAGAGGAATCACTAAAGATGACCGCTTTCTTACGGCAGTCAATTAGAACATTATGCTGAGTCATCCAATCCATACCCAGAATAATATCCAACTTAGTCAGAGGTAGACAAATGAGATTAACTTTGAATTCCCGCTCCAATACTCGGAGTGGGCAATCCAAACACATCTGAGAAGTGACTACTGAAGAATTTGTGGGGGTAGAAACTGACAATTTATAAGGCATATCTACAGTGGACAACCCTAGTCTTTTCATGCAGTCAATAGAAATGAATGAATGAGTTGCACCACAGTCAAACAAAACACCACAGGAAATGCCATTAACATGACAGGTACCTTTGATCAGCTCATCCTCATCAGTAACCTCTTCCCCATCAAGCGTATACACTTTGCCCCTCTGCACTGGCTGATTCCCACCTGCTCCCTGAACTTTGTTCCCATTAGCTTCCTTTTTCAGCGGACTCTTAGGACAATTGTTTGCATAATGGCCAGGCTGACCACAAACATAGCAGAGTCCTTCATTTCGACCCAAGGACCAACATACACCTCCATGTCGCCTTCCACAATGCTGACAAGGTGGAATAGGACCATAAGAAATTGCCATTGGGCCGGCTCCTCGTGGGGTTGCACCCTTAGCACCAGAATAAGGTCCTGATCTCTGCATGGGACCCTTGCCTCTTGTAGGCCCAACAGTTTTCTGAACTGCCTTGTTCCGATCTGCATCAGCTTTCCTCTTAAGCCCCTTCTCATAAGTACTTGCCACATTGACCAGATGAGAGAGATCGGAAATGTTTTGATATTCGAAAGCAAGTCGAATATCCTCCCGAAGTCCAGACTCAAACTAGATGCACTTAGCCCGCTCATCTGCATCTCTATAACCGCTGGAGTACCGAATCAGATCCTCAAATTGTGCAGCATACTCTCCAACACTTAGACTCCCCTGCTCCAACTTGAGAAACTGCAGATCCTTCTCCCTTCTAACATCCTCAGGAAAGTATTTCCCAAGAAAGCGGATCTTGAACAACTCCCATGAGATCACTTGGTTAGCGGCTTCCAAAGTCCTCCTTTGATATTCCCACCAGTGTTCCGCTTCTCCCGTCAACATGTACTCCACCAATCGAACCTTCTGATCGTCGGGTGGTTGCAAAGAGCGGAGAACCTTCTCAATCTCTTGGAGCCATTTTTGTGCCCCATCAGGATTGAATCCCCGTTCGAACCTAGGCGGTTCACTCTTTCTGAATCTAGCCATCCAGTCAATCTCCACAGGAGGTGGTGGTGGGGGTTGCATTGCTGCTGCTGCGGCTGCCACTGCTGCTGCTATGTTCTGAGCCTGGTTATCAGCCTGGTTCTGTTGCATCTGAACCAGAGTCTCAAGAATCGCAGCAATTCGGTCATTATCGGCTCGCCTTCCTGCCATGCTGTTAAGTCATGGAGGGACAACAAGTTAAAGATTTAGTAATTAAACAATTATAAACATTAATATATATAACCTATGCTAACTAATATAGACACTAAACTCTTTACTTTGGTTACTCGCTCGGTGAGTAACCCTTGGAGTAGTGAGTCCACACTCCATGGCCAAGGGAAATTGCTCTGATACTATAAATGTAACACCTTAGCTAATTTACCCATAATTACCCATTTATTAAATTAGAGAACTTAAAAATTCCTTTTTAATTAATTAAAATCCACCGTCAAACGGACGGAGTTTCCTTTGTTTTTAGGACTTTCCAAAAATAATTTAATCCTGCACCTGATAAGCATCAAATATAATATATCATTTTCAAAAGCCAGCAGGGCTTGATAAAAACAGGGCATTATAATGCCATAAGTATCTGTCAGTCATCAGAGTTATATGCGGAAGCATATATATACAAGTTTTACATCCATAAATCCATCAAAACACCCCAAATAACTAAGGGGCTGTCCTGGGCCACCAAAAAGAATATTTACATTTTTACAAACAAAAGAGTTATCACATCATCATCATGATGAATAGGCCCAGAACGTTTTCGTGTCCTAAAATACTAAAATCTACTCTCCCTGTGAGGGAGAGTGAACCTGCTCGGCCGGGGGCTGTGCTAGCTCGATCTCAGAACCTGAAAAATGTTAAGGGAGTGAGCATTGCACATGAAACAGAATTGCAGTTTCCAGATAGACATAATAAATTCATTAGGCCAAGCACAATTATCCAAATATATCAAATAACACATATTCCAAGCAACAATCATCAAGTCCAGTTATAGTCATTTCTTTAATCACATTTATTACATATTTCCTCTTAACACATAATTAAATAATAATAATTCCAATTTCCATAATTTTATTACTCATTTCCATTATCCATTAAATATACCATTTCCCTTTCCTTAATTTCCATTTACCCTTGCACCACCAGGAATTGACGCACCTGCAAGGCAATTCGGCACCTACTAGGGACTTTAAACCTGTCAGGACTGAGACACCCATTATGCATCACCCGTTAGGACTATGCTGGTTAATTTAATTAATTCATTTCCCATAAATTTCCAGTTCACATATTATTATTATTAATATTTAGGTGGTTATGCAGTGAGATTGACCCTTTGGCGCACCGACGCCTAACGGGAATTTAGGACCTAATGGGCAATTGGCCTGACAGGAATTTGGCCCTAGCAGGCAATTCACCACCTAGCAGGGCACCTAGTGTGCCGGCTTGCCCAAGGATCAGATCACACTGCATTCCCTTTTAGTTCCTTTCAGTCTCATATTCACAATTTCTAATAAATATTCACATGTCATATTTTCCAAGGCAATAATTTAATTTTCCAACATCAAATAACATAATAAAATTCATAACACATTCTATTAACAATTATATCCATATACACATATTCAAATATTCACATTTAGGGACACATAGCAAATACCACAATTAAAATAGCACAACAACACTAAATTTTATTATTCATATACACATATTCAAATATTCACATGGTCACATAGAAAATATTACAATTTTAATAGCAAAACTAACACTAAGTTTCATAATCACATTCTAAGCGTTATTTTCTGCATTATATAATTTATTATTTTTATTCACATAATTTTTATAGCTCACTACCTTAGGGTTCTTTATTAATTATCCTACACAAATAACTCCTAACAAACTATTATAACTAAATGGACACCCAATCCTATGTCAAGCCAATACCCACCCCCTTACCTCAAGTATGATGAGATAAGGATGATTTCCCTTTGCTCTAGTTTGCCACTTCAAGATAGCAACAACCCAATGATTGCAAGTGATCCTAGAGAGATTGTTGTAAGATGGTGTTGAGCTCTCTCCTTAGTGTTCTTGATTATTTGGCATGAGGATAATGGCTCTCCATGATGATAAATTAAAAATCAAGAGAAACCTAGGGGGAGAGAGAAAAGGGGTTCGAATAGAAGGAGGAACCAAGTTGAGTTTTCTAACTCATTTCATTGCCTTGATGTGTTGATGATGATACTTGGTGGAGGTTAGCTAAAAAAAAACAAGAACAAAATAGAGTAGAAAACTAAGCCTTAAATGAGAGAAAGGGACGAAGAAGCTCTGTTGATGTTGGATGGGGTTTTGTTTTACTTAAGTAATGTTGTTGCCTTTGTTTATTTTTGCTTTTACGGGTCTGATGCCTACTTTTGGTGGCCACGGGTGCTTCTTGATTAAGCCACCATTCCGTGGCTGGGCTGGTGCCACGCTGGTGGCACCAGCCCTTGTTTCTTTTTTTTTTTAATTTATTTATTTATTTATTCTCTTTTTATTTAAATATTTTTCTTCACCTTTACGAATGTCGTATTTCTTCGTTACCCGTCGGATCTTGCTCAAATTTTGAGACAAGCTTCCTAAGACCCTAAATTTAACATCCAACGGTGGAAATTGTGTTTGAAGGCTTGGACAATTTATTTTCAAATTTCCTAACTTAGAGTGTTCTTAAAATCAAACTTACTCCGAAATTCAACTTAGTTTGATAAATTCCACATTCTAAATACCCTAAGGTAAATATCATAATATATTTACTTGGAAATTAAAATTGAGGATGCTACATTTGAAATCGTCCAAAACGACCGATTTCATAAATTATTTTTGAAATCGGTCATAAAGACCGATTTTAAAAGTCTTTTTTTACTTACCACATAATTTATTTTTGAAATCGGTCATAAAGACATGACCGATTTCATAAGTATCTTTGAAATCGTCCAAAACGACCGATTTCATAAATTATTTTTAAAATCGGTCATAAAGACCGATTTTAAAAGTCTTTTGTTTTTTACTTACCACATAATCTATACATCCCCTGATGCATGAAATTAAAAAATTTCTTCTTTACACAGAAGAATACCAATTACAGAACCTAACCAAGCTAAAATTCATAAGCAAAATTCATATCAAACTAACAATCTTGAAGTAGAAAATACAAAATACTTATCAAACTAAGAAAATACACAGGAGTTACAAAAGTTGAAGAATATATAACCGAATTACAGAACCTAAGCAAGCTAAAATTCATAAGCAAAATTCATATCAAACTAACAATCTTGAAGTAGAAAAATACAGAACCTAACCAAGAAAAATTCATAAGCAAAATACTTATCAAACTAACAAAATACTCAAGAGTTACAAAAGTTAAGTATTAAAGCCTAGCTAATAGTTTTGAGAGTAAGTATAAATGATGACCAACGCTCAATAACATTGTCAATGCATTCTTGTGGTATGGGACCTTGAGGACTGTGATTCATGACCTGAAATATAAATGAGATAAAGATTATTCAATTACCTCATTACTTTGTTCAATAAACTCAAAATACAAAGTCATATTCAATTACCTCATTCCATTTGTTGGAAATATTTGTCATGATAATGGTGAGCATATTTATCATAACATAATACCCACATTCTACGCTCCCCTGTTGTTTTGCACACTACAACATACAGCATTTGAAATATTAAATAAAATTATATATCAACACAGAAGACAAATTCAAATCAATATAGGTTCGTTGTCTAATAATATATCATTAGTCTATAGGTATGTTTTGTGCAAACATGTTGTGGTCAAGTTTGAGAACCCTTAGATTCACAAGGGAGCTTATAGCTTCAGGAATATTATCAGCATAATCGTTGCTAGACAAGTCAAAGGTTTCTAGGGAACCAAAGTTGCCAATGTTGTTAAGTGAATCAGAAATCTTGTTGGAGGAGAGGTTAAGGATCTTTAGAGAGCTCAAACTCCAGAAATCTGAAGGCAAAGCAGTGATTTTGTTGAAGCTAAGATCCAAAGATTGAAGCTTGCTGAGCTTGCCTATAGTGGTATCAGGAATAGGACCAGATAGGCCCATACCAGAAAAGTTTAACTCAAAAATATGTTCTTTATTTCCATCACATGAAACCCTTTGCCATGAACAAACAGAGGAAGCAGTGAAGTTATGGAAACCCATCTTGTTCAAGAACTCAGACACAAAGAACTCATCAGTGTTTGGTTGCTGAGAAGCCAAATGCTTGAACAAGAGTGTCAAAACCAAAACAGAACCAAATACTCCCAAACCCATCAGAGAGATAATGAGAAATAAATGATGCAAAATAGCAACACAAGGAAACACACCTCTCAGAACTTCAAATCTAGCATGACCATAGTTTAGATTATTAGATGATGGGGTTGTAATAAGTTTTAACTCTAAGGAAGTCAATGCTTTTTATGCATTATTCTAAACGAATCTCCTTGAACTTAAAAAGAGTGCAAGTGAAAGGGAGAGTAAAAAGAAGGACACAAAAGTAGTGGTACTTTTAAAGGAAACAAATTAACTGTGATGTAAATAACACAAAGATTGTGGGAAAGTAACAAGAGAATGTGAACAAGGCTTGTCTGGATTTGGAGATCTCCGACTCAGATTGTGACCATACAAAACTGTAATTTTAATAAATTGCACAAGTTTGAAGTCTCCTACCATAATCTAAATCATGAGGTCCCGGTGATGCTTCAGGGTGGTATTGAAGAGACATAATTCTTTGAGAGTTATTTAAATTAACAAATTAAAAGATTAAAATATTAAAAAAATAATTCTTTTAGAGGGGAGTTAGTATACCGAACTTTAGTGGCTAACTGTATTCATCAGAACAATTTGAAAAAAGTAGAGGAAATATTCAATAAGATGAGGGAATTAGAATTTCCAGTTACAGCATTTGCTTGTAACCAGTTACTTCTTATGTATAAGGGATAAGGGATATCCTTGTTCATATGAAGGAAAGTTTAGAAGTGAGCTAGACATATGTGTGTGTGTAGTGCCCTAACTACCAATCCACAAACTATATGCATGCCACTAGTACTTACTTCAATGGATGTTTGCAAAGTATATAAAATAATTAGATAAACAATGTCCCACCATTGCCGCCGCCTATAGCTAACACTCTTGGTGAAAATTGATCTATTTAGTGCATATGGAATTATGGAATAAGATAGAGGCCATTGCCCACATGTAACTTATACGCGTCCGAAGCACTTAAAGATCCATGCTTCATGTGCTATTGCTACTTTTTTTCAATGAACTTCGTCCCACTACTTTACATAAAGATCATAACATTAAAATTTTGTACCCTCTTATCTATAAATGGCAGCCAGCTAAACTGCACAAGCACAACCACCCCACTTATGTTACGTTTTTGAGTTTCATTCCATCCAATTCTACCCAATTCCAGCAAAGTAAAATTTAGTAACATTTGGGTTTGAACAGCTTATTATAAAAAAATATTATAAGTTGAACTTGTAATGTCACACCTTGTGCTCGAACACCAAATTATTAGTTGATGTGTTACTGTTGGAGAAAGAGAATGCCTTTTACTTATAAAATCTTAATCAACGCAAAAGGCAGCAACGATGAATACAGCAGCAAAGAAGAAAAAAAAGATTGAATAATATTTAAATTAACAAAAAAAAAGGCAGCTATCCATATGTAACTACTGTAAAGATTTAAGAGATGGATTTCAGATCTGGCTAGAAGATTACTATATAATACGTTGGGGAATTTCTTATAGTTTTCTAATATCTTTACTAATCTTATCCTATATCGCGGGATGATGCATTATGCTCATGCAATGACAATATAACGACAATATATCTCAACCTAAGCAAATATAGCAATCAATCAATACCATGTAATGGTATAGGTCTGAGTCTTCGTATACCGCGATACAAACAAGCACACAATTTATCGGGTATACTACTAGCTACGATAGACCTTTACTTCAACTTTGAGAGAGTACGGAGTGTCCTAATAGATCACCTAAATACCACGGTGTCTTAGGGAAGCTTCTCTCTCACCTCGACTCCAGCAAATACTTTGTCCGAAATCGTTGCGGGATCTCCCAACTGTCAGCTGCTCCAGCTTCCTGACTTATACGCACCTCGTACTAGATAGGAGACACTAACGTTACTAGTCTATCTAAATAATCACCATACTTAAAATCCAAAATGCGTTTTCGAAAATTCCTTTTACTTTTTGTCGGAAAATCGTAAAACTTCAAGATTTTCTCAAATCAAAATCCAACTTTCACTATACTTTAAATACTTCGAAATCATTATAGAAATCAAGGATATCATTTTAAATAAATGGATCGGTTGCTGGTCCGTCTTGGACAGCAGCTCGCTCGATCCCGAAAACATCGAATAACGTCACTTTTGAAATTCAACTTTTCTTAAATCACGTACCATTTAAAACTCACACTTAAGACCAACAAAACACATTTTCAAGATTGAAAAACAATTTAAATAAATCTGGACAGCAAAGATGCAAGTCCATAAGCCACTCTTTTAGAAAATCCGAAAATACCGTAAAATTGCACTCTTCAAACCAACTTTATCCTATATTAAAAACTCAACTTCAAATCACTTTAAAAACATTTTAAAACAATAAATACATCTTAGAAAAATTCTGGACAGCATCATATGCTAAGTCCCAAGTTCATTTTTTTCATTATTCAAAACCAATTTAAATCCATAGAAAACTAAGTATCTTGAAAACAATCAAATAAACACCTTGATTAACAATTTTTCAATCAAATAAAGTAATGAAACATATAGGCACACATAAACTGAATCATACTCATATAAACACTTTAAATAAACAAATTGGTTGCTGGTCTATTCCGGACAACCACAACCAAGATTCGAAAACACCGAAAGATCGTTATTTAATCTCTTTAATACTTCATGTTAAAATGAACATTTGAAATGATTTATTTTCAAACATAACACTTATGAAATCAAATAAGGCAGCAACTAGTAACCCAATACTTTTTCAAATAATCTAATTCTTTTTAAGATCAATCAACTTCAGAAAATTAATTACATCATCGTAATTTGTCGAATAACTCATTTTCCTTTACTCCTTTTGTCAAATAAACAATTCCTAGACACTCAAACAAATAAATTCAATCAGCATGTATCACCTAAAGCAAACCATTTAGCACATAGCACATAGCATATTTTCAGATCATAATTTCAAACTAATAGCCTAGATCGAAACACCGTAGACAATCAATCTTGTAAACCCATTCATGCATAGTCTAAACATATCATCAAGCAGTCATTCATTCAATTGCTTTAAGACATTATAATCATCATACAAGTCCAGCCAAGTCACAAAGCAAAGCACAAAATTCATGTTTGTCAAAAACATTTAAATAAGCTCTTGTTCAATTACGGGAAAGCACAAAAGATAAAATTTAAAACTATATCAAATCAACTTGTTTAATTCTCAAAATCTCCATAACATACCAATATATGTTAAAGTTAACCATATAAAATTTCCAAGTCATTTGAACAATCCTAAGTTAGGTTTCCAATCAGATTTTGCATAAAAAAGCAAGATAGAACTGTTGCTGGCCTGTGGCCAAAATGCCGTAATTAAAAATAGTGTTTCAACTCCGAATTGCATGAAAATTGGTATAAATCTTCCTTAAACAATCAAGATCATCTCATAAAAATTTCAGATTATTTGGAGTTGTGAAAGTCACACTTTTTCAATTAAACTTGTCACTAAGTCTGGAAAATCTGAACCAAACGGTTCACTGTTTTTCAATTGGTAAAAATATCAAACCAACTCCAAATCACCTCAAATTTTACAGAGAGTCACATGACATGTTTAAGGAACTACCATAAAAAATTTAGAGTAGTTTAGGTCAGAAAACTCGGTTTAGGTTTTCCCTTGAAAACTTATTTTTCCAAAATCGTTTTCACCAAAATGACTTCATTTCAATTAACAACCAATCTCTAAAAAATCATATAAAAATTCAGAGAAGTTCATCTTAACATACTTTAAGTCAGTGACAAAGTTTCAGAATCATTGAACACACATAAATATCATTTATCAAAGTCAGAAACACACACATCACCATTTCAGCACAATATCACTTTATTCAACAAGTTCGTTCATTCATTTATTTTTATGAAAATCAATAATACACTCATACACACATAGCTTCATGAAGTCAACACATATTTATTCAAGGAAATTTAACTCAAAAGTTAAGGTCCAAACCGTGACCTTAACTAGGTTTTCTCAAAAGCGTTTTTCAAAGATTAAAGACTTCTAAAAACAACTTCAAATCCAATAACAATTTCACATCATTCATCAAGCAAGTAAAAATATACCCCTAGCATGCATTTTCTACATAAAACCGTGAGCATCATTACATTTCTAAACAATTTTTATTTCACATCAAACACTTAAGATCAACACAAAGTTCATGGAAATCACATACTCATCACTTAGACTTAAGAAAATTCTAATCTTTCCAATTAAGCATGTAAAACCGTGACTAACACATAAAGATCACAATCATCACATAAATTTTATTCACTTAAAGCATCACTAAATCTCAAGATCACAACATGCAAGAGATCAAACAAAAGAAAGTCAAGCTTTCACTCACAACAACAACAAAACCGTGGCCAATATAAGAAAATCACTAAGAAACCTTAATCATTTTCAAAGATCATTACATTAAAACTCAAGTATTAAACACATCATAGTTTAAACATGGATCTTGACATGCATGAAGTCAAAACATTTGATCTTTGGAAAATCCTCTATGAAAGCTCAAGAATTAAATTCTTTTCAAAAGCACTTTTGAGAAATCAAGGAAAAGTGGACAAGTTCACAAGACAACTTTAGATCATAGAAGAAAACACTTCTTAACAAAAACTTCAAGATCAAGTTGAAAAATCAACATGCATGTAAAGGAAATTACTAGATCTAACTTGGAAACAACATGCATCAACACTTTTTAAACAAAATCAAAGTTTTAGAAGAAAATCATGAGAAACGAAAATGGATCAAGGAAAAGGTTTAAAACTTTTAAGATCATGAAACAAAATTCTTACTTAATAAAAAACTTTAAAGAATTCAAGTCCAAAATCTTTGGTTTCTCTTTGGTTTTCCTTTCCTCTCCTCACGGCTCACTCATCTTCTCTCTAAGGTCCATGGTTTTTCCTTCTCTTCTTCACTATCTTGGCTCGTCCTTGCTTAGGTTATGAAGTGTTCAAGGTTTGGTTCCCTTTCTCTCAAGGTTCGGCCACTCTCTCTCTCCCTTACTTTCTCACTAAGAGCTTGATGATGCTCTTAGTGTTGTGTGTTTGGTCTTGGAAAGAAATGAAGGAAATGAAAACAAGAGAAGTGTATGTGTTGGATCACTCTCTCTTCACACTCACGGTTTCGAGAGTGTTTGTTGGTGTGGGTTGTTGTTGTTTGTGTTGATGAAGGAATGAAGAAATGATGAAGAAATGAAGAATGAAACAACTCACTCTCTCCTTCACACGGTTTTGGGTTCCTTTCTCTTATCCTTCTTCACTTTTTCCTAATTGCCATCAAGGGCTTGCATGGGTGGCTCCTTTGCAATTACTTGGGGACTAAGTCACAAAACTTGGAGGCCAAGTCTTGCTCCTAGGTCCCTCACGGTTTTGCTTCTAAGTCCATCCTTAGGTCATGCTTTGGTCATGAAGGTGATGTCATGGGTTTGACTTTGTAGCATGGCACTTGGTAACCAAGTAAATGAGCTTGGTGTCCAAGCCATGCACTTGGACATTCGGCCATAGGGCATTAGGGTAGACTAGGTTAGCTTAATTAGGTTTAAGGCACTAATTAGGTTCTAATCATGATTAGGGTAGGATTAGGTTAATTAATCTAGGTTTAGTCCACTAATCCTCGGTGGTTAGGGCTTAATCAAGGATTAAGATGCTAATCAAAAACTTAATCATAGGTTTAAGGAAAATTAACCCTAGATTAGCTCATTAATCTTAAGGGTTTAGGGTTTTAAGAGAGTGATTAAGTTCTTAATCAAGGATTAAGAACTCGATTAGGGTTTTAATCCACGATTGGGACACTAATTAGGGCTTCTATGGATAACTCTAGGTCAAGACGATTGGACTTTAATTTCTTTGAAACTTAATAAAAATAGTCTTCCATCTTAAAACCATAAGACCATATGAATCAATTTGAGAAAACAAAACCTTAATTAAAACCTCAAGTAATACAATTCATTGAAAACCTTAGAAAAACAAACACATGAAGTCATAACACAAGTGGATTAAATTCCAAAGTGTATAAATCCATTATGAAATCAAAACTCCTTTAAATCGATTAAATAACTCAAAACTCAATAAAATCATTTGCTTGAACTTTATAAAAACCTTTGTTTACCAAAATTCCATAAAATCGAAAATTGATTTCGTAATCGAATAAAATATTCATCGAAAATCATTTGTAAAGGAATATCCCAAAATTTCTTTTTAATGAAAACTTATTTATTGTCGTTAGAAAAATAAGGGATGTCACACTCTCCCCAACTTAAAGATTTCTCGTCCTCGAGAAATGCTACGCTGGACTTCACGATCAACGGATGTCGAATTCCTGCAAGTGATTCCTTTAGCCTTTAACAATAGTCGTCGTCCTCGAGTCGTCAATTATGTATCCTTCTTTGGAGGTTCTTGGGAGTGAGTCAAATTGATTACTTCCAAAAGTAATCTTTTGGGCCATTCCATTATCAGATACAATGGAATATTAATGGTTTAGTTTCGTCAACAAAAGTTTAAGGGTTCAAGGGTTTTGAAACAACAGTTAGAAAGAATAACATACTTATGCCAATCCCTACAAGGGCACTATTATTCTCATGATTTTTCTCCCCAACTTTGATGAATCATATTCCTATACACCACATCCATACAATAGCATTTGACAGAGACTAAAACCATAAAATTCCCAACATTCATCAATTCTAGTTTATCTTACCAAAACTTCCCTTCACTTTGTTCAAGCCTATCCGAATATCACCTTAAAGGCTGCTGACTAAACCAAATTTTCTCCCTCATCGACTTACTATGGTAACTATTATCCCTTCCTTTTCCTTAACAACCACTAAATTCCTAAGGAAATATACATCATCTGACTCCTCATCCTAAACAATTTATGTATTCTAAACCTTTTTCTACCTCTTTATGGCTCGTCTTCGGGTTCTAAACCATCAAAAGCTCTCCAACTCCGGGATTCATCCTTTAAATTAACGATCTTAACACCTAATGACGCCCTTAATTCCACAGCTTACGGTCACCTATGTCCATCAAAATGTCAAATCTTAGTCATCTAACCCAATTCTGATCGTCTCTTAAGGGTTCTATCCGTTAATTTCACCACATGATCCATTCAATTTTATGGTCCTATTATAAATTCACATCCACTCCAATCATTTACCTACCCCAACTCGGGCTTCTCTAACTCTAAATCCTTCAGACTTGTTTTAGATATCCACCATCTTAACACTACCCACACTATTACTCAGGGTAAGCTGCTATCAGACTTCTTGGTTTTAATTCCTCCGGTCATTCCTCTATTACA
Organism: Crotalaria pallida; assembly: GCA_037953625.1. Lineage (NCBI taxonomy): Eukaryota > Viridiplantae > Streptophyta > Magnoliopsida > Fabales > Fabaceae > Crotalaria > Crotalaria pallida. The sequence goes on along the minus strand of CM075651.1, from coordinate 32,488,022 downwards.
CTTATGGCTCAAAGGGGTACTCTTACCCTACTTTGTTCCTAATACATCACCTTCGCTCACACTCACTTATCCCTCAACCATCATAACTCTTCCTTAGCAACACCTTCACTGTCCCCCTCAAAATCGGGAAATATCTACTTGATTGGCATAAGATATCAAGGTCGAAGATTGTCACAAAGTTTCTGAAGAAGAAAATTGTTTTGTCAAAGTTCAGGAGATGAAGTTTTGGGTTTATCAGTAATCATGGTCTTGTCAATTTGCTTTGACAGAACATGTCATTTTTCGAAAGACATGCCAGGTCGCCAAGGACGTTGGTCATGATCACAAGAAAAAGGGTTTATATCAAAAGAAGCCTCAACAAACAAGGTCTCATATCAGGGGTTCAAAAGTCATTGTAGACAAAACGGGTTCCCAACAAAGAGGGCTTCAACAAACAAGAGAAGGTTCAGGTTACGCAGAAAAGGGCTCATGATGACACTAGTCTCGGTTCTTAGTACTCACTGTAGACAAACTCCCGACGCACTCCAGAGATGATAGAAACAGAACGATTGGGATAGGACGATAAACATGGTGTGAACACGCGCGTTACTTCATACTTCTATTCTCACTCATCGAGATTCTAACACTAACACACAAACAAATACACACAAGCAAAGCATGTAAGCCCATATAACAGGCTACTTAGGACAATCATTGCTCTGATACCACAAATGTAACACCCCGATTTGACAACTTGAAAAATATAATTTCCTTAACTCAATGTAGTGAAAATTTGGACCAATTTTTTATTTTTTTTGAAACATGACATGGATATGAGAATCTCCAAGTTCCAAAATCTTTCATCAAATAATTTACAACAGAAAATTGATTCTCATATCTCATGTTATACTTCAAGCTCCAAACCGAGATGTTACGAAACATCGCACTTTGAAACTCGTTTTCACAATCACATTTAGAAAGCCCATATCTTTTGTGTTAACTAGAAAAATTAGCGTTGATTGTCCAGCTTTATAAAACATCTTTCGGGTGCACATGTGGATACAGCTAATGATGTCTAAGTACCTGGTAAGGGAGTACAATACTTGGACGCAGACACAATAACAGCAGACTTCCGCCAACATGATACTCCTCAGCAAGGTCGAATCATCCACCGTCGAATCCTCGAGTCGAGCTTGGCCTTCTTCTTCTTTGAGACTCCATCTCGGTCGTGTCGTCGTAGGCCAATGCTTGCAGCGCCAATTCCCAATATAAACTATTCACTCTGTCACCTGTGGACATCATCACAGAAGTCCACATGGAAGGGGGAAAGACAGAGAGAGTAAGCATTCCGAACGACGTATCGTCGACGGTGTGAGTTTACGATAGGCAAAATATTAAGACAATACAAGCATACACCAATACACATTCACAGCACAATAACACAACAGGTAATTATGCAAGATGCATGGGGATGAAATGCAATAGTCACATTATCTAACACTATGTCCTTTCCTTAGGGAGTCTCTAAATCAGCTCGTCTCGCAAAGTCGAATTTCTTGAACAGCTTGTCTCACAAAATCGAAGTCTCTCGATCGGCTTATCTCGCAGGGTCAAAGTGTAACATCCAAAATTTCATGTGTTATAATTTTATTCCTGTAGTTATTTTTTTTAATATTAAATTATTAAAGAACTTAGACCTTTATATTATATTAGGCATATAGATTTTATGGTAATACATTGTTGAATAAGGGTACTTGATAGAATCATTATCATTATTATTATTATTATTATTATTATTATTATTATTGTTGTTGTTATTATTATTATTATTATAAGATAAGATAGTAATAGATATTATTTTATTTAAATTATTCTATTTTATCTTTATCAATTTTAGCTTTTGATAATATTTGTGACTAAAAGGATAAGTTAGAATAATTGATTTAAAATAAATAAAAAGTTAAGATCAGATATGTTAGTTTCATTCTCCTAAAAACAAAACCTAGCCTCTTCCATTAGGAGAACCAGAGGGAGAAAACATACAAGAGAAAGAAGAAGAAAAAGAAGAAGAGAGAATCCCCATTAAGGTAACACTAAAACCCAAATTAAACTCCATAAAATAATATTTGAGAATTGACTAATCTTTATGTAACTTTTCGGATCTGTATCATTAGAGAAGTATACGTAATCTTGCTATTGTTAGTTGTTTATGTATTAATTGATTAACTGTATATCCTTTCCCAGTTTATAATATATATATACCTGGATGCAAGAATTTATTATGCGGTTCTAAACTATGGCTTTATACTGTATGCAAATCTCTAATAGAATTTCTTGGAAATCTAATTTGTATGTACAGTAGCGTCATTCACAATTTGATATATGTTCTAAGTGTTATATATATAATCGGCCACAATTTTATAATTATATCTTTAGTACCAATTTCAATTCATCTATATATGTGTACGCGTTATTATGTGTACTGGTGCTCAGATTATTATCATTTGTATGGTTATAGTTATATATTAAATTTGTAAAGAGATTTATGTCCAAAGTATTTATTGTTGAGTGGATTCTTTTGAATCAATTGTTTGATCACACACACTGCACACCAACCATATGATTATTAGGACTGACCCGGACGCGGGTGTAAGTTATCCGAACTCGGGGCGCCGGGCAAGGGGTAGGCACCTCCAGCAGGAGTCCGGACGCGGGTGTAAGTTATCCGAACCCGGGGCGCCGGGCAAGGGGTAGGCACCTCCAGCAGGCGTGCTGTGTGCAAGAGAGGTTGGGAATGTTCTGTGCACCAAATATGAATAGTTATAATGTTATTTTAGAGGAGTCTTTTGACTCAAACGAACTCCAACAAATAATTCAGAGGACTGACTCGGACGCGGGTGTAAGTCATCCAAACCCGGGGCGCCGGGCGAGGGGTAGGCACCTCCAGCAGGCGTGCTGTGTGCAAGATAAAAAGTTAAAGTTAATGGTTGGAGTTCGAGGCCAAAAGGCCTGCAATTAATGATTGTTCTGCATTAATTCTATTAAATAGTCATTTTTTTGTTCATGTGATTGATAATTGTATGATACTAGACACGAGTTATATTATTAAATATTATTTCCCTCATTATTTTTTTTATGGAGATTTTCCGTACATGTGACGGCTGACAATATCATAGTTCAAAAATAATTTTCAAGCGAAATAGTGTTACTGAGATTTTTATCTCACTATTCGGGTTTGATGTTGTCAGATTGAGATTTTGAGAAGCAAGATGTCAGGAAGAAGACAAGTTTATAATATTAGTTTTCTTGTGTAAATTATTTTTAAGGAGTCTACATTAAGTTTAAAGAGGATTGTTGGCATTGTAATGCCCTTCTAGTTTTAGTGCCCAGTGTCATTGTAGAACAAGTAAAATTTTCAATGTAATTTTATTTAACAATTATTTTGGTTCAAGGAGATGTATATTTTTCTTAATGAGACTTTTTTTTATTTATGGAATATTGTACTTGGTAAGCTTCCATGGATTGTGTATTTTTTTTTAGAATTAAGGTGTTACATTTTTGGTATCAGAGCAGTTCGGTTCTCTTCGGACAATCATATAAATTAATTAACTATAAACTGGGCACTTAGGGAATAGATAGAATCACGATGATTAGTATGTGTATGACAAGGTTTGGAAGGAATCGTGATGAGTTTTACTACTTGGATAGATGATATTGCTACTTGGATAGATGGTATTGGGACTAGTTACCCCAATATTGGTATCCTGGTGTAGAGTCATTACATCCGTTCGGCACATGCTGCTAGTGTTTGTTTTTGTGTGTACATTTTGAAGAATAAAGTATAAACAGTATCTTATTTTGTAACTTTGTGATCCGGACACAATGTTACATGTTTGAGGCTATCATATGCTCTTACTCTTTATTGAATTATATTGGTGTATGTTCTTTTGATACATAAGGATGACAATGTTTGCAAATGTACTTATATAGATTCATGCAATCAAAGGGATTCACAGATACAAACTAAACACTTAGTAGTGCTGTAAATATAGCGGGATCATATTTTAATTAGAGGTTGATCTTAAAAACTCAAGTATTGATTAATTATATATGTATATATATATATATATAGGTATGTATGTTCGCAAGTATCATGTGATAGTTAGGAAAAAAGAAAATTAATTAATCCTTGAATTTTTATCATGAGGTTGGGAGTTTTAAGTTCTTTTACTGGATTGTTGTATTAGTTTCCCTGCATCATTCATTGAGGATTTAGATCCAATTTAGAAATATTTATGATTGAAAGTTTTGATTGATGTCATCGGTATAATTTTATTTTTAAGGTATTTTAGTGAATACATTTAAATATGTTTCTTTATTATTTTTTAAAAAAATTAAATATAGGTTAAAAGCACTGTTGCTCTTGAGTAAAAACGCTACTGCTAATGTTTCTGCCGCTATCACTTTTTCGAAATTTTTGTTGTTTTATTTGTTCTAGGTGATCAAAATTTATATGCCAGCCTTGGTTAAGTTATCTCCTATTTTTCTGCCCTCTAATATTGATTTTTTTTAATGCTGCTGAGATAATTCATATCTATGTATGAGGATTGAGGAGTAGATGTCTTGATTTATGTTATTAGGTAGTTTCAAAGGGGTTGCTTTGTGTAGTTTCTTATATATCTATTGTCTTCTAAAACTCTATTGTATTCCTATTGGTTTAAGTATTTCTTGTACTTCTAGTTATTTTTTCTTCAATGAAATTTATCTTATTACGATAGATAGATAGATAGATAGATAGATAGATAGATAGGTAGGTAGGTTATCTAGAAATTCATTTTTGTTAAAAGAAAAATAATTACTTTTGAGCTGAATAGCATGAGAGTGTGAAATGATATTTATTTTGTTTGTTTCCAACATGTGTTTAAAAAAAAAGAAATTATAAGTTCTAAAAGATTTTTTTTCATCTTGTTATTAATTTTATTTTTTTCAGTTAGATGCATACTATAAAAGTTAACATCTTTTTAACTTTTGTGATAATTTGAAAGTTAAACACTTTCGTTTTTTTTAATATTATTTTTGATATAATACGTGCATGCGTATCTCTTAATATATTGAATTATAATTTTTTGTTATTTATATGATATTACATGTTTAGGTAACTTTAAAGCGACTATAAATTCAATTTTAGAAAATTTATACTTTAATTTATTTTTTTCCCGAGACACATAATAATTACAAAAATAATTACTTACAAAAATTTTATATTACTTGTTGACGTACGTTAAACTCTATTTTCATATGTATTATGAGCAAATTGTCTTATTAGTTAGATGTGTTTTTTTTTTTTACCCTTTTTTTAGAAGTGTCTTGTTTCAATGTTGTTTTATTGTCACGTGATTAACATATTATTATGTTCTTACTTCTTTAAGTTTTTCTCATAACATGTAGATATACAAAATCTAATTTTTTGTTTATATGATGGTTGAGAGTAAATTATGTCTCTTCATTATACATGAATTATTATTATTTGTATTATACATGGTGTTTTTTTGTATAATATTATCTTTTAATTATATTATTGTGTTTAGTTGAATATTTAGATTTTTAATTTTACATTAGACAGGTAAAGAACATGACTTTTTAAATGTCTTTTTTAGACCAATTTGTACCTTGCCGTCACATAGGTTAGAGTTCTCATTGACTTAATTTCAAGATTTAGTCCAATATTACTACTAGATTTAAGTAAACTCGAGAATCAATTAGCTAGAGAACTTGTTAGCTCATAAATTTATTAAAAATGACATTTTACATACTTTGTTTAGTACTTTTACTTTTAGTTGAGAAAAATAAATAACTTAGAGCAGGAGGTAGTGAATAGATTATGGACACTTGAATAAGATGATCGTTGACACTAAATATCATTTTCCCACATATAAATGATTTTTAGATCAATTGGGAGACGCCGTAAAATTTTCTAAGTTGACATAAGATCACCACAAAATTAAGATCAAACTTGAGGATATACCTTACAATATATTTTGGACTGAGACTGGTCACAATAAATACCAAGTACCGTTAGAGTTTGAAAATGTTAGTTTTGATTGAATAACATAAAGTTTTTAGGATATGTGATTACCATTTAGGTGCTGATTTTTTTTTATAAAGAAACCTCAAGAATGTGAAAATAATTTTTTTGAGCCCAGGAAGAAATTGACAACTATGTTATCTTAAATTTTCCAAACCTTTTAAATGAATTTGAGGTTTACAGTAATGCATTAACGAACGAATAATTGTTTTTGTACTAGAGGTTATCATAATGAGACATTAGAAACATTATATCTTAAATTTAATTTAACCATGTCTATAAAACTGAACAAATGACATTTAATAATTTATATGGAACCATATATATATCTCAAGTATTTGATGTGTTCTTATGCATAATTTTAATTTTTTTTTGCATTCGTTTTGGACTTTTAGCTATTTTCATTGTTGAATTATGAATTCTTTTTAGATGATAATTGCATGATTTGAACTTACAAATGTAAGGATATGTAATTTTTTAGAAGACAAACTTTGAATTGAAGTAGCGGTGTGGAAGTAAGATAAGATTTGAAATAGTTACATGAAGCAACTTGAAAGTTACACTTAGAGTCTCTACAGTCCATAGAATATTGATAATTCAAATTTTGAGGACAAAATTTTTTTAAACGAGGGGAGAAATGTAACATCCAAAATTTCATGTGTTATAATTTTATTCCTGTAGTTATTTTTTTTAATATTAAATTATTAAAGAACTTAGACCTTTATATTATATTATAATGATAATCAAATAGGCATATAGATTTTATGGTAATACATTGTTGAATAAGGGTACTTGATAGAATCATTATCATTATTATTATTATTATTATTATTATTATTATTATTATTATTATTATTATTATTATTATTATTATTATTGTTGTTGTTATTATTATTATTATTATTATTATTATAAGATAAGATAGTATTAGATATTATTTTATTTAAATTATTCTATTTTATCTTTATCAATTTTAGCTTTTGATAATAGTTGTGACTAAAAGGATAAGTTAGAATAATTGATTTAAAATAAATAAAAAGTTAAGATCAGATATGTTAGTTTCATTCTCCTAAAAACAAAACCTAGCCTCTTCCATTAGGAGAACCAGATGGAGAAAACATACAAGAGAAAGAAGAAGAAAAAGAAGAAGAGAGAATCCCATTAAGGTAACACTAAAACCCAAATTAAACTCCATAAAATAATATTTGAGAATTGACTAATCTTTATGTAACTTTTCGGATCTGTATCATTAGAGAAGTATACGTAATCTTGCTATTGTTAGTTGTTTATGTATTAATTGATTAACTGTATATCCTTTCCCAGTTTATAATATATATATACCTGGATGCAAGAATTTATTATGCGGTTCTAAACTATGGCTTTATACTGTATGCAAATCTCTAATAGAATTTCTTGGAAATCTAATTTGTATGTACAGTAGCGTCATTCACAATTTGTCATTCACAATTTGATATATGTTCTAAGTGTTATATATATAATCGGCCACAATTTTATAATTATATCTTTAGTACCAATTTCAATTCATCTATATATGTGTACGCGTTATTATGTGTACTGGTGCTCAGATTATTATCATTTGTATGGTTATAGTTATATATTAAATTTGTAAAGAGATTTATGTCCAAAGTATTTATTGTTGAGTGGATTCTTTTGAATCAATTGTTTGATCACACACACTGCACACCAACCATATGATTATTAGGACTGACCCGGACGCGGGTGTAAGTTATCCGAACCCGGGGCGCCGGGCAAGGGGTAGGCACCTCCAGCAGGCGTGCTGTGTGCAAGAGAGGTTGGGAATGTTCTGTGCACCAAATATGAATAGTTATAATGTTATTTTAGAGGAGTCTTTTGACTCAAACGAACTCCAACAAATAATTCAGAGGACTGACTCGGACGCGGGTGTAAGTCATCCAAACTCGGGGCGCCGGGCGAGGGGTAGGCACCTCCAGCAGGCGTGCTGTGTGCAAGATAAAAAGTTAAAGTTAATGGTTGGAGTTCGAGGCCAAAAGGCCTGCAATTAATGATTGTTCTGCATTAATTCTATTAAATAGTCATTTTTTTGTTCATGTGATTGATAATTGTATGATACTAGACACGAGTTATATTATTAAATATTATTTCCCTCATTATTTTTTTTATGGAGATTTTCCGTACATGTGATGGCTGACAATATCATAGTTCAAAAATAATTTTCAAGCTAAATAGTGTTACTGAGATTTTTATCTCACTATTCGGGTTTGATGTTGTCAGATTGAGATTTTGAGAAGCAAGATGCCAGGAAGAAGACAAGTTTATAATATTAGTTTTCTTGTGTAAATTATTTTTAAGGAGTCTACATTAAGTTTAAAGAGGATTGTTGGCATTGTAATGCCCTTCTAGTTTTAGTGCCCAGTGTCATTGTAGAACAAGTAAAATTTTCAATGTAATTTTATTTAACAATTATTTTGGTTCAAGGAGATGTATATTTTTCTTAATGAGACTTTTTTTTTATTTATGGAATATTGTACTTGGTAAGCTTCCATGGATTGTGTATTTTTTTTATTAGAATTAAGGTGTTACATTTTAGGGCAGGGAGTGATCGCCGGTGCAAAGAGGCACAGACAAGGAGCGGCTCCTGGCAAGGCTTCTAAGGGAGGGGTACATGGATGAACTGACACACCGGAATGAGAGGGTGATCCTTAGACTGTGTAGGAATGGGACTACACATTACAGGAAGGCTTAAATGAATTGATTGGTACTACCCATATCAACAAGATGCATCTTCTTTTCGGTAGCCCATCACATAAGAACTCCATGGTTAAGCGTGCTTGACTTGGGGTAATTCTAGGATGGGTGACCTCCTGGGAAGTTTTCCCGGGAAGTGTGCGAGTGAGGACAAAGCACGCTGAAAAGACTCGTGTTGGTACGTGGGGACAGTCGCAATCCATTTGCCTGCCAGGGATGTTACAAATGGTATCAGAGCGGCTCCTCTCCCAGTACGGTGTGGTTCGGGGACGAACCAGGCGGAAGCTGGTGGGCATGTAACACCCGGGCTGATGAGGGCGGGGAGTGATCGCCGGTGCAAAGAGGCACGGACAAGGAGCGGCTCCTAGCAAGGCTTCTAAGGGAGGGGTACATGGATGAACCGACACACCGGAATGAGAGGGTGATCCTGAGACTGTGTAGGAATGAGACTACACATTACAGGAAGGCTTAAATGAATTGATTGGTACTACCCATATCAACAAGATGCATCTTCTTTTCGGTAGCCCATCACATAAGAACTCCATGGTTAAGCGTGCTTGACTTGGGGTAATTCTGGGATGGGTGACCTCCTGGGAAGTTTTCCCGGGAAGTGTGAGAGTGAGGACAAAGCACGCTGAAAAGACTCGTGTTGGTACGTGGGGACAGTCGCAATCCATTTGCCTGCCAGGGATGTTTTGTCTCTTTGTTCACGTATCTCGAGTCCATAGTATCGGGATTCAGGCTTAATCGTTTTGGTTTCAAGTCTACATCTCCTCGGAATCCATCCACCTAGTCGGAAGCAATCAGAAGTACAGGATCTCTACCACACCGGCTCCTGGAGACTACACCAAGATACACTATAAAATTGCCCGGGAAAAAAATGTCATGACAAAGGGTGTCAACCTCCACCGTGTTCAAGCATCCCTCTTCTGATCCTGATTTAGTCAAGGGGGCGTCAGTCATCCGTCTAGTGTACACGCAGTACTTCAGCTACGACACCAGACTACTCACCCAACCTCGGATGGTCAACCCAGGTCACTATAGCTTTTCCCCGCCTAGACAGACTCCTCATAGGCTTCTTGACGAGTCACCGTCATTGCCTTCCCCTATCCTAATCATCAAGTGATTACCACGTACGTAAACACTGTGTCTTCCTCTCCACTACTTCGGGTAAGGGTTTCAAGTCGGAAAGGTTATATTCGTTTATCCTATTGTCGACCCAGCCTAAGTCGCCTCCGTCATATAGCACCAACCATATGCGGGTTACTTCTTGTGGGACTCGAATACTATATTTGACGGGCTCCGACCCATCCTAAGCCATTCTCAACACGTGGCCACAATCATATAGATACACTTTCAACATGTGGCTAACCGCCATCCAGATACACTTTCAACATGTGGCTAACCACCATCCAGATACACTTTCAACATGTGGCTAACCGCCATCCAGATACACCTTCAACATGTGGCTAACCGCCATTCAGATACACTTTCACATGTGGCTAACCGCCATTCGAATACACTTTCAACAAGTGGTTACGACCACACAGATACACTCTCAATATATGGCTACAACCATATAGATACACTCTCAACATATTCCACAGTCATTGCATCCATGTTTAAAACATCGTCGTCACATTCACATCATCAGCTCGATCCACGTACTCGGCGCATCAGCATCATCCAGTTCCATTGCGTGCTCCATCCCTTAGAGTCTCGCTCTAATCGTTGGGGAATTTCTTATAGTTTTCTAATATCTTTACTAATCTTATCTTATATCACGGGATGATGCATTATGCTCATGCAATGACAATATAACGACAATATATCTCAACCTAAGCAAATATAGCAATCAATCAATACCATGTAATGGTATAGGTCTGAGTCTTCGTATACCGCGATACAAACAAGCACACAATTTATCGGGTATACTACTAGCTACGATAGACCTTTACTCCGACTTTGAAAGAGTACGGAGTGTCCTAATAGATCACCTAAATACCACGGTGTCTTAGGGAAGCTTCTCTCTCACCTCGACTCCAGCAAATACTTTGTCCGAAATCGCTGCGGGATCTCCCAACTGTCAGCTGCTCCAGCTTCCTGACTTATACGCACCTCGTACTAGATAGGAGACACTAACGTTACTAGTCTATCTAAATAATCGCCATACTTAAAATCCAAAATGTGTTTTCGAAAATTCCTTTCACTTTTGGTCGGAAAATCGTAAAACTTCAAGACTTTCTCAAATCAAAATCCAACTTTCACTATACTTTAAATACTTCGAAATCATTATAGAAATCAAGGATATCATTTTAAATAAATGGATCGGTTGTTGGTCCGTCTTGGACAGCAGCTCGCTCGATCCCGAAAACATCGAATAACGTCACTTTTGAAATTCAACTTTTCTTAAATCACGTACCATTTAAAACTCACACTTAAGACCAACAAAACACATTTTCAAGATTGAAAAACAATTTAAATAAATCTGGACAGCAAAGATGCAAGTCCATAAGCCACTCTTTTAGAAAATCCGAAAATACCGTAAAATTGCACTCTTCAAACCAACTTTATCCTATATTAAAAACTCAACTTCAAATCACTTTAAAAACATTTTAAAACAAGAAATACATCTTAGAAAAATTCTGGACAGCATCATATGCTAAGTCCCAAGTTCATTTTTTTCATTATTCAAAACCAATTTAAATCCATAGAAAACTAAGTATCTTGAAAACAATCAAATAAACACCTTGATTAACAATTTTTCAATCAAATAAAGTAATGAAACATATAGGCACACATAAACTGAATCATACTCATATAAACACTTTAAATAAACAAATTGGTTGCTAGTCTATTCCGGACAACCACAACCAAGATTCGAAAACACCGAAAGATCGTTATTTAATCTCTTTAATACTTCATGTTAAAATGAACATTTGAAATGATTTATTTTCAAACATAACACTTATGAAATCAAATAAGGCTGCAAATAGTAACCCAATACTTTTTCAAATAATCTAATTCTTTTTAAGATCAATCAACTTCAGAAAATTAATTACATCATCGTAATTTGTCGAATAACTCATTTTACTTTACTCCTTTTGTCAAATAAACAATTCCTAGACACTCAAACAAATAAATTCAATCAGCATGTATCACCTAAAGCAAACCATTTAGCACATAGCACATAGCATATTTTCAGATCATAATTTCAAACTAATAGCCTAGATCGAAACACCGTAGACAATCAATCTTGTAAATCCATTCATGCATAGTCTAAACATATCATCAAGCAAAGCACAAAATTCGTGTTTGTCAAAAACATTTAAATAAGCTCTTGTTCAATTACGGGAAAGCACAAAAGATAAAATTTAAAACTATATCAAATCAACTTGTTTAATTCTCAAAATCTCCAGAACATACCAATATATGTTAAAGTTAACCATATAAAATTTCCAAGTCATTTGAACAATCCTAAGTTAGGTTTCCAATCAGATTTTGCATAAAAAAGCAAGATAGAACTGTTGCTGGCCTGTGGCCAAAATGCCGTAATTAAAAATAGTGTTTCAACTCCGAATTGCATGAAAATTGGTATAAATCTTCCTTACACAATCAAGATCATCTCATAAAAATATCAGATTATTTGGAGTTGTGAAAGTCACACTTTTTCAATTAAACTTGTCACTAAGTCTGGAAAATCTGAACCAAACGGTTCACTGTTTTTCAATTGGTAAAAATATCAAACCAACTCCAAATCACCTCAAATTTTATAGAGAGTCACATGACATGTTTAAGGAGCTACCATAAAATCCTCAAGCAATTTAGAGTAGTTTAGGTCAGAAAACTCGGTTTAGGTTTTCCCTTGAAAACTTATTTTTCCAAAATCGTTTTCACCAAAATGACTTCATTTCAATTAACAACCAATCTCTAAAAAATCATATAAAAATTCAGAGAAGTTCATCTTAACATACTTTAATCAGTGACAAAGTTTCAGAATCATTGAACACACATAAATATCATTTATCAAAGTCAGAAACACACACATCACCATTTCAGCACAATATCACTTTATTCAACAAGTTCGTTCATTCATTTATTTTTATGGAAATCAATAATACACTCATACACACATAGCTTCATGAAGTCAACACATATTTATTTAAGGAAATTTAACTCAAAAGTTAAGGTCCAAACCGTGACCTTAACTAGGTTTTCTCAAAAGCGTTTTTCAAAGATTAAAGACTTCTAAAAACAACTTCAAATCCAATAACAATTTCACATCATTCATCAAGCAAGTAAAAATATACCCCTAGCATGCATTTTCTACATAAAACCGTGAGCATCATTACATTTCTAAACAATTTTTATTTCACATCAAACACTTAAGATCAACACAAAGTTCATGGAAATCACATATTCATCACTTAGACTTAAGAAAATTCTAATCTTTCCAATTAAGCATGTAAAACCGTGACTAACACATAAAGATCACAATCATCACATAAATTTTATTCACTAAAAGCATCACTAAATCTCAAGATCACAACATGCAAGAGATCAAACAAAAGAAAGTCAAGCTTTCACTCACAACAACAACAAAACCGTGGCCAATATAAGAAAAATCACTAAGAAACCTTAATCATTTTCAAAGATCATTACATTAAAACTCAAGTATTAAACACATCATAGTTTAAACATGGATCTTGACATGCATGAAGTCAAAACATTAGATCTTTGGAAAATCCTCTATGAAAGCTCAAGAATTAAATTCTTTTCAAAAGCACTTTTGAGAAATCAAGGAAAAGTGGACAAGTTCATAAGACAACTTTAGATCATAGAAGAAAACACTTCTTAACAAAAACTTCAAGATCAAGTTGAAAAATCAACATGCATGTAAAGGAAATTACTAGATCTAACTTGGAAACAACATGCATCAACACTTTTTAAACAAAATCAAAGTTTTAGAAGAAAATCATGAGAAAGAAAATGGATCAAGGAAAAGGTTTAAAACTTTTAAGATCATGAAACAAAATTCTTACTTAATAAAAAACTTTAAAGAATTCAAGTCCAAAATCTTTGGTTTCTCTTTGGTTTTCCTTTCCTCTCCTCACGGCTCACTCATCTTCTCTCTAAGGTCCATGGTTTTTCCTTCTCTTCTTCACTAGCTTGGCTCGTCCTTGCTTAGGTTATGAAGTGTTCAAGGTTTGGTTCCCTTTCTCTCAAGGTCCGGCCACTCTCTCTCTCCCTTACTTTATCACTAAGAGCTTGATGATGCTCTTAGTGTTGTGTGTTTGGTCTTGGAAAGAAATGAAGGAAATGAAAACAAGAGAAGTGTATGTGTTGGATCACTCTCTCTTCACACTCACGGTTTCGAGAGTGTTTGTTGGTGTGGGTTGTTGTTGTTTGTGTTGATGAAGGAATGAAGAAATGATGAAGAAATGATGAAGAAATGAAGAATGAAACAACTCACTCTCTCCTTCACACGGTTTTGGGTTCCTTTCTCTTATCCTTCTTCACTTTTTCCTAATTGCCATCAAGGGCTTGCATGGGTGGCTCCTTTGCAATTACTTGGGGACTAAGTCACAAAACTTGGAGGCCAAGTCTTGCTCCTAGGTCCCTCACGATTTTGCTTCTAAGTCCATCCTTAGGTCATGCTTTGGTCATGAAGGTGATGTCATGGGTTTGACTTTGTAGCATGCCACTTGGTAACCAAGTAAATGAGCTTGGTGTCCAAGCCATGCACTTGGACATTCGGCCATAGGGCATTAGGGTAGACTAGGTTAGCTTAATTAGGTTTAAGGCACTAATTAGGTTCTAATCATGATTAGGGTAGGATTAGGTTAATTAATCTATGTTTAGTCCATTAATCCTCGGTGATTAGGGCTTAATCAAGGATTAAGATGCTAATCAAAAACTTAATCATAGGTTTAAGGAAAATTAACCCTAGATTAGCTCATTAATCTTAAGGGTTTAGGGTTTTAAGAGAGTGATTAAGTTCTTAATCAAGGATTAAGAACTCGATTAGGGTTTTAATCCACGATTGGGACACTAATTAGGGCTTCTAGGGATAACTCTAGGTCAAGACGATTGGACTTTAATTTCTTTGAAACTTAATAAAAACAGTCTTCCATCTTAAAACCATAAGACCATATGAATCAATTTGAGAAAACAAAACCTTAATTAAAACCTCAAGTAATACAATTCATTGAAAACCTTAGAAAAACAAACACATGAAGTCATAACACAAGTGGATTAAATTCCAAAGTGTATAAATCCATTATGAAATCAAAACTCCTTTAAATCGATTAAATAACTCAAAACTCAATAAAATCATTTGCTTGAACTTTATAAAAACCTTTGTTTACCAAAATTCCATAAAATTGAAAATTGATTTCGTAATCGAATAAAATATTCATCGAAAATCATTTGTAAAACAATATCCCAAAATTTTTTTTTAATGAAAACTTATTTATTGTCGTTAGGAAAATAAGGGATGTCACAAACAACAGCAGCATCAGAAGAATTTTGAGTCTCTAAGATGCCCTTCGCCCGTAGCTGTTGTTGTTGTTGAAGGATCGTCTTCCTCTCATATTCGCTTCAATTATTGATTGCAATTGTGCAAACTATTGAAAAAAAAATAGCAAAGTGGAATGATTCGATTTGATTCAAGAGAGAGATAGATTAGAGAGTGATCGAGAAATTGGAATACCTCCGGCGTCGACAAAGTAGAAAAGACGAAATATTTTGGGACCTAGGGGTCCTGCCACCTCTTCGCTAGTCATGTCGTAGCCGCCGGTAACTGCTTCTTTCCTCACTACTTATTTTACTACAAACGCTTATTGCCGATTGCTTTCATTTACTCTTCAACCCGAGATGAAAATACCCATATATTTATATATAATGTAGAGATGAATAGTTTATGGGAGCAGCAGTTGAGTTGAGAAGAGAAAAGCAGTTTTGTTGAGAGAAGAAGACAAAAAAAACCCTCAACATAGTGGTTATTCCAAGGGGCAAACGACCCATCATGATTAGTGACACATGGATGCCTCAACAATGGAAAGATTTCCAACTTTTAATGTGGAGGCTCCTTCTTTGTGTGAGTGATTTTGGAGCCTACATTAGGATAAGTTTTTATAATAAAAAGAATGATCAAATCATTTAAAAGATAAGTTAGTTCAAGTTAAAAATTCTCATAAGTTATGGTTGTAGTTATCTTACATTTGTTGTAATTATTGATGATTGTGGGAAAATGTGTGTAATGTGGCTGCAATTATGGTGTGATGCTCATGAAAAGATGTTAAAGATGGAAATACTTTATGATTTGTGGTGCACACTGACTTACACTAACTTTTCTTTTGCATTTTTGGAATTTTAGCTTCCTATTTAACTGTCCTGATTTTTGGTTTGGATCATATTGTTAAAATATGTTTTGCACTCTAATAATGTTCATAGCAATATTTCTGAAATACTAAAATTACTGCACACCACATGTTTGATAAAAATCCTGAGTGAGACTCTAATATGCTAACCAAAGGTATTTCACCATCTTCTATCTTTTGTTATTGATATCATGATTGATAATATTATTAATAATGTATTTCACTATCATTTGTTTATGTCCTTTTCAAGTTGCAACCATTTAGTGCTCTTCCTGTCATGCTTGTTCAAGCAATGACACGACAGGTAATAAAAAGGCTTTTCAGTGATATGACATTAAATTATACAGGCTACTGGACATGATAGAAAGGTGTATGTTGGAGGACTCCCTCTTACTGCCAATGAGTAGGTATTAGACTTTATCATGCATTCTTTGTTAATTTTTTTTTGTTTGATTGTAATGGACTTGGATGACATTTCCTTGCTTATGGTTTTCGAATATAATAGTTTGGCTTAATTATGGTTTTGGTCCCTATAAGTTGACATCGTTTTGAATTTAGTCCTTAAATCTTTTTTGGACCTTGAACGATCCTTAAATCTTTTTAAATTTTGTTTTTAGTCCTTAAATCTTTTTTTGACCTTGAATTGTCCTTAAATCTTTTTAAATTTTGTTTTTAGTCCTTCTGTTTGTCTTCTTCTGTCATCTGCTGACATGATAAACGGTGTGCCATGTCAGCCCTTACATTGACTGCCAACGATGCATCTGATATGGACCTCCTACTCATGTGAGCAGAAACCGAGCAGGAACCAAGCATTAACCGATCATGAACCGAGCATGACTTGCCAAATCGAGGGGAGATATCGACCGAGCATGATGAACTGAGCACGAACCAAGCTATGCCGTTACCAATTGCATCGTACTCGGTCGATATCTCATGCACGGTTAATGCTCGGCTCATGCTCGGTTCCTGCTCACATGAGTGGGAGGTCCACATCAGATGCATCGTTGGCAGTCAATATAAGGGCTGACATGGCACTCCGTTTGTCATGTCAGCAGATGACAGAAGAAGACAAACAGAAGGACTAAAAACAAAATTTAAAAAGATTTAAGGACCATTCAAGGTCGAAAAAAGATTTAAGGACTAAAAACAAATTTTAAAAAGATTTAAGGACCATTCAAGGTCAAAAAAAGATTTAAGGACTAAATTCAAAACGAGGTCAACTTATAGGGACCAAAACCATAAATAAGCCTAATAGTTTTAATATGTTAAAAAAAAAGCTTACTGAGTTTTGCTATTTGCCAAATTTCCTTATTGTCAAATGGTTTTTTATTTTTAACATATGACGAGCAAGATTCTGTTATCATTTAATATTTATTTACTTTAATTATGAAGCTTATACTTTTCAGGATTGGAAGCAATTGAGCTAACCTTCAAATTTTTTAACCTTTTTTATGATTTTCGGCCTGTTATTCTGCAGGCAATTGCTACTTTTTTTAGCCAGGTAATGGCTACGATTGAAGGAAACACTACTGATCCAAGACCAGGTACACCAAATTTTTAAAGTTTTTTCCTTCGGTTTGTTGAGTTTTTGGGATAACTCTTCTTTGTTGGGAATAATTTTACTTTCTCTGTATGTCTAAATGTGATGCGATAGTCAATGTTTCATTAACCATGACAAGAAGTATGCATTTGTTGAGATGAGGTCTGTTGAGGAAGTTGGCAATATAACGGCTAAGACATGGAAAGGGGACTCATCGCCAAGAACCAATCTAACAACTTCCATGGAATCAGTTTGACATTGCAAACGTTGGATACCTCTAGATTTAGCAAGTTGAATGCCTCTCAGTAAAGCCAATAATTCCACCTGGAGAATAGTTGTGTGTCCTAGAAAACAAAATGTGGTGACGACTCCATATCGGGTCAGACAACCCCTACTCGTAGGCGAGACACCGAGGGCAACACGGGACCCCGACCGCCATAGCTGGTGACTCTACTAGAGACATAACTTTAAAAAGAGAGTCAGGCCTAAACGTTTGATTGTTTTTAATTGACCTATTTCATTTTCTAAATGGTTTGTCTAAATTAATTATTTATTATACATAGTTATTAATTATTTTTATTTTAGTTCTTTTTGTTCCTTTTTTAACTGGGGTTTTTCTTTTTATTTATTTATTTATTTTTATTTTTAATAAAAGTTTTGTATGCCCCCGAAATAGGTTTTTTTTTTTTTACACGGATCTTGGCACACACCAAAACACTATACCCGGGTACTATCATTTCAACCTTAAGTTTAGGGGTGCTTTCGCCCTATCTTTGACTTACCAAGTATATGGTCTCTTGTAGTGTGCGAAAGTATCACTCGGATTTCAAACCATTTCTTGTAAGCACGACCTTTGGAAGGTATGTCCAACCTATTTTGGGAGGTGTAGCCAACCTCTTGTCGATTGTTTGCGAAGTGGGTCCTCACATTAAAGAGTGATGAGGGCGATCTGGGGGCTTTTAGAAGTCTAGAGCCACCAGGAGTACACTTCGTGTAACATTCTATTTTGAAACTTGAACAAGTCAGTCATGATTCCTCTTCATTCACTATCAAAGGTTAAGAGTGGTCAAACAGTTCATGTGTTATCTACTTAACTTTTGAAAAAGCTGTGAGAATCGTGTCAATCGAAAAAATATCATTTAAAAAATATATGTACTTTTATTCAAGTTACCAAATTAGAGTGTTACCTTTAATTATACCATCGAACAATATAATACTGTAGGATCGTGGCCCATAGATATTCCAAAAGCCTTGTAGGGTTTACTATGAGGGGGCATATTATTCTTCCTTACCTTTTTACTACTTTTATCTTAAATTGGGGATTATCATCCCGCAAAATTGGGTAACTCATTATTATCCAAGCCTGAATGATATAAGGAATTCCTTTGCACTTTGGTATCTTTATGCCATGAGGAAGGCCTCATTTTTGCTTATGCTTTAAACCCACAATAGGGCACACGACCCTAACGGTAAATTATTTTTTCATATCCATCATTTCACTTGGCATAATCCCTCATAGTTTCAAGTGGGCCCTAACTATATGGTTATTGTGAATTCATTATGGCATTTCATATTATGTAATGAAGGCATAATTGCCCCCAAATAGGTCACTTACCCCAGGGGCATGCATTTGCATTTGCATCATAATATTTCATTTCAAAAAGATAAATAAAGATTTTGGAGTGACCCACTGTCATTTCGAAGTTGGCCAGAACTATATGAATGTTATCAATCCATCCTGATACCTCATATTGGTAATGAAGGCTTAATCGCCCCTAATTTGGATCTTGTGGATTCTAAGATCACTGCATCATGCATTTTGCATCATCATATTCATATGCATCAAATAATGTTCTAAATAGTTCTTCTTTAAATAGAATAGGCTTTGCCACAATTGCTAGGAAGCACCATTATCAGACTCGACTACAAGCAAGGATCATGGCTGAAGAGAATCAATCGTTTGAAGAACTTCGAGCAGAAGTAGTAGGCCTCAAACACAAATGGGTCAGATATTTGGTTTGTTGGAGAAGCTCCCGGTTCTCAGTTGAACGATCAATTAGAAGCGTCGAGGACTACTCAAACATGCCCTAGTAAGGGTGCAACTCATGTGACACCACCAGTAAATACTGAAAGAGTCACAACCTTTATTGTGATTCCTCACGTTGATGCTGAAAATGGGAACTGTTGGACTACCGGCAAGTATACCGGATCACAAGTAATACAGAGTAAGTAAAATTATCGTTCCACTCGGGGATTGCAAATTGTTTCTAATGATTCTTAGGCAAATAGTAATTACTACGTGAGACTTGAGTTTTGTTTAGATTTTAAGAAAGGAATGTAGAAAAGGTAGAATGAGACAAAACAGAAAATAAAGAATATTTAGAACAAGGAGAATGGGAAAAGCGTTAGGAACATGGTTTCATTGCAGGACCTAAGTTACTAATTATGAATCTTAATCTGTTTTCCATCAAATCCACGACATCCCAGAGGTAGTAAAAACCAGATCCCTCTGTGAATTTACGTTTCTTATTCATATGAGAACCCTTAATCCCTTAAGTGATTTTGACATACAAATAACCATTAATTAAGCACACTAGAACATATAAGTCATATAAGCCCTAGCTGTATCCCTACAAACTAAGTAGTTATAATGTTTGGAAGAACGACCTATTCTAACCCTCAGATCCCTCTTGTTGGATTAGAGATTCTAAACAAAACATAAATTAGCCACTTTCATGAATTGTAATTAAAACACACCCAAACAATAGATTTAAAGGAAAAACAGGAAACATAATTCAAATAACTATCTCAGCATCGATACAATTACATCATATTCCTAACAAGAGGTTTAGTTACACATAATGGGAGAAGAAATACAAGAATTAAGGGAAGAACTCATAATCATAGACAATAATGAATTTACCCCAAGAGATCTTCAAACCTTCAATTGGATCCCTCTGATGTGCATTATATTTCCCATTATTCATAGCCTTATTTTGCTCTCATTGATGATTTTTGGTGCCTACTTGACATTGTTTAGAATGATTTAGTATTTTAGACTTTATTAGACTATTATTCCGGATTTTAATTAATTTGGATTATTTAGCCTAATTTAATCTATTATTATTTTCAGTCATATTTGGCAAAAAGGCTTTTTGGACATTTTGGGAGTGAAGATTTAATTTTGGAAGAGAAGATATATGATGAAGTGAAGATTGTAATCTATCTTTAGGATTATTTGAGATTTAGTTTATATCTTTTAAGATTTAGATTTTATCTATAGGATATTTTTAGATTTAATTTAGAGATTAGGCCCATGATTTAGACCCCTTTTGTGATTTAAAAAGCCAAATTCGTGTAGACCTAGCAGCCATCTTCCATTCCACGTTTTTCCAATCTCTCTCTTAGAGAAGGCTAAGTTTTGCTCTCCAAGCTTGTGGTGGCTGCTAGGGTTTCTCTCTCTTCCCTTTTCTACACGTTTTTGACTTATTTCATCATGGAAGGCTAAACTCTTAGGTTAAATCCCTTTGGTAATGTATCACATACTCTTGAGGTTTTGTTGTAACCCTGATTTCGGCAACTTGAACAACATCCTCTCTTTAACAAAATATAGTAAAAATTTGGGTAATTTTTTTTTTACATGGTGACATGGACATGAGAACCTTTAAGTTCAAAAAAATTTCATTAACTTAATTGTAATAAAATAACATTCTCATGTCACACATCACACGTCAAGTTCCAAACCGAGATGTTACTTAACATCGCACTTTGTAACTTGGCTTCATAAATCTAATTTGAGAAAACATTTTCATTTCTTGTTTCGTAAAACATTGTTCCTTAAAAGTTACATTTAATAAAATGCCAAGCGGGGTACAAAATGATATAGCAATGTCAACCAAGTAGTTGCAGGGAATACAGTGCTCGAAGGGGATTACCTACTACTAATCTTGATATCTAATCTTTCTCGCTGAAGTCCACTGCAGAAGCCTCATCGAGATAAAATACAGATTTACTGCAGGGTCGACCATCTATCCGTTGCAATACCGGTGTAACCCGATACGACAACATGATAGGAGAGAGGTCAGCATTCCAGAAGTACATCCATGACAAGACAGTAAAATAATGACTTCATATAAAATAGAATGAACAAAGTAAATCATGTCAATAAAATGCAGGACTTGACAGACACTTATCATGAACTAGAACATAACAATGACTGGAGGCATATAATAAAAACATAGGATCTATTAGTTCTTATGCAATAACAATTACTCATATATGACAAATATATTCACGTAAACATATAGGAAACACTTATAAACAAAGCACATCATAGTATACTAAACATATCAAAATCACAACTCATTTCAATATACTTGGCATCACAGGCCTTCGAATATTCAAGTCTCATCACCATCTTCCTCAATCTTTCCAACAATCACTTATACTTTCCTTCTTCGAATCTTTCTCAATTCTTCATAAATTCTTTATGCTTTCATTCTTGGAATCTTTTATTATTCTTAAGTCTTATCGTAATCGGTTCACTCAATGAGGTGGGGGAAACCATCACTGAGGAAAACACACACGTCTACATCTCCTCGGTCATCCATCCAACCTAGTCGGAAGCTAACAGGAGTACAGGACCTTTACCACGGTGGCACGACAGCTGTCTCAACAAATGGCTCCAAGCCAGGAGAACTGTAGAAAACTCGGGTACAGTCTCAAATCAAATTCATTTCAATTCATATCATATCATTTAATCAAGGCTCACTGTAGAAAAACTCGGGTACAGTGGCAATCAAGATGCCTCGTTCCAGTCCCTCTCACTGTTCTCGAAATGCCATAGGGGTGACAGCACTATTCTAGTTCGAGGTGCAGAACTTACCACGGTATTAGGACCCAGTCCCCACCACATCTGGTTACCACATATGGAAT
This sequence comes from Crotalaria pallida, assembly GCA_037953625.1. Taxonomy (NCBI): domain Eukaryota; kingdom Viridiplantae; phylum Streptophyta; class Magnoliopsida; order Fabales; family Fabaceae; genus Crotalaria; species Crotalaria pallida. The sequence goes on along the minus strand of CM075651.1, from coordinate 32,465,353 downwards.
TCGTTCCGCCCAGAATAGTACTCAAGGCCTCATGACGTTTTACCGCCCTAGCCTACCCTATTGCATTCACAACCCGAATATCCCTGATATCTGGGGTACCTTCCTCTCCACTACTTCGCACTCTCATACCTCACCGCATATATTAAAGTCTTTTAAAGTCTTTTAAGTCTTTTAATTCTTGTAATTAACCTAAGGTCGGCTCGCCCTTGGTGCATCCCTTCAACGAGTCCCGACCACTAAGGGTTATATCTGTTCCCCAATACTTTCACATATCTCTTTCTCTTTCACTGCCACTTGGCAAATCATCATCAAACTGTTCCCACAGGAATCCTCATACTTCTCTTGTATCCTTTCTCATTCTCAATAACTACTTGAAATTCATCCTCCGTCTTGAATCCTCGAACATCATCTCAGCTTCACGAACAGGGTCTCCATATCACGAGCATGATCTCCGCATCATTGCCTGCTGCCACATTCTTGAGTCTCCATATCACGAGCACGATCTCCGCATCATTGTTTGCTGCCACATTCTTGCATCTCCTCTCTTATCATCTTTCTTTAAATTCCCACTTAATCTCAAGTCTTACTCTTTCCCATGATTTTCATTATCACATATAACCGCATTCAGCTTTTCCAGACAAAACAAGATATACTCACAGTATAATCACAGAGAAACCCAGTACAACATACAAAATCATCAGTCATGCATCATATTTAACAAAACAGATAAACATCTAGCACATATATATCACATATGACCATGTAGCACGTACTCAGTTTAGAACCGAGTCTACGCGTCACGATGACTTAGACCTACTGCATCTCTCACCTCTCGTTCCAGCAGACGCTTTGTCCGAAATCGTTGCGGGTCCTTCCCAACATGTCGACTGTTCCACTTCTTGACTTATATGCACCTTGTACTAAATGGATGATACTAGCGTTACGAGTCTATTTAAATAATCGTCATACTCAGTTATCAAAACGTGTTTTCGAAAACTCTTTTTATTTCTCGTCGGAAAATAGTAAAATGTCAAGACTTTTTTTCAAATCAAATTCGACTTTTGAACATACTTTAAACATCTCAAAATCTTTTTAAAACAATTGACAAAACACTTTAAAATCATTTGTTTTGGTTGCTGGTCCGTTCCGGACAGCCATTAACCAAAACTCAAGAACACCGAAAATCATGCTTTAGTTCATGTAGTACTTTGCTATAAAATAAACACTTAAACGATTTATTTTTCAAACTTAACACCGTGAAATGAATCAAGGGAAGTAACCAATAAGTCCAAGGTTTTTCAATTAAATCAAGGCTAAATTATTTCTAAACCAACCAATTTTCAAAACCAATTACAAAATCAAACACAACACTTTGGTTAACTAAATAATTCATTCATGCATAACATAAACATATCATCAAACAGTCACTCATTCAATCATTTCAAGGCATCATGATTATCATACAAGCCAGTTAAGTCATAACATAAAGTATAAAAATTCATATTCATCAAAAATATTCAAATGGAATCTTAGTGTGATTACAAGTAAAACACAAAAGATAAAATCCAAAACTATATCAAATCAATTTGTTTAATCTTCAAAATTTCCAGAAAATACACATATATCCCAAGGTTCATCAAGTAAAATTTTCAAGTCATTTAAACAATCCTAAGCTCGGTTTCAAATCAGATTTCACATGAAAAACAAAACGGAACTGTTGCTGATCTGAGACCAAAATGTCATGATTAAAAATAGTTGTTCAGCTCCGATTTGCATAAAAATATGTATAAATCTTCCTTATACAATCAAGACTATCTCATAAAAATTTCAGATTATTTGGAGTTGTGAAAGTCATATTTTTCCAATTAAATTCGTCACTAAGTCCAGCAAATCTGAACCAAACGGTTCACTGTTTCGCCTTTAGTAAAATTATCAAATCAACTCCAAATCTCCTCAAAATTTACAGAGAATATCTAGAGATGTTCAGGAAGCTACCATAAAAATTTCAAGCAATTTAGACTAACACAAGTCCGAAAATTCTGTCCCTCTTTAAACCGAAAAGCTTGTTTTCTCAAAATTGTTTTCACAAAGTTTGCTCTCATAGAGATAGGAAATCAATTCCAAAAATCATTCAAAAATTCAAAGAAGTTCATTTTAACATACTTAGATTAGTGACAAAATTTCAAAATTATTGAACATACACAAACATCATTTATCAAGGTGAAAATCACACACATCACAATTTTCAGCACAACACTTTATTCAACAAATTTGTTCATCCATTTCTTTTCATGAAAATCAAAGATACACTCATACATACAAATCAACACAAGAATCAATCCATCAATTATTTTTCCCTTCAAAAACCGAATCAACATTTCATGAAAACAATTTTCTTTAACTCAAATACAACATGCATCAACATCCATAAATAAAAATCAAGCCTTTTAAGCTAAAAATCAAGAATCGAATTAAACTAACCTAGATCTTGACATGCACATACTTAAGATTAATATATCTTAAGAAAAATCACACATGCATTAACATTCAAGAACCAAAATCAAGACTTTAAGAGAAAAATCAAAACAAACATTAAAGCTTACTCCTTTTTACTAGATCATCACATGCATGCATCAAATACTTCAAGTAAAAATTTATCTTTGAAGATTTAAGCCAACACCGAAACATACATAAGAAAATGAGTTCATTTTATCAAAAATTTCATGCTTTAGATTAAACTCTCTTACTAAAAATAATTTTCTTTACATGCTCACAAAACCGAATCAAGCAAGAAAATAAAATCATTATCACAAATCCTTTCAAAACCGAATTGATCATCAAGTTCTTAAACATAGTAGATCTCTTATTTTTTAAGTCAATATCTTTACATGCAAGTGAGAACAAAATCATTTTTCCTCAAATCAAATTCAACCGTAACATGCAAAAGAAAAATAGGAAAGATTTGTGCAAATCAACAACTCATAATTTAGGAACACCATAGATCAACTCATAATCAATCATAAAATTTGTAAATCAAAGATCAAAATCATTTGAACCAAGAGGGCCAAAACCACTACAAGAAAAACCCTTTATTGCATTGACAAAAGTCGTTGCAAAGAAACTAAAGTTGTTGCAAAAAAATATTTTCTGCAACGACTTTGGTGGTTGTTGCTGGTATGGGCGTTGCAAAAGGGTATAGCAACGACTTCCTTCGTTGTTATAAAGAATGGTTTTTAGCAACGACATGGGTCATTGCATAAGAGATGTCGTTGCTAAACAGTCTGGCAGAGCTGTGTACATTTAATTTATTTCGCAACGACAATGTCGTTGCAAAACAAAATTTGGCTTCTGCAACGACAATGTCGTTGCAATAGCCTTTGTTTAATTTTAAAAAAAATGACCAAATAAATCTTGTTTATGTTTCAAATTCTGAAGTATTTTTAATAGGGTTACATAACTACTAAATTTATAACACATACATTAGACAAAAACTTATTCAATTATTGTAAATTGTGTTTATTACAAGACCCAAAATAAGAACATATACAAAATAAGAACATATACAAAATAAGGACATTTATGGACAGTCTTCCTTAGAACAGTATCCAAACTAATACAAAAATCAAAGTCTTTTTTAACTAAATGGTGTCATCTACAAAGAAGACACCACTATGCTCTATCAAAACCTTCATTCCTAATTAGCATGTTCACTTGCTTTTGGTCTGAACTTTTGTTTGCAAATATAGATCCACCATATACGCATAGCTTCATTCCAGTCGTGAAGAATTATTCTTGCAGCAGCATCAACGTCTGCTACTCCACCCTTCGTACGCTTGCCTCTGGCTACAGCAACCTTTTGTATATAATCATCAACTGAACTAAAGCTTGGAATCTCGTAAAGAGTTAGCATTTAGTTTTTCAGGACAGAGCTTAAGAATTTCCTTCACTGTATTGTCCATGAAAAAGGGAAAGATGGGTTAGTGTCCCTGATTGAGCCTTGTAAGTAGAGGCAATATAAGGTAAAAAAAATTATCAATTTTATCATATTCAGTTAGATAAAATTATGCTTTGGGTGAAAAGCATTCGCAAGACTTATTCAGATGTCAGTGCATAAAACCGGGCCAGGAGATACGGAACTTTTCATTGCATCTCACTTGACTCATGAGTCCTTCAAAAAGTTCTCAAACGTAGGTCGTCTTTTCTTTATTTTATAAGAAAAGAGCCTCCAGTCCATAAAGAAAGGGTATTAGATGAAATTTGATGCAAGAGTAATAATAAAACAGAATCAATTTCAACATACTGAACCTTACAAAGAAAACATAGGTTCATTAATGTAAACAGAATCACTAAAAACAAGGTTATAACACACAACAAGATGTCAACTTTGGCTCATGTGCACCAAATTTCTCGGGCATTTCTAACAAATATTGTTTGTAGTAGCCATCTTTAGCTCTAAGTAGTCGGCACATATCTAAAACATACATAACAATTAAGAAATTTGGCTAGTCAAGAGAGGAGAAAAAGGTCTTCACGTACCGGGAGCAATTGGATCATCTAGCTTCTCAATTCTCTTGCAATTTTGTAAAGCTACAGAAGCATTATTTTCTTGAGACTTAAGCATAATAACACCAGGACAGTCCAACAACTTAATATTTTTGTCTAATTGAACCTCTTGCAAGGATCTTCCAAGAGTTGCACCAACATTGGCAACACGACCTCTCCTCAAGCTATTAGTAAGACTATTTTTTCCAACATTTGGCAGCCCAATTACACCCATAGTGATTGACTTCTTGATCTGCCAAGACAAGGTAGCAACCACAAAATGAAGAATAAAAGAGACTCTCCCAAAAAAGAAAACATGAACAATCTAAATCTATCAGAAGTTCAAAAATATAAACAATCTAATATCTCTCAGGAAAAGAATAACCAGGTAAACACCATAGGTGTTAAGAAAACGTAAACAACATATGCTACTATACCTCAGTCTAGTGCTTAATTGAGCCATTGACCAAATAAAAACAAGGTTGTCATGCAACCCCAAATACACATGACAAATAGAAATTTGAGTCTAGTGCCAAAGTGACAGAATTTAATATGCAAGAACAAGAATAAAATGAGATAACTAGAACATAAAATAATACAAAATATGAAGGCGATATGATCAAGATATATGAAGGCCCTTTTATGCTAGCTCTCATCACATCCTTCCATTTGAATCCCCTCCCCATTGAACACAAAATAAATAAAAGAATGGAAAATTCTACAACTCCTTTTTCTAAAAGAACAGAAGAGGGAATGAGCATGATCATAATAACATCTCTCTTTATCTGCAATATAAACTCTCTTCAGAACATGACATCCTTTGCAAAAAAACTTCAAAATAAGAATGTTTCACAACATCTAAAGTTTCAACTTCAATTAAGCATCCAAGTATGACATTCTCTTCCATTCTACTGTCTACACCAAATGTTCTTTCTCTGACTCTATTTCTACTTAGAACCTTAGATTGATAAAGATCCAGTATTCTGTTCTCATTATTATTACTAGTAATTTTACCCGTGCATCGCACGGGTTTAAATTTTTTTTTTAAAATGATTATAGATTTTGGAAATATGTCTTTTTAAATAATATGTTAATATGAACTTTTCATAAAAATGATTTACATGTATTTAGAAATGAATAATCATAAACATTAACCTTTGAATCTAGTTTCAGCTACCAACTTTTTCATTAATAAAAATTAACTAATAATGTATCAACTATGCGATTTCTAATCTTAATTAACAACTTAATTTCTTATATTAAAAAAAATCCAACTCATTTTGATTTTTGTTTTATTTAATCCATCATTCCAAATGTATTTTGTTAGTAAATCGTTTTGCAAGTCCAAATGCAGCTATTTTTTTTTGCCATATATATCATCATCATCATCATCATCATTTTTATTACATCTGTCCCAAAATATAAGACTTGTTTTCACACTTTTTAATAATTAGTGTTTATAAGATTCGAACTTTCAAATTACTTGCTTGTATTAAAACTTCATAATTGTAAATAAGTATATTGTCTAAAGTATAAAATAACGCATCATTATTTTTCACAATTTAAATTGCAACATATTGTATAAATTTTTGGATTTTTTTAAATTTGAATTCATGACTGTATTGTATATTGTCTAAAGTATAAAATAACGCATCAATGTAAGCAACTTATAATTAAAATTTAGCATGTTAATAAAAAAAATCTTTACATAAATAATTCTTCAAATAAATATTATTCATAAAATAGCTAGACACAAAACAAACGCAAGAAATGTTCAAATATTTAAATAAAAAAAACATCTTTTTCAATATTTATGGCTATCTTAATGTCTATCTAACATAAAAAAAATTAGTTATCAATAAGTGAAAGACTATGAATAAATAATATAAAAATATATAATTTTCATCATCGTACATATATTCTATATAGCATTCACTGTATACTATATATACACAATATGAATATAGCTATTAGTAGTTGTTTGGAGCTAAAAATATATACTACTATAAGTATATATACTTTAACGGAAAGAAACTGTTAGAAAGAATAATTAATAATAATAAGTAATGAAATAATAAGAATTAATGGGAATAAACACCCAACTTAATAAGAATAAATTTTTGTAACCACCACCCAAATTAATAATTAATAAATTCAATTTAAAATAAATATTTTTAAAATAATAAAATATTATTATTTTTACAACATCATCACCATGAAAGCTTTATATCACCAATCACCATCCTCTGAAAAAGTGACAAATTAAAAACAGAGAAGACAAATGGTGCACAAAATGGAAAGAGAAAGACCTAAACTACAACAACTAAGTAACCTTTCTTTCTAATAACTACAATTTAGCAGACTTAGATAAAGAAAGCAACTATGAAAATGCAACTTAGATAATCTTTCTTTCGAGTAACAACAACAACTATGAACATGCTTCTCGACATCATCAACATCATTCACAAGTGATGCCTTTGGATGATTTAATAAAATCGCAACTATTTTCCGATCAAGTTCCCCTTCATCAATCATGGCTAATGCAGCCAAGGGTTTGACCCTGAGAACCTCACCAATTTTCCTCTGTCTTTCACCAATCTCAACAACATTAACAATAATTTTAGACACGTTTTGTCCAATCCTACTAATGAAAAAATTGAAAAAAATATAATAAAAATATCATTCTAAAAAAAACCACAACTCTTATATAAATAAAGCAATAATGAAATGAAGAAAATAATATAACAAATAGAAACCAAAGAACAGCAAAAATATAGAACAAATATCCAAGAGAAAAAAATCAGAAATGGTAAATACAAAACTTTCTTGGAATTTGAACATCACCAATTTCCCATGAACCTGAAGCAAGTAATATATGCCTCCCAGGTTTAAGTAATATAAAACAATATTACAGATCAGAGAGATTAAAAAAACAATACTACAAAAATGAAAATTAAACGGAGAAGAAAGAAAGGGGATTCTTCAAACCCTAGAATCCCAAAACAAAATTCGAGTAAAAAAATCTCAAAAACAAAAATTTAAATAAAAATCTCTTTAAAAAAACATACCTGTACAAAAATTAATAGTAAACCTATTCTAAACAAAAATTAAAAATTAAAAAAAACTAAAATTAAAAAAATGCTCATACGCTCATACCTGTTTCACACCTGCAACAAAAGAGATGAAAACTATGCTATTAAAAAAACATACTTGTACAAAAATTAAAAAACCTATTCTAAACAAAAATTAAAAATTAAAAAAAACTAAAATTTAAAAACTGCTCATACGCTCATACCTGTTTCACACCTGCAACAGAAGAGGTGAAAACAATGCTTCCAAATCCAGATGCTTTCTTTTTTTCCGGGTCTCTAATTTCTTTTTGTTGCCTTTTCCTGATCGTGATTCTACTAATTTACTACTACCACTAACTACTAATTGATGTTGGTAATATGTCTTTCACACCATAACAATCAAAAAATGAATGAATGAAAGAAAATGAAAAGACTTAATCTACCAATGGATATGGACGGCTATGATTGATTATTGCATTTACAATTGAATGGCTGAGATTAAAAGAGAACTTAGGAGGGAAAGTGAGAAATTAGGAGGAAAAATAATGGGGATTAAGGAGGGAAAACAAAAATGCCCTCATACTTCACCTATTTCATAATATATTGATTACTGCATTACTAGTACTAGAAGGAGAGTATATATTTGTATTCATCTGTGGTTGCTTTTTTTTATTTTTTGTAGAAGGAAAAAAATAGGAATCAATCATTTATATATTTTTGTTGACTTCACATTTTGAGAGGGACAGAGTTATTCATTTCCTAAAGGTGAAAATGTCAGTGCCAATGGTCAACGTGACATAGAAAGCTGGACAGAGAGTAAATGCTCTACTTGCATTGATGGCAGAATTAACCTCTCAACGGCTTGTTGATTAATTTCAATTAAGAGAAGACACAAAATGCATGTACAAATAGAAGATCTAATATATTTATAAAGCAATAATAAGAAAACAAGAAACTACCATGCTAATTAAGAAAAATTAAAGTTCTTTTATGACTCGTTAATTTCAATACAAGCCTATTTAAAATCTGAGTCAAGAAAAAGGTTATAAAAAACCTATGTTGACTGGTTTAGACTATTAGAACCTCAGCTTTAATTTGTAATAACCAATGGTCATCAATTCAACTGCCAATATTGTTGTAATATATGTGGCTACTTTATTTTTATAAGATAAATTATATTAATGATAAATGCTAGAAGTACAAGGAGTACTTTGTGACATTCCGTATTTACCTGACTAAAATAAATAAGTTTTCATTAAAGAAGAGTTTTGAGATATTGTTTTACAAATGGTTTTCGATGAGTATTTTATTCAATTACGTAATCAATTTTCGATTTTATGGAATTTTAGTAAACAAAGATTTTTATAGAATTCAAGCAAGTGATTTTATTGAATTTGGAGTAATTTTATTATTTGTGATTTCATTTAAGAAATGAATCTCTTTGTGCATTTTTATAGATTTAACCTAATTGATTTAAAAGAGTTTTGATTTCATGATGGGTTTTTATGTTTTGAAATTTAATTTACTTGTGTGTGATTTTATGTGCTTGATTTTCTAAGGTTTTCAATGAATCATATTGCTTGAGGTTTTTATTGAGATTTTGTCTTCTTAATTGATTTATATGATTTTATGGTTTTAAGAAGGAAAATTATTTTCACTCCAAGCTTCAAAGAAATCAAAGTCCAATTATCTTGATCTAGAATCATCTCTAGAAACCCTAATTAGTATTCTAACCTTTGATTAAACCCTAATCGAGTTCTTAATCCTTGATTAAGCACTTAATCACTCTCTTAAACCCTAAACCCTCAAGGTTAGTGAGCTAACCTAGAATTAGCTTTCCATAAACCTATGTTAGAAAAGATTAAGTTTTTGATTAGCACCTTAATCCTTAATTAAGCCCTAATCTCTACGGATTAGTGGACTAAACCTAAATTAATTTTCCTAATCCTACCCTAATCATGATTAGACCCTAATTAGTGCCCTAAACCTAATTAAGCTAACCTAACCTACCCTAATCACCTATGGCCGAATACCTAAGTGTATAGCTTGGCCACCAAGTTGTTTTGCTTGGTCACCAAGTGGCATGCTCCAAAGTCAAACTAATGAAATCACCAAGATGACCTAAGCATGACCTAGAAAGGAAAAAGAAAAGAAATAGAAAAAGAAGGGGGAGAAAAACCGTGAGGGACTTAGGAGCAAGACTTGGCCTCCAAGTTTTGTAACTTAGTCCCCAAGTAGTTGCAAAGAAGCCACCCATGCAAGCCCTTGATAGCAAATAAGGAAAAGTAAAGAAGAATAAAAGAAGGACCGAACCGTGTGGGGAAGAGTGAGTTGTTTTCATTCTTTCATTCTTCATTCTTCATCCTTTCTTCTTTCTCTCATCAACACAAGCAACAGCAACACACACCTACCAACACCATCAAAACCGTGAGAGTGAAACCAAGAGAGAGTGATCAAAACACACACACTTCATGTAGCTTCATTTCCTTCATTTCTTTCCAAGACCAAACACATAACACTAAGAGCATCATCAAGCTCTTAGTGAGAAAGTGAGAGAAAGAGAGTGGCCGAACATAGAGAGAAGGAGAACTAACCCAAACTCTTCACAATCTAAGTGAAATCAAGCCAAGATAGTGAAAAAGAAAAGGAGAAAACCATGGACTAGGAAGAAGAATGGGTAAACCGTGAGGAGAGAGGAGAGAAATCAAAGAATTGGACTTGATTCTTTAAAGTTTTGATTAAGTAAGAATTTTATTTCATGATCTTAAAAGTTCTTAACCTACTTTCTTCAATTCATTTTCGGTTTTTCATGATCTCTTTCTAGAGCTTTGATTTTTGTTTGAAAAGTTAATGCATGTTTGTTTTCAAGTTAGATCTAGTGATTTCCTTTATATGCATGTTGATTTCTAAAGTTTGATTTTAAAGTTTTCCTAAGAAAGTATTTTCTTTCATGATCTTGAGTTTTTCCTTGATTTCTTAAAGTGTTTTTGAAAAGAACTTGATTTTAAGTTTTAATAAAAGGATTTTCTAAAAGATCTAGAGTTTTTACTAACATGCATGTTGATTTCAAAGCTTGATCTTGAATTTTTTACTAAGAAAGTGTTTTCTCTCATGATCTTAAGTTTTCTTCTTGATTTCTTAAAAGTATTTTTGAAAAGAATTTGATTCTTGAGTTTTCATAAAAGATTTTTCAAAGATCTAGTATTTTTGTTTGCATGCATGTCAAAATCTATATTTAAACTATGATATAGTTGATGCTTGAGTTTTTAATGTAAAGATCCTTGAAATGATTGAACTTTTCTTGATGATTTTTCTTGGTCACGGTTTTGATGTTGATGAAAGTTTGATTTCCTTTTGATTGGTCTCTTGCATGTTATGATCTTGGATTTGATGATGTTTTAGATGAATGAAATTTATGTGATGTTGTGATATTTATGTGTTAGCCACGGTTTTGCATGCTTGGTTGAAAAGATTAAGATTTTCTTAAAACTAAATGATGAATATGTGATTTCCATGAACTTTGAGTTGATCTTAAGTGTTTGATGTGAAATAAAAATTGTTTAAAGATTTGTTTGATGCTCACGGTTTTAGATAGAAAATGCATGTTAGAGTTATATTTTTACTTGTTTGATGAATTATGTGAAATTGTTGTTGGATTTGAAGTTGTTTTTAGAAGTCTTGAATTCTTGAAAATGTTTTTGAAAAATCTAGCCAAGGCCACGGTTTGGACCTTAGCTTTTGAGTTAAATTTTCTTGAATGAATATGTGTTGATGTCATGAAACTATGTGTTGAATTGTGTGTATGAGTGTATTTTTTATTCTCATAAAAAAATGAATGAATGAACAAATTTGTTGATTGAAGTGTATGCTGAAATTGTGAATATGTGTGGATTTAACCTTGGATAAATAATATGTGTGTATGTTCAATATTCTTGAAATTTTGTCACTGTCTTAAGTATGATAAAATTAACCTCTCTGAATTTTTAAATGATTTTTGGAATTGATTTTCTATTTTTATAAGAGTAGACTTTATGAAAACAATTTTAAGAAAATAAGTTTTTCAGTTTAAAGAGGAACATAATTTTCGAACTTTTACTGCTCTAAATGGTTTGAAATTTTTGTAGTAGCTTCCTGAACCTCTCTAGATACTCTCTGTAAAATTTAAGGTTATTTGGAGTTGGTTTGATATTTTTACCAATTGAGAAACAGTGAACCGTTTGGTTCAGATTTTCCAGACTTCGTGACGAATTTAATTGAAAAAGTATGACTTTCACAACTCCAAATAATCTGAAATTTTTATGAGATGATCTTCATTGTGTAAGGAAGGTTTATACCAATTTTCATGCAATTCGGAGTTGAAACACTATTTTTAATCATGGAATTTTGGCCTCAGGCCAGCAACAGTTCTATCTTGCTTTTCATACGAAATCTGATTCGAAACCTAACTTAAGATGGTTCAAATGACTTGGAAATTTTATATGATGAACTTTAGCATGTATATGTATGTTCTGGAAATTTTGAAGATTAAAAAAATTGATTTTGTATAGTTTTATATTTTATCTTTTGTGCTTTCCTGTAATTGAACAAAAGCTTTATTTAAATGTTTTCGACAAACATGAATTTTGTACTTCATTTCATGACTTGGCTGGATCTGTATGGTAATTATAATGTCTTGAAATAATTGAATGAGTGATTACTTGATGATTTGTCTAGATTATGCATGAATGAGTTTGTAAAGTTAATTGTTTACGGTGTTTCGGTCTAGGCTATTAGTTGAAATTATGATTTGAGAATGTGCTATGTGCTATGTGCCAAATGGTTTGTTTTAGGTGATCCATGCTAATTGAATTAATTTGTTTAAGTGTCTTGGAATTATTTATTTGATAAAAGAAGTGAAGGAAAATGAATTATTTAATAAGTTACGATGTTGATTGATCTTTGAAAAGAATTTGGTTATTTGAAAAAGTATTGGGCCTATTGGTTGCTGCCTCATTTTGTTGCATAATGTTATACTTGGAAATAAATTGTTTTAAGTATTTGAGTTTGAGAAATTGTTAATCAAAGTGTTTGTTGAATTGTTTTCAAGATGCTTAATTTGTTTATGGATTTAAATTGGTTTTGAACAACGGAAAGTGAACTTGGGACTTAGCATATGATGCTGTCCAGAGTTTTTCTAACTTGTATTTCTTATTTAAAAATTTTTTCGAAGTGCTTTGAAGTTGAGTTTTTATGAGTATTTAATATAAGATAAAGTTGGTTTGAAAAATGCGATTTTAAATGTTTTCGGATTTTCTAAAGAGTGGTTTATGGGCTAGCATCTTTGCTGTCCAGTTTTTATTTAAATTGTTTTTCCAATTCTGAAAATGTGTTTGGTTGTTTTAAATGGTACGTAATTTAAGAAAAGTTGGATTTCAAAAAAGTGACGTTACTCGATGTTTTCGGGATCGAGCGAGTTGCTGTCCAAGACGGACCAGCAACCGATCCATTTATTTAAAATGATTTTATTGATTTCTTATAATGATTTCAAAGTATTTAAAGTATAGTGAAAGTTGGATTTTTAATTTGAGAAAAATCTTGACGTTTTACGATTTTCCGATAAGAAGTGAAAGGAGTTTTCGAAAACACGTTTTGATTTCCGAGTATGACGATTAGTTAGATAGACTAGTAACGTTAGTGTCTCCTATCTAGTACAAGGTGCGTATAAGTCAGGAAGCTGGAGCAGCTGACAGTTGGGAGGACCCGCAACGATTTCGGACGAGGTATTTGCTGGAGTTGAGGTGAGAGAGAAGCTTCCCTAAGACACCGTGGTATTTAGGTGATCTATTAGGACACTCCGCACTCTCTCAAAGTCGGAGTAAGGGTCTACCGTAGCTAGTAGTATACCCGATAAATTGTGTGCTTTGTTTGTATCGTGGTATAAGAAAGACTCAGACCTATACCATTACACGGTATTGATTGATTGACATATTTGTTTATGTTGAGATGTATTACTTATATTGTCATTGCATGAGCATAATGCATCATCCCGCGATATAAGATAAGAATAGCAAAGACATTAGAAAACTATAAGAAATCCCCCAAGGAATAAGAACGAAACTCTAAAGGGTGGAACGCGCTACGGAGCCGGATGATGCTGATGCGCCGAGTACGTGGATCGAGCTGACGATATGGCGACGATGACGATACCTTTGGAAACGGACGCAATGGTTGCTGAATTCCACAAGAATGTTTCCATATGGTCGTAGCCATATGTTGAGAAAGTTTCCATATGGTCGTAGCCATATGTCGAGATAGTTTCCATATGGTCGTAGCCATATGTTGAGATAGTTTCCACATGGTCGTAGCCATATGTTGAGAGTGGTTTAAGATAGGTCGGAGCCTATCTATCAATGATTGATGGATATCCCGCATATGGTCGGAGCCATATGCCAATGGTGATTCTGAGTGGGTCGTAGCCCGTCAGAATGACGATTGATATTCCGACTATAGTCGTAGCTATATGTCGATGGTAATTCTGAATGGGTTGTAGCCCGTCAGACAGATTGTGGATATCCTGCATACTGGTCGGAGCCGTATGCCGAAAATGATTCAAGATGGGTCGGAGCCTGTCAGACTTAGTGGTCGAGTCCCACAGAAGCATTCCGCATATGGTCGGAGCTGTATGGCGGAGATGACTTAGGATGGGTCAACATTAGAACGAATAAGTACAACCTCACGACTCGAAAACCCTAACCCGAAGTAGTGGAGAGGAAGATACACCTGAATTACCCTTGTGGTGTTCAGCTGGATGATTGAGATAGGGGACGACAATGACGGTGATTCGTCAAGAAGCCTTGAGAAGTCTGTCTAGGTGGGAAAAACCATAGAGGCCCTGGCTGAACCGGTCGGAGCTGGTCACTCAGTGGTGTGGACGAAGTACCACATGATCACTAGACAGAGGACTGACACCCCCTTGACCAAATCTTGTTCAGTGAGAGGGATGCTCGAACACGGCCGGATGTGCTTATTTCCCGGGCATTTTATGTATTCATTAGTTTTGCCGTCCAGTAAAAGCCGGTGTGGTTAGAGATCTTGTACTCCTGATTGCTTCCGACTAGGTGGATGGATCCCGAGGAGATGTAGATCCGAGACCCAAAACCATCAAGCTTGAATTTCCGATCTTATGGACTCGAGATACGTGGATAAAGAGACTTCGACTCTGCGAGATAAGCTGTTAAAAAGATTCGACTTTGCGAGATAACTGAATAAGAGATTTCCTTAAGAGAAAGATAAAGGTTTGGATAATGCGACGATTGCATTGCATCCTCATGCATCTTGCATAATTATCTGCTGTATTGTTGTGTTGTGAATGTGTATTGTTGTATGCTTGTATTGTCTTAATATTTTGCCTATCGTAAACCCACACCGTCGACAATGCGTCGTTCGGAATGCTTACTCACTCTGTCTTTCCCAATCCCTGTGGACTTCTGTGATGATGTCCACAGGTGACAGAGTAAGTAGTTTATCTCGGGAGTTAGCGCTTCAAGTGATGGCCTACGAAGACAAGACCGTGATGGAGTCTCGAAGGAGAAGAAGGTCAAGCTCGGCTCGAGGACTCGATGGTTGATTATTCGCCCCTTCTGAGGAGCATTGCGTTGGACGGAGGTCTACTGTTATAGTGTCTATGTCCAAGTATTGTACTCCCTTATCAGGTACTTAGACATCATTAGCTGCATCCACATGTGCACCCGAAAGATGTTATAAAGCTGGATAATCAATATTAAGTTTTCTGGTTAAACAAAAAAAAATGGGCTTCTAAATGTGATTTGTGAAAGCAAGTTTCAGAGTGCGATGTTTCGTAACATCTCGGTTTGGAACTTGAAGTATAACGTGTGATATGAGAATCAAATTATGTTATAAAAAAAATTGGCCCAAATTTTCACTACATTAATTGAAGAAATTATATTTTTTCAAGTTGTCAAATCGGGGTGTTACATACTTAAGCTATTTCATAGGTCCAGTGGCTAGACACTCGTATAGACAAGTAATCTGCAAAGTTAAAAAATAGGATTAAGATGTGTGTGATAATGATAAGATTGTGATTGCAACTAAATACTCCATAAAATGGCTATAGCTCTGTTGTGTGCATGAACTATTGCTCTTTTGCCAATATTCCAGATGGTCATACATTCATTGTTTCTCTATTGTGTGCATTGCTTCTCTATAGTCTATACCCCTACTATGCCTAACTATGGATAGTGACCTAGTCTCAGAAATCAAAATACAAGTCAAATTCTCTGAAAGTCAGAGAAGTGATTAGTTTGCATGCCTAACACTTTGTAATGTACTTTAGCTCTATTAACATTGAACAAATCCTGAACTTGTTACTCACCAAACAAATAGTGGATAACAGGGTCATTAAAAATCATTAACAATCTCAATGACAATCAAAATAGTGCATAACAGGGACTAATATCTCCCTAAAAACAGTCATTAATCTGTTTCTCAAAACCTGGTGTTTGTTTTCTAGTTTTCATGGCTTTGAAAATAATACTAAAATAGACAGAACTGGTGATTTGGCTAAAATAGCTAAAATCCAAAACAAACTTAATATCAATAAGGAATAAGGAACTTGATACACTGTCATAAACCAGAAAATTAATACTGTCATAAATAAGAAACTTAATGCACTGTTATAAATGCTATATGATATAAAGGATTAAGAAATGGATTTTATAAAGACAAACCCAATCAGTATTATCTTAGACATAGGAACTCTTTTTGTTTCAATTTCTAGAATAACTTACACGAATGAGAAGATCAGTAGTAGCATATAGAGATCTCACCCACTTTTGCAACACTGATACACATATATATTTGATAATTCTTACTACTTTGTTGAATCAACACGCCCTTTCCCAAACTCTTCCAATGTTTTATCAGTTACCAAAATATTTAGATAAACATCATTAGACATGAAAATTCCTTAATTTGTTACTACCTTCAATCCAGATAAATATATAGACAAGCCAATGGACAAAACATAAACCAATTAAAGAGAATGAGAGTGAAATCAAAACTCAATTCAAAATACAAGAAATCTGAAAAAGAATGCAAGAAATCCAATACCTGAAATTTAAGGGAGTCATGCATATTATTGAAAAGATATCTAAATGTCTGATTCTCCTGCAAATAACAAGGAATAAACATGAGCTAGATTAAAGAGTTCTACAATCTACAATGATGATATAATAATTTGAAGTACCCCACCAACAAAAGAAAGAAACTTACCTCCTTGGAAATTCCCATGAAAATTAAATCAGATTTTGGAATTCGATTCCTGTGACGCCTGTTGAGTAATGCAATTAAATTAAAATCCAACTAAATGAGGGATTGCATCATCAACAAAGCAACAAGTTAAAGAAGTGACATTGTTGCTTCAATCTTCGTGCCATAGTGACACCTTCATAATTGATTAGATCATAGAAAAAGATAACATAAACAAATTGTTTCAAGTGACAAAAAAGGTGAAAATCTCATGGACTCACAAACTTGAGAAGTGTTAAAGATATCTACAAAAGTAAACCGATGTTTTATCAAGATTTAAGGCAAAGTTACTGCCATGATTGGCAAAAGGTTATATGATCATAATAACAAGCTACTGCATACATATAGGTTTAAAGGTGGAAACCAAATGATGCAAAATTTATAGCAAGGACAGTTAAGCTCTAACAACCGTGAGAACCAACAATAACTCTATGGTAGATTTTGGCAAGGGCAAGACATGCATGCCTAAGTTAAGTAGCTAAAAGCAAAAAAATCATAACGATTAATACCAACAACATGAACAAGCACAGAAAAATCATCATAAAAACTAGAAACTCAGTCGAACATTAATTTAAATATCTAAAATCCAAAATTTGTAAAAAAAAAACATAATTAAGAGTAGAGACCCTCCCCTACTAAACTCCCTTACTCATACCTACCACTTTCATGCTTTACAGTTACTGCTGAAAATAAAACACTCATCAGTATAAAATAAACAAGAAATACAACAAAAATAACAAAAAAAAACTACCAAACCCAAAGATTAGTAACAGATTGGAAGGGAAAGAACAATTTGAAAAGAAAAATTGGAAGCTCTCTCTCAGAGAGGAGGGGAATTAGGGTTTGACGAGGCCGAGAGTGAAGGGGAATTAGGGTTCGTCAAGACCGAGAGTGGAGGGGAACTAGGGACTAGGGTTCGCTGAGGTTGAAATTCGAACTAGAATCCACAAGAGGGGAGTCACCGCCGTCAAGTTATCCTCCAATGGCCGCCGCCTCCTCCGTCGAAAAGACCCTCTGCACCTACGCTTTCACTAACTCCAACTCCGATTCGAACAACCGCTTCCTCTCCCCTATGCAAGCAAACTCCAGCCATGAACAGGGCGTCTCCGATCTCACCTTCTCCTCCAACTCACGCTACATCGTCTCCGCCTCCGACGACACGACCCTCCGTTCTCGGATCTCATCTTCTGCTTCGTGTTGAGAGGAGACCGAGAGGTGTAGGCGGTGGTTATGTTCTATGCTTCTGGTTTGTGAGAGACTAAGAGGAGAAATAGAGAGAGAGAGAGAGAGGAGTGAGGTCGGTGATGGACATTTGAGGGATAATGGAGAGAAGATGAAGAGGCTAGCGAGTGAGACTGAGAGAGGGACGAGAAGATCAATCGCATGTGAGAAAGGAATGAAGTGAGTATACATGTTGGGACTTGGACTTTGTTTGTATATATGGAGAATACCCGTTTTGTTATAAAAAAAATTTATAAAAAAAATTATTTAATCTTATTGGCAACGATAATGTCGTTGCAGAAAACATGTGTTTTGCAACGAATTAAAAAGTCGTTGCAGAAAACAAGTGTTTTGCAACGACTTATTTAAACCGTTGCAAAACACCTGTTTTTTGCAACGACATTTTTAAGTCGTTGCAAAACACCTATTTTTAGCAACGACTTAAAAATGTCGTTGCAATAAAGGGTTTTTCTTGTAGTGAACCGTGAGCATCATCCTTGTGGATGCATGTTCATTTTTCATTTTTAAAACTCAAATACAAGTAGAATCAAGCTTAGAAATCAATATATTTGTAAATCAAAACACTAGATCTAGCTTGAAAACAAACATGCATCAAAGAACAACTTCAAAAATTGATTTCTTTTTCCAAATACATGCATAAACCAAAGTACATCAAAGAAACAAGAATCCTTCACACAAAATATTTATAAAAACCGAATCACCCTTTAATCCTTTTTGCATGTTCATATTTTGTTTTAAAGCTTTAATCTTCATTAATTATTCTTTGAAAAATGTAGATCAACATTAGAAATTGTTTCCGACCGCTTTGTGCGATAAATGAATGATTAATGAAAAGAGATAATGGGTTCGTAAACTTAATGAAGCTTTAGGCTTTTATTACTTTGAAATGGGGGTTCAGAGAGACAAATGCCAGAGTAGGGGTTCCACACTTGTGGTATTTTTACAGGGTGAGGGGTGTGCGCCTTCGCCTTTTACACTCTCCTCTATATTCTAAAACTTAGGCTTCAACAGAAGCTTCTATTCCATCCCCTCTTCTTACGCTCTCTCTGTGTTTCAGTTGGGTCTCACTTCAGTGGTGTTAGTTTTTTGAGTTGAGTTGTGTTGAGTCCTCTTTTTTCTTCTTGTTGTTCCCTTGTGTACGTTGGAGGAGGGTTCCTCTTATAGGGTCCTTCTTACCTTTCGGTCTCTGCCTTTCTTCCCTTGGTCCATTGGTTCATTTCCCTTTTCCTTCTTTGTGGCTGCTCTCTTCAGTATCCGTTTTGTCTCCTTTACCTCTTTAAGCT
Source organism: Crotalaria pallida (assembly GCA_037953625.1). NCBI lineage: Eukaryota > Viridiplantae > Streptophyta > Magnoliopsida > Fabales > Fabaceae > Crotalaria > Crotalaria pallida. The sequence continues at coordinate 32,445,909 of CM075651.1, read as the reverse complement.
TTGTCATTTATTGCTCACAGTGTGGAGTCTACAAGGTTTGCCTTTTTGGTCATTCCTCTGGGAGAGGGCTGCATGAGGTAAGCCAAGATGCTCTGGCTTCTCATGCACGCTCCTCATGATCTAGGGAACCGAAATCCCTTGTCTGTACGCGTACGCCTTCCACAGGCTCCGTTTCCTGTTCGCTCTCATTTATCATGACTTTCTCCCCAAGTTTCCATATCACTCGAGGCGCCCTGAGAGGGTACGTTGTGCTCATTGGCATCGGCACACCTTGCTCTTCCTGTTGGTTGTGACGTCAGAATATGACGCCTTAATGACTGTCGCTCTGGGCGTAGCGCTGTGAGCAGCTCCTGGTATTTGCACGCTTTCTCCTGGTGCCCTCGTTGTGCGGTGATCTTGGGCTTGGTGATCCTGGACTTCCATATGGATTGGGCCTTGTGACTTTGGGCTACCGAATAATGGGGTATCAACAATTGCCCCCTTTGTAGTGAAAAGGAAAGGATGACTTTGGGCTACCGAATAATGGGGTATCAACAATTTCCCCCTTTGCAGTGAAAAGGAAAGGATTTCCTTTTTAGTGCAAATCCCGTTTTTGTTGCCCTGTCACCTGTTCCTCTTTTCTTATTCTTCGTTCCACGTGTAAGTAGGGGGATACCCAGCGGTTACTTGCACGTTCTCCCACTCTGCAGTTCAAAACTCCCTCCTTCAAACTCTTCGATTCCTCTTTTTCCTCAACCACTCCTTCTTATTCACCTTCTTTCAAAACCTCTTTTACTTCCTTGTTTCTTCCTGGCAGTAGAGAACTTTGCTACCACCTTTCTCTTCAGCGTTGCCATTCTCTCTTTCTATTTCGGATTCTCTCTTCATCTTAAGTTCTCTTTCTGGTCACTACTCACCCCTAATCATGGGAAGGTCGAAATCTGCTCCCCCCGTTGAAGTTGAGGATGACGCCACTCTTGAAGAAGCTGAGGAGGAGATCTCTCTCCCAAACCCTATCACTTATTGCTTCATGCAAGGTCTCTCTTGCCCTCGTTCTTATCCCATAAACGCTGGTCACCGCCGTTGGGCGACGGGGGTGAAGGCGACACTTCCTTTTGGCCCCTTCCCCGAATCTGGTGACCTGCTCAAAGGTCCTCCTACTAAAATGATGGTGATTCCTGATGACACTGCCAAGCTCATTTCTTCTCCTTCTTACCACAGGGACCACCGCGAGTTGGGTCCTTCACTGCTTCGTTCTCGCCTTCGCCGTGCAGAGTTTCCTTGGGTGGACCTGAACTTTAATGTTCGTATTGGCGGGACTACCGGCTGGCAGGAGTGGATCAATCAAGTGTTTGCGAGTGACCCTCCCTTAGTGGAGGTTCTCAAGAAAGTTGGAATAGCCGAAGCGATCAAGGTGTCTCCTCGGATTGGCGCTAATCGCAGGCCGAATGACTTGTTCGCCTTGATCCAGCGCTGGTGCTCTTCGACACACACATTCCTGACGTCCTGGGGCGAGTTCACTCCCACGCTGGAGGACGTAGTTGTCTTATTGAAGCTTCCTTCTTTTGGGAACGTTGATCTTGACATAACAAAAGTGGATGAGAGCCTTTCTGATTTGGCCCTGGAGTTGAAGGCGGCTTCCATTGCCAGCGCCAAGCACTCCCACGAGTTGCTGCAGCAGAGGCGCGCTTCGCTTGCCGAAGGTTCTTCCTCTCAGAAAGTCAGAGGTACAGGGAATTTGGTCCCTAAAGAGCAGAAAGCAAGTCAGCGCTCCTCGCTCAAATACACGTTTGCTAGCTGGGTTCGGTATTTTTACGGCGAACTCCATGATGGCAAATTTCATCCTGGTCCTGTGAAGGATTAGAGGCTTCGCCGTGCTGCTTTTGTCGCCTTCTGGTTGAGCAGGTATGTGTTTTCAGGCCCTCCATGGGAGTTTGTCAGTCCTTGTGTCTTCCTGCTCGCTTGTCTTTTAGCTGAGGGAACGCGTCTTCCCCTCTCTTCGTTTTATTTGGGTGGCTTGTATGCTCGCCTCGATCAAGTTTCTGAACAAATGCGAATTTCTCATGGTCGTTTTCCTATCAATTCTTTTGCTGATTTGGCTTTCCTTCAATACTTTTTATTTGAGCGCTTTCCTGAATATGGTCCGGTTAGGCTTGCCCCTTCTGATGACGCCTCTGGCCTTGAGCCTCGCGCCTGGTGTTGGACCAAAGGCTGTCCTAGAGAGCCTTTAGTTGCTGTCATTGATCTAGAGGAGCAGTTCGTCTTTCGCCCCTATTTAGACCACATTTGGGAAGGGTGTGACCCCTTGCACCCCTTGTATATTGAGGAGCGTCTTACCTCCAGAAATAATGCTCAAAATTATACTGAGGGTATGTATGACCTGTGGAAACTGATTCTGACTGCTCGCTGTCTTCCTGGTTTCGTTCCCTTGGATAACAAGAGCGCCAATGGGGGTGCTTTGTGGCCCTTTGTGTATCGCCCTGATCGCGTTGCGAGGCATTTTGGGCGCGATCAACCTCTGTGTGTCCTTTTAATTGATCAAGTTTCCTTACATGAAACCTTCCCATCTGTTCTTTTTGATGCTGATCCTGATGTTTCAAGTGCCCCTTTGGTTTATATCCCTCCCCTTCACGTTGGAGGCATTCTACGCAGTTGGGTGACATCCCATAAAGACATTTTACAACATCTCCAGAGTTTTGAAGCTACTCCGAAGCGTACCATCCCTGCTCTTTTGTCTATTGTGTGTAATGATCCTTATTACTCTACCTCTGTGAAGAAAGGAAAAGGTAGTCTCTTTACTGGTCTCGTTTGTTTTATTGATTACTGTTTCATCCCATTTGGCTCTGTTTTCATACTTTGCCTTGTTTGTTTCAGCTGAAGTGGTTTCTTCCGTGCGCAAGCGTAAAGCTACTGCGTCCTCGCCCTCTGCTGTTGTAATATCGAAACGAGGTAAGAAACAGGCTTCTTCTCCGACTTCTTCTGCTCCTAAATCTTCTTCTCAAGGCGGGGGTAAAAATGATGCACCCTCTCAGAAAGGGAAGAAGGCTGTTGCAGTTGCGCCTTCTCGTCGGTCTTCCCGTCTGCAGCTTCACAATACTCCTCCTGCCCCTGTTTCTCCTATTCGTGTCGATTTAGTTGAAGCTGAGAGCGACAATGAAGATCATTCGGGCGACGCTCTCTTAGCTTATTATGACACTTCAAAAGGAGATGGTGATTCTTCTGAGGGTGAGAGCGACGATGCTGATGAGGAAAACCCCCTAGGTTCCGCCTCTTGCTTCCCATTTTCTCCTTCGCCGTGGCTCTTTTCTTTCCCCTTCGACCTTTCTGCTCTTTATTGTTGTTGCATTTCTTAGATTTTTAGTACTAATGCACATTTTCATTTTCCGCTATTCCGTTTGTTTGTTTCATTGTAGGTGGTTCTGGCGGATGTGGTTCGGCTTCGCCTTCACCTCAGGCTTCTGAGAGCCTTCCGACTCCCATTAGCACTTCTGTTAGCTCTCCAACAATTCCACCATTTGATCGTGTGGATGCTTTGGACTTTCGCCGTCAACCCACTGCTAGTGGAGGCGCTGCGTCCACCAGATTCGCCATTCATGTGCCTTTTGGTCGGGTCAGCAGCCCCTTGTTTGTGCAACCTTTGTCGGCCGTTTCCGCTTTGGAGGCCGTCGCCATTAGTGTTCCTACTCATTCTGGTGTTGCTCCCGAACCTGCTGGTAATGTTGGTTCTGGTTTGGAAATCGTTGCGGTTGGTGATTTTTCTTGCCCCCTATTGAGGTCCCAAAGAGCGTTCCCACTGCTTCCAGGGACGCTTCTGCTGACGTTTCTTCGAACGTTGCTACAAGTGTTGTTGCTGCAAATGTTTCTGACATTGGCAAAGGTGAGGGTATTCCTGTTGATGCTGTTTTCGGTGGTTTGGACGTTGAGGTGGTGGACACCCCTGCCCCCAAGGAAAGCCAAGTTGATGCCGCTACTGAAGTTTCTCTTGAAGAACGCGCTGTTAATGAGGGCAATACTGGCTTCACTCCGAGCTTTGCTAACGTAGTTGAAGTTTCGAAAGACGCTGCGAATTCTTCCGAGGGGCGCCCTGCGAGCGAGATTCCCTCCGTTCGGCTTACCCCTGTCAAAGTTGCTCAGGTTGCTGCGTCTCCGGCTTCCTCTTCGGTTTGTGAGTGTTCCTTTAACCATTCATCAAGTTGGGTTTCCTTCGTTTAGTGTCCACTCATTGTATTCTTTTATTGGATTTGCAAATGTTGCTGCCTTTCTCATCTATTTTCTCTTTGCTTTTGTTGTTTTTTTTTGTGGTTTTGCAGCTGCGTTTTCTGCCAAGTCCCGTGGCTCTCTTGATGCGGAGGAGCAGTCTATGATTGAATCATTCCTTCTTGCTCATCCTGACTTGGTGCCACCAGGTGCTTCGTTCCCACGTTTTTTCAGAGAGTCTGCTGCGCGTACCATGGTACAAATGCTGGGCTTAGTGAGCTCTGTTGATGTTGATGCATTGCCATGGGAAGATAAGGTTGAGCTTTTGGATTGCCTTCATTCTTTGAAGATTCAGCACTATTCTGGTATTTGGCTTGATGAGGCGATTGCTAAATTGGAGAGATTACGCCCCCCTTTCGATGCTACTGGCTTGGCTGAAACCAAGCGTACCTTGCAGAAGCGTCGCACCACTTTGACCATTCGTTCGAAGGAGCTTTCATCCCAACTTGCGCAGGTGACTGCTGACTTGGAGAATGTTGACAAAGAACTCAATGATTTGGCTGCTCAGGAGCTCTCCTATGAGGAAGCCTGCAAGCTCATCAGCCTAAACACTCTGTTTAATGTTTGATAGTTATCATTGCATTATGGCTCGCTGTTTCGAACTTGTATTTTGGGATTAATTTGTTGAACTTTCCAGTTGTAGTTGTAGTCGTTCGTAATGGCCTCTTTTGTATGCTCTTCAAGCTTAGGCTTTGCTTTGGTGTGTTTGCCATCACTTTGACAGTATTCGTGGGTATTTTAACTTTGCTTCGTATGCCTTTATTTGCTTTGTTTCTTGGACTTGCATGTAAGTCGTATGCTTTTCGGTTCTTACGTGCCTTGTTAACTTTGTCGCTTTACACTTTCGTGTCTCGAATAGTGACTCTTCGTTTATTTGGCATTGTACTTGCATTTGCTTCCGCTCAGGTACGCTCTTGGTCTCGATGTTTTTACCAAGTATTTGATGGTGTACATTTCTTCTTTTCTTCTTTTCCTTTCTCTTCTCTTTTTGAGCACGCTTTAGACGCCTTCGAGTTTTCGGCGAATTTTAGTGGCCCCTCATGTCATTGGCGCCAAATTTTCATCAAGGTGTGCATTGGACACGTTTTTCTCTTTGAATAGTGGCCCCTCATGTCATTGGTGCCAAATTTTCTTCAAGGTGCGCATTGGGCACGTTTTTTATTTTTCGAACAGTGGCCCCTCATGTCATTGGTGCCAAATTTTGTTTCCCAGAAGCGCGCTTTGATTATACTACAAGTTTTTTTTTTTTGAACAGTGGCCCCTCATGTCATTGGTGCCAAAGCTTGTTTCGAAAGCGCGTCTTGGGCATATTTTCTTTTTCAGATTTTGCCGCTTCGGGCTTTATAAACTAACGGATCGCCTCGGATCTTGCGTTAGCCAACCTCTTTTACAGATTTTTCCGCCCGTGTTTAAGACTAGCGCCCTTGTTTCCCGGGACCTTTTCTAGTCTCGCGATATGGCGTACTTCGCCCGCGTCTGTCCCGGAAATTTTTTTTTCAGGAGGTCTATCCGGGTACCGCTATAAGGCGCTTGTGCCCGCGGTACGGCCCAACACTTTATTTTTAGCTTGTCGAACGCATATGCATATGCATTCCTCTTTTTTTTTTTTTGGTGTTGGACCTCGCGTTTGGCATTTTGGCTCTTTACTTTGAGAGCGTTCTCCTTCTTCTTTTTTTTTTTGATAAGCAGACGTATGTATGTCATCACATTATTTGTTTGAATCGTGTTTACTTTCAGCATGCATATTTCATATTAACATATTTCTAAGGAGATAGTTCATGAGGAGAATGTTTTCAATCTTTCGTCCATTAGTTAGGGGCGTACAAAATAAGTTACTTCCTAGATTTCCACAGAAAGTAAGGACTACTGCTTTTTCATTATATCATACAGTGGGCTAAGCATAATATTTCTTAACATACTTGAAAGTTAAAGGCCCTATTTTTCTTTGAGTGTCTGGTTCAAGTAAGAAACAATACCCATTAGGATGTGCCTCTTGAACAATGTAAGGTCCTTCCCATTTTGGCATCCACTTGCTCGTATGTAGGTTCCTCATGACTGCGTCTGTCGCCTTTAGCACGAGCTCGCCTTCAGGAAACATTCTTGGCCTCACCATCTTCTCATATGACAGCATTATGCGCCTCTGGTGCTTAAGCAACTCCTCATGCGCTTTGTCTCTAGCGCCTTCCAGGGATAGCGTTCGCTCCTCCAGCCCGCCTTCATTTTGGGCAATCATCCTCGCCGAGGGGACCGCCACTTCTGCTGGTAGCGTCGCTTCCGCCCCATACACCAGGGAGAAAGGTGTTGCCTTTGTTGCACTGTGCTTAGTCACGCGATATGCCCACAGGGCGAGTGGCAAGTATTCGCTCCAGTCCGTAGGCGTGTCTTCCACTGTCTTGGCCAAGATCTTGATCAGTGTTTTGTTTGTGGACTCAGCTTGGCCGTTGGACTGTGGGTAGTAGGGGGTGGACCTGTGATGCACGATCCCATATTCTTCCAATAATTGCTCTACCTTCTTATTGATGAAGTGAGTGCCGTTGTCAGATACTATTCTCTTGGGTATCCCGAAGCGACAGATAATGTGCTCTTTGATAAATTGTGTAGTGGCGTCAGCGTCGCCTTTCTTGAATGTTGCCGCTTCGACCCACTTGGTGGAGTGTTCTGTTGCCCCCAGGATCCATCTCTTTCCTCTAGAAGGCGGGTCAATTGGACCAATGAAGTCCATTGACCATGTGTGGAAAGGGTAAGGTGAGCTGAGGCCCTTCATGGAAAGAGAGGGTGCATGGATTCTGTTATCGTGCCTCTGGCATTGCTCACACTTTCTCACGAAATCGAGGGCGTCGCCTTTCCTATTTGGCCAATAATAGTCGATTTTCAACAACTCGCTCCAAAGCGATCTACCCCCTTGGTGCCTTCCACAAGATCCTCCGTGGACTTCCTCCATGACTTTGTTTCGCTCTTCTTTCCCAATGCACCTGAGAGCCTCTCCGGTGAAACTTCTTTTGAACAACTCGCCTTTCTCAATGAAATAATATTTTGACTTCTTCCTGACCCTTTCCGCTTCCATGTGGTTCTCCGGCAAGACGCCGCTTTCCAAGTATGTTCGAATTGGCTTAGCCCATTCCTCATCCACCAGATGGACCTCCAGTTCTTCTTTGGCCTCTTGGCATTGACCGCACGTCTTCTGGAACGAATCACAATGCGCCTTCATGTCCGGCCAGTACACTCCCAACCTTTGCATTCTCCTGTATAGGCCAGGGCCAACTTGTCCACATATGCTCTCATGAAGGCTCGTCATTTTCTGTTTTCCCTCTTCCTCAGCGACACACCTCATGAGCAACCCCTCCGTACTTCTCTTATACAATGCCCCTTTCAGAAGGCAAAAGTCCCTGGACGCCTTCGTCAATGCTTTGCCGTGAAGCTCCCACATGATTGGGACTCTCCAATCTTTCCTTGCTTGATCTTCTTGTGCATCTCTTTGGATCTTGGGTTGGTACGCCTTCCTGAAATGTACCAAATGTTCGCCTTCTGCTATGTCTGCTTTGCTTCCTAGAGTTGCGAGAGCGTCAGCCTTTCTGTTTTCGGCCCGTGGCACATGTTCGAGAGATTCTATCTCGAACCTTGCCAATGCTTGGTGCGCTCTCTCTCTCTGCATAGCGCCAAGGACATTTCTTTTACTCCGTACTCTCCTTTCAACTGTTTCACCACCAGGTTGGAATCCCCTTTCACAATGAGCCTTTGAACTCCTATTTCCTCAGCCACGTCAAGTCCCAGGAGGAGAGCCTCATACTCTGCTTCGTTGTTAGTGCATTGGAATTCTAATTGGAAGGCGAAGGCTAGCTCCTCTCCCTTCTCGTTTGTCAGCGTGACTCCCGCTCCGCCTTTGGGTGCTGAGGGCGAGCCATCAAACATTAGAGTCCACACCTCAGGTTCTGCGCACACGTTGACAGGCTCTATTGCTCCCTCTTCTTCTTGGTTTGCGCAGATGGCTATTAGATCAGCCAAGGCCTGACTTTTAAGCGCTGTGGGCGTCACCAAGGTTGTTTCATACTCTGTCAGCGTGAGCGCCCACTTGCTTATTCGCCCTGTGAGGACGGCGCCTTGCAATAGGTACTTGATTCCTTCAGCCTTAGTCATCACATGAATGGTGTGTGCTTGAAAGTAATGACGATACTTCTGGGCGGCATACACCAAAGCGAGACATTGTCTGTTTTGATTGGAATATCTGGATTCTACCTCCTTCAGCATTCTGCTCCAGTAAGCCACAGGGCGCTCTACACCTTCAACTTCTTGTGCAAAGAGTCCGCTGATCGCTGTTTGGGTAGTGGCCAGATATACTCTGAGTGGTATCCCCTTTTGAGGCGGAATCATCATCGGTGGTGTTACTAAAGCTTTTTTCACTTTATCAAAAGCGTCCTGATGCTCCTTCACCCAGTCGAAAGCTTCCTTGCCCTTGAGAAGTTTCCTCATAGGTCCTAACAATTCCCCTATGGCTGGTATAAATCTGCGGATGTAGCCCAATTTCCCCATCATTTGCTGCAATTCCTTCTTGTTGCGGGGCGCTTTCATTTCCCTGACTGCCTTGATTTTCCTTTCATCGGCTGAGACGCCTTCCTTATGGACTCTGAACCCCAGGAACTCACCAGAAGAGACCCCAAATTTACACTTGAGAGGGTTCATTCTGAGTTTGTACTTCTTGCATCTGGAAAAGACAACTCTTAGATGTGTCAAATGTCGCTCTTTCTTCCTTGATTTGACCACTATGTCATCAACATAGTCTTCTACTATATCGTGCATCATGTCATGGAAGATCGCTGTCATTGCTCTTTGATATGTCGCTCCGGCATTTTTAAGGCCGAACGGCATCACCAAGTAGTAGAAATTTCCTACTGGGGTTCTGAAAGCGGTTTTTTCTTCATTGCCCTCTGCCATCTTTATTTGATTGTAGCCGCTAAAACCATCCATAAAGGAAAAGCGTTCATGCATGGCTGTTGCATCCACCATGCAGTCTACGTGTGGCAGCAGGAAGTCATCCTTGCGGCACGCCTTGTTCAAATCTCTGAAATCTACGCAACATCTAATCTGGCCATTCTTTTTCTTCACAGGGACTATGTTGGCCAACCAAATGGGGTGCTGTATCGGCTTGATGAAGCGTGCCTCCAGTAATTTCTCCACTTCGTCTTTTATCGCTTTCTCAATCTCGGGGCTAAACTTTCTAGGATGCTGCTTTATAGGTATTGCATCAGCTTTGGTAGCCAAGTTATGAGTGACTAGCTTGGGGCTGAGTCCCGGCATCTCCTGGTAGCTCCAGGCGAATACTTCTCTGAACTCTTTCAGCAAGGCGACCAAGTCCGCCTTTTCAGACGGGGTAAGTGAAGAGGCAATGAAGAGAGGCATGTGTTCGCCTTCTTCCCTTACATTGACTTCTTCCAAACCTTCTGGACCATTGGCTTCATCCCCTTTTTGCTGGGCGTGCATAACCTCCTCCGTCGAAGCAAACCATGCTTCCCCTCTTATGACGCCCATGAGCGTGGGGCTATCCAAGTCACTTAGTTTTGGCTTGGCTGGCCCCGCGAGTTCCTAGAGGATGGCCCACCTGGCCCCCCTCCAGGAAGGTGTTGCTTTTGCAGTTTGAATCTTGGTTTGGTCATTTGCTACTGTGCACTTTCCTTTTCTTCTGGTAAGCGGAGTCTTTTGAACACTGACTGTCTCTTCTCAGGTTCTTTCATCTTTTCTTTTCCCCTGATTGGGAGCTTGGGCTCTCTTCCAATCTTATTGGTCCCAGGGGGAGCTAGTTCATCAAACACTGTGGCATCGATTAAATGTAACTCCGAAGCGTCAAATGGCGCTTTCGTTGCTGGGATTTCAATGTCCTGTCCCTTATACATTGACTTCACACATTGGTGCAGCGTGGAGGGGACACACCCATGCAGATGAATCCAAGGGCGTCCCAGCAGGATGTGATAGCTAGGTTCCCCGTCAACAATGTGAAAAGTGTTTAGAGTTTTTATGTGTCCTACCTCCAGATTGAGTACCACGCACGCCCTTGCCATGACTGTTCCTCCGTTGAAAGTCCCCAGTGTTGCCTCTGCTTTTTTGAGTCTTTCTTTAGCAACTCCCAGTTTTACAAATATATGGGTCGGAATGATGTTTACTCCTGATCCGTTGTCCACGAGGGCGCGCCGGACATGTACGCCTTCGACAGTTGCCTCCACGAACAGCGGCCTGTTGTGGCAAAATCCTGGATGTGCTCGCTGCGGCTCCCTAAACATCACCGCCGAGGCATGCGCCCTGGCTACCCTGGTTGCTGGTGCGTAGGCGGCACTAGTGTTTGCTCCTCTTCTGACTATCACATCAGCCAAGGCATGCGCTGCTTCTTCTCTGACATCAGCTCCCAACCTTAGTTGGTCAAATAGGGCTCTGAACCCTCTGGTCTTCACAAGTCCCCTCCTCAGCTCATTTTCCACCAGCTCTTCTTCTTCAATCTCCTCTAACAAGTTGTCGCCGTGGGAGGGGATAACATTCACGTTGTGTCTAGGTAAGGGATGATCGCCTAGACTTTCTTCGCCTTCACCCTCTGGCAGCAGTATCTTTCCGGCTGCGTACTGCTTCTGAAACACGCCCCTAATGACATAACAGTCCATAGTACTGTGACTCTTTTGCCTGTGTAGAATGCAATATTCTGGATTATCGTACTCCTCACGTGTCAGAGGGGGTCTTGTCGCCCTTTTAGTGAGAATGCCTTCCTTTAGCCATTCCTCCACCAACTGATAAGTAAGTTCCCTAGAGATTGGGAGCTTTGGCGGGGGTTCCTTCTTTTCATAGTTCTTGGGAGGTGGCATGGTTCTGTAACTTCTCCTCCTCTTGTCATCCACAGCGTTCACGTCAAAGGCGATTTGGTCCTTGGTTCTCTTTCCTTGTTTCTTCATGGCCTCGGTAACATCCATCGCTCTCCCAAGCAACTCGGAAAAAGTGGTGATCTTACTGAGTGCCAAGAATATTTGCGAGCCATCTTCAATGCTTTTAATGCACCCATAAACTAGGTCCGCTTCAGGGAGAGTCTCTTTGCAGTGTAGCGCTCTGTCCCTGTATCTTTTGATGAAGGCGGTCAGACTCTCTCCTGCTCGCTGCCTTACACGACCAAGGTCCATGATATGGATAGCGCCTTCCTCTTCCAAGAACTTGTTACAAAACTCTATAGTCATTTCCTCCCAAGTCCGAATTGATGCTGGGCGCAACTTGGAATACCAAGTGAAGGCGCTCCCAACAAGGGACTTTGAAAACTCCCTTAACCTTAAACAGTGGTCTGCACTGTATACTCCAAGATCATCCGCATACGTCATCAAGTGCTCACGCGTGCTCCCGGTTTCGTCAAACTTTCGGAACATTGGGGGCGCATACCCTTGTGGGTAGCGATAGGCAGCTACATCAGCGGTAAAAGGAGGGTTTAGATTTATTACCATATTTTGTCCTTCCTTGTGCGCCTGTAGGATGCGCTTCAACTCTGCTTGTGTTACCAGAGCGTCTTCTGTGCTTTCTCGCCTTCCACTTGTCTCGTGCTGAAATTCCTCCTCTGATTTTGCTCTTGCCTTCGCCAACTCCGCCTCCCTGCGCGCCTCCTCCTCTTCTTTCAATCTTGCGCTCAGGGCCTCCTTTTCTTCTCTTGCCTTGGCAGACTGGGCTTTGTATTCCGCCACTATTTCAGATAGTGCGCCTTGGTTCGCCACCAGAGAGTTGAGTAGCGCAGCTGATATCACGACTTGAGTGTTGGAATCGCCTTCTATGTGGGGGATTTTTATGTGACTCAGCGTTTCCTTGTCGCCGCCGGGCTCTTCTTCTTGAGGCTCTTGGTCATCCTCTGGAGTGTCTGAGGGAGAGCGAGTATTATCGCTTCCTTGGTTGGCTGGGCTGAAACTCAACCTTCTAGAGCCTTGTCCCGTCCCGCGACTTGCATGACTGGTCGTCGGGTTTTGAACGGTGATCACAGGCACCACCTTTGGAGCAATGTCCCCTACAGATGCTTGTTGCACAACATGAGCCCCCTTTCCTTCGTGATTGGAAGCCATAGCTTCCCCAGCGGAGTCGCCAATTGTTTCGGACCGCTTTGTGCGATAAATGAATGATTAATGAAAAGAGATAATGGGTTCGTAAACTTAATGAAGCTTTAGGCTTTTATTACTTTGAAATGGGGGTTCAGAGAGACAAATGCCAGAGTAGGGGTTCCACACTTGTGGTATTTTTACAGGGTGAGGGGTGTGCGCCTTCGCCTTTTACACTCTCCTCTATATTCTAAAACTTAGGCTTCAGCAGAAGCTTCTATTCCATCCCCTCTTCTTACGCTCTCTCTGTGTTTCAGTTGGGTCTCACTTCAGTGGTGTTAGTTTTTTGAGTTGAGTTGTGCTGAGTCCTCTTTTTTCTTCTTGTTGTTCCCTTGTGTACGTTGGAGGAGGGTTCCTCTTATAGGGTCCTTCTTACCTTTCGGTCTCTGCCTTTCTTCCCTTGGTCCACTGGTTCATTTCCCTTTTCCTTCTTTGTGGCTGCTCTCTTCAGTATCCGTTTTGTCTCCTTTACCTCTTTAAGCTTTGTCATTTATTGCTCACAGTGTGGAGTCTACAAGGTTTTCCTTTTTGGTCATTCCTCTGGGAGAGGGTTGCATGAGGTAAGCCAAGATGCTCTGGCTTCTCATGCACGCTCCTCATGATCTAGGGAACCGAAATCCCTTGTCTGTACGCGTACGCCTTCCACAGGCTCCGTTTCCTGTTCGCTCTCATTTATCATGACTTTCTCCCCAAGTTTCCATATCACCCGAGGCGCCCTGAGAGGGTACGTTGTGCTCATTGGCATCGGCACACCTTGCTCTTCCTGTTGGTTGTGACGTCAGAATATGACGCCTTAATGACTGTCGCTCTGGGCGTAGCGCTGTGAGCAGCTCCTGGTATTTGCACGCTTTCTCCTGGTGCCCTCGTTGTGCGGTGATCTTGGGCTTGGTGATCCTGGACTTCCATATGGATTGGGCCTTGTGACTTTGGGCTACCGAATAATGGGGTATCAACAGAAATCAACATGCAAGAACAACAAAACATAGAGAACCGAAAATAAAATGATAAAGAAGGAAGAACAACAAGGATCAAGCTACTACCTAAGGAGATGAATGAAAATGAGCTAAGATCAAGGCTTCTCTCCTTCCTCTTCTTCTCTAATTTGGTCCCTCTCTCTCTCTCTTCTCCCTCACGATTCTCTTTTCTTTTTATCTAAGGGTGTTGAGCTTGATGATGCTCTAACACCAAGTGTGTTTGTGTGGAGTGTGAAATGAAGGAAATGAAAGAATGAAAGAAATGAAGGAAAGAAGGAAATGAAAGAATGAATGGAAGAATGAATGGAAATAAACTAGGGTGAAGCACAATTCCCTTCTTGGCCCTTAATCAAATTCGGCCCTAATGCATCTAGGAGGGGTAATCTTGGCAACCCAAAACTTCAACTTGGTCCCCAAGCTTTCATTTTCTTTTCTTTTTATTTTATTTCCTTTTTAGCTTAATCACCAAGCAAAGCTCTATGTGATACACACACCATACAAACATACACATATCACACATACACATATCACACATACATATATCACACATACACATATATACACACATTCATCATCAAATAATTTCTTCTTTCATTAAATAATCACACATAAAAATTAAAACTTAAACATGTTTTCCTTCTTAAATAATAAACTGTACTAATTGGTTGCATGCCTGGGCGCGCCATATCTGATGCCTTCTCTTCAGCGATGCACGCGCACCTGGGCGCGGCCTCCACGCGCCCGGGCGTGCTCAACACTTTCCGACTCCGTTTCTCTCCGTTCTTGTGCCAATTTCGAGGTCTTCTCTTGCTCTTTTCAGCTCCAATAATATTTTCTCCAAATAAAGCTCCAAAACACCTGAAACATACCCAAAACGGATCAAAACGTTCAAAGGATTCTAATAAACTAAAAATTCCTAAAACTAATACAAAATACCTATATTTACAAGAGAAACAAGCCAAAACTATAGCAAAAGGAAGTGAAATTAAGCCCAAAAACATCATATATTAGACCCAAATCAATGGTATGTTGGACTTCAAAGTCAATGTTGGTGCTGCAGATGTGAACAACAATCCTCTGCCTAAACATTCAGGTTAAATGGGTTATAAGGTAGGAATCAATGGTATCAGACAATCCTATTGCTCTACCCAAGGCTCTAGGACTGCTAAATAATGGGAAAATGTGTGTTCCCCTCCTTGTTTAATAAATGTAGGCCATTTTTTTGGTCATTTTAAAGTCGTTCAATAATGAAATCTTTGTTTTGTTGCATATCTCTTTAATAAGCATTTACTAGTGTTTTGATCATGTGAATAAAGCATCTCACCACTCTTTGCAACACCACATGATTCAAATTTGAAACTAGAAGGAGGACGATGAAAATTAAAACCCATCAATGGTGTGGACCCTCAGGTAGATTCTTTCAATGATACAAGACACTCTTTGCAAATCCCGAGCACTAAGGCGATACCCCTAGTTACTCCTTTGAGCTTTGACATTTTGAAAGGGAGATCATCTCATTTAACCCATAACATGTGTATAACTTGGGGTGGTTAGTTTTTCAAACAATTTTTTTCCAATTATTCAAATATCAAAGAGGATTACTTTTCTTCAATAAATCCAATCACATTTCATCCATTGCTCACCCCATTTGGACTCCAACAAAAAATATTATTCTTAAAACCCCAAAAATATTTTTTTTACCCGACCAATAATGAGAATCTAGTATAAAGAAAGAGGAATAAAGATATCACAGATATCCCAAGCAAAGTAAAGTCAAATTAATGCGAGCAAAAAATACAAGAAGCTTGCTAGAAATCTGTGATGCATGCAAAATCTCGGGCAAAAACCGATGTGTATTATCAATGATAAAGTGCACTTGCACAGACCACACTAAGAGTCACTCAAATCTGAAGAAATGATTCTCATTTAAGCTTCGCATCAATTTTGGGTCTTTCTATCCATTATTTCATAAGCCACATCGTCATCCCATACACTACAAGAAAAATGCAAAATAGCGAGGGTACCTTTCCGTCACTAATCGGTCGTTAATTAGAGAGGGACATGCGAGGGTTTAGCGAGCAAAAGTGAATTCCCTCGCAAAGTGATGAAAGTTTGAGAACGTGAAAATAATAATCATTTTACGATAAATTTGCGACGGATTTGCGACAAATTAGCGAGGGATTTTTTTATGCAATTTTGGCGAGGGACATTTTCCTCACAAATCTGTCGCCAAGTATGCATTTGTAATGCAATAAAGTTTGCGAGGGCATGTTTCCCTCGCAAACTGGTCATCACGAATTCCTTTCAATAGCCAAATTGTTGGCGAGGGAATAGTTTCCTCTCAAAGCCATCACTACGAATACATTTTTAAAACAATAAAGTTTGCGAGGGCATATTTTTCTCGCAAATACGTCGCCAAAAATTCCTTTATACTATCAAATCGTTTCGAGGGAATATTTTCCTCGCAAATTCGCCGCTAGGTATGCATTTTAATGCAATAAAGTTTGCAAGGGCATATTTTTCTCGCAAATCCGTCGTCACAAATTCCTTTATGTAGTCAAATTGTTGGTGAGAGAATAGTTTCCTCGCAAAGTCGTCGCTACATATGCACTTTTAAAATAATAAAGTTTCCGAGGGCATATTTCTCCTGCCAATCCGTCTCCATAAATTCCTTTATGCTGTCAAATCGTATGCGAGGGAATAGTTTCCTCGCCAATCAGTCGCTAGGTATGCATTTTAATGCAATAAAGTTTGCGAGGGCATGTTTCTGTCGCAAATCTGTCGCCTCAAATTCCTTTACACAATCAAATTGTAGGCGAGGGAATAGTTTCTTCTCAAAGCCGTTGCTACGAATACATTTGTAAAACAATAAAATTTGCGAGGACATGTTTCTCTCGCAAATATGTCGCCACAAATTCCTTTATGCTATCAAATCATTTGCGAGGGAATATTTTCCTCGAAAATCCGTCTCTAGGTATGCATTTTAATGCAATAAAGTTTGCGAGGGCATGTTTCCCTTGCCAATCCGTCGCTACAAATTCCTTTATGCAGTCAAATTGTTGGAGACGAAATAGTTTCCTCGTTAACTGCCGCTACGTATGCATTTTTAAAGCAATAAAGTTTTCAAGGGCATGTTTCTCTTGCAAATCTGTCGCCTCAAATTCCTTTACGCAATCAAATTGTTGGCGAGGGAATAGTTTCCTCACAAAGTCGTCGCTACATTTGCATTTTTAAAAAAATAAAGTTTGCGAGGGCATGTTTCTCTCTCAAATCCGTAGCCACAAATTCCTTTATGCTACCAAATCTTTTGCGAGGGAATATTGTCCTTGCAAATTTGTCGGTAGGTATGCATTTTAATGCAATAAAGTTTGCGATGACATGTTTCCCTCGCCAATCCGTCGCTACAAATTCCTTTATGCAATCAAATTGTTGGCGAGGGGATAATTTCCTCGCAGAGTCGTTGCTACATATGCATTTTTAAATCAATAAAGTTTGCGAGGACATATTTCTCTTGAAAATCCGTCGCCACAAATTCCTTTATGTAATCAAATATAATGCTCATGGTGTTAGATAATTAATTTTTTTAATATTTGTTGTATCTAGGTGTGTGTACAAACACACACACACACACACACACACACACATATATATATATATATATATAATTGCACCCTAAATCATAAGTACCATATCTCGGCCCAAATTAAATCCATACTAACATGATTACTTTCACAAATTAAACCCTAACCACTATCACCGTTGGGAATAACTTTAACATAAACCCTACCCTAACCATTCTGTCCCTAACATCCACCACCACGTCCACTGTTCACCACCACTCGACTACTAATGCAACTTCGTTAACCACCAAAACCGCATCCTCCGTTCTAACCACTACCATAATAACAAACCTGGGTGAACCCAAAACAAGTAGGAAGCTGTAATCTAAAACGAGTTGATCCAGATTAAACTAGTTCCGATTCAACCAGTATATATATATATATATAGGGGATGTATCAAGTGAGCATGTCCAATTTATATGAGAATGAAATGAACAATTCTTAACCATTAGATTGAAATGGATGGCTGAGATTAAAATAGCTACTTAAAGCACTCATGTGACCAGTACTCAACCTAAAATCATCGAGTATTCCTCTTCTCTTTTCTTTCCAGGACTTCTCACAATCACATTCATGGCTCCTACCCTTTCTTCCATAGCACCGCCTCAACTTCAATGCCCCTAAACCACAAACACCATAACTACAACCATATTGCAATCCCATATCCTGTGTGAATCGGAGTCCAATCAAGATGATGAAAATCTCCAATCCTTTTCTCTAATCCATTTAAACACAGTTTCTCAGTTTTGACAAGTTTAATAAGAAGAAAATAAAAAACCATGAGGTGGATGGCAAAGTATTTGGAAAAAAAACCATCATTCATTTAAACCATTATTCATCTGAGATGCTCACAAGAAAATCATATCTATATGGCCATGTGCGTAAAAGTGCTGGCTCTTATCACCATTCATGTCAACCATTATTCATTGGGGGTGTTAAGAATTGAAGATAGGAATTTTAGATGGTGCAGTGATTTGGAAGATGAAATCTTTGGAATGAGAGAGGTTAGGTGATAAGTGGTACAAGGGGAAAAACAATTTTGGGGAGGAGAATAGGTGCATGAGGGCTTTTAAGATAAAGATTTAATCTCAGCCATCCATTCCAATCTAATGGTTAAGAATTGTTCCTCTCATTCTCATATAAATAAGACATTCTCACTTGAAACATTCCCTATATATATATTTTAAAAAAAAAAAAGCTTATCTCAAAACTCAACGTTTAGAATTGAGCAAAAATGCAAAACTCAAGACATTACAAATTGAGCAGAAATGCAAAAACAAAGAGAGACAGAAAAGAAAGAGGCAGAGGAGCAAAAGGAAACCCTAATCATAAAGGAGCTTGTTTCAATGAAGATGCATGGTGCCATTAGCAGAAACAAAAGGAAGTGATGGTTTTTGACTTTGATCCCTTTCTTATTTTCTATACTTTGATGTCACTACTACAAAATTGTTATTTAAGGCCGATATTTATTTTAAGGGCGGTTCGATTAGTTAAAATGTTTTAAGAGCGAGAGAGGTTGTTTACCCTAATCGGCCTTAAAAATCTAATTTTCAAAGGCGGTTTCTGTGCAGTCTCTCCTTTGTATATTTTATTTAAAAAATGTTAAAATTAAAAAAAAAAATTCAAAGAATTATTGAAGAGGATTTGTTTGTTAAACTATCCTCATTTATTATTTAACTAGTAACTTTGCCCGTGCTATGCACGGGTCTTAACTTTGGTTATGTTAATTTTAATTTAAAATGTAATTATTTTTTGTTGTGACTTTAATTTGAGAAGATAATATATTAACATACTGAAATTTTTTGTATTCACCTTCATGTTTTCTTTCCCCTGAAAGGTGTAATGAGGCCTATGATTTTGGTCAAGCAAGTTCAAAATGAAATTGCCACTTATAATCAGCTATCCCGCGAGATGAAATGCTGTTAGCATCTTAATTTACTAACATTATAAGAATATTGAAGACCAAATTTTGGAATGCCATTGTCGAATGTAAACTTCAAAAAATGCATATTAGTGTACAAAAAGTATCCTTACAAAATGAAGAAAAAAAATAAAAAATTGAAGGTTGTAGATTGCCATGATGTTTACGCTCAGGATATACATAATGTTAGCTACAGGGCATCCAAAATACAAAATGTGATGACTAAAGGTATACAATATTATATATCTTGCTGAGGATCAAAGGAATATTTTCATAGCTGAAATGACAGAGATAGATGATATCTAATTTAGAGCATTAGACACAGAATATAAGAAGTCCAATAAACTTGTTCCCTTTAAAAGACCTTTGACTGTTAAAAGCTCAAAATCCAACAACAGGAGGAAACCAATAACAACCGTTTTCCCGTTTATTAATTTGTTCCTCCTGCTAAAACCAAATCCCTCTTGACTCTCATCAACCACCATTCTGACTTGAATGCATTATATAACTACCAAGTCCAAAGGACATCAAGATGTAATTGCATTGCATGCTTCCAAGATGAATTAACAAACAGTGAACCTTCAATTTAGTTCTCCGAAGACAACAGTATCGTCAGTTAGGTAATTGAAAGTATTTTGTCCCCAATTAAGCCCTTTAAACATTTAAGACGTCACCACATCGGTCTTTCTTAGGACTCAAGTCACCAATTAAGTCATTCAATTGGTGACACAAAACTTTGAGGACTTATCTAGCGACACTATCTTTGGAGACTCTATAGACGGTTTACTCAATTAAAAATATTAGATTGTTACCGTGGTTACCTCATCAACATTGACATCAGATGCTGTTACACCAGGTTGAGCCTTCCCACTAAAGACAATTTCAGCAGATGCACCAGATTTTACACCTCCACTTATGCTAATGTAAATATTTTGTTCATCTATTTTCACAGAATATACAAAGAGATTCCTCAAAGCAGATGTGAGAACTCTTAGAACAGGATTTTTTGGATACTATTCCTTGATTTCTCCTGTTCTTAGATCAAATGTGCTATTAGTTGTTGGGCAAACTATGCAGCCATCCTTCATCATAAAAATGATGGTATTGGAAAATATCAGCTCATTTTTGGATTAATTTGCACGGATAAATTTCACAGAACTTTGATATGCATGCATACAACATGATAGACCTAAAGCAGCAAAGCTATGCTTAAAATATTCAAATGTCAAATTGATTTAAAGCTGTCCAAGAGGAACTTTAATTCTGTGCATCCCCTTCTAAATTCTTGCAGGTTTTTGGACTTTTTTGTTTAGTTCAATAATTGTCGATGAATATTCAAATATATATTAAATCATGAACCAAATTGCCACATGAACTCAGTAAATTGCCAAAAGAGAAAAACACTTTGAAAAACAAAAACAGCAGCAGTAATGACAGCAAAACAGTTACACAAAAAGAACCATCTCTACATATCTTGTTGCCCATAATCTGTTTGCTCACCGACAACAAATATATATAGAGCATTTTCTTTAAAACTAACATACTCCATTAATTAAGATATTACTTTACCCCATTACTCAAACTACACAATATCAGTTGTAATATATAAATAAGAATTAAAAGTATCAACTTGCTATTGCTATCGCTATCAAGATCATCTCTATTAAATAGCTAAATAGAAAAGAAGCAACAACATAATATGATCAAGAAATTACTAATAAAAGAGCGAAGCAAGGTAAGCTAGTAAGCTATCATCCTTACTTTGATCCTCTCATTTTCCCTCATAATATTATCTAATATATGAAGAAAAAGGTTACCTTATGTTTGGTTTTCAACTCCATCGATTTGTACCATGTAGAGTATAGCCACAAATATATGTTTAATCAGAAAAAAAAAGGAAAATGTTTATGCTTCTATATTAATTGGACATATATAGTTTCTCATATTCAAAGAGGTGGATTTGTACCGCATCTTAGTACCCCCAAAGAATGAAAAAAAAAATCAAAATCATGACAACTAATTACTTTTATCAAACATGTGGAATGCATCAGTTTCAAAGCAACATCACAGAAAGATTAAATGACAATTCTCCATGATGTAATAATCTACCTACAACATATGATAAGTGATTTTGTATCATACACATAAAAATGAACCTAGAAAAGAAATCTGACTGCTCACCGGTGTGCATATATTATGTTCCCATAAATGATTGCATTCTAAAATGTAAGAATCTCTTTGACCTTGTTAAACCATTGATCTGCAGCACTTCCAACACAATATCAAATACTATTATCTCCATGATACAAATTTTATCATTTAGCCTTCATTCATTTAAGAAGAGACCCTCAAAATTAATTCCCTAGAACAAATTAGATAAAAACTTCTATACCGACACCAGGATAAAAGACAGAACTTGAGTAGGGCTATTGAAGTATGAAAGAAAAAAACAACACTTAAACCAAATAATCAAAGAAAAAAAGAGATAATGGAGGAAACCCTTAAGTGATTATGAACCACCATGAATCCAACAACACCATAAGAGATCTCCATCTTTAAATACCAATAGGGAACAGCATAACCTGCATATAAACCAAGAAAAAAACGATATGAGTAAGGGATTTGAGTATGAGAGAAAAAAAAATGAAAATACCCAAATATGTTCTTCCCCAGTAAATCACTGTATCAATCTTTTGTTGCAAAATCAAGAATCCGCAGTGTAGTGATTTCTCACTTTTAAGAACACCAACAGCGCTCAATCACACAAGCAAAATACAGATATGAGCACAATGGGGATATTAAGCAATAAAATCAAAGATATAAGAATGAAATCGGAGAAGAGAGAATAAGCACAATGAGCACATCTTTTTTTTTTTTTTTGCAAGTGGTATAAAAAACTGATTGCAAGTGGAATTAAGAAATGGTAAATTGAAAGGAAGACTTTCTACCAATTAAAAAAAAATACTAACTGTTCATATGCTTAATGTTTATGGTAAATAAGGAAATAAAATATACTTAATTAAATCCTCATCTGTAAAAATTATTATACACACACGTTTACAATGTCGTTGTGAGAATTTTTTCGGACTATACTGTACTGGGTTTATATATATAGCAAACATGCATAGATTTTGTGGAAATCTTCTTTCAGTTTCTTGGCATCTTAACATATATATATATATATATATATATATATATATATTTCTAGAACTCTTCGAAGAATCTGACTTTTCACTCTAGACACAGGCATAAAATGGGTACCAATTTTATTTCTGCGCTGAAATCTTCGAGAACCTTGTCACTTTTTACATGCAATGAATGAAGAAGATTTACATGGAGGTGATATGTTCAAGCTTTCCATGACTACTTACTTTCTATAACAGCCAAAGAAAATGAAAAGATTAAAAATGATATGGACGGATGTGATTTACTTGCAATGGATGGCTAGGATTAGAAACAAATTTAGGAGGGAAAAACTATCATGGAGGGAAAGTAAAAAATAACCCTCAACTTCTCCTATTTTAATATATGTTGATATGTTGACTAGTGTAGTTGCCCATGTCATGTGTACGTGTTAAAGAGCATAAGTTAAATAAAAAATTAAAAATAATGTAAAATTGTTGGGGGACATAAAATTTCAATATCTAAATTTTAAAAAAAACAATATTTAATAATTTATAGGATTGACTAATTTTTCTTTAATCAATTAATTAAAGTGTTTGGGCCTGAATTATTTACGTATTTATCCTAAACCTTCTTTTTTTTTTAATACCAAGAACAAAAATGAAAAGTAATAATATTTGTCTAAAATAATTTAAAAAGAAATAAATAAATATTTGTCTAAAAAAAGGGAAAAAAAGAAATCAAAATTTTTCTTTGGCGCTAACATCGAAAAAGCAAGAAAAACTCAAAAGATAGAAACCTGCATGAACAATCACTTGTCTCTAACACTCGTCATCTACCACCTCTTGCCCTCGTCATCCATCACCGCTCTTAGTAAGCAATCGCACTCTTTATTTTCATATTTCTCTCTCATTCTCTATTAAGTTTTCGATTTTGTGATTGTTAAACTATCCTACCATTGCTATATGACATTGTGATTTTTGGTTTTTTAGTTGCTTTTTGTGAGTTTCATTAACTTTCTTAAAGTATAGCAAATGTATTGAGTAAGCGGTGATAAAATACTATAGCAACATAGTTTTAACCACATTTCCCGTAACTTATTCTAGCAACACTATTACAAAAACTATTTAAAATAACCAAAATTTTAATCCCGATTTTGTGTATAATTAAGATTGAATATAAATGCTAATGATCAAAAATAAAAATATATTTAAAATACCACTAAATTTTTTATCGAGTTTAAAAAAACATAATAGTGATTATTTAAACCCTGTACCAGGATCAATAATGATAAATTTTTTAGGACGAAAAAAGGTATTTGAAAAAGATATTTTGATACCAATCCTAAAATTTTTTAGGATAAATTTTTTCAGTGTTTCTAAGCATCGACATCGAGCGGTTCAATTGTGGTGGCATCAAGCAGTTCAGTGGCATGCTATAACTTTCTCTATTATCAAACCCAACCTTAACACCACCATGTCTTCCGTGCAAGGTATTTTGATTCGTATAAATGTAACACCACGATTCTTTTATATAAAATAGCAATTTAAAAGTTTTTAAATAAAATAAGGAACTTAAAATTTTCTTTCCATAAATTAAGTTTATAAATGATTTTGGGCATTCCAATCATAATATAAGTAGTACAACATAGAGTTTTCTTCTTTCAACTCTTCTGCTGCGACACTCTGATCTTCAAGCTCCATTAGCATTCACCTAAAATGTTAACCATTAAGGGTGAGACCTTTTCACATCACAATGAAATGGAGGATAGTAAACAGTTCATAATAAAAATCATGAATAATAATCAAACTCGAGCAGTGGTCAAACGAACTACATCACATTCTTATGCAATCACATTAAATTTCCATTTCCAATAACATTAACATTAATCCATTTCTTTTTTTTCTTTCTATTGGGTGTAACCTCATACAGAGATCTACACACTAGTTAGCTTTCAGTGTATGCAACCACAAGTCGGTGATCTGCATGCACACTATACCATTTTCCTTTATTCCTTTTTCCATTGTCCTTTCCATTATCCATTTTCCATTGTGTGTAACCCCAAAACAGAGATCTACACACAGTTTATGCAACCATAAATCAGTGATCTGCATACTCACAATATCATTTATGTAACCTCAAATAGAGATCTACATAAAACTTCCCTTTTTCCTTTTTATTATACACCACTAGGATTTTGTGTACCCGCTAGGTAATTGGAACACCTGTCTAGGGACTTTGAATACCTGCCCAGGACTTTACACTCATCCAGGCCATAACCTATAGGACTATGTACATTTTACCATTCCATTATTTATTCCAATTATTGGTGTGGAAACTGGTCCTGTGAGTCACCCGGTGCCTACAGGGCGGTTTGGCCTGATGGGTAATTGGCCTGGCAGGTAATTGGCCCTAACAGGTAATTGGAACACCTAGCCGGATACCTAGTGTTCCGGACCCCACTGATCAGTCTCCACTTAAAGTTACCATTTCCATTTCCAATAAATTACCATTTCAGTCCATTCATTTACAGTTCACGTAATAATAGTCACAACAAATATACATTTAGCACCCAAAATCACTTCACACATTTTCCATAAACATGCACGCCCTTAAATAACCAGTCATAACACCTTTACTCACGAAATTACACATCTTCAATCCTTCATAACATTTAATCATTTCCAAGTTACACATCATTATCATTTCTTAATTCCATTATTATTTCCATTTTTCTATTCTCATTATCCTTTTTCTCATTCCCATTTTATTTAGCCATAAACACCACGTACTATCCAGCATTAAATAATATAACACACATTTGGCACCTAGTAATCATAATAAATTCTCAAAAGATGACATTAACGATTATCCATCAACATATACCAACCAATCAATCGACATACTCAGGTATGTCTCAGAGTGCAATAAAATAAGTCAGTTCCCTAGGGTTCTTCACTTCCTACTTTAATAACATACAAAAAGATTTAACATAAACATTTCCAATAATATAACAAAATCTACCAAATATACAACAATCACCCTAATCAATTCTAATCAAGTATTAGTTTATCACCCACAACCGAATTTAATTATTAGATCCAAATCCCATTATGAATTCTAACTATCCCTAACTCAAAGTGTGGAAAAGAGACTCCCCTTACCTTAGAGAAGGAGAGAGCTCTCACAAAGCTCCAAGGTTCTTGAATCTACCCCCGATCTACCCTGATTCCAACTCTCTTGACCGATCTCCACTTTGTTCTTCAAGATTGGAGGAGAGAGAGAGAAGCCCTAGGAGAGAGAAAGAGCTTCATGGAGTGAGAGTGAGTCACCAAGGAAGGAGATGAGGATGAAAACTTGAGGGAGGAGATGGGTCTTATGAATAAAAGCTTGAAAGGGATGGTTTGAGTGGTTTATGGTGGTTGATGGTGTTTGAGTGGAAGAGAAGGAGAGAAAAACGTGGGAAAAGGGAGGAGAGAGGGAGAGTCGAAAATGAAGAGGAAGAGAGGGATGAAGCTTACCAAGTGAGCTTGATGATGGTGGGTTACAAAACCTTAGCTTAGAAGCTTGAAGAGGAAGAAGAGCAACAAATGGACTTGGTGGGAGGAGGAGGGTGGCCGTGAGAGATGAGAGGGAGGGAGATGTGTGGGTGAAGGAGATGAGTGAATGAGAAAGAGAGTTTGTTCTTTTTATTTTTGTGAGGGAAAATATGTGTGGCCAGAACTGAAAGCTTCTAAGAGAAGCTTCGAAACATGTGGTCCTTACGCATTTTTTTTTAACTTTTTCCCGCTGGTAATCGATTACTCCATCCAAGTAATCGATTACACTGTGATGCAACATCTAAACAAGTTTGACCAGAGCATTGATAATCTATTACTTTACCTCCCAAGTAATCGATTATCACCTGAAATAATCGATTATTCCATCCCAAGTAATCGATTACTTCATCACAAAGTAATCGATTACTTCCATGAGGTAATCGATTATTATTGATGCAACATTGGAGTGATTCTACCAGAGGGCATGTAATCGATTACTTCCCCTCAAGGTAATCGATTAACCTGTCCAAAACTCAAATTTTGACAAATTCTAACTCTAAAACACTACTCTTAACTCCTACCCATGGTTTCCTTTGGTTTTCCTCATGAATTCTAACTTTGGTTTTCCTATTTAAACTTGGGACTAAAATCAGGGATGTTACAATTCTCCCCCCCCTTATTGGAATTTCGTCCCCGAAATTTCGCTTCAAAATCCTTAGCTTGAGAACCATCCCTGAAAAAGGGTTTCTAAGCTACACCACTAACTTCACTTTGGTGCTACTCCCCCACTTAGAAACGGCATACCATTCGGCATGTGTACGCCATTAGACTCCTGCACTCATTGAAGAGTATCGACTATGGTTCAATTTGGTCAGTCTCGATGTGAAGATTCTATCTGGTTTTCTAAGGTTCACTCTTCTTGCGGCTAACTTTTCAAGAGTCCCACTAGAAAGACTCCCAAAGGGTCTTGGGCTCTCAAAAATCAGGTTTAGCTTCCCAAGGAAGTCAGAAATGGTTTCTAAGATCAGTTGGGTTCCCTCCGGAATTCTACATCAAAGGTCAAGAGAGGGTATTAATACGCTTTAAACACTAATATCCTCAAAGGTTGATCAAAATCTAGCTCCAAAACCTACCATATATGTCCTATACCAAAGCCCTAGTCAAACACATTTATTGTGCAAGTAGGCATTTAGTACATACACATCATTCCAAATTCAAGCATGCACAACAACATTTCATATCAACACATGATTGCAAACACTAACCTGGGGCAATCTCTACTTCCTCCTAACCTAATCCTGATCTCCCTCGATTAACCTAAGGTTCAGGCTTACATCTATATACACATCATTCAAAACTAGTTTCATAAAGAGTTTAGAAAAATATGGGTTTCATGATTTATTCAACAACCCAAAATTAGAAAACCATATAATTGAAATAAAAAGGCACTTTTGAAAAAAAAATTTGATTTCAATTTCAAAGGTCATAAAAGATTTTTCAAGTTGGGTCCCTTCATATAGAAGAACATCATGGTAAATTTTCAGGTTACTCGGAGTTCATTAGGTTCAGCTTTAGTTTTACAACCGCTTTGTCCAAACATTAAAAATAGCAAGAGCTGAACCTAAATTAGATTTCTTTAAAGGTGGTAAACAAACTCCAAAGAACCTCAAAATTTAAAGGGACTAAACATATACTCAGTCCCAAAGGTTGTGTAAGGTTTTCAAACCAATTCGGAGCACGTTAGACTTGATTTTACCCTTCGTTCACAGTACAGGAAAACACTGTAACTGTTAGGTCTAATTGCAAAAGAAAATATCACATTGATTTAAAATGCTAACTTGCTCCAAGCAGTTTGAAATTCCATTTAAAAACTTTGGTTCAACCTTAAAAGGCTCACCTACAATTTCCCAAATCATTTTGACCATCCCAAGCCCAAAAACTCGGTTTTCCATTTTATGTAAAATCCCTGATTACCCAACAGACACTTAACTACAAACACATACATTTTTAAAATACTTGGTTTGAATAGTCACTAGGTACGGGAATTTAAAATTTAGGAAGAAAAGCCCATACTAGTGGAACACTTAGATAACAGTGATGCATTTATAAAAACAAAATTATGTGGAAATCATGTTCCTCTCTCTTGATGAGGAACTATTAGTTTCATTTTGAAAATTCAATAAAACTTTTAATTGTGCACCTCACCATAAAGATCTACCTCCATCTAGCCTCATAAGAACCTAGATGAAGAAGTGCAACTTGTTCAAAATTGTCAAACTCAGAGAAAAAGGAATATGTTTTTAACTTAGAAAATTCAATTCGGTAAATCGTCAGAAATTGAAACAGTAACATTCCCTTTTTCTTCAAGTTTGAAAATTTGAAATTCATTCCGAATTGATTTGAGTCGCATAGAAAGGGTTCCTATTTAATTGACGTGTGAATTGGTTACAAACAACTAATCCAATTCACTACTCGATTACCTAAGAATCCCTGCCTTTCTTACTATTTCTTGAAAATTTGTCGTGCGACCTCACGATCCATTTGGAATGATTGTGGTTCGGTGCAACCTTTTGAAATTCATTTTAAACACTCACATAATCAAACAAGCATTTATCATGACATCCACTCACGAGCATCAAACAAAAATTCATTTTTCATATATTAATATTAAACACGTATATCAATCAAACGTACACAAACAAAATTAATTTTATCCTGAAAACAATTTCATAAAACAATATTTTTAATCACTGCTTAGTGAAAAATAGTTTGGGACTCTCAAGCATGGGGATGGCAATTGAAAAGCTCTTAGTCCCAAAATCGCTTGAAAACATTTTCAAAAGTTTAAATTTATCCCCACAAAAAATATAGACTATTTCAATCTAATCCAAATTGATTCGAGGACCTCTAAATTGAATTTAAACCCCCTTTCCCGATTAAATAAACCTCTTTTTATTTATAAAATCTTATGGTTATACTCGGGGTTCAAGTCCAACCGATAGGAACTCCATACTCATCTTTCGTTTAGTATCAAAGTCATCGGAATCAAATTAGTGGTGGAATCAACTACGAGTTCAACAGAAATGTTTTTATTGTTTTCGTGTATTCTATTCTAGTCGATGTGAACTAAATCACTCGATTAGATTAGTATCGAGTCAATAAATTATTTTGATTTTCATGGTTCCACTTCTAATTTCCTTCCGCCTTCTTTAACACTAAACTATTCTACACACAAACATATTTCGAGGACCTTTTGATTGAATCCGAACCGCTTCCCCACTTGGACAAAAAGTTACTTTTATGCTTGCAATTCAAATTAGTATAGTTCAGCGATTCAAATCCGATTGATCAGTTCTCGATTCCTATTCTTCATTAGATGTCGCAGTCACTTGAATCAAGTTTAGCTATGGAACCGATTATTAATTTAATATAAATATTATTTTTCGTTCTCTTAGATAATAATCTAATCAACGTGACTTTAATCACTTGGTTGGATAAGTATTCGAAATTCATAATTTATTTATTCCATGCGGTTCCATTTCTAATTCCTGTTCAATTACTTTGACACCAATTTACTCAACAAACATATTTTAAAATCACACACAAATGCACATAGCAAAGCGACAAGACATAAAAGAACTAACACAAAAGTTTTATACATAGGAAATCAGTTACTAATTCACGATGATGCACAAACTCCTAGATTTCAATGACGTCACCTCCCGATAAATGCAACATCGGATTGGCCAGTTTCGACACTACATTCCATCAATGGTAATAGCCCTCGACATCCACTTTAAGTTTATGTACGTCGTTTTGATCAGCAGGATTTCCTTTGTAAGAAACTTCAATTTTTTGATTAATTCAAAACTTAAAATTTTCATCCTTAAACAAAATCAATTTACAACATTTAACTTTCCTATTTGCAAATGGATAAACACTTACAATATGTAATTCTTTGAATCCCTAAGGGATCTTCTTAGGTTCCAAAGAATTCAATTCTCTTTTCCTTTCCATATAAAATTTCTATACTTGACACTCATTAGTATTTCCCATTTGCAAACATAAACCTGCTCGATTATCACTTATCATCAAAATTTTCATTTACATGAGTCTCACCTTTAGAGAAGACCTTGAAATGAGAGTGTTCGCAGCGAGATTGGGACCACTTTCCCTCAGTTCGAAAGGAAGGAACTGCTCTGATACCATAAATGTAACACCCCGATTCTTTTATATAAAATAGCAATTTAAAAGTCTGTAAATAAAATAAGGAACTTAAAATTTTCTTTCCATAAATTAAGTTTACAAATGATTTTGGGTATTCCAATCATAATATAAGTAGTACAACATAGAGTTTTCTTCTTTCAACTCTTCCGCTGCGACACTCTTATCTTCAAGCTCCCTTAACATTCACCTAAAATGTTAACCACTAAGGGTGAGACCTTTTCACATCACAGTGAAATAGAGGATAGTAAACAGTTCATAACAAAAATCATGAATAATAATCAAACTCGAGCAGTGGTCCAACGACCTACATCAGATTCTTATGCAATCACATTAAATTTCCATTTCCAATAACATTAACATTGATCCATTTCTTTTTTTCTTTCCATTGGGTGTAACCTCAAACAGAGATCTACACACCAGTTAGCTTTCAGTGTATGCAACCACAAGTCGGTGATCTGCATACACACTATACCATTTTCATTTATTCCTTTTTCCATTGTCCTTTCCATTATCCATTTTCCATTATGTGTAACCTCAAAACAGAGATCTACACACAGTGTATGCAACCACAAATCAGTGATCTGCATAGCCACAATATCATTTATGTAACCTCAAACAGAGATCTACATAAAACTTCCCTTTTTCCTTTTTTACACCACTAGGATTTTGTGTACCCTCTAGGTAATTGGAACACCTGTCTAGGGACTTTGAACACCTGCCCAGGACTTTACACCCATCCAGACCACAACCTGTAGGACTATGTACATTTTACCATTTCATTATTTATTCCAATTATTGGTGTAGAAACTGATCCTGTGGGTCACCCGGCACCTACAGGGCGGTTTGGCCTGATGGTTAATTGTCCTGGCAGGTAATTGACCCTAACCGGTAATTGAAACACCTAACTGGGTACCTAGTATACCGGGCCCCACTTATCCGTCTCCACTTAAAGTTACCATTTCCATTTCCAATAAATTACCATTTCAGTCCATTCATTTACAGTTCACGCACGTAATCATAGTCACAACAAATATACATTTAGCACCCAAAATCACTTCACACATTTTCCATAAACATGCACGCCCTTAAATAACCAATCATAACACCTTTACTCACGAAATTACACATCTTCAATCCTTCATAACATTCAATCATTTCCAAGTTACACATCATTATCATTTCTTAATTCCATTATTATTTCCATTTTTCTATTCTCATTATCCCTTTTCTCATTCCCATTTTATTTAGCCATAAACACCACGTACTATCCAGCATTAAATAATATAACAAACATTTGGCACCTAGTAATCATAATAAATTCTCAACAGATGACATTAACGATTATCCATCAAAATATACCAACCAATCAATCGACATACTCAGGTATGTCTCAGAGTGCAATAAAATAAGTCAGCTCCCTAGGGTTCTTCACTTCCTACTTTAATAACATACAAAAAGATTTAACATAAACATTTCCAATAATATAAAAAAAATCCACCAAATATACAACAATCACCCCTAATCAATTCTAATCAAGTATTAGTTTATCACCCACAACCCAAT
Organism: Crotalaria pallida; assembly: GCA_037953625.1. Taxonomy (NCBI): domain Eukaryota; kingdom Viridiplantae; phylum Streptophyta; class Magnoliopsida; order Fabales; family Fabaceae; genus Crotalaria; species Crotalaria pallida. The sequence continues at coordinate 32,414,610 of CM075651.1, read as the reverse complement.
TTAATTATTAGACCTAAATCCTGTTATAAACTCTAACTATCCCTTTCTGTAACATCCCTGATTTTAGTCCCAAGTTAAATTAGGAAAAACCTAAGCTAGAATTCATAAGGAAAACAATAGGGAACCATGGGTAGGAGTTAAGAGTAATGTCTTAGAGTTATAATTTGTCAAATAGGAGTTTTGGGCAAGGTAATCGATTACCTTGTGGGGAAGTAATCGATTACATGCCCTCTGGTAGAATCTCTTTGATGTTGCATCAATTGTAATCGATTACTCTTAAGGAGATAATCGATTATTTCAGGTATTAATCGATTACTTGGGGGCAAAGTAATCGATTATCAGCGCTCTGGTGAATGTATGTTGCAACAAGGGTAATTGATTAGTTGAGGAGAGTAATCGATTATTTTGGCAAAGTAATTGATTACTCTGGGCAAGTAATCGATTACTTTAGGTCTGATGCAGAAAAAAATAGGCGAAGGAAAACCACATATTTGTGGCTTCCTAGGGAAGCCATCAAATCCCAACCACACCTTCCAACCCCTTAGCCAAGAAAAACATAGAAAAATAAAAGAAAACAACTTCACATAAACACACACTCTCCCTCATATTCTTCTCATCATCTCCTTCATCTCTTTCTCCTCTCCCATACGATCTCCTCCCTTGCTCACCAAGCTTATGTTTGTTTTTTATTCTCCCAAGCCTCTAAGATCTGGTTCCATCATCATGAAGCATGGACTCTCCCTCTTCTCCTCATCATCCCTTTGTTTCTCTCTCTTTTCCTCATACCATTCGGTTCTCTCTCTCTCCTAGGGTTCCAACCCATTCATCATCTCCATCCCATTGAATCATCAACATGGATCATCACCACCAACCTCCATCACGGGAGCAAGCATCGAGATCAACCTCAAGCTCTCTCTCTCACTCGTGGTCCTCTCTCTACAAAGGATATAGTAGCCACTTCAGCAGCCTAGCTTCCCTTTCTCTCCTCCAATCTTGAAGAATGGAGTGGAGATCGGTCAAGGGAATTGAAAACAAAGTAGATCAGGGGTAAATCCAAGATTCTTGGAGCTTTGTGTGAGCTCTCTCCTCCTCTAAGGTAAGGGGAGTCTCTTTTCCACACCTTGGGTTAGGGATAGTTATGGTTTATAATAGGATTTGGGTTTAATAGTTAGACCGGGTTGTGGGCAGCAAAATGGTTTTGATTTAGAGTTGGTTTAGGGGTGATTAGTATATTTATGGTTGATTTTATATTAATTGAGTTGTTTATGATAAATTCCATTTTTAGTAATATTAAAGTAGGAAGTGAAGAACCCTAGGAAGTTGACTTATATTAAATGTACTCTGAGACATATCTGAGTATGTCGACTGAATGGTGATATCTGTTTTTTTTTAACATTGCTATGTATACTAAGTGCCAAATGGGTATATTTGTGTTAAGTGTTAAATATGTGAATTATAGGTAATGTTGGCTTTTAGGTTGTGAGAAATGACTAAAATACTTAGAAGGATACTATATGAATGCTTGTATGCTAAGTGTATTATAATTGTTTATTATGAGTATTGACGGGAAAATACGAGACTGATTTATGTTGGTGATTAGTTGTGGATATTATAATTTGATTTTGATCGTTATTAGAGATAATGGCCTATTTGGTCCCCCAAAGATGCATCGGGCATCAACTTAGTCCCCGAAAGATTGTGAGCATCAATTTAGTCCCCCAAAAATCAAAATGGGGATCACGTTAGTCCCACCGTTAAAAAATCTGTTAATATTAATAAAAAAATAATAAAAAATTCAAAATATTTTTATAAAAATCTGTATAATATTTTTAAAAAATACTGAATTTTTTTATACATTAATAGATAATAAAAAAATTTGAAAATAAAAAAAAATTGAAAATTTTAAAAAAAATTTAAAAAATTATGAAAAAAGTGTATTTTTTTTAAATATTTATAAAATAATAAAAATTATGAAAATAAAAAAGTCAAGCAAATTTTTAAAAAACATGCAAAATATTTTTTAAAAAATTCTGAAAATAATAAAAATTTCATCAATATATTTTTAAAAAATAGGTAAAATATTTTTTTAAAAAATCTGAATGATATTCCTTTTTAAAAATTTTATAAACTAAATCTTCTTTTGCACAAGGGTTATATGAGTTAGAACATTACCGTTGAAGAATTTTCAGAAAAAATTCAGAATTTTTAGAAAATTAAAAAATATCGGAAAATTACTGTAAAATATTAAATTAAATTTTAAACTCTTCTTATTTTTTAATTATTTTTCAAATTTTTAATTATATTTTACAGTTTTCCGAATTTTTATTATTTTTACGAATTTTCTATTATTTTAAGAATATTTAAAAATGAAAAAAATAAAATTTTAAAATTTTTTAAAAAAATATTTTACAGATTTTTTCAAATATATTTATGAATTTATTATTATATTATAAATATTTAAAAAAAAGAAAGACACTTTTGCATAATTTTTAAAAATATTTTACAGATTTTACAAAAAAAAGTTAATTTTTTAATTTTTTCGGAATTTTTTATTATTTTTTACGAATTTTCTATTACTTTTTAGAATATTTAAAAAAAATAAATAAATTTTCAAATTTTTTTAAAAAATATTTTATCGCTTTGTTAAAAATATATTTATGAATTTTTTATTATTTTATAAATATTTTAAAAAATGAAAGACACTTTTTGCATAATTTTTTAAAAATATTTTACAGATTTTATAATTTTTATAATTTTTTAATTATTTTTCGAAATTTTTTATTATTATTTTTAATAATATTTTTCAGATTTTTTAACGGTGGGACTAACGTGATGCCCATTTTGATCTTTGGGTGACTAAATTGATGCCCAAAATCTTTCGAGGACTAAGCTGATGCCCAGTGTATCTTTGGAGGACCAAACAGACCATTTTCTCTTGTTATTATGTGATGCGGATAATTAAGGATGTCATAAATGCCTGAAGTTGATGTTGGGTACAAATGTATAGTTGTTGTGAAAATGATGAATGTGAACATTGGATGTTATTGGCAACTACTTGAGGATTTGATGAATGGTGTGTATGTGGAACTTGACAATTTGTGGATGAGTTTTAATAGGAAATAAAAAGGAATGGAGTGTGATTGATCCATGGAAGCACCGGCACACTAGGTGCCCTGCTAGGTGGTGAATTGCCTGCTAGAGCCAATTGCCTGTCAGGCTAAATGTCCATTAGGACCAAATTCCCGTTAGGCGTCGGTGCGCCAATGGATCAATACACTACATAACCACCTAAAAAGATAATGAAATGTGGACTGGATTTGAGAGGAAGAAATATAAATGGAACTAATAAGCATAGCCCTAACGGGTGATGCCTAATGGGTGTACCAGTCCTAACAGGTGTAAAGTCCCTAGTAGGTGGTGAATTGCCTAGCAAGTGCATAAAATCCTAGTGGTGCAAAAAAAGAAAGAAAAATAAGAAATAAGGAAAGAAATGAGTAAAAGAAAGAAATATTGGTATGTTGTCCTCTGACCGTGAGGAGACATACAGTGTTATGTTGGGTATGTTGTTCTCTGACCGTGAGGAGATATACAGTGCTATGTTAGGTATGTTGGCCTCTGACCGTGAGGTGATATACAGTATTATGATATGTGAAAAGAGAATGATTATGGAAATGTGTTTGAAGTTGATAACATGAGAATGTGATGCATTTCGTTAATTCATGACTTGGTTTAATTATTATTCTTAAGTTTCTATTATGTACCGTTTTACTATCTTATGATCCACTGTGTTGTGAAAAGGTCTCACTGGTTAACATTTTAGGTGAATGCTAAGGAGCTTGTGGATTATAGTGTCGCAGCGGAAGACTAGAAAGAAGGAAACTATTTTTGTGCTACTTATATTGTAAATGGATGCCCAAAATTATTTGCAAACTTGATTTGTGAAAAGAAATTTTTAAGTACATTATTTTAATCATAGACTTTTACTTGCAATTTTGTAAATAAGAATTGGGGTGTTACATTTATGGTATCAGAGCAGTTCCTTCCTTTCGACCTGAGGGAAAGTTGTCTCGATCTCGCTGCGAACACTCTCATTTTAAGCTTCTTCTCTAAAGGTGAGACTCATATAAGTGGAAATTTTATTGTTAAGCGATAATTGTGTAGGTTTATGTTTGCAAATGGGAAATACCGACAAAAGTCAAACTAAGAAATTTTATATGAAAAGGAAAAGAGAATGGAATTCTTTGGAACCTAAGCGGATCCCTTAGGGATTCAAGGAATCACATATTGTAAGTGTTTATCCATTTGCAAACAAGAAACTTAAATGGCGCAAATCGATTTTTGTTTTAAGGATGAAAAATTTAAGTTTCTTACAAAGGAAATCGTGCTAATCAAAAACGAAGTAAAGGAACTCAAACTGGATTGTGAGGACTAGTAACACCGATTAAATGTAGTGTTGGACCTAGCCAATCCGACATTGTATCTACCGGGAGGTGAAGTCACCGAAATCTAGGAGTTTGTGCACTATCGTGGACCAGTAATCGATTTCCTATGTATAAAACTTTTGTGTAAATTCCTTTATGTCTTGTTACTTTGCTATGTGCATTTGTGTGTGATTTTAATGTATGTTTGTCGAGTAAATTAGTGTCAAAGTAATTGAACAGGGATTAGAAATGGAACTGCATGGAATAAATAAATTATGATCTCGAATACTAATCCAATCGAGTGACTAAATTCATGTCGATTAGATTAGTATCTAAGAGAACCAAAAACAATGTTTAAATTAAATTAATGGTCGAATTCCATAGCTAATCTCAATTCAAGTAATTGTGATACCAATCGGGGAAACAAGAAACGAGTGCTGATTGATCAGATTTGAACCGCTGAACTATATTAATTTGAATTGCAATCACAAAAGTAACTTTTTGTCCAAGTTGGGGAAGCGGTTCGAATTTCATCAAAAGGTCATCGAAATATGTTTTCACGAGGAATAGTTTAGCGTTAAAGTAGACGGAAATAAATTAGAAGTGGAACCATGAAAATCAAAATAATTTATTGACTCGATACTAATCTAACTGAGTGATTTAGTTCACATCGACTAGATTAGGATCCACGAAAAACAACAAAAACATTTGTATTAAATTTGTAACTGATTCCACAACTAATTCAATTCCGATGACTTTAATACTAAACGAAAGATATGTATGGAGTTCCTATTGAGTGGATTTGAACCCTGAGTATAACTATAAGATTTTATAAATGGAAAGAGGTTTCTTTAATCGAGAAAGGGGTTGGAATTCAATCTAAAGGTTCTCGCATCACTTCAGTTTAGATTGATGTTAGTAGTTATGCACATATAAAGTCTATGCTTTAGCATTGGCAATTAGGGCCAATGGGCGGGCATGGGCCGGTCAATTGCGGGCTTTGCAATTTTGCGAGCGGGCATGGGGGCCCTAATTGAGTTTAGGGCGGAAAATCTAGGCCCTGCCCGCCCATGTTTTTTCGGGTGGGCATGCGGGCCGCCCAATTTTTTGGCCTTTTTTCAAAAAAAAACTGCTACTAATTAAAATCAAATGGATGAATCAGAGATTAAAGTAATAATAATTAGGTGTGTCATTTGTTTTAGCATGTTCTAAACTTCTAATCTAACACCCAATAAACAAAATAAAAAAAATAATAATCACCCAATCAGCAAAATAAATCAGAGATTAAAGTAAAATAAATTACCAAAAACAATATTACATAATCAAAAATTTAGAATTAAAAAAGGAAAAAAAAATTGAAACTAACGAAGAGGAGGAAGTGACAAAGTTAGAACCAGCCACCAGCCACGACCGCGAAGACCAGCCACCAGCCACCACTGCGAATACCAGTGAATCGGAGTAGCGACCCACAAGCCACCAACCACCACCGCGAAGACCAACGAATCGGAGCAGCGAACCACGAGCCACGAGCCACCACCGCGAAGACCCATGAAGACCAGTGAACCACGAAGCGAGCACAGCGGCGACGCCACAACAGTGAGGCCGGAGGAAGGACCGAAGGAGTGAAAGAGAGTGAAAAATAGAAAACCCTAGTGAGTAGAGTACTGAAAGAAGAAAGAGGAGGCTGTGTACTTATGCTTCCATATAGAAAACCCTATTGTGATTCGTGTGATTCATATAAAAATTGGGCATTTGGGCCAGCCCATTAAAAAATAGGAATTTTTTAACTCGCCCGCGGGCCGCCCGCAGCCCGCCTTAAAATGCCCGCAAATAAAACGGGTCGCCCTGCCCAGCCTTAATTGAATTTAGGGCTGAAAAATCTCGCCCTGCCTGTAATTTTTGGGGGCAGGCTGGGCAGGCCCGCGAGCGAAGGCCCTAATTTCCATTACTATATGCTTAGGTGGGGATGAGTTTAAACTTTTGAAAATGTTTTCAAACAATTTTGAAACTAAGAGCTTTTCGATTTCCATCCCCATGCTTGAAAATTCCAAACTATTTTCGATGACTAAGAGTGTTGTTTTTGGAAATTGTATTCAGGATAAAACTGATTACGTTTGGGTATGTTTGATTGATATACGTGTTTGATATTTTTATGTGAAACATGAATTTTTGCTTGATGTTTGTGAGAGGATGTTATGATAAAGGTTTGTTCGATAGCGTGAGTGTTTAAAATGAATTTCAAAGGGTGCACCGAACAACAATCATTCAAAAGGGATCGTGAGGTCGCACGTCAAATTTTTATGAAATTGTAAGAAAAGCAAGGATTCTTAAGTAATCTAGGAGTGAATTGACTAAATTGTTTTTAACCAAGTCACACTTCGATTAAATAGGAACCCTTCTTATGCGACTCAAATCAATTCGGAATGAAAATTCAATTTTCAAACTTGAAGTCAAAGGGAATGTAATTGCTACAACTTTTGAAGGTGAACTAAACTAAATTTTTCCAAGTTCAAGGTATATTCCCTTTTCTTTGAGTTTACCAATTTTGAGTGATCTTTCACTCCTTCATCTAGGTTCTTACGAAATTAGATGGAGGTAGCTCTTCATGGTGAGGTGCATGATTAAAAAATTTTATTGAATTTTCAAAGGAAACTAATTGTTCCTCATCAAGAGAGGAACCGAATTTCCAAAGAATTTTGATTTTGTAAATGTAAAAATTGTTTTTCTAAGTGTTTTACTAGTGTGGGATCTTCTTTCTAAATTTTAAATCCCCATACCTAGTGATTGTTCAAACCAAGGATTTTTAAAGGTGTATGTGTTCGTGGTTAGGTGACTGTTGGGGAAATCAGGGTTTTTATATAAAATGGAAAACTAAGTTTTTGGGTTTAGAATATTTGTTTGACTTGGAAGATTTGACATAAGCACCCTAAGGTTGACTCATCGTTTCATGCAACATTTCAAGCCAACTAGAGCAAGTTAGTGTTTTTAACTGAAGAGAATGTAATGTGCTTTGATCGGTTTGACAATTTTACACAACCTTGGGCTAAGTTTAGGTGTTGTCCCATTAAATTTTGAGGCCAATTGGAGTTTGTCTACTATTTTTAAGTGAATTTGACGTAGATTCACCCCCGACCATTACAAATTTTTGACAAAGTGGTCGTAGGGTCAAAAATGAACCTAAGGAACTCTGATTGACTTAAAAATTTACCATGATGTTCTTTTATGTACAGGGACACTATTTTCAAATTTTCCTAACACTAGAGAATTGAATCGATGAAAACGTGTTTTTGGTTGCAAACTATACAAGTCCTATTCCCCGAACCCCTATTGAACCGATTTTCAAGTATGTAATGATTGTGATGAATGTGTGTGTAGAGGTAAGTCTTAGTCCTAAGTTAGACAAGGATTAGCTTAGGAAGAAGTAGGGTTGAGTCATGTTTATGTTTGAAGTGTGTGATGTCGTGGATTGTTGTTGTGAATTTTTGAACCTTGTATGAAGCTCATATGACTTATGTCTGTTCGAATGATGATTGTGGCTGAATAGGGCCTAGGTGTAGGACATAAGTGGTAGGTTTTGGGGTTAGATTATAATCAACCCAAGCGGGTATTAGTGTTTAGAGTGTATTAGTACCCTTTCCAACCTTCAATGTAGAATTCCGGAGAGAACCCAGCTGATCTTAGAAACCATTTCCGACTTCCTTGAGGAAGTTAAACTTGATTTTTTGAGAGGCCAAGACCCTGTGGGAGTCTTTCTAGCGGGACTCTTGAAAAATTAGCCGCAAGAAGAGTGAACCTTAGAAAACCTGTTAGAATCTTCGCATCGAGTCTGACTAAATTAAACCATAGTCGGCACTCTTCAATGAGTGCAAGAGTCTTCTGGCGTACTCATTCTGAATGGTATGCCAATTCCAAGTGGGGGAGTAGAACCAAGGTAAAGTAAGTTGCATAGCTTAGAAACCCTTTTTCTGGGATGGTTCTCCAGTTAAGGATTATGGAAGCGGAATTTTGGGGACGAAATTCCAATAAGTGGGGGGGAATTGTAACATCCCTGATTTTAGTCCCGAGTTAAATTAGGAAAAACCTAAGCTAGAATTCATAAGGAAAACAATAGGGAACCATAGGTAGGAGTTAAGAGTAATGTCTTAGAGTTATAATTTGTCAAATAGGAGTTTTGGGCAAGGTAATCGATTACATGCCCTCTGGTAGAATCTCTTTGATGTTGCATCAATTGTAATCGATTACTCTTAAGGAGATAATCGATTATTTCAGGTGATAATCGATTACTTGGGGGCAAAGTAATCGATTATCAGCGCTCTGGTGAATGTATGATGCAATAAGGGTAATCGATTAGTTGAGGAGAGTAATCGATTATTTTGGCAAAGTAATTGATTACTCTGGGCAAGTAATCGATTACTTTAGGTCTGATGCAGGAAAAAAAATAGGCGATGGAAAACCACATATTCGTGGCTTCCTAGGGAAGCCATCAAACCCCAACCACACCTTCCAACCCCTTGGCCAAGAAAAACATAGAAAAAGAAAAGAAAACAACTTCACATAAACACACACTCTCCCTCATATTCTTCTCATCATCTCCTTCATCTCCTTCTCCTCTCCCATACGACCTCCTCCCTTCCTCACCAAGCTTATGTTTGTTTTTGATTCTCCCCAAGCCTCTAAGATCTGGTTCCATCATCATCAAGCATGGATTCTCCCTCTTCTCCTCACCATCCCTTTGTTTCTCTCTCTTTTCCTCATACCATTTGGTTCTCTCTCTCCTAGGGTTCCAATCCATTCATCATCTCCACCCCATTGAATCATCAACCTGGATCATCACCACCAACCTCCATCACGGGAGCAAGCATCGAGATCAACCTCAAGCTCTCTCTCTCACTCGTGGTCCTCTCTCTCTCTCCTGGAGCTTCCCTTTCTCTCCTCCAATCTTGAAGAATGGAGTGGAGATCGATCAATGGAATTGAAAACAAAGTAGATCAGGGGTAAATCCAAGATCCTTGGAGCTTTGTGTGAGCTCTCTCCTCCTCTAAGGTAAGGGGAGTCTCTTTTCCACACCTTGGGTTATGGATAGTTATGGTTTATAATAGGATTTGGGTTTAATAGTTAGACCGGGTTGTGGGTAGCAAAATGGTTTTGATTTAGAGTTGGTTTAGGGGTGATTAGTATATTTATGGTTGATTTTATATTAATTGAGTTGTTTATGATAAATTCCCTTTTTAGTAATATTAAAGTAGGAAGTGAAGAACACTAGGAAGTTGACTTATATTAAATGTACTCTGAGACATACCTGAGTATGTCGACTGAATGGTGATATTTGTTTTTGTTGAACATTGCTATGTATACTAAGTGCCAAATGGGTATATTTGTGTTAAGTGTTAAATATGTGAATTATAGGTAATGCTGGCTTTTGGGTTGTGAGAAATGACTAAATTACTTATAAGGATACTAAATGAATGCTACTATGCTAAGTGTATTATAATTGCTTATTATGAATATTGACGGGAAAATACGAGACTGATTTATGTTGGTGATTAGTTGTGGATATTATAATTTGATTTTGATCAATTGTTATTATGTGATGCGGATAATTAAGGATGTCATAAATGAGGAAACCGCAATTGGTGGTTGAAACAACTAAGGAACTCTAGGAGAACACCTAGAAGGGGGGGTTGAATAGGTGTTTAAGAAACCTTGAAAGATTTTCGAAAGAAATAAATTGAAACAATTAAAACAAATGATTTTTGCAAATTCTACAGCATTTAATCGATTAATCTGAACTTTAATCGATTAAGCCTGAAAGTTCAAAAGTCCTTAATCGATTAAGAATGTGCTTAATCGATTAAATCTATCAGAAACTGAAAAATCACTTTTTCATTCACATACGAAAATCAATCAATCAACACGTAAGATCAGAGATTCAGCGAAAACAATTAACACCTATATTCTTATTGATTACCCTAGTTATGAAAATGATTTTCCCTTTATCAATTTGAACAATAAAGATTCAATTCAATCAATTATGAAAATCAATCTTTTCTAGGTTTTCAATGAAGAACACAATAAATTGACTTGAATGTAAAGAGTTAAGGGTTTAGAGATACGACACAGTGATTTATCCTGGTTCACTTTCATCCGCTTGAAAGCTACATCCAGTCCCCTCTTCAACCAAGAGAGATTCTTCACTATGAGGAATTAGAGTTCTCAAATTACAAGTAAATGCCTCACAAGACTCCCTTCTTGCTAGCCTACAAGAGATACCACACCCTTGCCTTGTAATCCTATTGATCTTCTCTCTAATCTAACCTCTACCCCTTGTTGATAATCGACACAACAAGTCTTCTTTGCTTGATGATAATCCACACACCAAGGCTTCACTTTGCTTGATTCACAATCAAGACTTTCTTCTTCTTCAATTGCTTGAATGAACTTGCTTGATGATAAACGACACACCAAGTCTTCTTTGTTGTTGTAGATGGCTTGCCTTTTGCAAAGATTACAACACAATTGAAAACACAAATGACAATCCTATGAATCTCAATCAATAGCTATGACAATTCACAATAAGAGATTCAAAGGTTCTTGATCAAAGAATGTGAAAATAGAAAAGCTTTGATCTTTGAAATTGAGAGAGAATAGAGTGGCTTGATTCCTGTAAAATTGATTATGAAAGTGTTCTAATTAATCACAAAGGTTACGAAAAGGTTTATATAGAATACCCAAAAGTTGTAGCACTTGCAAACTGATTTTGAGAAGTGAAAAACGTATTTTAAAATTCAGTTCTACAGTACTTAATCGATTAAATCCCTTCTTAATCGATTAATAATCGATTAACAATGTTCTTAATCGATTAGACACTGATGAAACTTGATTAAAACTTGTTTTCTCAAAACCTAACCTTTCCTTTAAAACCTTTAAGCCACCTATTGATTCTAGGTTAAGCGAAAACTCAAATTATGATTTAATCATGACTTATGAAAGAGATTCACTACCCTCTATTAACTCTAACCAAACTCATCAAAATAAAAGAACCTAAGAAGCTTGAGAGGCAAAAGATAAAACAATTACAATTACACTCAAACTAAGTCTTCATGAGCTTGTTTTCTCTCTTCACTTGATGTTTGTTGTTGCTTGTTGAACTTGAAACTTGATCAACATCTTTGTAGCTTGTTCAAAACACTTTGTCATTATGAAAACATTCATCATGGAACTTACAATAAATGCCTGAAGTTGATGTTGGGTACAAATGTATAGTTGTTGTGAAAATGATGAATGTGAACATTGGATGTTACTTGCAACTACTTGAGGATTTGATGAATGGTGTGTATGTGGAACTTTACAATTTGTGGATGAGTTTTGATACGAAATAAAAAGGAATATAGTGTGATTGATCCTTGGAAGCACCGGCACACTAGGTGCCCTGCTAGGTGGTGAATTGTCTGCTAGGGCTAATTGCCTGTCAGGCTAAATGCCCATTAGGACCAAAGTCCCGTTAGGCGTCGGTGCGCCAATGGATCAATACACTACATAACCACCTAAAAAGATAATGAAATGTGGACTGGATTTGAGAGGAAGAAATATAAATGGAACTAATAAGCATAGTCCTAACGGGTGATGCCTAATAGGTGTACCAGTCCTGACAGGTGTAAAGTCCCTAGTAGGTGGTGAATTGCCTAGCAGGTGCATAAAATCCTAGTGGTGAAAAAAGAGAAAGAAAAATACTCCCTCCGTCCCTAATTATAAAGCCCTTTTGGCACTTTTATTTTGTCCCTATTTATAAAGCCCTTTACCAATTTTCAATGAGCATTAATTACTTTTTTCCACAAACACGCCTATTTATTTAACACTTTTTAGATTCCCAATAATATTAATAGGGGTAATTTTGAAAATACATATCAAAAGTTCACATTTCCAATACAATTAACTAAATTATTCCACTTTCTTAATGGACGTGAAATCTCCCAAGTGAGCTTTATAATTAGGGACGGAGGGAGTAAGAAATAAGGAAAGAAATGAGTAAAAGAAAGAAATATTGGTATGTTGTCCTCTGACCGTGAGGAGACATACAATATTATGTTGGGTATGTTGTCCTCTGACCGTGAGGAGATATACAGTGCTATGTTAGGTATGTTGGCCTCTGACCGTGAGGTGACATACAATATTATGATATGTGAAAAGAGAATGATTATGGAAATGTGTTTGAAGTTGATAACATGAGAATGTGATGCATTTCGTTAATTCATGGCTTGGTTTAATTATTATTCTTAAGTTTCTATTATGTACCTTTTTACTATCTTATGATCCACTGTGTTGTGAAAAGGTCTCACCCTTAGTGGTTAACATTTTAGGTGAATGTTAAGGAGCTTGTGGATCAGAGTGTCGCAGCGGAAGACTGGAAAGAAGGAAACTATTTTTGTGCTACTTATATTGTAAATGGATGCCCAAAATTATTTGTAAACTTGATTTGTGAAAAGAAATTTTTAAGTACATTATTTTAATCATAGACTTTTACTTGCTATTTTGTAAATAAGAATTGGGGTGTTACAAACTCAAAGTGTGGAAAAGAGACTCCCCTTACCTTAGAGAAGGAGAGAGCTCTCACAAAGCTCCAAGGATCTTGAATCTACCCCCGATCTACCATGATTCCAACTCTCTTGACCGATATCCACTCTGTTCTTCAATATTGGAGGAGAGAGAGAAAACCTAGGAGAGAGAAAGAGCTTCATGGAGAGAGAGTGAGTCACCAAGGAAGGAGATGAGGATGAAAACTTGAGGGAGGAGATGGGTCTTATAAATAAAAGCTTGAAAGGGAGGGTTTGGGTGGTTTATGGTGGTTGATGATGTTTGAGTGGAATAGAGGGAGAGAAAAACGTGGGCAAAGAGAGGAGAGAGGGAGAGTCGAAAATGAAGTGGAAGAGAGAGATGAAGCTTACCAAGTGAGCTTGATGATGGTGGGTTACAAAACCTTAGAAGCTTGAAGAGGAAGAAGAGCAACAAATGGACTTGGTGGGAGGAGGAGGGTGGCCGTGAGAGATGAGAGGGAGGGAGATGTGTGGGTGAAGGAGATGAGTGAATGAGAGAGAGAAAGAGAGTTTGTTCTTTTTATTTTTGTGAGGGAAAAGATGTGTGGCCAGAACTGAAAGCTTCTAAGAGAAGCTTCGAAACATGTGGTCCTTACGCGTTTTTTTTTTAAACTTTTTCCAGCTGGTAATCGATTACTCCATCCAAGTAATCGATTACGCTGTGATGCAACATCTAAACATGTTTGACCAGAGCATTAATAATCTATTACTTTACCCCCAAGTAATCGATTATCACTTGAAATAATCGATTATTCCACCCCAAGTAATCGATTACTTCATCACAAAGTAATTGATTACTTCCATGAGGTAATCGATTATTATTGATGCAACATTGGAGTGATTCTACCAGAGGGCATGTAATCGATTACTTCCCCTCAAGGTAATCGATTAACCTGTCCAAAACTCAAATATTGACAAATTCTAACTCTAAAACACTACTCTTAACTCCTACCATGGTTTCCTATGGTTCTCCTCATGAATTCTAACTTAGGTTTTCCTATTTAAACTTGGGACTAAAATCAGAGATATTACACTAAATATATCTTCCCTGACTCTTTTATTCTCATTTTCCATTGATTATTGTTATTAAACATGAAATTCTATCTTTGATACTCAAATTCCAGATCTGTTGATATTAATGATGTTTATTTTGATATTTTTCTAAGCATTTGAAGAAGCCTAAATCTGATAAAAAAGATTACGGCGAGGTATAATATTGAAATTCAAATTATTTTTGGGTTTTGTTGTTTTCAATTTGTTGTTATATTTAATATTTTAATTTAAAGTAAAAGTTCATAATTTTCAAGGTTGATGTACTTTGGTTTGAGAATTAAAAATAAGATTGAGAAGGAGGGAGCATAGAAGTGTGAGGTTGGTGCAGTGAAAGTAATGGTTTTTGAAGGCTGATTTGGTTTGAAAATTAGTCATGAGCTTGAATAATATTGTACTAAAAGTGTGCATTTATGTTAAGCAGAGCAAATAATTGACAAATAATATTCTCTGTGTTTTTTTATATCTACAAGCACCATTGGTATCTTGTGCAATGTAACTACTCCTCTCTTGTATTTTTTTTTTTTTGTATAAGATCCTCCCTTGTATTATTTTTGGGTGATCATTCTCACTAATAATTAGATTCATATAACCTTTTCTTGTGCAAAATTTGAGATTCCACATCTCAGCAGGCTTTTAACTATTTGGGGAGGAATTGCTGCCTATGTTCGGCAATGCACTTTTGGAACTAGCTGAAATGAGTCAAAAGAAGGTTACAAATGTTAGTTGGTACCATTCCGAAGTTGAAGATTGTTGTAACTTAATGAAATTAGATAGCAGAGTTGCTACTATCATGGATTTTTTTTACTATAATGCAAAGTTGTCGCAACCTAATTCATCCTCTGTAGTATCCATGTTAGATCCATTTGAAAAAAAAACACTCAATTTCACTATTTTTTCTAAGAATCTATTTACCGAACATTGTGATTCTTAGTCTAACTACATTTTTTTGCTTCTGGACATGCCGCTTAGGTGTTGAAAGAGAGCTTCAGAATATTTAGTGCCATCAATGATGGAATCATAAATCTTATGAACATGCTAAGGTCTATCTGTGTTTAGCTTTCGAATTTTTATCATTTCACATGAATTTTAAATTGTACTAACTAATGAAAGTTGCAGTTCTTCGAAATGTCAATACACGCAGTGGTGAAGAGTCTGAATATTTATTAAAGTGCTCACCAACATTACTTTTTCTTGTTGATACATACAGATCTGTCCTTCTTAAAGAAAATAAGCAACAAGATATGCAAAAATGTGGAACCTAACAATCACTAGTTTAGAGAAGAGGATTATTTTATATTTTCTCTCGTTGGAGATATACTTTAGATGTTGTATTCATTTCCTCCATTTTCGTTCTTAGTATTTGTTTTTGGTATTGAGCTCCATTTTTCTCCTTGGAGATACACATGATTGTGTTGTGAAGACTTTATTGTAACATACATAATGGATATCTTGGAATAATTTCTTATTTTTGTGCAGAAATATATATATATATATATATATATATATATATATATAAATAGTCCCAAACAATTTTTATTGACGGTTTTGGTATGTTGAAAAATCCGTCGATAAAGTGGCATTTCCGACGGATTTTGGTTATTACCGATGGATTTTTGTTGTTGATAATAACAATATTTCTTGTAGTGCTCAATTTGCAAGGATATTTTGTTGCTAATTTGTTAGGAAAAATAAGGTTTAGTGAGGAATCAATCCCTCGCAAACATAATTCGTTCCGACTGATTAGCGAGGACCACTTTGTCACTAATTGTGAGGGATGAAAATGTGCGAGAGATTTGCGATTAAGCCCTTGCAAATAAAAGTAACCAGCGACGAATTTGCGAGGAACGGTTGGTCTCTAATTAGCGACAGACAGATGATAAGTTCGACCAATTTCTTGAACGCCTCCTTGCGAAATCATGATTTTGGCGAGGAATTTGCGAGGAAAATTTTTGCTCGCTAATTAGCGATGAAAGTTATGCAACGGACGCATAGCTTGCAAATTCATCGCAAATTTGTCGGTAATTCAATTTTGTGAGGGATTGGCGAGGGATTTTTCCGTTGCTAATTTGCATTTTTCTTGTAGCGGTAGCCACGTTACAACCATTTAAAAATCCTCTTGATGATTTGAAAATTGTGCAAAATTTGTTTGAAAAATAGGTTAAAGGAGAAATAAGAAGGGTAAGGGAAACACAAATAGTTTAAGCCCCATATCCTTTTGTTTGAAAATTAAAGCCTCAAAGCTCTTGGCCACGTTACAAGTTTAAAAGACCTCGTTGAGGATTGATCTGCTTGATAAATGTAACACCCTAAGAATAATTACCCTTAATTCCCCTTGTATTAAAGTATGAGCTTAAAAATTCCTTTTTAAATTATGAAAATTAACCGTCAAACGGACGGAGTTTCGTTTGTTTTTCGGACTTTTCTAAATCTTCAACCTAATAAACACATTTATATAATATCAACAGGAGCCAGCAGGGCTCAAATATAAATATATATGCGTCGCATAGTTGCCCCATGGGCTCAAGTGTAAAACATCAGCATCAGTTTGTCAGAGTGCCAGCAAAAAAGTGCTAAGTATGTAAATCAAGAGGCCATAACAACAACTATGCCCAAAAATGAATCATAACCATGCACAAAAGAAACTATCCTAAGCCTCACTCAAAAAAACATATACAACTCATACACATCCAAATATACGGAGGCTTAGGTCAAAATAAAAGTATCTAATCCCCATAACCCTACTCTCCCTGGGAGGGAGAGTGCACCTGCTCGGCCGGGGGCTGTGCAATCTCAATCTCTGTACCTGTAAAGAATAGTAAGGGAGTGAGCATTGCACATGAAATAGGAAAGCAGTTTCTCGTTAGACATAATTACCCACTAAGCCAAGCACAATTATCAATTAGGTCATATAGTACAATTTATCCACAGGCATAGATCACGCATTCACAATTTAGCAATCCATTTTAGATTTCATTTATATTTCTCATTTTCATTACCTTCACTTACTCATATTATCAGTTTTCAGCTCATAGTTATAAGTCATACATTTTTTTTTAAACCATACACCGTATGTCACCTCACAATCAGAGGCTAACATAACCAAATAACATCGTATGTCTCCTCACGGTCAAAGGACAACATACACACATCTCATCATTTTTCAAATCCTTTTATCTTTTCTTTACCATTAGGGATTAGCGCACCTGTTAGGGCATTTCACACCCACTAGGACTTTCACCCAATCCAGGTAACTTTCCACCTATTAGGCCACGGTTGACACCCGTTAGGACTAAAAACAACATCCCAACTCTTTTACCGTTACATTCACATTTTCTCTTTTCAAAACTATTAATATTGTGCAGCATGATTGATCCATTGGATACACCCGCCTAACGGGGCATTTACGGGACCTAATAGGTAACTTGCACCTGGATTGGGTAACTTGTGCCTAATGGGTAACTTGTCACCTAACAGGGCACCTAATGGGTCGATGTATCCCAAGGATCAATCATAGCTGCAACTTTAATCATGTTTATGATTCTGTTTAGTTACATTCGAGTCATTAATTACACTTAGAATCATTGGCAACGTTATTTGCATTTTCACATAAATATAAAATCCACACATATTCCAAATACTTCACAAATTAATTCAATAGCTCACATTAATAGATATTCACCAATTCAATCAACAGTTAATATAAAGAACATTTAGCATCAATACATACCAATTTCTATGCATTCTCAAAGTTTACTTTTTGTTTCTTTACCTAAGTCAAACTATTATATTCCTTCATAATCCTAGGGATTTAATGACACCAAAATAAACATATAAATCCTAGCAAGCTCTTATGAACTAATTAGAACCTATTCCCTAGAACAAGCCAATGCTCACTATATCCACCCCCTTACCTCAAGTCCTTAGAGTTAGAGAGAGAATTTGTGCTTGGAGCACACTTGAGTAAGAGCCACCAACCAAAAGAGAGGGAGGAACCTAAAATCAATAAAATAAAGAGACAATTTATTAAGCTTTTACCCACAAATCTTGAGGGAAGGTCATGACCACATCAAGGTTTCTCTATGTTTATGACTAAAGCTTCATGGGAGGGAGAGGAAGAGAGAGAAACTCGAATTCTAAGGAGAGAAAGAGAAGAACAAAATCAACAATCACTTACTTGGAGCAACAAGGAAGGACTTGGGGATGGACTTGGTGTGATTCTCTTGAGGATTGATCAATTAGAGTGAGTGAATTAGTGCCCTAGGAGAGAGAGAGTTCGAATTTGTGGCAAGAACACACGTGAATTGCTTTTATTTTTTTTCCACTGCACAGCCCCTTAATCGATTAGTAATCGATTAAGCATTTTCAAATTTTCTGGACTTAATCGATTAAGCTGCAGCTTAATCGATTAAGTTGCAGAGTTTGCAGCACCCCGACTTTGAATGACCATAACTTCTTCGTTACCCGTTGGATATTCCTCAAATTTTAACACAAGCTTCCTCACCTATCCTACTTCACATCCAACGGAGGAATTTGTATTCTAAGCTACCAATCTTGTTATTCTTATTCCCTAAAGTCCTATGTTTTAAACTTGAATTTGCATGCTTAATCGGCCAATTTCTAACTCATATCATATTTGTTTCTATTCTAAGACTATCAAAACATAGTTTACACTATAAATCATGTTTGGGATGTTACAATCCTCTCCCACTTACCAGAATTTCGTCCTCGAAATTCAGTTGTCATCGAACAAGTGTGGATGAGATTGTCTGATCTTGCTTTCCAACTCCCAAGTAGCCTCCTCCACATTGTTTCTACTCCAAATCACCTTTACCAGTGGAATTTCCTTACCCCTGAGTTGCTTTATCTGCCTATCCTCAATTCTGATTGGAAGCACCTCAAAAGTAAGATTCTTCTTCAAGGGCAAATCGTCAACTGCTACCACATGAGAGGGATCATGAACGTACTTTCTCAGTTGAGAAACATGAAATACACCATGAAGCCTAGACAAGTGTGGAGGCAAAGCAATCCTGTACGCCAAAGGTCCAACTCTCTCCAGAATCTCATAAGGTCCAACAAATCTCGGAGTCAGCTTCTTTGACTTAATTGCCCGACCAATGCCAGTGGTAGGGGACACCCTCAAAAACACACGATCACCC
Source organism: Crotalaria pallida (assembly GCA_037953625.1). Classification (NCBI taxonomy): domain Eukaryota; kingdom Viridiplantae; phylum Streptophyta; class Magnoliopsida; order Fabales; family Fabaceae; genus Crotalaria; species Crotalaria pallida. The sequence goes on along the minus strand of CM075651.1, from coordinate 32,395,389 downwards.
ACGTCAAACTCTAGGGGTCTCTTACGCTTATCTGCATAACTCTTCTATCTATCTTGAGAAGTCTTCATCTTATTCTTTATCATAGTGATCTTCTCAGTGGTTTCTTGCACCAATTCCGGTCCCGTCAACAAGTTCTCCCCAATCTGGAACCAACAAAGAGACGTTCTACACTTTCTACCATAGAGTGCCTCAAAAGGTGCCATGCCAATGCTAGAATGAAAGCTGTTATTATACGTGAACTCCATCAATGGCAACAACTGCTCCCAGCTATTAGCCTGCTCTAGAACACAAGCCCTCAACAGATCCTCCAAAGTCTGAATAGTACGCTCAGACTGCCCATCAGTTTGAGGATGATAGGCTGTACTAAACTTCAACTTAGTACCCAAGGCCTGCTGAAGACTCTGCCAAAATCTGGATAGAAACCGTGGATCACGATCAGACACAATGCTAGAAGGCACACCATGAAGCTTCACTATGTCCCGAATATACAACTGTGTCAACTTCTCCAATGTGTACTTCTTATGGATTGGGATAAAGTGAGCACACTTTGTTAAACGGTCTACAACAACCCATACACCATCACAACCTGCAGCAGTTCTGGGCAGACCCTTCACAAAGTCCATGGCTATGTTATCCCATTTCCATTCAGGGATGTCAAGTGATCGCAATGGACCACCTGGCTTCTGATGTTCAATCTTCACCTTCTGACAAGTCAAACAGTGAGAAACATGGTCGGCCACATCAGACTTCAACCCTGGCCACCAATAGATCATCTTCAAATCCTGATACATCTTTGTTGTACCGGGATGGAAACTCATTTTTGTTTGGTGAGCTTCCCACAATATGTCTCTTCGAATCTGGAAGTCCATTGGAACACATATTCTGCCTCTAAATCTTATGATTCCATCTGCTCCCTTGATGAAATCAGGTTCCTCTTTACTTGCTGCTCCTTCCAGCAACTTATGGAGCTCTTCATCATCTGCTTGCCTTTCCTTAATCAAATCCATCAACTCACTAGTGACCTGCAACTTTTCCAGAACAATACTTTTCTCTTTCACCAGCATGTTCAAGTTGAGATCACTGAACTCCTGAATCAGCTGCATCTCTTTTACCATCATATTGCTAACATGCAAAGTCTTGCGACTTAGCGCATCAGCTACCACATTAGCTTTAGCCGGATGGTATTGAAGATGGAAATCATAATCTTTCAGAAACTCCATCCATCTCCTCTGTCGCATATTCAAATCTTTCTGATCAAAGAGATAGCGGAGACTTTTGTGATCACTGAAGACTTCAAACTTCGTGCCATACAAATAATGTCTCCAAATTTTCAATGCAAAGACAACAACTGCTAACTCCAGATCGTGTGTTGGGTAATTCTGTTCATGTTGTCTCAACTGTCTAGATGCATATGCTATGACTTTGCCCTGCTGCATGAGTACACAACCCAAACCTTGCTTTGAGGCATCACAATAAACATCAAAAGGTTGGGCCGGATCCGGTAAAATTAAAACAGATGAGCTAGTCAGTCTCCTCTTTAGCTCTTGGAAACTGTCTTCACATTGTTGGGACCACTGATAGGGAACATCTTTTCTAGTCAGCATAGTCAGTGGAAGAGCCAGCTTGGAGAATCCTTCAATGAATCTCCGATAATACCCTGCCATACCAAGAAAACTCCTAATTTCTGTCACTGTTGTGGGTCTCTCCCACTTCAACACTGCTTCCACCTTGGAGGGATCGACTGCAACTCCCTGAGCAGAAATTACATGACCAAGGAAATGAACTTCATTCAACCAAAAGCTACACTTGGAAAGCTTTGCATACAATTGCTTTTCTTTGAGAACCTGTAGCACGATCCTCAAATGTTCCTCATGCTCACTTGGACTCTTAGAATAGATGAGAATATCATCAATGAACACTATTACAAAAGAATCCAAATAAGGCATGAAGATTCTATTCATATAATCCATAAACACTGCAGGAGCGTTAGTCAAACCAAATGGCATCACAACATATTCAAAATGCCCATACCGCGTCCTAAATGCAGTTTTAGGAATATCCTCCTCACGGATACGAATTTGGTGGTATCCCGATCGGAGATCAATTTTAGAAAATACTGCTACACCCCGTAGCTGGTCAAGCAAATCATCAATGCGAGGGAGCGGATACTTATTCTTCACCGTCACTGCATTCAGCTCCCTATAATCAGTGCACATCCGGAGGCTACCGTCTTTTTTTCTTGACAAAAAGAATCAGAGCGCCCCAAGGTGATACACTGGGCCTAACCAACTTCTTGGCCAACCTTTCCTCTAGCTGCTTCTTCAACTCCTTTAATTCAGGAGGTGCCATTCTGTATGGTGCTATAGAAATTGGGGCGGCACCGGGCTTTATATCAATACCAAACTCTACCTCTCTTTTCGGGGGCAAACCAGGAATCTCGGCAGGAAAGACTTCCGGAAAATTGCAGACAATTGGAATTTGACTAACATCAGAAACTTCCTCAACATCCATGGCAGATAAAGAAGGATCACCAAAAACAACGGCCTTCTGACGACAATTAATCAACACATGATGTTGAGTCATCCAATCCATGCCCAAGATGATGTCTAACTTCTTCAGAGGCAAACAAATCAGGTTCACCTTGAAATCCCGCTCTAAGACTCGGAATGGACATTCTAAGCACATCTGGTTAGTCTCAATAGACGAGTTAGTAGGCGTAGAGACTGACAACTTAAAAGGCATTTCTACTGTTGACATCCCTAGCCTCTTCATGCAGCTAATAGAAATAAAAGAATGTGATGCTCCGCAATCAAATAATACTCCACATGTGTTACCATGAATAGAACATATACCTCTGATCAGCTCATCCTCCTCTGTCACTTCTTCACCATCCAAAGTGTAAACCTTGCCCTTTTGCATGGGCAGACTTGCACCAGCTTGCAGTGCCTTAGCAACATTAACTTCTTTCTTCAAAGTGCTCTTGGGACAGCGAGAAGCAAAATGACCTGGCTGTCCACAATGGAAACAAAGCCCCTCTCCTCGACCTGAGCCAATATTCTAGCATACTCCTCTGTGATACTTCCCACAATGCTGACAAAGAGGGGGAGGACCAATAGTAACTGCTGGCTGCCCAATACCTCTTGGCGCTGCAGTAGTAGGGTTGGGATAAGGACTAGATCTCTGAATAGGGCCCTTGCCTCTGATGGGACCAGCCCGCTGAGCTGCCTTACTCTTCTTCTCTGCCCTTTTTTGTTTCAATGCCTTTTCATATGCACTGGTCATATTCACTAACTGGGCCAACTTTGCAATGCCCTGGTACGTGAATATGGCCCTAATATCGGCATCCAATCCTGCTTCAAACTTGATACACTTGGTCCGCTCGTCGGCATCCCTGTAGCTTCCTGAGTATATGATCAAGTCTTCAAATTGTGCGGCGTATTCCCCAACACTCATATTCCCCTGTTCTAGCTTCAGAAACGCCAATTCTTTCTCCCTCCTAACATCCTCAGGAAAATACTTATCCAAGAACCGGACCTTGAAAAGATCCCAAGTTATCACCTCATTCTCAGCCTCCAAACTCCTCCTCTGGTGCTCCCACCAGTGTTCCGCCTCACTCATCAGAACATACTCCACCAATCTGACTTGCTGATCTGCCGGTGACTGCAATGAACGAAGGATCTTCTCCATTTCTTGGAGCCATTTCTGAGCCCCATCTGGATTGAATCCTCCTTCAAAGCGAGGGGGGTCATTCTTCCGGAATCTAGACATCCAATCGATATCCACAGGAGCTGGTGGAGGGTTCAGTGCCGCCGCTGCTGCCGCTGCTGCTGCTGCAATGTTGTTAGCTTGGTTCTGTTGCAACTGCGCCATAGCTGCTGCATGATCTTGCTGCATCTGTGCCTGAGTCTGTTGCATTTGCACCTGATTCTGCTGCATTTGGGCCATGGAGGCGGCCTGATCCTGATTCATTTTCATGAGATTCTCCAAAATAGCAGCCATACGATCATTATCTCCACGCCGTCCCGCCATACTGCTAAGTCATGGAGCAAATATCCCGTTAAATTGCTAATACTAACAATTAAATAAACTCTTTATTCCTGGGACCTAGACTCTTAACTAACACATTAGTTACTCGCTTGGTGAGTAACCATTGGAGATGTGAGTCCACACTCCAAAAGGCCGAGGGAAACTGCTCTGATACCATAAATGTAACACCCTAAGAATAATTACCCTTAATTCCCCTTGTATTAAAGTATGAGCTTAAAAATTCCTTTTTAAATTATGAAAATTAACCGTCAAACGGACGGAGTTTCGTTTGTTTTTCGGACTTTTCTAAATCTTCAACCTGATAAACACATTTATATAATATCAACAGGAGCCAGCAGGGCTCAAATATAAATATATATGCGTCGCATAGTTGCCCCATGGGATCAAGTGTAAAACATCAGCATCAGTTTGGCAGAGTGCCAGCAAAAAAGTGCTAAGTATGTAAATCAAGAGGCCATAACAACAACTATGCCCAAAAATGAATCATAACCATGCACAAAAGAAACTATCCTAAGCCTCACTCAAAAAAACATATACAACACATACACATCCAAATATACGGAGGCTTAGGTCAAAATAAAAGTATCTAATCCCCATAACCCTACTCTCCCTGGGAGGGAGAGTGCACCTGCTCGGCCGGGGGCTGTGCAATCTCAATCTCTGTACCTGTAAAGAATAGTAAGGGAGTGAGCATTGCACATGAAATAGGAAAGCAGTTTCTCGTTAGACATAATTACCCACTAAGCCAAGCACAATTATCAATTAGGTCATATAGTACAATTTATCCACAGGCATAGATCACGCATTCACAATTTAGCAATCCATTTTAGATTTCATTTATATTTCTCATTTTCATTACCTTCACTTACTCATATTATCAGTTTTCAGCTCATAGTTATAAGTCATACATTTTTTTTAAACCATACACCGTATGTCACCTCACAATCAGAGGCTAACATAACCAAATAACATCGTATGTCTCCTCACGGTCAAAGGACAACATACACACATCTCATCATTTTTCAAATCCTTTTATCTTTTCTTTACCATTAGGGATTAACGCACCTGTTAGAGCATTTCACACCCACTAGGACTTTCACCCAATCCAGGTAACTTTCCACCTATTAGGCCACGGTTGACACCCGTTAGGACTAAAAACAACATCCCAACTCTTTTACCGTTACATTCACATTTTCTCTTTTCAAAACTATTAATATTGTGCAGCATGATTGATCCATTGGATACACCCGCCTAACGGGGCATTTACGGGACCTAATAGGTAACTTGCACCTGGATTGGGTAACTTGTGCCTAATGGGTAACTTGTCACCTAACAGGGCACCTAATGGGTCGATGTATCCCAAGGATCAATCATAGCTGCAACTTTAATCATGTTTATGATTCTGTTTAGTTACATTCGAGTCATTAATTACACTTAGAATCATTGGCAACGTTATTTGCATTTTCACATAAATATAAAATCCACACATATTCCAAATACTTCACAAACTAATTCAATAGCTCACATTAACAGATATTCACCAATTCAATCAATAGTTAATATAAAGAACATTTAGCATCAATACATACCAATTTCTATGCATTCTCAAAGTTTACTTTTTGTTTCTTTACCTAAGTCAAACTATTATATTCCTTCATAATCCTAGGGATTTAATGACACCAAAATAAACATATAAATCCTAGCAAGCTCTTATGAACTAATTAGAACCTATTCCCTAGAACAAGCCAATGCTCACTATATCCACCCCCTTACCTCAAGTCCTTAGAGTTAGAGAGAGAATTTGTGCTTGGAGCACACTTGAGTAAGAGCCACCAACCAAAAGAGAGGGAGGAACCTAAAATCAATAAAATAAAGAGACAATTTATTAAGCTTTTACCCACAAATCTTGAGGGAAAGTCGTGACCACATCAAGGTTTCTCTATGTTTATGACTAAAGCTTCATGAGAGGGAGAGGAAGAGAGAGAAACTCGAATTCTAAGGAGGGAAAGAGAAGAACAAAATCAACAATCACTTACTTGGAGCAACAAGGAAGGACTTGGGGATGGACTTGGTGTGATTCTCTTGAGGATTGATCAATTAGAGTGAGTGAATTAGTGCCTTAGGAGAGAGAGAGTTCGAATTTGTGGCAAGAACACACGTGTATTGCTTTTATTTTTTTTCCACTGCACAACCCCTTAATCGATTAGTAATCGATTAAGCATTTTCAAATTTTCTGGACTTAATCGATTAAGCTGCAGCTTAATCGATTAAGTTGCAGAGTTTGCAGCACCCCGACTTTGAACGGTCATAACTTCTTCGTTACCCGTTGGATCTTCCTCAAATTTTAACACAAGCTTCTTCACCTATCCTACTTCACATCCAACGGAGGAATTTGTATTCTAAGCTACCAATCTTGTTATTCTTTTTCCCCAAAGTCCTATGTTTTAAACTTGAATTTGCATGCCTAATCGGCCAATTTCTAACTCATATCATATTTGTTTCTATTCTAAGACTATCAAAACATAGTTTACACTATAAATCATGTTTGGGATGTTACAATAAACACACCAAGGTGAAAGTAAAACTGACTCTGTTGACTCTCTGAAAATTCTGATGAAAATATCTCATTTCTACTGCATGAATTAATTTACACAATCACATAAATCAAGACCACCACTTTCATATTAATCCAAACACTTTTTTTTATATCACGTGATCTTTGCATTAGTATTTCTTGTTAAATAAATATGCATTCCATAAAAAGAAAAGAAAAAAAAGAAAGAAAATTGCTCGCTAGGTTGAAAACCTGAAAGGGCTGCCTAAGCAAAAGTTAGAGCGACCCGTTAGGTTGAAAACCCAAAGGCCGACCTAGGCAAAAGTTAGGGTCAAATAGAAAGGAATGAATTAGAAGTTCGCACATGAGGGCAATTTATGAGGTGTGATCCCTCTTCAAAGCCAACATTGGGATGATGTTGTTGAGTTGATTCCCTAGCCTCTTAGGCACATACATTGGGCCATGATATTATTCAAACATAAATCAAGCAAATACTGGGGCAAATTTTTTTATGAAGAAAAATAATAATAATAAATTTTGCGATCGCCACCACATATTAAGCTTTTGATGAGACTATTTTGTTGAGACAGTCTCCTAAGCTATCTTAAGCACTTATGAATTTGGATCATATGTAATTCAAGACAAATCAAGTCAACACTGGGGCAGATTTTTTTAAAAATTTGTCTACAAAAAAAAAGTGATAGCCAACCACAAACCAAGCTGATATTGGGGCAGTTTTTGGGGATAAAATTGTCTTTTGAAATATGAAAATTACAGTAAAATTGTTTTTATGAAGAAACTGGGGCAAATCTAATCTTGTCCTTTCAAATGGTGTAAGTGCAAGCATGGAGTCAGTCAGGCGAACAAGTCATCAGTCAATCAACACACTTATTCAACGGTGAACCAAGCTTCGATCGAGTCCATCATGGTTAAAAAAAGAAAAAAAAAGAGGGACATGTTACATTGAGCTTAGGTTTCACTCCATTTAACACGCATGCATCCTACATCTTGCATTCCCCTAAAAGGAAATTGAAAAAAAAATCATTTGCATCATGCATCATATTTCATCAATACATCAAACTCATGCATACCTTTGAGATCATAGCATTTCATTACACAATTCAGTTGAAATCATACAAAAAGTAAATAAGTCAAGTATCATTACATTCCATAACATTCTCATAATGCATCACATTACATCATTGCATTCAAAGACACACTCTTTGTCATTCCATTAAATACTTTGTTCATAAATCTGCAATTATATCGACCATTCGAGTAACCGATCCAAGGTTATCTCATCCCTTTGAGCAACTGATCCAAGGTTGTCTCATTGTTCCGAATCGTTGATCCAAGGTCATCTCAACAATTAGAGTAACCGATCCAAGGCTATCTCATCCCATTGAGCAACTGATCCAAGGTTGTCTCATATTCCTCGAGTGACTGATCCAAGGTCATCTCAACTATTTGAGTAACCGAACCAAGGTTAACGCACCACTTCGAGCAACTGATCAAAGGTTGTCTCATATTCCGAGTGACTGCTGATCCAAGGTCATCTGAATTATTCGAATAACCGATCCAAGGTTATCTCATCTCTTCGAGCAACTGATCCAAGGTTGTCTCATGCATATTCTTTGAGTGACTGATCCAAGGTCATCTCAATTATTCGAGTAACCGATCCACGGTTATCTCATCCCTTTCAGCAACTGATCCAAGGTTGTTTCGTATCCCGAGTGACCAATCCAAGGTTATCTCATCTCTTCGAGTAACTGATCCAAGGTTGTCTCATATTCCTCGAGTGACTAATCCAAGGTTGTAACATCCTACTTTTTCTATTAAAATATAATACTTATAAATAGTAATTTCATGAAAAGTTTTAAACTTATATAAAAATTTTGGCAGAGTTCCGTTTAAAATATGGACTCTTCCCAATATAAATTCTTCACCTGTCAGCACCAGATTAATTTATAGAAAATTAGAAATACATATAAGTGTTTATCATCAAACGGGAGGATATGTGAATATCCTTCACAATTATTATCATTCTATTATTAGTCTCTTTCAAATTACACTTTCTATATAAGTTGAATACATCGCTTTTCCAAAACTTTATGAATAAAACCTTCACTTGCACATATATGAAACTTGAACTGATTAATAACTATTTACATAACAAAACTCTTTACGTAACAAAATCCTATAAATGGTTGAAATTGCACTATGACTTTAAAGTCACAATGACTAGTACACTCTCCTTTATTGAGAGTATACATTTTTTCGGCATAGAGAACATGAAAGTCCTTCCAACATTGTACCTAAAAATGACAACTTAAGAGGTGAGTCATTTGAACATAAATTAAGAAAAACATTTAATGACAATAATGAAATATATATACGTGCATTGAAACATTCATAACATCACATATATACCATTTCATTTTACCACATCAAACAAGATGGGAAGAAGTGCCATAGTGCATAATTCTAATCAATCTATGGTGATGCATGCACGTCACTCGCTTTTTGTTGAATTATTGAATCCAATACTACTTTCTTTTATTTTCATTTCTTTATAGTTTTCTTTTATTGGATTCAATTATTGAACTTTCATATGCATTTCTTTCCCTTTTCTTTTTTCTTTCACTTTTCACTTTTCATTTCATTGCACACTTTTCATTTTCCTTACATCACCCTCCACTCTTGGGAAAAACCAACCGGGAGTAAGCATCCTCCAACCGACTTGGCTTGCACAGTACTTCACCCCATTTTGGGGTTCTTCATACAATTTGGTTTGATTCGTCCAAATTGGCTATAGCAGAGATCACCCTCAACCGATCACAAAGTGCCAAAGTGACTGACAGAATTATCATGGTTCTAGTAAAACCAATCCCTGACGCGGATAGCAAACCTGGCCCTTTGGAAGATCAAATTTTTCCATAATAATTCTCGGCGGTTGTTTCAATAACACAACCTAGTCACTATTACACTCACGAATAGATACGTATGTTTTTCCCATACCCTAAAATCCACCTTTACACCATGTATGATGCATGTCCTATTCACTTTCTAATTGAATTTGAACCACTTGTTCTTTGGAAAATTATAATTGATTAGGTTCAATTTCAAATAGAAAGTCCTTTATCCTAATTTGTGCCTAACCATCCATTAACAATCACATATTAGATAATTGATAAAATCAACATATTGTTATCTATATCCTATCATTCATAAACAAGAGAGCGCCTATCAATACATTCATCATACAAGAACAAGCCAACATATCATAACATACTAATAATACAAAGTTAACCCACATACATATCAAGAGAGCATAAATTCCACATCAAATTGATTTTAACTTCTAACAAACATCTATACACACACAGATATATATATATATATATTCTTATTACTATCATAAAATCTCTTTCCTAATTTAAGACAAATAACCCCCTCTTACCTTTTGAAGAGGAGATAGAAGGAAAGGGTAGAGAGGAAGGCTCCTCTCCAAGCTTTAATTTACACTCCCTGACTCCTATTTCCTTGTTCTTGGTCACCTCCTAGTCTTTCTACCTTAACTTTATAGCTAGCATCACTTGATTCAAGAGTTAGGGTTTTATGGGTGTTATGGAGGGAGAGGGAGTAATTGGAGCTTTTTAGAGAGGGAAAGTAGAGGACTAGTGATGGGAAGTGAGTATATGATGATGACTTGCTTGATTTTGATGTTAATTTAAGCTTTGGAATTTCTAGGGCATGGAGAGGGAGAAAGAGGTCGTGAGTTTCATGAAGAAAGTGCGAGTACCCTATGTTCAAAAACGTGTTTATAAGGCTGATGCAACAGGTCTTAATCGATTCGCCAATCTGTTAATCGATTAAGATTTGATGTTGAATTTAAATTTAATTGATTAATACACATATTAATTGATTAAGGCCTGATGGGGTTCAATGCCTAATCGATTTACTCTACTCTTAATCGATTAATGCCTTAAAAAAATTTCATTCTCTAATGCATTCTAATGGTTTCTAATTTACCCTTACTCATACTAAAGGCTATACACACTAAATTCTTAATTTCTAACATTTTCTATATGATCATAAGACTTAGGATGTTACAAAGGTCATCTCAATTATTCGAGTAACTGATCCAAGGTTATCTGATCCCTTCAAGCAACTGATCCAAGGTTGTCCCATATTCCTCGAGTGACTGATTCAAGGTTATCTCAACAATTTGAGTAACCGATCCAAGGTTATCTCATTCCTTCGAGCAATTAATCCAAGGTTGTCTCACATTCGTCGAGTGGTTAATCCAAGGTAATCTCTTTCACCAAACATTGTTGTTGTTATTAGGCTTTAATGATATCCTGACAGAAATGCCGAAGTATTATCGTTATTATAAGTTGGACTTTTCGATAGCCTTTCGTTTTGCCGAAATTTATGTTAATATTTTAACAAAATTGGTATCCACTTTTTAACTCGTTCCTTACCATGATAGAATGCAAATCCCGGTTTGTCTGCCCTTTGATAAGAAACAAGTAAAGAGGGGCAGCTGTTGACACCCAATTTTGTCCGGGGTCAAAATTATATTTTGTAAATAATTTGTTTAGTCAAAATTTTATTCTCAAATTTGTTTTTTCTTTTAAAAAAAAGATAAAATAATAAATAATGAATTTTATATAAAAAATAATAATAAAAATGTTTCTTTCCTTGGTTCCATTATTTTAGACTCATACGCATAAAACCAACAAAACGCATGATAGTTGATCGATGACTGAGTTTTTTAAGCATGATGTTAGGATCCCTATCATGGGTATGGAAAAGACTTTGACGGTAAATGCAAAATCCACATCGGTGATCTCTAAGCCTCGGAGGGATTAGTCTATCAACTGAAGGATACCCTCGGTGCACACTATAAAAACTCATATGCATAAAGATTTTTGTTAAGTTTTATTTTTTATTGTAATTAAAAATTAAAAAAAAAAGGTGTTGGGCCCGTTTGGCCCAAACCGGGTCATAAGACCCGGTTCCTGATTTGTTTAACACTGTAGAAGCAGCTGCTATTTTCTTCTCCTATAAACCCTAGCCTCCCAAATATTCCCAAATCAAGCAAATTCGAATTTCATCCTTCATCCCAGCGGTTTCGTAATTAAAGCTTGGATTCAATTCGGGATCCGCCTCCCTTCTTAATCCGTATTTGCGGTTCAACCTTCGTCCGTTCGTCCCTTTCTCAGCTCTAAATTGGCGGTTATACAATTAAAAAAAAGAGGATTTTGATTCGAAGGAGGAGTTGAAGGTATCAAATAATTATGTGAAATTTTGATTCCATAGAAGGCATCATTACTTTGATTATTTTATTTATTTATTATAATTTTTTTATTTGGTTGTTCTGTTGTGCTGATTTTATTCTGATTACGTTTTTGTTTCTGTTTGATTATGTTGATGTTAGGAGTCCCACATTGAGTAACCTAGAAAGCTCAATGTGATACTTAAACCTTGAGGCTCTCCCACCTAATAGACTAGTCTTTTGGGTTGGGTTCTCCTCATGTGCTTAAGTCCTAACAGTTGACTCAAGATTCTGTTTCATAATATGTATCAAATGGAACCACCAAGACAGGGATAACTATCAGGTAAGCATTAAGTAGACTTATCGGATTAGAGTAAAACCAAAAGAAACCATTGATATAAAACCACTGTCGAGCTTCTACACCAAAATTCCAAGCTCTTTTTAAAGGAGTGCAAGAGCTTAGCTAACAATCCAGCATGTGTAAATACTGACTCTAGTTTGATGCATGGTAACTTTTCTATCAGAAATTTTTTGTAGTTTCAACAAGAAATCTCCCAAAGAAAGGTCAAACTCATACAAGAAAACTCGCAGAAATGACTGAGAGATATTGGTCATAGGAGAGGAAGCAAAAAAGGAATTTAAAAAAAAATAATAAATTCTTCAAGGGGTAAATATGTCATGCAGATCAGAAAGGTAGATAAAAGAGTATTGTTTCAGCTTCAGAGTACTTAACTAAGGAGAGGATTAATGGTTTAGACTGGAATTCTGTAGAGATATATCATTTATTTTATGTTGTTCCATAGAGTTAGGTAGATGAGTTTTGTGTTTTGTTTAAAATCATTTAACACAATATCTCTCTCTTTATGTTATGTTGTTTAGTTTGTTAGCAATTCCTTTGTTAAAAATCTGATATGATATGATAGGTGTGGCTGCTTTTGTGCCTGCCTGCCATGCTGGCCTTATCGAGAGGTTTCCTTTCTCGTCTCCAATGTCCTCCATCTCCATCTTCTGCATCTTCATCTTCTTCTGCATCTGTCCTCCTCCTCCTCCGCTTTTTAAGCAGCAGCTCTACCGATGTTGCTAAGCCTGGTGGTGTCATGACCCCCACCTCCAAACGAACCGGTGTTATCGCCATCAAATGTGGCATGACTGCACTCTGGGATAAGTGGGGCGCTCGAATCCCTATCACCATTCTTTGGGTTGATGATAACATTGTCTCTCAGGTCAAGACCCCCGACAAGGAAGGCTTCTCTGCTCTCCAGGTCCCTCATTTCTTCCTTTATTTTTCCATTGTGTTAGTTAGTATCTGATTGCTTATATTTTTCCTTTGTTTCTTGTTAGATTGGTTGTGGTCACAAGAAGGAGAAACATTTGACCAAGCCTGAAGTTGGCCATTTCAGGGCTCAAGGCGTTCCCTTGAAGAGGAAGCTTAGAGAGTTCCCTGTCACACCCGATGCACTTCTCCCTCTTGGTACATCCCTTAATGTCAGGCATTTCGTTCCAGGCCAATACGTCGATATCACTGGAACCACCAAAGGAAAAGGTTTTCAGGTAATCAATCAATATTCATTCTCAATTTCTGTATGCATACATGTTAAAGTGAATGATCAAATAAGATTGCTTTTCTTTTCTTGCTCCTCCATTGCTTGAGCTATCCACAGGCGAGAAAGAGCAAAATTTAATTGCAGGCTTACTGGGGGTGGTTTCTTATGTCTCTCGTTTCTTGCTTAATTATATTTTATGCATGTGGATATTGCTGTTTCGTGCCGAGTTCTTTAATATGAGTAAAGCAGCCAATAAAAGGATGCTATCAGTTTTATGAATTGAAATTTATGTGAGCATCAATTTCCATTTCCAGGGTACAATGAAGAGACATGGATTTAGCGGAATGCCAGCATCCCATGGTGCTTCGCTATCACATCGAAGCGGTGGTTCTACAGGTCAAAGGGATGCTCCTGGAAAGGTTAATCAGATTCCTTTAGAGTTTAGATTGTATTCTTTCTTAATACACAATTTTCTGCATTTTGTATGTTGAGATACCGTAGTACGGCGTTTTCCCTAAGTTAATTTTGTTTGCAATTGTGTTGTGTTGCTCTGTGATCGTGGTAATAATATACAATTTCTTCACTATTACACTTCAGGTTTTTCGAGGTAAAAAGATGGCTGGGCGCATGGGTGGGGAGCAAAGAACAGTTAAAAATGTATGGGTCTACAAAATTGATCCAGCTAGGAATTTGATGTGGGTGAAAGGCCAGGTAAATTCTTTTTCTACTTTTATTCTTCACATTAAGCTATGAAATTGGAGCCTAAAGGGCGGTTATTATAAATGCTCTAAATTCTAGAAATAGTTGAATCCCATTCCTACCTAGTTCACATTGACGGTACTCTACTATGGAAATTTTTGTCTATGTGTATGGGCCGAAGTTTCTTGCTGAAAAGTGCTTTTTACTCATACCATTAAGCAACTGTGGATGGATTATTATCAGGTCTGTGCTTGTTTGTGTTTGATTGGCAGCTTCTTGGTTGACAATATTCATGAATCTCACCAAAAATTTGGAATTGGGGCTATATCAATGACTTCTTATATTTCGTTGTTTGATGTGCACAACAGGTCCCAGGAGCTACAGGAAACTTTGTTTTTATAAAAGACGCCGTCTATGAGAAACCTGACATATCGCTACTTCCATTCCCAACTTACTTTGTCCCAGAAAATGAAGATACAGAAAATTTGGAACCTTTGGTTGCTGATCTCGGGGATGTTGATCCATTTATGGTTACAGAGTGAAGAGCAGGGTTCACAGGCTGGTTTGTTTATTTTTGGCTCACTCCCTCCCATCATGTTCATTTCTTTCAATATAGATGGCAAAATGAGATTTTCGAGGAATCATTGGAGGGTGATTTTTCACTTGGTTCGGATCTTTTACTGTAACTTTAGGATAAGGTTCGACATTCATCAACTTTAAGTTGAGAGAGTAAACATGCCTGTTTGGGAATCCTACAAATAAATGTGGAGACTTAGAATTGATGAATAATGATTCTTTTTATTTAATTGAATTTTTTCCTTCTGCGAGCCAATCAAATTTGCACTGAACATAATAACACTAGAGTATTAGCCAAAGTTTACTTGATCTATTCTGGATGTATTGATTTGGAAGGGACTACAGTATATTTTATGGAACAGGTATGTTATCCATTTAATGGTAGATCTATTTATTTTGTTAAAGATAACTAAATGCACCTTTGGCATACGATGTTAAAATATATATATATATATATATATATATATATATATATATATATATATTTTGTGCAATCCATACTTGAGGATATTTGTCAACAGGGAAGTCAACTATTTTTCTCTTATCACATCACTTGACAACTTTAGCTTTGGATTTGATTTGGGTTTTGACAAAATTAATGAATACAAAACTTGGGTACTCTACCTACATGGGTACTCTACCTACATCACTTGAACCGAGCTTGAGCTAGCTGTCCTTGTTGCTGGTTTGTTTATCAACTAACCGAGCTTGAACCAAGATTGATATTTTATTATTGGGTAATTAAGGGTAATTATAAATAGGGTGTTACAAGATCCATACCACTCATCAGGATACTTCACCAATTTAGCTCCTGACATGGTGGAGAATCGAAGTCTTAAGAAAAGTATATTTTCAAGGCCATAGTTCTCAACTTGTAATTGCGCTCCAGTTACTATTGACAGGTCCTCCTTAGATTCAAGGGGAGCAGTGCATGCATGGGAGAAATTCTTCCATTGAACCTTCTCAAAGAATCTCCTATCATACGACTCCCGCCGAAACCATTTGGATCATCTTCAAGTTGGAAGATTTTTGGAAGAGATAACTTGCCCAAGTTACACCCCAAAACAAAATGGAATGAAGAATACATGAACTTGAGCACGTCAAGTTAGAAAAAAAAAAATTACCAAATTGATGAATGTTAACAATTATGTATGATGATAGCTTTAGTTTTTATCAAAAGTATTAGAAAGATGCTCCATTATTCGCAATACTAGACTTGACTACATGCTAACAAAAATATAAAATTATAAACCCTTAAAGCCATTCGGTACAAAATTCCAATGTTGTCAGAACCGAATCGGAGATCAAGTCGGAAGAAGCTTCGTATAGGGTTTAACCGTATTAATCGATTAAACCGGAAGGTTAGACCGGTATTTATTTATATAATAAAAAAATTAAAAAATACACTACAAAATCTACGTATTACAAAAAAAAAAATAGTTCTACAAACTTTATATAAGTATAATAAAAAAAAATTCATTACATAAACCATAAAATAAAATAAAAAATACATCACCAAAGATAAAATTAACACAAACACTCACACTCCCTCACGTTATCTGACTCACTCACAGCCACATCAACAGTAAAACACTCCTAGCCACATCAACAGTAAAACACTCCTAGCCACATAAACTCCCATCACTTTCCCCTTTCTCTTCTCTGTATCTTTCATCACTCTCTTCCTTCTTCTTCACTTCTCCGTCCTCCGTCCCCCATCCCTTCTTCTTCTCATCATCAAGCACTTCCCTTCCACAACCCAATCTCCATCCAATCCCTTTCACCACCAAGCACCACCTTCAATCTCTCTCCTTTTGATCTCCATCACCAAGCACTGTCTTCGATCTCCACTTCTCTGTTATGAGTGTTCTCCGATCCTTTCATTTTCTTCAATTCGTTTTCACTTCTTTGTTGTCTCTTCTGATCTGTTTTTTTTTTTTTTTTAAATCAGTGTTGGTTGAACCGGGTCCAATTTTCCCGGTTCAACCCGGTTTAAAAGCTTTGAACATCGGTTTTTTCCAGCTTCAATTTAGAAGCGGTTTAGACAGGAACCGAAACCGCCATTGTTACCGGTCGACGGTCCGACCACCCGGTTCGGTCCGGGTTTAACAACACTGCAAAATTCCCTCCTACATATTTTTTTTCGTAGTCCTAACATGTAAGATGAAACAGAGACACACTAACTTGGTGTCGTGTCAGTGTGTTGGCGCACCATGACACTCATAAATGTCCAACTAAATGAAATGGTTTGAACATATGAACATAGCCAATTTAATTTATTTATAAATAAAATAAAATATAAAATATAAAAACTCAATTACAAGAAACAACGATATACCAAATTATCCATTAGTGAAGCCCAATTACTTAGTTACTAGTACCCCTAACCAGATCATGATATTTTCACAGCAAGACTACCTTTCCCATGTACCCGTCTACCTTCATCAGGGAATAAGCAATCCTGCCACCATTGCGTTAATGGTGGAGAGCAAGATGAAGTTAATCTTTAAATACTCATTCTAGCTAATTTTTCGGGTTGTAAATGTACTTATCCATAGCTATTTCTGTTGGGATAAGTCATGGGAATATTTTTGGATAATGTCAATAAAAATCACAACAATGTTTTTGGAAGGGGTTTACAAAAGTAGCAAATATTGGCAAATTTGACATATATTAAGATATTGCAAATCTTCGTTAAATTTCCAATATATATGTATTATATTGGTCGTGTCAGTGTCCTACAAATTCAATACTTTGGTGCGTCCCAATGTCTATGCTTGTGCTTCATAAACAACAAAGCATAACAAAAACAAAATTTATGATCAAAAGAGGCACAACCAATGAATATCTAAATGTACATGACCAATAAATACAAACATTTACCTGTGCAGTGTGAACATAAAGCTTTGGCCTTGTGAAGCTAAACTGTAAGGATGCAGAGCTCCGTTGTTTCCGTTGTGGACCTCGAGGAAGTTCACTGAATACAAGTGCCCACTGCCTTGGTAGCTGAATTCGAAGAACTGGTGGAGCTCTTCAATTGGTGCTTTATCTGCAGGAATTAGTGCAGAATGATGAAGCATTTTAATTAATATAATTTTATGTTGAACTAAAAAGGAAGACGACTAAAGAATAAAAGGTGATCCTTGGAAATTTAATTTCAAGCTGCAAAAATCCAAGTATGGGACAATGCCAAAAATATATATATGAATCATTCTAGTTTTTAATTGATATTCTACTAATAAGGGGGTCATTTCTTATGTCCTTTCTTCTACCAAAAGTTTGTACTTGATAGAACAGTTTGGTCCAAGACATCATGGTCAATACTTACAATCCACTTCCATATAGTAATGTTACTGTGGTGGACCGAGAATCTGTCCGACTGAAATCATCTTGGTCCGACCAGTTGGACGCTGAAACAAGACATACAGACTAGCATACGATCGGCACGCAACATCGAGCCATGGGCACTTAAGGGGCGTTACGCGCTTATGAGACTATAGTCGAGCACAGGATCGTCATCCTTATCGTTATCACGAATAGTCTCAACTAGCCTAACGACCTCTCCTATATGCTTGATTAGATAACATGATAAGGATAAGAATTCATCACATACGGGATTTACAAAGGCAACCTTATCAGGACCTTTTCCAATCCCAATTGAATACTTCTTCTTCACAGGCCTCATCAGAAAAGCCCAGGAATACACATATGAGGTAAACCCCTATAAGAACCACTAT
Source organism: Crotalaria pallida (assembly GCA_037953625.1). Classification (NCBI taxonomy): domain Eukaryota; kingdom Viridiplantae; phylum Streptophyta; class Magnoliopsida; order Fabales; family Fabaceae; genus Crotalaria; species Crotalaria pallida. The sequence continues at coordinate 32,376,951 of CM075651.1, read as the reverse complement.
GCTATAGGGGCTAAGGTACGTTCTCTCCATCCCTAAGTTGACACTAGAACACACCTTGTTGACTAGGGAGACCCTGTTTATCCCAACTGGATATTCAGAAATCCTACAGAGTTCTACATCAAAATCTTGGTTGAGATCATTCCTGAAGTTCTCCCATAACTTCAAGGGTGATCTTTATTAAGGACACCACATTGGCACCGTCTGTGGGAAACGAATAAGATATCACTCCCACTACCACCATGGTAACCACCAGAAATAATGTTGGTGATCTTCGTGACTGCATCCCACGAAATCGTGGTAGGCCACGACGTTCCCCAAATCCACCCACTAACGATCTGCGACTGCAATTAAACCAAAACCGTAGAAGAAATTCCCAACTTCTCTCTCATCACACCTCTGGTGACTTGCGAGATCATCTCAACCACAGACGTGGCACAAGCTCTCAACCGCCACAATCACCACCACCTACAAACCCTCCACCGTTGATGGATTTAAACCCTCCTCCAACAAATCCTCCTCCATCTTCAGCGCAACTCCTGCCACCACCCCCACCTCCCCTACAACCTCCCACCAGGACACATAGTGGTCCATATACTGTCCAAGGGGATTCCAGTAGTACGGCCCCACAAACTCTTAGAACTGCCCCCTCCAGAGAAGCCAGAAATACCCAGGCCCCTAGTTCTATCGCCAATCGCAAACATTCAAACCAACCACCTCGCGATGAGCGACGAGGAGCCGTGCCCCAAAACACCAGAACGGAGCGTTCGGTTAGTAGATCATATGCGAGTACTGCTTCTGCTCAGTCGCGTGAACAAGAAATGATAAACATTTTAAGACAGCAAACCACCCTCATCTAACAACAAGGACGAGCCATCGCCGACCTCCAGCAACAGGCAATGGTAAGAATGTCAAATCCACAACCTTCCCCTCATCCTCCACAGTCACCTAACCCGACACGTAATCTTCACCTTCCACCACCTCCTCAGTTTGACTCAAACCCGAGAATAGATCCAACCCACGGTGATTATCATCCTGGTCACCCCTTCACCCCCTATATTATGGCTTTTGAAACTCCATAAGGGTACTTGGGCCCGTCTAATGTCCCTCATTATAACGGTCTTACGGACCCCGTGGATCATATCATTTCGTACGAGGGAGCCATGAATTATTATGGAGGGGGTGACAGAATGAAGTGCCGAGCATTTTTGATGACCCTTGAACCCTCGATTTTATGATGGTATTCGTCACTCCCGAGAAATTCAATTAATTCTTGGGAGGAAATGAAAAGGACTTTCCTAAACCGCTACACTGCCAGTTGCATCTAGCCCAAATCCGATCACACGTCAGCTGCAGTTACCCAAAAACTTGACGAATCCCTTCGAGACTATTTGTCACGTTTCCATGCCGAAGCAAGTTCAGTTCCTAGGCTCGAATTAGGGGTTGCAGTCTTGCTTTTCACTCAGGGGTTGCAACATGGTGACTTTCGTAACTCTTTGATTGGTAAAGCTCCCAAAGATATGGCTGAACTGAGGCAACGTTACAATAAATTTATCAACTTGGAAGAATTTAACAAAGGACAGAAAGTGAGAGAGGATCGGCTCAAATCAGACCCACAGGGTCAAAACAAAAATAGAAGGGAGGATAGATTTATTGGCAGAAGTGAAAGGAATGATCATGATCGGAAGGCTCTTCCCAGGAATAAATATCAGGAGTACACTCCTTTAACTGTTCCGAGGAGCCAAATTCTCAGGGAAACTATGCAGATTGACTTACGTTCAGCCCAGAGACCACCAGCTTTGAGGAAGGGTGCACAACGTGATAGGTCCAAGTATTGCGACTTTCACCGGGGGTACGGTCATACAACCAATGAGTGTATCTGGTTAAGAGATTTAATTGAAGAAATGATTAGAGATGGAAAGCTTCAGCAATACATAAGGGATGCAGTTGGACGAAGGACTAGAAATCGATTTGCTTCCCCTGATAGAGTTAAACGCCATCAGAGTAGATCCCCAGATGACAAAAATGCTGGTCGATAGGGTGTTGACCCAACTCCCGAGGCAGCCAAATCTCCAAATGATTTTCTTGTCACCACTATTGCAGGAGGTTTTGCTGGCGGAGGTGAAAAGCGGTCTGAAATAAAAAAATACATCAACCAAATTCTGGTTATCAGTCAAAAACCGACCATGAAAAAGTCGGGGAAGAACATTCCAATATCATTCAGTAATAAAGATCTTGAAGGAATACTACCTGGCCACAACGACCCAATGGTTATTACTGCCTTTGTTGGTAATTACGAGGTGAGACGTATTTTTATTGACCAAGGCAGTTCGGCTGATATAATGTTCCTCCCCATGTTCAAAGCGCTGAAGCTGAGCGAGAGTAATCTTGTTACATTTGAGGGCCAATTAATCGGGTTCACGGGGGATACCATTCGCCCTCTTAGTTACATTCAGGTCCCGGTAACATTAGGACAGCAGCCCTCAGCCCGAACCGATATTATCAAATTCCTGGTAGTTGATTGCCCCGCCGCATACAACGCTATACTTGGAAGAACCGCCCTACAAGCGTTCGGCGCGGTAGTTTCAATAGTCCATCTCACTATGAAGTTTATTGGAGTAGACGATCAGGAGGTAACAGTAAAAATTGAGCAGGAGGCAGCCCGGAAATGTTATAATGCAAGTCTGGGCAAGATCAGGAACAAGAGCCAAACACAAATTGAAAAGCCTTCTCTCGAAAAGGGAAATGTAAACCTTGCCGATCTCGATGTCCGAGCCGAGGTAGATGAATAGCATCCGCTCCCGAAAGGAGAATGGGAATACTTAACACTGAGCACCAACCCACTCAAACAAATCCGACTCGGCTCAGATCTCCCCTCGACAGTGAAGACCGAACTTTCTGAACTCTTGATCGCTAACAGGGACTTATTCGCCTGGACTTCGGCTGATATGCCAGGAATAGATCCAAATTTTATCTGTCATAAACTGAGCGTTAATCCTGGTGCCAAACCAGTAGCCCAAACAAAGAGGAGGGTTAGTCCAGAAAAAGCTGTTGCAATTGAAGAAAAGGTATCTGAGCTATTCCTAGCAGGCTTCATACGCGAAATTGACTATACAGACTGGTTGGCCAACACCGTCTTAGTCAAGAAGTCTAACGGGAAGTGGAGGATGTGCGTCGATTATACAGACTTAAACAAAGTCTTCCCAAAGGATCAGTATCCACTTCCCGTCATAGACAAACTGGTCGACAGCTCGGCGGGTTATGTAACACCCACAAATTTTATTTCTATTCTATAAATGATGCATTGATAAATATTTTATATAATGACGCTAGGGAATATTATTATTGGGAGTTAAGAATATATTTTAGAACCTTTAAAGATGCTTAGAACTAAGTAGAATTGAAATAGTTGAGAAAGGAAATAAAAAGAACAATAAAAAGCTGAAAAACTTAAGACTTTGCCCATGCATATCGATATACAGGGGAAGATATCGATGCTGCATATCGATATCCACTGACGGATATCGATATCCCCGACGTTCTGCAGCAAAAAATTCATGGCGGTTTCACACGAATTTGAATTTAAAATTCGATTTTTCCAGCTTTGCCAACTTGCCTCAGCTGTCTTAAGCTTTCCTAGGCATGAAGGAAGCTAATCTTTGTCTATAAATAGAGGAGGAGTGGAGATTTCACGGATTCACTCACTTTCCAACCCAAAATTCTCTGAAATTCCTCTGTTTTCTGGTGGTTACTTTCACACATTCGTTCTCTTTCCTCAATTCGTCTTTTTCAGTGAAACCCAAAACACAAATCAAGTTCTATTTCCACTCTGAAAAGAGAACCAAGTCCCACTAAAAACCATTCACTATAGCTCGAGTTCTAAGTCTGCAAAGTTGCACACCGAAACTGGAAAACAGAGCACGAACAGCTCCTTCTACCTATCTTTCTTGAATTGGTTTGGTAAGTACGCTGAACCATTTGAGCTCAAACTTGTTTCTAATCAAAGTTGGTACTTCCTAGTTGCTGAAGCTAATTTATTTCATCTCTTTTCATCACATATTCATTGGTTAATTCGTGACCAAAGTACCCTGGTTGCATCAGTTTTCAGGGACCAGAATTGAAGCTTTTCACACCCAAAGTCATTCCAATCCGTTTTCTTCTCAACCAAGCATTTCTTTAGCTTCTCTAAGGTATGGGATAAGTTATCTAATCGCTAGAATGATGAATATTAAGCTAAATCCTTAGGAACCAATTAAGGTTGGTTGGGCAAGGTAGTTTGAAATGGATTTCTGACTTGGAGGTCTCTTATTGTTTAAAACATGGTTCAAATCATTTACTTACATCCTAGTAGAGCTTCTAGAATGATTAGTTTGAATTAAAACTAAGAGGATTAGAATTTGGTATATTAACTTGAATTTAAGCATAATTGGAGATTGACTGTTGAAGCTTGGGTAATTGAATTAAAGGAAGTTGGTTAGCAAGTATAAATCACCCCTCTTAATCCCTGTAAAGAATTGGAATGGAGTAAGGATAATTAGAGCAAGGCTTGAACTTTTAAATGTTACTGTTTTATTGATGTTCTTATGTGCATATCGATGTGCCTATCATCACATCGATATGCCACATCAATGTGAGGATATGGACATCGATGTCCACCTGTGCAGAATGAATAAAAATTAATTTTTTCTACTCCTTGTTATTTCTACAATTTCATTAAAGATTAACTCGTCTAAGCTCCTAAATTACTAAATCCTAAATATTTTTCTTTATGATTAAAACCTATCCCGTTGGTTGATAACTATCCTGGAGGTGTCCTACTGGAATTCTATTCAGTGGTTGATTGTTTCCCTACAGGAGTCCCAACGGAAGTGCGTACACCCATTTGGTTGATATTATCCCTAACGTCCCAGTGAAAGTTTTATTCACTTGGTTGATATTTTCTAAGGGAGTCCCAATGGGGTCGTTGCAATGAATATCCGCCAATAGGAGGCTAGGCCCCGACGGATTATTACATAAATGGGTATACTCTATTTCTAAAACCATCACAAAGTGGCTGATGGATTTTCTATGAAAACAACAACATCAATTAAAAGGAAGTTTAAAGGAAATGAGATGGGATAATGAAATGTGCAACTTGGATTATGTCCTAATGAGAATGAGATGAATAATGATAATGAATTGATAAAAGGGATTGATAATAGATTATGTTGCATCCATGCATTGATTGCTCCAGTTTGTGAGGCTTTTATACTAGTTACGTCTGGCGAAGGAAGCCTGTAATTTGTGGACATTCGAGTGGTCGAGCAGAGGAAGCTCACGAGGACCCCATGTCGTGAACATTTGAGTGGTCGAGCGGAGGAAGCTCACGAGAACCCCATGTTCCCTCCAAACTGTGATGCCCCGGTAAATTGTTGAGATCAGCATGCATCATGCCATTAATAATAAAATCTATTACTTGAATGAAAAGGGTTTGACATGTGTATATGCATTATAAATTGTTGCTACTTGAATACTTGTGTTTGTTGTTTTTAGCCTCTGTTATTTATCATTCGTTTTAACGTGATTAGCTATGACTTACTCCCTACTTGCCCATGTAGGTAATGGAGCTTCCGTCTTCCAAGGGGGAGAATGATGCTGGCAAGGGATGCGATAATTCCCTTACCAATGGTGGAGTTTTGAAAACCATGCTCTGGGTTGCGAATAATATATTAAGTAGCTCAGAGTCTATGTTGGTTGTCTTATAGTTTGAACTTTTGTTATAAGTTGTAAACTTCTCTATGTTTTGTTATGAAACAATATGATGTATGCAAGTTGCTTCCACTTTTGAAATGAAGCAAGTTATAAACTTATTTGGCAAAAAATTTTCCTCTATTTTATTTATAAGAAATTAAGAGTTAGAAAGTTGGGTCGTTACAGGTTACCAACTCTTCTCGTTTATGGATGCCTATTCAGACTACAATCAGATCCCCATGTACCCTCCCGACCAGGAAAAGACTTCCTTTATTACTGATACAACCACATACTGCTACAACGTCATGCCATTCGGCCTCAAAAATGCCGGCGCGACGTATCAGCGTATGATGAATATGGTTTTCCGAGGGATGATCGGCTCAATCATGGAAGTATACATTGATGACATCATCGCCAAAAGCAAGCAGCATGAGTAGCACACCCAAGATCTACCGTCTATCCTCAACCGAGTAAGAGAACACAACATGAGGCTCAACCCAGAAAAATGTGTGTTCGAGGTACCGGCAGGTTCCTTCCTCGGTTTCATGCTGACTGAAAGAGGGATTGAAGCAAACCCGGATAAATGCAAAGCTATCTTGGATATGAAAAGCCCAACTAATGTTCGTGAAGTCCAACAACTCACAGGTCGGGTCGCTGCCTTATCAAGGTTTCTTTCGCAAGCCGCTCGAAAAGCTCTCCCCTGGTATCAACTTCTCAGGAAAACCAAAGACTTCCTTTGGGACGCTTCCTATGAGCAAGCTTTTGTTCAACTGAAGAGTATTTGTCAACCCCACCGATACTCTCCAGCCTCGTTTCCGGTGAATATCTCTTCCTCTACATGGCGGTTTCCGAGTCAGCTGTGAATTCGGTCTTGGTTAGGGAAGATTCTGGTAACCAAGCCCCTGTTTATTTCATCAGCCGAACGTTACAAGGACCGGAGAACAAATATCAGAAATTGGAAAAGCTGGCTTATTGCCTCTTCTTATCGGCTCGGAGACTGAGACAATACTTTCAGAGTCTCAAAATTATAGCTCGAAGTGCACAACCTTTACGCCAGGTCCTCCATAAACCTGACTTAGCTGGCAGAATGGTATCTTGGTCTATCGAGCTCTCAGAGTTTGACATTGTTTACGAACCACAAAAGGCGATGATGTCTCAGGTGTTGGATGATTTCGTGTCGGAATTCACAAAGCCTGGTGAAGGTTCGGATTATTCCTTTTGGTCAGTTTATGTTGACGGATCAAGTAACAGGAAAGGTGCAGGAGCAGGAATCATTGTGGAAAGCTCGGATGGTCTTTGTGTTGAGTATTCCTTGAAATTTGAGTTCCAAACTTCAAACAATCAGGCAGAATATGAAGCAGTTCTTGCAAGACTCAAAATGGTTTTGGAGCTCGGAGCATCTCGGGTAAAGGTATTCAGTGACTCTCTGTTGGTTGTCTCCCAGATCAAAGGACAATACCAAGCCAAGGAGCCAATCCTGCAGAAGTATTTAGAGGAAGTGAAGCAGATAGCTCTTAATTTCTTGGAATTCGAAATATCCCATGTGCCGAGGGACTCAAATGCGCGGGCCGATATTCTATCCAAGTTAGCAAGTACTAAGGGGTCAGAGAAAAACATGACTCTTGTCCAGGAAACCATTCCCCAACCAAGCATAACTCTTGCGGTGTCCCTAGCCTCTTCCTGGATGAACCCGTTCTTAGCATATCTTTAGCACGGGCTTATCCCTCAGGATCCTATCGAAGCACGAAAATTGGTTCGAAAGGCAGCTCAGTACACAATCGTAGATGGAATTCTTTACAAAAGAGGTTTGGCTCTCCTTTACTCAGATGCGTCGATCCTTCTCCGGCTGAGGAAATCTTGGAAGAGGTTCACGGTGGCATTTGCAATCACCATATTGGAGGAAAAGCTTTGGCTCGGAAGGTAATTCGTGTGGGGTATTTTTGGTCTACTTTACAAAACGACGCTATGGATCATGACAAGAAATATATTCAGTGTCAGGTTCACAGCGACGTCATTCAACGTCCTGCCGAAGAACTTCATTCCCTGGGATCCCCGTGGCCATTTTACATGTGGGGAATGGATATAATCGGTCGATTCCCTACTGCCCCGGGTCAGCTTAAGTTTATGGTGCTAGCAATTGATTATTTCACCAAGTGGATTGAAGCAGCTCCCCTTGCCATCATCTCAAGTGCCCGAATTCAGAAGTTTTTTGTCAATGAAGTGATTGCTAGGTTTGGGGTGCCCCACTCCATTGTCACAGATAACGGTTCACAATTCACTGCTGATCATTTCCAAGAACTAGCTGCTGACTTGGGGATCAATCATTATTTCAGTTCGGTGGAGCACCCACAAACCAACGGATTAGCAGAATCCGCCAACAAAGCCATACTAGAAGGGATTAAGAAGAAGCTATTCGATGCTAAAGGAACCTGGGCCGATAAACTTCCGAGCGTTCTCTGGTCACATCGAACGACCATAAGCAATTCCACTAGGGAAACTCCTTTTCGATTGACTTACGGCTGTGACGCGGTCATACCGATCGAAAGGAGGATCCGACTTTCAGAACATGAGAGCGCTCGTCAGAAATTAACACCTGCTCTTTAAAGGAGGATCCCAACATTTGAAGTGATCCAAGACGAACTCACCCTCACTGACGAAATCCGAGAGGCAGCAGCTCTCCACGAAAAGAAGGCTAAGGAAAGAAAGGCTAGGAAATATAACAAAAGGGTCTTGCCCTGGAGCTTCGAGGTCGGAGATTTGGTTTTAAGGCGAGCAGACATCGGAAAAGGAAATTATGGGGTTGGAAAGCTCGGCCAGAATCGGGAAGGACCGTATCGAATCAAATCCAAGTCAGGTTCTGGAGCATACAAATTGGGAACACTCTCGGGTACAGAGATCAACAATAGTTGGAACGTAGCCAAGCTTCGAGCTTATTACAGCTAAGCTCTCATCATTTACTTTTTCTTTTATTTTTCAAGAAGTAGTATAGGATAACATTTATGTAGTACTGCTTGGAACTGAGCATTTTATGTAGTACAGCTCGTCTGAGTTATTGTTAGGTAGCTTCTCAATCGAGCCATTGTATTAGGAAATTTTTACTTGTATTCTTTCATCAATAAAACTGTGCAAGTTTCTATTCAGAATCCCAATTATTGTGAATACACATACGACTCATTTCACTCGGCTAGCCACCGAGTGGAATCGAGATACAACTCCTAACGTGAGCTTAACATCGTACTATAAGAACACCCGATCCCAGGAATTACTTTCCTTGCACCGCGGTCCGAGGATCCCGCTTCGGCTAAAGTCGGCGATCCGAGTTCTTCTTCACAATCTTTGTTAACAAATCGAGTAAATACACTTCAAATGTTGATGGGTTTACATTTGGAAGCACCAAGCAAGAAAACTCGAACTATAATATAACACCTGCTTACAGCAAGTAAATACGTTCGAACAACGAACAGAGATAACAAGCGAATAAACTCGAAATATAAAAACACAAGTAAAAATGCTTGAATACAATGAGCTTAAAGAAACATCAAAATACTGATATACGCAAGAAGCAAGTTAAAAAGTCAAGTGTTGGTCAGAAATCAGGCTACTCAGCATACGGGTTTTTTATGCCTCAGCATCAGAAAATTTCACAGTTGAATCATCAAAAGGGGGCTCTTCCACAAGGTTGACCAAGGGATTGGGTAGATCTTCAGCTCCAAGATCCACCTCGGTTTGGTCACTTAAATCAACCAGCTTCCCCTCTCGGACAGCATGAAATGGATGTGCACCAGCTACCCTAAGATCTACTTGGGGCTTCAAAAATTTAATCTGACGAACAACTGAAAGGAAGGAGTCACAAACACCTTTCTCACAGTCGTAAAGGTTGGTGGCAGCTGCCTTTTTGTGCTTGAGAGCTAGCCCCTTTAACTTTTCAGAAAGGCCAGTTTGTCTCCCACTTCAGCAGTTAGCCTTTGCACGTTTTCAACCAGCTCAGAATTCTTCTGCTGACCTTCCTCCAATGCTTTCCGAGCCTCTTCCAGAGCCTTCTTCGTCTGATCATTCTCTACTCGGGCAATTCTTTCAGACTTCTTCAAGTTGTATCTCTCCTTAACAACTTCCCCGTGGTTCACTCGGAGATTTTCTAGTTCAGATCAAACCCTAGTCAACTCGTCCGACAAACTAGCTTCTTTGGCAGCTGCGAGGCCCCTTGCTTCTTTCTGCTCAGCATTAATACTTGTAAACACGTCTTCTTGATGCTGAAACAGAAAGTGAGTCATGCATGCTCCTCGCAAGAGGAACTTGGTCAGAGCTTGCATGTGCTGACCCCACTCAGAAGCAGACATTCCTGAAAAATTTGTGTGATCTTGTTCAGTGCAAACAAAATTTGGAAACTTCTCATCTAATTTTCGGTCCCATACCGAGCCAGTCACAACCTCTGATTCTTCCTCTTCCACAGAAGTTTCAGTTCTAGAGCCTTCTCCTATCACAGCCTTGCCCTTATTTAGTCTCCGGCGTCTGAGTGGTTGTTCCGGGGGAAAGGTCGTCTCAGTATTCAAGGCTTCTCCAGTAACTACCCCCTCGGAGCTCTGCACTTGAATGGTAGTCACGGGGACAACAGTTAGGATTGTCACAGGACGTGGGGAGCCATCAAGTGATGAACCTGAAGCTGTTGGAGTTGGGGTGCTTGGGGCCGAACCTTCTGAGGTAATATTGACCGACGAGTTCTTCCTCTTTTTGCTTCCCTTTGCTAATCTGGCAATACGGTCGGCCATAATTCCTGAAAGTAAAACAAATACAGTTAAGGGCATTAGCAGAATGTTAACAGAAAACACTAAGTCTCATACCAAGTTGGGCTTTAACATGACTCGGCGAAAGGATAACTATCTCTTTGGTCTCAATCATTCCATTTTTCGACAAGTAGTCCTCATACGCTCAGCATATGTCTTTTTCAAAATCAAACAGATCCTTCCACTTCGTGCTATAACTCTTAATTTTGGGTTGGAAAAAAGCCTCTGTCCAGGATAGAGGGAAGCGTGGTACTGGTTGGTCATCCTCAGGCCTCATGAACCAGCAAACCTCGTTCCCAACGTATCTATATTTGAAGTAAAATGGTTTGAAAGTTTTCCAAGACTCAAAATATTTTGTAAAAAGACTATAGCCAGTCCGAGCCTTAAGTGATAACCATGGCTGCTTCTCTGACCCTTTCTCAAAAGCGTTGGCCTGAGAGGCAAAGAGATAAAAGAAAACGGGAAGGGTGCATTGCCATTCCATAGCAGAGCATACCAGTTGGAAGGCTCGAAAGAAAGCCCAGGCATTGGGATGCAATTGAGAAGGTGCAATCCTAAGAGTTTTCAGAACCCCCATTTCAAACTCGGTGAAAGGCATCCTTACTCCGAGTCGTGTGACAACTTCTTCATAAAAGTAGAATCCTGGATTTTCATGTGGGATCCGAGTACAGATTCTTTCATTAACTCCTGCATGGGAAATAGTGTAAGAGCTCCCACTTTCATCTCCTGGGAAAGGGAGCAGAATTGCCCTGCTCTGCTCGGTCGAATCAACGGTGGAAAGTTCCGAACAGGTTCCCACCACCTCTCGGTCAACCCATTCGTATTGCCCAGCGTAAGGAGGCAAAGGAAAAAGTTCAGGGTGTGTCACAACTTTGCGAACCATACCTGAGGAAAAGGAGGCAGACGTAGATCAATATCAACACAAAATCCAAAAGTTAAACAATCTACACTATCAATTGGGGAACCCTCCTTCGGAGAGCCTCGGCGGATCCCCCAATCGAGTCTGATGGTACTTCTCTGCCGCCTACTTAACCTCGATTTTTCTATTTGCTCGGCAATTTTGTAATGCAAGATCCCCTCCCAAGATTCCACCAAATCTCTAGGATAATATGTGGCGATCGGTTTAACTCTGATACTCTCATCATTTTCCACGCAGGCAAAGACGATTCAGAACTCGCCGAATTCATCTAACCTCTCTCCTGATGTACCGAAACCCTGGGCAGTAAACGTCCCTCAAAAAGCTTTAACGCAGGAATCACTCAAAAGGAGAAAAAGGTAGAACCTCCCTCACTCAACAAGAAGAAAGATGAAGCCTTTATCAGAAAAGAGACAAACTTTAACGCAAAAATCGCTCAACAGAAACAAAAGTCGATGCCTTTACTGGAAAAGGAACAGTTTTTAGCAGTTTATTGAGATAACTCTTCAATCAAAGCAGAAATATTTTCAAAATGTAAACAGTAATCGCGGAATTAAAGCAGAAATTGACTTAAGCAGAGACCAGCTTAAACCTAGAAACAGAGAAAGCATGCAAACACTGAAGGGACAGAGAATCGAATATTACCTGAGATTTTGTAGAAGTGTTTAAAGTCGTAAGTGTTGTAAACTCAGCAGTACTCTGGAACGAAACCTTGAAGAACAAAGTTGCATAAGCAAGAAGAGTAAGGGGAAGACGAAGGGTTGAGGTCTAGAGTTCTTGGAAAATTTGGAAACTGTACGCAGTAGGTTCTTGGAAAACTTAGAAACGGTATGCAAAAAGGTGGACAGAGTGCGCACTCAGGATAATCAAATAAGAATCTAACTGTTTCTTCTTTCCAAACTTCCCTCCACTACGAAAATGGATTGGGTCGTATAGTACAAAGCCCATAACTAAGACAGCTGTATAAAAGGCGTGAGATGGAAAACTTTTCAGTTCCGGAAGTAATAATCACGTTTCAAATCCCAACACGGGTGTGGACACGTGGAGGTTAAAGGAAAAAATCAAACGTCACTTCCGTACCGACAAAGAGTCTGAAACTTAAAATCAACAGCTGGATCTCTTCTCCAGTTAAAGAGGACAGAACGCTCGGCTCTTTGCTTCCTTCACTCTTCAACTCGGCAGGGCTCAAATAACCTAACCGAGCTTGGGGGGCTTATGTGGTGGACCGAGAGTCTGTCCGACCGAAACCATCTTGGTCCGACCAGTTGGACGCTGGAACAAGACATACAGACCAGCATACGGTCGACACGCAACACCGAGCCATGGGCACTTAAGGGGCGTTACGCGCTTATGAGACTATAGTCGAGCACAGGATCTTCATCCTTATCGTTATCACGAATAGTCTCAACTAGCCTAACGACCTCTCCTATATTCCCACGCAGCTTGATTAGATAACATGATAAGGATAAGAATTCATCACATACGGGATTTACAAAGGCAACCTTATCAGGACCTTTACCAATCCCAATTGAATACTTCTTCTTCACGGGCCTCATCAGAAAAGCCCAGGAATACACGTATCAGGTAAACCCCTATAAGAACCACTATGCTATAGGGGCTAAGGTACGTTCTCTCCATCCCTAAGTTGACACTAGCACACACCTTGTTGACTAGGGAGACCCTATTTATCCCAACTAGATATTCAGAAATCCTACAGAGTCCTACATCAAAATCTTGGTTGAGATCATTCCTGAAGTTCTCCCATAGCTTCAAGGGTGATCTTGATTAAGGACACCACAGTTACACACATTGAATGGACACAAATATTGATATGCAGATAAAGGTACCAATGTTGCTCACATCTTAAGTAAAAGTTTATGGCATGGCTCAAGAATCCACTTCCTGGCACTCCATTCAAAAGAGAAGTAATTGGAATAAAGGACATTGAGATTACATCAGGTTCCAATTAAACAGTCTGCAACCACTGATTATGTGAGATACCTTTGTTATCATTTCCACCTTTCCTCTTGAAAATGGATACGATATCCTACTATCAAGAATAATTTAATAACATTGTGCTAATATAAATATAACTATTAAAATTTTTAAGGTTTAATGTTCTAAGCTCACCTCTTTATGTGAATAAGAACTTGATGGACTAATATTAGCAAATGTTAGCCTCTGCTCCTTGATTCCAAACAGAAGGGAAGAAAAATTGATTAGATACATCCAATTAGAGTTGACATGAATATCATTAAAAAGAAGAGATTGTCATTTGAAATCTATTAGTTTGACACGATGACTATGTTCAAAGACCTTGTAATTAAATAATATCTCTTTTAGAGTAAGGATACTAGTACAGACTTGAACTCACACTCCTCGTATACTTCCGTAGAAGCCATTATTAAACCCTGGTCCCACAGTAACTTTTTCTGAATGATCTATATTATGCACATGCTTCACATAGTTTGCGCAAGTATTTTGCCCTTTTTTCTAACATTGTTTCACAATAATATGAACAGAACTTGGGACTGAAAATGCACGACATATTGAAGCATAATATAACGTGAATCAAATTTCAGAACCATCTGCTATTGAGAAACCATATTATGATGTTTTCATAAAATAACATTATCTACACAACATGATGAACAAAAGATCTGTCCCTATTCTCAAAACTCCCCGCATTTCCTCTTAAACATTCATCTATACCACAATTTTTTTTAGAATTGACGCTTCAAACTGTTTCTTCAAAAATTTATGAAGGAAAAAAACACCCAGTCTCTAATTTTGTAACAAATGACCTAGACATGGCTTAGAGTCTCAACCAAATTTGACCACCTAGATGAAGTGTCTTTGGGACATAAAAATAATGTGGGCAAACTGACACGGTATGAAGTTACTTCATTTACTCTTTATCCATCCTATGTTGCATGAGTACTCTATTTTAAAGCTCGTACTTGCATCGGGTACTTTTTGGATGCGGGTCCGGTACGTACCTAAAAAGTAAAAAAAAAGAAAAGAAAATTTGTTTTGGGTACGTGAATGGGCCAAGTGAATTCGTAAATGGGGTGCTGCCCAACCAATTTTAGGGTCCAAAATCTAATTTTACCCTAATTTTTCCAATTTCCCTTGGCCTCTTCTCTTCTTCGGTCGTTCTTCCTTTGTTCTTCACTTCTTCTTCTTCTCACACCGCCACACACCACACCACCACCGCACCCGTTGCCGCCGCCACGACGACACATCCAACGACAGGGACACGGCAGCAATCGCGATCAGCCGCCGCCACCTCGAGGTTCAGCCGTAGCACGTGATCCATAGTATGTATTTTATTCTTACTCTCTACTTGTTGCTCTATGCTGTTCCATAGGGTGTTAATGTGTTATATAGGTTTTTCATTCTTGCTGCTCTACGATGGGGAAGGAAACGAAGAGATTGACACTTTTGGAATTTGATGATGCTTTTGTGATTGAACCAAAGTCTAAATTAAATTCTATACTATTTCCAACTATTGTGGATTGATTTGGTGTTGATTTTTAGCAGTAAAAGTGTGACAGCATTGTTTAATGAAACCAGTCAAATGTCAAGCCAATCTACTTGCTTGTTATATCATTCTTGAATTGTTGAATATCTTATCCTCCTTTTCATGTCCATGAGGTCTGAAGACCTGGCCTTTTCTTAGTGAGAAAAGGTGAATTAATTTGTCTTTTCATTAGCCTATATCCATCTTATCATGCATGTATGAAGTTGCATCAGTAATGCCGAGCCATCTTTAATATCCCCTGTAACATCCTACCTTTTTATACTAAATATAATACTTGAAAATAGCACTTTCATGAAAATGTTGTAACCTTTATAAAAAAAAATTTGGCAGAGTTTTGTTTAAAATATGGACTTTTTCCTAATTAGACTTTGTATCTGTCAGAACCAGATTGAATTTCCAAAATCACATGTCATGTAATTACATTATAAGTGGTGGCCATAGGAACAAAGTTTGATCTAAAAGAGAGGATATATATAAATATCCTTCACAACGACGAATACATCATTATAAAATACACTTTTTAATATTACATTCACGGATACATAATCTTTATATATAAATTTCCGAAAACTTTATAAATAAAATCATAATTTTTGCATTACTAAAAATCTAAGTAAGAAATCACTACTTTAATAGTAAACTCTTTACACCTGAAAATCCTAATATGGTTGCAATATCAATGTGACTTTCAAGTCACACTAATCAACTTACACTCTATTAATAAGAGTGTATTCTGCCTCGACATTAATGTACATGTGATTCTTCCAAACTTTGTACCTAAAATTGACAATTTTAGAGGTGAGTTATTTGAAATATTAATCAAGAAAGACATTCAATAACAGTAATTATATATATATATATATATATAAGTGCATTGAACATTCATAAAATTAGACACATCATTTCATTAAACAACATCAATCAAAGATAGGAAAATGTGCCACTGTGCATAATCCTAACCAATCTATGGTGATGCATGCACGTCACTCACTTTTATTCAATCATTGAATCCAATACCATTCTTTTCATTTTTCCTTTCTTTAAAATTTTACTTTTTATTGGATTCAATCATTGAAATATGCATATGCATGACTTTTCCCTTTTCTTTCACTTTTCACTTTTCATTTCGCTTTTCTTTCATCACACACTTTTCATTTCCTTACATCACCCTCTACTCTTGGGAAAAACTATCCTTCAACCATTGCTTGCACAGTACTTCACCCCATTTTGGGGTTCCTCATACAATTTGGTTTGATTCGTCCAAATTGGCTATAGCAGGGTTCACCCTCAACTGATCACAAAGAGCCAAAGTGACTGACAGAATTATTATGGTTCTAGTAAAACCAATCCCCGACACGGGTAGGGAACTTTGCCCTTTGGAAGATCAAAGTTTTCCGTAACAACTCTCAGCGGTTGTTTCAATAACACAATCTATTCACTCTTGCCCTCACGGATAGATATGTATGTTTTTCTCATACTCTAACGTCCACTTTTTCACCATGTATGATGCACAACTTTATATCCTTTCTGATTGAATTTGAACCACTTGTTCTTTTGAAATTATTATTAAATAGGTTCAATTTCAATTAAAAAGTCTTTTATCCTAATTTGTGCCTAAATACTCATTAGCCATTTAACAATTAAAAAACATTAAAATTAATACATTTTTATTATTATTCCATTATTTATAAACAAGACAACACATATTAACATATTCAACATACAAGTTGCACTCATACACATCAAGAAACATAAACTTAATAATTAAATTTCTATTTAATTCTAACATATAGCAAGACAACTATATACACACACATACATACATATATATATATATATATTCTTATTACTATCATTAAATTTCTTTCCTAATTTATACCAAGCAACCCTTTCTTACCTGAAAATCCTGGCATTAATGACATAGCCACACGTCCGCGACTTACTCTAGGATCGAGGTCAACAATAGCGTACTCAATCTAAATAAGGATACAGTTAAAACTAATTATTACATTAAATATATATATATATATATATATTATTAATTAAATTCATTTTGTCAAAATAATAAATATATATTATTATACAATAAAAATATATCACTTTTCCCCAAAATATTTATTTATTCGTAAATATAGGGATAATAAAAATATTGATGTATCGTCAAATAAATTACATGGATGGATAGAGTGAGTTGAGTAAATTATTTATCTAAGAACGATTTGAGATTGGACGATTAGATCTTAAATTATTGGACCGGGAAGATTGAAATCCCTAAAGTTTTCATTCTTTCTCTCGAGTTCACTCTCTGTTTCTCGTTTCTCTCTCAGTTCCTTCTTTTCTTTCATTCTTTTGCCTTCTTTCTCTTTTGTTTCTTTCTTTTCTTTAATTTATTTGTTTTCTCTCTCTCTCTCTCTCGGGATTGTGGGAATGGGTTTTCTCTGTTTTATTTTGGTTGGGTTACGGGTAGTACTAGGCACTTGGGTAGTAGTAGGAATAAATATATATATATATATATATATATATATATATATACATTTATATTATGTTTCGTCTTTATCTGTGTGTCAATGTGTTGGTATTTTGAATAATAATTAAAAATTTGATGATTCTAAAAATAAAATACATTTAAATACAATAATATTGTACTTTTAATTACTCAAAACTGATTGAAAAATACTAAAGTTACTTGTTCCTAAAAATAGTTATTGCATAAGAAAAAGGCTTATTTAAGTTTTTGGTTCCCGAAAGTTGACCGTGTTTTGGTTTTAGTCCCTATCTTTTTATTTGACCGGTCCTAGTCCTTAAAAGTTAAAAAAAATTTGGTTTTGGTCTCTACCGTTAAATTTTGCCGTTAATGCTGACGTGGCAAACGGAATTTTAAAAAAAATAATAAAAACATTTATTAAAAAAATAAAAAAATTTAAAAAAAAATATTTAAGTTTTTGGTCCCCGAAAGTTGACCGTGTTTTGGTTTTAGTCCCTATTTTTTTATTTGACCGGTCCTAGTCCTTAAAAGTTAAAAAAAATTTGGTTTTGGTCCCTGTCGTTAAATTTTGCCGTTAATACTAACATGGCAAACGGAATTTTAAAAAAAATAATAAAATAAATAATTAAACTTATAAAAAAATTAAAAAATTAACCCCCCCACCCCCCCCCCCCCCCAAAAAAACGCCAACCCAACCCAACCCACCCTCCCCTCTTCCTCTCTCTCCCCCATGAACCCCGTACCCAACCCCACCCCACCCCACCCACTCTCCCCTTTTCCTCTCCCTTTCTCCCCCATGAAACCCCCCACCACCACCCATCCCCTCCCCTCTTCCTCTCTCTTTCTCCACCGCCAATCTGCCGCCACCGCCTATATTATTATTTGTTATCAGAATACACCGTTCTCCACCGTCAATTCCATAAATTTAGATTAAGAATACAAATCAATAATGAAAAAGAAATGATAAAATCCCAACAAAAAAAAGAATCAATTCCAAATCGGAGATGCACCATGGAGATCCACCGTTCTCCACCGTCAATTCCAGAAATACATCATATAATCCCAAATCGGAGATGCAGAAGCTTGCATGTGCCAATCGGAGCTTTATAAGGGCGTGATTTGTGAGGGAAGAGACATCACTTTGTGAGCTTGCATGTGTCGATTGGAGATGAAGGAAGAGGCCTTGATGAGGGAAGAAGAGAGGGAAGAGGCAAGGAGAGGGAAAACGTGAGTGAGAGAGATGAGGCCGTGAGGCCTTGGTAAGGGGTGAGAGAGACACGATTTTGCATTGAGAGGGAAGAGCAGTGGCATGAGGGAGGGAGAGAGACGCGATTTGTGTTCTTGGGAGAGGGAAGAGCGGTGGCGTGATGGAGGGCGTGAGGGAGGGAGAGAGCCAAGTGATTGAGGGACAGAGAGAGAGGAAGAGGGGAGGGTGGGTGGGGTGGGGTTGGGTACGAGTTTTGGGGTTTTTTTTTAATTTTTTTTTATAAATTTAATTATTTTTTTAAATTCTGTTTGCCACGTTAGCATGAACTGCAAAATTTAACGGTAGAGACCAAAACCAAATTTTTTTGAACTTTTAAGGACTAGGACCGATCAAATAAAAAGATAGGAACTAAAACCAAAACACGGTCAACTTTCGGGGACCAAAAACTTAAATAATTTTTTTAAAATTTTTTATAAATTTAATTATTTTTTTATTATTTTTTTTTAAATTCCGTTTGCCACGTCAGCATTAAGGGCAAAATTTAACGGCAGAGACCAAAACCAAATTTTTTTGAACTTTTAAGGACTAGGACCGGTCAAATAAAAAGATAAGGACTAAAACCAAAACACAGTCAACTTTCGGGGACCAAAAACTTAAATAAGCCTAAGAAAAATTATAAAAATTCAAATGTAAATATATTTTCTCAATCTTAACATCAAATTTGTTAAAATATAATATTCAGATTTTCGAAATAACAAATTATTAAATGTGACTTATACTAGTAATATATTAAACTAGTCCGAGAGTTTAAAATAAAATAATCTCAGAATGCTGTGAAAATTTACAGGAACCTTCCAAATATTAAATTAAACATATTTTTCTAAAGAAAATATTTATGAAAATTCTTCTAAGGCTTGTCAGTTGAGTTTGCTGTCAAAATATTAATTAAACTAAATAAAAGTACTCTTTTATTTTTGAAAAATGTATGATAACAAATTTGTACTTATTTCGATTAGGAAACATTTTTCAAATATTATAATGAAATGAAAATTTTTTTACGACACTCCAATTTTGAAAACATCATATTAAATCATTTAATTATTTTACTAAAAGTATTAAAAATAGCGGGTTGTTATAATCACCCCCACTTATATGAATTTCGTCCCTGAAATGCGGTTTACCTTAATAATGGGAATGGTTGACCTTATCTTAAGTAAGAGTTAATCACTAGTTTAAGGATTTATTCCCCCACTTAAAATGCATCTTAGGTTGAGGTTTCATTGATATTATTACTCTTTTGATAATAAGGTTCCTTTCTAGATTAGATTCTCACTAATTAGTTGAAATTCAAAAATTTAGAAACATAACATACTACAATTTAAACACAAACATAACATACCCAAATGAGTTTGGCCTAGTGGAAACATGCTAGGACCATAAGGATATTGAGAACCCATAAGACCATAAGGTTAGAGGCTCGAATCTTTGTGGAGAACATCCCTTAGGGAGGCACCCCACCATGTTGCTCCAGGTGTCGGGACTGTGAAGTTCCCCTCCACAGTTTTAGCGTATAACCATTTTCTGGTGTAAGCGTATAACCATTTTTTTTTAAACACAAACATAACATGAGATTATAGGAATTATAAATCATTATACTACAAACAATTCACTATCACACAATTACATTACTAACATCAGTACTTTTGCAAATTGATATTAGTATAGAATAGTATTCAAACACAGTTATATAATTAAAATGCTACTATGACTTATAAATATTTGATTTACTATATACGTAATAACGAAATTCAACTTCATCAAGCACAATATCATGCTTTTAAGAAGGAAATGAAAATCACAATTTTTCGAACACGAATAAAGAAAAGTCAATCAATACATATATTTAGCTCTATTCAAATTGCTTTATATTTCTATAGGATTTATAGGATTTATTGAAAATAGTTATAGGTAGATGTCCTAAAAAATTTGAAATGCTATAATCAAAGTGATCATCATTATTTTCATGGGACTAAGACTAAATTTTCACCAAAAACAAAATTCTCTACATATATACTCAAAAATATTTTTAACGAAAAGAAAACACATACACACTTTCATTCAAACACATTCCTATTGTATTTTATGACTAAGGGTAAAATATAATATCCTTA
This sequence comes from Crotalaria pallida, assembly GCA_037953625.1. Lineage (NCBI taxonomy): Eukaryota > Viridiplantae > Streptophyta > Magnoliopsida > Fabales > Fabaceae > Crotalaria > Crotalaria pallida. Next base: position 32,356,120 of record CM075651.1, on the reverse strand, counting down.
ATAAATCTTTGACAAGTGTATGTTAAAATTATAGTAGAATGGAAGCCTTTATAAAAACTAAGTGATGATTTAGAAAAATAAGAGGCATATAAAATTTCAAAGTAGTATTAATATATTTACTTCTGTATCAATAGGAAAACATTTGTCAGTTAATAATAAAAGGAATACCATTCAATCTTAACAAAAGCTATTCAATTATACCAAAATAAGATTATATATTCACACCTTCTAAGTCATCAAAAGATTAGAATAGAGTCTTTCAAAAATTACAACTTCATCTTATTCATAATTTTCTTAAATAAAGATTAATATTGAAGAGTATATAAAGTATGGAAGTGATTGAAAATAAGAATTACCATGAAAAGGATACAAGGTAATTAACTTTGAAAAATTCGAATTGACAAATAGTTATAAATAAAATTGGAATCACAGACATACTCACATATAATTCAATCATTCCCGTATAAACAGAATTCAGTTTCCTATATATATATAAGGACTTAACTCAGATATACATTCAAACTAGCTTAGACCTTCACTGCAATTTACTAATTAAATCTAACTAGGTTCTAATTCTTGACCTAAAAGAGAAAGATTTCCTAAAGAAAACCTTTTACTATAGTTAAACTCAATTATTCCCTGAGGTTTGAGGTCTTCTATATGGTTCCTTTACTTTTGATTTCACACAAGTCACTTATTCCCTTTTAAAACTCTAATTTAAATTCCCTTATCGTTTCCCTTATGCTCCCCAATTTTGCATATCAAAACTTCCATGAAAAGTGTCAAAGATGTTACTTTAATATTTAACAAATCATATTCCATAAGTAAAGTAGTTGATAAATAATAATACAATACTCTATACTCTGTGAAAAATCATATTCTCTATGAGCTAGAAAATATTCTTTAGTTTACAAATCACTTTTATCCAAGACTTTATCAAAATGAAGTATATAATACATATCATACTTTTGTTCTTCTACAATACTTATAAATTTCATAAAACAACTCATATTGGTTGGAGAAACTTTAGTTCTAAAAATATAACTTGTTCGATGAAAACAAAATATCTCCCTTTAGTACTATATGAACTTAGTGGGAAGACATCACTGTCATTTGAAATTATCAAATCCAAATCATAAAGGTTGTGCTTCTCGATTCATAATTGGTATGAATCCTATTTCAAAAGTCTAGTAATTATATTCCCTTTTTAACTTGAGTTTGAACTTCAAAAATCTTTCGAAAAAAGTCGTATTTAGTGGATTCCTACTTAACTAACATGTGGTTAATATAAGAACAACCATACCAATAAAACATCCTTGAAAATAATTAAGCGACATCACCGTTAGATTGATAAAATTAAAATCAAATAGATTCATTGGAACTATAAGAGATATTAATACACTTTATGAATAATATAATTCAGAACATCACTATAAATAACATAGAGATTGTTACCATTAGCATCTTCATCATAAAATAAATAGGCAATAAAATATAAGTAGAGCTTTATCAGAAATAGAGTTTAGTAATCAAAGTCCATATAAAAAGTTTTGATATGACACTTAAGCATTTCCGCTGCGCACTCTGACCAATACTACTAGCTCGTAGTCTATAAGGTTTGGTTAACACTTACTAATCTTCCTATCTTTAGATGAAACACTCTTTCAAAAATATTTTGTTGAACTCAAGGACTCAAGGATACTATCTATCAAGAAATGTAAATCTCGAGGTGGCCAATCTCGATTCTACATTACATTGGAGATAGGATCATTTCTGTACTGCTTGAGTTTCAATTATGTGATACACAACTCACTATCCGTTCTAAAGAGGCTTAATAATTTTATTTTGTGCAGAAGTTTCATTTTTTTTTGTCACATTTGGAAGTGACATACTTAATTCAAAACTAAGGATTAGTCTTCCCGTTGGGGTAGAATTTTATGCTCTAGCCCGTTGGGGTTTTCACTTCCCTTAGTTTTGATTTTCCATCAACTTTTAAATATGACAAAGTCATCACATTCTGAAAATTGGGTTTAACTTGCTTTAAATTTGGGATGCATCCTTAAGATCAACTAAACCATAACGAACATTATACTAATATCGTTAAAGATTTGCTAAACCCTACTAAATACTATACTTATACTTCTAAAGTTCTAACACTTAACCAATTGTTGGTCAGGTACTCTCATGTGGAGTAACACATTGGAGATATGGAAATCCGTACTCCATAGCCAAGGATTGCAACAATTGCTCTGATACCATAATGTAACATCCTACCTTTTTATACTAAATATAATACTTGAAAATAACACTTTCATGAAAATGTTGTAACCTTTATAAAAAAAAATTTTGTCAGAGTTCCGTTTAAAATATGAACTTTTTCCCAATTAGACTTTGTACCTGTCGGAACCCGATTGAATTTCCAAAATCACATATCATGTAATTACATTATAAGTGGTGGCCATAGGAACAAAGTTTGATCTAAAAGAGAGGATATATAAATATCCTTCACAGCTACCGATACATCATTATAAAATATACTTTTTACTATTACATTCACGAATACATAATCTTTATAAATAAATTTCCGGAAACTTTATAAATAAAATCATAATCTTTGCATTACTAAAAATCTAAGTAAGAAATCACTACTTTAATAGTAAACTCTTTACACTTGAAAATCCTAATATGGTTGCAATAACAATGTGACTTTCAAGTCACACTAACCAACTTACACTCTATTAATAAGAGTGTATTCTGCCTCGACATTAATGTACATGTGATTCTTCCAAACCTTGTACCTAAAATTGACAATTTTAGAGGTGAGTTATTTGAAATATTAATCAAGAAAGACATTCTTTAACAATAATAAAATATATATAAGTGCATTGAACATTCATAACATTAAACAACATCAAACAAAGATAGGAAAATGTGCCATTGTGCATAATCCTAACCAATCTATGGTGATGCATGCACGTCACTCACTTTTATTCAATCATTGAATCCAACACCATTCTTTTCATTTTTCCTTTCTTTAAAGTTTTACTTTTTATTGGATTCAATCATTGAAATATGCATATGCATGACTTTTCCCTTTTCTTTCACTTTTCACTTTTCATTTCGCTTTTCGTTCATCACACACTTTTCATTTCCTTACATCACCCTCCACTCTTGGGAAAAAACCGACCAGGAGTAAGTATCCCTCAACCATTGCTTGCACAGTACTTCACCCCATTTTGGGGTTCCTCGTATAATTTGGTTTGATTCGTCCAAATTGGCTATAGTAGGGATCACCCTCAACTGATCACAAAGAGTCAAAGTGACTGACAGAATTATTATAGTTCTAGTAAAACCAATCCCCGACACGGGTAGCGAACCCGGCCCTTTGGAAGATCAAAGTTTTCTGTAATAACTCTCATCGGTTATTTCAATAACACAACCTAGTCACTCTTGCCATCACGAATAGATACGCATGTTTTTCTCATAATCTAACGTCTACCTTTTCACCATGTATGATTCACAACTTTATATTCTTTCTAATTGAATTTGAACCACTTGTTCTTTGGAAATTATTATTAAATTGGTTCAATTTCAATTAAAAAGTCCTTGTGCCTAAATACTCATTCGCCATTTAACAATTAATAAACATTAAAATTAATACATTTTTATTATTATTCCATTATTTATAAACAAGACAACACATGTTAACATATTCAACTTACAAGTTGCACTCATACACATCAAGAAACATAAACTTAATAATTAAATTTCTATTTAATTCTAACATATAAATAGACAACTATATATTTATATATTCTTATTACTTCATTCATACTCCGGTTTGCCTGCCCTTTGATAGAAACAAGTAAAGATGGGCAGCTGTTGACACCCAATTTTGTCCGGGGGTCAAAATTATATTTTGTACATAATTTGTTTAATCAAAATTTTATTCTTAATTTTTTTAAAAAAAAAAGATAAAATAATAAATAATGAATTTTATGTAAAAAATAATAATAAAAATGTTTCTTTCCTTGGTTCCATTATTTTAGACTCATATGCATAAAGCCAACAAAACGCATGATAGTTGATCGATGACTGAGTTTTTTAAGCATGATGTTAGGATCCCTATCATGGGTATGGAAAAGACTTTGACGGTAAATGCAAAATCCACATCGGTGATCTCTAAGCCTCGGAGGGATTAGTCTATCAACTGAAGGATACCCTCGGTGCACACTATAAAAACTCATATGCATAAAGATTTTTGTTAAGTTTTATTTTTTATTGTAATTAAAAATTAAAAAAAAAAGGTGTTGGGCCCGTTTGGCCCAAACCGGGTCATAAGACCCGGTTCCTGATTTGTTTAACACTGTAGAAGCAGCTGCTATTTTCTTCTCCTATAAACCCTAGCCTCCCAAATATTCCCAAATCAAGCAAATTCGAATTTCATCCTTCATCCCAGCGGTTTCGTAATTAAAGCTTGGATTCAATTCGGGATCCGCCTCCCTTCTTAATCCGTATTTGCGGTTCAACCTTCGTCCGTTCGTCCCTTTCTCAGCTCTAAATTGGCGGTTATACAATTAAAAAAAAGAGGATTTTGATTCGAAGGAGGAGTTGAAGGTATCAAATAATTATGTGAAATTTTGATTCCATAGAAGGCATCATTACTTTGATTATTTTATTTATTTATTATAATTTTTTTATTTGGTTGTTCTGTTGTGCTGATTTTATTCTGATTACGTTTTTGTTTCTGTTTGATTATGTTGAGTAGTATAAACCCCTTGCTTAAAAATAGAACCCAGTCAATGCATTCATGCGATTCGCTAGTTTATGATTAGGCTGAAAATACAAAAGAATAGTTATTCTGTAGTCTTCAAATCCATAAGGTGGAATTTTTATTAGAATGGATCACCACGATAATGTTAATGGTCACCCAAAGGCATTGGTCTGAATGCTGTGTACAGAGACTGGTCCTTTGGCGTTTTATTTATTTATTATTATTTTTTTTGGTCACAGTAGGTGATGTTAGATATTTAGGCTTTGTTTGGGAGTTTGGAAGGGAAGGGGATGGAATGGAAATATAAGGATTCCCTTTCCATTCCACCCTTTATCTCCCAAATTGGGGGGGAAAGAATTTGGGGGTTTGGAGGGGAAAGTATTTGTAAAATTAGGGATTTGGGATTCCCTTTCCATTCCACCCTTTATTCCCAAATAATGGAACATTAAATTTTTCCCCTTCCATTCCTTTCCATTCCCTTGGCTCCCTCCCATCCAAACAAATTAAAAAATCCTTTTTTTATTATAAAAATCTATTCTGTAGGCTTTAAAATCACTCTCACAAAAAAGGAGCCTCCACATGAAAAGTTGGAAATATCTCCATTGTTGAGGCATCCACGTGTCACTATTCACTATGGGTCGTTTGCCCCTTGGAATAACCACTATGTAGAGGTTTTTTTTTTGCCTTCTTCTCTCAACAAAACTGCTTTTTTCTTCTCAACTCAATTGCTGCTCCCATAAACTATTCATCTCTGAAATATATATATATATATATATATATTTGGGTTTTTTCATCTCAGGTTGGAGAGTGAAGGAAAGCAGCTGGCAATAAGCGTCTGTAGTAAAATAAGTAGTGAGGAAGGAAGCAGTTACCGGCGGTTGAGACATGACCGGCGAAGAGGTGGCAGGACCCCCCGGTCCCAAAATCTTCCGTCTTTTCTACTTTGTTGGCGCCGGAGGTATTCCAATTTCCCGATCACTCTCTATCTCTAATCTATATCTCTCTGTTGAATCGAATCGAATCATTCAACTTTGCTATTTGTTTTTTTCCAGTGGTTTGCACGATTGCAATCAATAAGTGGCGTGAATATGAGAGGAAGATGATCCTTCAACAACAACAACAGCTGCGGGCGAAGGGCATCTCAGAGACTCAGAATTCTTCCAATGCTGCTGCTGTTGACATTCACAAACCTCTCAAATAACTGTTGGGTTTTTGTCTATGTATTATAATTTCTAAAGCTTTAGCATTATATACTAATACAAGACAAATGTTCATTTTTTTTTCAGTGCAAAAATGGAAATAGTGGTTTGTTGTCTAAGACTAGAATGTGGTTAGGATTTTTTGTAAAATAAATTGTCATTGTTTGTTATTACTACAAAATATATGGACTTTTAACTTGGTTGACGCAGTTATTTAGAGTTTAGAAATTATGATTGACCAACAATATCTGGTTGTTTGAATATGAACATATTATTGGATTATTGGTATTTCGTGTCGGGTTGTAATGTGGGAGATTAATCTGGGTTGGCCTTAAGACAGTGTTTTCTCTTTCAAGTCCAGTAGCATGGTTAAGAAGTGAGGGGTGTACATACATAGGCACTCAGATGTTCATGTTAGTGAGGTGAATGAGGAGGGATATGGTGAATAGTAAAAGGCTTAATTACCTTGTGAGGTGACTTTACTTTTTATTGGGCATAAATGTACCTCATCGTCTTTTTAAGTATGGATTCAGGATGAAGCATGGATTCATTTTTAAGTAGTTGTGTGGTTGGCATGGCTCTGCTCCTTCATGGAATGTAAATCCTGCAATTTGTGGGTAAGGGTGCGTAGTGCAGCAGCTGAGCTGACTCAGGTCTTAGGGTTCCGTATTAACCCCCATTGGGCTGCTGGGTTAATAACTCAAGCCAGAACAACTAGAATTTGTAACAAATTAAGATTAACTAGATTATGACTTCTATAGCTATATCAATATTCAAGCTTTTCTCTATGGAGTGGAATGTTCTGGGTGTTTCAGTTGATAGATCACAACCTCTGAAAAATCTTAATCGGTGATAGAATTTTCATTGTTTATCCAAGTAATTGGATTGAGTTATTCAGAAATGATTGCTGATCATCTCTGAGTGTCTGAATAATGGTTCCTCAAACTATCAACTAATCTAAGATGTGTCAATATATGATGTTTTCTCTAGGTTGTGAACTTGAATCGGCTGCTGTAGGTAGGAAGGTCTATGTGATTCACTTAAAATTTCGAAACAAGGGTTGTGGGAGTCATGCTTAGGAAATTCTGGAAAGAGAAAAACAAGATATTGAGAAACTCAATCAAGAAGAAAGTGTCTGTAATTTGTATTTGTTCCTAAAACAGATTTGGTTTCCTTTTTTCTTTCTCCAAACTTGCGTTTTATGGGTATTCAAAGACATTTCAAGTTTCAACCATGGATCGCAAGTCTAGAGTCATGTTGGTCACTTTAGTTCATCTATTATGCCTCCTTCTTTATATTATAAAAACATGTCCCATTAAAGCTTTCTCATTCACCCTCATTCAAATGCTACATTTTTATTAAAATTTGGAATTTCGAAATTCAATAGAGGCATCCACGTGTCCTCTTTTCAATTCCCTTTCCAATATTAAATTTTCAAATTTAAATTTTGAAAAATAAGTGAGTTACAATCAAATTTAAAAACCGATTATGTCTCAAATTCAAATTTAAAAAATTGATTGATTTTAATTATGTCTGTGTAGTTTTTCTAATTATCATTCATTTATCATTTTTCTTTTGAGTAATATGTCAGATTAGTCCCTAACTTTGTGAGCGTCAGTCAAGTTAGTCTCTGACTTTATCGAAATAGCAATTTAGTCCCTGAGATAGGAGAGCGTCAATCAAGTTAGTCCCTGCCGTCACTATCGCAGGGATGTATTTGCCTTAAAATGGGATAAAGATAGGGACGTATTTGAATTAAAATGAAATCTCATGGATTAAATTGCTATTTCGATAAAGTCAGGGACTAACTTAACCGACGCTTACAAAGTCAGGGACTAATCTGACATATTACTCTTTTTGTTTTTTTCCCAAACTTATCATCAAGAACGAGAAATTGAGGGACACGTGGTGATGATCCATTGGAGGACAAAAATGAGGGATTTACCATTCAACTCCATCACTCTTGGTAAAATCCAAACAATGGAATTTGATTAAATTTTATCATACTTCATTTTATTTCATCCAATACCACCCATCCAAACAAAACCTTAATTTTCCAGGTTTTCAGTTTTTATTTTTTTTAAGAATTAGCCAAAGGTCTATTGTCTTTCAGAGAAAGAGTTGGTGATGAAACTTACTAAAAGGTGATTTTATTGCAATTATGGGTTTTTTTTTTTTTGTTATGAGTTCGTTTTGTGAATTAGGTTATTCAGTATTTGTCTTTTTGTTGATTAGAGAGATATAATTTTATTTGAAATTTGGTAATTAGTATCTACATCTCTTAAAAGGCATGGATTTGGGTTTAATCAAATCATTTAAAAGATAAAGTAGTTCAAGTTAAAAGTTCTCATAAGTTATGGTGTAGTTATCTTACATTTGTTGTAATTATTAATGATTGTGGGAAAATGTGTGTGATGTGGCTGCAATTATGGTGTGATGCTCATGAAAAATGGAAAAGATGGAATTACTGTGTGATTTGTGGTGGACACTAGCTTACACTAACTTTTCTTCTGCATTTTCGGAATTTTAGCTTCCTATCCATCTGTCCTGGTAGGAGAAGCTAACATGATAATTACTCATCATTTCCATTTAATGTTATTTTTCCCAGTCTCTGATTCTTCTAACCTTTTTATTTTCAATTCATTCTATAACATATTTGTTCAAGCATACAAATGCTTGGCTTTTAACATTGTAAATGTCGATTACATTCTTCAGCTTCTTCATTCTGTTGGCTACTTGACATTGCTTTTAATCTAAGTTCAAGAAAGACCCCCCGGCAAACAAAACAATTCATTAGTGTGGCTATTGTGTATCATGGCCTTGTTGCCTAATTCAGAAAGAAAGAAAAAGAATGTAGCTGTGATATGTGGGGCTGGGGTTTTTGTCTGTTGAATTTTAAGGCTCTGCAGGGGGTGGTGATTTAGCCATTTCTTATGATTTTGTAATATGAACTAGTACTTGCACCCGCGCAATGCGCGGGCATAATTCTAATTAAACTTTTTTATTACAAAAATTATTATTAATATTCTAATTATCATACTAAACTATTGAATGTAAATATTTAAATTATCTTGCTAAACTACCTGAAGTTTAGAATTTAATTTTTTCTGTCTTATATACAATCCTCATCTCAAAATAATTATCTTGCAAAACAAAATAATGTTTTTTTTTTAAATTTTTTTTTTAACAATATACAAATAAGCAATGCATTTATAAATCTTATCAAGAATTTCTATTTTTGTCATATTCATAAGATCCATTTTTAATTTTAAAGATCATTTAATTAGTTATTACCTTGATAGAAGCGAAAACAAAGGACCACATAAAATCTATTTACACAAATTGATACTAATAAAGAAGCATTAAACTGTGAAAGGTATAAGTCCAATAGTCGATTCCACCAGATAGAAAGACAAAGTTGATAGCTTTCATAAGTAAGCAAGGACTGAAAATGCAAAATGAGAATTATTAGTCAAAAATGAAAATATAACAACAATCCAATCTAACTTCAATTCAATTTGTTATCAAATATTTAAAATAAAAATTCTATGAAAAAATGATTACACTCATTTGCAGGCTTGGAGTTAATCCAACAACTTAACATATGATGAGACATGAAAGTTTTTATTTAGATAAGGGATGAGACATGCAAGATTATTTTGGTAAGAAAAAGATATATTAGTAATCACAATCCTTCTACCTGAAAAAAAATGACATCAGTTTGCAACGTCATAATACAGATAGGCTGCCACTTTAGGATAAAGGTAATCATTCATTTCAATTAACAGTCCAATAGAGAAAGAGGCACGATATATTTATTTACATAAGCATCTATAAGTTCAAATACCCTCATCAAATTCAGATCAGTTTGGCATACATGAAAGACATGAACACATTAAAACGAAATCATCAAGAGGGAGGAAGATGAAAAGACGCAAAAGCATCAGATAGATATTGCATAATGGATTGATGATTGTCTGCTATACGTTGTTCAATCTGGTCTATTCGGGTATCAATGCCAGCTAGATGTACATCCATGCCATCAAGAACGACCGTTCACCTGATCAAAATGGGAATTAACATGACCAAGCAGAGAATCATGCAGTGCACGAAAATCATACGGAGAGGATGGAGGCTGGGAAGATGTAGTAGACTCATCGGGATGAGGATTGTGCTGAAAATGCATAAAGTTTTCATTGTTTACACCATCTTCAGCAGCCTTAAAGGCTTCCTGTAACATCCCAATTTTCGTCTTCTGAATATTAAATAAATTAATTTCAATAGTAATGATATATTTAATTTATGTTGATTTAAAAGCTTCATTTTTGTACATTATGTACTTTAATATATATAAGAATAGGTAATATATTTTTATATAATAAATTTGTACAAAAATATTAGTCTTGCAATTCAGTCCTTGGGGTAGGACCCAATTGCAATATTGAAAAGGTTTTTGGAGGGAAATTATTTAAAATATAAATTTTTGGAAATTTTCATCGTCGTGGTAATCGATTACCAAAGTGCAGAACAACCAACAATGAGTGCGTATGGTGAGTCATTTCCATTGAATCCCAGAAATGACACGAATCAAGCTCCAAGACACGTCCTGACTCGTGTCGCACTACATGAACATCAAGTTTATCTATAAAAGGCTTATGGTTGAAGGATTTGTGTCTTTTTGCCTAAGTTTGGGGTTGAAACTCTGTTTAGGGTTCTTAACTTTGAACCTTCGATTGTCCTTCGATTTTGAGAGTTAGATCATGAGTTATACACCTTTGTAAAGCTTAAATCACGAGCTTTACATAGCTGCCAAATTGTGAGCTGAATGTGAGTGTAGAGCAAGTTGTGAGCTTGGGAAGTTGGGTGTTCGAATATGTCAAACCAGATTTAAGAGTTGAGGAGCTGACTTTGAGCTTTGATTATGGTAAGCTCAAGTTTCCTCTTGATCTGAAACTTGTTGATTTCAAAGTTTATGTTGCATAGAATGTAATTTAACCTTTTTCCCCAAATGTTATGCATGTTTGATGGATCAATTTCTCTGGTCTTGTGACCTTGCTGAGACTGCTTTGCATGCATGAAGCTGAAAAGGGATTTTGTGGAAATTGGAGTTTGACAGTCTCTTTGAGTCAAGCCTTTGTCCAAACACAAACCTAAGGTATGGGGAAAGCTTACCATTTTCTAGAATGAGAATGAAATGCAATGGAACATAGGATAAGCCACCATGAGGCTTTAAGGGCTTAGTTTGAAATAGGACTTTGGCTTTGAGGCCAATCTGAGCCATAAGACTTGTTTGAATAAGTTTGAATTGATGCATGTGAACTTAATTGATGCTAAAACCATGTTAAAAATGAGTATATGTGAAATTGATACTTGAAGTTGTTGAATTTCATGTTTTTATGCATAATGAAATGGATTTGGGTAATTTCTGAGAATTGATGTGTTCTCTGTACTTGAGCAAGTTCTATTTGATGCATGCATGCTATATAAACATTGAATCCATGAAATAATTGAGTATTTTGTTTTTTGACACTATGAGTTGTTGATTTACATGTTTTAATGCATAATTATGTGAATTTATGTAATCTCTGTGGATTAATGTGATTTCAGTACTTGAACATGCTCAAAATGTGTTTTGTCAACTCTGTAAATATTTGGCTAAAGTTAATTTTGGTTAGAAATGAAAATGGTATGTTAGAACCTATTTTTCAGTGTTCTACTGTCATGGATAATCGATTACCACGACCTGGTAATCGATTATCACGATGAGTTCTGACACAGCATGTGAAAATGCACGTGATAATCGATTACCAGATTCTGATAATCGATTATCAATGCTGAACATGCTTAAAAATGCCATTTTAATTTCTGAACCATTATTGTTTGACTTAAATCAAATTCTTGGACATGATAAATGACTGAAATAGGTCTGATCGGGTATTCTCTAATTTTCCTGAATTTATTCATGGAATATGTTTTAATTACTTCAAGATAATGTTGGATATTATCAAGTAATTCAAATACCAATCAATGAATTTAACTGTGATGCATTCATGCATGGAGTTTGGATGATAGATCGAATTATCATGGTTATTTTGTATGACATGAGGAGGGCCTCTGGGAGTGCCAAACACGTCCTGCTTGATGACACATTTATTTGTAATAAATGGAAACATGGCCAGTGTGAGATATTGATGATGTGATTGTTACGTTGGAGCGTGACGTCTGCGAGATTGCGACGTTTTGAATCACTACCAAGCTTGAGCGTAATACATTTGCTAGGAATTGTATTGAATTGTACCCCGCAAAGGTATCGAGTACACAAATTGTACATGAAGTTATAAGGTGGCCGTTCCGGAGTATGGGTAATAGTTTCTATGGAAGCTAGGACTGATGATAGGACATTCATGTATCATTTCAACTGTAATTCATGATTATTTTTGTACGTCTGGCGCGGATAACGATGATCAAGTTTCTTGTTCGAGCGTAAGCGCTTGGCTCTAGCTTGACGTGATAGGATCTCGGCACTCGGGATCTGGGGAGCACCCGCTCGGAATAAGAAAGTAAGGTGAAATGCTCGGCGCGAGGAGTTGAGATATCTTTGGCGTTGATGAAAGTTTGGCTTAGTCTCTCGCTAGTAAGCCGATTGAAGGTCGAACCTATAGTCGGTTATTACAAGGTGACTCGATGTGGTCGGCTGTACATGGCTAAGACAAGTGCGTGAAATCGTCCATCGCGGATCGTCTCGATATGCTCGGCTAAGATGGGTCCGCAACCCCGCACATTCCTAGTTGGTCGGATAAGATGGAATTTGGTCGGAAGGAGGCCTGGTCAATTATACTCGAACTCTCTTACTCTTTGTTAATGTTATCCTATTCTGACATGCTTTTCTCTTAATAAGTCTCAACCTATTTCTATGATTTCCATTATTTTCAATCAAAATTATTCTAATTAAATTGGATATTAAATTCAGGATGTTACAATCCACTACAAGAAAAACTCTTTGTCGTTGCAAAAAACTAAAAGTCGTAGCAAAAAATGTTTTCTGCAACGACTTTGGTCATTGATGGTAAAGCCGTTGCAAAAGGGTATAGCAACGACTTTTTTCGTTGTTATAAAGAACGGTTTTCAGCAACAACATGGTTGTTGCAAAAGAAATGTCGTTGCAAAACAAGGCTAACAAAGTTGTATTGGTAATCTATTTCACAACGATATTGTCGTTGCAAAACACCTATGATTTTTTAAACGACAAAATTGTCGTTGCAGTAGTCTTTATTGGCAACGATATTGTCGCTGCAGAACACCTTTGATTTTTGAAACGACAAAATTGCCGTTGCAGTAGTCTTTTTTGGCAACGATATTGTCGTTACAAAACACCTATGATTTTTTAAACGACAAATTTGTCGTTGCAATAGCCTTTATTTATATTAAAAAAAAATAATATTTTTAACCTAATATAGCCATTTTAAATCCTGAAGTATAATGATAATAATTAAAAATAATTAATAACTTTTATACTATTAAATTGCCCATAAATAAAGAGCTCAAATCTCAATAATTTAGTTTAAAGAATGTCTTTAGCATTCTATTGAGTCACAATATTACATCAACCCAAAATATTAAAAATAAAATAAAATAAAAATCTATTTAGTACCTAATAATCCAAAATAACAATTCAAAGCCCATGACAAAAATTTCTAACATAAACAAAATATCTTCTCATCTCCATATATATGCAGCATGGCTAATGTCACTTTTCTTTTAATAACGTTAAACCTGTAACAAGCTAGCAACGACATAAATAAAGGAGTAGAATTAATTGAATACTTGTGAAGAAAAAACAAATTTTACAAAACAAATGAAGTTATAACTTATAATTCTTGGAACATATCATGTGATAAAGTACTATTGTTTGGCATACCATTAAACACAACCACACACACAAACATGCATATACATATAAAGAGAGAGTTTTAAGACTATAAAGAAATTAAGACAAAACAAGCAAAGTGTCATTTTGGAACAGTTGTTTGAGAAATATTAGAAGTATACAATACTTATGTTTATCATTTGAATTTTGATCACCAAGAAATAAAGTTATTGGATAATTTAAAGAAAGTGATAATAGGAATTTTTAGTACTATAAATAAGAAGAGGAGCTTAAGAAATTGATTCATTTATTGGTTAGTATTAGGGAGAGTTCTAGACTTCTAGGCCTTTAGAATACAACATTGAATGGTGATGATGTGTTCTAGTCTTCCAGGTCTTTTGAGTCTACCTTATGAAGTAGCTAACTATTGAATGTTCCTAGCATGCAAAACTGTATCCAACTATCAGCAACTGGCCCCTCAACTCAAATTAACCAAGACTTCCGGGAGTACTTGAAAGCACAAGTTTCCAATATGTGTAACACCCTAGTTACTTTCACTCTTAATTAATTGAGGTTTTAAAATTTTTCTTTTAATACAATTAGATGATCATGAAAACTCTTAGTTAGATTTGCTTATTATAAAAATCTCCGTAAAATCGGACGGAGTTTCCTTTGTTTTAGGGACATTCCCAAAATATTGATTTCCTGATTAACCTGCATAAAACTTCTTTTCAACAACAATGGCCAGCAGGGCCAAAATACAACTTATACTTCAATTACACTTTTCAGAAAATGATTACAATTATAAAGTGGGTTTGTTTTCCCAAATTATTATACATTTCAAAATTCCCAAAACTGAAACTATTGACCCACAAGGGTCACTCAACTAACTAAGCAACATTCCACGAGGTGGAGTGTAATCCTGCCCGGCCATACTCGTGTAAGCTCCTTCTTCACCTGTAAAAATATATCAAGAAGGGTAGCATTACACAGAACTTAGAAATATAGTTTCTACAAAAGCATAGTAATAAACCAAGGACCTACCCTACACCATACTATCCAAATCATATACTACCTCACTTTCCTTTTATACAGCTCAACATTTCCTTATGATTTCAGTTACATGTTTTCCCTATGCCTTTCTAGACTTTCCATTCCTTTCTATTCTTCGCTCACCTTTCGGTGGGTCCTATTATCATTTGTTCGCTCACCACGAGCGCGGGTCCTAACTACATTTAGTCACACTCCCTACGGGAGGGTCTATAGTTCACACTCCATTGTCGAGGGTCCTATTCTATACACGCTCCGTTATGGAGGGTCCATTTATATATTCACGCTCCGTTATGGAGGGTCCATTTATATACACGCTCCGTTATGGAGGGTCCATTTATATATACACGCTCCGTTATGGAGGGTCCATTTATATACACACTCCATTATGGAGGGTCCATTTATATATACACGCTCCGTTATGGAGGGTCCATTTATATATACACGCTCCGTTATGGAGGGTCCATTTATATATATTCGCACTCCTCTTAGGGAGGGTCATTATCCAACTCCACTTAGGGAGGGTCATTATAATAATATCCACTCCTTTCGGAGGGTCATGAAAATAATATCCACTCCTTTTGGAGGGTCATGAAAATAATATCCACTCCTTTCGGAGGGTCATTATCCAACTCCACTTAGGGAGGGTCATTATAAAATTACGCCTATTCTCACTTCCATTTGGAAGGGTCCTTCCTAATCATTCATATAGTCACACTCCCTTTGGGAGAGTCATTCATACCTAAACTCACCTTTTCACATTCCTATATCCTCACCTAAATAGGTGGGCCTTTCTCACACTAACAATATAATTTGCCATTGTCCAATTATTACACTCATTAATAATCCATTTATTATCTAATTTCCTTTCAATTCCATTATTCAACTCAAGTCATTATCTACAACAAACATCCTTTTCACTTAGCACACTTATCTCTATATTTTCCATATTCATTGCACCTCATCCTCCCAAATTAAAACAAGTCTATCACTAACACTTTCCCTTTTCTTTACCTATCTCTTGGTTATTCCAATAATATAATATTTCATTCCTTCCACAATTTCCATATCTTTTCAAGCTTACAACGAGTCTCTAATTATTTTCGCTCTATTATCCACTCTTAATTTCCTTTATAACTTTCTTATGATTCGTCAACTAGTTATTCTCATCACTCTCTAATTATATATCTACTTAGTCCATCATTCCCTTTCTAACCATCATCATTTATGTATTTGTTCTCACACATGACACTAGTTACTCTTTCTATTCTCCACTAATTATTTCCTTTACTTCCATTATCAAATACCCTAAGGTTTTTATGCTATACTCCCTCTCTACCCCTAGCCATCACTATAACTAAAGAGAATCTACTTCCTAAGCTAAGGTAATACGAACCCTCTTACCTTCTTAAGAGGTGATGATGAATCTCAAGTCCTAGCTCTTGGATCCTTGGTGTGTGAGTTCCTTGTCCTTGACTTGGTTTGAGTTGGAAGGCATGAAACAAAACCCTACATATTTATGAGTGCAAGAACCCTAAGGTTTTTAGAGCACAATTTCTATGAGCTAAGGAAAGTTGGAATGGAAAGGAAATGAATTCATGGTATGAAGATAACTTACCCCAAGTGATGATGAAAATTGAAAACCAAGAACAATGGAAGGAGGGGGGTAAATCGTGTGAACCCAGGGAGGAGAAGAGATGAGCTTCAAACAACATCCACGGAGCAAGGTTTGATGGGTTTTGTTTGATTTTGGGTTGAGGTGCCCAAAGATCAAGTGTGTATGGTGAATGGGTGGTGGAGATGTTCTTGGAGTTGAGAGAAAAGGGGAGGAAAAGATGATGTTGATGATGGAGTGTGAGGAGGGAGTGGTGTTCTTGTTGTTGGGTGTTTGTTCTTGCCAAAGAAAAGGGAAATCGTGTGGCCAAGAGGCCACAACTTGGCCCCCAAGTTTTAATCAGACGCACCAAATCAAATCTGGTCTGCGCCACTCGCTTGGGCGAGCTTTTTACTCGCTTGGGCGAGCTCAAGCACCAGCTGGTGCTGCTGGTGCGCGCCTGGTGCGGTCAGGAGGGAGTTGGGGCGTGCGTCGGGCGCATCAGGTGGGGGCTGGCGCACCAATTTGTGGGTCGTGGTGCGCCTGGTGCGGATTTTGGCTCGCCTGGGCGAGTTAGTGCCTCGCTTGGGCGGGTTTTTCCTTGTCTGGTGCACGTATGAACAGTGCACCCGCCTGGGCGCATGATGGTGCGCCTGGGCGAGAAACAGAGTTTTCAATCTTCGATTCGCCGTAACTTTTTCGTTATCCGTCGGATCGGGTCCAAATTTTTAGACAAGCTTCTTCACCCCATAAACTTCATATCCAACGGTGGAATTTATTTTCTTAGCATCCTATAATAAATTTCTAATTTTCTCTTTTCGGTCGATCTCTAACATCGAAAACGCCGATTTAACTCCCGATTTCGATTATATGACTTTGCCCGAAGCCACAACTACCTTCTATACAACCCCTAGGACTTATATTTACCACTCACCTATCCACCAAAATTCGTTAAGTCATTATTTCAAATTTTTCCTAGGTTTTTAATAATAATTTCATTTAAAATAAGGTTTAGGATGTTACAATATGCACTGCAGAGTCAATGGAGGGATAATATAACTAGAAGGGAAGGATGATATAACTGCAGAGCCCAAAAAGGAGTAGTTTTAAATGGTAGAGGAAGAGATAACATAAAATTATTGTAACTGGAATTGTTAGACTGACATCAAGAGATTGGCATGCTTATGCAAAAACTAGCATTTTTAACCTTAGAATTAAAGCCTTTTATAAACACGCATTATGAAATATACATATCAAAATGGGAGTAAATGACCACAATTTTTAAGCTATTTAAAATGCATAAAAAAACCATCTATAGTATAGCAGAGACCTGAGTCTAAGAGCTATAGTACAGACACCAAGCTAAGTGAAAATGAGTGTGACACCCTTCCGAATTACCCAAATATAATATAGTAATTAAACTTTCATATTGGATAATATATGGACTTGTGAGTGTTAAGAAAATTTGGAAAATAAAATTTTCTTTTTAAGCGGGTGCACAAATCGTCATTTGGAATTCTTGGAGAATAAACTTTAAACCATTTCAAAACATTTGTATCGAGTTCGGCGGTCTCTAAAACCTTTTCACAAATAGGGTAACATTCGCTCTTTTGAAATGTATTTGTATCATACAAGTAATTAAAGTTACCCTTGCTTTGTTCGATAAATCCGATACCATCAAATAATGTTTATAGCCGAGCTCTTAAAGGGATTAAATCAGAGTAAGCGGAAATTATCAGACTATGCAGTCACTAGTAATATAAACGTAGGTTTTATATATAGTTAAAGTCATAGATACATAGTCTCATCATCATGTCTCCAAGATCTCAAAATACAAGTCCATAATCTGATCTACATAGTGATATGACCAAAGCCCTAGAGTACCCCAAAAGTATATCTACAATATATGTACATAACCAAAACATAAACTCCAAGGGTGGTCACGTAGATCTGGCCTCATCAGATGCAGTAGTAGTGACAGCAGCAGTCTCAAAGAAACATAAGTAGTAAGGTAGTAGCATCATCATCAACACAGCAGCAGCAGCAAGTCTCCTCCACAACATCCACACATCGGACCCACTGATCCTCATCACATACCATATGCGTATACCTAGGAATCATCGTCCCTCCAATCACTCCCAGTAGAATGCACGACAGGCTCACTCCCACTCTCGTCCTCCACCGGATCCTCCTCGATCTCATCCGAGGGAGAGTGTACCCTACCACTGGGTACCGGGTCAGGTGATGGTGAAATCCTGACTGGGCTCCTCGGATCAGAAGGGGGAGTCTCCTCGCGGACGACTCTCGAAGTAAAAGGGTGAGAGCGGGTAGATCGAAAACGAAAACTATGGTAAGAGCGAGCTGGTCGCGTGGGAGGTGGTCCATGGTAAGTGTAAAACGGGGGTACATGCATAGTGTATATGATGGGAATCCTAAATCTACGAGGACGGAATCGGATCAACGAGTTCGGGTGGTAGAAGGTAACCTCTACCTCACCCTCGAACACCGCACAATGGTCCTCATAGATCCATGTGCCACTAGGAAGTGGCCGGATCTCGATGCAAGCAATGTAACGAGACATCACCTACAAGGGCATAGGGGTAAGCAATTCTATACACATAACCAATAGAGAATAAATTGTGCAATATGAATATGTAAACATGCATCAAATAACAACAATCACATATAACACTTAGCAGTTAGTGAATGCACATAGGATGCTCACACTTATTTCATTTATCATCATTAGTTTAAATGAGTGGCATGATGCATGACTTTAGCTCTCAAGCCTATCTCCATCATACTATGTCACTCTCTGACGTCCATCCCTGACAACCCAGCACTCAACAGTGCGTTGTATTCCTAGGTATACAACAATTCGTACATTCACCTAAAATGTACACGACAAGCTTGGTATCCATGCCACCCGAGCATATCCCGTCATCCAAACGGACCGTCACCCAAACGGTATAACCATATCGGCATTCCCTCAGCCGACCACGTCAACGACGTGTCATCAAGCAAGCGTATTGGCACTCCCAGAGGCCCTCCACATGTTTACCAAAAACATGATATACGTCCTACCAACCAAACTCCAGAATGAATGCATTACCTTACTTAAAAGAGATTGATTGATGTTTTATCCTTTTATTAATACATTACGTGCCTCCCGAGCAACGTATCATTATTCAAATGAAAACATCATAACGTCAATCAATTTCCTCTAAGTCCAGGATCACTTGGTTTATTGTCCTCTAAGAGTTACAAAATGGCTTAGAATTGAAAATGATATTTTTAAGTATCTGACTAAAAATACTCGAGTATTTTCCAAAATACTCGAGTAGTTTATCATTTCCCAGATTCTACTCGAGTTGTTCATGATTATACTCGAGTCGTTCATACCTTTTCAGAGATTTAGGTTTTCAGGTCTTCATAAATATACTCGAGTAATTCATGAGATACTCGAGTATTCCATTACCCAGAATACTCGAGTAGTTCATACATTACTCGAGTGTTCAATCTGATTCCCAAGTTGGTGCGCCAATTTTCACTCTGGTGCACCACGAAATACTCGAGTATTAAGCCAAATACTCGAGTATCTGCAGACAGAACAGCGTGAAACTTGGTTTTTACATACCATTTCAATTTCTAAACATTTTTAACCCAAAACAGTGATCACAATAGTTCATATACCACATGTTGAACATGTTAACATACTCATTTCATATCAAATAACAAATTTGACAGAGAATCAATCCATTATGCATGAAATATACAATTTAGCAACTCAACACTTCAAATTGCAAAATAAGCACAATATTCATGAAACAAAGTTCATTTAAGCTTGCATGCATGATATAGAACTTGCTCATCACAGTCATAGAGCATGGATTGGTCTCCAAACCAAAGTTCCTATTCAAACTAAGCCCTTAGAGCCTCTTGGTGGCTCTCTAACACAATTAATGGAATTTAATCTCTATCTAGTGAATATAATTACTTCCCCTTACCTCTCAGATGTTTTCCAAACAAGGATTGACAAGAAAATGGCTCCACAACTTCCAGACCAACTTCAATTGCCACATGCAGAGCATTTTGAGTACCACACCAAAATGGAATTGGTTTGTACATGAAACAAAGATTAAATTGGGGAAATTAGATTTTCTGGACTCTATGCAACATAATCTAACTAAAGGAATCGAATTTGAGACTCAAGAATTCGTGAGCTTACCAGAAATCAAGATCAAAGTAAGCTCCAGACACAAGCTTGGCCAAGAACAGCTTCACTTCCAATCTCCAATTCTCCCAACACACTCCCTCAATTCTCACAATTTTGGTGTTTATACAAAGCTCGAGATGTGAGCTTTGTATTCGTGTATAGATTATCACTCAATTCAACTCACAGAAGAAGAATCGAAGAGCACAAACTCAGAACCCTAACTTCTTCAACCAAGCAATTTTGATCCAAAATCTTCAACTAAGGGTTGTTGATGAGTTTAAATAGAAGCAGAGATAGCTCATGCACGTCGACACGCCACCCATGGCGTTGGCAAGAAGGTGTTTTCGTGGCGAGAGAAGAGAATCGTTCGTGGTGACTCACCAAACGCACTCACTCGTGCAGTTTGACCCAGAATACTCGAGTTTTTCAGAAAGTACTCGAGTATTTTTCCCAATTTTTGAAAAATAATTATTTTATTTATTTTCCCTCCAAAATCTTTCCTATAATTACCTCTAGGTCCCAACCCAGGGACTAATATGCAAAATACTCATCTTAGGCATTTATTATATTTATTAAATCAATTCACACACATATACCAACTATATAAACACATATTTTAATCAAGGATTAATATGGAAATAATTAATTATAATTAATTTATAATTAACATTTCATTAATCGAGGATTAAAATTTTGGGGTGTTACACTACTCCCCTACTTACAAGGAATTTCGTCCCCGAAATTCAACTCATACAAACAAGTCAGGATAATCCTGGCGCACCTTATCTTCTAATTCCCACGATGCTTCCATTACATCACCACACACCCAGACGACTTTGACTAGACGAATGTCTTTTCCTCTAAGCTGCTTGATTCTTCGATCTTCAATACGAACTGGCACAGCTTTGAAGGTTAGGTTCTCATGAATTTCTAAGTCATCAGGTTGGATTCTAAGGACAATGGTGGGGTCATGGACATATCTTTTAAGTTGAGACACATGGAATACATTATGAAGGTTAGCTAATGACGGAGGCAAAGCCAACTGATAAGCTACTGGGCCGACTCTTTTGAGGATTTGGTAGGGACCAATAAACTTAGGTGATAGTTTCTGAGTTTTCAAGGCTCTACTAACACCTTTGGTTGGTACTATCCTAATAAACACATGGTCTCCTTCGGCGAACTCTAATGGTTTTCTTCTCTTATCAGCATAGTTTTTCTGCCTACTTTGAGCTGCCCTCATCTTTTCTTGTATCATCCTGATCTGTTCCGTGGTCTCTTGCACAAAATCTGGTCCAACCAGAGAATTCTCCCCCACTTGAAACCAGCATAACGGCGTCTGACACTTTCTCCCATACAAAGCTTCAAATGGTGTAAATTTTCTACTGCACTTGCTTAAATAAGTGCTATAAATGTGAATTTAGTCACTATTTTTCTACAGCATTTTTACACTAAGTGCTGTAAATAATTTTATTTATTTATTTATTTTTTACATTTTTTGGGCTCATATTGCTTTACAAATAAATTTTTAAACTTGTTATTGCATTTATTATTGAAATCAAATAATAGATAAAAAATAATAAAATAAATTTCAATTGAATTGAAAAAACTACTAAAATTATATAATATAATTGAAAGAGTTTCTAATTAATTTAAATAAACATCTCTAGTAATCCAGCATCTTGATCAAATCAAAAACATACTAATGGAAATAAATGAAATATCAAAAGCATCCATTGTACTATCAAATTCCTCACACGAACAACCACATAGTTTTGACAACTAAAAATTATGCTATAGCATAAACAAAAACAGAAATATATTCACTACAACATTTTTGGCTTTAGGCAACACTGAAATTTCAACGGTTCAAAAACCGTTGCCTATACATGGAATAAGCAACGGTTTTTCGTGTGTAGCCAACTGATACGAATTAGCAACGGTTTTTATTCATATTTGTTGCGAACTACTTCATATCAACATATCCTTCCATTTAGGCAATGGTTTTTTAATTGTTGATGGAAAGGACCACGTTTTTAAACCGTTGCCTAAAACTTGATAAGAAAACCGTTGCTTTTTTAAAAAATAAAACCGTTGCCTAAAACTTGATAAGAAAAACCGTTGCTTTTTTTTTAAAAAAATAAAACCGTTGCTAAAATTTGATAAAAAAAACCGTTGCTTTTTTTTCAAACCAAACCGTTGCTTTTTTTACAGAAAGAAAACTGTTGCTGAAAATGCTAATTTAAGTTAAAATCCCCAACCCTACTAGTTTCATTTCTTCCTACGCAGCAGCCACTGCTCACTCCGTTGCACAATCCTTCTTCTTCTTCTTCGAAGACCGCTGCTCACTCCGCCACCACCACGACACGCAGCCACCATCAAGCCACGCCACGCCACGCCGCACCACCAACATTAAGTTAGTTTCTCTTTTCTACGTTCTCTTCTTCGCGTTTCTTCTTTTTTTTTAAGTTTCTTCTCTTCGCTGTGCTCATCGTTGCCTTCTTCTTCTTCTCACCGCCATCGCCGTCGCCATCGCCATCGCCATCGCCGTCCTCTCCCTCTCCCTCGTCAAAGTCAATCCCCCTCTCTCTTCGCATTTTAAGATTTGGGTCTCTCTACTCCGATCCCAACGAAGCAAGGCTCCATGGGTAAGGCTCGGCTGTGAGCCCTAGCAGACGCCTCGGTTCGTTGCCCTCCCCCCTCCACCGTCCGCTCTATGCCTCACCCCCAATCGGTAAGGGTCATTCCTTCTCCACACTAACGCACTTCTCCTCCTTTCTCTGATTTGTCACGTGGAACTAGAAATTAAGTAGTTTTCTTATTTGTTCCCCAATTGTTTGACATAATGTGGTGTGAAAATCGGAACCCACTTTACTTTTCATTTATCACCATATGTGGATTACCCCAACCAAATTTGGTAATTTTTGTGTGTAACTAATTGCTCTCCTAATTCTGGGCTGAGGTTGTTTGTTAGGATTTGAGCCCTTGACAATGCAAAATATGGGAATATGTAGAGAAGCTAGTAAATTTGCACATTTCCAAGTTCAATTGTCCTTATTTTTCTACATGACTGCTACTGACCATGCAAAATACAGTTCTGAAAGATGGCATATTCATTAGTATTGTCTTATACAGTATCATGCTTGCAGTTACCTTGGACCCTCTGTGTTGATATGACTTCATTTTGTTTACCCTTTGAATGTATAAATTTCATATAAGATTCTAGGCATATGATATAGCAATAGACATAGTGGATTGGAATGATTATTAGAAAATTGGTGCAATGATTATTATAAGACTATCACCTACCTGGTGCAACTGGCTCAGGGTTATGACTTTTATTTGAAGCTCCTTTATGCACATTGGGTGGAACATTTCCATGTTGAGTAGGTTGACTGATAGTTGAATTTTTTTTCTGT
This sequence comes from Crotalaria pallida, assembly GCA_037953625.1. Lineage (NCBI taxonomy): Eukaryota > Viridiplantae > Streptophyta > Magnoliopsida > Fabales > Fabaceae > Crotalaria > Crotalaria pallida. The sequence goes on along the minus strand of CM075651.1, from coordinate 32,332,004 downwards.
AGTTGCTGGATGCATTGCAACTGTGGCTGTTCAATATCCAATAGAAGAGCAGATTTAGGATCAATACCAATTGGAAATTGGTAATGAAAAACAGAATCATCTTAATCTACTTGGTAGTGTAAGTTTTTAATGTAAGATTTTTGTTTCCAGTTATGATATGTTTGGTTTCATTCAGCGGTTCTTGTTTTGCATCATCCAGAGCATGGGCATGTAGTTGTACTTCCTATTATTTCGTGTATTATGGATGGTACACTATTCTATGACAAGACTAGCCCTCCATTTACTTCTTTCGTATCTTTATTTTGCCCAAAAAGTAAGGTATAGTCCCTTGTCTCTTATTCTGATTTTCTCATATATAGTTCATATTCATTGAAAGTTTATAGTTTGCCAAATGCAACATTATTTGCATTAAAAATATTTCAAGACTTTCAGTTCTGAAGTAATTAAGTATACCATTTAGTCAGCTTCAGTATCTGCTAAGAAGTTCCATGTTAATCTTTTCATTTATTATGTCTAATTTTCCAGAATGAATACTCAGAACAATGGGTTATGGCTTGTGGTGAAATCTTGCGTATTTTAACTCATTACAATCTCCCTATATACAAAACTGAAAGAAAATATTGTGAAACAGAATGAAGCAGTGACAGAAGCCATGCATTGACTGGCGATTCTCTAGATAGGGAGTCTAGCCATAATTCTTTGATGCAACAGGAAAAGAAACCTATAAGGCCCTTGACACCTTGGATTACCGATACATTGCTCGCTGCATCTTTAGGCATTAAAAGTGACTATTTTCGGTGGTGGGTATTCTTTTAGTTTATTAGTTATGCATGCCAAATGACATATGTTTTTCTTCTTCTTCTTCATCTTTTGATTTTTGTAGATTGCTGATTAAAAAAAACATGTAGATTATATTATGTATGCTTTAGCTATATGTGCAAGTTTTAGGGGTTTACACGGTCTAGTCCGCTTCAGTTCAAGGTTCACAAGTTTCAGGAACCAAACTAAATCAACAGTCACGGTGGAGTTCAGTTTTTAATCATCCTCTACGAATGTTTCAAGTTTGACGTTGTCAATGACTCATAAATTCAAAGGGTGTAGGCCAATAGCAATAACAAAGTAAAATACCAATATTTTATTCAACACAAGTTTTGGAAGAGCTCAGTAAATAAATTTGAATAATTTTCTTGAAAATCTGTGTATTCTCTTAGATCCTTGATCCCTCGCCACAATGAATGTTCTCTTGACCATTTCTGTATCTAGATAAGCTGAAGAAGGAGAAAAGGAGGCTGTTGGAACAAATTAGTATAAGTTAACTTAAGTTAGAGACTTAAATTAGTTGATCATCTTTCAGAGCAGTGCAAAGGATGTTTTTGGATTCTTGCTCATTTGGTTAACATGACATTTCATAATTTTCAATCCGTTGCATATACGTATTATGATTTTAGTATCTCAGCCTTTTGGTTTGATTCTCTTCCCTTTGTCACTGTATGAAGTAGTTTGGTTATACCAATCAATTGAATTTAAGATTCCTCATTCTTGAGTTATTGTTCCCCTTGAACTCAGTATACTTTTGCTTAAGTCAATGGAAATTGCCATGCATTAACAGGTGCAGTGGTGTTATGGGAAAATATGCAGCAGGAGAACTCAAACCTCCGACAATTGGTACGCTATATCTTAAGTTTTATTTTGGAATCTATTATGGTTATAGACAGTATTGTTTGAACAATTATATAAAAATATTTTTTTGAGATAGTGGAGAGTTTGTCTGAATTGTATGTATCTTGCCTCATTTTTCTATAGTTTGACTACTTTTATAGTTACAGTTTTCATTCACATATTTTGTGTTTGATTATGATTTATATTAGTTATTAATGTACTTAGTCCCGAGCATTACCTTATTCCTTTATGTTAATAAGGGTAAGCTATATCATCTTGTTAAATGGACAATATTTTGTGATGATAGCATTGATTGACACACCACTTTATCATCATTATGGCTTATCAAACACTTCTAAGTGAATGTTGTGAAAAGTCATCACTGTCAAAAATAATTGCACTGCAAAAAAAAGTTGTGATGTGGCAATATGTAGGTAATTTACTTTAAAAATCTTTTGTCACTTATGAACAGATGCATTACACATTTTAAACATGTAATGGGATCACCGACTACAAGATGGCATACCATTGTGCATATTAATGTTTTCATCTGAAAAAACTTTGTTAAAGCTTTATAACAATTTGACTGATTCACTTTATAACAATTTTTGGATTTTTCTTTCTAGTAGAGGTTAATTACCATAGTTGTTTTGATAACAGATTCGATACTTGGAGTTTTATACTAATTCTCTTAGTGAATAACAAGATGGATGTTGTTGTGGATAAACTGGTAATTCCTTGACCACTTATCGTCCTTTTTTACTTGTTTTTTAAATTTCTAATCTACACTTGTTATTTCTTTATATATAATCTTGGTTTTTTTTCTCCCTTCAAGTAGAACTTGTTAACTGGGCAGTTAAAAAGATTTATTTATTTATTTTATGTTATCTTGACCATTATGCTTTCATCTTGCCATTACTTAGCAACTTAGTTAGAATCTATATTTTTGCTCTCCCTTCAACAGTTTTCCCTGTTTTGCAGATGCCAGTTCCTGCACTGAAAGAACAGATGTAAGTGGAGTGTTATCGGAGCGGCAACGCTTAATTTGCCAAGGAAAAGTTCTAAAGGATGATCAACTCCTGTGATTGGCAATGCAAGAATATATATATATATATATATATATATATATATATATATATATATATATTATTTTAGCTGAGTTTTTTTCTTTTTTTTTTTTTTGAACTTTAGCAAAAAATTATGTTGTTAATTAGCATGTACTTAATTTGGTCTTGTACTCTTTAGATTTTTTTGGTGACTTTGTACTCTTTAGATTATAGAATAATATAATTTTATGTTATTTTGGTATGTATGGTGATTATAATTTAATTTCATTATATATATATACACACTACTGCATTTAATTTTATTAAAAGTGTTGCATATAGAGTGAAAGTAAAATAAGTGTTGCCTATGTGAAGTTGGCAATAGTTACATATTTGTTGCTGAAACATAAGGCAACGGTTTCATCAGTGTTGCATATGCTATAGATTAATAAAACCGTTGCTATTTATAATAAATGGCAACGGTTAGGAAAACCGTTGCAAATTATAAAAGAAGAAACCGTTGCCATTTATAAGCCAAAGGGCAACAATTTTCTTAATAAAACCGTTGCATATTATGAAAGAAGAAACCGTTGCTGTTTATAAGCCAAAGGGCAACGGTTTTACAAAATTGTTGCCAAATACAAAAAACCGTTGCCATTGACAATAGGCAACACTCACCTAGAGAACAGTTCGAAAACCGTTGCCTAAACTTTCAGCAACGGTTTTTGTACTTTAAGCAACGGTTTTGTGTCGTTGCAGAAAATCAAAAATGTTGTAGTGATTCCTCCTTCTATTGCTGCTCTAATTGTTCTTTAATTAAACTATTAGTTGCTCCTTCGCGTCTGCACATATGAAAAACACAAATAAATAAATATAAATTATTAAAACCAACAAAAAAAAGAAATTATGCTACAACTAAAACACTACTACTACAGAATATATTGATGAGAATATAATTGATCATAGATTCCATGAAAATACTGAGATTTCAATTGATTTAACTCTTAAAGCCACTTCAATCACCATGGCGAAGATTGTTATGATATAACTTATTGATTATATGATATTCAAGACATAACGAAACCATTCTTCCTTGAGTCTAGTAAGCATATCCTTGGTGTATTTCAAGCATTGGAAACGACATAATGAAGCCGGGAGCATTTTTTTTTTACATTATTCAATGATCTCCCTCATAAAATTCATGATATAATAGCCGCAATCAATGGAGTTATCTTGGCGTGGGCACTATAAAACAAAAATAATAAAAAATGAAAGTTTGAAACATTTTAATTATAAATGCTTGCTTGAAGTTTTGCTAATACCTTTAACCGGATCCATTTTATGGTGTTTGGAGTAGCATTGGATTGATCTTGTGCCCAATAAGATGGTATAAAAAGAGAGTGGAAGATCATGTTGACAAACTTACCTGCTTTTTCTATTCTATAGAATTTGGCTTCAAAGTAAGAATTATAATTCTTACATAAACCAAGCAACAATTAACTGATCAGAAGAGTTCCTAACACTCAAAACATCTAAGAATCGGAAGTCCAATATTGTATATATATATTTTAAAAAACTTGTTGTGATGTATCACTATGACACAAGATTCTCAGACAAGGCAAAACAATATATCCCTGATATTAAAAATTCAATACGCCAAAATCATATATTTAAACAATTCCATTTTTTTAGTTAATTGAATTGCTTATACCATAATAGTATGGCATAAGCAACTACCTATTACCTACGCTAGCAAAGACAAGATTAATAGCAGCTGATGAAAATGGCAAAATAGAAGAAATAAAAGGATTTAAAGCTTTATTAATTGAATGCAAAATATCCATTCAACATTTTTAAAGAAAGGAAAACTATTCAGATAAAATCCATATAGAAAAAAATCACTAGTACAAAATATATTTTTCAAACCACTTCATTAAGACCGGTTCCATGTTATTAATTGAATGCGGAACCGGTCTGAAAGTTTGACCAGTCTGAAAATATATTAATTGAGACTGGTTCTGATGTGGAACCGGTCTGAAAGTTGACATTGTTTCATACTAGAGTGGTTTATTTTGATGACCAGTATGAAAAGTAGTTCCTACATCCAAAATCATTCTTCCTTTCTTCTTTGTGTCCGAGCCCTTCTTCTTATTATTCTTCTTCTCTTCTTCAGTTCTTCACTGCCCACCACACCACGCCGCCACCACCACGCCACGCCGCACCGCCCAACTCTCATTGTGCTTAGGGTTCTTCGCCCAACAAGACACTCTCCTCAAATCACGTTTCTTTTCCATTGGGGTTCTTCGCTTAGAATCGCGTTTCTTCGCTATGGTCTCTTTGTTCAGTATCGTTGCGCTTTCTCCATTTGGGTTCTTCAATTCGTTCTCTTCGTCTTCGCTGTGCTCTCCATTGGGCACCAACACTACTGTCGCGTTTCTCTCTCCATTAGGTTAGTTTCTTCTCTGTTTTGTTCTTCTCTTCGCTGATTCTGATTTTTTTCTTTGTATTTTGCCTTCTGGATGGTAGAATTTACTAAAAATTTTGGTTTTTATTTTCTTATAGTAGATATAAATTGATACGTTGGTTTACGATTTCAATTTGCACAAACCCTAAGCCTTTAATTTGTAATTTCGATTTGCACAAACTTTTCCCTTTGATTTCCAATTTCTGTCATTAAAGGGATTGCTTATTTGTCTTTTCTTTCTTTTTTTTTAGTGTCGAACATGTAAAATTACTGTAGAAACTAGAAACAGAAAAGAAACTACGACCTGAGTTTTGGTTTAGTACATAAAGCTTTAACCTTATTTTTGTTCATGCCTCATGTTTGAATTTTCTTGCTTGATAGTTGTGGCCTCAGTTTATCAAAATCATTTGAAAGAACCTCAACCAACAAGGATTATACTGCCAACAAAAGGGGACCGGTAAGAGTTTATCTACTTAAATTGTTAATGGTATAGGGGACCTGAAATTTATTACTATAATTATACTGCCAACGCAAGGGGACCTAAAATTTATATCCTTGTTTCTGTCCTTGGTCTACATAATTGCATTAGTTTTATGTTTTGGTGTTATTTGAAGGACCTTACAAGCGAAGGGTTCTAGATTGTTGGCTGAGTTCTGTCATGATTCTTCATGCTTAGTATAGGAAATATACTTGGTGATTTTTATTTGAGTATGAGGAGTGTATTTGTTTTGGGATTCTATAATCTGTTTGCTTGTAGGAGCCCTCTTATCAGAGATATGTTTTTTGGTTTCTATAGTTGCTTTCACTTTCTATATACTTTTCCAATTACATCCCTTAATGAAATTTGTTTTTGTTATTGTTTTTATGTGTTGGTCCAAACATATTCATTCTTATTATCAAACTCACTTTCTAAATTTGACAGAGTGATGCATTGTTTTATGTTGTGAAGTTTTTTATTCTCCCCCAACAGAAGATACCTTCACTGATAATAGTGTTCTCACATTTTAGTAATATCATCTCACTTCTTATTTGCTTTCAGTCATTTGTTACTTTCCTCAAGTAGTATGCATATCATAGATCCATGTAGTATCTGCCAAGAGATCATAATGCCTTCACAAAGTTGGCCAGTCAAATCTGCAGACCTCTGAACTTTTAAACATTGGTGATATGGAAGGTCCTGCATTAGACCTTTTCAAATCTAAATTAGAGAGACACAATCTTCAAATAGTTAGCAAGTCAGCATATTCAAATATTTCTTATGAGATGATGTTACATGGAGATAATTTTCATTTTCATGTTTATTCAACAGGGAGACACAATCAAGCACTCATACGATGATATTTTAAATACTACTAATAAACTTTCTTAATAATCTATCATTCTTCTTATTCAAGTTCAAGAACTGCTAATGTTTCTATTTCTGAGTGAAAGGCAAGCTGATTGAAGTTGATGCTTGGTTCTTATCAGTTTGCAAATGTGGTAATATGATTGTATCCTATAATTCATCCTACTGAGTTCCCCCTCTCTTCCAAGGATTGTACCCTTAAGTATATTTTTTTAAATTTCCAATCAAGAGTGTCAATCAGATCTAATATCAAACTTTACCAATTACTGCTATTAAGATGCCATTATTTTCTGTGTTTATATGACCCTTGTATTCTTTTTTGGTTTACCATGATAGGTTCTTAATTGGTGATACTCCCAAAAATTATTTGCTAATGGCCCTAATAACTTGATATGCCTTGGCATAATGGACAAGTTATTACCTTCGTGTTGCTTTGCGAACAGTCATTCTCTCTTTCTCTCTCTCTCTCTGTTTGACCATTGTCCTGCATAAAAAATTATGCCCTAGTCACCATACTCTTACTCAGTGATATTGGCCAAAACTAACAAAATTTGGCATGACAGCTAACTTTTCAGGCTGTTAACAGAATAGATTGAATCAGAAGATTACGTTCAATGTTGTTTATTTACTGGAATTTCCCCCTTCTGTTAATTTTCCTAATACTTCCTACTTTATTCAAATTTTTCAATGAATTAAGTTTGGTCTGTTAATTTTCCTAATACTTCCTACTTTATTCAAATTTTTCAATGGATTAAGTTTGGTGTTATTTTTTCTTCAGTCATCTGAAACTCGCAACATTGGTGACTCACTGGTTGGTAGTAGGATCAAGGTCTGGTGGCCAATGGACAAAATATAAGTATTTCAGCAGCACTTCTGTGTAATTTATTATTTCAGTGGATTAGTTATTTAATTTCTTCCCTAAACAAGCTAGTAGTTTATTTTTTACTATGCCTTTAACATGTTGCTTGCTTTATTTTATGCCAATAATTTGTGGCATTGAAGTACAGATCCATTCCTTTTTGTCCTTACGTTATACATACAAATTTCCTTTTTTCAGGTTTTATGAAGGTGTTGTTGAATCATATGATCCTGTCACACGAAAGCACAAGGTGAGATGCCTGTGACCGATATTATTTTATTTATATAACTTTTCTTCAGGATTATATTTCCTCTTGCTTATTTGGAAGTTGGAATGCATTATGTGTTTTATTATTTTAGACGTGAACCATGCAACAAACCATAGCATTGACTCTAATAATGTGACATCCGTCAAAATCCTCGTATTATTTTACGCAATAAAGAGATTAATTTTTGAGAAAATGTTTTTAAAGAGCATTTCTTTGAATGAATATCTTATTTCACGATTTTAAAGTGATGAATGATTTTTAAAGGAGTGGTTTTCATGGGATAATACTATGAGTTTTAAAATTGAGTTTTTCTATAAAGGAACGGTTATGTATCTAACATTTTTATGCTTTGAAGAAATTGTAATTTTTATAAATGAGTGGTCTTATGAAAAAAATTTTATTTCCTATGCATGTATATGTATGTGTGTACGGTATTGCCATGTATGTGTATGCTTAGGATTTTATTTTAGGACAAGAAGCTCATAGGATAAATTAGAACCATATGGAAATTAATTGGTGGAAGAATGTGAGTAAGGAAAATAGCCAACCAATAGAAATTAGGGTAAGAGCCTTAATTTACTCCTTTTTGTCTAGGTTGATAAGACTTCATCCATGCAACAATTCAAAGTGCCAAAACTACCCCTCCTAAACACACATGGACCGAATTATTTCCAAGGGCAAAAGAGGGAGTTACGGTTTGCCTATAAATAGGCTTAGCCTTAGTTCATTTCCCTTAATTTATTCATTTCTTCATTCCAAACCAAACACTCATCTAAGATACTTATCACACTCTTAGAACATTTAGAGAGAGAGAGAAGGCCGTGAGAGAGAAGGAAGAAGAAGAAGGAGATTCAAGGCTTGATCCAAGGATTTCTTTGAAGATCAAAGTGTTAGAAGCTAGAAGATCATTTTCTCTCGGTGTGTGATTCGAAAACCATAAGGAGTTTAGAGTTAGTTTGGGATTTATGGCTTTGTAATCTTATTTTCGTTTTTTTTTTTGCATGTTGGATTTTGTGGCTTAGTTGATGATTGCATGTGTTGGTTATGCTTTGATCATGAACTTTTAAAAGTTAAAGAAACTTGTAAAATGCTAAACAACAAGTTAGATGATTCGGCCATGGTTAGTAAACCATGTGTTGATGATTGTCAAGTGGACCTAAGTGATTGCATGTTGATTTTGTGCTTAGAAAAGTTGATCTAAGTGATTGCATGTCATGATCTTAACTTGATCTATGATAAAGCTTTGATCTTGAGTCTTGAATGTTATTTTTGAGCAAAAAGACTTGATTTTTCCTTGATGTTCATCACGGTTTTGAAAGAAACCAAGGAAAGCAAGCTTTTGAAAATGATTTTGATACAAAAAGGACTTGATCTATGTATTATGTTCTTTGCATGTTAAAGATTTGAAGCCAAACTTTGATTTATGATGATGGTTATTCGGTCAAGCCTAGAAAACTAGGAGATCATGCTTTGATCATCATGAAAAGGCACATACATGTTGATATTTATTTGATTTAAGAATTTTAAAGTGCATGCATGAGATAATTTAGGTTGAAAAGGTGAGACTTTGGTGTGATAATGGATGTAAATTGTTGTGTTGATTTGAGCTAAGAAAAATAAATTAAAGTTTGTTTATTTTTCATGTAATAGCTCACGGTCTTAAAAAAAAAGGGAGAAATAATTCCATGATTTTATGTCTTTGATTTTAAACAAATCTTACTTTGATTTGTGTGAATTTTCGACCAATGCATGTTAACTAGGTTAAGATTCTTTTCACGAAATGACATGAGGTAATGAATGTGTTTCATGGGTTGATGCTAAGTTAGTTGGTTTGAAATTGTGTTGTGGTTGTTTCTTTGCTATTCGGTTTTGGTGTTGGAAATGGATAAATGAGTTTAGTTACATCAAGAAGAGTTTTCAATGATTTTGGTTTTCTTTTCTTTGCTGTCCAGAAATTATTTTAAGGTATTTCTATTCTAAAAGTGCTTTCAATTGATAAAAAGTATGAGTTTTAAGTACCGTTTGAAATAACAAAAGTTAGATGGAAAAAAAAATATAGCTATTTTTCGGTGTTTTAAGAAGCTAAAACATGGCTGGACCGATTGCATACAACAACCTAAAGTGATCATTTAATTTGTATTATTATGAGTTTTCAAATGATTTTGAGAAATTCCAAGTGCAAGAAAAGATTGGAATTGTTTTGACAAATGATTGTATTTTAAAGAGAATGATGAAAAGAAATAAGAGTTTTCCTATTTTAAGTGAAGAAGAATAAAATGATGTATTTCAATTGAAATAAATTATGACGTAAACGTATTTTTAATACGAGGTATTCTTTAGACGGTGGAACGGAATCGCAAAGAGAAGCGAGAGTCTATCAAGGACAAGGCAATTCACCTGCTAGATTAAGAGGTGAGAGTGCAGTGAACCTACGACGTAGTGGTGTTTAGACTGAATATATGGACTGTGTCAATCGTTGAGATTTATTTGATATACTAAGTGCTACTTGATTATCTGCCTGTTTGTTATCTGAAGATGTTAATTGTTTATCTGTTCAGTTAACCGTAATGCATGATTGGTTTCGTTATGAATCTGATTTCACTGTATTGATACAACTGAGTATATTTTTATTCTGTCTGAACTCTGGCTGTTATTACGTGTGATAATGAGAATCATGAGAAATGAATAAGACCTAAGATTCTATGAAAATCTTAAGGAAAGATGATAAAGTGATGAGATCTGAGAATGCCCCAGTTAAGCAATGATGCTGAGAATGTGCTCAAGGACTCACGGGTGATGATGATTGCCAAGTATCAGATGGATACAAGATACTTATGAGATCTTCCTACGGGAATTATTCGATGTGCTGTGATGCCAAGTGGCTATTGGAAATGAAAGCAATACGTGATACTTTGGGGAACGAATTTAACCCTTAGTGGTCGGGACTTGTCGAAGGGATGAATCAAGGGCGAGCCGACCTTAGGAATAATTTGTTGATTAAAAATATAAAAGACTATAAAAGACTTTAACAAAAGCGGCGAGCAATGAGTGCGAAGTAGTGGAGAGGAAGATACCATGGGTATCTGCGGATACTCAGGTGGAGATTGCATGAGGGGAGGGCAAGGACGGTGAACGTCAAGAAGCCTGGAGTATATTTCTAGGCGGAACGAATTCCACATGTGGCGTCGGGTTGATCGATTCCGGATGGTCGTGGTAAGTTCTGCATCGCGAACTGGAAATAGTACTGTCACCCCCTTGATTGCAAATCTTGAACAGTGAGAGGGACTGGAACGAGGCTCTGTGATTTGCCACTGTACCGGATTTTCTACAGTGTGCCTTGAGTTTATGATTTGAGACTGTACCGGATTTTCTACAATTCTCCTGGCATTGAGTTTTGTTGAGACAACTGTCAAGCCTGTGTGGTAAAGGTCCCGTACTCCTGTTTGCTTCCGACTAGGTTGGATGGATGACCGAGGAGATGTAAACGTGTGTGCTGACTGAATTTCCTCAATGATGGTTTTTCCCCACCTCATTGAGTGAACCGATTTGATAAGACTTAAGAATGATGAAAGATTCAAAGAAAGAAAGTATAAGAGAATCTCTGAAGGATTGAGAAAGACTCTGATAAGATTTGAATACTCGAAAAGATGGTGATGCCAAGTGTATTGATTTATATGGCAATGAGTTGTGATCTTGATGTATTTGGAATATTTTTATATGCCTTGTTTATAAGTGCTTCCTATATGCTTATGTGGATAACATGTTTGTCGTGTCCTTAACCAGGATCAACCTTAAAGCTATGGAAGAGCCTTGAAGAATGATCCCAGACAAGATGTTAATGTAGGACTTTTTAGGATTTCTGAATATCCAGTTGGGATAATCAGGATCTCCCTAGTCAACAATGTGTGTGCTAGTGTCAACTTAGGGATGAGAAGACGTACCTTTGCCCCTATAGCATGGTGGTTCTTATAGGGGATTACCTGTGTGGGTTGTGCCGTCTTGATAAGCTTCCTGAAGAGTTAGAAGGCAAATAGGACTCGTTAAGGATATGATAAGATCATATCCATAAATCCTCTAAATGATAAACATTATCCAAGGCTGTTTTATCTAGCCAAGAGTCGTGGGAATTTAGGAGTGGTTATGGCTTTGACGAGGCTGTAAACGATAAGGATCAGATTGAGAGTCCTGTGCTCGGTGTTAACCTCATCAGTACGTGACCTACATGTAGAAACCCAGTTTGCTCGGTTTAAGTCCGATCGTTGGGCCTGTATCAGTATCATACTTAGTAGGAGTCATGAGGCTTTCGGTCGGTTGAGGCTCGGTCTACTGCAAGTCCACTACATAAGCCCCCCAAGCTCGGTTGGGTGATTTGAGCCCTGCCGAGCTAATAAGACAAGCGAATTATCTTCCGACCAAGCTTTACTAGAACGAGATATGTATCCATTCGAGTAATTTTACTAGAGCTGACGTTTGATTGACCCAGACGCGACCCTTCACTTCTTCCTGTGCTTCCACGTGTCCTTTACTTCGTAGGGAAGGGGAACGTTATGATTTCAAACTCACCAGCGGTGCCACGTGTTTAGTTTTCAATACTAATGGGCTTTTTCTGACTTAGGCCCAAACCTTTTGAGATAGTGGAGGGAAGTTTTAAGGCGGATTTCAAAGGGTGGTTTCACCATTCGTTCTAAACATAACCTTTCAAATTCTCCTTCATCTTTGTTCATCATCTTCCTGAGTTTTTGGAACTCGAAGCCAGAGCTCCTCCAAGACATCCCCAGTGCACGCTTCTTGTTTCGTGGTCCTCGTTCTTCTCTAGTTTCTTGATCACTCATTGTTAGTAGGTAATGAAACTCTTCCTTTCTCTGACTAGTTTTTCTTTTTTCTCTTTCTTCTTTGCTGTCTTGCATGCTCTTTCCTTTTTGCTGTCTTGCATGCGATTGCTTCTGGTATTTACTGTGTGTAAGTGCTTAGAATTTTCTTTTTATGCATTAACTCTGGCCTCTCTTCACTGGTTCCTTGAATAGATTTTTCTAGGGTTTGAACAAATCCCAAGTTTGTTGTTGTGATACCTCCACTGGCCCTTCGAAATTCTTTGTCCGCCTTTATCATTTACTGAGTGATTGCTGTAGCATTTCTTAGGTCTGTTTTACGTTTTGCTGCACTTAACTTCTTAGGGTTGGTACTGAAGCGGCGTTTATCATGAGTGAGGAATCCGTAAACTCTGATGTTCCAAGAACACATAAAGGAGGAAACCCAGAAATTTGTGTTAAACCGATAGCCACGCATTTTCCTCAGACTTTGAAAGAGTTCAGGCAAGGTGTGATTCACTATAGGATTGCCGAGAGGGTAGAACAGAGGAGGTTAAGGAATCAACAGAGAGGTATTTAGACATTTCAATCGGTTTGGGAAATTTCTGCCCTGAAAGGGAGGTGTTCTCCAACCGATCGAAACCGTAAGTATTTGAACTGAAATAGTTAAGTTTTTCTGCTTCTGACTCCAAGTGTACCCCCCGTTTCCTCAGGTATGAAGAGGAAGTGTGTCTCTAATCCCGAACTTTATCCATTTCCATCAGACGCAGATCAATATGATTGGGTGGACCGAGAAGTTCTTGGTACTCAATCTGAGCTCTCAACAGAAATCTCATTAGATCAAACACAGGCTATAATTCTGCCGTGTCCTGGTGATAATGCTGGGAACCAATACTCTATTAGTCCTGTGGATTTGAATGAACGGGTCTGCAGTCAAATTCCGGCGGGTAACCCGGGTTTTTATTTTTATGAAGAAGTCATTACTCGGTTAGGGGTTAGGATGCCTTTTACCGATTTTGAGATAGGTGTTTTGAACACTTTAAGAGTGGCCCCATCCCAGCTGCATCCCAACGCTTGGGCATTTGTGAGGGGTTTCCAGCAAGTGTGCACAGCCATGGAGTGGTCTTGCACTCTTCCAATTTTCTTCTACCTATTTGCTCCTCAATGCAACACTTTTGAGAAAGGATCGGCAAGACGACCCTGGGTCTCACTGAAATCCCGCAATGGCTATACCCTTTTCACCAAGTATTCTGAATCTTGGAAGGGTTTTAAACCTTTTTTCTTTAAATACAACTTTATTGGCAATGGAGTTTGCTGGTTCACCCGACCTGGTGAATCCCGACCAATTCCTCGGTTTCCTCTCCAGTGGACTGCGAGCTTCTTTAACCGATCGATAGCCTCATACTCTTCAGATTGGAAAGAACTGGCTGAACATGAGAAGGAGGTGTGTCGAGCAGTAGAAAGTTACATGAAATCTAATGGGACGATAGAAACTAAGGATATTGTGTACATCCCATCATCGGATGTTAAAGCAGAACTTGGTAAAACTGTTTTCTCTTGGTTGTTTGCATTTGCTAAGTTGATCCGTTCTAATTTTACTTTGTTTTTCTTTGTTCTTTGCAGAAAAAATGGCTTCTCGGCTGGCTTCTTTGGTTCAAGGGGGAAAGAAAAGGAAGACCCAGACAACGAGCACGGCATCCGGGTCTTCAAGCTTGAGTACCCCGAGCCTGAGTATCTCTACTCCAACTGCATCACCAGCCGAGGCGTCTCCTCGGCCAACTTCGAACGTGGTAGCTGTCGGTGCTACAATTTCACTGGGCCCTAGCGGCCAAGTTCAAAACATTTCACCCCTTCAGCCTCAACTTCGTCGCCGACGGATTGATAAAGGAAAAGAGATAGTGACCGAAGGGGCGAACCCTCGGGTTGAAGGCTCAAGTGCTAAGGCTGCTGCTGTTCCTTCTTCTTACAACGCTCCTTCTTCAGCTGCGACCCCTCCGGAAACATCTATATGGGACCAACAATTTGATGAAAGATTTGGTCAATACATCTGTTCTGAGTCTGACTGCACTCGTTTTGGAACTCTTTCTTCTGATCAATGGTCTCGTTGTAACATGACTCTTGCCAAATATCTGCTGCGGGGTGCCAACCTTGCGTATTTTTTGGCTAAGCAACCTGATGGACTTTTCGCTGGTTATAATGCCGAGCAGAGGGAGGCTCGCGAATTGTCTGCTGCTCAAAAAGCTAGCCTCTTAGATGAACTGAATCGTGTAAAGAATGAGTTGGAAAACTTGAAAGCTGATAAAAATGAGCTGATTAAGGAGAGGGATGCTTTGAAGGTTTCCCAAAAGGTTGCTGAAGACAAGAAGAAGGAGGCCGAGGAAGCATTGAAGAGGGAATTAGAGGAGAGCCGACAGAGGATGGAAGAGCTGAGGGCAGAAGTTGAGAGGTCTGCTGTGGTTGCTCAAAAATTGAAGGAGAAAGCCCTTCTACACAAGAAAAAGGCTGCAACCAACTTCTATAACTGGAGTAAAAGCGTCGATGATTCTTTTGTCTCAGCCATCAAGCAAATTCAGTTTTTGAACCCTGAGACTGAGTTCAGGGTGGTCGGAGCTCATCCACTTCATCTTCTCGAGAATGGAAAGCTAATTGATATCGAGGCCAAGGTTGAAGTTGATCTACAAGGTGAGGATCTGCCAAATCCTCTTGTTGATCTGACCGAAGCCCCTGACTCCAACGTTGTTCTATCCGATATTGAGTAGTGATCATTTTTTGTTGCAATTCTGTATGGTTTAATATTTCATTGCTCGTTGTTACCGAGCGTCTTTTCTAGAACAATTTTTGCTTTAACTTGCAGCTCGTTGTAATCGAGCATTAATCTTGTTGCTCGTTGTAATCGAGCATACTTCTTTATGACCATGAACAACTTTTTTACTTCTGTTTAAATTTTAATCTGCTTGCCTTTTATATCAATTGTGTTTGGGTTGCGTTTGTCACGTGACCCTTGATTTTACTGATCAAACAGGCTAATTTAGGAATTGCGTTATTTGAATAAATTATTGTGAGTAGAACTCGGATCGTCGACTTTAGCCGAAGTGGGACCCTCGGACTGCGAAGCAGGGAAAGTAATTTCCTGAATTCGGGCGTTCTATGAATACGTTGTCAAACTCTCATAAAGAGTTGTATCTCGATTTCGCTCGGTGGCTAGCCGAACAAAATGAGGCGTATGTCACATCACAATGTTCATAAAAAAGATTGAAGGAAACTGCTACGTTTTATTAATAAAAGAATACAAAAACGATGTTGCTCGTTTGTCAACTAACTCCTAACAATTGTTTCTAAGCTAAGAAGGATGTTATCCTTCGTTTATTCCACCTAAACATTTTCGAGCAGTAAACTAACCTATCTGTAAAAAGTGAAAAATAAAAAAGGAGCTTAACTGTAATAAACTCTGAGTTTGGCCACGTTCCAGCTGTTGTTGATTTCCATGCCCGAGAGAGTCTCCAATTTGTGAGCACCAGATCCAGATTTAGCTTTCACTCGGTATGGGCCTTCCCACTTTGGCTTCAATTTTCCAACTCCCGCATTTCCTTTGTCGATATCCGCTCGGCGAAGGACTAAATCCCCTACTTCAAAGCTTCGCGCACGAACCTTCTTGTTATATTCCCGAGCTTGCCGCTCCTTCATTTTTCTTTCATGAGCGGCGACGTTCTTTCGAATTTCCTCGAGAAGAATGAGCTCTTCGCTGACCAGATGGTCGTTAGTTTCTAAAGGACGTTCAAGAGTCCTAAAGGTAGGGATTCACTTTTCGATCGGAATGATTGCGTCACAGCCGTATGTCAAACGAAAAGGAGTCTCTCCGGTAAATTAGTGTACAGTTGTCCTGTGTGACCATAAAACGCTCGGAAGTTTATCTGCCCAAGTTCCAGCTGCGTTACTGAGTTTCTTCTTAATTCCATCCAAGATGGTTCTGTTGGCAGCTTCGGCTAACCCATTTGTTTGTGGATGTTCAACAGAACTGAAGTAGTGAGTGATTCCCAAGTCGGCTGCTAGTTGTTGAAAGTGAGAGGCTGCAAATTGTGATCCATTATCAGTAACTATAGCATGAGGCACCCCGAACCGAGAGATAACTTCCTTCACAAAGAAAGATTGAATACGGGCTGTGGAGATTGTTGCTAACGGAACCGCCTCAATCCACTTAGTGAAGTAGTCAACGGCCACTACCGCAAACTTGAGTTGCCCTGGTGCGGTGGGAAACTTCCCAATAATGTCCATACCCCATTGGTAAAAGGGCCAAAGGGCACCGAGAGAGTGTAACTCTTCAGCCTAAGTATAATATGGTCCACTGGATCAGTAAGGCCGTTGTAGTGTGGTACATTAGAAGGGCCTAAGTATCCTTGAGGAGTTTGGAATGCCATAATATGTGGAGTAAAGGGATGACCAGGGTGAAAATCACCCTGATCCTGGTTCATGGTAGGATTAGCATGGGTATTTTGTGGCGGGGGAAGTTGCATTATTGGGAGTGGTTGTGGGTCCATGGTTTGAGGCATTGTATTTTGGGGTTGTATGGTGGGTGGTTGACTCTGTGCAATCCTTGCCATAGCTTGCTGTTGGAGGTCGGCAATAGCTCGTCCTTGTTGTTCAATTAAAGCCGTTTGTCTGTTTAGGATGTTAATCATCTCTTGTTCCCGAGCCCGAGCAGATGCAGATGTTCCATAAGACCTTCCGATGGAGTGGCTATGATGAGAGTTTTCAGGAGCAGTTCTTCCTGGATTCAATCTGGTTCTAGGGGTTGTACTTATGTGGTCGGGATTGGGTGGGACAAGAGGGGTACGTTGGGTATTTTGGCCATGATGTGCTCGAGTTCCAGTGGTCCTGGATGTGTTTCGAGTGGTTGGGGCTGTGCTGCTCGAATCACCATGGGTGGAAGGTGGTGGTGTTGGAGGGTGGTGGTGGTGGTGGTGGAGGCAGTATGGTTCGTAGAACTTGGAGCGGTTGGGGATTGCTTCTAGTCCTAGGATGAGAAGATTGTGGTGTTTGGGAATGAGTAGCGTGATTATTACTACGATTAAGGCTGCGATGAGGGGGTGGATGATTTTGTGAATGGTTTGGTGGCTGAGAATTATTCGCTGCACCAGAATGGGAGGTTCGTGGCGGTTGTCCATTATCTGCACGATTGTGGTTGAGAACATCGCGCAGATCACCAGCAGAATGGGGCTGTGGGTTGTTGTTATCAGCGTTTCTAGGCCTGCCACGGGTACGGGTGATGCGGTCACGGAGGTCACCAACTTGACTTCTGGTGGTAATCATGGTGGTGGTGGGAATGATATGTTATTCAGATCCCCACAGACGGCGCCAATGTCGTGTCCTTAACCAGGATCAACCTTAAAGCTATGGAAGAGCCTTGAAGAATGATCCCAGCCAAGATGTTAATGTAGGACTTTTTAGGATTTCTGAATATCCAGTTGGGATAATCAGGATCTCCCTAGTCAACAATGTGTGTGCTAGTGTCAACTTAGGGATGAGAAGACGTATCTTTGCCCCTATAGCATGGTGGTTCTTATAGGGGATTACCTGTGTGGGTTGTGCAGTCTTGATAAGCTTCCTGAAGAGTTAGAAGGCAAATAGGACTCGTTAAGGATATGATAAGATCATATCCATAAATCCTCTAAATGATAAACATTATCCAAGGCTGTTTTATCTAGCCAAGAGTTGTGGGAATTTAGGAGTGGTTACGGCTTTGACGAGGCTGTAAACGATAAGGATCATATTGAGAGTCCTGTGCTCGGTGTTAACCTCATCAGTACGTGACCTACATGTAGAAACCCAGTTTGCTCGGTTTAAGGTCCGATCGTTGGGCCTGTATCAGTATCATACTTAGCAGGAGTCATGAGGCTTTCGGTCGGTTGAGGCTCGGTCTACTGCAAGTCCACTACAATGTTCAGTTATGATGACATTGTTACGATTATACTGTTCTACATGTTTACGTTACACTGTTCTGTATAGTCTGGTTATATTGTCCTGTTCTATCTATTTTGTTCTATTATTTGTCTGTCTCTATATTTGAGTCTATTGTGAGACCACATGGTCGACACGTAAGTGTTCGGAACACTGACTCTCCCCTATAATGTTGTCGTATCGGCGTTTGCCGGTATTGCAACGGGTAGATGGCGTATCGTGTAGCAATTCACATGTGGCCTCTTCAAGGAGGAACATGGGTGGTTGTCCCTAAAGGATGGATATGGAAAGGAGATACTCGGTTTGATATCGACGATCCCAAACACATTTTGCGAGGGACAAGTTTGGATGTGCATGTGGGGCATGTCACTCTTCGTGATTATCAGGATGGTAGATCAAGGGAACATCATGAGTATGATGGTCAACCCGCACAGTTAGCAGCAGTGACTCCACAGCGAATGAAGGAGGAAGATGTGCGTGACTATGGTCACGAAGTTGATGCGGAATCTAGTGAAAGGATGGAAACCGATGCTGGTTCGGATGGAGAGTGAAGCCTGATGTTTCTGATAGTGTATAGATGTCCTAGTGTCTAAGATCTAGTTCCCAATCGAGGATTACCTTTATGAAATACTAGTAATGTAATCATGCTACTTTTATCTATGTTTTAAAATTAAGTTTCTAAACTTGGGGTATGTAATATTTTGTAACCATTAGCAACTTTTGAAAACTGTTGGAGACGAGACTTCAATGCTACTGGTTTATGATCATATGCTAATGGTAATGATGATGTTATGTATTTTCAATGGTACTTCGGTTGTTGGAAGTTTCTTGTAACATCTCGATTTTTAGTTAAGTGAGGTTGGACTTGTGTTTAAAAAAAAATGGCCTCATTTTTACAACAAACTAATAACAAGTTAATAATAGTTTTGGAAATGAAAATCGGGCTGTTACAGATAATATCCTGGTAGCATATGAAATAAAATAAAGTTACGTGTGTTCAAATGAAATATGGAATATGAAATAGGAAATATAATAAAGTTACTTGTGTTAAAATGATTGTGAGTGAAAGTAATACTATTCAATTTGAAAATCATGAACTATTTGATAACTTGTACAATTATATCTATTAATGTTTCCTATGACTTTTCAACAGATTGTGTATGATGATGATGAGGTGGAAGTATTAAACCTAAAAAGGCAGCATTGGGAGCAAATTTTTGTTGATACTTCACCTGATGAGGTGAGTATAATGCTTGGATGATTGTTTAATTTTTTTCCATATATCATATCACGAATTTAGTTCAAGCATGCTGATATTCTGCAAACAAGAACAAGGACTTACTCTTCACAAGCTTGCTGAGGCATCACATATGTAAGTATGCTATGCCTTTGATATTATATGGATGCTAGTCTGCATGATAGGCTAAAAGGTGTTAGATTTGCATTCTTATTGACATGTTGTAATGGATCAATAGGGATATAACTTCTACCAGCATCTCCAAATGTGAATCTGCAAAATCTGCTGTCAAATCTGAGGATACTTTTGCACTTGACCGGTCCGGTGTGGTTGATAAAGCCATGGATAATGGAAAAAGCACTGTTACAGAGCATAAATCCAAAAGAATGAAAACTGGTTCATGCATCAAAAATAACAAGACTAATGACCGTGCAAAGGAATATTATCACACAGTTCTAATATTCTATTATTGAAAGATAACAACCTTTATGCACGCACTTTCTATGATAAAGTTACATAATTAATTTGTGTTTGTTCTGGGGTGTTATGGCTGAGGCGGATCTCAACTAGCTGCTTTTATGACCGAGTTCCATTGGCTTGGCCATAGATTTCCAATATCTAATGCAAAGACAAGGGTTACCATTTTGACATTTGTACTGGATTCGTCACCTCATCATTTTTTCAAATATGAGCTTAAATACTTATATAGTGTTACATTTTGAATATGTTTAGTTGCATATTATGATGCTTCACATATGCTTTTAAAATATCATATTGCTGATGTTTTGCTTTTTTTGGGTAATCAGAATGGTAGAAAGGTTGTTTGTGGATCACAAACTGGAATTTTACTATTGTATTCATGGGGATGCTTCAAGGATTGCAGGTACTTGATGTGGAATGAGTAGCTATTACATGATGGAAATGATTCTGTTTATAGAGAGGAGAGACATTTATTAGATGTTGTCATTATCTAATATTTCAGGTTCTAACTCATCTGCTAATGTTCTTTCATAATGGATTTAATTTTCAGTCATAGATTCGTTGATCTCTCACCACTCGTTGATCTCTCACCAAACTCTGTTGATACTATGTTGAAGGTTAGTTATTTCAGCATCGTTAGGCTTATACTATCCTGTGAAATTTTTTAATCTTAGCTTGACGAGGATAGGATTATTACTGGATCAGAGAATGGTATTATCAAGTGAGTACTTTGCAGTATGAGAGCATTGTCCCTTTTGTTTGAATCATATTTCAATCATCTATTCTTTCATTTTCCATTTTATTTACATATATATGTTCTTGGTTCAGATTGGTTGGGATATTACCCAACAGAGTCATCCAGGCAACAGAGTCATCCAGCCATTTACATATAAGATGATGATTATTTTTCAGCCTCACATCCCTCACTATTTATTGCGTCTTCATGCCTATATATTTTTTATGTTCTTGTTATTGGCTGCAAGTTTGACCTATGGTTTTATTTGATCTTGTAGCATTCTCTCCTGATAGAAAGTTCCTTGGCAGTATTGCTCATGATCAAATGTTAAAGGTATACTAAGTATTCATATTTACGCAAAATATTCATATTTGAAGGTCATAATAAGTAATATAAATTGATGTTTCAAGTAATGGTCTTAATTTGGATGGTCATTTGCAACATATGGGACAAATGATGGTGTGCACTATGTAGTAAAATAATGTGATGATTTTTATGAATGTGTGTGTAGAGGTAAGTGTTAGCCCTAAGTTAGACTAGGATTAGCTTAGGAGGAAGTAAGGTTGAGTCGTGTTTATGTTTGAAGTGTATGTGTAGTGGATTGTTGTTGTGAATGTTTGAACCGTGTATGAGGCTTATATGATTTATGTTTATTTGAATGATGAATGTGGTTGATTAGGGCCTAGGTATAGGATAAGTGGTAGGTTTGGAGCTAGATTATAATCGACCCAAGCATGTATTAGTGTTTAGAGCGTATTAGTACTCTTTCCTGACCAAATTAAACCATAGTCGATACTCTTCAGCGAGTGCAAGAGTCTAGTGGCGTACTCATGCTGAATGGTATGCCAAATCTAAGTGGGGGAGTAGAACCAAAGTGAAGTAAGTCCCATAGCTTAGAAACCCTTTTTCCTAGATGGTTCTACTATTAAGGATTTTGAACGGAATTTCGGGGACTAAATTCCAATAAGTGGGGGAGAATTGTAACATCCCTGATTTTAGATCCGAGTTAAATTAGGAAAAACCTAAGTTAGAATTCATGAGGAAAACAATAGTAAACCATGGGTAGGAGTTAAGAGTAATGTCTTAGAGTTTGAATTTGTCAAAATTTGGGTTTTGGGCAAAGTAATCGATTACCTTGAGGGGAAGTAATCGTTTACGAGCTCTCTGGTAGAATTACTTTGATGTTGCATCAATTGTAATCGATTACTCTTAAGGAGATAATCGATTATTTCAGGTGATAATCGATTACTTGGGGACAAAGTAATCGATTATCAGTGCTTTGGTTAATATATGATGCTACAAGGTTAATCGATTAATTGGTGGGAGTAATCGATTATTTTAGAAAAGTAATCGATTACTTCAGGTCTGATGCAGAAAAAAAATAAAGTAAGGGCAGAAACGTACTTTTCACCCTTAATCCCCCTATTTCAGTCACACAATCCTTCTCCCTTATCAAAACTCGATCCTCCCTCTTATCTTCTTCCCTTCCACAAATCTTTCTCCCTCTCTTCCTCTTCATGTTCGTCTTTCTCCCTCTCTTTCTCCCCCAAACCACCACCAAGCACCCATTATCATCCCCTCCAACCCTCCTCCCATGGAGACTCATCTTCTCCCTCATACCTTCTCCTTATTCTTCCTCTCTCCTTCACGGATCTCTCTCCCTCCATGAACCCACACACACTATAGCCACCTCAATCACCCAAAATCCATTTCCAAGCCTCACCCATGGGATCTATACTTGATTTTGGGATAGATCCTACACATAAGCACTTCCTCCCTCATTTCTTGCCATTGATGACCCTCTCTCACTTGTGAAGCTCTTTCTCTCTCCTAGTCTTCTCTCTCTCTCTCCTCCAACCTTGAAGAACAGAGTGGAGATCGATCAAGGGAGTTGGAATCCAAGTAGATCAGAGATTGATTCTTGGTTCAAGGAGCTTTGTGTGAGCTCTCTCCTCCTCTAAGGTAAGGGGAGTCTCTTTTCCACACTTTGAGTTAGGGATAGTTAGAGTTTATAATAGGATTTGGGTCTAATAATTAAATTGGGTTGTGGGTGGCAAATTAATAGTTGATTAGAAATGATTAGGGGAGATTGTTGTAGATTTGTTTGATTATGTTATATTATTGGAAATGTTTATGTTAATTCTTTCTGTATGTTATTAAAGTAGGAAGTGAAGAACCCTAGGGAGTCGATTTATTTTAAGCACTCTGAGACATACCTGAGTATGTCGATTGATTTGTTGATATATGATGTCTGTTAAGTGTTATTATTATCTGTTGAGAATTTATATTTGTTCAATAGGTGCTAAATGTGTGTTATTTTGATTAATGAATGGGAATAATGTTAACAATGTTGGAAAATGAATTGATTAAGAGCATGGGAGAAAAGGGAAGTGATGGTTTGAGATGGAATAGTGAAAGAATGAAAGAAAAGTGATATGCGAGGTCGACTGCGATAAGCCGCGAATCGACCAGGCGCGATAAAAGATTAAAACTTATTAATGCGAGGTCGACTGCGATAATTGGAACTTAGTGCAAGGTCGAATGTGTTAAGCCGCACTTCGACCAGGCGCGATAACAGGCTAATATTGATTAATGTGAGGTCTATTGTGTTAAGCCGCGCATAGACCAGGCGCGATAACAGGCTATATTTATATATGCGAGGTTTATTGTGTTAAGCCGCGCATAAACTAGGCACGACAACAGGCCAATATTTATATATGCGAGGTTTATTGTGTTAAGTAGCCCATAAACCAGACTCGACAACAGACTAATATTTATATATGCGAGGTCTATTGTGTTAAGCCGCACATCGACCAGGCGCGAAAACAGGCTAATAATTATTAATGCGAGGTTGATGTGTAAGCCGCACATCGACCAGGCGCGATAAAAGGCTAATAGTTATAAATGCGATGTTGATTGTGTTAAGCTGCACTTTGACCAGACGCGATAAAAAGGTTAATACTTATCTAACTCTTGCAACCGATTGCGATGTGGCGCGAATCGGTTTGTAGGAGAAGTAAACTAATCACACTAAGGAGATCAAGAGAAATAAGGAAAGTATATATTTAGGAAAAAAAATGATATTGAGGAATGAGAATATATTGGAAGCTGATAGCATAAAAATGTTACCTTGTTAAATAAATGTGATATATGTTGAAGGACCAATGCCTGATTTGACTATTATTCTTGAGTTTTTATTATGAGCTATTTACTATCTTTTGATTCACTGTGTTGTGAAAAGGTCTCATCCTTTGTGGTTATCATTTTAGGTAAATTCTGAAGGAGTTTGAGGATCAGAGTGTCGCAGCGGAAGAATGAAAAGAAAGAAATTGTATGTTGTGCTAATTATATTGCAATTGGAATACCCAAAATCTTTTGTAAACATGTTTTATGAAAATAAAATTTCAAGTTCCTTGTTTTAATTACAAACTTTTAAATTGTTATTTTTATATAAAACAATCGGGTGTTACAATCCGCCTCAGCCATAACAGCCTAGAACAAACACAAATTAATTATGTAATTTTATTATAGAAAGTGCATGCATGAAGGTTGTTATCTTTCAATAATAGAATATTAGAACTGTGTGATAATATTCCTTTGCAAGGTCATTAGTCTTGTTATTTTTGATGGATGAACCAGTTTTCATTCTTTTGGATATATGCTCTGTAACGGTGCTTTTTCCATTATCGATGGCTTTATCAACCACACCGGATCGGTCAAGTGCAAAACTATCCTCAGATTTGACAGCAGATTTTGCAGATTCACATTTGGAGATGCTGGTAGAAGTTATATCCCTATTGATTCATTACAACATGTCAATAAGAATTCAAATCTAACACCTTTTAGCCTAGCATGCAGACTAGCATCCATATAATATCAAAGGCATAGCATATTTACATATGTGATGCCTCAACAATCTTGTGAAGAGTAAGTCCTTGTTCTTGTTTGCAGAATATCAGCATGCTTGAACTAAATTCTTGATATGATATTTGGAAAAAAAATTAAATAAGCATCCAAGCATTATACTCACCTCATCAGGTGAAGTATCAACAAAAATTTGCTCCCAATGCTGC
Organism: Crotalaria pallida; assembly: GCA_037953625.1. Classification (NCBI taxonomy): domain Eukaryota; kingdom Viridiplantae; phylum Streptophyta; class Magnoliopsida; order Fabales; family Fabaceae; genus Crotalaria; species Crotalaria pallida. The sequence goes on along the minus strand of CM075651.1, from coordinate 32,307,074 downwards.
CTTTTTAGGTTTAATACTTCCACCTCATCATCATCATACACAATCTGTTGAAAAGTCATAGGAAACATTAATAGATATAATTGTACAAGTTATCAAATAGTTCATGATTTTCAAATTGAATAGTATTACTTTCACTCACAATCATTTTAACACAAGTAACTTTACTATATTTCCTATTTCATATTTCATATTTCATTTGAACACACGTAACTTTATTATACTTCATATGCTGCCAGGATATTATCAAAGTCAATGCTATGGTTTGTTGCATGGTTCATGTCTAAAATAATAAAACACATAATGCATTCCAACTTCCAAATAAGCAAGAGGAAATATAATCCTGAAGAAAAGTTATATAAATAAAATAATATCGGTCACAGGCATCTCACCTTGTGCTTTCGTTTGACAGGATCATATGATTCAACAACACCTTCATAAAACCTGAAAAAAGGAAATTTGTATGTATAACGTAAGGACAAAAAGGAATGGATCTGTACTTCAATGCCACAAATTATTGGCATAAAATAAAGCAAGCAACATGTTAAAGGCAAAGTAAAAAATAAACTACTAGCTTGTTTAGGGAAGAAATTAAATAACTAATCCACTGAAATAATAAATTACACAGAAGTGCTGCTGAAATACTTACATTTTGTCCATTGGCCACCAGACCTTGATCCTACTACCAACCAGTGAGTCACCAATGTTGCGAGTTTCAGATGACTGAATAAAAAATAACACCAAACTTAATCCATTGAAAAATTTGAATAAAGTAGGAAGTATTAGGAAAATTAACACAAGGGGGAAGTTCTAGTAAATAAACAACATTGAAATCGTAAACCAACGTATCATTTTATATCTAAGTCATTTAACTATAAGAAAATAAAAACCAAAATTTTTAGTAACTTCTACCATCCAGAAGGAAAAATACAAAGAAAAAAAATCAGAATCACCGAAGAGAAGAACAAAATAGAGAATAAACTAACCTAATGGAGAGAGAAACGCGACAGTAGTGTTGGTGCCCAATGGAGAGCACAACGAAGACGAAGAGAACGAATTGAAGAACCCAAATGGAGAAAGCACAACGATCCTGAACAAAGAGACCACAACAAAGAAACGCGATTCTAAGCGAAGAATCCCAATGGAGAAGAAACGCGATTTGGGGAGAGTGTCTTGTTAGGCGAAGAACCCTAAGCACAGTGAGAGTTGGGCGGTGCGGTGCGGCGTGGTGGTGGCGGCGTGGTGTGGTGGGCAGTGAAGAACTAAAGAAGAGAAGAACAAGAATAAGAAGAAGGGCTAGGACACAAAGAAGAAAGGAAGAATGATTTTGGATGTAGGAACTACTTTTCATACTGGTCGTCAAAATGAACCACTCTTGTATGAAACAATGCCAACTTTCAGATCGGTTATGCATCGAAACTAGTCTCAATTAATATATTTTCAGACTGGTCATTTAAATGAACCAGTCTTGTTTAAACTAATTCAAACTTCCAGACCGGTTCCGCACGGAACCGGTCTTAATGCGGAACCGGTCTTAATGAAGTGGTTTGAAAAATATATTTTGTACTAGTGTTAGTTTTAATGAGAATGATGTTATTTGGTGTATTATTTATCTATTCGCAAATGAAAACCTTCATATACACCCCAATTAAGTGGGTCAAATCCGAGCTACATGAAATATATAAAAATAATCATTCATGTTATCCCATGACGATTATCTTGTTTTTTGTTCTATGAAAATATCTTAGTAATTACCACTATGAGCATATCCTACATTCAAACAAGAAATAGTGACATTGCCTATTATATATAGGATTAAAGGATATATTGTTAAAATATTAATCAAAATCCAAACAAATTCATATTTAAAGACAACTGAACTTACATGGCTACAGAGATATCCGTTGCTTTTCAATTGCCTTATTGCGAATGGGCTGCAAACAATAGTAATAGTGTGTCTACATTGTTTGACAACTGCATCTGAGTAGAGATCTTCAGCAATAGTTAAACTATGATAAGAAATCTTCTCCATTTGTTATTAATTAGTTCTTGCCTGTCACATGAAATAGAAAATATACAAGTTCATAGTCTGAAGGGAACTATCCAACATACTTTTGGAAAGAAATGATGCCCTCAACGAACAACTTTAATGAGCTCAGACCAATATAATCATCTTCAAAGCAAAATTCTTAAAATTGGGATGCGTGGATACCAAAATGCAAGTTCAAACAAAATGAATGCATGAAACATTTAATTCTACCATACATAAAATTAATATACTTGTCTATAATACAAGTTAAAAATCATTTTGATGTAACGCTATCATCAAGTTTAAGATAACATTTGTGAAAGAATAATGTTTGCGATGCAAATATAATTTGAAAAATATACCAATGAGTATAGCTATATGTAAGATGGAAACATGTTTTACACTTTGAGTATTAGATAGTTGTTTACTCATACTTAGAATTCTCAAATATTATTCACTTTAATTTAATTTACTTAATTCAAGTTAGAGAAATAATATTAATTAAAAAAACAGCATTAGTATGTTGGAAAAAAAAATAGTTTTCTATATTGGAAATAAGCTTTAACTTGGTAAACTATTATAAAAATAATTATTAAAAACATTACAATGGAATAAATAAAAATCAAAGGCATTTAAACTAACTAAAAAAAATACTAAAATACACGAAATAAAAGAAATTATTAAGATAATAAATGCAAAAAAAATGAAGATTATGAAGATGACTACTTCTACCAAAATAATGCAAAAAATAATAAAGAAAAATAAAATAAAATTACCTCAATTGTGGTTTCTAAACATGTCTCTATATATGGATTATGAACCAAAGTGAAACAACAACCCGTAAAGATAGAGAACAATAATAGAAAAGCTTTTACTATAGCAACTCAAGCTTCAAGTATTATATTATCTCCATGCATGAGATAAGCGTGTCTATACCAACGTTATATATAAAAAAAGGAAGATAGAAAGATCTTCGAACATCCGATGTGGGATTATTTTGCTTTAAGAAACATTCGAGCAATGTGGGGTTAGAGTTTAAACAATCATATAAATGTAGTGTACAATGTAACATCATGATTTTCGTTTGTATTATAAACTTTGATTTTTCTAAATTAAATGATTAACCCTAAAAATTAATCATTAGAACATTGAACATCTTAAAATACCCTGCGGTATTTACGAAAGTACGTCTTACTTCTATATTTTAAAGTGGATTTATTTAAAACAAAGACCCTACATGAAAGATATAATTTCTATTCTTTCCTTTGATATTAATATGGTCAACATTAAATAATTTTAAATACATCCAAATTTTCTTGTCATGATTTTTATATGTATTTATATGGTCATTAGATTTTATTGTTAGTAATTTTTATGAATTAATAAACAAATAAAAAAAAAGAACAAAAGAGGAAAACCCTAGGTCTTGTATGTTGTTCCTCTTCCTCTTCCCTTACCAGCAGCCGCCAAGACCCCCCCCCCCCAATTCTTCTTCCTCATGATGCTCGATCTCTCCCTCCGTTCCAGTCGCCACCCACCTTGCCGCCCGCCATGCCAACCACCAGCAACAACCGTACAACCCCAAGCCGTCGAACACTTCTCCTCCTTCTCCGTTCGCGACCACCCTTGCTTCCACCGTCGCGAACCACCACGACGATCCTTCCTTTCGTAAACCGTTCTCCCCACTTCAACCTTTCTCCTCTTCGTCCATCAAATAACCACGAACTCCCTCTGTTCCCGTCGCGCCGCCACCATCCAACTCAGTCACCAGCACCTCCACTTTCGTCCCTCTCGGTTTGTCGTTGGGAGAATCGCAAACCGAACCACCAAGGGCTGCGATTGGTTAGACTCGCTTCAGCCTTGGCGCGATCGAACTGAATCGGCGTGGGGACGCTCGCCGCCACTCGCGGCCACCCATAAAGCTATGATCGTTGTTCGTGTTCTCTCTCTTTCCGTCCAGCAATCGTGGTGCTCCGGGTTCCTGTTGCCGCTGCTAAGCGCCGCCGCTTGTGGTCCAGTCACCCCTGTGACTTGGGGTCTGCAAAACCGCCTCTCCCTCCCTTGTTCTTGGTTGCACCGCCGCTGCTGTGGTTGTTGAAGGAAGCTCGCGAATCGCGAGCCTCCGATCTCACCGACGCCGTTATCGTCATCGGCCACGGTTACGGGTTCGATCCAAACCATCATCACCAACATAGTCGAGGAGTCAAACCGACCCCAGTCGTGTAAGCCGTAGTTGCCGCTGGTGGAATTGGACTAGTTCGACGTAAGCTGCAGCGGGATCACCTCACCGAGCCGTAAACCAGGTTCTAATAGAACCCTGAGGTAAGGGGTTCTTGATCGAGGCCGTACCCGATCAAAATAAAAGGTGTTTCTTCTGTAGTACTAGGAAGGTGATCCTAGGTCGTTTCCCAGCGAATATCGGTCTAGGCAAAGTATCAAACACGTAGTGTGCAGTAAAATGGGGGGGTTTTTGTGTGTGACAAATGTGAAGAACAAAACATAAACAGAATATAAAAACTAAGAAAATCAGAAACAAAAGCGGGCAAACCCCTTTGGCTACGTACACTACTCAATCCTAGCTCACTAAAGATCGATTCCTCTCCTCTCCTCTGTCCAACTCGTGATAACCAAATACTAAGCGAAAATTCAGTTATCACTCCAAACCCTAACTTCTAATTAAGCATCAGAAACCAGAATTGGAGTTTTTACGAGTTAATACAAATTAAGCATTTATATTCATGTATTATCTCTACGAAATGGAATTAAGCAAACCACTACACATCGATAAACATGAAAACAGAGAAGAGAAAATGAAATTGCATTAATAACAAGAGCTCAAGAGTAGATAATACAATACCAAAGGGATTAACCCTTGAAGTCTAGCCTTCCATGGCCATAAATGAAGAAAAACGAGTAGAAATGGGGAAGAACAAAACCCTAGCAGCCACCACCACTTGGGAGAGCCAAGAGAGAAGTTCTAACCTAGAGAGAGAGTGAGAAATCTGAAATGGGAGTGTGTCTTTGGAGGTTACACGAATTTCCCCTCTTAAGACACAAAATGGGCCTAAAACATGGGCCCAAATCCTAAGAAACACTATTCTGAACATTACAATTAAAAAGGGACCTAAATGCAAATTACAATCTTCACTTCAATACTTCAATCTTCATTTCCAAACTTCCCAAAGTGTCCTTGTGCCAAATATTACCTGAAAATAGAAATAGAATTAATTAGGCTAAATAATTCCAAATTAAACAATATTCGGAATATTAGTCCAATAAACTCTAAATCAATAAATCAAGCTAATCAATGTCAAATGGGCAACAAGTATCAATAATAGGAGTAAAATGATGCAAGGAATAATGGGAAATGAAATGCTCATCAAATACCCCCACACTTATCCTTTTGCACTCCTGGGCAAAACCAAAAGATAGGACTATGAAGATCAATATGCACCAAAGTGAATCATGCAACAAGATGACTACAACTAAGAAATGCTAACCTAAGAGATTACATACTTCACAATGAATTCTAGGAAATGCAAAGAAATGGGCAAACTCAAGCACACAAAATGGTTAAGGATCAAAGAGTCAAAGCATCCGCGAACATCATCCAATTACTTCAAGTATGCAAAGAAACCAATGACATCAAGAGGATAGTCACAAAGATGATAGAAACTCACAAGGATCACTCAAAAGTGTTTACACTCAAGTGTTTGGGGTTAATCATTATTTACACTCAAGGCACATCATGAAAAACAAACACAACCATAAGCTTGACAAGCCTCTAACATCAACCATCAACACACATGCACAAAATGATCAAAAGGTCTTTTAAGGGTTGTAATGGGGCCAAGGACAAGGTAGGATAAAAATATGGGAATGTAGCTAAAACCAAGGGAATAGAGGAGCAATGGGGAATAAGTAAAAAGTAAGCAAAATCCACCCCAAAATCAACAACCACTAATTCCAATCCTCTTTGCCTCAACAACCTTTTATTCACTTTTTTTTTCTTTTTTTTTTCTTCTTTTTTTTTTTCTTTTTATTTTTGCATTTTTTTTTATTTTTTTTGTTTTTGAGAGATATACAAAAAGAAAAGAAGAAACAACACAAATGGCATGAAGATGAAGCCATAGCTACAACAACCAAAGAGGCATAACCAAGAACTCAACCAATTGAAGCATAGAGCACACTTCTTACCTAATACCCATTCCCAAAACAATTCCAAAGCTCCAAAATTCCCTAAGGTTAGGACAATCATGGTTTTTCAGTCATAGGCTTGTAATGAGCTAAAGAACAAGGAAAGGGATAAAAAGGCTCAAAGGGGCTAGCAAAGGATACATTCATTCAAGGTAGGCTCATATGGCTAGTAGCTTATTCAAGAAAGAAAGTGCCTAAATCATTTCAAAATGTGCATGAGCAATCAAGTATCAACAAGAGTCAAGTCAAGTTCTAGAGTGCAAGTAATCCAGAGTGCAATCACACATGAAAGAAAATTAGGTGGCATATATAGCAATCCACCCACAATTAAGGCTCAAATCCTCACAAAAGGGACAATTCTATCACAGTGTTACCACCTCTTAATTATCAAAAGCAACTTTACACACAGAAATGCATGAATTCAGACACGAGATACCAAAACTCTACTAAAATGAAGCAAAAACATGCAAGAAAATGCCCAAAACTAAGCAAAACCTAAAAAAATCAAAGCAAAATATGCAACCTAAACTACTCTCCCCCCCACACTTAAATCACACATTGTCCTCAATGTAACACAATCAGCAGAATCAGATAGATATAGACAAGTGCAATGAAAGTAGTGAAGAAGGAGAAAAGAAAACTCCCGAAGTCATGGTGGGAAGAAGGTGAGTGCTCTCTTCAGCGGATCGAATGCCATCTTGCATTGGTCTCCTAATCGAAGGACTATGTTTCTGAAGTTCACAAGTGGCACCCCAGGTAGATATGCTAAAGTCCATCCGACTGCCCTCTTGTTCTGTCTAATCATATCTAGCAGTTTCTCCTCTTGATCAACAGAAAGTGAGGTAGAGATGATCACTGGGAGTTTCTGCTCATCCTCAAAGTAAGCATATTTGAGATGAGGAGGGAGGGGCTCCAGGTCCAATGAGGGTGCCTGCATAATGGATGGAACTAAAGGGACAGTAGAAATGGATTCTGCTGCCTGCACCTGAACAAAAGAATCAGACTCTTGCATAACAGAGAGGGGGTTAGCAAAATCTATAATATGAGAGTCATCAACAGATGCAGTGTCAGAAGCTAGAAATTGATCAATGCATGACATGCACATTTTGGAATCAGTACATGCAGGACAAGAAAATGAGTCTGTAAATGATGGCAAATCAGGATCATGCAAAACATCAAGCACATGTTCATCAATCTCATCAAGAAAGTCTATATGAAAGACAGAGTGATCCTCAGGAAAATGTTTCATAGCATGGAAAATGTCAAATCGGATCACACTGCCATCAAACTCCATGGAAAGTGAACCTGAATGCACATCTATCTTGGTTCGGGCTGTTTTCAAAAATGGCCTCCCCAAAATAATAGGAACAGCATTACGGGGGGAGTCATCTTCCATATCAAGTATGTAAAAATCAGCAGGGAAGATCAGCTCTTCAACCCGAACCAAGACATCCTCTATCAAACCTGCAGGGTGGGCAGTACTTCTATTTGCCAATTGAATCACCACACCCGTAGGTTGAAGAGGTCCAAGAGAAAGAGACTTAAAAACAGACATAGGCATGACATTTATGGATGCTCCTAAATCTAGCATAGCATTTTCAAACTTCACATTGCCTATGATGCAAGGTATAGAGAAAGTTTCGGGATCCTTACATTTTTCAGGAATGTGAGGGATAGGTTTACCTATGAGAGCGGAGACATTCCTTCCCATGCTTATCCTCTCATTGCCCTTGAGTCTTCTCTTATTAGTGCACAACTCCTTAAGGAACTTCGCGTACCTTGGAATTTGTTTTATTACATCAAGAAGGGGTATGTTGACTTCCACCTTCCTGAATGTGTCAAGAATATCCTTGTCCACCTCTTCCACCCTTTTGTTTTGAGGCACTCTTGGTGGGAATGGAAGAGGAATGGGAGGAGGTTGGAGGACAATAGCAGGTTTTGTGGTTGAGCTTGAGGAAGGTTGAGTTGGATGACTCTCCTTGGTGCTAGGGTGTTCACCTTCCTCTATCACTTGGCTCTTCCCTTTAGAGGAAGCTAGAGCATCATTGTTGAGGTGAGGTTGTGGTGTGGGTCTGACAATCTGCTTTCCTGACCTCAGGTTGATGGCACTCACATTCTGATTCTGAGGGTTGATCACTGTTTGGGAAGGTAACTTGTCAGAATTTTGAGATTGCAAGTTGTTGAGAGAAGTTGCCATTTGACCCATCTGATTTGTCAAAGTCTGAATGGATACCTCTTGTCTCTGAATGGCTGCTCTAGTTTCTTGTTGAAATTGGAGGTTTTGCATGGTCATTTGCCTCACCAACTCCTCCAAGGTAGGTTGGTTGGATGGAGGGGCTGATGGTGCAGGATGAACCACTTGCTGTTGTTGTTGCCTTTGCTGTTGGATTGGAGGAGGTACATATGGTGGTCTGCTCGGTCCAGCGGTGTTCTGAAATGGAACATTAGGAGGAGGTTGTTGTTGATCAGACCACTTCAGATTGGGATGGTTCCTCCATCCAGGGTTGTATCTATTGGAAGAGAGGTCATGATTGTGTTGTTGTGGACCTCTATTGTTGTATATGTTTGCCGCATAGGCCTCGGGTTGGTCACCACTGGTCATCGGCTGTTGCTGCTGAAGGGAAGGGCATGCATCTGTGGGGTGCTCAATGGATGTGCATATGCCACACACTCTAGCAGGAAGTATCATCTTTTTCTGATTGACAGCCAATTGTGTGACCAATGTTGTGAGAGAATCAATTTTCTGCTCAAGCTTCTCAACCTTGCCCGAGTCTGCACCAACATCATTTACATCCCTCACAACTATTGCATCACTGTTGCTTCTTGCATGGAATTGTTGACAGTTGGAAGCCATCTTCTCAATTTTGCTCCTGGCTTGTAAGGGTGTCATATCTCCCAATGTACCACCACTTGCAGCATCTACCATGTTTCTTTCCATGAAGTTGAGACCTTCATAAAAGTACTGGATGAGAAGCTGCTCTGAGATCTGATGGTGAGGGCAGGAAGCACACAACCTCTTGAATCTCTCCCAATAATCATAGAGACTCTCTCCATGTTGTTGCCTGATACCAGAAATTTCCTTTCTGATTGCAGTGGTCCTATTTGCAGGGAAGAATTTTTCCAGAAATGCCCTCTTCAAGTCATCCCAGCTTGTGATGGAACCAGGGGCCAAGTCAGATAACCAATCTTGTGCTAGACCCTCTAAGGAATGTGGAAATGCTCTGAGACAGACATGATCCTCTTGCACATCATGTGGTTTCATTGTGGTGCACACTATATGGAATTTCTTGAGATGCTTATGAGGATCCTCACCTGCAAGACCATGAAACTTGGGCAACAAATGGATTAGTCCTGTTCTAAGCTCAAAAGGAACATCCTCATCAGGATACCGGATACACGAGTCTTCAATAGTGAAGTCAGGTGCAGCCAGCTCCCTAAGTGTCCTTTCCCTTGGTGGGGGTTGAGCCATGTTATCACAATGTATAGAATCAGATTGAATAAAAGTAGAAGGAATAGAAGAAATAGAAACAAAATCAGAATTAGATGGACTATAAGATGACTCTGACTCACTACCTAATGACTGATTCCTATTTTGTCTAACTAATCTGTGATAAGTTCTATCAATTTCAGGGTTATAAGGATGCAAATAACTTGGGTTGCCCCTAGTCATGTACTGAACAGAACAGCATCAACCATAGCATACTGTAACAGATATGCATGACCAAAATCGGCAACAAAATTTATTATTTTTTAAAAATTTTTTTCTTTATTTTTTTCAGCACCCTAAAATCATGAAAACATATCACAGAAAGTTTGAGGACAAAATTCAAAAGGGAACCAAGTCAAAGAATTAAAACAGTGACCAAAAACTAAGAAAATAGAACTTGTAAAATAAAAAAGAAATAGTAAACAGGCTTTTTCAGGATCCAAACGAAGGGGTTTTCTGACGAAGTGAGAAAAATCAGATTATTCAGAAAATTCCCTTCGATTTGATATAAAATTCGTCCAATTCCGACAACCTGATCAAAAGTTATGCCTATTTATAGTAAGTGCTGCTAAAACATGGAAAATTTTTTCTGGAACTCACAACCAGTGCATATCTAAGTGTCTGTGATGCATCAACACACTAATATATGATGAAACAAGTGTGGATACCAATTTTCGTGCAAAAATTCCACCCGCAGCTATGTTGAATGGCACTCACAGAATCACTAGAATAACATCAGTTGTGCAGAACAGCAAATCAGCAAACAGGGCAACTTTCAATCAGTTATCAGAATGCTTATTCACACACTAACTACACTAACTAATCTAATTAACTACTGTATGATCTTTGGCAAGAACCGATAGTTCCCCGGCAACGGCGCCAAATTTTGATCGAGGCCGTACCCGATCAAAATAAAAGGTGTTTCTTCTGTAGTACTAGGAAGGTGATCCTAGGTCGTTTCCCAGCGAATATCGGTCTAGGCAAAGTATCAAACACGTAGTGTGCAGTAAAATGGGGGGGTTTTTGTGTGTGACAAATGTGAAGAACAAAACATAAACAGAATATAAAAACTAAGAAAATCAGAAACAAAAGCGGGCAAACCCCTTTGGCTACGTACACTACTCAATCCTAGCTCACTAAAGATCGATTCCTCTCCTCTCCTCTGTCCAACTCGTGATAACCAAATACTAAGCGAAAATTCAGTTATCACTCCAAACCCTAACTTCTAATTAAGCATCAGAAACCAGAATTGGAGTTTTTACGAGTTAATACAAATTAAGCATTTATATTCATGTATTATCTCTACGAAATGGAATTAAGCAAACCACTACACATCGATAAACATGAAAACAGAGAAGAGAAAATGAAATTGCATTAATAACAAGAGCTCAAGAGTAGATAATACAATACCAAAGGGATTAACCCTTGAAGTCTAGCCTTCCATGGCCATAAATGAAGAAAAACGAGTAGAAATGGGGAAGAACAAAACCCTAGCAGCCACCACCACTTGGGAGAGCCAAGAGAGAAGTTCTAACCTAGAGAGAGAGTGAGAAATCTGAAATGGGAGTGTGTCTTTGGAGGTTACACGAATTTCCCCTCTTAAGACACAAAATGGGCCTAAAACATGGGCCCAAATCCTAAGAAACACTATTCTGAACATTACAATTAAAAAGGGACCTAAATGCAAATTACAATCTTCACTTCAATACTTCAATCTTCATTTCCAAACTTCCCAAAGTGTCCTTGTGCCAAATATTACCTGAAAATAGAAATAGAATTAATTAGGCTAAATAATTCCAAATTAAACAATATTCGGAATATTAGTCCAATAAACTCTAAATCAATAAATCAAGCTAATCAATGTCAAATGGGCAACAAGTATCAATAATAGGAGTAAAATGATGCAAGGAATAATGGGAAATAAAATGCTCATCAGTTCTTTACCTTGCTTTAGAGAGTATTTTCTTATTAGTTTATAATACTTGCTAAGAATACGTGGGTGTGCTTGCGACTGATTTTTCGGGTAATTAATTCAGATTAAATATAAAGTAGGAAAATAAACGAAATGAGCCATAAATTGATACTTGTGAATGAATATGCATGCTAAATGCTATATGTTATCATGTATGTTTGTTGAAGGACATAAACTCTGGTTGTTAATTGTGAATGATTATAAGTGATTATTATTTGTATGCCTGGTTAATTTAAAGAAATATATGTGTATAATATCAGTGGTAATTTGAGGAAGAGAACAATTAAAAAGGAAAAGTAGGAACTTGGTAAATTGAATGGTTGAATTGTGATGTTAGTGTGCTAAAAGTGTATCGCATGATGAATTGTCCATAAATAAATGGTAAATTGTTATTAAGGGTGTGAAATGTGAATACTTGTTATACTTAGCATTACTTGAACATTGGAATAGTGATAATTATGAAAGTGAAATTTGTGGTTACTTGGTCATACATGTGATGATATTTGTGATTGACATGGCTAGGTGAAAATAAACGGAATTGGTCGACTAATAATGACATATAATATGGATAACTAATACTGGATAAATATGGTGATGTATATAGGCCTTCGATTTGGGGGAGATATACATCATAATTGGTGATGTATTGTAGGCCTTCGATTTGGGGGAGACAATACAACGTAACTGGGGCGATGTATGTAGGCCTTCGATTTGGTGGAGACATACATCGTCGATGGTGTATGTATGTAGGCCTTCGATTTGGTGGAGACATACATACACCCTAAGTAAAAGGAAAAAGGAAATGACAATGGATAAAATAAGGTAATCGGTAATGGATAAGCGATGTATGTAGGCCTTCGATTTGGGGGAGATATACATCATAATTGGTGATGTATTGTAGGCCTTCGATTTGGGGGAGACAATACAACGTAACTGGGGCGATGTATGTAGGCCTTTGATTTGGTGGAGACATACATCGTCGATGGTGTATGTATGTAGGCCTTCGATTTGGTGGAGACATACATACACCCTAAGTAAAAGGAAAAAGGAAATGACAATGGATAAAATAAGGTAATCGGTAATGGACAAGCGATGTATGTAGGCCTTCGATTTGGTGGAGACATACATCGTGATTGGTGTATGTATGTAGGCCTTCGATTTGGTGGAGACATACATACACCGAAAGTAAAAGGAAATGAATAAAGGAAAAAGGGGATAAAATTGGATAAGATAATGGTAATGGAGAGCGATGTATGTAGGCCTTCGATTTGGTGGAGACATACATCGTAGATGGTGTATGTATGTAGGCCTTCGATTTGGTGGAGACATACATACACCGTAAATAAAAGGAAAAGGAATTAAAGGAAAAAGAAATAAATAAATGGTCAAGGTAATGTAATGGAAATGGAAAGGATTAAGGAAAGGAATATGGATAAAGGAAAACGGATAAAGAATGGAAATGTGAATGTATGTATGTAAGCGTAGAAGTGAAATTGAAAAGAGAATGAGAAATATAAATGGAATTGTAAAATGTGAAATTAGAACGTGAAAGATAAATGACGAAGAGAATGTGAAATGTAAAAGTAAGTAAGTGATGTGTTTGGAATAAGTGAAATTTGTAACTAGATGATAACTGATAATGTGTGTGAGAGGGTTATTCACTAGAAAGTAGATAGAAGAATGAGATTAATGAGAAAATATGGAAAAGCTAATATGGACATAATGAACCAGAGATGAAGAAATGAGATTGATGTTTGTGTTTGAGCATGCTGGTTTGATTAAATGGAATTATGTGTGCTATGTACTAATTGTATTTGACTTGGTAGGTCATTATGTCTAGTTAGAAACTACTTTCTATTTCATGTGTAAAGCTCACCCTTGCAACCATTTTTACAGGTTCAAAGTTTGAGCTGACACAGTTTCCGGCCGAGCAGGAGTACACTCCACACCGTGGAGTGTAACTTAGTTAAGAGGGAATTATATTCTTTTTATTATAATTAATTTAATTTGGTGTTAAAATAATTCGTTGTAAGCCCTGAGTTTTGTTTTACTCTGTTAGCAGGGCATGAAAATCAAATTAGTATAATTATAAATATTTTCTGAACTGTACTGGTTTGACATGTTATAAAATGTAATTTTTGGGAAATCCGAAAAACAGAGGAAGCTCTGTCCGTTTTTCCGGAAAAAATATTCTTAAGTATTTTAATTTAAAAAGAAATTTTCAAGTACCATTTTTATTAAAATCCTAAATTAACTAAATAATTGTGAGGGTGTTACATTAATATGGTATCAAAGCAGTTTCCCTCGGCCTTTGGAGTTTGGACTCACAACTCCTATGGTTTACTCACAAAGCGAGTAACCATTAGATATTGAAATGTTTAAATTAGTTTGATAGGGTATATATATGTATATATGCTTATTGGTGAGATGGTATTAAATGTGTGTAAGTTTAGTAATTTTATACTGAAAATTAAGAGTTCTTATCAATTGGATAAATACATTCTGCTTGCTCTATATGTGTTGCATGACTTAGAAGTATAAGTTTGTTAGCATAAGTTGTTGTCTACCTGGGTATATAGTTGTCACCCATAGAGTGAGATGAGTAAATTCCCTTGTGAGATGTTAATCTCTAACTGGTGGTTTATCGTGACAGCTACCTTATCTGGCTCTTAGCTAAGGGAATTTTCCCTAAAAACCAAAAATTAGTTCTTGCAGGTGTCAATGTTTAGAAGGAGTAACTAGTTGACCAAACCCTTGTGAGTAAGTCTTCTTATAAAATTACTTCGGACTAGTGAGCCGGGTGAAAAAGATGAGTAAAGAGGGTTATGACTAACTGAGTGTGTCACGTCAACGACCTTAGTGATCTTTGTTAAAACTCGGAGGAAAAATCTTTCGTGGTTATGTGTATAGTAGATAAGATTCTTACAAGTCCCTTAGCACCTTGAACAGGTGGTTATGTTTGAGTGCTTTGGCGATAGGTATGGATGCTCTTATGAATTGCGAGGAAATGTTGTGAGGAGAGAAATCCTAGGGTGTGGTTGTATGGTGATACGATTTTCCCTGTACTCATGAAAAGCGTTACGTCGGAATATTGCATGCCGAAACCTTAGGAATTAGAATTTAGTGGACTTAGAATAATATCCCTTAATTCGTAGTTGAATTATTGGCCTGTGTTTCAAACTTCATAAAGTGTTCAAATCCAATTTCCCCATTTGTGGTATTGTCATATTCGGAAAACGTGTAATTATCAAGACTAAGGGCAGTGAAAGACCCCAACGGGCTAGGGCATGCTAGCTGCCACCCCAACGGGAAGGATTAACCCTTGAGATTGAACCAAAAGCACGAATTCCAAATATGACACTTTAGACAAAATAATTTCAATAGCATTTCCATGCATCAAAAACCGTGATTGAAGTCGTGCCACTCATTCTATAGGTCTTTTGTTTCCCTTCACGTATCAAATCTACAGACGGTGTCCCGAATTTGGAGCGTTGATTCGGCTGTGCAGAACCTTAATATTTTCTTAGCGTCTTGAACCTTTATTTCTTCGTCTAAATCTTGACATCTTAGATATAAATTGTTGAATCTAGATTTCATTTTTTGCGAATATCGATTGATTGTGAATGAATTTTATTAATTCATGATACACTCGTTAATGTACAACTTCTTAAGTACATTATACCCTTCATTTCCAATCCAATTGAACGCTTGAATACAAACCAAAAGTTTGCCTCTTCTTATTTTGCATGGGTTGGATCCTACATACCCCCATGGCCTTTCGAGATCAAATGAGATTTCTCTATTGTCATTAACAATGGAATTTCTTATTTTGAACAAGACTGACTTCTTGTGTTTCAAATATAATTAGAGAATTGTTAGTCCTTTTCCTTTAATCATGTACCGGTTCGTGAAGGCAACCTACAGTTATGACTTGATAAGTCGACACCTGAATCTATCTTTAGTTCTTAATCCTTACAATCTCTTATACACCAAGAGGTTTGATTATCTTGTCATTCTTTCCAATTCCACTTGCCTCGTGACCGTTGTAGACTCGAATTGTCTTCTGCAAAGTTTGGATACCACCAACTGTTATCCCATATTGTTGTGTTGCTGTCTAATTTAAGGATCCTAAGCCCCCATGCTCGTTAGGAGTAGAGTAATAGGTGTTAGAATCCTCGAGAGAATCGAGCTACATTAGATTTCAGCAAGCCATCAGGTACCATTACCAAGACTAATCAAGTCAACCATCACTCCTTAGAAAATGCGTCTTTCGAAAATTCCTTATTGAAAATGCGTTCTCCGGGATAATTTTCGTGGTCTTCTCGCTTTATGTATACCTAGCCATGCTGCTGTCTCTCAATGCCTATGGTTTCATGATCATTCCATGTTGGCGGTCTACCCATACTCGTCGTTCAACAGATAGCATGGACCTTCTCAACCTTGTCACCCAGCACATCCTTGATCACCTTGCAAAGATCATTAAACTTCTCCTTGAGTGCTTCATGTTTCTTCTTCTCATCTTCACTCTTTTCGAGCCTCCGGCATCAAGTGGGAGAGCTTAGAAGTAGACACGAGAATTCGCCAAATCGTAGAAATTCAGTATAACCCAATGCTTCTCAACAGGTGCCACCTTCAATCTCGAAGAACCGTCAAGAAGTTAGATAGCAGATCCTTAGAACTGACTAAGCCTATTATTTGACATAGACATAACCAGGTATGTCGATGCCAAGTGGGGGAGAACATAGTAACCCAACGGGAATCTAGTCCAAGTAACCATGAAATGAGGGGATGTTAAGAGGAAACAAGAAGGAAAGTCAAGCGCGAATGAGGCATATATATTCAAGGGCGAACATAAAGATTCTAAGAAGAATGGATTGCGAAGTATCTTAAGTAGAAGAACGGAATTGATGGGGAAAATAAACAATGTGGTCGAAAATCACGTCAAGGGATGGTTCTCCATTTATGGAATTGGTCGGAATTTCGGGGACGAAATTCCAGTAAGTGGGGGCTAATTGTAACATCCTGATTTTCGTTTGTATTATAAACTTTGAGTTTTCTAAATTAAATGATTAACCCTTAAAATTAATCATTAGAACATTGAACATCTTAAAATACCCTGCGGTATTTACGAAAGTACGTCTTACTTCTATATTTTAAAGTGGATTTATTTAAAACAAAGACCCTACATGAAAGATATAATTTCTATTCTTTCCTTTGATATTAATATGGTCAACATTAAATAATTTTAAATACATCCAAATTTTCTTGTCATGATTTTTATATGTATTTATATGGTCATTAGATTTTATTGTTAGTAATTTTTATGAATTAATAAACAAATAAAAAAAAAGAACAAAAGAGGAAAACCCTAGGTCTTGTATGTTGTTCCTCTTCCTCTTCCCTTACCAGCAGCCGCCAAGACCCCCCCCAATTCTTCTTCCTCATGATGCTCGATCTCTCTCTCTGTTCCAGTTTCCACCCACCTTGCCGCCCGCCATGCCAACCACCAGTAACAACCGTACAACCCCAAGCCGTCGAACACTTCTCCTCCTCCTTCTCCGTTCGCGACCACCCTTGCTTCCACCGTCGCGAACCGCCACGACGATCCTTCCTTTCGTAAACCGTTCTCCCCACTTCAACCTTTCTCCTCTTCGTCCATCAAATAACCACGAACTCCCTCTGTTCCCGTCGCGCCGCCACCATCCAACTCAGTCGCCAGCACCTCCACTTTCGTCCCTCTCGG
The DNA here is from genome assembly GCA_037953625.1 of Crotalaria pallida. Classification (NCBI taxonomy): domain Eukaryota; kingdom Viridiplantae; phylum Streptophyta; class Magnoliopsida; order Fabales; family Fabaceae; genus Crotalaria; species Crotalaria pallida. The sequence goes on along the minus strand of CM075651.1, from coordinate 32,289,649 downwards.
TTTGTCGTTGGGAGAATCGCAAACCGAACCACCAAGGGTTGCGATTGGTTGGACTCGCTTCAGCCTTGGCGCGATCGAACTGAATCGGCGTGGGGACGCTCGCGGCCACTCGCGGCCACCCATAAAGCTATGATCATTGTTCGTGTTCTCTCTCTTTCCGTCCAGCAATCGTGGTGCTCCAGGTTCCTGTTGCCGCTGCTAAGCGCCGCCGCTTGTGGTCCAGTCACCGCCGTGACTTGGGGCCTGCAAAACCGCCTCTCCCTCCCTTGTTCTTGGTTGCACCGCCGCTGCTGTGGTTGTTGAAGGAAGCTCGCGAACCGCGAGCCTCCGATCTCACCGACGCCGTTATCGTCATCGGCCACGGTTACGGGTTCGATCCAAACCGTCATCACCAACATAGTCGAGGAGTCAAACCGACCCCAGTCGTGTAAGCCGTAGTTGCCGCTGGTGGAATTGGACTAGTTCGACGTAAGCCGCAGCGGGATCACCTCACCGAGCCGTAAACCAGGTTCTAATAGAACCCTGAGGTAAGGGGTTCTTTACCTTGCTTTAGAGAGTATTTTCTTATTAGTTTATAATACTTGCTAAGAATACGTGGGTGTGCTTGCTGTAACACCCCAAATTTCGTCTTCCGAATAAATATGTTAGTAAAATGGTTTTATAAATAAATAATAATTCCATGCTTGATTTTTGGTTTGCATTATATGTATATCTATATATTATGTGAAAATATTGTATATGATGAGGTGTTCCATATAAAATATTATATTTTGCAATTAAGTCCTTGGGAAGGACCTAAAAACAATAATGGAAGGTCTTTTGGGGTTAAAATTAATTAAACAAAGTTTTTAATGAAAACTGGTCAAAATACTCGAGTATTTTTGAAAATACTCGAGTATTCTGGTCAGTGTTGCACGAGTTAGTGAGTTTGGTGACTCACAACCACCGAGTCACCGCCGTTTGACACGATTTCAACCCCCAGCCACGTCCTATGACTCGTGGCGCCTTTCATGCAAACATTTCCATTATCTATTCATCCTTCTAAGAGAAGGATTTGACCAATTCCTCAACTTTTGGGTATAAAACTCAATCCTTGAAGTTCAGAAACGAGTTTTAGGGTTCTAAACTTTCAGAGCAAAATTCGTTTTCGTCTCTGAGTCTTAACACACAAACCATACACCGTTTCGAAGCTCACATCCAGAGCTTCGAAAAGAGTCATAAATTGCGAGCTAAGCTTGAGTGTGATGAGAGTGATGAGCTCTGCAAGTTAGAGCTTCAAATCTGCCAAAAACCAGAACTCTGTTTAGACCCGTCACCTTCTTTCCTTCGATTCTCTCTCCTCCTTGAGAGTTACCTCACGTGTGATATACCATTGGAAAGCTCTTTCAACGAGCTTCGATTTGATACCAAGTTTGTGAGATTTGAGTTCCTGGATGAAAAGTTATGCTCCTGCGAAGTTAGGTGTTCAAATCTGTCCAACTAGATTTTCAGATTCAGAGAGCTGACTTTGAGCTTCGATTGTGGTAAGCTCAAGCCTTCTCTTAGTCTGAAACTTATTGGTTTTCAAAGTCCATGTTATAGAGAACATAGTCTAACCAATTTCCCCAATTTTTATGCATAATTCGAATGTCGATTGATGTGGTTTTGAACCTCTGCTGAAACCGTCAAGCAAGCTCGGGTGGGAAGTGGTTAGAGCAAATTGTTGCTGTTCTCTGTGGAGTTTTCGTTCAAGAACAACCCTAAGGTATGGGGGAAGCTTACCATTTGCTAGAATAAGAGTAAATTGCATTAGAAAGTAGGAGGAGTCACCATGAGACTCTAAGGGCATAGATTGAAATAGGAATATGGCTTGGAGGCCAATCTGAGGCATGCTACATGTTAAGGCGAGTTTATTTGGTTGTATGTGAGCTTAATCAATGCTGAAATTATGCCAAAAATGAGTAGAATTGAAATTGGTACTTTAAGTTGCATAATATGTGATTTTCATGCATAATTGATGAATGATTATGAATTGTTGTGAATTGATGTGATCTCTGTGTTGAGACAAGTTTTAAATGTATAAACAAAGTTATGTTGATCATTGGTTTAAGTTAGAATTGGTTAGATTCGAAAATGGTATGTTAAGACCAAGTTGTAGTATTCTGCTGTCAAAAATACTCGAGTATTTTGTGAAATACTCGAGTATTCTGGGCTGAAATACTCTAGTACTTTTGTGAAATACTCAAGTATTCTGAAACTGTAAACTACTCGAGTATTTTATGAAATACTCGAGTATTCTGGGCAGTCTGGTACACAATTTCATGAAATTAAAGAACTACTCGAGTATTGAAGCTACTACTCGAGTCATTTTGCTAAAATGTGGAGAAAACACCATTTTGAATCTAACCACTTCCATTTAAACCTAATGACACTTAAAGGGAATAATGTGATACTTCCTTTAGTAAATCTCATCATCCCAAGCATGGAAATTGATATATCTCATTGATGAATTCATTACATATTGTATATGATGAGATTAATGAATTATCTTAAGGGAATACTTGCATGCATTCATGCACAGTGAACGGTGATGAGTTATCGTTGTGTCATGTTCATGGAACATGAGGAGGGCCTCTGGGAGTGCCAAATGTTACTGCTTGCTCGATGACACATTAAAATGGACAATGTGGGCAGTATGTGGTATACTGTTGGTTTGATGGTTCAACGGTGTGTTACACACAAGTGGTAAGGTTTACGTTTTGGCGACGTGACGTTCATCAGACATGGTGACGTTGTTTATCACCTCTGTTGTGTATCACAAGTGATAAGGTTTACGTCCTTAGGCGACGTGACGTTCATCAGATGTGGTGACGTATTTTATCACACCCGTTGCATGTTGATAAGTGATAGGTTTACGTCCTTGGGCGACGTGACGTTCACCAGAGAGGGTGACGTTTTTATCACTTCCGAGCAAGTACGCCATACATTTGATAACGTATTATTTGTATTCTGTGAATACAATGGTGTTATGGAAGGACGTTCATCTGAGTGATTAGTTAAAGAATCTCAGGAATTGAGAGATAGGGAGCATGCATCATAGCACCTATTTGGAAAGAGAAATAAATGGAATGGCGGGTGCTCATGTTTATGCATTTCTATCATCATGGGTGCTTACTTGTGGATGTTAGGACTTTATTCTTATTTGATAATGCGAATGTATAAGCTTACCCTCTGCCCTTAATAGGTTTTGACCAGGTACCTAGACTACCTAGAGATTAAAGGAAATGGGATAGAGACTCTTTTGTACAACTCTGAGGACTCAACCAGATGAACGAATGGATGAAGAACCAGTGACCAGCTCTGGAACGTCTCTATTTTTGATAATGGAAACAATGTGTATATTTTGAGAGATGTATCCAAGAGAAAACCTAGTTTTCATACTTTAATATAACCGTGGTACACATCAAATTTATATACCTGATTTCATGAGTCAATGAACTATTTTAATATATTCCGCTCACTCTGATTTTATCGTTCGGCACGAAGGAAGTATTGTTAAAGTTGATTTCCTGGGATGACCTAATGACTAAGTTATTTTCGAAAGCTACTTTTTACTACAAAGGTTATCTCAAAATGATTCTAAAATGTTCAGCAAATAATTACTCCTTCTACCGAATTTAGTTCCAATACATGGTTTAAATTTGAGTACCACATTCATTTGAAAAATTTTCCTACTCAAACTTTTCCAACATTATTTTATATAATGAACTGTAATTCTTTTTAAGAAACGAGGGATGTTACACTTGCGACTGATTTTTCGGGTAATTAATTTAGATTAAATATAAAGTAGGAAAATAAACGAAATGAGCCATAAATTGATACTTGTGAATGAATATGCATGCTAACTGCTATATGTTATCATGTATGTTTGTTGAAGGACATAAACTCTGGTTGTTAATTGTGAATGATTATAAGTGATTATTGTTTGTATGCCTGGTTGATTTAAAGAAATATATGTGTATAATATCAGTGGTAATTTGAGGAAGAGAACAATTAAAAAGGAAAAGTAGGAACTTGGTAAATTGAATGGTTGAATTGTGATGTTAGTGTGCTAAATGTGTATCGCATGATGAATTGTCCATAAATAAATGGTAAATTGTTATTAAGGGTGTGAAATGTGAATACTTGTTATACTTAGCATTAGTTGAACATTGGAATGGTGATAATTATGAAAGTGAAATTTGTGGTTACTTGGTCATACATGTGATGATATTTGTGATTGACATGGCTAGGTGAAAATAAACGGAATTGGTCGACTAATAATGACATATAATATGGATAACTAATACTGGATAAATATGGTGATGTATATAGGCCTTCGATTTGGGGGAGATATACATCGTAATTGGTGATGTATTGTAGGCCTTCGATTTGGGGGAGACAATACATCGTACATAAGGGTTGTATTGTAGGCCTTCGATTTGGGGGAGACAATACAACGTAACTGGGGCGATGTATGTAGGCCTTCGATTTGGTGGAGACATACATCGTCGATGGTGTATGTATGTAGGCCTTCGATTTGGTGGAGACATACATACACCCTAAGTAAAAGGAAAAAGGAAATGACAATGGATAAAATAAGGTAATCGGTAATGGACAAGCGATGTATGTAGGCCTTCGATTTGGTGGAGACATACATACACCGAAAGTAAAAGGAAATGAATTAAGGAAAAAGGGGATAAAATTGGATAAGATAATGGTAATGGAGAGCAATGTATGTAGGCCTTCGATTTGGTGGAGACATACATCGTAGATGGTGTGTGTATGTAGGCTTTCGATTTGGTGGAGACATACATACACCGTAAATAAAAGGAAAAGGAATTAAAGGAAAAAGAAATAAATAAATGGTCAAGGTAATGTAATGGAAATGGAAAGGATTAAGGAAAGGAATATGGATAATGGAAAATGGATAAAGAATGGAAATGTGAATGTATGTATGTAAGCGTAGAAGTGAAATTGAAAAGAGAATGAGAAATATAAATGGAATTGTAAAATGTGAAATTAGAACGTGAAAGATAAATGACGAAGAGAATGTTAAATGTAAAAGTAAGTAAGTGATGTGTTTGGAATAAGTGAAATTTGTAACTAGATGATAACTGATAATGTGTGTGAGAGGGTCATTCACTAGAAAGTTGATAGAAGAATGAGATTAATGAGAAAATATGGAAAAGCTAATATGGACATAATGAACCAGAGATGAAGAAATGAGATTGATGTTTGTGTTTGAGCATGCTGGTTTGATTAAATGGAATTATGTGTACTATGTACTAATTGTGTTTGACTTGGTAGGTCATTATGTCTAGTTAGAAACTACTTTCTATTTCATGTGTAAAGCTCACCCTTGCAACCATTTTTACAGGTTCAAAGTTTGAGCTGACACAGTTTTGACCGAGCAGGAGTACACTCCACACCTAACTTAGTTAAGAGGGAATTATATTCTTTTTATTATAATTAATTTAATTTGGTGTTGAAATAATTCGTTGTAAGCCCTGAGTTTTGTTTTACTCTGTTAGTAGGGCTTGAAAATCAAATTAGTATAATTATAAATATTTTCTGAACTGTACTGGTTTGACAGGTTATAAAATGTAATTTTTGGGAAATCCGAAAAACAGAGGAAGCTCTGTCCATTTTTCCGGAAAAAATATTCTTAAGTATTTTAATTTAAAAAGAAATTTTCAAGTACCATTTTTATTAAAATCCTAAATTAACTAAATAATTGTGAGGGTGTTACATACAAAACAACAAAATTTAATTTTTTTAACCTTAAATTTTTATTTTTAAAATAAGAGGCAACTAATATGTTGATGCTTGAAAATAATTCGTAATAAGTTTTGCAACATTCTCCTCCAATGCTTTCTTACATAAAGGATGTTAGCATGTAGATTGATGCATTGGTTAATTGATTATCTGAAGTGCATATCGATTACTTTATATGATGAAAGAAAATTCAAACCTTAGTGGATGAAAACTTGAGAGCTTAAAGGTTCAAAAGAAATGAGATGCTTTATATTGATGATAGGGTGTTGATATTTAATGACTAATAAACAACACACATAATTTTCAAAGACCTAATCATTTCTCAAGTAAAGAGGAATTTCTCTATGTAGTTAAACATTAATCTTCGATAGTAGTGTTTTTGTATGATTTTACCAATGGAATTAGTTCTTTGGGGTAACTAGATATGGTTGTGCGAGATAAATATCTGAAATGGTTTGTATCTATTACTCTTATCGAAAATAATGGATATTGTGGGCGTGGAGTAATGGGAACATATTTCATGTCAACTTTGTATGACTGCAAAATTTGTGGAAATTTATTAAAGTTTAAGGAGATTATATAATTAGCCATCTACTGGAACCACCATCCTGACTTAATTAAAGAAAAAGAGGATGTTCGTGTACCATGGTTCACTCTGATCTAGTGATTACTTAGGGGTAAAGTGTAACACCCTCACAAATTAGTTAACTTAATTACTATATATTGGGTTGAGTTAAAATAGGACTTGAAAATTTCTTAATAAAATCCGACAGAGTTTCCTCTATTTATCGGACTTTCCAAAATCCTACATCATATAAACCTGTCAGAACAGAGTAGCTTAAAAACCTAAGCATTAGATGCAACAAGAATATCCTAAGGCTATGATACAAAAATAATACAAATTATAGGACCACAACTAGAGAATTGTTCTAAAATTAAAGTACACTTGCATAGCCCTAATTACTACACTTCTTTCATGCTAATTTACACTCCACATAGTGGAGAGTATTCCTGTAACATCCTCACTTTTATTAGTTAATTTTAAGTTTTATTAATATTGGTGTTAGAAAATTTATTTTAAACTTAATTACTTTTAAAAACTTCTTACGAAAATCCGGCAAAGTTTCCTCTGTTTTTCGGACTTCCCACAAATTTTCTTCTTAAAACCTGTCAGTCCAGAAATTTTTAAAACATAATACTCAGCATTCTAATAAACAGATCAGATCCTAACGCCCGATTAGTATTAGTTTCAGGGCATACGACTATTACATAATCTAAATTACAAAAATAGTTGTTCACTCATAATAATCAAAATACATTCCACGTAGTGGAATGAAAATCCTGCTCGGCCATATCCCATGTAAGCTCCACTTCAGTACCTGCAAAATATAGCAAGAAGGGTAGCATTACACAGAACTTAAAAAGATAAATCCTATAAGAAGACATAGTAAATAACTAAGCCTACATTATTATTATTATCATACATTATCCATATACATCCATATATTAAATTTTCTTTCTTTTTCTTTTTCATTTCACTTTTATTATTATTTGGCCACAGGGTCACCACGACCAACCTGTGCCCATTATCATTTATTTTTATTAGGCCACAGGGTCACCACGACCATCCTGTGCCGATTATCATTTATATTTATTAGGCCACAGGGTCACCACGACCATCCTGCGTCGATTATCATTTATTTTTATTCGACTCCGCACGTATTCCTTATTCCACATTCTAATCCCTCTTTTATCCCATTTAAATCTTCACTTACTATTTTACTTATTATCTTTCAGTTTATTAGTTCTACTCTTTATGCCTATTATGTTTACCCTTTATTCTTTTACTCCCAAGTTTAGTTGGTTTTTCCTTATCTTCTCCCTTGTGTTACAGTGTATACTTTTCTACATTTTCTTTCAATATTAACCAATTTAATATCCTAAATACACTTATTCGTTCCGGACCTTGTCCAACACATACATATTATATTCCCTAAGGTGTGGTTTCCATTAATAATTCTAAATACTTCATTTATGTCAGCGGGAACTACCCTAAGGTTCATTAAGATATTACCCTATTCTTAGTCATCACTATAGCATCCTAGAATTTACTTCTCAAGTAGAGGTAACACAACCCTTCTTACCTCGAGGCTTTAATAGAACCTGGGTTACGGCTTGGCGAGGAGGTCCGGTTTCAACTCATGACGATCCGGCTTATCCCGACACTAGCAACTTCAACGATCAGGCCCGGCTCACGGTCAAATTGGTTCGAACCAAAACTTCATTGTCCTACGGTTCAACACACAACTGAGGTTGGTCACGGTACGGTGATGGTTTTGCGATTCACCATGCTTTGATTGAAGAAGAATTTGTACCCATTAAAACTGATCAGAGGCACCCCCCAACAGATTTGATTTTTCTTTATGGCTGGGGTCTGAAATTGGAAAGTGGGGTGCAGGGGCAATGGGGTCTGCTGTGTTGAAGAAGGAAGAGGAAGGCTGAAGGGTTTGAACCGTGGGTTGGAGAACGTGTGGCTGTGTGTGCGGCGACGGGGCGGCTAGTGAAGCGAAGGGAGGAAATGAAGAAGGGAGAGAGAGATGGGATCGCAAGGGAGGCAGCTCCGACGTGAACAGCGGTGGCTCGAGGTGGAGGTGGCGGCGGAGGCTCCCATGGCGGCGGCTGCAAGGGACAGAGGCGAAGGAACCAAAAAATCATGGCCCCGGTGAGAGGAGCATCGCAATTCGCGACTAGGGGAGGGAGGACGCGTGTTTCGCGCTCAGTGGCAGCGGCAGTGAAGCCCATAGGCGGTGGTGGGTGGCGAGCAACGGCCCAAGTAGAGGAAGAGATAAAGCCAGATAAAGAGGGAGAGAGAGAAAACGGGTTTGAGAGGGAAAACCGGTTTTTGGTGAGGGAAAGCCATGAGAGAGCACCAAGCTTTTCGAAGAAGGAGAAAATTTCGGAGAAGATGACCACGGGGGAAAGGAGAGTGACGGTTGAAGAAGGAGAAGAGGAATTTTAGGGTTTCCTACCCCTCTCATTTTACAATTATACCCCCATACTCCTTATTTAATTAATTTTGAACTAAACAATATTATTCTTCTTTAAAGGAAAATCAACACTAAAAATAAATTACCATACTACACACATAGAGAAATCGTAAAATTTAGCAATTTGAAACTACATGCAAAATAATTTAGTATTGTGTATATTCAAATTAAACGAAACTATAAAAAGTATATTCTAATAAGAAGGTGATTACTTTTTAGAGTATCAAGGAATAGAATTTAGTCATCAACTCAAATAAATAGTTGTATATTTAAGAGTGTCATGGAATCGAATATTTGATAACGCTAAACATAATTCATTATTTGGTATATAAAAAAGCTAGGCAAAATATAGAAAGTTTATAAATTTATTTTGATATAAAATTTTCCTTCTAAAGAATTCACTTTAAAATATAACTAAATATACTTTCATAAATAACATAATGTATTTTATGAAAATACTCAAAACCTAAATGATTAATTTTAGAAACAATTATTTAATTTAATAAAACTTATAATTTATAACATTAAAGAAATCCGGGTATTCCAATTCCGATACTTCCTAACACTTTTGTAATACTGAAAGGGACCTTAATTTGTTATTCCTAAACTTCATTATTGTTATTATTATTATTCTAATCTATTATTATAATAATTATACTAGGGATTAGAATTCGGGATGTTACAATTCTCCCCCACTTATTAGAATTTCGTCCCCGAAATTCTGTTCAGTTCCGTAAATGGAGAGCCATCCCTTTACAATGTAACACCCCTAATTTTCGTCTCCCAAATAACCAAGAAATTAATTATAACAATTATTTTATAATTGATTTACAATGGTTTCGAAGGTTTTAGTTTTTGTACATTATGCGTTTTTATATATAAAAATATGAGATATATTTTTATATGGTTATTTTGTACAAAAAATGTGAATATTGTAATTTAGTCCTTGGGATGGGACCTAATTGCAATATTAAAAAGGTTTTTGAAGAAAGAGTAATTAAATTATTAATTTTTGAATTTTATCAGTATGTAACCGGTTAGAAGGGCTCTGTAACCGGTTACACGATGAACTCAGAAACTAGGTTAGTGGATTTTGATGAGCAATCACGCGTTTAACCCAGAATTCGCCACGAATCCCACTTGATTCATGGTGGGAGACACGCGTCGCTATGCATGCAAGCCCAATTCGTCTATAAATTGTGGAAATTCTGAAGGTTTAGGGTTGATTTCTGGTTTTAGTGTTGAAGGTGGCTCAGTTAGGGTTTCGTTTTCGTCCTGGGAAATTCGTTTTGGTTCTTGAGTATTAGAGAGCAAAACACACACTTTTGGAAAGCTTGAATCAAGGGCTTTCCAATGATATAAGATTTGAGAGCTGAGTGTTCGTGTGGAAGGAGTAATCAACCTCGGAAGCTAGGAAATCAAGTCTGAGCTTTGTTTTCTTCTTGTTCTTGAAGCTGAGTTTCAGCTTTGATTTTGGTAAGTATAGTCCACCATTAAGCCTCAAATCTCTTCGATTCTTTAGTGCATGTTACCTATATTGAGTCCTAATTGTTTTCCCCAATTTCTTTGGCCAATTGCTATGTCAAATTTTCTGGTCTTTGAACCCTGTTGATGGAAATCGTGGCTGAGAGCAGAACCTAGGATTTGTGGGGAATCTATGTTGGAGCCTTTCTCTCTGCAATGTTTTGGATCAAGCACGAACCTAAGGTAAGGGGGAAGCTTACTATTTGCTAGAATGAGAATAAATTGTGGTAGAATATAGGATGAGTCACCAAGAGACTCAAAGGGCATAAGTTGAAATGGATAGATGGCTTGGAGGCCAATTTGAGCTCAATTGTTGTTTTGAGCAACTTTAATTTGATGCATGCAAGCTATATAAATGCTGAATTCTGTGTTTGAGTGCTTAATCTAAGTTTGGTTGTGTTAAATTGTGTTTATGTGGATTTTCATGCAATTTGATACAATAAACTTGATGCATGCAATATGAATGTGTTTCTGAGTGTAAACATGTTTGTTTTAAGGCATATGAACTTTGTGTATACTGAAATTTGGTTAGATTTGAGAAAGGAAGAAAATGAGTTGTTAAAACTCTTGCTTTAATGATCTGACTGCATAATCTAACCGGTTACACGATTTTCGTAACCGGTTAGACACTGTAGATTTTCAAAGAAAATTGGTTTATTAATCAGTCTGAAATCTCAATGGCCTTTGCTCAAATTTAAGCTTAAATTTCATTATACATGGTCTGAACTTGAGTTGTCAAAGTTCTGAATTGAAGGATCAAAATTATGCCTTAAGTTAATGAAATAATTTCAAGAGGAAATTATGTTCATTGGAAAAGGAAATGTGATTTGGACTTTTGAATGTTGAAACATTGGTTTTTGAGGTATAAGACAATGGTAAATGTGTTTTGGATTGGGTAGAGAATTCAAGAAAAAAGGGTTTTTCTGAATTACAATGGTAAACAGTTCAGGTTTGTAAATCTAACCGGTTAGCCTGGAACTGTAACCGGTTAGTACCTGAATCTGAAAAATAAAAAGTTAAGTTTTTGAATACCATTGACTTTGTTTTACCCAACCTAAGTTTAATGACATGTTTTGGGATATTTCAAAGGAGAATTTTTGTGTCAAAGACTATACCTCAAATAAGTCATTCAAAAGAGAAATTGGAATATTTCTAAATCACAGTAATTAATGGAAAGACCAACCTTAGTAAATTATGCATGCAATACATGCATAGAGAAAGGTAATGAAATAGGTTGGCAAGGATAGTTTGTGATGTTTGGGTACTTGACCCTGTACTCTAGGAGTACTAAACTAATGCAACCTACTTGATGACACATTCTGGGAATGTGGCCATTGTCTGGGACATGGTTTCTTGGAGACGTTCTGGGAACGTGATGCACACTCTGGGAGTGGTGCTTGATTTTATTCCAAGTATGGTTTGCGATACGTTCGGGGAACGTATGTTAGTGTTCTGGGAACACATTGGTATAATAATTGAATTAAAGATAAAACCAACCTTGATGATTGTGCATTCATATAGAATGGAAGTTTGGTTGGTAGGAACGATTATCATATTCTGGGAATATGAGGAGGGTACTTCGGGAGTACCAAATTATAACCTACTTGATGACACATTATAGATATGTGGCCAGTGTCTGGGACCTGGTTTTATACGTTCTGGGAATGTATGTTGGTGTTCTGGGAACACTTTGATAAGAAACCTACTGGATGACACATTATAGATATGTGGCCAGTGTCCGGGACCTGGTTTTTATACGTTCTGGGAACGTATGCGTTCTGGGAACGTGACGCACACTCTGGGAGTGATGCTTATCTATCCAAGTATGGTTTGCTACACGTTTTGGGAACGTGATGCACACTCTGGGAGTGAATGCTTATCATTCAAGTATGGTTTGGCATTACGTTCTGGGAACGAATGTCAGTGTTCTGGGAACACAACGGTATATTGGATGGACGTCCAAGATGGACTTTTAGAGGCCTCACTTGAGGAAGGAAATCATGCATCATGCCACCTGCATTGAAAGAATTATTATGATTAACCGGGTGTGCTCATATGATTTGCTATATGTTAACTTGTGGATGTTAGTTTTATTCTCATTTGATTATGCGAATACGTATAGCTAACCCCCATGCCCTTATTAGGTGTTGATCGTGCATCTAGCTTGCACAAGAATCAGTAAGGGGAGATGTCCCTTAGATGCTTGCAGAGTGTAGAAAATGTGGGTTGGGAACCCGTTGTGCAGATATCGAGGATCCGACCAGAAGGATGTTGGGACAAAGGACCAGTGACCAGCTCTATGACATTTCTATTTTAATAGAACTTATATGATACATATTTTGGAAAAAGGTATCATAAGAGGAATTCAGTTTCATAATTATACTTATTTGGTATTAATGGACTTGTTACACTTGATATATTTTGGGGGTACAATATGATGATTTTACTATGTTTCCGCAAACTCTGATTTTGGTAGTCAACCTTTATCATTGATCAAGTGTTTCTGAAATTAAATTTTCAAGGGAAGAGAAAATTCTTATTTTCAGATCTTTTTCCAACGATAACAAGTCCAAGTTTTCATAAACTTCTTACTTTTCTTATAAAGTAAGATGATATACAAGGAGTGTTACATTTTTATGGTATCAGAGCAATGGTCCTGACTCTTGGTCCTTGGGTGTGTGGTCCAATACGCTGGTCATCGATATCTGCAATGTTTCCTGGGAAGTATGCTTTCATATACTTCCAAGCTAGAGCTAAGGTTATGGGTAATGGCTCTAGATAAATAGCTCATTCTGCTATTAAGAAGTGTTCTAGGAAGTCTAAGTAGAAGTATGATAGTCGTATGCTTCTCTTTAGACATGTTGTAAACCCAAAACCACAGTGTTGGTTTATTATGTAGTCATAGAACCAGTGATGAGGAAATTTTAAGGAGTTGTGGTTGAGTCCTCGAGTCTGAGAAGGAGTGTTTACCCTCACTCGTGTTAAAGTTAATCAACTTTTTAGACCGAGTGTAGGGCAGTGATCTTCTTAAAGATCAACCTTGCTGAGTTTGTTCAACTTTAAAGCTATCCTTTCTTTTGTTCCTTTCAGATAAGGGTAGCGATCGAAGTTGATCAATGCCTTACCAATCTGTTATCTCAAGTGGAGACTCTTACAAACCTTCTTGTAGTCATTTCCAAGGTACGTCTGGATCATTCTACTAAGGTATTAGACTTTGTCTATCTACCTGTGTCATGATTACATTTGATCTTAAGCACGGTTTGGGAGCCGAGGGATCAAGTGATCATGATTAATGACGATAGAACAACCCTGTATTGGGATTCCCAAGTTTCGAATCTGGAATCCAATGAACCCATATGTTGCTTCTGGGAAGCAATATTGAAGGAGAAAGGGGGTTAAAGAAATCCTGGTTGTAGGAAAATGATGTCAGGTTTACCTTTGAGCAAAGCGATAGAGTTTGGAATCAAGTTAATTCTTGAAGCTGATTCCCTCTCTACTACCCTTGCGATATGGTATCATCGGGAATGGTCAAATGGGAGAAACACGTATGAGGAGTTGCTAAAAGAATTAGTTGGACCAGGTTAAAGGAGTCTAAGTGTTTTCTAAGATTGATTGGCGATTGGATTAACCCCAAATCAGGATTCGGGACAGGGATACACTTAAGACTGCATTTTTGATCTCGATACAGACATTATGAGTAGGAAATAATGTCATTCGGATTGACTAATGCACTTGTTCTTTTATGAACTATAAGAACAAGACCTTTAGATTATATTCGGATTCGTTTGTGGTTTATTCTAAGAATTCGGAGGAGCATGAGGAACATCTCCGGATTGTGTTGAAACTCCTGCAGGAGGAGTAGTTGTGTGATAAGCTCGCCAAAGATGAGTTTTGGTTGAGTGAAGATTACGTTCGCAGGGCATGTGATCTTTAAAGAAGACTTGTGATGGATCCAGCAAAGGTAAGTTTATTGTTGAAATAGGAACAGCCTAAGACTGTGACTGAGGTGAGAAATTTTCTTAGAGCTGGCTGGATACTATCACCGGAGCATTTAAGGGTTTTCTAAGATCGCATGGCCTTTGGCCAAGTTGACTTGGAAAGATCAATTGATGGTATTGAATGATAGGATGTTGTTTAATTATGGTGGGGTGATGATGGATTATACCCCAACATAATATGATTAGTCCAAGAGGAATTATGGAAAATGTGAGCAGATTATGATTTAAATCATTTCAGTGATGGATTCGGTTGGAATCAAGGTATTAGATTATGATTAAATCCTATTTTGAGTTGGATTGGATGATGTAAAGAAAATGGTTTTGAAATTCTTTGGTTTTACTTCTAAAACTATACTTCATAACCGGTTAGAGTTTCTTGTAACCGGTTAGAAGCTGAAAGTTTAAAATAAAAATTTAAGTCCTTTGTGAAGGAACTTTTGCTATTAGTAGACATCTTCCTCCAATCCAAACTCAATATCAATTACCCAAGTAAAGTTTAAGGAAGGATTTAATGGGATGAAATAACTTAATGCCTTGATTCATCATTGAAATTGATTTAAGAGGATTGAATCATAATATTTATGGACTACTCGAGAGTTGGAATTAAGGAGCTACTCCAATTAGAGAAGGTAGAGGATTTAGCTGGATGATGCATAGGAAACAATAAGTGTTAAGATGAGAAGGTTGTGATTCATGAACAAGTTTGGAGTTCGAAAGTATGAATGACAATAAGAAGAGGGAGAGTTGAATGTAAGATAAAGGCGATGGATGGAGTTTCTTAAAGATTATGGCTTTGATGCTCCATCGTGGCATAGCAAACGTGGTTGCAGACGATTTGAGTTGATAGGCTATTCTTGTGAGCTCAATGGTGGTTAAGGAGGTTATCCCGATCGAGGAATTCAGAGACCTAAGTTGGGTAACCCAGGAGGAACCCTCTAAGTATTAGATTGGGAATGTCGCCAATCACCAACAATTTCTTGAATCGGATTCGTGAATTACAACCAGAGGATGAGGAGCTGGAAGGGAAGAATGAGATTTAATCTTTAGAGCTAAAGTTGGTGATTATGGATATTAGAAAATATATTACGGAAGTAAGGGATTTAGGAAGTGTTGTCTAGGACAACCTAGATGAGAAATCCAAAGGCATGAACTTCCAGAATAGATTATGTTTGAACTCAAGTTAGCTATCAACTATCAAGGAATAAGGAATTTCTCGATGTTGGTAAGCATGTATGAGGACTTTGGGAAAGTACATGAATTTCTTGCGAGAAATGTTTGAGTTTAGAATAAGAGAAAGATTGATGAAATAAAGACCCAACTGGAGGAAGAGGAAAAGTAAATGGGAGAATATCAACCACGAAAATATCAAGGTTAAGGGATCCTCGATTGAAGAAAGGGGACTAAGGAGGACATAGGAAAGGGAACATTTGTCCATCTCAAGGTGAAAACTGGGAGGCACATCACTTTGAGTTTAATTGTGATGTACCTAAGGGGAATAGTCAATTCCGATTGTAGGAAGCTGGAGTATTATTCACCAAACTGTCTTGAAGGAAAAGGTGAGAAAAGAATGGACGAATCCAGCTCGAGAAGAATTCACCGGCCGAGATGAGAGTTGAGTGTCATCCTGGCGTAGGCAACCCAAGCCTATCTCTTCCTTTGATCTGAGTTAACGTAATCAAATGTTTTTGACTACGTTAATCTAATCGTTTGAAAGCATCAATATTCTGTTGGAAGTTCAACTTCAATCTTTCTGTGATCAAAACCTTTATCACAGTTGGATGTGATAAATCGCTGTGGACACTACAGAAATAGAAAGATCAGTTATGACTAGAGAGATTAACAACCACCGGGATAGGACAAATCTTTGTCTCCCCAACGGAAATGTCTCTAGAACCTGACTATCTAACTAAGTCTGATGGTGAAATTTACCCTATCTTTAAGTTCATCCAACTTAAAGACCTATCATATGGTCTTTCTTGCGAAAGATTATATCTGAAAGGGATGATTTTGTTATTAATGGATTGAATATTAGGACTGATCACCCTAATGTCTCAAACTATTAAGAAATGAAGTCATACAAATGTTTCTTTGATCGTGCTCGAGAGATCAGAGTGCGCAGCCCAAAAAGTTTTTCCAAAAAGTTTATTGGAAAATGTTTTAATTGAAGAATATTTATGTGAAGTATAAAGAGTATTTCTTTTAAAAGAAATTCTTTCACATAAGAGTTTTATACGAAAAATCCTTGTGGTTTAGTTTGGAAAATGTTGCCTGAAGGGTTTTATTTGAAATATTTCAAAAAGGATTATATCGAAACTCTTTTAAGTGGGGGAGTCCCCTAAAGGACAAATTTTTGGGAACTAGATGAAGCTTTCTAGTATAAAAATATTTTGGAAAAGTGGAAAATTTCAAAAGATGAATTTCGGGGACGAAATTCCTTTTAAGTGGGGGAGTAGTGTAACACCCCTAATTTTCGTCTCCCAAATAACCAAGAAATTAATTATAACAATTATTTTATAATTGATTTACAATGGCTTCGAAGGTTTTAGTTTTTGTACATTATGCGTTTTTATATATAAAAATATGAGATATATTTTTAAATGGTTATTTTGTACAAAAAATGTGAATATTGTAATTTAGTCCTTGGGACGGGACCTAATTGCAATATTAAAAAGGTTTTTGAAGAAAGAGTAATTAAATTATTAATTTTTGAATTTTATCAGTATGTAACCGGTTAGAAGGGCTCTGTAACCGGTTACACGATGAACTCAGAAACTGGGTTAGTGGATTTTGATGAGCAATCACGCGTTTAACCCAGAATTCGCCACGAATCCCACTTGATTCATGGTGGGAGACACGCGTCGCTCTGCATGCAAGCCCAATTCATCTATAAATTGTGGAAATTCTGAAGGTTTAGGGTTGATTTCTGGTTTTAGTGTTGAAGGTGGCTCAGTTAGGGTTTCGTTTTCGTCCTGGGAAATTCGTGTTGGTTCTTGAGTATTAGAGAGCAAAACACACACTTTTGGAAAGCTTGAATCAAGGGCTTTCCAATGATATAATATTTGAGAGCTGAGTGTTCGTGTGGAAGGAGTAATCAACCTTGGAAGCTGGGAAATCAAGTTTGAGCTCTGTTTTCTTCTTGTTCTGGAAGCTGAGTTTCAGCTTTGATTTTGTTAAGTACAGTCCACCATTAAGCCTCAAATCTCTTCGATTCTTTAGTGCATGTTACCTATATTGAGTCCTAATTGTTTTCCCCAATTTCTTTGGCCAATTGCTATGTCAAATTTTCTGGTCTTTGAACCCTGTTGATGGAAATCGTGGCTGAGAGCAGAACCTAGGATTTGTGGGGAATCTATGTTGGAGCCTTTCTCTCTGCAATGTTTTGGATCAAGCACGAACCTAAGGTAAGGGGGAAGCTTACTATTTGCTAGAATGAGAATAAATTGTGGTAGAATATAGGATGAGTCACCAAGAGACTCAAAGGGCATAAGTTGAAATGGATAGATGGCTTGGAGGCCAATTTGAGCTCAATTATTGTTTTGAGCAACTTTAATTTGATGCATGCAAGCTATATAAATGCTGAAATCTGTGTTTGAGTGCTTAATCTAAGTTTGGTTGTGTTAAATTGTGTTTATGTGGATTTTCATGCAATTTGATACAATAAACTTGATGCATGCAATATGAATGTGTTTCTGAGTGTAAACATGTTTGTTTTAAGGCATATGAACTTTGTGTATACTGAAATTTGGTTAGATTTGAGAAAGGAAGAAAATGAGTTGTTAAAACTCTTGCTTTAATGATCCGACTGCATAATCTAACCGGTTACACGATTTTCGTAACCGGTTAGACACTGCAGATTTTCAAAGAAAATTGGTTTATTAATCAGTCTGAAATCTCAATGGCCTTTGCTCAAATTTAAGCTTAAATTTCATTATACATGGTCTGAACTTGAGTTGTCAAAGTTCTGAATTGAAGGATCAAAATTATGCCTTAAGTTAATGAAATAATTTCAAGAGGAAATTATGTTCATTGGAAAAGGAAATGTGATTTGGACTTTTGAATGATGAAACAATGGTTTTTGAGGTATAAAACAATGGTAAATGTGTTTTGGATTGGGTAGAGAATTCAAGAAAAAAGGGTTTTTCTGAATTACAATGGTAAACAGTTCAGGTTTGTAAATCTAACCGGTTAGCCTGGAACTGTAACCGGTTAGTACCTGAATCTGAAAAATAAAAAGTTATGTTTTTAAATACCATTGACTTTGTTTTACCCAATCTAAGTTTAATGACATGTTTTGGGATATTTCAAAGGAGAATTTTTGTGTCAAAGACTATACCTCAAATAAGTCATTCAAAAGAGAAATTGGAATATTTCTAAATCACAGTAATTAATGGAAAGACCAACCTTAGTAAATTATGCATGCAATACATGCATAGAGAAAGGTAATGAAATAGGTTGGCAAGGATAGTTTGTGATGTTCGGGTACTTGACCCTGTACTCTAGGAGTACTAAACTAATGCAACCTACTTGATGACACATTCTGGGAATGTGGCCATTGTCTGGGACATGGTTTCTTGGAGACGTTCTGGGAACGTGATGCACACTCTGGGAGTGGTGCTTGATTTTATTCCAAGTATGGTTTGCGATACGTTCGGGGAACGTATGTTAGTGTTCTGGGAACACATTGGTATAATAATTGAATTAAAGATAAAACCAACCTTGATGATTGTGCATTCATATAGAATGGAAGTTTGGTTGGTAGGAACGATTATCATATTCTGGGAATATGAGGAGGGTACTCCGGGAGTACCAAATTATAACCTACTTGATGACACATTATAGATATGTGGCCAGTGTCTGGGACCTGGTTTTATACGTTCTGGGAACGTATGTTGGTGTTCTGGGAACACTTTCATAAGCAACCTACTGGATGACACATTATAGATATGTGGCCAGTGTTCGGGACCTGGCTTTTATACGTTCTGGGAACGTATGCGTTCTGGGAACGTGACGCACACTCTGGGAGTGATGCTTATCTATCCAAGTATGGTTTGCTACACGTTTTGGGAACGTGATGCACACTCTGGGAGTGAATGCTTATCATCCAAGTATGGTTTGGCATTACGTTCTGGGAACGAATGTCAGTGTTCCGGGAACACGACGATGTATTGGATGGACGTCCAAGATGGACTTTTAGAGGCCTCAGTTGTGGAAGGAAATCATGCATCATGCCACCTGCATTGAAAGAATTATTATGATTAACCGGGTGTGCTCATATGATTATGCATCATGATTTGCTATATGTTAACTTGTGGATGTTAGTTTTATTCTCATTTGATTATGCGAATACGTATAGCTAACCCCCATGCCCTTATTAGGTGTTGATCGTGCATCTAGCTTGCACAAGAATCAGTAAGGGGAGATGTCCCTTAGATGCTTGCAGAGTGTAGAAAATGTGGGTTGGGAACCCGTTGTGCAGATATCGAGGATCCGACCAGAAGGATGTTGGGACAAAGGACCAGTGACCAGCTCTATGACATTTCTATTTTAATAGAACTTATATGATACATATTTTGGAAAAAGGTATCATAAAAGGAATTCAGTTTCATAATTATACTTATTTGGTATTAATGGACTTGTTACACTTGATATATTTTGGGGGTACAATATGATGATTTTACTATGTTTCCGCAAACTCTGATTTTGGTAGTCAACCTTTATCATTGATCAAGTGTTTCTGAAATTAAATTTTCAAGGGAAGAGAAAATTCTTATTTTCAGATCTTTTTCCAACGATAACAAGTCCAAGTTTTCATAAACTTCTTACTTTTCTTATAAAGTAAGATGATATACAAGGAGTGTTACATACAAGGCTTTCAACTATGGTCTTTACGTCCCTTCGGTTTCATTCTTGCACTCGGGATACTCCTAAGCCCATAATCCTTGACGCTTTCGAGTTTATGTTAGAACACTTTACGTCTTGTTCTCGCACGACTTTCCTTCTTGTTTCCGTTTGTTACTCGGACAAGGTGTTAGTTTGGTTATTAAGTTCTCCCCCACTTGACATTGACATACCTGGTTATACCGATGTCAGGAGGTAGGAAATTGAATGCGTCAGCTTCTTGTGACGACCCGACTTTCTATTCTTAATAAAATACTTATATTCGAAAATACGACCATTTTTTTTCATAAGTCAAATCATCATCATTTTCAAATCGTGCGGAAACAACTATGAGTATTATGAAGAATAAACATTGAACTTTCAACTTCATTTCATTGATCAAAAGAGTCCTTCCTTCATTACATAAAGTTAAATACTTAACTTAGAAACTCTAGGCCATTACAATATTTTACATATATTACAACAAAACTCATAACAACCTAGAGCAGCTGGTTCGAAACTCAAAACGCAAATAGCATAAGTAAGAGAAACCTGATGAGTAGCATTATCCACATTCCATCATCAAGAACTCAACTCAGTCGTCAGTTCCCCACAGACTTCCAGTTGAGTTTTCCATAAATTCATCATCCGCCACCGGATCGACATCCTCCACCGGATCCGCATCCTCTATGGGATCCTCCTCCTCCTCCTCTTCCTCATGTGCCGGATCAGATGGCACATAAACTGGAGTCCGAGATCGGGCTCTAGTGGCAGGGCGAGAGGGAGCAGGAACCTCTAAGATAATTCTTTCCTCAGAGGGTGATGGACTCAGAAAACGTCTTGGCGGTGGTGGTGGTGTTCCATGGCGAAACACAAAATTTGGCGGAATGTGCATAATGTACATCATTGGGATCCTCGTACGACGCGGACGCATCCGGGACCATGGATTTGGGTGACGGAAAGTGATTTCCACGTCCCCTTCGTACGTGGCCCGGTGCTCCTCAAAATTCCACTCCCCATTAGGGAACGGCCTCATCTCCACGCATATCATATTCCTTTCCATGACCTACAACAAGGGATTAGGAGTGAGTCATAGCTAAATACAATAATAAATGAGCATAACAGAGGCTAAAAATAACAAGCACATGTAATCAGATAGCATCAAGAGTGCAAGTGTATGCTCAAACTGGTTTAACACATATTCAATTTCATTAGTGACATGATGCATGCCTAATTCTCATTCATGCTTCACAGTTCGGCATCCTTTTGGGTATCCATTTCAACCTATGTTTTCTTCGAACTGGAGCGTATCCATATCCCATGCATCACGATTGATTGGGAACTAGCCTTCATAGCATTCTCATGCTACGGTATCCAAATCACCATAGCACCTTCAGGGCTATGGCATCACAACACTTTCAAGGCCATGGTATCCAATTTCTATCCTATGCTAGATTCCACAATCGAAATCGGAGCAACTCCATGCATGACAATGCCACATTAGAGTTCCCTTTCTTTTCTTTCATTATTCTCATCAGCATCTCAATTCATTAACTTTCAATTAGATTTTCTCTTAGCTGGTGCTGATGTTTTCCGAAAAATACCATCAGAGGCATAGCCATTTCGTGATGGGTTTACTTGCTTTCAATTCTCTGTTTTCAGAAAAATCCATCAGCGGTCCAACCATTTTGTGATGGTTTTAGGAATAGCGTATAATCATTTATTTAATAATCCGTCGGGGCATAGCCTCCTATTGGCGGATTTTTATTGCAACGACCCCATTGGGACTCCCATAGAAAATATCAACCAAGTGAATACAACTTTCACTGGGACGTCTAGGGATAATATCAACCGAATGGGTGTACGCACTTCCGTTGGGACTCCTGTGGGGAAATAAACAACCACTGAATAGAATTCCAGTAGGACACCTCCAGGATAACCATCAACCAACGTGATTAAGATATTATAGTATTAAACGAGTTAATTATAACAAAATTTTAGAAAGTAATCGTTTTCTGGAAAATTGTTCAGATTACTCGAGTAGTTCTTGACTACTCGAGTTGTTCATGCAAAAATACTCGAGTCTTTAATGATCCACTCGAGTGTTCTTCCAGTTTTCCAGAACACTCGAGTCTTCCTTAAACTACTCGAGTCTTTTTGCTACAACAACACCAATTTTCTGCACTTTCAATACCAATTCAAATTCCTTGCTTTATATCTCCATTCCTATGCAAAACAACAACTTAGGCACATAAAACAAACATGTTACAACACTTAAACACAACTGAAACAACCTCAACTAACATCAAATTACAGATTGCATTCAAACTTGAAAATATCCATTTTAAAATATGAAATTCATTTCCACTTGATTTTAATTTCGAAACACATTATAGTGAGCTTTATTAGGTTCATTTAAACTTATTTGAATCATAAAATTATGGGCCTCTGACCTCCAAGTCAGAATCCCAATTCAAGTTGCATCCCTCTTTGAACCTTTAATGGTTCCTACATTTCTAGCTTGAAATTACTCATTCTAGTATTTAGATAACTCCTCCCTTACCTCAGAGAAGCTAAAGAAAGGATTGGTTGCAAAGAAAGAGGGTTGAATCAAAACTTGATTTTGAACTGGTACAAAACTGTTGCACTTGGCTGACTTTGGCCATTAATTCCGCAATGAATAAGACATGAAAAAGAATGAAACAAGTTAGCTTTAGAAACTAGGAAATGCCAACTTTAAATAGAAACAAGTTTGAAGTCGAAAGAGTTCTTGGATTTACCAAATGGATTCAAGAAAGATGGGTGTTTGATGCTGAACTTGCTCTGTTTTCGCAGCTTTAAAAGCTCAACTTTGATTGCCTAGAACTCGATCTATAGAGGATGATTTGAAGTGATTCCTGGTTCTAATTCAAGATTGGAATTAGAACTTTAGTTTGTGTTTTGGTTTCGAAGGAAATGGATGAGAATTGAGAGAGAATGAAGTGATTTAAGTAAGCTCCACAAAACAGAGAAATTTGGGTAGAATTTCGGGTTGGGAATGATTTGAATGTGTTTGGGGCTTCATTGTTGACTTATTTATAGCCTAAGATTACCCTCCTTCGAAGTAAGGTCCGGCTCTGTGCTTGGAACCTCAAGAAAACGCGTTTTGGTGCGAAGTTCAAATGAAAACCGACTTATACACTCAACCAAACTGCTCAAACTACTCGAGTCTTTTTCCCAGCACTCGAGTCCTTTTCAGCAATACCAAAGAACACTCGAGTCTTTCATTCGAGTCTTTCGACTAAAATTCAAATTTTTCTAACAGTTAGTGATTATACTCGAGTCCTCCCCAAAATACTCTAGTATTTTAACCTAATTTCAGATTATTCAATATTTTATTCAATATAATAACATTATTATTTTAAATACTTAATTTTTATTTATTTATTCAAAATATAGGGTCTTACGTCCTCCCCCACTTAAACAGAATTTCGTCCCCGAAATTCCAATTTACGCAAAAAGATGCGGATATTCTTCTCTCATCTTAGATTCTAATTCCCACGTCGAGTCAGATATTCCATTCTGACTCCAAAGGACTCGTACTAATGGAATCTCTTTTCCTCGCAGCCTCTTGATTCGTCGATCTTCTATTTGCATTGGTCCAACATCGAACGTGAGATTCTCTTTCAATGGTATCACATCTTGTTGCAACTGAACAATCGAAGATGGATCTTGGACAAACTTGCGAAGTTGAGAGACATGGAATACATTATGCAGATTGGACAAAAACGGGGGTAAGGCGATCTGATATGCGACAGGACCAACTGACTTCAAAATCTGATAAGGGCCGATAAACTTTGGAGATAACTTCTTTGGCTTCATTACCCTTCCAATACCAGTTGTCGGCACCACTCGCAAAAATACATGATCTCCTTCTTGAAATTCTAGCTTGGATCTTCGCTGATCGGCATAACTCTTTTGACGACTTTGTGCAGTCTTCATCTTCTCTTGGATAACCTTGATCTTCTCGGTCGTCTCTTGAACCAATTTAGGTCCGATGAGCGTATTCTCCCCCACTTGGAACCAACATAGTGGGGTTCTACACTTTCTTCCATAAAGAGCTTCGTACGGGGCCATATCGATGCTTGCGTGGCAACTGTTGTTGTAGGTGAACTCCACAAGCGGCAACAAACGATCCCAACTCTCTTGATATTCCAAAACACATGCTCGAAGCAGATCTTCAAGAGATTGAATCGTCCTTTCTGATTGACCATCCCTTTGCGGGTGATAAGCTGAACTCATCCTTAGCTGCGTTCCCAAAGCTTGATGCAAACTTTGCCAGAATCGAGACACGAAACGAGGATCACGATCCGGTATGATACTTGAGGGAATTCCATACAATCTGATGACTTCCTTGATGTACAATCTTGCAAACTTCTCCAATGAATATTGCATGTTGATGGGAATGAAATGAGCTGACTTTGTTAAACGATCAATCACGACCCAAATCGCATCTAAACCTTCTCTTGTTCTCGGAATAGCACACACATAGTCCATTGCGATTCCATCCCACTTCTAGTGCGGTATGCTTAAAGGTTGTAATTCTCCTCCAGGCTTCTTATGTTCAATCTTCGCCTTTTGACAAACAAGGCAAGACGCAACATAAGATGCAACATCTTTCTACTTAGAGCATCGACTACAACATTATATTTTCCGGGATGGTAATGCAATTCGAAGTCATAATCCTTCAAGAATTCCATCCACCTACGTTGTCTCATATTCAGTTCTTTTTGGTCGAAGAGATACTTCTAACTTTTATGGTCACTGAATACTTGAAACGTATTACCGTACAGGTAATGTCTCCAAATCTTCAAAGCGAAGACAATGGTAGCCAACTCTAAATCGTGAGTAGGGTAATTTTCCCCATGCACCTTCAACTGACGAGATGCATAAGCAACAACTTTTCCTTCTTGCATCAAGACACAACCCAAACCTTGTCTAGACGCATCACAATAAACATCGAAGCCTTTTCGAGGATCGGGCAGAGTTAACACTGGAGACGATGTTAACTTGTTCTTTAACGTCTGGAAACTAACTTCACACTTTTCGTCCCAGACAAAAGGTTCCTCCTTCCGGGTCAAACGAGTTAACAGAAGAGCCATCTTGGAAAAACCTTCGATGAATTTCCGATAATATCCGGCTAACCCAAGAAAACTTCTAACTTCAGTAACTGCCTTCGGTCTTTCTCATTGCAAAACTGTTTCCACCTTAGCTTGGTCTACTGCGACACCATCCTTCGAAATTATATGCCCCAAGAAATTGACTTTTTCAATCCAAAATTCACACTTGGTCAGCTTAGCATATAACTTCTTCTCCTTTAAAGTCTCCAAAACAATCTTTAAATGATTAGCGTGCTCCTCCGGATTCTTCGAATAGAAGAGAATATCATCGATAAACACCACCATGAAGGAATCTAGATAGGGTCGGAACACTCTATTCATATAATCCATGAATATTGCTGGAGCATTGGTCAAACCTGTAACATCCCAAATTTTAATTCCAAGTTTAATTAGGATGATCTAAGTTAGAATTGATGAGGTAAACCATAGGAAATCATGGGTAGGAGTTAAGAGTAAGGTCTTAGAGTTAGAATTTGTCAAAATAGGAGTTCTGGGCAGAGTAATCGATTACTTTGTGGGGAAGTAATCGATTACAAGCTCTCTGGTAGAATCTATTTGATGTTGCAGCAATTGTAATCGATTACTCTTAAGGAGATAATCGATTATTTCAGGTAGTAACCGATTACTTGGAGGTAAAGTAATCGATTACCAGTGCTCTAGTGAATGTATGATGCTGCAAAAGTAATCGATTAATTGGAGGAAGTAATCGATTATTTTGGGCAAAGTAATCGATTACTTTGGGCAAGTAATCGATTACTTCAGGTCTGATGCAGAAAATAAAAATAAAGTAAGGGGTAGAAACGTAATTTCCACCCCCATTATCCTCTATTTCAGCCACTCATCCCTCCTTCCTCATCCATAAGCGCGATCCTCTCTCTCTCATCCTCTCTTTCTCTCTTCTTCTTCTCTCCTTCGTGGAAGAAGATCTCCCATGGAGGCTTGGAGCTTCAAATCCTCTTCCCCCATCATCTCCATTGAATTCCTTCTTCCTTTAAGCCTTAGATTTCCACCTTCTAGTTAAGATTCTCCTCTTTGGTTGATTCAAGACTAAGCTTTCTCTCTCCTTCCTCTAACACGTTTTTCTCTCCCTCTCCTCCACTCAAACACCATAAACCACCCAAAAATCCCTCCTTCCAAGCCTATAATCATGAGACCCATCTTATCCCTCAAGCTCTCTCTCACTCGTGGCCTCTATCTCTCTCCAAGGGTTTTCTCTCTCTCCTCCAATCTTGAAGAACGGAGTGGAGATCGGTCTAGAGAACGGGAAGCAAGGTAGATCCGGAGTAGATTCGAGGTCCTTGGAGCTTTGTGTGGGCTCTCTCCTCCTCTAAGGTAAGGGGAGTCTCTTTTCCACACTTTGAGTTAGGGATAGTTAGGGTGTATAATAGGATTTGGGCTTAATGGTTGAATTGGATTGTGGGTAGCAAAATAGCACCTGTTTAGAGTTGGTTTAGGGAGATTGAATGTATTTTTGATTTAATTTAATTATTTAATTTAATTGACATTTTTTTGCTAAAACCCCTTATGTATGCTGTTAAAGGTAGGAAGTGAAGAACCCTAGGGAGTTGACTTATATTAAAGCACTCTGAGACATACCTGAGTATGTCGATTGATCTGTGATATATGTTGTTTGTTGAGAGTGGTTATGCTCTTTATGTGTGTTAAAAGGGTATATTTAAGAATAAGGATATTTCATGGCTTAAATGATAATTGTTTTTTTTATGATGAATAAGTTGATTGGGGATGCTTTAAGTTGGGTTATAGTCTTAATTGGAAATATATATATGTTTATGTTTTACAATGGTGAATAGGGTTGGAGTTGTAAAATGATGTTGAATATTGATGATTGTGTGATGTTTGGAATTTAAAATGTGTGAGTGCATGAATGTAGACACTTGCTTCTTGTTGTGAATAACTAAATTGAATTATAAAAGTGACTAAGCTGCAGCTATGATTGATGTAACATCCTAAACTTTGATTTTAATGAAATTATTGATTAAAAAACCTTAGAAAAATTGGAATAATGACTTAATGAATTTTGGTAGGTAGGTGAGTGGTGATTATAAGTCCTAGGGGTTGTATAGAAGGCAGTTGTGGCTTTGGGCAAAGTCAAATAAGTGGAATCGGGAGTTAAATCGGCGTTTTAGATGTTAGAAATCGACCGAAAAGAGGAAATTAGGAATTTATCATGGGATGATAAGAAAATAAATTCCACCGTTGGATGTGAAGTTTATGGGGTGAAGAAGCATGTCTAAAAATTTGGACTCGATCCGACGGTTAACGAAAAAGTTACGGCGAATCGAAGGTTGGAAACCCAGATTTTCGCCCAGGCGCACCAGCCATGCGCCCAGGCGGGTGCACTATTCATGGTGCACCAAGGCAGTGGAAAATGCACCCAGGCCAGCCAACCGTGCGCCCAGGCGAGTCGCAGCACGCACCAGTTGCACCAGAAATCCGTGTTGGCGCGCCAAGGCCCCCCACCACACGCACCACGCACCAGCAACACGAGCTGGTGCAGCTCTCGCGCCCAGGCGAGCCAGGCGTGCGCCCAGGCGCGCGCGCTCAGCAGCACCAGATCTGGTGCGTTGAAATTGAAACTTGGGGCCAAAGTTTTGATCATAGCCACACGATTCTCCAGCAACATCCAAGGCAAAAATAAAACATCAAAAACACTTCATTCCTTCACATTTCTACACCATCATCAACTCACCACCTTCATCAAACTCTCTCCATCTTCATCACATTTCCATCACCAATCCACCATACACATTTGATTCTTGGGCACCTCAACCCAAAATCAACCAAAACTCATCAAGCTTGCTCCATGGATTTTGTTTGAAGTTCATTCCTCTTCCTTGGCTCACGAATCACTCCCACCTTCACTCTTCTTGGTTTTTCAATTTTTCCACCATTGATTGGGTAAGTAGCTTCATTCCATGAGTTATTTTCCTTTCCATTTCAACTTTCCTTGACTCATAGAAATTGAGCTCTAAAACCCTAGGATTCTTGCACTTTTTGCTATATAGGGATTGTGTTTCATGCCTTCCGACTCAAACCAAGGCAAAGACAAGGATCATTTCATCATTTTCTTATTGAGGTGGCAAGCTAGACTTAGGAAGTTCAAGTTTCCGAGATTTTGAGCTAGGGCTCACTAAGGTTCTAATTTCTCTTTACTAATTTAAGGTAAGGAGTGGGTTATAGTGAGTGTTACCTTACTCTGGGGTTTAGTTTACAATATGCATATAATGGGTACTAATATTTTTGTGTTAGTTTAGGCTGATATAATATAGAATAATTGCTAGAATAGAATTTATGACTTAGGGAATTTATTTTGATGTTGATATATTGCATTTTGTGATTTGGTGATGTTGATGAATTAAATGCTTATATTGTTTAATAACTTGAGTTGTGATATTAAGATGAATTGTGCTAATTAAGTTATAAAATATATTAGTGATCATTGGATAGTGGAAATGGGTAATGTGGTGATTAATTTTGAGTAATTGAAATTTGCTAAAGAATTAATAATGATAAAGGAACTAAATGAATTATTACCCAGGCTCCGCCAGGGGATTGATAAACATACCCGGGCGCAGTAAGTCGCTATCGCGCGGTGGTGCGAGCGCAGTAGGTCGTGACCAGGGGATTACCCGGACGCAGTAAGTCGTGATCGCGTAAAGATGCGAACGCAGTAGGTCGTGACCAGGGACAGAATGAAATATACCCGGGCGCAGTAAGTCGTGATCGCGTAAAGATGCGAACACAGTAGGTCGTGACCAGGGACAGAATGAAACATACCCGGGCGCAGTAAGTCGTGAGTGCACAGGAGTGCAGACGCAGTAGGTCGTGATCAGGGGCAGATAAAAAGAACATAAATATGATTAAAATACATGGAACGAAAGACTTAAGAAAATGTTTAATAAAAATCGATTTGAGAAACTAATGAATACTTGAAATTGAATTGTGGTGAATTGACTCTTATTATGTTGTCATTGAATTGTTATTTGTGTATGGCTTAGTGTTGCATTATGTCTTAATTGGAAACTGCCTCCCCATTTTATGTGTAATACTCACTCCTTACTATCTCCACAGGTACTGAGGAAGAGTTTGCACAAGATCAGGCCGAGCAGGTGTACTCTCCCTCACAAGGAGAGTAGGACACTTATTATTATGTAGGACATAGAAATGTCCTGGGCCCGATGATGTGAATCCTTTTTGTTGTGTATAAATGTAAATAGCTTCTGGGGGCCCAGGACGACTCCTTTTGGGAAAGGGGTCTATTTTGGGGAAAAACTGTTTTCCTAACTTGTTTATATTCCGCTAACTCTGATGACTAGATTCTGATGTTTTAAACTTGTTTCTGATGCGTGCACGAAGATGCACTAGCTGATATATATATATATATATATATATATATATATATATATATGTGAATAGCCCTGCTGGCTTTGAAATTTGAAAATATGTTATTTATCAGGTTGCGGGAAAACAGAAATTTTGGAAAAGTCTTAAAAACAAACGAAACTCCGTCCGTTTGACGGGAGATTTTCTTATGAATTAAAAATAACTAAGAGTTTTTACTAATCAATTTATAAGTTTAAAATGAAATTTTCAAGTTGCTATTTTTAATTAAGGGTATAAAAGGGTAAATAAACTTAGGTGTTACATTTTATGGTATCAGAGCAGTTTTTCCTCGGCCTGAAGGGAGTAACTCATTACTCCTATAGTTACTCATCAAGCGAGTAACTTGTAGTTAGATATCAAACTGCTTTGTGGTTTAGTTAGGTATTATTGCTAGCATGATAATTGTTATAGTTACAAAGTCTAGTGCAGTGAGTACTCTAGGTTCCTTCCAGTTTATTGAGTAATTTGAGTAGTGCGATTAGTATATGACAATTTCTTTCGAAAAGCATGGTAAGCATTAGAAAATCTTTTCTAAGTTCCTTTAAACTATTTAAGTTTACCATGCTAAACTTGAAATCTTGTGGAGAATAATGACTCATGTTTAGAAGTGGAAGAATGACGAGACTAAGGAAAGCAATACCCCAACGGGCAAGAGCACTAGATTGCTACCCCATCGGGAGGAAGTGATCTTTAGTTTCGCGCTAAGTAAACCAACTCTAAATGTGACACACAAAACAAGGTTTCATCGTTTTAAAACGAATAGGTTGAGTGATTCGAACTTAAGTAAGACAAGAATGGTCTTATCACTAATGTGGTGTATGTTTGAGCCTGATCACCTCAAGTATACATCTATTGGGAGATATTATCATCCTGTCCTTAAGATTCGGCGAGTATTTTGGGAATTTAGTGAGATCCCAAATTTAGGAGGATTAGAGGTCATTGTCATAAGTCTCCGTATGCGTGGACACTTTAGAATCAGAGTTGCACAACAGAAGTGTAGTGAGAGTTGTCTGGTATTAAGATAAGAGTTTTAGCTAGTGTAGGAATTCTAGTTAGCTGTGATAGTTCCTAGACTTTATGTGCATAGAATAGAAAGTAAGAAACTCTAAGATAGTACATAGGGTTGGTTTAGGTCTAAGAAATTAAATGCTTGAAAACCCTAGGCGATTGCTTAGAGCTAGGACGTATGTTCGATATATATATATATATATGTATGATGCTATGTGTTGTCTTGTGTTCGCCTACATGATAGTTTGTGTATTTTGATGATATTTACTATTGTTGTGAAGGTGACCAAAATGTGAATGTCGAAACTGTTTTAAGTATAAAGACTACTTTGAAAACTTTTATGAAACGATGCTGCTATCAAGAGACCAATTGATTCCCTATTATAATAGTATTAATGCAAGGAATCATTTGATGTTTAAGTTTGATAATATTTAAAATGAATTTCAATACTTTGAAACTAAATTTAGAATGAATCTCACTGTTTCAAATAGAATTGGAAATCCTTCCAAATTGAGCGCTACGTCGTATGATAAATTTTTGAGAAGTTATTAAAGGAACTCAGGATTCCTAAATGATTGAGCGGCAAATTAACTAATTGATTTGAACAAACCACACGCCGATTAAATAGGAACCTTTTCACGCGACATAAATCAATTTGGAATGAAACTTAGTTTCCAAACTCGAAGAAAAAGGGAATGTAACTATTTTCACTTATGAAGAGGTATTGAAGAAAAATTTTCTACCCAAAAACATATTCCTTTTCTCTGAGTTTGCTAAACTTGGATAATGAAACACTCCTTCACCTAAGTTCATATGAAGTTAGATGAAGGTGGTCCTTTTCAGAAAGATATGATTTGATTTGTAAGCTTGTTCGCAAAAGGTAATAAAATCTATTTGACAAGGAAGATATCAAGATTTTAAAGTACAAAGTAATTTGTATGATCGAATATTTTACGAATATTTTGCTCCAAAATAAATGTTTTCCTAGTACTCCACTTTGATTTTCCAAATGTGTAAGTACTTTGCAGCATGGGAGTAATATTCATTGGACTTTAAATTCTCCATGCATAGAAGTTGATTTTAACAAAGGTTTTGACACACAATGTTGGTTGATTTAAATCCCATAGATTCTGTTTCTTGGCGTAAGGTTGTAATGAATGGGAGATGCATGTATTTCTGTAAAGTAGCTATTTGCCTGATAGGAGTTATGCATTTTCTCTAGCTCCTTTGAAACCCTAAGTTAGCGAAAAATAGAAATTCTTAGACTAGGCAAATAGGGAGATTGAACCTTAGGTCAGTCCAGGTAGATCATGGCTAGGTTAGGAAAAGCTAGAGTTTAAGTCATGATTGATGGTGGTAAACATGTGTTGATATGAAATGTTGTTGTGCATGTATGAATTTTGAATGATGTGTATGTAATAGATGCTTACTTGAATAATGAATGTGTTTGATTAAGACTTAAGAGTAGTACATAAGTTGTGTGTACCTGGGTAAAGTAGGATCAAATTCCTGTGGATGCTGCCGGTTAGATAGGGTGTAGAAGTAGATTTGGGTTGTTCTGAGTGTGCCAGTTGCTTAGTGTCAGTGCTTTAGTGAACCTGACAATGAGGTCACCATTGATGGATAAGAGATTGGAATGGGCACCTCAATCTTTTTATTTATTAATCGCTGATATCATTGGGAATCTTTAATTAGCACAAAACCAAACCGGCAATGAAGAAAGGAATTCGCCTGAATAGTAGTATTCCCGATCCTTATTGTAAAATCCCTTGGGAAAACCCAGATGACCTTAGAAAACCATCTCTAATTGTTGGGAGAACCGTACCTGATTCTTGAAACCCACGACCAATTGGGAGTCTTCCTAGTAGGACTCTTGAAATGAGTGACTGCCAATAGTGTAAAACCTTAAGAACCTTAGAGCATTCCGCGTCGAAAACTAACCAAATTGAACCATAACTTGTATTCTTCATTGAATGCAAGAGTCCAGTGGCGTACTAATGCAAAATTGTATGCCGATTCAAAGTGGGGGAGTAGAACCTAGTGCAATGTGCATCGTAGTTTAGAAAACCCTTTGTTGGGATGGTTCTCCATTTGAAGGAATTGAACGGAATTTCGGGGACGAAATTCTAATAAGTGGGGGAGAATTGTAACATCCTAAACTTTGATTTTAATGAAATTATTGATTAAAAAACCTTAGAAAAATTGGAATAATGACTTAATGAATTTTGGTAGGTAGGTGAGTGGTGATTATAAGTCCTAGGGGTTGTATAGAAGGCAGTTGTGGCTTTGGGCAAAGTCAAATAAGCGGAATCGGGAGTTAAATCGGCGTTTTAGATGTTAGAAATCGACCGAAAAGAGGAAATTAGGAATTTATCATGGGATGATAAGAAAATAAATTCCACCGTTGGATGTGAAGTTTATGGGGTGAAGAAGCATGTCTAAAAATTTGGACTCGATCCGACGGTTAACGAAAAAGTTACGGCGAATCGAAGGTTGGAAACCCAGATTTTCGCCCAGGCGCACCAGCCATGCGCCCAAGCGGGTGCACTATTCATGGTGCACCAAGGCAGTGGAAAATGCGCCCAGGCCAGCCAACCGTGCGCCCAGGCGAGTCGCAGCAAGCACCAGCTGCACCAGAAATCCGTGTTGGCGCGCCAAGGCCCCCCACCACACGCACCAGCCCACGCACCACGCACCAGCAACACGAGCTGGTGCAGCTCTCGCGCCTAGGCGAGCCAGGCGTGCGCGCTCAGCAGCACCAGATCTGGTGCGTTGAAATTGAAACTTGGGGCCAAAGTTTTGATCATAGCCACACGATTCTCCAGCAACATCCAAGGCAAAAATAAAACATCAAAAACACTTCATTCCTTCACATTTCTACACCATCATCAACTCACCACCTTCATCAAACTCTCTCCATCTTCATCACATTTCCATCACCAATCCACCATACACATTTGATTCTTGGGCACCTCAACCCAAAATCAACCAAAACTCATCAAGCTTGCTCCATGGATTTTGTTTGAAGTTCATTCCTCTTCCTTAGCTCACGAATCACTCCCACCTTCACTCTTCTTGGTTTTTCAATTTTTCCACCATTGATTGGGTAAGTAGCTTCATGCCATGAGTTATTTTCCTTTCCATTTCAACTTTCCTTGACTCATAGAAATTGAGCTCTAAAACCCTAGGATTCTTGCACTTTTTGCTATATAGGGATTGTGTTTCATGCCTTCCGACTCAAACCAAGGCAAAGACAAGGATCATTTCATCATTTCCTTATTGAGGTGGCA
Source organism: Crotalaria pallida (assembly GCA_037953625.1). Lineage (NCBI taxonomy): Eukaryota > Viridiplantae > Streptophyta > Magnoliopsida > Fabales > Fabaceae > Crotalaria > Crotalaria pallida. The sequence goes on along the minus strand of CM075651.1, from coordinate 32,255,546 downwards.
AGCTAGACTTAGGAAGTTCAAGTTTCCGAGATTTTGAGCTAGGGCTCACTAAGGTTCTAATTTCTCTTTACTAATTTAAGGTAAGGAGTGGGTTATAGTGAGTGTTACCTTACTCTGGGGTTTAGTTTACAATATGCATATAATGGGTACTAAGATTTTTGTGTTAGTTTAGGTTGATATAATATAGAATAATTGCTAGAATAGAATTTATGACTTAGGGAATTTATTTTGATGTTGATATATTGCATTTTGTGATTTGGTGATGTTGATGAATTAAATGCTTATATTGTTTAATAACTTGAGTTGTGATATTAAGATGAATTGTGCTAATTAAGTTATAAAATATATTAGTGATCATTGGATAGTGGAAATGGGTAATGTGGTGATTAATTTTGAGTAATGGAAATTTGCTAAAGAATTAATAATGATAAAGGAACTAAATGAATTATTACCCAGGCTCAGCCAGGGGATTGAGAAACATACCCGGGCGCAGTAAGTCGCTATCGCGCGGTGGTGCGAGCGCAGTAGGTCGTGACCAGGGGATTACCCGGACGCAGTAAGTCGTGATCGCGTAAAGATGCGAACGCAGTAGGTCGTGACCAGGGACAGAATGAAACATACCCGGGCGCAGTAAGTCGTGAGTGCACAGGAGTGCAGACGCAGTAGGTCATGACCAGGGACAGATAAAAAGAACATAAATATCATTAAAATACATGGAACGAAAGACTTAAGAAAATGTTTAATAAAAATCGATTTGAGAAACTAATGAATACTTGAAATTGAATTGTGGTGAATTGACTGTTATTATGTTGTCATTGAATTGTTATTTGTGTATGGCTTAGTGTTGCATTATGTCTTAATTGGAAACTGCCTCCCCATTTTATGTGTAATACTCACTCCTTACTATCTCCACAGGTACTGAGGAAGAGTTTGCACAAGATCAGGCCGAGCAGGTGTACTCTCCCTCACAGGGAGAGTAGGACACTTATTATTATGTAGGACATAGAAATGTCCTGGGCCCGATGATGTGAATCCTTTTTGTTGTGTATAAATGTAAATAGCTTCTGGGGGCCCAGGACGATTCCTTTTGGGAAAGGGGTCTATTTTGGGGAAAAATTGTTTTCCTAACTTGTTTATATTCCGCTAACTCTGATGACTAGATTCTGATGTTTTAAACTTGTTTCTGATGCGTGCACGAAGATGCACTAGCTGATATATATATATATATATATATATATATATATATATGTGAATAGCCCTGCTGGCTTTGAAATTTGAAAATATGTTATTTATCAGGTTGCAGGAAAACAGAAATTTTGGAAAAGTCTTAAAAACAAACGAAACTCCGTCCGTTTGACGGGAGATTTTCTTATGAATTAAAAATAACTAAGAGTTTTTACTAATCAATTTATAAGTTTAAAATGAAATTTTCAAGTTGCTATTTTTAATTAAGGGTATAAAAGGGTAAATAAACTTAGGTGTTACAATTGATCCTTGGGATACACCGACCCATTAGGTGCCCTGTTAAGTGACAAGTTACCCATTAGGTCCAAATGACCCATCCAGGTGAAAATGACCTATTAGGCCCTGTAAATGACCCGTTAGGCGGGTGTACCCAATGGATCAATCATGCTGCACAAATAATAAAGGAATATAAAAGAGAAAGAGTACAAGTGGAAGTAAAAGAGTTAAAATTATGTTTTAGTCCTAACGGGTGTCAACCGTGGTCTAATAGGTGGAAATGACCTGGATTGGGTGAAAATTGTTCCTAATGGGTGAGAAACGACCTAACAAGTGCACTAATTCCTAATGGTAAAGAAGAGATGAAAATGTTATGAAAGATGATAGGATGTGTGTATGTTGTCCTCTGACCGTGAGGAGACATACGATATTATGTTGGGTGTGTTGTTCTCTGACCGTGAGGAGACACACGTTAAATGGTTTATAATGGAAAATGAAAATGATTTTGGAAATGAAAATGTAATGAATTTTGTTATTCATGGTTTGGTTTGATTATGAAGCTTGAGTTGCTATTATGTATTCTTTATTATCTTCTAATTCACTGTGTTGTGAAAAGGTCTCACCCTTAGTGGTTATCATTTTAGGTGAATGCCAAGGAGCTTGAGGATCAGAGTGTCGCAGCGGAAGATTTGGAAAGAAGGAAATTCTATGTTGCACTACTCATATTATAATTGAAATGCCCAATTTTATTTGTAAACTTGATTTATGAAAAGAAAATTTTAAGTTGCTCATTTTAGTTATTAAACTTTTAAGTGATATTTTATTTAAAAACTTGGGGTGTTACAAAACCAAATGGCATCACCACATACTCGTAGTGTCCATAGCGTGACCGAAAAGCAGTCTTTGGAATATCTTCCTTCTTCACACGGATCTGATGATAACCCGATCTCAGATCAATTTTTGAAAACACAGACGCTCCTTTCACTTGATCCATCAAATCATCGATCCTTGGCAACGGGTACTTGTTCTTGATCGTAACCTTATTGAGCTGCCTATAATCAATGCACATCCTCATAGATCCATCCTTCTTCTTCACAAACAAGACTAGCGCTCCCCAAGGCGACACGCTTGGTCTGATGAACTGCTTCTCTAACAAATCTTCAACTTGTTTCTTCAACTCAGCTAATTCCGCTGGAGCCATACGGTACGGGGCAATAGAGATAGGACCAGTACCGGGAACTAGGTCAATACAGAATTCTATCTCTCGATGCGGTGGCAAACCGGGTACTTCATCAGGAAAAACTTCGGGGAAATTTCGAATAATCGGGATATCTTCGATCTTCACTTCATCCTTGTTCTCTTCAGCGACGACTGAAAATAGGCACACATAACCTCCAGGTTGAATGGCAGGAGGCTCCTCACTATGGAACACGATCGTTCGAGCCTATTTTCTACCCCCTATTTTCAAACTTCTTACAAGTCCAATAAAACAATATAATTTTAGTAATAAATATGTGAGCGTTAAAATAGTGGACAGATTGGCAAAGTCTGCTCACTTCGTTCCTATCAATATGAAGTATTCAATGGAGAAGTTGGCTCAATTATATGTTAAGGAGATTGTCAGGTTGCACGGAGTTCCTTCTAATATCATTTCTGATCGTGATCCCAAATTTCTATCAAGATTTTGGCAAAGTCTTTAACAAGCCCAAGGGACAGAATTGAGACTCAGTTCTGCCTATCATCCTCAAACTGATGGACAGACTGAGCGCACTATCCAATCCTTGGAGGACTTGTTGAGAACTTGTACTTTGGAGCAGCAACAGAGTTGGGAACAATTATTTCCTCTAGTGGAATTTACTTACAATAATTCTTACCATTCTAGTCTTAGAATGGCTCCCTTCGAGGCATTGTACAGAAGAAGGTGTAGAACTCCCCTATGTTGGTTTCAAGTGGGGGAGAACCAACTTATTGGGCCGGAAATTGTGCAAGAAACAACAGAAAGAATCAGAATGATCCAGGAGAAAATGAAAGCAGCACAGGATCGACAAAAGAGTTATGCAGATAAGAAAAGGAATCCGCTAGAATTTGCTGAAGGTGAGCATGTGTTCTTGAAAGTGGTTCCCACTACAGGTGATGGAAGGGTTTTGAAGCCCAAAAAGCTCACTTCGCGATTCATTGGGCCATATAAGATCTTACAGAAAGTTGGGGCAATGGCCTATAGAATTGCTTTGCCACCCCAGTTATCTAACCTTCATGATGTATTTCATGTGTCCCAGCTTCGCAAATACATCTATGATCCATCTCATGTCATTCCAGTAGAAGAAGTCCCTTTGAAAGAGAACTTGACTTTCGAAGTGAAACCAATCAAAATTGAAGATCAGAAAGTCAAGCAGCTTCGAGGTAAAGAAATCCCATTAGTGAAAGTGGTGTGGATTCGCAACAAGGTTGAGGAGACAATATGGGAGTTAGAAACCAAGATGAAGGCATCGCATCCGCACCTCTTCGAAGCTAGCTGAATTTCGAGGACGAAATTCAAGTAAGTGGGGGAGGATTGTAATATCCTCAATTTTATTTTTATGAGGAATTGTAAGAAATTAGGAGTTTAAGCTGTATAGGCTTAGAATTAACTAGTTGTAACTTGGAAACCACTAGAAAGCATCTATGAGTGAATTTTGTAGGTCATTAATCGATTAAGGCTAGGGCTAATCGATTAAATTTTGGGAGACATTCAGGCACTACTCGATTAACTAGAAGCTTAATCGATTAACAGATTGAAGACTGACAGGTCTTAATCGATTAACCACTTGGGTTAATCGATTAACCCCTGTGCAGACTGACTTATAACACGTGTTTTGAGTGTGTTTCCTGGAGAATCCTCATTTCAAAATATGCGATCTTCTTGCTCCTTGTCCTTTGGGTTCCTTTATCCCATCAAAAAATCTCACACAAAGCTCTATTAAATCCTCTCATTCACTCACACAATCAAGTCTCCATCTTCTCCAAGGTTTCATTATCATCTTCTTCTTCCTCAAGGGCAAGGTTTCCTTCTCTCTCTTCTCACTTCTCACTCCACCACCTTGAGGTAAGAGAGGAGATATTCTCCTAATTAGAGGAAGGACATAGTTATAGTAATAAGCATATAATTTCATACATGCTATTGGTTTTGTCTTGGTTGTTAGTTTATTGTCGTAAAAACCCTAGATTCTAATCCCAAATGAATGAGATAGTACAAGCATTTCTTAATTATGTTTTGTTTACGAATTGAATTGATAATTGTATGGCTTTGTTGATGTCATGGTTGTTATTCTAATTGGAAATGGATAATGATGTATGTGGGTTATATTGGGATTTCTCAATTTATAACTTGTGTTTTATAAAATAAATAGATAATAATGATTGGATAAAGTTAACCTCTTAAAAGAATTAGAAACACGTCATTATTGAAGTGAGAAAGGACGTTAGGAAATTGGAAAAGATTCGTGAACATTTTATGAACCGAAGGACGGATATGCGAAGGTTCATAGAATGGACAGACGAGAATGGTATAGTGGCGAGATTGTGTTAATCACACAATCACTAGAATTATCATAGTTGGACTTTGATCTACTAGAGAACGTGGAAAATGCACCATGTTGGGGATTGGTCCATTGCGCCCTATGATAATTCTATTGGTCACTTAAACATTTCTGGACTAGTTGAGGGTGGTTCCCGCTAAAGCCTATTTGGGTAAAACGGCCCAAATTGTACGAAGAACGAATACGCGAAGTACTGTGCAAGCATTGGTTGGGGAACACTTACTCCTAGTCGATCTTTTCCAATAGTGTGGAGGGTGATGTGAGGAATTGGAATGAAAATCAAGGTAGTATGGTTCATATATGGAAAAATGGACATGGAAATGGATAATAATGGATCATGGCAATTATAATGGGTTCTTGCATTTTTTTATGTATGTATTTGTGTGCCATGTATACTATTATGTCTTATTATTGTTTTTATGTATTTCCTTTGATTTTGAGCTATATCTCACTCTCTTTGTTGATCATTTTAGGTAATGAAGAGGGAGATGCTTCTGATTTCCCTATGGCCGGGGGCGGGTACACTTCTTCAAAGGAAGTGTTACCCTGTTGCATGATGGATTTACTCGTGCAGCTCAATCTTTGCTCTCAAATCATATAAACTTGGGAATACTATGTATTTTGGATTTTAATACAATTATATGGATATCATCACTTGACTCTTGTTAGAAACTTGTATGTACATCCTTTTTGGAATTGGTGATATTCCCTTTTTTGTTTGTAAACGTAAACTTATTTTTTGTGGTGTGATCCTGAACTGTGATATTGTAAATTTTATACCATGATGCAAAGGAATGGATACACACACACACACACAGATATATATATATATTTCTGAATTATCTGGCTGACAGGTGACAGGTTTCTTATAAGGGGAAAAGTTACAAATTTAAAACAAACCCTGTCAAAACTTTCTTAGAAATTGCTATTAAATAAACTTATAAAATATATTATAAATTCAAGGTGTTACATTTATGGTATCAGAGCAATGGTTGCATTCCTCGGCTGTGAGTATGGGATTACCATACTCCCAAAGTATTACTCACCAAGCGAGTAATTATTTCATTCTTAGAAGTCAATAGGAAAAAATGATTTAGTAGTGTCTTAGTAGTAATGGGTTATTTATTATTTAGTGTTGGTGGTTGTACTCATCACACCTAAATTTCAGATGGCAGGTCGTACTAATCAAGTCCTTGAAAGAATCACGGAAGTTCTTGGGAATCTAACTCGATCCAGTGATCGTCAAGCTGCTGTCTTGGAAAACTTGGTGCAAGCTAGTGCTACCCAGGCCAACCAAAGACCGGAGCCAACTGCTGCTAATGGAATTTACGAATTCAAGAAGATGGACCCTCCCAGATTCGAAGGTGGTTTTAATCCAATGGGAGGTCAGCTTTGGCTGCAAGAACTGGAGAAGATCTGTAGATCTTTCACTTGTTCTGATGAAGAAAAGGTGACCTATTCTTCTTATATGTTAGTTGGAGATGCTGAATCCTGGTGGGAGGATACCAGGAGATTCTTGGAGGCTGAAGGAAGGCTCATTTCTTGGGAACTTTTTAAGGAGAGGTTCCTAGAGAAATATTTCTCGGAAGATGTCCGCCACAAGAAAGAGATTGAATTTCTGGAGCTGAAGCAAGGATCAATGAGCGTAGGTGAATATGCAGCAAAATTTGAAGAGTTAATCAGATTGTCTCCCTTTTTTCAGTTCAATCCGGATGAAAGGTCCAAATGTGTGAAATTTGAAAATGGTCTTTGCCCTGAGATAAAGATGGCTTTCGGATATCAAAATATCCGCAGTTTCCGCCAGCTGGTTAATATGTGCCTTACATAAGAAGATGATAGGAAGGCTATGGAAGCCCACACGAAGAGTATGCAGGTGGCTTCCAAGGCATATGGACCAGTCAGAGGTAGGGGTAAAGGACCGGTGATTAGGAAGGATCCTTACCCCGTTCCAAGGACTGCAGAAGTGAAGGCACCAGGAGTTGCTGCAGGGAAGGCAGTTCCTGTTGCCCAAGGTTCTTTTCCTTTATGTCCTCATTGCCACAGGCGCCACACAGGATTTTGCTGGAGACTGCAGAATAAGGGGAATGAGATTGTTTGTTTCTTATGCTAGCAACCAGGGCATATTGTTAGCAATTGCCCTCAGAATCAGAATGCAAGAAAAGGAGGAAGTATGGTCAAACCTGGAGCCAACCTATCTACTGCTCATGGAAAAGTGTTCACTATGTCTGGATCCCAAGCAGAGGAATCTGAAGATCTTATTAAAGGTATCTGTTATATAAATGGTCTTCCTTGTAAAGTGTTGTATGACTGTGGTGAAACCCATTCCTTCATATCCTTAGATTGTGTGCATAGACTAAAACTACCTGTCATAGAAACACCATATAAACTAATAGTGTCAACCCCCACAAATCCTTCTGTTATTACTTCAAAAATGTGTCCCAATTGTAACCTTAAAATCCTGGACCATGAATTCCAAATTGATCTTATATGTTTACCTTTGACCCAATTAGACCTAATCTTAGGTATGGACTGGATGTCTAGTAATCATATATTCATAGACTGTCATAGTAAGACCATTATCTTCAACCAACCCAAAGAACCAAACTTGGAGTTAACTACCATGGAAACAGAACTAGTCCCCTCTCTTTCTCAAATCCCAATAGTGAATGAATTCCAGAAGTTTTCCCTGATGAAGTTCCTGGGTTACCACCCGTCCGAGAAGTAGAGTTCAGCATTGATCTGGTGCCAGGGACTGGACCAATTTCTTTGCCTCCTCACAAAATGGATCCAGTGGAACTGGTTGAATTAAAGAAGCAATTAGAAGATATGTTGGAGAAGAAGTATATTAGGCCGAATGTCTCACCCTGGGGAGCTCTTGTACTTTTTGTAAAGAAGAAGGATGGAAGCCTCAGGCTATGTATAGACTACCGACAGCTTAATAAAGTGACCGTCAAGAATAAGTACCCTTTGCCTCGGATCGATGATTTGATGGATCAGTTGCGTGGAGCAGCAGTCTTTTCTAAGATTGATCTTCGATCTGGGTATCATCAAATCAGAGTTAAGGGAGAAGACATCCCCAAGACTGCATTTAGATCACGGTATGGTCATTATGAATACGTGGTGATGCCGTTTGGTCTAACCAATGCACCAGCTATGTTCATGGACTATATGAACAGGATTTTCCGACCTTACTTGGACTCCTTTGTGGTAGTTTTTATTGATGATATTCTAATCTACTCAAAGGATTCTAGTGAGCATCAAGAACACCTCCGGATAGTCCTAAGAACTTTGAAGGAGAGGCAGCTGTATGTTAAGCTTTCCAAGTGTGAATTTTGGCTTGAGAAAGTGAAATTCTTAGGCCATGTGATTTCTAAGGAAGGCGTTGCAGTGGATCCCGCTAAAGTAGAAGCTGTGTTGAAGTGGGACCAGCCCAAGAGTGTGACAGAGGTCAGAAGTTTCCTTGGTTTGGCAGGTTATTATAGGAGATTCATAAAGGGTTTCTCTAAAATAGCTTTGCCACTAACAAAGTTGACCAAGAAGGAGACTCCATTTAAGTGGACTCCCAAGTGTGAAGAAAGTTTCTTGGAGTTGAAGAATAAGTTGACTTCTTCACCAGTCTTAATCTTGCCTAATCCTCAAAAGAACTTTGATGTTTATTGTGATGCATCAAGGCAAGGTCTAGGATGTGTTCTAGTGCAAGAGGGAAGGGTGATTGCCTATGCTTCTAGACAATTGAGACCGCATGAGGAGAATTACCCTACTCACGATCTGGAGCAAGCAGCTATTGTTTTTGCTCTTAAGATATGGAGGCATTATCTGTATGGTTCAAGATTTGAAGTGTTTAGTGATCACAAAAGCCTCAAGTACTTGTTTGACCAAAAGGAGATTAACATGAGGCAGAGGAGGTGGATGGTGTAACACCCTATAATTAATTACCCTTAATTCCCCTTATATTAAAAATACGGGCTTAAAAATTCCTTTTTATTATATTAAAATCAACCGTCAAACGGACGGAGTTTCGTTTTCTTTTCGGACTTTTCTAAATCTTCAACCTGATAAACACATTTATATAATATCAACAGTAGCCAGCAGGGCTCAAATATAAATATATAAGCATCATATAGTGGCCCCGTGAGCTCAAGGGTAAAAAGTCAGAATCAGTTTCAGAGTGCCAGCAAAATACTGAGTATGTAAATCAAAAAGGCATAACATCAACTATACCCATAAAGAAAACATAAACCATGCCCAAATGAAACTATCCTAAGCCTCACTCCAAAAGTATACACAGCACAAATACATCAAAATAATATGGAGGCTTAGGTCAACATAAATGCATCTAAATCCCACAACCCTACTCTCCCTGTGAGGGAGAGTAATCCTGCTCGGCCGGTCCTGGTGTATACTCCGACTCAGTACCTGAAAAATGGTAAGGAGGTGAGTATTACACAATAAAATAGGGAAGCAGTTTCTATTATGCTATACTGAACCACCAAGCCAAACACAAATAACCATATAGTGCATATAAACCAGTGATTCATTCCCAAACATTTCAATTAACTCCATTTCAATAATAAATTTAATTCATTATATCTTTAATTTCCACATTTCATACTTTTCTAATTTATTCCAAAATTCAATACTAGTTATACTCTTGCATAAGATTACAATCCAATTTTTATCACATACTCTTTGTGTTTTTGTAAAGACTTTTAGAAATTATTACGTGGATTTCCATCATTGCGTACAGTCTCCTTCGGACAACGTCTTACAGCAGCGCATCAAGTGCATCTTACGCGGTCTATTCGTACAGTCTCCTATGGACAACGTCTTACAAGACCTGGATTCCACAATCGGAAGGTGCATCCATCATTGCGTACAGTCTCCTACGGACAACTTCTTACAGCAGCGCATCAAGTGCGTCTTACGCGATCTATGCGTACAGTCTCCTACGGACAATGTCTTACAAGATCTGGAGAGGCACAATCCAATTATATCATTAATTAATATATGGTGTGTGTGTCCATAATTGCGTACAGTCTCCTACGGACAACGTCTTACAAGATCTGGATCACACACTCTTTGTTCTTTAAGTCTTTGAATTACATTTTCATTTCTTTCATTTGTTGTCAATCTCATGGGTTTTCATTAATTTAATCATACCATTATATTTTCACTTTCCAAAAAGTCATTCATACCTATTCCAATCAACATATTCATTATAATTCATAAGTTCCAGGCTCAACATAATTTAGCACAATATCAACCACTTAATCAAATATCATAGTCACATTTAAGCACAACATAACACATCAATATACTTTTATGAATAATCACATGTTAACATAATATTAACTACCCTAGGGTTCCTTACCCTAACTAACACATACCTCTTAGTACCCAATATATACACAATACAATCTACCCCCTAGAATATGGTAACACAAACCTCCTTACCTCAAGTTCTTAGAGATAGAAGGATTTTGTGCTTGGTACACACTTGAATATTTGCCACAACTCAAAGAAGAGGGAGGAACCTAAAATCAATAGAATAATGAGACAAATTGTTAAGCTTTGCCTCTAGAACTTGAGAGAATCCATAAACCAAACTAGAGCTCCCTAGGTTGAAGATTGAAGCTTCATGGAAGTAAGAGGGAGAGAGAAAATTCGAATCCTAGGGGAGAGAAAGAGGTAAACTTAAACAACAATCACTTACTTGGAGCAACAAGGAAGGACTTGATGATGGATTTGGTGTGATTCTCTTGAGGATTGATTGATTAGGGTGAAGAAATTGGTGCCCTAGGAGAAAGAGAGTTCGAACTTGGCAAGAAACTAAGGTGTGGGTGCCTTTATTTTTTTCCTCAGCAACACAACTTAATCGATTAAAAGCTTACTTAATCGATTAACATTTTTCACAATATCTGACCTTAATCGATTAGCCAACAGGTTAATCGATTAAGCTGTAAAATTTTGCATTATTCAGTACTTTGAAAGGCCATAACTTCTTCGTTACCCGTTGGATCTTCCTCAAATTTTAAAGCAAGCTTCCTCACTAACTCTACTTCACATCCAACGGTGGAATTTATCTTTTGAGATACCAGTCTTGTTATCCTAAATTCCCTAAGTTTCTATGTTTTAAACTTGAGATTACATGCGTATTTGGCCAAGTTTCTAACTTATATCCTCATTTCTTCTACCCTAAGACCATCACAACATAGATTACACTATTAATTAAGTTTGGGATGTTACAATCCTCTCCCACTTACCCGAATTTCGTCCTCGAAATTCAATTGTCATCGAACAAGTGTGGATGAGATTGTCTGATCTTGCTTTCCAACTCCCAAGTAGCTTCCTCCACATTGTTCCTGCTCCATATGACTTTCACCAAGCTAATCTCCTTGCCTCTTAACTGTCTCACTTGCCTATCTTCAATCCTCACTGGCAACACCTCAAAAGTCAAATTCTCCTTCAAAGGCAAATCATCCAATGTGACCACATGAGTAGGATCATGAATGTATTTAATTAGCTGTGAGACAAGGAATACATCATGAAGCCTAGCTAAGTGAGGGGGCATAGCAATCCTGTAAGCTACCGGGCCAACCTTCTCCAAAATCTCATAAGGTCCAACAAACCGAGGAGTTAGTTTCTTGGACTTAATTGCTCTACCAATCCCTGTGACCGGAGACACTCTAAGAAACACATGATCCCCAACATCAAATTCCAAAGGTCTCCTTCGCCTATCAGCATAATTCTTCTGGCGATCCTGGGAAGTTTTCATCTTGTCCTTGATCATTGTGATCTTCTCAGTTGTTTCTTTCACAATATCGGGACCTGTCAATAGATTCTCTCCTATTTGGAACCAACACAGAGGCGTCCTACACTTTCGGCCGTAGAGAGCCTCAAATGGTGCCATACCAATACTGGAGTGGAAGCTGTTATTATAAGTAAAGTCCATCAACGGCAGTAACTGCTCCCAACTACCAGCCTGCTCCAGAACGCATGCTCTCAACAAATCCTCCAGTGTCTGGATAGTACGCTCAGATTGTCCGTTTGTCTGCGGATGATAAGCCGTACTAAATTTCGGCTTAGTACCCAATGCCTGCTGGAGACTCTGCCAAAATCGAGACAGAAATCTGATCACGATCGGATACTATACTGGTGGGAACACCATGCAGCTTCACTATGTCCCTGATATACAACTGAGTCAACTTCTCCAGAGTATATTTCTTGTGAATAGGGATAAAATGAGCACACTTTGTAAGACGGTCCATAACCACCCAAACTGCATCACATCCTGTAGTAGTCCTAGGTAGACCCGTCACAAAGTCCATGGCTATGCTATCCCACTTCCACTCCGGGATATCAAGTGATCGCAACGGACCACCAGGCTTTTGATGCTCAATCTTAACTTTCTGACAAGTTAGACAATGAGATACATGATCTGCTACATCGGTTTTCAACTTTGGCCACCAATAAATCTTCTTCAAATCTTGGTACATCTTCGTTGCACCAGGATGAAAATTCATTTTGGTTCGATGTGCTTCCCATAGGATATCCCTCCTAACTTCGAAGTCCATAGGAACACATATTCGGCCCCTGAACCGGATAATACCATCAAAACCCTTTACAAAGTCGGGCTCTTCATTGCCCGATGCCCCTTCCAACAACTTTTGTAGTTCAACATCATCAGCTTGTCTTTCTTTAATAAGACCAATCAATTCATTAGTAACCTGCAACATTTCTAGAACAATGCTCTTCTTTTTCACTTGCATGTTCAAGTTGAGGTCACTGAATTCTTGGATTAGCTGCATCTCCTTCACCATCAAATTGCTGACATGCAAAGTCTTGCGACTTAGTGCATCAGCCACTACATTGGCCTTGCCCAGATGATACTGAAGATTGAAATCATAGTCCTTCAGAAACTCCATCCACCTCCTCTGTCTCATATTCAACTCCTTTTGATCGTAGAGATAGCGAAGGCTTTTATGATCGCTAAAGACTTCAAACTTTGAACCATATAGATAGTGCCTCCGAATTTTCAAAGCAAATACTACTGCCGCCAACTCAAGACCATGAGTGGGATAGTTTTGCTCATGCTGCCTCAACTGCCTGGATGCATAAGCTATGACTTGTCCTTGCTGCATCAGCACACAAGCCAACCCTTGTTTTGAAGCATCACAATACACTACAAAGGATTGAATCGGATCCGGAAAAATCAACATCGGGGAACTAGTCAATCGCCTCTTTAGCTCCTGGAAACTATCTTCACATTCTGGGGACCATTCAAACGGAACACCTTTCCGCGTAAAAGTAGTCAAACAAAGGGCTAGTTTCGAAAACCCCTCAATGAACCTCCTATAATACCCAGCCATACCAAGGAAACTTCTGATCTCAGTAATGGACTTGGGTCTCTCCCACTTAAGCACTGCCTCCACCTTAGAAGGGTCAACAACAACACCCTTCTCAGAAATCACATGCCCCAGAAAATGCACCTCATTCAACCAGAAACTACATTTAGAAAACTTGGCATAAAGATGCTTATCTTTGAGAACTTGGAGCACCGTTCTCAAATGCTCTTCATGCTTCTTCGGGCTCTTGGAGTAGATAAGAATGTCATCAATGAACACAATGACAAATGAGTCTAAGTATGGCCTGAAGATCCTACTCATATAATCCATGAAGATGGCATGAGCATTCGTGAGACCAAAAGGCATCACCACATATTCAAAATGCCCATACCGAGTTCTAAAAGCAGTTTTGGGAATATCCCCCTCTCGGATACGGATTTGATGGTATCCAGATCGCAGGTCAATTTTTGAGAAAACTACAGCTCCCCTAAGCTGATCCAACAAACCATCGATGCGTGGGAGCGGATATTTGTTCTTCACCGTCACCGCATTCAACTGACGGTAATCGGTGCACATACGAACACTTCCATCCTTCTTTTTAACAAAGAGGATAGGAGCTCCCCACGGGGATACACTTGGCCTTATGAACCCCTTAGCCAAAAGCTCCTCCAACTGCTTCTTCAACTCTTCCAACTCTGGAGGGGCCATTCTATAAGGCGCTTTAGATATCGGGCCGGCACCAGGCATAAGATCAATGCCAAATTCTACTTCTCTGGCTGGAGGCAATCCGGGAATTTCTGCAGGAAAAACATCCGGAAACTCACAAACCACTGGGATTCTACTGATATCTGATGCTTCATCATCATCCATAGCCGACACCGAGACTTGACAGAAGATTACTGTCTTCTGACTACAATCTAGAAGGACACGGTTCTGGGACATCCAGTCCATGCCTAGAATGATATCCAGCTTGGTTAAGGGCAAACATATCAAATTCACTTTGAATTCCTGCTCCAATACTCGGAGTGGGAAATCCAAACACATCAAGGATGTAACCACAGCTGAATTAGTAGGGGTAGACACTGACAACTTAAAAGGCATTTCAACCGCAGATAGTTTTAATCTCTCCATGCAACTGACAGAAATAAAAGAGTATGTAGCTCCACAGTCAAAGAGAATACCACATGCAATATCATTTATATGGCCAATACCTCGAATCAGCTCATCAGCCTCAGTCACCTCTTCTCCATCAAGAGTGTACACCTTCCCCTTCTGAAGTGGGCGGTCATCACCAATCCTCTGCGCCCTCGTCACATTGGCTTCTTTCTTAACTGTATTCTTTGGGCAGTTAGTTTCAACATGACCAGGTTATCCACATTTGAAACAAGTGACACTTGGTTGATTCTGATTCAGACTCCAGCATACACCTCTATGTTGATCGCCACAATGAGGACAAGGCGGAATAGGACCAGATGAACCCCCTATAGGGCCTGCTCTAGGCTGTGGATAGGGGCCTGGTCGCTGCACCGCTCCCTTGCCCCTTATAGGACCACCACTTCTTTGCACAGTCTTGCTCTTGTCTTCTGCCATTTTCCTCTTAAGCCCCTTCTCATAAGTGCTCGCCATGTTGACCAAGCGGGCCAAGTTGTGAATATTGTGATACTCGCAAGAGAGGCGAATATCAGTCCTGAGTCCAGACTCAAACTTGATGCATTTGCCGCTTTCACTGGCATCCCGATAGTTAGAGAATCGGATGAGATCTTCAAATCTAGCTGCATAATCCCCAACTGACATAGAGCCTTGAGTTAGTTGGAGAAATGCTATCTCCTTCTCCCTCCTCACGTCTTCAGGGAAATACTTCCCTAAAAAGAGATCCTTGAACAACTCCCAAGAAACAACCGGATTGGCTGCCAGCATTCCCCTCCTTTGTTGATCCCACCGATGCTCAGCCTCATTGGTTAGCATGAATTCCGCCAGTCGAACATGCTGCTCCATGGGTGGTTGAATAGAGCGGAGGATCTTCTCGATCTCCTGTATCCATCTTAGTGCTCCATAAGGGTCATTTCCACCTTCGAAACGAGGTGGATCATTCTTTCGGAACCTAACCATCCAGTCAACCTCAACCGGAGCTGGTTGCACAGCAGCAGCCGCCATCTGCTCTCCCTGCTGCTGCTGCATCTGAGACAGATGCTCCAGAATGGCTACAAGCCCATCATTAGCAGCCTTTCTTCCAGCCATACTGCTTAGCCAAAGAGAACAGACCAGTAAGACTTAACTAATAAAGGTATACATAGTACTATAATCATACTATTAAATACCTAAACTTTTACTATGAGCATCCATTACTCGCTAGGTGAGTAATCAGGTGGAGTTTGCATAACTCCAAGGCCGAGGAGAAACTGCTCTGATACCATAAATGTAACACCCTATAATTAATTACCCTTAATTCCCCTTATATTAAAAATACGGGCTTAAAAATTCCTTTTTATTATATTAAAATCAACCGTCAAACGGACGGAGTTTCGTTTTCTTTTCGGACTTTTCTAAATCTTCAACCTGATAAACACATTTATATAATATCAACAGTAGCCAGCAGGGCTCAAATATAAATATATAAGCATCATATAGTGGCCCCGTGAGCTCAAGGGTAAAAAGTCAGAATCGGTTTCAGAGTGCCAGCAAAATACTGAGTATGTAAATCAAAAAGGCATAACATCAACTATACCCATAAAGAAAACATAAACCATGCCCAAATGAAACTATCCTAAGCCTCACTCCAAAAGTATACACAGCACAAATACATCAAAATAATATGGAGGCTTAGGTCAACATAAATGCATCTAAATCCCACAACCCTACTCTCCCTGTGAGGGAGAGTAATCCTGCTCGGCCGGTCCTGGTGTATACTCCGACTCAGTACCTGAAAAATGGTAAGGAGGTGAGTATTACACAATAAAATAGGGAAGCAGTTTCTATTATGCTATACTGAACCACCAAGCCAAACACAAATAACCATATAGTGCATATAAACCAGTGATTCATTCCCAAACATTTCAATTAACTCCATTTCAATAATAAATTTAATTCATTATATCTTTAACTTCCACATTTCATACTTTTCTAATTTATTCCAAAATTCAATACTAGTTATACTCTTGCATAAGATTACAATCCACTTTTTATCACATACTCTTCGTGTTTTTGTAAAGACTTTTAGAAATTATTATGTGGATTTCTATCATTGCGTACAGTCTCCTTCGGACAACGTCTTACAGCAGCACATCAAGTGTGTCTTACGCGGTCTATAAGTACAGTCTCCTACGGGCAACGTCTTACAAGACCTGGATTCCACAATCGGAAGGTGCATCCATCATTGCGTACAGTCTCCTACGAACAACGTCTTACTGCAGCGCATCAAGTGCGTCTTACGCGATCTATGCGTACAGTCTCCTACGGACAACGTCTTACAAGATCTGGAGAGGCACAATCCAATTATATCATTAATTAATATATGGTGTGTGTGTCCATAACTGCGTACAGTCTCCTTCGGACAACGTATTACAGAAGCGCATCAAGTGCGTCTTACGCGAGCAATGCGTACAGTCTCTTACGGACAACGTCTTACAAGATCTGGATCACACACTCTTTGTTCTTTAAGTCTTTGAATTAAATTTTCATTTGTTTCATTTTTTGTCAATCTCATGGGTTTTCATTAATTTAATCATACCATTATATTTTCACTTTCCAAAAAGTCATTCATACCTATTCCAATCAACATATTCATTATCATTCATAAGTTCCAGGCTCAACATAATTTAGCACAATATCAACCACTTAATCAAATATCATAGTCACATTTAAGCACAACATAACACATCAATATACTTTTATGCATAATCACATGTTAACATAATATTAACTACCCTAGGGTTCCTTACCCTAACTAACACATACCTCTTAGTACCCAATATATACACAATACAATCTACTCCCTAGAATATGGTAACACAAACCTCCTTACCTCAAGTTCTTAGAGATAGAAGGATTTTGTGCTTGGTACACACTTGAATATTATCCACAACTCAAAGAAGAGGGAGGAACCTAAAATCAATAGAATAATGAGACAAATTGTTAAGCTTTGCCTCTAGAACTTGAGAGAATCCATAAACCAAACTAGAGCTCCCTAGGTTGAAGATTGAAGCTTCATGGAAGCAAGAGGGAGAGAGAAAATTCGAATCCTAGGGGAGAGAAAGAGGTAAAATTAAACAACAATCACTTACTTGGAGCAACATGGAAGGACTTGATGATGGATTTGGTGTGATTCTCTTGAGGATTGATTGATTAGGGTGAAGAAATTGGTGCCCTAGGAGAGAGAGAGTTCGAACTTGGCAAGAAACTAAGGTGTGGATGCCTTTATTTTTTTCCTCAATAGCACGACTTAATCGATTAAAAGCTTACTTAATCGATTAACATTTTTCGCACTATCTAACCTTAATCGATTAGCCAACAGGTTAATCGATTAAGCTGCAAAATTTTGCATTATTCAGTACTTTGAAAGCCTATAACTTCTTTGTTACCAGTTGGATCTTCCTCAAATTTTAAAGCAAGCTTCCTCACTAACTCTACTTCACATCCAACGGTGGAATTTATGTTTTGAGCAACCAATCTTGTTATCCTAAATTCCCTAAGTTTCTATGTTTTAAACCTAAGATTACATGTGTATTTGGCCAAGTTTCTAACTTATATCCTCATTTCTTCTACCCTAAGACCATCACAACATAGATTACACTACTAATTAAGTTTGGGATGTTACAGATGGAATTTCTGAAGGATTATGACTTCAGGTTGCAATATCATCCAGGAAAGGCTAATGTGGTGGCTGATGCACTTAGCCAAAAAACCCTCCATATTAGTAGCATGATGATAAAGGAATTGGAGCTGATTGTGGAATTCAACAACCTCATTCTTGGAGTCCAATTCACTGAGAAAAATATCAGTATTGGAATGCTCCAAATCACCAATGATTTTCTGGAATCAATTCAGCAGAAGTAGCTGGAAGATGTCGAATTGCAAGAGCAGAGAAAATTGGCTGCAACCAGGAATGAACCTGATTTCCAGGAAGGGAAGGATGGAGTCCTGAGATTCAGAAACAGAATATGCATTCCTTCCAATCCAGACCTGAAGAAGGTACTGCTGGATGAAGCTCACAAAAGTAAGTTGAGCTTACAACCTGGAACAACCAGGATGTACCAAGATTTAAAGAGAATGTTTTGGTGGCCTGGGATTAAGAAAGATGTAGCAGAGTATGTGGTGAGGTGCTTGATTTGTCAAAAGTCCAAGGTAGAACACAAGAAGCCAGGTGGAATGCTACACCCGCTTGAAGTTCCGATGTGGAAGTGGGATAGTATAGCCATGAACTTTGTATCGGGCTTGCCAAGAACCACCGCCAACCATGATGCAGTTTGGGTGATAGTGGACAGATTGACAAAGTCTGCTCACTTCGTTCCTATCAATATGAAGTATTCAATGGAGAAGTTGGCTCAATTATATGTTAATGAGATTGTCAGGTTGCACGGAGTTCCTTCTAATATCATTTCTGATCGTGATCCCAGATTTCTATCAAGATTTTGGCAAAGTCTTCAACAGGCCCTAGGGAAAGAATTGAGACTCAGTTCTGCCTATCATCCTCAAATTGATGGACAGACTGAGTGCACTATCTAATCCTTGGAGTGTTGGAGAGTGCCCTAGTGGCAATCGTATTTTCTCTTTTACTTGTATTTATTTCATGTTTATGGATTATTATTATTAATAATAATGAGGCATTTCATTTATTGTATTTATACTTTAATTGTTTAATTAAAATAGATGTAATAAAGTCCTTAGGATTATAAGTTCAATGTCATAAGAATATCAAGTACATGACTTGATAGTGAGATCTTATTGATTGATAATTATCCTTAAAGATTCCCTAGTCGAGTATTACAGTTAATAATGACAACTATAATACATCGAGACTAGTATGTGACAGACTGATGTCTGTATCTCACCGGTCATGGATATGGGATATCAAGTCTTCACATAAGTACACATTGGGACAATTGTGTACTGGATTGACCCGCCATGAGAATGCTACATGGGTTATTAAGTGAGTGTCATAAGCGATTCTCATAGTGACAACGGTGTACATGGTCCTTCGACCTGAAGTCGCAACGGTTCCCAACATGAGGAATTATGTGCTTTCACGCAATCAAACATCATCTTTAACCAGATGATCATAACGGTTGTAGTCGGGTATATGACAAATCATGTAGAGGGATGTGAGTGACGTAGATGGGATTTGTCCTTCCTTGTCAATAGGAATTATATCTCTGGGTCCCTTGACTGAGTGAGACGGTGAAATGTATGGCCATACTCAAGACAGTCAATATGAGATATTGACGAGACTTGTTTAGACACGTCTACTCAGGGATCAAGAAACCATAGGTTACACTGTACATGGGTGACACCTTCCATGCCATGAGTGTAACTAAGATATTTGGACAAAGGGATTAAATTTACACATGATCATTGGTCACACTAAGGTTATGTCAGATCACAGACATTCCTGTCACTTGGGTAGTAATGACGTGTTGCTAGATACCGCTCATTGCTTGTAACCTTAAAATGGGATTTTAACTTTACTGCCAATGTTACAGGAACCTATAGGGTCACACAGTAAGAACAGATAGATTGGAGATATCACATTTGATAAAAAATACAATAGTTCTAATTTTATAAAAATTTACGTTTGTGCGATGCACTGTATGACTATGCGACGCATTCTGATATCTGCTGCCAAGCCCAGCCCGCTGGTCTAATACTATTATAAATAATAGTATTAGCCTTAGGGTTTTGGTACGTGAGAGACACAGAACGGCAACCCTAGCCGTCCATATCAGAGAGTGAGTGATACACTGAATCTCTCTCTTCTCCGCTAGCACTGAGAAGAGAGACGTGACTCCAATTGGGAATCTATTCATGTGGATACCAATAGAGGCGCGACTACCTTGCTGCGCTCGTGATTGACGTGGATTGTTCGTGGACGATCTGACCAACATCGTTCTCCTCTTCGCATCAAGAGGTAAACGTTTTTCTATCTCGAATCATGCTCTCTCGCATGGATCCAGTTCTGGAAATAGGGTATTTTGTTTTTTTTTTCCGCTGCGTATTCTATCCCTATTTCTAGCATGGAGGACTTGTTGAGAACTTGTACTTTGGAACAGCAACAGAGTTGGGAACAATTATTGCCTCTAGTGGAATTTACTTACAATAATTTTTACCATTCTAGTATTAGAATGGCTCCCTTCGAGGCATTGTATGGAAGAAGGTGTAGAACTCCCCTATGTTGGTTTCAAGTGGGGGAGAACCAACTTATTGGGCCGGAAATTGTGCAAGAAACAACAGAAAGAATCAGAATGATCCATAAGAAAATGAAAGCAGCACAGGATCGACAAAAGAGTTATGCAAATAAGAAAAGGAATCCGCTAGAATTTGCTGAAGGTGAGCATGTGTTCTTGAAAGTGGTTCCCACTACAGGTGTTGGAAGGGTTTTGAAGCCCAAAAAGCTCACTTCGCGATTCATTGGGTCATATCAGATCTTACAGAAAGTTGGGGCAATGGCCTATAGAATTGCTTTGCCACCCCAGTTATCTAACCTTCATGATGTATTTCATGTGTCCCGAATCCGCAAATACATCTATGATCCATCTCATGTCATTCCAGTAGAAGAAGTCCCTTTGAAAGAGAACTTGACTTTCGAAGTGCAACCAATCAGAATTGAAGATCAGAAAGTCAAGCAGCTTCGAGGTAAAGAAATCCCATTAGTGAAAGTGGTGTGGATTCGCAACAAGGTTGAGGAGACAACATGGGAGTTAGAAACCAAGATGAAGGCATCGCATCTGCACCTCTTCGAAGCTAGTTGAATTTCGAGGACGAAATTCAAGTAAGTGGGGGAGGATTGTAACATCCTCAATTTTATTTTTATGAGGAATTGTTAGAAATTAGGAGTTTAAGGTGTATAGGCTTAGAATTAAGTAGTTGTAACTTGGAAACCACTAGAAAGCATCTAAGAGTGAATTTTGTAGGTCATTAATCGATTAAGGCTAGGGCTAATCGATTAAATTTTGGGAGACATTCAGGCACTACTCGATTAACTAGCAGCTTAATCGATTAACAGTTTGAAGACTGACAGGTCTTAATCGATTAACCACTTGGGTTAATCGATTAACCCTTGTGCAGACTGACTTATAACACGTGTTTTGAGTGTGTTTCCTGGAGAATCCTCATTTCAAAATATGCGATCTTCTTGCTCTTTCTCCTTAGGGTTCCTTTATCCCATCCAAAAATCTCACACAAAGCTCCATTAAATCCTCTCATTCACTCACACGATCAAGTCTCCATCTTCTCCAAGGTTTCATTATCATCTTCTTCTTCCTCAAGGGCAAGGTTTCCTTCTCTCTCTTCTCACTTCTCACTCCACCACCTTGAGGTAAGAGAGGAGATATTCTCCTAATTAGAGGAAGGTCATAGTTATAGTAATAAGCATATAATTTCATACATGTTATTGGTTTTGTCTTGGTTGTTAGTTTATTGCCATAAAAACCCTAGATTCTAATCCCAAATGAATGAGATAGTACAAGCATTTCTTAATTATGTTTTGTTTACGAATTAAATTGATAATTTTATGGCTTTGTTGATGATGGCTTTGTTGATGTCATGATTGTTATTCTAATTGGAAATGAATAATGATGTATGTGGGTTATATTGGGATTTCTCAATTTATAACTAGTGTTTTATAAAATAAATAGATAATAATGACTGGATAAATTTAACCTCTTAAAAGAATTAGAAACATGTCATTATTGAAGTGAGAAAGGACGTTAGGAAATTGGAAAAGATTCGTGAACATTTTATGAACCGAAGGACGGATACACGAAGGTTCATAGAATGGACGGACGAGAATGGTATAGTGGCGAGATTGTGTTAATCACACAATCACTAGAATTATCATAGTTGGACTTTGATCTACTAGAGAACGTGGAAAATGCACCATGTTGGGGATTGGTCCATTGCGCCCTATGATAATTCTATTGGTCACTTAAACATTTCTGGACTAGTTGAGGGTGGTTCCCGCTAAAGCCTATTTGGGTAAAAGGGCCCAAATTGTACGAAGGACGAATACGCGAAGTACTGTGCAAGCATTGGTTGGGGAGCACTTACTCCTAGTCGATCTTTTCCAATAGTGTGGAGGGTGATGTGAGGTATTGGAATGAAAACCAAGGTAGTATGGTTCATATATGGAAAAATGGACATGGAAATGGATAATAATGGATCATGGCAATTATAATGGGTTCTTGCATTTTTGTATGTATGTATTTGTGTGCCATGTATACTATTATGTCTTATTATTGTTTTTATGTATTTCCTTTGATTTTGAGCTATATCTCACTCTCTGTGTTGATCATTTTAGGTAATGAAGAGGGAGATGCTTCTGATTTCCCTATGGCCGGGGGCGGGTACACTTCTTCAAAGGAAGTGTAACCCTGTTGCATGATGGATTTACTCGTGCAGCTCAATCTTTGCTCTCATATCATATAAACTTGGGAATACTATGTATTTTAGATTTTAATACAATTATATGGATATCACCACTTGACTCTTGTTAGAAACTTGTATGTACATCCTTTTTGGAATTGGTGATATTCCCTTTTTGGTTTGTAAACGTAAACTTGTTTTTTGTGGTGTGATCCTGAACTGTGATATTGTAAATTTTATACCATGATGCAAAGGAATGGATACACACACACACACACACACACACACACATATATATATATATATTTCTGAATTATCTGGCTGACAGGTGACAGGTTTCTTATAAGGGGAAAAGTTACAAATTTAAAACAAACCCTGTCAAAACATTCTTAGAAATTGCTACTAAATAAACTTATAAAAATATATTATGAATTCAAGGTGTTACAAACATTCACGTACAAAGCACATAGAGATTCGTCATCATTTTATTCGTGATCATATAGCTAAAGGTGATTGTGTGATTGACTATATGAACACATCTAGGCAGTTAGTTGATATCTTCACGAAACCGCTTCCGAAAGAAAGCTTCTTTTATATTCGTGGAGAACTTGGCTTAACTTGCGCATCACTTGTAGAGTGACTGCATGACATGCATATTTATTCCCTTGTTATCATTAACGTATCTATTCAGTATTTCAGGGGGAGTAAAATATGGTTTGTCTATCTTCCCTCCATTTTTTTTATGTTGACAAAAGAGGGAGAAGAATTCTGAATATCATGGCTTATATATTTGAATTGAATTAACCATATTTGCAGGGGGAGCTCATTATGTGTTTCTACTATATTCCCTGTCAATTGAAATTTAAATTCTAGTTGGGTATATTGCTATTGTTTATATTGCTATATATTTGCTTGCTTAATGCTTGTGATGCAGATAGTCAGAAAGTGTTTGTCATCATCAAAAAGGGGGAGTGTTGGAAGTCAAGCTTTCCCAAGTGTAGACACCCCATTATTTTGTCCGGGGTCAAAATTACATTTTCACAAAAAAATTGTTTGGGTAAGATTTTATTCTCAAGTTTTTTTATGTAATTGATTTTTATAAATAATAAAAAAGGTTATTTGGACCCATTATTTTTGGGGTTTATCTTTTAAAAAAATAATAATGAAATTAAAAATGTTAAAAAAAATTGAAAATAAATAAAATAAAATAAAAGATCTTGAAAAAGTATTTTTAAAAAAAAAAACAAAAATAAAATTTTTTCAGAAAAAAATAAGATAAGTGTTTGGTTAGTTTTTTTTTTTGGTAGAATAAAATTCATTACCACTTGCAAAATTTAAAACATGCTAAAGGTCCTTACCCCTAATAAGCCACCTTCTAGGAAGGGTTCTTAGAGAGGCAATACCCAAATCCTAATGCACTTGCCACCTTCTATGAAGGGTTCAAGGACTAGAGGACAAAATAAAGCATTAAAGTTCTATACAAATTCTATCTACCAAGGCTTTATTCGGCCAACTCCTGAATTTAGGAATACAAAATTGAATTCTATATGCTATTTCTCTTTTAATACTCCTGAAAATAAAACCAATTTGCTTCTCTGGCTGGTTGAAAGCTCTTCGATTCCTTTCGGTCCAGATATGATACACTACTGCTGAAAACAATGCACTAACAGTCTTTCTCCTGATCTTGTTCTTAAAACCATATTTGATCCATCTTGGCCAATTCACAAACCTGACTGGCCAAGAATCAAGGCCAAACCAATGACAGCATAGCTCCAACAAATCTCTACTCCAGCTGCAGTCAAAAACCAAATGATCTCGAGACTCATCCATAGCACCACATAGGCAGCAGGTGGTATGATAGGAAGCCAATCTTAGTTTAGTCTTTAATATATCTTGCACTGCAAGCCATAAGATGAAGCAATGCCTAGGAACATTAACAGAATTCTAGACCAACTTAGCATAAAGGAAATTTGAGTGCTGGCCTAGCAAGAATTTGTAGCCACTCTTAATGGAATATTGACCATCTTCTTCATTAGTCCAAGTATCATGATGATAACCTGCTTGCAAACTGTCCCTCACCTTTAAGATTTGTTTCCACTACCAACTGTTACCTTGCTTGACCTCAACAGTCCAGAAATCTTGGTCTTTTAAGTAGATACTGCTTATCCACCTAACCCAAAGAGAATCCTTCTTAGATGCCAAGTGCCAAACATGTTTACCAATAGCAGCCCTATTCCAAACACTACTATCCTTGAAGTTCAGCCCTCCTTTCTGCTTGGTTCTGCACAAGTTCGACCAAGCTACTGAAGCATAAGACATTCCAGCCTCATTAACTCCCCAAAGAAAGTCCCTGCATTGCTTTTCAATTCCCTTAATTGTAGCTTTAGGAATTATAAACACTGATGCCCAATAAGTGTGCAGAGAAAGCAAAACAAAATTAATTAAACATACCCTGCCTTGATATGACATCTTCCTTGACTTCCAACTAGCAATTCTCCTTGTGATTTTGTCAATAAGAATTTGGCATGTTGAAATGGACCACTTCCTTGCTGAGATAGGGAGTCCAAGATACCTGAAAGGGAAAGTTCCTTTCTTAAATCCAGTAATAGCCAAGAAATCATCCTGCTTCTGCTGATTGAGTCCTGCCATGAATAAGCTAGATTTTTCTGGGCTAGCATAAAGACCAGATCTAAGAGAAAAGTCTTGGAGTGCCTGGTTCAAGATAGAAACACTTTCTGGATGACCCTTGCAGAAGATCATCAGGTCATCAGCAAATGCTAGATTCACAAGCTTAAGATCCTTGCATAGAGGGTGATATCTAAAGTTCCTGTGCTTAACAGCAGTCTGCAGGGTTCTAGTCAACACTTCCATGGCTAGCACAAATATTAGAGGAGAGATAGGGTCTCCTTGCCTTAGGCCTCTCTGACCATAAAATTTCTGAGAACTTTGACCATTGATCACCACTGAAAACACTGCAGTTCCAATACAAACCAGAATCCAATTCCTGAATTTTTCTGGGAAGTGAAAGGCAATTAACATCTCCTCAATGAAACTCCAATCCAAAGTATCATATGCCTTTCTGATGTCAATTTTCATAAGGCTTCTGGGTGACACTGTCCTCCTTCCATATAATCTGAGAAGCTCTTGGGAAATGAGGATGTTGTGCACAATACTCCTTCCTTTGACAAAACCAGTCTGGTTATCCTGGACCAAACTAGGCAAAACTGTATTTAGTCTTGTGCATAAAAGCTTGGATATGCATTTATAGATTGTGTTACAACAAGCTATAGGTCTATAATCAGTGACAAAATTAGGGTAATCAGCTTTTGGAACCATAACAAGACTGGTTTCATTCACTTTCTGCTGCATATTACCTGTCTGGAAAAAATAATTCACAGCCTCACAACATTCATTGCCAATACACTTCCAAGCATCCCTGTAAAACCCTGAACCAAAACCATCAGGTCCTGGTGCTTTGTCAACATGAATAGACATGAAAGCTTGCTTTATGTCCTCCTGTGTGAAAGGTTGAATCAAGCTAATTTGTTGCTCCTGAGACAAAACAGAACCTTCTGACATCACAGCATTATCCCATTCCAACCTATGATCTCTTTTCCTGAACAAGTCTTGATACCAATTCACAAAGGTCTGCATAATTTCCTTCTGATCAGAAATGACATCACCATTCTCAGTCATAACCTTAAGGATCATGTTCCTATATGTTCTCATTTTAATAGCCTGATGAAAATGCCTTGTATTTTGATCACCAGCTTTCAGCCACTCTATCTTAGCCTTCTGCTTTTAAAAAAGCCAATCCAGCCCTCTGAACAGCTTGATACTGCCTAGTAACCTCCTTCTCAGCTTCCTGTAACACCAAATTAGAAGGACTTGTAGTCAGCTCAGATTGAATAAAGTCCAATCTCAATCTCAAATCCTCCTCTTGCTTATCAATTCTTGCAAAATGCTCTCTATTCAGCTTCTCAAGGGGCTGCTTCAATAAATCCAGTCTTGTACTGAGTCTAGTCATAGGATTACCAATCAGGTTCACAGACCAGATAGCCTCCACAATCACCTCAAAATCTTTGTGCTGTGACCACATGTTAAAGTACTTGAAATTCACCCTCTGATGATGATATTGAATTTTCCAGTCAATAAGAATTGGCGAGTGATCTGATACACCAGGCTGCAGGAAAACTGTTTCAGCATTAGGCCAAGTACTGCACCATGCTTGATTAATTAGAGATCTGTCTAGTTTGCAATGAATCCTATCAGCACCAAATTGTTTATTAAACCAAGTATAATAGCATCCACTATATCTCATATCCACTAAGCCACAGCCATCAACACAATCCTTGAAGTCAGAATTATGAAGCAAGCCCAATGAGTTTCCCCCTAACTTTTCTTCAGGCTTAAGAAAGGTATTAAAATCACCCAGCACCAGCCAAGGAATAGTAACAATAGAGTGAATACCATACAACACCTCCCAAAGTTCATTCCTCTCATTTATGTCATTTGCAGCATACACATAGGTGACAAAAAATTCAAAAGCATCAATCACAGATACCATAAGGCAGTGGACATATTGAGCAGATATGGCTACAATAGTAACAGTAAAGATATCTGTCCTCCAAATTACCCAAATTCTACCAACTGGACTCATATCTAAATTGATATAAGACCCCCAACCAGAAGCAACATTATTCAAAACTGTCTGATAGGAATGCTCCCTCAGTTTATTTTCTAATATACCTAACAAACCAACTCTATTCTTACAGCAGAAGGCTCTTACCTCCCTTTGTTTTTGAGGGCTATTAATCCCTCTAACATTCCAGGCTGAGATTCTATCAATTAGGAGTATGGGATGAACCTTCCCCCCTCTGAATTGTAATCAATCTTTGCTGAGCCCTCTTCCTTGTGGTGACTTGTGTCCAGTTCCTTGCATCAGTTTTTGATTCATAAACCTTGCCATCATCACCAAGATCATTCTGTATGTCAGTTTTATTAGCACTTATAACATCAGCACTCTCTTTATGATCAGCCTCAGTGCTAGGGCTATTTAAGTCCTTTAACACCTCTTGAGCTGATTCTAGATTTTCTGCAGGTATAATGCCATTATCAACATATGCCTTTAGTTTAAGTTTGTCAACAAGCACCTCAACCTCCTTCTGAGTTGGTTTGTTTTTGACCACCCACTGTTGTTTAGTTCCTCTCCTGCACATAGCAGCATCATGACCATAGGCTGAACATTTATTACACAGAGTTGGTTTCCACTCATAATTAACCTTCTGTGCTATGGTATTTCCCTTCTCATCCTCAAAGTAAACCTCATCAGGGAGAATCAAAGGGTCAACCTCAATAAGAACTCTAGCATATTGAATCCTATTCCTTTCTTGTGTCACTTTATCCACCATGATAGGAATTCCAACTAAGCTAGCTATTTTACTCAAAGCTGCAGGTCCCCAGAATTTGGTACTCAGATCAGGAAACTGAATCCAGACTGCTACACGATCAAGGAAACCTTTTTTCAATGGTCTACCTGTCCAAGGGGCCAAGATCATTGGCTTTTTATCAAAATGGTACACCCCTATCTCCAGAATTGTGTTCCTGGCTTCTATGGTATTGAATTGAACCACTATAGTACCATCTGTGTTCATAAGAATTTTATCTATACCATAGCTGCCCCATGCTTTTTTAATGTAACCACTTATAACACTGTATGGTGGTTTGGCTCCAAGGACATAACACACTAAGGCATTGCTCCAATACTTTACTTCATTCTCAACATCAGCCAATTTAATCTTCCCTACAGATTGTCCTTCCTTCAACTCAGGTTGATAGAACTGCAGTTTTTCTCCTGCATTCCTCAACTTTGAGATGTCAAAATTATCCCATACTGATGCTTTCCTGCTATAGTCTTCCTTCTTATCATTCACTGTTTTCAGTTGGTTATTCAAGGATTCATGAGGATCACTTGAATTATCATGCATAAGTTGGTCCTTCATGCTCTTCTCATTGTCAATCACACATGTAGTAGCCTTTTCTCCTTTTCTTTTGATTCTGGCCTTTATGGTTTCAAGGGTGAACACATGGGTCTATTGGTCAAAATGTTCGGGAAATTTCTGAGAAAGAAAAATTTCAATAGAAGAGACAACAACAAGAGTGGAGGCTCAACCATTACATGTCATGAGTGTGGCAAGCCTGGTCACATCAGAGCAGACTGCTATCAGCTGAAAAAGAAAGAGAATTCAGAAAAAGGCACCTCAAATTCAAAGAAAGGGAAGCAAGCATATTTGGCATGGCTAGACAATGAAGGAAGTTCGGACGAGGATTCAGACGAACAAGAAGAGACCGTCAACATATGCTTAATGGCTCATGGAGATGAGGTAACCTCTGAACTAAATTTTTCTTATGGTGAATTACAAGAGGCCTTTGAAGAATTGCATGAGGAATCGATGAGGTTGTCCTTATTGGTTTCTCTAGAAAAGAAAAATTCAGCTTCTCTTTTAGAAAAGAATAAAAACCTTATTAAAGAAAATGAATTTTTGAAAAATCAAAATAAGGAGCTGAATTTGACATTGAAAAATTCTTCAAACACCTCAAGTAATGACGTTAAATTTAAAGCTAGTTCTTCTTCTTGTAAATTCTGCAAGGACCTTGTTAAAGAAGTTGAGGATTTGAAAGAAACCCTTGCAAAATTTACGAAAGGTAGAAATACTTTAAATTTAATGCTAAGGAGACAAAAATGTTTCTTTAATAGAGCGGGTTTAGGATATCAACCCGGTAGGCATCAAAAGAAATTAAGTACCTTTTTTGTCCCTGCTAGTAATCATAAGAAACCTTTAATTATTGTCATATTTGTGGTAAAAAGGGCCATGGTGCACATGAATGCATACACCGAAAAGTAAAGTTCGTTAAACCGAACAATGAAACTAGTAGGTGGCATGATTCAAACTATGGTTATACTAACGCTCAAGGACCCAAAAAGATATGGGTACCTAAAAAGAAACCTTGAAATCTTTGCTTGTAGGTTACTCCGGAAGAAAGAAAATCGTGGTGGTACTTGGACAGCGGATACTCAAAACATATGACTGCAGATAAATCTAAATTCTCGCATCTCGTGCCAAAGGACCAAGGACATGTGACTTTCGGAGATAACAATCAAGGAAAGATTCTCGGAATCGGTAAAGGTTGTACACCTCCTAACCCTTGTATTGAAAATGTCTTACATGTTAAGGGCCTAAAACACAATCTGCTAAGTATTAGTCAGTTGTGTGATAAGGGCAATAGGGTTATTTTTGATTCTGATAGATGTATTATCGAGGGTAAAATTGATAATCTTATTAAGCTAATTGCTCGCAGGATAAACAATGTTTATGTTATTGATTTTAACTCAATACCCTCAAATGATGCGAAATGTTTATTAAGTAAAGAGGATGAATCGTGGCTATGGCATCGTAGAATAGGTCACATCCACATGGCTCATTTAAATAAAATTTCTTCTAAAAACTTAGTAGTTGGTTTGCCAAAGCAAAATTTTTCTATTTCTGAAAAATGTGATCCTTGTTCTAAATCAAAACTCACAAGGGCATCTTTTCCTTCTAAAAATCTTATTTCAACTCAAAAGCCCTTGGAACTTTTACATATGGATCTTTTTGGACCGTGTCAAACAAAAAGCTTTGGTGGCAACTATTATTGTTTAGTTGTGGTGGATGGCTATTCTAGGTATACATGGACGCTTTTTATTACTCATAAAAATGACGCATTTCATGAATTTAAAAAGCTAGCCAAGATTATTCCAAACCAGTTGCATTTGAGCATTGCATCCATTAAAACTGATCATGGTGGAGAATTTGAAAATCATCTTTTTGAAAAATTTTGCGAAAAACATGGAATTAAGCATTATTTTTCAGCCCCAAGAACTCCTGAACAAAACGGGGTTGTGGAGAGGAAAAATTGTTCATTAAAAGAGCTTTCAAGAACAATGCTTAATGACATGAATTTGCCTGCATATTTTTGGGCCGATGCAGTGAGTACAGCTTGCTATGTTATGAACCGTGTTTTAATAAGGCCAATTTTAAAGAAAACCCCCTATGAGCTGTACAAGGGGAGAAAACCAAATATTTCCCATTTTTGTGTTTTTGGATGTAAATGTTATGTGCATAATAATGGTAGAGAAAATCTAGGAAGTTTTGAGGCTAGAGCTGATGAGGGCATATTCCTTGGATATTCTGTTTCGAGCAAAGCATATAGGATTTACAATAAATCTCGTAATACTATTGAAGAATCTATTCATGTATCATTTGACGAATTCGATCCCAGAAAGTTGGGAAAGGTATCTGTTAATGACATTTCAGGTATTCTTGGAGATTTATTCATTGATGAGGATGAAGAGCAAAATGCTAAAAGAAAGGATCATTTCGAAAGCAAGGAAAAATCAGTTGAATCAGTTGAGGAGAAAAATCAAGAACAATCCATGGAGCTCAACGCTGATTTGCCTAAGGAATGGAGAACTTCGAGGCACCATCCCATTGATCAAATCATAGGTGACATCACTAAAGGTGTAAGTACTCGCAATTCTATTAGCAATCTATGTAACTACTTCGCATTTGTTTCTAAAGTGGAGCCAAAGAATATTTGTGAGGCTACGCTTGATGAGCATTGGCTTTTGGCAATGCAAGAGGAATTAAACCAGTTCGAAAGAAATCAGGTGTGGGAACTTGTTCATAGGCCTGAGTCTCATCCGATTATTGGAACTAAGTGGATTTATAAAAATAAACTCGATGAGGCTGGTTTAATTGTTCGAAACAAAGCTAGGTTAGTTGCACAAGGTTACAACCAGGAAGAGGGGATAGATTATGAGGAAACATTTGCCCCTGTTGCTAGGTTGGAAGCCATTAGACTGTTTTTAGCTTTTGCATGCATTTTAGATTTTAAATTATATTAAATGGACGTAAAGAGTGCGTTTCTTAATGGTTTTATAAATGAAGAAGTTTATGTGTGTCAACCTCTTGGCTTTGAAAGTTATGAACACCCGGATTATGTTTTTAAACTGAAAAAGGCTTTGTACAGACTCAAACAAGCTCCTAGAGCGTGGTATGACTGTCTTAGCAAATTTTTATTAGAAAATAATTTTGAAAGAGGGAAGGTTGATAACATGCTTTTTATTAAAAAGAAAGGAAAGGACATTCTTTTAGTTCAAATTTATGTCGATGATATTATTTTCGGTGCTACTAATGAAACCCTTTGCAAGGATTTTTCGAGTATGATGCAGGAAGAGTTCGAGATGTCTATGATGGGCGAGCTGAACTTTTTCCTGGGATTGCAAATAAAACAAGCAAAGAATGGGATTTTCATTAGCCAAACAAAGTACTGCAAGGAACTATTGAAAAGATTTGGCATGGATAAGGCCAAGGCAGTAGCAACACCTATAAGCACATCTTGCTATTTGGACAAAGATGAAGGAGGTAAATCCGTAGAAATCACTAAATATCGAGGTATAATCGGATCCCTTCTCTATTTAACGGCAAGTAGGCCGGATATAATGTTTAGTGTTTGTCTTTGTGCTCGTTTTCAATCGAATCCAAAAGAAACGCACATGGTTGCTGCCAAACGTATAATGAAATATCTGTCTGGCACAACTGACATGGGTTTATGGTACCCGAAAGGTTCTTCATGTAATCTTGTTGGGTATTCTGATTCTGACTTTGCTGGGTGAAAAGTAGATAGAAAAAGCACTAGCGGCACTTGTCATCTTCTTGGCAATTCTTTGGTATCATGGGCTAGCAAGAAACAGTCTAGTGTGGCCCTATCTACAGTTGAGGCTGAATATGTCGCCGCGGGTAGCTGTTGTGCGCAAATTTTATGGTTGAAACAACAACTCCTAGACTTCGGTGTAAGTCTAGATCACATTCCTATAAAATGTGATAATACCAGTGCTATTAGTATCACCAAAAACCCAGTGCAACATTCTCGTACTAAGCATATAGAGATTCGACACCATTTTATACGTGATCATATTCAAAAGGGTGATTGTATTATTGAGTATGTTGATACTTCGCGGCAGTTAGCTGATACCTTTACGAAACCGCTTCCAAAATAAAATTTATTTTTCTTCGTAGAGAAATTGGTTTAACTTCTGCCTCTCACCTCTTTTGAGTATGTGTTTATGTTTATCTCTCTTGTTATTATAGATGCGTCTTCTCAGTGTTTCAGGGGGAGATAACACATCTTTTTAATGATTACAAAAGGGGGAGAGATATTCTGATATTCTGGTTAATACATACAGGGGGAGAGATACTCTAAAGGATGCATAAATAAAATATATACAGGGGGAGATGATATGAAGATGATATGAATTTTTATATTCCTCGTAATTATTGTTCTAAGGAAGGTTATTGTTATATATATATATGTGTGTTTTTGCTTGTATAACACTTGTGATGCAGATAGTAAAGAGCATATCAGAATCGTTGTTTGTCATCATCAAAAAGGGGGAGTGTTGGAAGTCAAACTAGTGTTGGAAGGCATACTTCAAACTCTCTTATGGACTTCAAGTATAAATCAAGATGATGTTTTGATGATAACAAGCCAACTCAAGTTCAAGCTCTCAAGTGTCATTCATATTCAAGATTGAAGACTCAAGCAAGGCATAGTTTAGAAACCTTCTCCTTAGATCATTTGTAAGGTAATGGAGTTCTATTTCTTTAAGAGTTACAAAAGCCAATAAGTTTTTCATTTTAAAGAGAGAAGAAGAAAAATGTGTTTTTCATGAAAAAGTGTTTTCTGCATTAATCTTTGTGAAAATACTTGATGTTACAAAACTCTATATATTTTTATGTATGCAAGAGAGAGTAATCGATTACTTGCTCAAGATAATCGATTAACTTTGTTGCATCATAGAAAAATCAGAGAGGTTGTAATCGATTTAATGAAACTTGTTAATCAATTACTTTTCAATGAGAGTAATCGATTGCTCAAGTAATCGATTAAAATTGTTGCATCATATATTTTTCAGAGGCTTAGTAATCGATTACAAGCTCTGTAGTAATCGATTACATGATGTTGCATCATATGCATAACAGAGGCTCAGTAATCGATTAATTGTTAAGTGTAATCGATTAAATGAGTTGCATCATACATTGAACAGGAGTGGTGTAATCGATTAACTATTCTTGGTGTAATCGATTACATGGTTTTCAAATGAATTTAAGAATTTCTATTTTTGAAGGAATAATCGATTACCTTCAGAAAGTAATCGATTACTTCAAGTTTTCTTGAAAAACGTGTCAGAATCATTTTGATTATTTCCTGATTTGTTTTTATATAAAAGATTCTGATTTATTTTATAAAATTCGAAAATGATTTTAAATTTGAATTATTTCCTCTTTGGTTTTAAGAATCAAATCTTTATTTTATTTCGTAAATCGTTTTGATTTCATTTTGATTTTAAAACTTATTTCAAATCTTATTTTATTTTATTTTGATTTTGTTTTACTTATTCTAAATCTTTTTTATTCTAAAATGTTTTTCTATTTTAAAAATAAATTCACTCCAACATTCATTTGATCACTTTTCATTCATTCATTCTTTTCTGATAATCACGTTTCTCTCTTCTTCTTCTCATATCTTCTGGTTTTCACGTTCATACTTTTTGAAGAACAAAACCTTGTTGGCTGAGTAACTTCTAGAGAAACAAGTACTTCATTATCATAAGATCATATTGTAGAATCTGTGTTTTGAGAACACATTATACTTGTTGTAATCACTCACATCAATTGTTCTAAACCTTAGTGGTAGGGAGAGAATCCCGTAGTTGAACGTTGAGGCGTTCGTAGGGTGAGGAACCCTGCTGTGTGATTGAGGCCCCTAGCGAACGGAGGTTCCTAGTAGTGTGCGGGGTGCTCTTGGTTGTAATAGGGTGCGGCTCTATTGCTGGTTATAAGAACTCTCAGGCGGGTCGCTTGGGGACTGGACTAGGCCTTTCGACGGGAAGGCTGAACCAGTATAAAATTCACCGGTGCAAGCTTTTCTATCCCTTATCTCTTTTTATTTCCGCTTATTTCAATTTTTACGTTTCCGCGCTACTCGAATTATTTTATCTATCGTTTTCGCGATCCATTTCAAACGCTTAATCTCTCCGTCTCAAAAAATTTTTTTAATTTGTAAAGGTTTTTACAATACATTAATAAAACTCGATTCACCTCCCCTCTCGAGATTTTGAGGCCAAAACCAACAGTTGGGCTTTTTGATGCCCCGACAGAAATGTCGAAAATCATTTTGGGTCTTTTGACACCCGGCAATAACGCTAAAGTCATTTTGATATTGGTTGGGCTTTTTGATGCCCCGACAGAGATATCGAAAATCATTTTGGGTCTTTTGACACCCGACGCTAATGCTAAAGTCATTTTGATGTTGGTTGGGCTTTTTGATGCCCTGACAGAAATGTCAAAAATGTTGAAGTCATTTTGGGTCTTTTGATGCCCGGCACAAACGCTGAAGTCATTTTGGGTCTTTTGATACTCGTCACAAACGCTGAAGTCATTTTGGGTCTTTTGACGCCTAGCACAAACGCTAAAGTCATTTTGATGTTGGTTGGGTTTTTTGATGCCCCGACAAAGCTGTCGAAAATCATTTTGGGACTTTTGACACCCGACACAAACGCTAAAGTCATTTTGATGTTGGTTAGGCTTTTTGATGCCCTGACAGAAATGTCGAAAATCATTTTGGGTCTTTTTCACACCCGACACAAATGCTGAAAGTCATTTTGAAATTATTTACTATATACTTTTGCAATAGGAACCTCCAGACCTAACAAATACGTTTCTCGTTTCTTTCCCGAACAAAATCGATGTCTATTTCTTTACTCGTTCCTTACCATGATAGCATGCAAACCCTGGTTTGCTTGCTCTCTGATAAGAAACAAGTAAAGAGGGGCAGGTGTAGACACCACATTTTGTCCGGGGTCAAAATTACATTTTCACAAAAAAATTGTTTAAGATTTTATTCTCAAGTTTTTTTATGTAATTTAATTTTATAAATAATAAAAAAGGTTATTTGGTGTGACACCCGCGAAAATCCTCGTATATTTTTAATAATAAAAATATATTTTTGAATTTAAGAGTGTTTTAAAAATAGAAGAAATAAACGTTTGAACAATAATGTGGCATTCCAAATGTATATTGTCAAAAAGTATGATTTGAATTTGGTACTCTTGATTTTATGCTTTATGATTTTGAGAAAGTGTTATCAAGTAAAGTTTTATATGTTGATCATTTAAGGTGTTTACATGAAAGATGATTTTAGAGATTTTGAATGACTATTTTATTGAATAAAAAATTGATAAACTTTGAAAATTCATAACTTTTTAACCGCAGCTCAGAAAATTATGATCCTTATATGAAAACGATCATATTGAAATGTAGAATTTAAATATGTGACTTTTATATTTTTTGGGTCGATTTGCAAAAATTTATTTTTTCAGCTAATTAAAGGACGAATTTTTAAAGGATAAATTGGTAAAAATAGTTAAAGACTTCAATTGGACTTCTTCTTTTGGGAATTACTTTAATATATTAAAATATGAATTTAGAAAATAATTTTGGAGCTATATGAATAGTCAATTTTTACAGTTTATTATCAAAAATGTTTACTAAACATCTGCCTTTGACATCATATGGTACACCGTATGTACCGTATAAAATTTATTAAAACCAAAATGTCCAAAATGTCCTCCAAACTCAAACCTAACAATGCCTTCTTCTCTTTCTTCTTCATTTGGTTTCTTCTTCTTTTCCGATGGTTCCCTCTCCTTCACTCTAAAACAATATTCTCTCAATCGGTTCCTCTCTTTCACTCTCGACAAAGCTCCCTTGACATAGAAGGCTTTCCTCTCTCTCGCTTCCATTGGTTTCCTCTCTCTCATTCGTCACTCCCATTTGGTTCCTCTCTCTCGGTCCCATTCAGTTCCTCTGCTAGTGGTTCGTCGCTCCTATTCGGTTCCTCTCTCTCTCTCCGTCCCATTAGGTTCCTCCCTTGGTGCGGTTCATTGCTCCCATTTGTTCCTCTCTGTCTCCGTCCTATTTTGTTCATCCGTCGGTGGTTCGTCTCTCTTCGGTGAATCCTTGATTCGGCTCGGTTCTTCATTCCTCTCGCTCTCTCCCTTGGTGCTTCGGTGGTTCCTCTCAACCTGTCGGTGCTTCTCTCTCGGTGGTTCTTGGTTTATGTTCAAGGTTTCTTATTATCTTTTCTTGAGTTCAATCAACTTAGGGCATTATAAGTCTATGTATAACGTGATTTTACTACCCATATATTTGCATTTGATTCAACTTTGTTTTTTGGTTTTTAAGGTGGAATTTAAGTCTAAAAGAAATTGGAAAATCAATTTTTTATGTCCCTAGGAATTATACCACGAGTTAAATGCTTTGGATAGACTTGATCAAGATCATTGGCATAAGCTTAAATATTAGGATAATTTATGTACAACTCAAAATGGTAATGGAGGAGTACTGCTTTGACATGATATGCAACTCTTGTTTGTGAGAAACAAATTTTGACTTAAAATGTAATGATTGATTTTTTAATGTAAGATTGATGGAATGATCATTTAGAGGGTGGAGAATCTGCATAAAACTTAGACACGACTCATTGCACAAAATTGATTATGATAAAGTGTATAGCACCATAAGATTTTGTGAAAAAGATTCTTAAAGGTTTTTTAATATCTTGGGGTTCAATCAACAAAGGCCTTTATAAATCTCTGTATGCAGTGATGTTATTGCCCATGCATTTGCATTTTATTCAACTTTGTTGATTTTTTCAGTGAGATTTTAGTCTAAACGAAGTTGGAAAATCAATTAGTTTTTGCCCCCAGGAACTATACCATGAGTTGCATGCTTGGGATAGATTTGAACAAGATTATCAGCGTAAACTTGAAGAGGAGGATAATTCAGGTGCAACTCGAAGTGGTAAATGAGTAGTACTATTTATTACATAACATCCAACTCTTGTTTATGACAAGCAGTTTTTGACCTAAAATAATGAATTCTAAAGTAAAGAATAGTTTTGACAGTGGAAAATTTTAATAGAATGATCATTTAAAGGGTGGAGAATCTGTAAGAAACTTAGACAAGACTCATTGTACAGAACTGATTCTGACAGGGTTGATTTATGGTTTAGGTTGAAGTAAATTATTTTAGTTGCTTTGCTTGTTTTATTGTTGGACTTGTAATGAAAATGATCATATTAATTGTGACCATGGACAACAATGTTTCTAACTGATGGCACTTCTATTATAATTTATGGATTTATCATTACTATCTTGTAAACTACTATAATTGTTATCAAACTAAACACAACTGCAAGGAGTACTGTAGTTGATTCACTATGAACTCTAAAATGGATATAAAAACTAGGTATGATACCATCATCTGCTTAAGCCTTATTCTTTTTTGTCATTCTGTTTTGATTTTCTTTTTTATGTGCCTTTGGCCAATGACATATGGATACTCTTACACTAACTCATCTGTATTAAATAATAACTTAGTACATTCAGGTCATATTTGCCAAAGCTCAAAGCTCATACTTTTGGTTTTTACTGATATTTTCTTTGAATTTTGTGAAGCCTAAAGTGCATATTCTTGAGCATGTGTATAGAAGCCTGAAGAGATGTCACTCTGACCTATAAGTTATATATAATTATACAATTTTTAATATATATCTTTTTCATTTAGGTGACAACCTTTCAATCTTGAGAGCGGAGCTTAAAAGTCAAATAATGTATGTTAGGCATTTGAAGAAAGTCACTCTGGTCGAAAAATTTTGAGGATGTAACTTTGGATTACTTTTGTGCATGAATGTGCTCATGGCGGGCAATTTCAATGATTATTTAACAAAGAAGAGTCATCATCTAGCTTCAAAAAGGGAAAGCAAGAGGAAGAGGAAAAGGAGGGGACGTTTTGAAGAAAGCAATGTCCGCAAGAGCGTAATTTTGAAGAAAGCAATGAAAAAATACGAATTATTTGTATTATTCTATAAAATAGACCGGAAATTTTGTATTATTATAAAAGGTGAAAACTTTTTAGTATGAGATCATATTGTCAAAACGGTTAGTAAGCTGGTGTGGTAGGATGTTTGTAAGCTAGAGTTGGTAAATACAAGTAAATTATATTCACAGCTTTACTTATGTATGTAACTCATATGGTAGGATGTTTGTAATTTAAACAATTTCACAAGTTCCCAGATGTTGGTAATTTTGTCATATATGTTTGTAACATATGTGTAGGATGTTGGTAACTTACATGAGATGTTAGTTGTTAATTGTAGCGAAATTACATTGATGTTTGTAACACATCTGGTAGGATGGTGGTAACTTGTGTGTAGTGTTGGTAATTAGATCAGAACAATTTCACAGGTTCCATGATGTTGGTAATTTTGGCATATATGTTTGTAACACATGTGTATGATGTTGGTTACTTCTATGAGATGTTGGTAATTGCAGTGAAATTTTATTAAAAAGTTCTCTCTCGTGGTTGATAATAAAATATCTTTGCATATATTATGTATTGATTGCCACTTTGAACAAAATGTCATGAGTCATCTTTGGACCTCAAGTCTCCACTCAATATGTTTACAACACAACAAAGTTACCAACAACATATAACAACATAACAAATGAGTTATCAATAGCATCTAACAACACATCTTCTACAAATGAAAAGGACATCCCGAATTTAGCCTCCCAACTAATGCAGTCGTCATTCTCGCGGTCAAGACCATTGTCAACAGTTGTGACCATTTCGATATTGTTAAAATGCTCCATTGAAGCTGATTCTTGGCTAGAACCACCATCCTACAAAAAATCGCAATGCATTTTTAGGCTACGTTACCAACACATATCATAAGTTACTAGTAAATCACACACAAGTTACCAACATTTTTTTCATAGTTACTAACAAACATC
Organism: Crotalaria pallida; assembly: GCA_037953625.1. Taxonomy (NCBI): domain Eukaryota; kingdom Viridiplantae; phylum Streptophyta; class Magnoliopsida; order Fabales; family Fabaceae; genus Crotalaria; species Crotalaria pallida. The sequence continues at coordinate 32,215,635 of CM075651.1, read as the reverse complement.
AGAACATTATTTTACTAAAATTGACACTCTTTAAAACATTATCATCGTACTAACAAAACTAATATAAATCACAAAGTCCCTTAACTTCACATAAATCGAATTTGCAAATACAAAACCCTAAACTAACATTTTATTTGTCAAAAATCAAACCCCATCACCATCAACAATCAAAATGAAGAATAGGATCACTATAAAATAGCGAAATAAATAAAGAAATGCAAGAGGAGGAAGCTTATATCAGATGAGAAACATTTATAAAATGAGATAAATAAGCCACTACATCACATTTAGTCAACAATAAAAACAAAACAACAACACTTTCAACATATTATGTTCACGAGAGTCCTTAAAAGTTACCAACATTTTGCAATAGTTACCACCAACTTGCATTAAGGTTATCAACATTTTTTCCTTGGTTACTCAACAATAAAAACAAAACAAAAACACTTTCAACATTTAATACTCACGAAAATCCCTGAAAGTTATCAACATTTCTCACTTGTTATCAACAACTTATTATAAAGTTACCAACATTTTTTTAGCAATTACCAACATAATAGAAGCACTTTTAGAAAGAGGTAAATAAGTCACGACATAACACTTCTTCAACAATGGAAAAAAAAACAAAACATTTTCAACACATTATAGACACGAATGTCCTTAAAAGTTACCAACATTTATCAATTATTACCAACAACTTACAATAAAATTACCAACATAATAGAAACACTTCTATATATAGAAAAATAAAACATTGCATAACACCTCCACAATAGTAGAATCACATAACGAAATACAACAAGTAGAAAATATGCATTAAAAGTAATGCATTTAATCAAAATTCCTAAGAAAAAGAGGAAAAGGAATGAGAGTAAGATCACATAAAAATGGGATGAAGTTATATTTAATGAAATATTCCTAAGTACAATAATGATGCTAAACCAGAGAATTTTTAAAATGTGAAAACACCTTAACCCCAATTTTATTTTTTGTTATGATAAACCCTAATTTTATTTGTGGCAAAAATTAGTGATTTCAAACTCAAACTCTATTGATTCCCAAATACCTCAGTTTAGACACACCAACAATAATAGAATTCACTAGTTCATAAGAGCAAAGAAAGAGAATTCATCGAATGCAGAACGACTGACCGACACAGTGGGAGAAACGAACCAGGAACCACCAAGAGAGAGAGAGAGAGAGATGAGCGAACCACGGAGAGAGAGGAACCGTCGACCACTGAACCAAGGACCGAGTGAGAGAGAAAGAGCATGAACCACCGACACAAAGGAAAGAGGAACCGTGAGAGAGAAAAATGAGCAAGAGCAAGGGCAAGAGAGAAAGAGGCGGGATTAGAAAGAGGAACCGTGGGAGAGAGGAATGAGCAAGAGAGATAGGTATTTGGAATTGTGTAGAAAATAGAATAGAAGTGAGAGAGAGAGAGTGAAGGTTCTATCACCATAGAAGAGAAAGAGAAAGAAAGAAGAAGTTTGGCGGGTCAAGTGAGAAAGAGAGAGGGAAGCCTCCCGAGACTTCTAGCAATTTTTTTTAATAAATATTATATTTTATAAAAAAAAATTAAAAGTACAGCCTTACATACGGTGTGGGTATATATGTCTATATTGGATGTCAATATAACAGAACTGGTTTATTATTTTCTTAAAAGAAACCATATTTTTGAGTTTTATGTATTATTTTTGTTATTTGATTTGTTAAAGGAAGAGAAAGTATTTTATGTGACTTTATAACATGAAATGTGTGATTGATTCAATGTTATGGGTATTTATTTCTAGCATGGGATTAACATGTTTTAATTAAGAAAATAAAATGATAAAATACAATATGTGTATGCATACGGTAAGAGTATATATGTATGTATAGGGAAATAAATAAATTTAGTATGAATACCCTTGGGCTTTGGATCAAGTGGACCGAATTATTGAGCCCAAGTCCCTTAGTCCAAAATGTTTGCCTATATATAAATATGAGTGTGTGTAGTTCATTCTTCCACTTTCCACTTTCATTTTTCCTACACCCACCCAAACACTTAGTTTGAGAGCACCATCAAGCTCTCAAACTCTAGAGAGAGAGAGAGAGAGTGAGGCCGTGGAGGAGTTGAGAGAGAAAAGAGAGGATTTTTGCAAAAACACTTCAAGATTTTCAAGGATCAAGGCTTAGGATCTTCATTCTTGCAATTGAGCTAGAAATTTCAAGTAAAGTTCTTAACCTTAAATTTTATTTTCTATTCGGTTTGCACGTCTCTTCTTCTTCTTCTTGGTTCTTGTTCGTTTTTGATTTGCATGTGTTATTTTCCAATGGATCTTAGTATGAATAGTTCATGCATGTATTTTTAAAGGTTTGATCTTGAAACTTCACAACTAAAAATTGATTTTTGATGACTAAATACTCTAGACAAACTAACGGTTTTGATGATGATGATTTGATCTTGATTTTTAATTCATGCATGTCAATTTTGTACTCATATTTGTAAAAGTATAAACTTGATCCAAGTACTTTTGAAAATAAAGTCTTGACCTTTGATTGCATATGGACTTTAAAACAAAAAGCTAGCATTTTTAGCACATGCATGTCATGTTTATGCTTATATTTGTTAGTTGTGAGATTGAGCCAATTGCTTCTAAGAATAAAATGATGATCTTGTTTTGCATGTGAGTTTTAATAAAAGTTGCATTCTTCTTTGTGAGTATGTCACGGTTTTGATGATAAAAAGAGTAGATCAAACTTTAATAATGATTTTGTTACTTCTATGACTTGATTTTGGGTATTTGATATTTTACATAGAAAGATTTTGTAATTGATCATAAAAATGGTTGCTTTGATTTTTGGTTCAAGAAAATGAAATCAAAAACTGTTGTTTTTAGCTCTAAATTACTCACGGTTTTTAGTATATAATTTAGTGAAGAAGTTATGATTTTATGATGAGTTTTAGAAGCAAAATAATTGTTGTTTTGGCAAAATATGTCACGGTTATATGTAGATGTGTAGGAAAGACCATGATTGAATCTCCTTGTTCTGCATATAATATTTTCATGACAATAAAATTGAGTCTATGTATAAAAATAATAATAATAATAATAATAATAAAATAATTTTTGAAGTTTTGTATTTTAAGAAAATAAACTTGATATTTTTAGTATATAATTCGACTATACAAAAATATATATATATATATATATATAAAGAAATGATTTGTTAGTGTCGATGATGTTGCCTTGTTAGATGCTTAACTATTTTCTTGCATTTAATTTGATCCCAATAATAACTAAATAAAGAAAAGGAACTAAATTGATAATGTATATTTGTTTTAAATTAAGTTGAGAAGAATTGAAGATGTGTTGGTTTGGAGTTAAAATAATTGTTTTTGACCCAAAAATAAATAAGCCAATGCATGTTGATAGAGTGTGAAAATGAATTTGATGACATGACTTGAATTGTTGACATAAGTGTTGCTTGTAAGACTTGAAAATAAGGTGGACCAATGCATGTAGGAAAAGTGAGATGAATTTTAGTGCATAAAAGTTAGAAGGAATTTTGGTGAAAGAAAGTGTACAAAAAGGGATAAAAGGACAAGTGTCATAGGATGATGTAGTTGATGATGTAATTGGCATTAAGTCAAAAATGATGTCATTGTGTATTTTTTTAAAAAATTCGGTTGGTAGTAATGAATTAAGATGATTAGTTTAGTTAATTAAAAATGATAAGTTGATTAGGAGGTTAATCCTAATTAGTTCCTAATTATATTATTAAAGCGTAATTAGTCTAATTAATAAAGATTAGTCTAATTAAGTATGATTAGTTAGATTAATTAAGGTTAAGAAACGATTAGCTGAGTCAATTTTGATTAGATTAATTAATCATAATTAGTTTGGATTAAATAAGAATAAGAAAGTGATTAGCTTAATTAATTATGGTTAGTTTAATTAATTAAGATTGAGAAGAGTAATTAGTTTAATCATGACTAGTAATCAATTAATTAAGGTTAATTGAGGATTGAGGAGTGATTAGTTTAATTTAATCCTGTTTAATTTGTTAATCAAGATTAAGTAAGGATTAAAAGGTAAGTAGCTTAAGTAATTTTGATTAGGGTGTAATTAGTCCTAATTAATTGAGATTAAGAAAGAATTAGAGGATAATTAGTCGAACTAATCTTGACTAGTGAATAATTAATTAAGATGGAGGAAAGACTAGAAGTGAATCCTAAGTTGAAAATAAAAGTGTTTTAGTTTATTTAAAATGATAAAATAAAAAGTGTTCTAGATATAGATAAAATAAATTAAGGATCTTAAATATGAAGTTATGACTAGATTTTATAACGGAAAATATAGCATGACAGTGTTTTTACAAGACTTGATTATGTTTAGAAAGTGTTATATTAAAGAAATGGTTTTCAAATAAAAGTTAAATCTACTCTTATAGGAATAAGCCAAAAACATTTTAAAAGATTGAAAATAGAATGATTAAAAAGGGGTAATTTAGGGTTGTATGATCCAAAGATGTTAGGGAGTATGTATGATGTGAAAGCGTAGATCGAGGTGAAGTTTACTTGTTTCATGTTAATTTTATAGAAGCTAAAAAGGATAAAAAATGATTTAGAAAAAGTCTAAATATTAAGAACTACGTGCGGCTTGATTCCCCTCTCATGGGATACGTAGGAACGGGTCACCCTCGTCAGCTGCAACAACCCCAAACACATCATGTGGTGTTTCCCGACTTGGGGACATCACAGAAAAGGATTAGCGGATCAGCGTTCGAGGAGTACACTTGGGATCTGCACACCGACTGAGGTGAGAGAGCAGTGGACCAAGGCCGTATTGTGAAGGGAATTTTAAGTTGTATTTATTTATTTGTTATCTGCCACGGGATTATCTGCTTAGCTGTTATATATCTAAGGATTTTCTGCTGTCTGAGTATCTGATAGTATGATTAAATACTTTTATGTTTCTGATTACGGATATATGAACGGTTTTGAGATATGCTTGTTATGATGATGAGATTATTATTTATGATCTAGAATATATCTGTTATGTTGAGATTTAATTATGATGAATAAGAGGCAATGGAAATTATCAAGAGAAACAATAAATTTAGAATGTCCGAAAAGATGAAAGAGATTAATTAGAAGATGAGAATAATACCGATAAAGACAATGAGCCAAGATTGAGATATGAATTGTGATGAACAGAGTTATGTGATGAAAGGGAATGTTGTATGATTAGAATATAAAGTTGATTAAATAAAGAAATAATGATGATGTTATGTGATGAGAATACCCATATGATCTTTGGGTTTGGATGTAGATTATGACATTAATTATATATAAGAGCCAATCAATTTGGAAAACATTTATATGCAATTATGTATGGTGAATGGGGATAGAAGAGGTCGACAAGGTTCGTTTCTCATGTTCCAAGAACATGAGGAGGGTACTCTGGGAGTACCAAATTGATGCATCCTACTTGATGACACATTTGGGGAATGTGGCCAGTGTCGGAGACATGGTTTTGATTGATACGTTCTGGGAACGTGATGCACACTCGGAGAGTGGTGCTTGTTTATATTCCAAGTATGGTTTGCTATACGTTCTGGGAACGTATTGAAGTGTTCGGGGAACACATAAGGATGTTACAGATATTACGTTTCAAGAAAAGTTTGACGACTCCAAATTAATGTTTTAAATTATGTATGATAATGAAGTTTAGAGATATTGAAGTTGATAAAAAAAATTGGCCTCATTTTTAGCAATTTAATAAGAAATAAATGGTAATTTTCGGAAGTGAAAATCGGGCTGTTACATTTGGACCCATTATTTTTGGGGTTTATCTTTTAAAAAAAATAATAATGAAATTAAAAATGTTAAAAAAATTGAAAATAAATAAAATAAAATAAAATATCTTGAAAAAGTATTTTAAAAAAAAATAATAAAAAAAACGAAAAATAAATTTTTTTCAGAAAAAAAGAAGTTAAGTGTTTTGTTAGTTGTTGTGAGGATAAGGACAATTTTTTTGAAGGGATTATTATTAAATTTATTGAGAGTTTTCTTAAAAACAAAAAGAGATTTAATTGAGGAATAAACCAGGGAATATTCTGGGCTTTCCAAGCCTGTTGAAAAAAAAAACCTAATTTTTCTAACATAGTTTTCCCTAAATTAGAGAGAGAAATGCATAGAAATAAAAAAGAAAAAAGTTCCCTGCCTACTTCAATTTTAGTGTCAGCCACTCTCTTCCAGGCGCATGTAACACACGCACCCCTCACAGCCTCCGTCCCAGCCTCCCGCGCGTGCAGCGCACGCGTCTGTCACCCCCTGCTCTGTTGCGCCTGCTGCGACAGTACCTATAGCACCACTCCTTGCGCGCCACGTGCAGTGTCCCAACTGTTGCTGTTGCTTCCCTCCGTGCAGTTCCAGGTTAGTTTTTTTTTTTATTTTCTTTTGTTTTCAGTTTTTTTTAATTCTACAGTAGAATATAACAAAATAAAAATGTAGTATTTTATCTTTCAATTACTGATATCTTAATTATTAATTTTTATGAATCCTGAATAATAAGTATTTTTTTTCACTCCAAAATGCAGATTTAATATTTTAAGTTCTAATTTTATCCTTAAATCAATGTATTTGTATTTTAGGATATGTTTTGAATTTAATTGTTAATTTAAATTAAATAATTTGGGATCATAAATTTTAATAATTAAATCTCACCTTTTAAAAAAAAAAGGATTATTGGATATGCTTTGGCAAACTGATTTTTCTCACTCATTTAGTGGAGGGATCTCTTGGATTTTCCTCTTTATATTCAAAAACACACATACACACACATATATATATAATAGATAATTTTAGATATATGAGTTTTAAAAATAAACTTAATCAAAATCTTTTTTTAGAAAGATAAATAAATTTTGTTAATTTATTATTAATTATGTGCGTTTTGGAGATCCATCTTTCCTTGGCTAAATGTTGAGGTCTTGTGCATATTTCCTCTCTGCATAAAAATAATTTTTTTTTAAGAATAACATTAAAAATTAATTTAGAACTACGTAGCCTCGATTCCTCATTTTATGAGGGTACGTAGGACCAAGGGCAACCTTGTCAGGAACAATAATAAAAAACAATTAATTTTTTTGGCAAACCAATTTATTTAGGTCTTTTAATTAAATTCAATAAACGGTATCATTTTCGAATGGGCGAACGGGGTGCTAATACCTTCCCCGGCTCGTAACCGACTCCCATACTCGGAATCTATCTAGTTCGAGACTAATCTTTATCCTTTTTAATTAATAATTATTTTTCCGCGTTTTTGTAACAAATGCGGTGGCGACTCCATATCGGGTCAATCGACCCCCACTCGTAGGCGAGGCCCCGAGGGTGACCCTGGACCTTGCCGCGACACCAAAGACGTAAAGAGTTATGCTAGAAGATTTCTTGAAGAGTATTTTGATGATAACAAACAAGGTCTATCTATCAAGCTCAAGGCTCAAGTTCAAGCAAATAGTGTATCTAAGTTAGAAGCCTTGCCCATAGGAAGGTAATGAAGTTTTTATTACAAGTGTATAATGGCCAAAATAAGTTAAGGAGAAGAAAAACAATGTTTTTGAAATGGTTTTAAGTTAGATTTTCTGCTAAAAATATTTTTGAAAACCTATGGTTGCATACTCTGCTTTAGAAAACAATTTTATGAAAATAAGCAGAAGTAATCGATTACCTCTCCTGGATAATCGATTACTATGTTTCTGAGTTGTGACCTGGGAATTTTAATTAGAAATAATCGATTACCTTATTTTATAATCAATTACCTTTCTCACAGGAAGCAGATAATCGATTATTACCTTGTTTTAAATAATCGATTACTTTCTTAAAAATTAATTACACTGTTTTCACATAATGGAGATAATCGATTACCTCTCTCATGTAATCGATTACTTTTAAGTTTTATTGATATCCGTGTCAGAATCAATCTTAAATGTTTCCATATTTGTTTTTGCATAATTGATTCTGATTTATTTTCAAAATTCGAATTTGATTTTATTTTTGAAATAATTCCTTATTTGTTTCGAAAATCAAATCTTTGATTTATTTCTTAAATCTATTTTATTTGATTTTGATTTTAAAATTTATTTTAATATATTTTATTTTAATTCTAAAATCCTTTTTGATTTATTATTGATTTCAAAACCTTTTATGTATTTGTTTTTCCAAAAAGAGTTGAAGACTAATCCTAATTCTTCTTCTGCTATTCACGTTCTCTCTTCTCTCGTCTTCTTCATCAAGCTTTTCACGTTCTTATCTTTTTGAGAAGAAAACCTTACTTTTGGCCTATACTCTTGTGACTTAACTTCATTGCCATAGAAGCTTAATTGTTGTATCAGTGTTTTCTAGAACACATTATTGTAATACTCACATCAATATTGTGTATTCAACCTTAGTTGTAGGGAGTGGCTCCCTAGGTGTGAAGGATCGAATCCTTGTAGGGGTGAGGAACCCTTGTGTGAATTTATTAAGGTCCCTAGCGAACGGAGGTTCCTAGTAGTGTGCGGGGTGCTCTTGGTTGTAATTGGGTGCGGCTCAATTGAAACGATATAAAAAGCTCAAGTGGGTCGCTTGGGGACTGGATGTAGGTCTTTCGCTGGAAAGACTGAACCAGTATAAAATTGGTTTGCTTGTTCCTCTTCCCTTATCTCTTTATTTTCCGCATTAGTTTTGTTTATATCGTTTCCGCACAACTCCATTTATTTTATTATCTATCGCTTCGCGTTCACGTTCTAAATCTTAATCTCTCCATAAAACTATTTTTTAAAACATTCAAGTATTTTCCAATAAATTTAATAAAACTCGATTCACCCCCCCTCTCGAGGTTTGAGGCCAATCCTAAAATAACCTCCCTCATACTTGGGTGGCTCATTCTTTCTGAACTCTGGCAGCCAATTCGCCAGATTTTGTGGTGCCTGTGGCTGTTGATTCACTGCTGCCACGGTTTCAGCTTGATTCTGATTCAACTAAACCAGATTTTCCAGGATTGTAGCAATCCTGTCATTATAAGCACGTCTCCAAGCCATACTATTTAGTCCTGGAGAAGTCAGCCAGTTAATACTTGCACCAATAAAAAATTTCATATGCATCCTATTCATCTAACTTAGACACTTGACTATATATATCGGTTACTCACTTGGTGAGTAAACCACTGGAGTTGTGAGTCCACACTCCAAGGCCAAGGGAAATTGCTATGATACCATAAATGTGACACCCTACTTTAATTATATCCTTAATTACCCATTAGGTTTTAGTTACTTAAAATTTCCATTTAAAACTCTTATTTACTTATAAGAAAATTATCGGTGAAATTGGACGGAGTTTACTTTGTTTTTTTTTAGAACTTTCTGAAAAATCAGATTTTTCCTGTACACCTGTACAACATAAAATTATATCAACGGAAATAGCCAGCAAGGCTCATCATATCATCATGCATCATAATGCATACTATTCACATCAGAGTTAACAAAATATTAACAAGTTTTGGAATTGTTTGATTCCCAAAAGAACTTCTTTCCCCAAAAGGAGGGGTCCTGGGCCAACCCAGTGCTACATACTAGCACCCAAAATAGTATTTACATTTTATACAAAAGTACTACATCATTGTATCCAAAATAACTGGCCCAGGACATGAAACATGTCCTAACTAACTACTTACGCTTACTCTCCCTAGGAGGGAGAGTACCCCCTGCTCGGCCGGCGACTGTGTAAGCTCGGGCTCGATACCTGTATAAAAATAGTAAGGAGGCGAACATTACACAAAACTTAGAAAATTAAAGCAGTTTCTAACGAGACATAGGGACATACTAAGCTAGACACAATAATCACATAATTCATGTAGGGTTAACCAATATCATCAATTCGACTGGACGAACTAAGGCCGAACATGAGATTGGCACAATATTAAGGTTCACCTTGCCTCCATACAGGTCGGAACTATGTTAGTTAACCCGACCTCGGACGGACCAAAAAAGCTAAAGTATAACCGACCTTGATCACTCTCTAGAAAGTATACTAGATCAGATAGTAATATAGTCGGTTAAGACCAGATATCGTACCCACAGGGACTCAGAATTGTTCAATCTATCTCTACCTAAGGTAAAATCTAGAATAAAATCTATTAAAATGCAAATTTCAGAATTAAATAAAAAAATTAAAAAGAAGAATTATATGCTGAAAATAAAATAAAAGAGAAATTAAATGAAAGAACATGGTTAGGAACTTAGTTTCATTGTATGTTCATTTATTTATTATAAATCAATATTTTTCATTCAAATCAAGAACAAATTCAGAAAATGGTAATTCCTAGATTCCTCTTATGAAATTACTGTTTATTATCCAATTTATTAAATCCTAATTCCTTAGAAATTTAAACCATTGAATAACCTTAATTAAGAACAGCGAATTATCAAGTTATATAATAATCCAAAAGTATTCCTACACGTTGAATCATTATACTGGTTAATTGCATGACCTATTCTAAATCCTAATTTTCCAATTTCAGATTTAGAAATCCAAAACATAGATTAGCTACTTCTATGCATAACATTAAAATCACAATTAAACATTTGATTTAAATCTGAAAAACATTAATTCATAAAAATAAATTACAAATACAAATTCACCATGTTCCTAACACAAAAGGTTTAATTACACATAATGAAAGAGAAGAAGAAAACAAATAACTATGATATTTATTCCTAAATTATCACAGATATGTGCTTCAAATTTTCAATCTTCTCCGGATTCCTCCTTCGAATGCTCTCAAAACTGTGTAAATATCCTTTCTAAAACTATCTATTGAATACTAATGGCTGCTAACTCCCTATTAATTGACTGCTAAACCTAATATTAATCCTAATATAAATAGATAAAAGTCTAATCTTATCAAAATCCTTCAAAACTGCTCAGAATTAGGCCCAATTGGACTTTCACGTGCCTTGCGCGCCTGGGCGTGTTGGTCAGCACGCCTGGGCGCGCCATATCTGTACACCCATAATTCAACGAAGCACGCGCGCCTGGGCGCGCCATCCACGCGCCTGGGAGTGCCAAGTAATTTCCGACTCCGTTTCTCTCTGTTCTTGTGCCATTTTCAAGGTCTTCTTATGATCTTCTCAGCTCTAATAATATTTTCTCCAAATAAAGTTCCGAAATACTTGAAACATACCCAAAACGGATCAAAACGTTCAAAGGATTCTAATAAACTAAAAATTCCTAAAACTAATATAAAATACCTATATTTACAAGAGAAACAAGCCAAAACCATAGCAAAAGGAAGTGAAATTAAGCCCAAAAACATCATATATTAGACCTTGACGGGCACAGCTGTTTACTGACAGGTCCTGACGTCAGCACGGTAACCCTAACGGGCCTCCATACAGGCCTATCCCCCTTACACCCTATAAAAGGCATTTTCATGCCTTAGGGTCAGGTACGGTTTTTCTCATCCCTACGTTGGCAATCTGCACACACTAGTAGTTGACAAAGGGAGAACCTAGGTATTCCAACTGAATACTCAAAAATATTCCATAGCCATCATATATTAAACCTCTGATCTCACTAAGATCTTAGGCCATTAGTCATTGGTATTCGGGTCTTCTAGATCAGGGACATTCCTATTTTCCATATCCACTACATTGGTGCCTTCTGTAGGAGGCAATAAATTTTAATTCCCATCCACCATTAGGAGATAACAAAACTAAATCTGGACACCTACAACGCTCTCGTCCAATGCTTCCCTAAGCAATATCAAAATACAGATATGCTTGAGATCTTCACAATCGCTGGGGCTCTCGCGAGCGAAGGCAGGAAGCATGCTGGAAGAAGATGCTACGTGGGCCAGATCCACGGCCAAAAGGCCTCGAAGAAGGTTAAGAGGGCGGTCACTACCCCTCTTAGCTTCGATGACAATGATTATGACAACATCCTAAGGGATCATGATGACCCTATGGTCATCACAGTCATAGTAAAAAAGTACACAGTCCAAAGGATGCAGGTAGATCAAGGTAGTTCTGCGAATGTAATATTCGAACCCCTGCTAAATTCTCTAGGCCTGAAAGGGTCAGATCTATCCCCGGTGGTGGGATCTCTGGTAGGTTTTGCAGGGGATGTGATCATGCCCATGAGACGACTCTGCCTACCTGTAAGCATAGGAGTGGGACTAGCTGCTCAAACGCAGATAGTCCACTTTCACGTGGTCAACCGCCCTTCATCATATAACGGTATTCTAGGCAGACCATGCATACATGCTTTCGGGGCAGTAGTTTCAACGGTACACCCAGCCATGAAGCTTCCTGGCACCGATGGGCAAGTGGTCACGGTTCAAGCCGACCAGGCGGAAGCACGAAACTGCTACAACTCAAGCTTCGAGAAGAGGAAGGCAAAAGAACCGCCACAGATAGAGAAGCCCCAGCTCAATAAGAGAAGGGTTGACCTTACCGACCTAGACGTTTGCAGCGAAGAAGATGAGACTCATCCTACCACTATAGGAGAGAGGGAGTAGGCCCTGATAGACGACAACCTAGAGCACCAAATCAAGATCGGTGCAGGACTTCCCCAACCTATCAAGGAGGAGCCAACAAATCTCCTCAACGCCAAAAAGGAGTTATTCGCCTAGAAGTCGGCAGATATTCCAGGGATAGATCCAAATTTCATATGCCAGTGATTAAGCGCGTACCCAGACGCAAAACCGGTGGTTCAAAAAAGGAAACAAGTGGGTGGCGAAAAAGCTACCGCAATAGAAGAGAAAGTTGCCGAACTCGAGGAAGCAGGGTTCATCCGAAAAATCAACTACACCGACTGGCTAGCGAACACAGTATTGGTGAAGGAGTCGAATGGAAAGTGGAGGATGTGCGTTTATTACACTGATCTCAACAAGGTCTGTCCCAAGGACCAGTACCCACTTCCCCTCATTGACAAGTTGGTTAATAACTCAGCTGAATATCGGCTTCTTTCTTTCCTCGGCGTATATTCGGGTTACAACCAGATCTCGATGCACCCCCCGGACCAAGAAACAACAGCTTTCGTCACGGAAAAAGCTACGTACTGTTACAATGTCGTGCCCTTTGGTCTTAAAAACGGAGATGCGACCTACCAAAGGACGATGAATAAAGTGTTCGACGGACTCATCAGTGACAAGATGGCAGTCTATCTGGATGACATAATTGCAAAGTCAAGGAAGAGGAAAACCATCCACAAGACTTGGTGACCATCTTAGATTGGGTCAAACAACATAACATGCGTATGAATTGTAACATCCCGAATTTTAATTTTAATTCCAAGAGTAATTAGAATAATAATAAGATTTGGAAATAATAATTATTCTAAAGAGCATTTAACATGATGGATTAGGATTACTTTGAGTGCCATAAAGGATTTAAGAAGCATTGGCATTGGATGAGAAATTTAAAGAAGAACAAACAAGTGTTAGAACTGGTGTTTTTGGTGTTAGAAACACCCTGTATTAGGAAATTAGGAATAAAATATCTAAAACTTTAAACGCAAATCCCACCATTGGATGTGAAGATAAGGATATTAGGAAGCTTGCCTCCAAATTTGAGCAAGATCCAACGGTTAACGAAGGAGATATAGCCTTTTGAATGCAAGCTGTCACACTTAAAATGGGCCGTGCGCCCAGGCGCCCTGTGCAGCGCGCCCAGGCGAGCAGTACGCCCTGAAACGCCCCGAACTCAGTATGTTGGGCACCCTGGCGCCCCTGGACCATGCCCAAGCGTGTGTATCAGATGGTGATGCAAAAATGCACCTCATTTGGGGGCAAATTCTGGTTTTCCACCCCTTGGCTGGCCTTCATTAAAACCCTTATGCCTCCTCCTTCCTTGGCAAGAATCAACCCTCATTCTCATTCTCCTCCATGGCTAGGGTTCATGAGCACCATATTTCCCTTCTTGATCTCCATCTTCAACAACAATAAACCTTAAATTAAGAGCCAAAGTCATCACCACCATCACAAGTCAAGCTCTTCCTTCCCCTCCTTCCTTGGAGTTTCGGACCCCTCATCCATGGAGCCACACCCATTCAAGTTTCCTCCACCATTGGGGCTGTAACATCCTGGTTTCATTAACCTAATAATTATATTTAAGAATATTTTGCGTATATGGAAGTGACATATGAAAAATTATTTACAACTATCTTCTTAGTATATACATATATGTATATAGTTATGTTGAGCTAAAATATACATATGTATAAGTGTTTGTAAACATTTTTCCTCGTGTATGTGTATATTTATATAAATACATCCCTATGTAGGTGTTAGTATTTGTAATTATATTCTTGTGTATATGAATGTATGTGTTGGTATATGCATGTGTATATATATAGATATTTATGTTGAGTTAGGATATATATATATATATATGTGTGTGTGTGTGTTTGTGTGCATTCCTAAGTGTAAGTAATTACAATTGTTTTCTTGTGTGTATGTGTATATTTGTTTATGTGATCGCATCATTAGGTTTGGGTAGGGAAGTGTTTTGGAGTCGGTGTATATAGTCGAAGTGTAGTTGATTTAGGCTATGGATTGGTGTGGTTGCGGGATTGTGTGAGTAGGACATTGTGTAGGTTCGGGGGTCAAAGTGTTCCAGAGGCCATATAAGTACTTTTAGTGCTTTGACCTTGATGGAGTTAGTGGATAAAAGACCCTAAGATGGAGCCTTGAGTGTAAGGATAGGCCTTAGCGTCTATGCTCGGAGAATTCCTTCGAACTCAAGTATCGACTGAGTTCCGGAATTTAATAGGTGTGCGAGGCATTTGAGTTCAATCCGACCTTGTTGGTTATGCCTCGAGCGTGATTGGTATTAGATTTATGTGGTTAGAGTGTTGTCTTATGTCGGTCGGGTTACATCGAGTGTTTAAGAAGAGGTTAAGTCTAGAATTCGGTTGTTAGTTCGTTTGTTTTTCCGTGTTTGTGATTTATGTGTTTATTATTATTAAATTATGATTTTTGATGTTTTGTATGAGTTAAGAGATGTTTAGAAGGTGCTTAAAAGTGGAATTTTGATAGGTGTAGGTTAGTATGTGTTAGGAATGGCTTAGAACTCTTAGAATGCATGAAAGAAAGGAAAATCTAGGCCATTAAGAGGTCCCTTAATCGATTAATTTTTACGCCACTTTCAGCCAATAATCAATTAAAGCTTAGCTTAATCGATTAGGATAAGTAGCATCTTCAGGCCTTAATCGATTAATTCATGTTTCAATCGATTAATCATTTTTAAACAATGGGTGTTAATCGATTAACCAAAGTGGTTAATCGATTAACCACTGATTCTCAGACTAAAAACACGTGTTTTCAAGTGTGTTTATTCATTGTTTCTTCTTCCTCTTCCTCGAGTTCTTTCTTCTCCTCTCACCCTAGGTTTTTCAATTTCTCAAATAAACACCAAATAACATCAAATTAACATCATATAATCATTCCCCATCAAGTTCCTACCAATTTCCCTCTCTCAAATCTCTATTTCATCTCTCTTTCCCAAAAACCCCAAATTCAACACAAAACCCTAACTCTCTCAATCCTTCACATAGAGTTTGGTAATCATCAAAGGAAGCTTAGGAAGTGTTTAAGGGAAAAGATTAGAAGACCAAGGAGCTAGGATTGGAGCTTGGAGCATCGGTTCCAAGAAAACCCTAATTCCTCCTCTTCTCTTCAAAAGGTAAGGGGAGTCTCTTTTCCACACTTTGAGTTAGGGATACTTAGGGTTTATGATAGGATTTGGGGTTAGTAGTTAAATTAGAGTGTGGGTAGCAAAATAGTGTAGATTAGAGTTTAATTAATTGTGATTATTGTAATTTTAGTTGATTTCAATATTATTGTAAATGTTTATATTAAATCATTTTGTGAATTGTTAAAGTAGGAAGTGAAGAACATTAGGGAGATGACTTAAAATATAGCACTTTGAGACATACCTGAGTATGTCTACTAATTTACTTGTTCCCTATTGGTTTGTGAACTTCTAATGTTTGTGATAAATTGGTTACGCAACCTAAGTGCTAAATGTTTATGATTGTGAATATTGTAAGTGTTATAATAGATTAAAAATTGAAAGTGGGAGGTGTTGGAATTGTTAAATGGAAATGGAATTGAAAATGAATATGAATGAAATGAATGGAAATGGAGTTGCGAACGTGATTGTATTTTGTTATCTCTATCTTTGATTTGGTTATTAGTCCCAAGTTTTTATTATGAATTTTATGTTGTCCTTTGATTCACTGCGTTGTGAAAAGGTCTCACCCTTAGTGGTTAACATTTTAGGTACATGATCAAGAAGCTTGAAGATCAGAGTGCGCAGCGGAAGAGTCGAAAGAAGGGAACAATTTTGTATAGATGGTTTATATTGTAATTGAGTGCCCCACGTTTTGTATAAACTTGTTATGTAAAAGTAAATTTTAAAGTTCCCTATTTTAGTTTCAAAACTCTTATTTATGTATCTTTTATATAATAAATCGGGGTGTTACAATTATGGTATCAGAGCTGTTCTTTCCTTTCGACCTGAGGGAAAGTAATCCCGAATTCTCTATGAACACTCTCATCTCAAGTTTCCTTAATAAAGGTAAGACTTATAGTTTGGTGAAAATGTCAATGATAAGTGATTGTTGTGCATGTTGATATTGTTGTCGAGTCTAATTAGAATTGAATGTGCAAGTTGGTTGCTAAATGTTTTGTGAATAAGTGTGTGCATATTTGAAATGTGATTATTGCATCATTATGGCCACATGTTTTAGGTTAGAAAACCCTCTCAATGGATCTATATAAATAAAGGATGAATGAGTAATACCCCTAAAACGAACTAGAAACACGTGCATTCATGGAGTAAGGTGGACCTTAGGAAATTGGGAAAGATTATCGAATCCACGTTCTATGAACTGAAGAACCCTCTTACGGGGAGAATGTGAAGGTTCATAGAACTAGTGGCTGTGAATAGATAGTGATTTGATTGTGTTTATGAAACAATCACGGGAGTTACTATAGGGGACTTTGATCACCCTAGCAGTAGACTGGTACGATGTACGCGATACGTGAAGTACTAGTTGAATTGGTGATTGGTCTGGTGCACACTATAGTAGTTCTATCGGTCACTTACCTATTTCGTGACTACGGAGGGTGGTTCCTCCCCAGTACGAAGAACCCTCCTACGGGGAGACTGTGAAGTACAAAGGGGCTACATTGCATGAAGAACCCTCCTGCGGGGAGAATGTGAAGTGCAATGTAGGTAAGGAATTGGGACATTTACTCCTAGTTTGTCTTTCCTAAAGTGTGGAGGAGATGTGAGGAAAAAGTTAAATTGTTATAAAGTGGACATTGTACGAAGAACCCTCCTACAGGGAGAATGTGAAGTACAATGTCAATAAAGTTAAATTGTTATAAAGTGGACATTGTACGAAGAACCTTCCTGCGGGGAGAATGTGAAGTACAATGTCAATAAAGTTATAAAGTTATAAAGTGGTACATTGTATGAAGAACCCTCCTACGGGGAGAATGTGAAGTACAATGTACATAAAGTTATCAATTGTTATAGTGTACATTGTGTGAAGAACCCACCTACGGGGAGAATGTGAAGCACAATGTGAAAGAGGGAGAAGTGTTATTGCATTATATTGCATTGCATTAAAAAGTGAAAGTGTTACAAAGTGGAAAGTAAAGGAAAGCGAAATGTTACTGCATTGCATTGCATTTGCATCGCATTGCATTTGCATCATATTGGGAACATTGGATTGTGCATTATCAACCTTAGTTGATAATTTATGATGATGAGTATGTATATGAGTAGTACCAAAGGAGTAAGTGTATATAAAGAGTGTTTAATGTTAAGAGAAAAAGGAATGGGTTTATGTTTGCAAATGGGAATACTAACAAGTGATAAAAGAAGAGAATTTGGATATGGTAAGTGTTTCCCGTTTGCAAACAACAAACCTAAGTGGTATTAGGTGAATGGTTGAAAGTAAAAGTGTTTTCAGTATTAGGCTAATGTAAAGTTAAAGTTTTATACAAAGGAAATCCGAATAATGCCAAGGCAATTGAAACCGTAGTACAAGAATTCATTAGGATTGCGA
Organism: Crotalaria pallida; assembly: GCA_037953625.1. Lineage (NCBI taxonomy): Eukaryota > Viridiplantae > Streptophyta > Magnoliopsida > Fabales > Fabaceae > Crotalaria > Crotalaria pallida. The sequence goes on along the minus strand of CM075651.1, from coordinate 32,197,526 downwards.
TGGCTACTACCACCGATTGAATGTAGTGTTGGAACTGGCCAATCCGACATTATATTTACCGAGAGGTGAAGTCACCAAAATCTAAGAGTTCGTGCACTATTGTGAATTAGTAAACAGTTTCCTAAGTATGAAACATTAGTGCCAATTATTTGTTTTCTTTCTTTGCCTGGTTATATTTATCTATGTATGATTGAATGTATGTCTGTTTAATAGTGTAGTGTCAAAGTAATTGGATGGTGATTAGAAATGGAACCGCTTGACTTAAATGAATTATGACTTCGATACTAATCCAACCAAGTGATTAAATTCACCTCGATTAGATTAGTATTAAAGGGAATGAAAAACGATGTTTAAATTAAATTAACGGTCGGTTCCATGACTAATCTTTGATTCAAGTGACTGTGACATCAATTGGAAGATAGAAATCGAGAACTAATCGATCGGATTCAAACCGCCGAACTATTCCAATTTAAAAATTTCAAGTATAAAAGGAACTTTTATCTAATTTGGGAAGCTGTTCGAATTCAATCAAGAGGTCCTCGAAATGTGTTTAGATGTGGACCAATTTAGTGTTAAAGTAAGCGAACCAAGATTTGGAGTGGAACCATGAAAATCAAATAATTTATTATCGCGATTCTAATCTATCCGAGTGACTTAGTATACATCGGTTAGACTAAAGTCCGAGAAAACCATAACAACGTTTATATTGAACTTGTGGTGGGTTTCCACTACTAATTTGGGTCCGATAACTTCAACATTAAACGAAAATCAAGTATGGAATCCTATCGGTTGAACTTAAACCCGAATTGTGATAATTAGATTATTAAATGGCAAAGGAGTTTATTTAATCAGAATCAGGGGTTTAAATTCAATCGGGAGGTTGCCGTACCAAATTTGGACTATGTTTATATATATGTGTATATATATATCACACGTTTCCTTGAATTTTTTTGAAAAGGTTTTCAAACTAAGTTTTGAGAAAATGAATAATAGTGTACATGTATATATTTTCATGACACGCTTATGTTTGTGTACAAATATATTCATATACATATGTGTAAAGTTTTGTTTTCATTGCCTTGTTTTAATAAGAAACTCTCAGAAAACTCTGCAATGGTGGTTTTACCCATGATGTCCACAGAAGAACCAAAGAATAATAAGCAAGAACAATGATTAGCTCAAGTGAGAATTTTAGGTTGAACCCAGATTTTCTGAGTAGTTTTCACTCCAACGAAAAATTAGTTCGCTCCAGCGAAAATTGTATTCGCTCCAGCGAAATTATTCACGCTTAAGCGAAAACAGATAGTAACCAACCCAAAGTTCTTAGCAGTTTTTGCTCGAGCGAAAAATCGTTCGCTCGAGCAAAAATGATCTGAATAGCTTTAGGAAAAATGTGTTTTTGACTACTCATCTGTACGCTTCTCATCAAAAACCGAAACTTAGACCGTGCAAAAGACCAAACCCACAGGTAAAACATCATAGTACCTTCAAATCTTCCAAGATTTAAGAAAGGCCCAATTAATTAGTGTATTTGCCAATCCTATGTTGTCGGAGTTGAGTTATAAGTTAAGGTTGTCAACGCCTACTAAAACCAGAGAACCTAACCAAAGAAACATAGAATTGTAAACCATACCTTCAGTTTGTAAAGCACTAAGGAACGAGAATAACCTTTATAGTGTAGACCACCAATACTAGAAAGTATCTTAAGGATAGAACCTAACCATGGCATAAGAATTATCAGAGATCTTACGATTAATTTTTATGCAAGTTCTGGGAAGAGAAACCATGAGTCAGGAAAATAACCAATGAGAAACCGCTTTATCCTAACCAAAACACTGAGTCTGAGTTTACAAGGATAACCCAAGCCTAAGTGGGGGAGCACACCGGGGTCAGAGTTTAAGATTGTGGAGATTTTGAGAAACCATTGTCTTTATTATTATGATTTTTACTATGGAAACTTAAATGATCTTTTTGGAAACTCCAAGTATTTTGTTAATTCTAAACGGGTTTTAAGTGAAACAATTTTGACGAAGCCTCCACTTCTTTTTATGTTTTTTGTAACAGCCCGATTTTCGTAACTCAAAAATAACCAACTTTTATTCATTTATGTTGCAAAAATGAGGCAAATTTTTTTTTTGTAAAACATTTTTGAAGTGTTTGAGAGCATTATTAAAAATCTCTTTAGGTTCTTCAATTCACTTTTCCAAAAACCAAGTGTTACTAAAACCTTTCTTTTCATAAAACATTCGTTTCCATAGAAGAACTTGGTTTCAAATCATCTTGACAGTTTTCAAAAAATTTACATGAGTCCACTTTGCATAAAGATGTGATCCACAAGTCAAATTAAAATTTAGCTCGATTACATAATGGCTCATGGCATCGGTAATCCTTAACTCAACACTCATTACAATCTAAACTAACCACACTATCCTTAAACTGTCCTATTAAAAGCAATTGGGTGAAGGTCCTCCTTCTTCTTACGTCCTCTCTTTGCTCTCGAAGATAATGCCCTCCTTGCTGTTGTCTCCTCATTGCTAGTGGGTTCCGACTCCACTCCATTGTGAATGGTAGAGTTCCTCTGAGTCTCATACTGAATCTTTTCCTTGAAGTTCCTATAGCCTCGTACGGTGACTTGTCCCAAGTGTGGTTCCATATTAGCTCCACTCAGTTGATGCTCCGGATCTGGGATCACGATCTGGGTGTAGCCGGTCCATACCCAACCACCGTGGGTGCGCTTCCATCCTCTTCCATACTTACTCCATGTAGTGACGTCCATTCGATACTCCATTTGCCCGTTGAGATACCAGCAATACCGATATGCCAACGAATAGGAGAGAGTAAGCGATCCGAACGATGCATCGTCGATGGTGTGGGATTACGATAGGCAAGATAGTAGGACCATACAAACACACAGTATAACATACAAGCACATTGAAAACAATAACAATCCTATGAATCTCTTTCAATAGCTATGAAAATATCAACATAAGAGATTCAAAGATTCTTGATCAAAGAACAATCAAGTATAACCTTGTTATCATTTTTCATTCTCTTACCGACTTACTTTTTCTCTTTATGAATATCTCTTCCTTTTCTCTCATTTCCCTTTTCCCAACTATACTTCTCTTTCCATCCAGTCTTATTAATTCACAATCTTTAATGATTTGGGAACTTTAAGATATCATCAACGTATTCATTTTATTCTCGGCTATCACTCACGTCTACATCTTCTCGGTCATCCACCCAACCTAGTCGGAAGCAAACAGGAGTACAGGACCTTTACCGTGCGGGCACGACAGCTGTCTCACAATCAATTGGCCCCAGGCCAGGAGGACTACTGCCTCAAATCAATTCAATTCAATTCATATATATAATCAATGCACACTGTCTCAAACTCACAGTGGCAAACAAGATGCCCCACTCCAGTCCCTCTCACTGTTCAAGATTTGCAATCTAGGGGGCGGCAGTATATTTCTAGTGGGCCCGCAGAACTTACCACGGCATTGGACCCAGTCCCTACCACGTTCGTATGCCACATGTGGAGTTCGTTCTGCCTAGAAACATACTCTAGACTTCTTGACGTTTCACCGTCATCGTCCTTCCCTAATGCAGTCTCCTCCTAAGTATCCGCAGATACTTATGGTTCCTTTCTCTCCACTACTTCGCACTCTCATACCTCACCGCGTATGTCTTTTAAATCTTTTATCTTTTAAATTATCCTAAGGTCGGCCCATCCTTTGTGCAACCCTTCAATGAGTCCCGACCACTAATTTGGCAAAATCTTTCTCTCGTCATTCCTCACATAGCACAGAGCTGGGATCACATCAACAAACTCGTATCTCATTTCTCAATCTTTCTCTCAAAATCTTATTTCGTAATCTCTTCTCAAAACAATCTTTTCGAAAATATCATTTCACAAAATCTTCTTTCACAGACTTTCACAAAATATTGTTTCCACCAACTTTTCTCAAAAATGTCATTTCATAAAACTTTCTCAAAATATTATTTCAAAAAGATTTTCAAAAATACCCTTACAAAAGAAGACCTTCTCAAATATCATTTCAAAAACTTCCTTAAAAATCTCTTTTCACAAAGTTTCTAAAAATCTTATTTCAAAACCTTTCACAAGAATTCATTTCAAAACTTTTCTAAAAACATTTTATATATAATTTGCCTCAAAAACTTCTTTTCAAAAACCTTTTCAAAAATTCCTTTTCACAAAAGTCCTTTTCAAAAATTTTCTTTCACAACTCTTTGCAAAAATCTCTTTTCACAAATCTTTTCCAAAAATCCCTTTTTACAAATCTTTTCGAAATTCTCTTTTCAAAAACCTTTTTCAAAAATCATATTTTGCTGAGCGCTAATGGAGGAGCAAGCTCAACTCAACACTAGTCTCATTCAAAAACAAAACAAAGGAGCCAAGCTCCACTCAAATCGCCTCTTGCCCCAACAACATTACTTTCCCCAGCTCTGGCTCGTTCCCAACGTTATCATCAATTCATTCTTTCCCCAATCTCAATTCCTTCTTTCTTTTCCAGTGCATGCTTTATTTCCAATCATTATTTCTTTCTTATTGTGTCTTTACTTCACAATCTTATTTATTTCGTTTCTATTTTCAGGACGTAACAAACGTCCACCAGCACAATACTCATATTAATCAACAGTATTCAGTTTCATCATGCAAAATTGAATAAATAAATATAAGCATACTATTAACACACAAACATCACACCACAACAATGTGGTTTTTGTCACCTTCGTATAAGTGGCCACACAACACAAACAATTGCCACTTATACTAATGACTCCGAACCACTTAGTTCCGATCTTTGAGATGATACGGAACGTCCTAATATATCACCTAACTACCACGGTGTCTTAGGAAAGCTTCTCTCTCACCTGAGGTCTAGCGATTAATTGCGTACCGTCACCTCGGATCCTTTTTGCTGCCGGCTGCCCCCAATCCCTCGTCTTTCAAGTTCCTCGTACTAAATAAAATACGCTTACATCATTAACTTGTATTAAGAAAAATCTTTTCCGTAACTTAGACACCTCTCATTCCTCGTCGAAAAACTTAAAATTATAATTGTTTTCTTTCTAATACCCTAAGTACTTTCAAAAACCATTTTGAAAACATTTAGTAAAGTAATTTAAATCATTTATTTTAGTTGCTGGTCCGTTTTGGACAACACCTAAATCAACTTCGAAAACACCGAAAATGTATCGTTTTCAATCCGACTTTTTCTTAAATCAACTACCACTTGAAAACTTTACTTTAAATCATATGAGAACATTTTTAAATATAAAAAGCAAGTCCAAGTAATTCTGGACAGCAAAGAATCATGTTACAAAATTTCTTTGATAAAACCCCGAAAACATCATAAAAACACTTTTTGTTTTAAATAACTCTTAAATTTAAAATTAACGCTTTAAAATTCAAGTTTTTATCATAGAACAAGTCTTGGACAGCCATAAACACAATTTAAAAATCATAAATAAATTAAATGAAATTTTCTTAAAACCAACTCATTTCAAAACCAATTACACACTCAAATATTTTTCAAACATAAACAAGCACACCACCACAACAACACTTAAAGTCATACAAGCAATTAATCAATCATTTAATTTAATTATAATTCAAACAAAACACTTAGGCATTCACATACTCAACAAGCAACACAAAATGAGTCATTTAACTTAAGTATAAATCAAACACTTATTCACTTAATCATTTTCTACACATTTTCATTTTTATAAAGCAAAAACATTTAGTCATGCATATATTCACAAACCAAATTGAACCAAGGATTTCAATCAAGTACCTTTAGTTCTCTTACAACCTTATTCCTTTCAAAAATCACCATGTACCTTTAATTTCATGCAACTAAACTTCCTAAACTTATTTAAACCATATGGCCGAATTAAATTAAGGAAGGCAAGTCAAACATCATAAATTTAAATCACATAAGTCAACTTGATTTATTTCAAACACTCAAACTCCATTTTCTTTTCATGAAACAAATTTATTTACTCTTTCGTTTATCCTCAACCGAGTGCACATATACACACACATATATTCATTTAAACACAAAACTTTTTATAAAATCATTTAGTTCATTTACCTCCCTTATTTTTAATTCAAAAACCGATTAGAAAATAAATATTCACAGCACAATTTCAAACAATTTAATCTAACAACATTTCACAAAACCTACTCATTATTTTCATGTCACTTTATTGAAAAAGAATTCTAGTCTATTCTATATGCATAGGCCGACTCTTATTATGGAAAAAACAAGGTTTTTGGTTCACTTTTTCAACATGTAAAAAAACAAGGTCCTTAAATCAAAAGAAAGTAACATGCATGTGTCCTTTTTCCATGGAGATAAAACATGATTTCCTAACCCTAGACTTAGACCGAATGCACATCATCATAGATCAAAGTTTTATTTTCAAATCTTTCACATGCAAGATCACAAAGCATAAATTAAGTTAAAAATCATTTTCTAAAAACTTGTTTCCTTGGTTTCTTTGTAAAACCGTGAGGTCCATTAGGAAAACAAAATCTCTTCATTCCAAAAACCGCATGCATGCACCTAGATCTTGTAGATCAAGTCATGAAATCAATCATAATGGCACAAATCAAAGATCCAAATCATTTTAAGCAAGAAAAGGTCAAACCCGTGGCATAAAATGAAGAGAGGTTAAATCCCTCGGTTCAAAAACAACATGCATGCATCAAAGATCAAACTTTTTCAAAGATCAACACAAGATCAAAGCGTTTATTTATAAATTACATGTAAAGTTCAAAAACCAAGTCTTTTCATGAACAAGCTAAAGATCAAGTTAAAATCAAACACTTTCAACCACTCAAATCAATTTTTCTAACCATGAGATTAACATGCAATGACTTAGATCACATTTATAAAGCACCAAGACCTAACTTTTACTCATGGCCGAATTATATAGCCTAGGATCTAGTGTTTTATAAGTTCATTTATTCTTAAAATTCAAGATCAAAGTTTATTTAACACATGCATGAACTCAAATTATCAAACCACCATCAAATCAACATGCAACACCAAGATCTCAACATTATTGTTAAGAAAGTTTAGATCATTCATTTATTTACCAAATAAACTCATAAACACTTCACAAATCACGATTTCAAGCAAGAAATTTAAACATGCAAAGAGACTTTACTTTAGATCCACAAAATCTCAACAAATCTTTAGATCTAGATGGTTTAGCTTGAGAAACTTTAAGATCTTTCATGAAAAATTTAATTGAGTTATGAAGTCCGTTAATTAGAACTTTACAAATTATTTTTAGTCTTAAAAGTCCAAGATCAACATAAATAAAACTTGGAAAATTAACATGCAAAGAAGAAAAGAAAGAAAGATTACAAGATCAAAGAAAACTAAGCTATTACAATTTTCTTCATAACTTCGAGCTACCCAACAAAGAAAGGGTTGATCTCCTAGCTTTTGGGTCTTGGATCTTCAAGGAAAATCCTAGGTTTTGGTGTTGATCTCCTCTTCTTCTTCTCTATTCTAACTCACGGCCTCCCTCTTCTCTTGGGGTGTTGAGAGCTTGATTTTTTCTCTCAACAAATGTGTATGGAAAATGAAGGGAAATGAAGGAATGAAAGTAAATGAATGGAAGTGAACTAAGGTGCAAGTCTTATATAGGTAATTCATACACTTCCTCTTTTGTCCTTGTAGGTTCGGCCATGGGTATAAATGGGAGGGGTAATTTTGGTAACTCAATTTGTTGCATGAGTGGAGGTTATCATATTCAAGGGGACAAAGTAGGGTGGATTAGGGTGCTAGGGGTCCTCTTAGGTGCAATGGCTTGTTGGCAAAACTTTAGGGTTTTTACTAACTTAGTTTGGTCATGGTTAGAACTTAGTTCATTTGGTTTCTTGTCCAACACTTAGAAAATTCTAGGCTTACATACATATACATATACATACGGCACACACACACACACACATACATGCACACACACATATCTTACCAACACACATACTCATGCACATATCATCATATTCTTTTACTAATTAAATTTTCATTTAATCCTAAGCATATACCTACATACCAAGACCGTGCACACATACACACATATGCAAGTAATTCTTTTCATCATACATGACTCATGTAAAAAAAATCACAAATGCTTTTATAAAAATATCAAACACATAGACTTTTCTAAAATTTCAATTCCTAAACTTTTGACATTATTTCAGGAAATCATTTCTTTAAAATCACTCATTATCTTGAAAACGTGAATTAGGAAATTTATTTAAGAAAATATTCTTTCAAAAACACTTTTCACAAAAATAAATCTCTTTAGTATTTTAATTCAATACGAGGAATTTGCGGGGTGTTACATTTTTCAAAAAGTGAATTTCGGGGACGAAATTCTTATAAGTGGGGGAGAATTGTAACATCCTGGTTTCATTAACCTAATAATTATATTTAAGAATATTTTGCATATATGGAAGTGACATATGAAAAATGATTTACAACTATCTTCTTAGTATATACATATATGTATATAGTTATGTTGAGCTAAAATATACATATGTATAAGTGTTTGTAAACATTTTTCCTAGTGTATGTGTATATTTATATAAATACATCCCTATGTAGGTGTTAGTATTTGTAATTATATTCTTGTGTATATGAATGTATGTGTTGGTATTTGCATGTGTGTGTATATATATATATAGATATTTTGTAACACCCCGCATTTTTTCCCGAACGTGCGTAAACGATTTTTAACGAAAGAAACCTTGAAATCATGATTTTTAGAAAAAAGTATTTTTCATAAGAAGAAAATAAAGTGTTAATTTCCATGGATCTTTATAAACAAAATATTCTCTATAAGAAAAGTAAATGATTCTGTTGAGATGAAAAATGGTTTGAAATTATAATTTTTAGAATTTTCTAGAGTGATTTATAAAAAATTTATTTTTCAGAATATAAGAAATACGAATTTTTAAGAAAAATGTATTTTTGTGATGATTGTTTTAGCATGAATTTTTATGCGATGTGTATTTGATTTACTGTGTGCAATATGTATGTAATACGTGATGCATGAAAACGTGATTTCTTAATATTACTTAAATTGTTGCATGAATTAATAATTTTTAAGCAAAATATGATTAGAAATGAAAATTTGCAAGACTTGTGTTTGTGTGTGAGAGTGCCACGGGTTATGTGTATGTGTGTGTATGCATTATACCTGTGTGTGTGTAGATAAGCCTAAGACTTTAGAAACTTAGTGAGTAAGGAGTTGAGGAGCCAAACTAGGAACCAAAACCAAACTAAATGGGAGGAGACACCCTAACTCTCATCTAACCAACCATTACACCTAAGTGACCCCTAAAACCTAGACCACTCCACCTTGTCCCCTTGACTTTGGTGACCCTTAGCCATGCAAATTTTGTAGAGACCAAATCTGTTGGAAACCAACAAGAGGCCTAACAATCGAGCAGAGGGGGGGGGGGTAAATAGGAGATTGAAGCTGATATGACAATTTTTCGATTTATTGAAACTCAACTGAATGTTGTTCACGTTTGAAAATAAATGCCGAGCGATAACCGAGCAGACAAGGTTAAATGATTAACCAAATAGATAAACAGATTGGTTAATTGGTTAAGCGAGCTGCTTCGAAGCCGAGCTTTGAGAACAATACTCAAGGCCGAGCTACGAGACTAATGATTAAAAACTTGGATGCTCGAAATACAGCGGAAAACACTTAAGCAAAAACTGCAATAAATAAGCGATAAAGAAATAAAATGAACACCCGAGATTTATCCTGGTTCACTCTCACCCTGAGAGCTAGTCCAGTCCCTCTAAAAATCTTTTAGAGAGCTTTCACTAAAAATCGATTTTCTGGGTTACAAAAGGATTTACAAGAGACTACCCCTCTACACCTATCCAATCAAACGAGTGTACCAAACTCGTGACAAACTACCCACAACAAATCGATGACAAAAGAACCTCTTTGGAACCTTTTCAACATGGAAAAGCTTTCTCGATCAAAGACCAGCTTTTCACTCCAGCAAAATACAATGACGAATATAATGAACGATGATGGCTCCAATTCGAAACACTCTTCGAATGGGTATGAAAGTATGAAATTCAAGAGTGAGACGATTTTTATGAAGGGCAATCACAGAGAAGAAATACGTTGAACTTAGAGTTAGGATTTGAAAGTTTTTAAATCACTAAGTTCTTGAGAAGATTTAAATAATCTTCTTCTCTGTGAGTTTTTGATTTTGCTCTGTTTTTTTCGAAAGAGAATAAAATTAATGTTCAAAGAAAATTGTTCAGTAGAGTCTCTCTCAAAAATTGTTTTTCTCACTGTAACCGTTGAGAACTCCCCCTTTTATAAGCTCCTCTCATTTTCAGAGAAGAAAGAGAAAGAACGAGCTGTACGGAAAAAGCTATGGGGTTTCCAACGGCTATATTTCTTAAAAGCAGAGCAGTGATGGTGACCCTTCACCAACCTTTGACTTTAACTCATTTTGAATTTCAGACTTGTTACTTTGTTGGAGTTAAAATCCTAGACTTTCTACCCAGACTCAACGGTAATAAAAAGTACGGACAAGCTGAGCAGAGTCTGAAGGTTGAAGATGAAGTTGTTGAAGATGAACAGAGATAGCCGAGCTTGAGTTTTGTTTCGGTTTGATCTTGGATTGGTGTTGCCGAGCTTGAGCTTTGTTCAGGCTTGATCTTGGATTGGTGTTGCCGAGCTTGAGCTTTGTTCAGGCTTGGCAATCAGACTTGAGCTTTGAAGAACAGATCCAAGTTTTGGCCTTTGCTTAAGGCTCATGCATAATCCGAGCTTATTGATCTTTTTGATGTTGTGGCTTCTTTCAACATTCCGTGTGTGTGCCGAGTCAACCAACATTCGAGCTTACCGCCTTGAAGTAAAGAGCTGAGCTAGCACTCTTGAATGAACTTAGGCCGTGATCAAGAGTCGAGTCCAAACCAAGCTGAAGGCTCAATTGCTGGCTTGCTGTAAGTAGCGAAGAAACCCAATTTTCCGAGCTTTCTGCCTTCGGCGGAACGCATACGCAAAACTGAGTCCGACACGTTTGATCTTGACCCCAAGCCGAGCCTATCAAAATCTCTTTTAGTTTGCCGAGCGCATTTATTTTACATCATCAAAAGCTCTTTGATTTTACAATCTTTGCCGAGCATATATTTTGACATCATCAAAAGCTCTTTGATTCTACAATCTCCCCCTTTTTGATGATGACAAATATTCTGTTGAAAGTTTGTTGATTTTTGTGCTCTTCTCTTGACTGTACGCTCGAAAGCTGATTGGTCTTAGCACTGATCGGAATTTGTGCCACATGTTGCTATGAAAATGCTCAGACCCCATTTGTTTAACACCAAGGCTCGAAGGAGGGCTTGAATGTTTGTGGAGCTGCCGTGCCTGCTACTCGTTAAACACCCCCTGAGTTTATGCTCGTTTGCATACACCTTTCTACCCATCTGCATAGAGTCAACAACAACAAACACCTTTCTCCCCCTTTTTGGCATGATAAAAAAGGAGCCAAAGATTAAGCACATTGCCGAAAGAGAGTTGAAAACAAATGTGAGACAATTTGATGAAAAAGAAAATGTTACTTGATACCATTTGATGGTAACAAGGCTTGAAATTTTGGAAAATATTTCAAAACTTTTCTCCCCCTGAAGAATGTAACAGGATATTCGAGGAAGAAAATTTTCATTATCATCGCTCTCTCCCTTTAACAGTGAAAATATGCTTTTCATAAAAAGAATTGGAGGATGCTTCTCATAGAAACCAACACCTTTCTTCCCTTCTAACGATGATTTAAAGGAGAGGAAGACGAATTTGAGGATGTGAAATTTCAGGAAATTTAAACAAATACACAATTGAACGTAAAAACCGAGATTATGAAGGTGATCAAGTATATGATATACTGAAAATCAGGAAATTTAACAAATACACAATTGCCGAGCTCACTCCGAGCACACACACTGGATTCATCCAGAATTCCGAGCTCACGCCGAATTTTATAAAAAGTTTCCCTCGGCAATGGTTTTGTAAACACATCAGCTAATTGATTTTCAGTGCTAACAAATTCAATGATACAGTCACCTTTTTGAACATGATCTCGTAGAAAATGATGCCTAATTTCAATGTGTTTTGTTCGAGAGTGATACACTGGATTCTTGGTTAGATTGATTGCACTAGTATTGTCACATTTGATAGGAATGTGATCTAAAATTAAGCCAAAGTCTGATAACTGTTGTTTTATCCAAAGAATTTGAGCACAACAATTACCAACAGCAATGTATTCGGCTTTAGCTGTTGACAGGGCAACGCAAGCTTGCTTTTTAGAGAACCATGACACAAGGGCACTGCTGAGCAAGTGACATATTCTACTTGTGCTTTTTCGGTCAAGCATGCACCCAGCAAAATCTGAATCCGAATACCCAATCAAACTAAGATTGGCATCCCTCGGATACCATAGACCGGTGTTCACAGTTCCTTTTAAATATTTAAAAATTCTTTTAACCGCCGAAAGATGAGATTCTTTGGGATTAGCTTGAAATCGAGCACATAAACAAACACTGAACATAATATCAGGCCGAGATGCAGTCAAATATAAAAGGCTTCCTATCATGCCTCTATATTTGCTTACATCTACAGCTTTACCTGACTCATCCTTGCTGAGATAGCTAGAAGTGCTCATGGGAGTGGTAGCTTCTTTGCAGTTTTCCAACCCAAATTTCTTGAGGAGTTCCTTGCAATATTTTCCTTGATGCACAAAGGTTCCACCCTCAACTTGCCTTACTTGCAGCCCGAGGAAGAATGTGAGTTCTCCCATCATTGACATCTCGAATTCACTTTGCATTAATTCAGAGAAGTTCTTGCAAAGAGACATGTTAGTAGCACCGAAAATTATATCATCAACATAAACTTGTACTAACAATATGTCCTTTTTGGATTTATAAATGAATAGAGTTGTATCAACCTTTCCTCTTTCAAACCCTTTTTCAAGTAGAAATGAGCTCAACCGATCATACCACGCTCTTGGAGGTTGTTTCAGACCGTAAAGAGCCTTTTTCAATTTATACACATGGTTTGGGAATTCAAAATTTTCAAAACCAGGAGGTTGTTTTACATAAACTTCTTCATTTATAAAGCCATTTAAGAATGCACTCTTTACATCCATTTGGTAAAGGGTGAAATTCATAATAGATGCAAAGGCAAGCAAAATTCGGATTGCTTCAAGCCTAGCAACTGGAGCGAAGGTTTCATCATAATCGATACCTTCCTCTTGGTTGTAGCCTTGAGCAACTAATCTTGCTTTGTTTCTTATAATTAAGCCTAATTCATCTGTTTTATTTCTGAAAATCCATTTTAAGTTGATTATCGTGTGATCATTGGGCCGAGGAACCAATTCCCAGACATCATTTCTGATGAATTGATTCAGTTCCTCTTGCATAGCAATTGCCCAGTGTTCATCTTCAATGGCTTGATCGACCGAATTAGGTTCAATTTGAGAAACAAATGAAACAAAATTGCTAAAATTCTGAATAGAACGATGAGTTAAAACTCCCTTAGACATGTCGCCGAGCACATTCTCTATCGGATGGTCCTTGACTCTCTTCCAGGCTTGGTTGAGCTCAAAATGCTCTGCTTGGCTCGGATTGAGTTCAGTCTGGTCCTTGTTTGTTCTGCTCGGATCAAGCTCTTTCCTCTGATCTACGTCTTTAGCAGCTTCATCCTTTTGAGCTCTTTCAGTTGTTGTGCTTGGATCGTGTTCGGCCATAGGCTGATCCTCTCTATCTGCACAACTAACATTGTCTCTCCGAGGAGACTCATCAAATACCACATGTACGGACTCTTCCACAGTGGAGGTCCTTTTGTTAAAAAATCTAAATGCTTTACTGTGAGTAGAATAACCCAAAAATATTCCCTCATTGGCTTTAGAATCAAATTTGCCGAGATGCTCTTTTCCATTATTTAAAATGAAAACTTTGCAACCAAATGCATGGAAATGAGAAATTTTTGGTTTTCTACCCTTGTAAAGTTCATGTGGAGTTTTCTTTAAAATTGGTCTGATGAGGATGCGGTTCATTACATAGCAAGCTGTGTTTACCGCATCGGCCCAGAAATAATGTGGCAAGTTGTATTCATTTAGCATGGTTCGGGCTAGCTCTTCAAGAACTCTGTTTTTCCGTTCCACAACTCCGTTTTGTTCGGGAGTCCGAGGAGCAGAAAACTGATGTTCTATGCCGAGCTTAGAACAAAACTTGTCGAATTTGTAGTTCTCGAACTCACCACCATGGTCTGTTCGGAATACAACTACTTTTTGGTTTGATCGGTTTTGGAGTTGCTTGACAAGCTCTTTAAAGTTTTCAAAAGTGTCACTTTTTGATTTCAAAAATAGAGTTCAGGTAAATCTGGAAAAGTCATCTACAATTACTAAGGCATAGAGATTGCCACCAAAGCTTTTGACTTGTGATGGTCCAAACAAATCCATGTGTAACATTTCCAAAGGTTGAGTTGTTGAGACCATCATCTTAGATGAAAAATCGTTTTTCTTTTTAGTTGGTTTTCACTTCTTGCATGAAGAGCAAACCCCTTCAATATTAAAATTTAACTTTGGTAAACCAATCACTAAGTCTCTTGATTGTAGTTTCTTTAACTGATTTACATGTATATGAGCTGTCCTTCTATGCCATAACCATGTATCACTTTCTTTGCTAACCATGCATCTGGTTACCAAAGAGGTGATTTCATTCAAATCAACCAAATAAGTATTGTTATATCTTTTTCCAACAAATTTGACAGAATTGTCCTCGTCACTTTTAATAATGCAATGGGTAGAGGTAAAAACAACATGGTTACTAATATCACACAATTGGCTAATACTTAAAAGATTATGTTCTAGCCCTTTTACAAGTAAAACGTTATTGATAACCAAGTTGGCAGAATTTCGGATTTTACCTTCACCCAAAATTTTACCTCGGTTGTTATCACCATAAGTGACGTAGCCCTTATCCGAATGTGAAAGTTCAATGAATAAGTTTTTGTTCCCCGTCATGTGCTTCGAGCAGCCATTATCAAGGTACCATCTGCTCTCTTTTGCTCGGAAGCACACCTGCATCATAAAAACATTACTTCTTTGATTCGGGTACCCAAAATATTTTGGGTCCCTGGGGGTTAGTAGTTGGTTCTTTCTTTTTAGCTAACCAAACAAAATTGCCCTTGGCTACACCATAACGTCGGATTCTGCATTCATTTGGAGTATGACCATGAAGACCATAGTAAGAGCAGCTCGGCTTTTTCGAGTTATGAAAATTTGAAACATATCCGAGCTTCCTTGCTGTTTTCTTCTTGGTCTTAGTGTAACCTAGTCCAGTTTTGTTTGAATAGTTTCTCTGTTCGGCTAACAGCCTATCAAACAAACCATCACTCTTGTTGACAATTGCACTTTTAAATTTCAGTTCAAAAATTTCTTTCTCATATTTAGTGCAGCAGTCAAGATTTTCATTTTTCAATTGAGTGACAGTGTTTTCCAATGACTTGTTTCTGCTTTTCAGAGCTTCAATTGAATTTTCCAACTCAAGAACTTGCTCTTTATAGTTTGAAAGATTCTGTTTCAACTTAATGAAATTTTTAGCAAGCTTCTTGAATTCGATTTGCATTTCAAGATAAGCAGAATACAATTCATCAGTGTCATTGAATTCAGATTCAGAGTCAAAATCGGACGTCGAGGTTACCTTGGTGTTTTTATGTTCGGACACTGATCGACTACCTGAGGTTTCCTTGCTGTGTTTGCCCATTAAGCATTTGAAATTTGATTGTTGCATTGTTGAGCCAAGTGCTGAGCTAGATGAGTCTTCTTGATCGGCATATCTGAGATTTAAACATGGTTCCTCATCTTCACACTCCGAGCAGGAGTCATATACAGGAAGGTCTTGATCAATTCTGAGTACAAAGCTTGATACTTCCTTTTCACAGTTCGAGCATGATTCTTGCTCGGGACTAGTTTGGCTTGGGTTTCTGAACACAGTTTCCCTTCCCATCAAGAACAGAATTGCTTTCTCTTCTTCGTCGGCTGAACTGGAGCTTGAGCTGGTATTGTCGTTGGGTGCATCCCATACTATGTAAGCTCTCTTCTTGTTGTGGTCCTTGTTCTTCTTCATTTCTTCACCACCTTGCTTTTGCAATCTTGGACAGTATGTTCTAATGTGTCCCGCTTCACCACACTCATGGCATCTAACTCGGTCTTTTGAACTTGAGCCTTTGTGGTGAGTGTTTTTGTTATCTCTTGCTCGGTTTATGAAGTTCTTTTTCCCTTTGAAAAATTTGCTGAACTTCCTGATCATGAGACCAAAGTCTTCCTCATCCATGTCCGAGCTGGACTCATCTTCAGAGGATTCTTTGGTTGCCTTTATAGCAGCTTTGAGGGAAATTCCCTTCTTCTTCTTATCAAATTCTTCATGCATGGTCAGTCTGCCGAGCTCCATCTCATGCTCTTGCAGTTTGCCAAACAAAGTGGCTATGCTCATTGTGTCCAAGTCCTTAGCTTCCATAATGGCAGTGACCTTTGGCTGCCATTCTCTGCTAAGACATCTCAGCACTTTGTTAGTTATCTCGGCATTTTGAAATGTTTTGCCGAGAGCATTTAGATGGTTTATAATATGAGTAAACCGCTTCTGCAAATCATTTATATTTTCGTTTGGCAGCATTCGGAATAACTCATATTCATGCATCAGAGTGTTTAGCCTTGCTCGTATGATCTCACTTTTCCCTTCATGAGTAAGTTGTAGAATATCCCACATTTCTTTTGCAGATTTGCAACTTGATACTCTAAAAAATTCATCATAGGACAAAGCTGAGGTGATGATATTTTTGGCTTTTAAATCGAAGGATACTTTTCTTTTATCCTCATCATCCCAGCTTTCCCATGGAATTTCTACAACTTCTTCATTAATTTTTCTTTTAGGGACAAATGGGCCGTTCTCAATAGATTTCCAAATTTCCATATCTATGGCTTCAATGAAGATTTTCATTCGAGCTTTCCAATAGGCATAACCCTCACCATTGAATAGTGGTGGTCTGTTTATGGAAGAGCCTTCACCTCCGAAGGGATTGTTAGTAGCCATTCGGTTTCCTCAAGGATCTTTTCGAAAAAGTTTTTACACTCGATCTTTCGACCGAGCTCTGATACCACTTGTTGGAAACCAACAAGAGGCCTAACAATCGAGTAGAGGGGGGGTGAATAGGAGATTGAAGCTGATATGACAATTTTTCGATTTATTGAAACTCAACTGAATGTTGTTCACGTTTGAAAATAAATGCCGAGCGATAACCGAGCAGACAAGGTTAAATGATTAACCAAATAGATAAACAGATTGGTTAATTGGTTAACCGAGCTGCTTCGAAGCCGAGCTTTGAGAACAACACTCAAGGCCGAGCTACGAGACTAATGATTAAAAACTTGGATGCTCGAAATACAGCGGACAACACTTAAGCAAAAACTGCAATAGATAAGCGATAAAGAAATAAAATGAACACCCGAGATTTATCCTGGTTCACTCTCACCCTGAGAGCTAGTCCAGTCCCTCTAAAAATCTTATAGAGAGCTTTCACTAAAAATCGATTTTCTGGGTTACAAAAGGATTTACAAGAGACTACCCCTCTACACCTATCCAATCAAACGAGTGTACCAAACTCGTGACAAACTACCCACAACAAATCGATGACAAAAGAACCTCTTTGGAACCTTTTCAACATGGAAAAGCTTTCTCGATCAAAGACCAGCTTTTCACTCCAGCAAAATACAATGACGAATATAATGAACGATGATGGCTCCAATTCGAAACATTCTTCGAATGGGTATGAAAGTATGAAATTCAAGAGTGAGACGATTTTTATGAAGGGCAATCACAGAGAAGAAATACGTTGAACTTAGAGTTAGGATTTGAAAGTTTTTAAATCACTAAGTTCTTGAGAAGATTTAAATAATCTTCTTCTCTGTGAGTTTTTGATTTTGCTCTGTTTTTTTCGAAAGAGAATAAAATTAATGTTCAAAGAAAATTGTTCAGTAGAGTCTCTCTCAAAAATTGTTTTTCTCACTGTAACCGTTGAGAACTCCCCCTTTTATAAGCTCCTCTCATTTTCAGAGAAGAAAGAGAAAGAACGAGCTGTACGGAAAAAGCTATGGGGTTTCCAACGGCTATATTTCTTAAAAGCAGAGCAGTGATGGTGACCCTTCACCAACCTTTGACTTTAACTCATTTTGAATTTCAAACTTGTTACTTTGTTGGAGTTAAAATCCTAGACTTTCTACCCAGACTCAACGGTAATAAAAAGTACGGACAAGCTGAGCAGAGTCTGAAGGTTGAAGATGAAGTTGTTGAAGATGAACAGAGATAGCCGAGCTTGAGTTTTGTTTCGGTTTGATCTTGGATTGGTGCTGCCGAGCTTGAGCTTTTTTCAGGCTTGATCTTGGATTGGTGTTGCCGAGCTTGAGCTTTGTTCAGGCATGGCAATCAGACTTGAGCTTTGAAGAACAGATCCAAGTTTTGGCCTTTGCTTAAGGCTCATGCATAATCCGAGCTTATTGATCTTTCTGATGTTGTGGCTTCTTTCAACATTCCGTGTGTGTGCCGAGTCAACCAACATTCGAGCTTACCGCCTTGAAGTAAAGAGCTGAGCTAGCACTCTTGAATGAACTTAGGCCGTGATCAAGAGCCGAGTCCAAACCAAGCTGAAGGCTCAATTGCTGGCTTGCTGTAAGTAGCGAAGAAACCCAATTTTCCGTGCTTTCTTCCTTCGGCGGAACGCATACACAAAACTGAGTCCGACACGTTTGATCTTGACCCCAAGCCGAGCCTATCAAAATCTCTTTTAGTTTGCCGAGCGCATTTATTTTACATCATCAAAAGCTCTTTGATTTTACAATCTTTGCCGAGCATATATTTTGACATCATCAAAAGCTCTTTGATTCTACAATCTCCCCCTTTTTGATGATGACAAATATTCTATTGAAAGTTTGCTGATTTTTGTGCTCTTCTCTTGATTGTACGCTCGAAAACTGATTGGTCTTAGCATTGATCGGAATTTGTGCCACATGTTGCTATGAAAATGCTCAGATCAGACTGCACCCCATTTGTTTAACACCAAGGCTCGAAGGAAGGCTTGAATGTTTGTGGAGCTGCCCTGCCTGCTACTCGTTAAACACCCCCTGAGTTTATGCTCGTTTGCATACACCTTTCTACCCATCTGCATAGAGTCAACAACAACAAACACCTTTCTCCCCCTTTTTGGCATGATAAAAAAGGAGCCAAAGATTAAGCACATTGCCGAAAGAGAGTTGAAAACAAATGTGAGACAATTTGATGAAAAAGAAAATGTTACTTGATACCATTTGATGGTAACAAGGCTTGAAATTTTGGAAAATATTTCAAAACTTTTCTCCCCCTGAAGAATGTAACAGGATATTCGAGGAAGAAAATTTTCATTATCATCGCTCTCTCCCTTTAACAGTGAAAATATGCTTTTCATAAAAAGAATTGGAGGATGCTTCTCATAGAAACCAACACCTTTCTTCCCTTCTAACGATGATTTAAAGGAGAGGAAGACGAATTTGAGGATGTGAAATTTCAGGAAATTTAAACAAATACACAATTGAACGTAAAAACCGAGATTATGAAGGTGATCAAGTATATGATATACTGAAAATCAGGAAATTTAAACAAATACACAATTGCCGAGCTCACTCCGAGCACACACACTGGATTCATCCAGAATTCCGAGCTCACGCCGAATTTTATAAAAAGTTTCCCTCGGCAATGGTTTTGTAAACACATCAGCTAATTGATTTTCAGTGCTAACAAATTCAATGATACAGTCACCTTTTTGAACATGATCTCGTAGAAAATGATGCCTAATTTTAATGTGTTTTGTTCGAGAGTGATACACTGGATTCTTGGTTAGATTGATTGCACTAGTATTGTCACATTTGATAGGAATGTGATCTAAAATTAAGCCAAAGTCTGATAACTGTTGTTTTATCCAAAGAATTTGAGCACAACAATTACCAACAGCAATGTATTCGGCTTTAGCTGTTGACAGGGCAACGCAAGCTTGCTTTTTAGAGAACCATGACACAAGGGCACTGCTGAGCAAGTGACATATTCTACTTGTGCTTTTTCGGTCAAGCATGCACCCAGCAAAATCTGAATTCGAATACCCAATCAAACTAAGATTGGCATCCCTCGGATACCATAGACCAGTGTTCACAGTTCCTTTTAAATATTTAAAAATTCTTTTAACCGTCGAAAGATGAGATTCTTTGGGATTAGCTTGAAATCGAGCACATAAACAAACACTGAACATAATATCAGGTCGAGATGCAGTCAAATATAAAAGGCTTCCTATCATGCCTCTATATTTGCTTACATCTACAGCTTTATCTGACTCATCCTTGCTGAGATAGCTAGAAGTGCTCATGGGAGTGGCAGCTTCTTTGCAGTTTTCCAACCCAAATTTCTTGAGGAGTTCCTTGCAATATTTTCCTTGATGCACAAAGGTTCCACCCTCAACTTGCCTTACTTGCAGCCCGAGGAAGAATGTGAGTTCTCCCATCATTGACATCTCGAATTCACTTTGCATTAATTCAGAGAAGTTCTTGCAAAAAGACATGTTAGTAGCACCGAAAATTATATCATCAACATAAACTTGTACTAACAATATGTCCTTTTTGGATTTATAAATGAATAGAGTTGTATCAACCTTTCCTCTTTCAAACCCTTTTTCAAGTAGAAATGAGCTCAACCGATCATACCACGCTCTTGGAGGTTGTTTCAGACCGTAAAGAGCCTTTTTCAATTTATACACATGGTTTGGGAATTCAAAATTTTCAAAACCAGGAGGTTGTTTTACATAAACTTCTTCATTTATAAAGCCATTTAAGAATGCACTCTTTACATCCATTTGGTAAAGGGTGAAATTCATAATAGATGCAAAGGCAAGCAAAATTCGGATTGCTTCAAGCCTAGCAACTGGAGCGAAGGTTTCATCAGAATCGATACCTTCCTCTTGGTTGTAGCCTTGAGCAACTAATCTTGCTTTGTTTCTTATAATTAAGCCTAATTCATCTGTTTTATTTCTGAAAATCCATTTTAAGTCGATTATCGTGTGATCATTGGGCCGAGGAACCAATTCCCAGACATCATTTCTGATGAATTGATTCAGTTCCTCTTGCATAGCAATTGCCCAGTGTTCATCTTCAATGGCTTGATCGACCGAATTAGGTTCAATTTGAGAAACAAATGAAACAAAATTGCTAAAATTCTGAATAGAACGACGAGTTAAAACTCCCTTAGACATGTCGCTGAGCACATTCTCTATCGGATGGTCCTTGACTCTCTTCCAGGCTTGGTTGAGCTCAAAATGCTCTGCTTGGCTCGGATTGAGTTCAGTCTGGTCCTTGTTTGTTCTGCTCGGATCAAGCTCTTTCCTCTGATCTACGTCTTTAGCAGCTTCACCCTTTTGAGCTCTTTCAGTTGTTGTGCTTGGATCGTGTTCGGCCATAGGCTGATCCTCTCTATCTGCACAACTAACATTGTCTCTCCGAGGAGACTCATCAAATACCACATGTACGGACTCTTCCACAGTGGAGGTCCTTTTGTTAAAAAATCTAAATGCTTTACTGTGAGTAGAATAACCCAAAAATATTCCCTCATTGGCTTTAGAATCAAATTTGCCGAGATGCTCTTTTCCATTATTTAAAATGAAAACTTTGCAACCAAATGCATGGAAATGAGAAATTTTTGGTTTTCTACCCTTGTAAAGTTCATGTGGAGTTTTCTTTAAAATTGGTCTGATGAGGATGCGGTTCATTACATAGCAAGCTGTGTTTACCGCATCGGCCCAGAAATAATGTGGCAAGTTGTATTCATTTAGCATGGTTCGGGCTAGCTCTTCAAGAACTCTGTTTCTCCGTTCCACAACTCCGTTTTGTTCGGGAGTCCGAGGAGCAGAAAACTGATGTTCTATGCCGAGCTTAGAACAAAACTTGTCGAATTTGTAGTTCTCGAACGCACCACCATGGTCTGTTCGGATTACAACTACTTTTTGGTTTGATCGGTTTTGGAGTTGCTTGACAAGCTCTTTAAAGTTTTCAAAAGTGTCACTTTTTGATTTCAAAAATAGAGTTCAGGTAAATCTGGAAAAGTCATCTACAATTACTAAGGCATAGAGATTGCCACCAAAGCTTTTGACTTGTGATGGTCCAAACAAATCCATGTGTAACATTTCCAAAGGTTGAGTTGTTGAGACCATCATCTTAGATGAAAAATCGTTTTTCTTTTTAGTTGGTTTTCACTTCTTGCATGAAGAGCAAACCCCTTCAATATTAAAATTTAACTTTGGTAAACCAATCACTAAGTCTCTTGATTGTAGTTTCTTTAACTGATTTACATGTATATGAGCTGTCCTTCTATGCCATAACCATGTATCACTTTCTTTGCTAACCATGCATCTGGTTACCAAAGAGGTGATTTCATTCAAATCAACCAAATAAGTATTGTTATATCTTTTTCCAACAAATTTGACAGAATTGTCCTCGTCACTTTTAATAATGCAATGGGTAGAGGTAAAAACAACATGGTTACTAATATCACACAATTGGCTAATACTTAAAAGATTATGTTCTAGCCCTTTTACAAGTAAAACGTTATTGATAACCAAGTTGGCAGAATTTCGGATTTTACCTTCACCCAAAATTTTACCTCGATTGTTATCACCATAAGTGACGTAGCCCTTATCCGAATGTGAAAGTTCAATGAATAAGTTTTTGTTCCCCGTCATGTGCTTCGAGCAGCCATTATCAAGGTACCATCTGCTCTCTTTTGCTCGGAAGCACACCTGCATCATAAAAACATTACTTCTTTGATTCGGGTACCCAAAATATTTTGGGTCCCTGGGGGTTAGTAGTTGGTTCTTTCTTTTTAGCTAACCAAACAAAATTGCCCTTGGCTACACCATAACGTCGGATTCTGCATTCATTTGGAGTATGACCATGAAGACCATAGTAAGAGCAGCTCGGCTTTTTCGAGTTATGAAAATTTGAGACATATCCGAGCTTCCTTGCTGTTTTCTTCTTGGTCTTAGTGTAACCTAGTCCAGTTTTGTTTGAATAGTTTCTCTGTTCGGCTAACAGCCTATCAAACAAACCATCACTCTTGTTGACAGTTGCACTTTTAAATTTCAGTTCAAAAATTTCTTTCTCATATTTAGTGCAGCAGTCAAGATTTTCATTTTTCAATTGAGTGACAGTGTTTTCCAATGACTTGTTTCTGCTTTTCAGAGCTTCAATTGAATTTTCCAACTCAAGAACTTGCTCTTTATAGTTTGAAAGATTCTGTTTCAACTTAATGAAATTTTTAGCAAGCTTCTTGAATTCGATTTGCATTTCAAGATAAGCAGAATACAATTCATCAGTGTCATTGAATTCAGATTCAGAGTCAAAATCGGACGTCGAGGTTACCTTGGTGTTTTTATGTTCGGACACTGATCGACTACCTGAGGTTTCCTTGCTGTGTTTGCCCATTAAGCATTTGAAATTTGATTGTTGCATTGTTGAGCCAAGTGCTGAGCTAGATGAGTCTTCTTGATCGGCATATCTGAGATTTAAACATGGTTCCTCATCTTCACACTCCGAGCAGGAGTCATATACAGGAAGGTCTTGATCAATTCTGAGTACAAAGCTTGATACTTCCTTTTCACAGTTCGAGCATGATTCTTGCTCGGGACTAGTTTGGCTTGGGTTTCTGAACACAGTTTCCCTTCCAATCAAGAACAGAATTGCTTTCTCTTCTTCGTCGGCTGAACTGGAGCTTGAGCTGGTATTGTCGTTGGGTGCATCCCATACTATGTAAGCTCTCTTCTTGTTGTGGTCCTTGTTCTTCTTCATTTCTTCACCACCTTGCTTTTGCAATCTTGGACAGTATGTTCTAATGTGTCCCGCTTCACCACACTCATGGCATCTAACTCGGTCTTTTGAACTTGAGCCTTTGTGGTGAGTGTTTTTGGTATCTCTTGCTCGGTTTATGAAGTTCTTTTTCCCTTTGAAAAATTTTCTGAACTTCCTGATCATGAGACCAAAGTCTTCCTCATCCATGTCCGAGCTGGACTCATCTTCAGAGGATTCTTTGGTTGCCTTTATAGCAGCTTTGAGGGAAATTCCCTTCTTCTTCTTATCAAATTCTTCATGCATGGTCAGTCTGCCGAGCTCCATCTCATGCTCTTGCAGTTTGCCAAACAAAGTGGCTATGCTCATTGTGTCCAAGTCCTTAGCTTCCATAATGGCAGTGACCTTTGGCTGCCATTCTCTGCTAAGACATCTCAGCACTTTGTTAGTTATCTCGGCATTTTGAAATGTTTTGCCGAGAGCATTTAGATGGTTTATAATATGAGTAAACCGCTTCTGCAAATCATTTATATTTTCGTTTGGCAGCATTCGGAATAACTCATATTCATGCATCAGAGTGTTTAGCCTTGCTCGTATGACCTCACTTTTCCCTTCATGAGTAAGTTGTAGAATATCCCACATTTCTTTTGCAGATTTGCAACTTGATACTCTAAAAAATTCATCATAGGACAAAGCTGAGGTGATGATATTTTTGGCTTTTAAATCGAAGGATACTTTTCGTTTATCCTCATCATCCCAGCTTTCCCATGGAATTTCTACAACTTCTTCATTAATTTTTCTTTTAGGGACAAATGGGCCGTTCTCAATAGATTTCCAAATTTCCATATCTATGGCTTCAATGAAGATTTTCATTCGAGCTTTCCAATAGGCATAACCCTCACCATTGAATAGTGGTGGTCTGTTTATGGAAGAGCCTTCACCTCCGAAGGGATTGTTAGTAGCCATTCGGTTTCCTCAAGGATCTTTTCGAAAAAGTTTTTACACTCGATCTTTCGACCGAGCTCTGATACCACTTGTTGGAAACCAACAAGAGGCCTAACAATCGAGTAGAGGGGGGGTGAATAGGAGATTGAAGCTGATATGACAATTTTTCGATTTATTGAAACTCAACTGAATGTTGTTCACGTTTGAAAATAAATGCCGAGCGATAACCGAGCAGACAAGGTTAAATGATTAACCAAATAGATAAACAGATTGGTTAATTGGTTAACCGAGCTGCTTCGAAGCCGAGCTTTGAGAACAACACTCAAGGCCGAGCTACGAGACTAATGATTAAAAACTTGGATGCTCGAAATACAGCGGAAAACACTTAAGCAAAAACTGCAATAGATAAGCGATAAAGAAATAAAATGAACACCCGAGATTTATCCTGGTTCACTCTCACCCTGAGAGCTAGTCCAGTCCCCTCTAAAAACCTTTTAGAGAGCTTTCACTAAAAATCGATTTTCTGCGTTACAAAAGGATTTACAAGAGACTACCCCTCTACACTTATCCAGTCAAACGAGTGTACCAAACTCGTGACAAACTACCCACAACAAATCGATGACCAAAGAACCTCTTTGGAACCTTTTCAACACGGAAAAGCTTTCTCGATCAGAGACCAGCTTTTCACTCCAGCAAAATACAATGACGAATATAATGAACGATGATGGCTCCAATTCGAAACACTCTTCGAATGGGTATGAAAGTATGAAATTCAAGAGTGAGACGATTTTTATGAAGGGCAATCACAGAGAAGAAATACGTTGAACTTAGAGTTAGGATTTGAAAGTTTTTAAATCACTAAGTTCTTGAGAAGATTTAAATAATCTTCTTCTCTGTGAGTTTTTGATTCTGCTCTGTTTTTTTCGAAAGAGAATAAAATTAATGTTCAAAGAAAATTGTTCAGTAGAGTCTCTCTCAAAAATTGTTTTTCTCACTGTAACCGTTGAGAACTCCCCCTTTTATAAGCTCCTCTCATTTTCAGAGAAGAAAGAGAAAGAACAAGCTGTACGGAAAAAGCTATGGGGTTTCCAACGACTATATTCTGAAAAGCAGAGCAGTGATGGTGACCCTTCACCAACCTTTGACTTTAACTCATTTTGAATTTCAAACTTGTTACTTTGTTGGAGTTAAAATCCTAGACTTTCTACCCAGACTCAACGGTAATAAAAAGTACGAACAAGCTGAGTAGAGTCTAAAGGTTGAAGATGAAGTTGTTGAAGATGAACAAAGATAGCCGAGCTTGAGTTTTGTTTCGGTTTGATCTTGGATTGGTGTTGCCGAGCTTGAGCTTTGTTCAGGCTTGATCTTGGATTGGTGTTGCCGAGCTTGAGCTTTGTTCAGGCTTGGCAATCAGACTTGAGCTTTGAAGAACAGATCCAAGTTTTGGCCTTTGTTTAAGGCTCATGCATAATCCGAGCTTATTGATCTTTCTGATGATGTGGCTTCTTTCAACATTCCGTGTGTGTGCCGAGTCAACCAACATTCGAGCTTACCGCCTTGAAGTAAAGAGCTGAGCTAGCACTCTTGAATGAACTTAGGTCGTGATCAAGAGCCGAGTCCAAACCAACCTGAAGGCTCAATTGCTGGCTTGCTGTAAGTAGCGAAGAAACCCAATTTTCCGAGCTTTCTGCCTTCGACGGAACGCATACGCAAAACTGAGTCTGACACGTTTGATCTTGACCCCAAGCCGAGCCTATCAAAATCTCTTTTAGTTTGCCGAGCGCATTTATTTTACATCATCAAAAGCTCTTTGATTTTACAATCTTTGCCGAGCATATATTTTGACATCATCAAAAGCTCTTTGATTCTACAAAATCGCCCTCCTTAGTTGTGCTTTGGCCGAATTTCTACAAGGGCAAAAGAGGGAACTTCGTGGCTTATATAGGTATACACCCTTAGTTCACCCATTTCATTTCCACACTTTGAAACACAAACACAACTCTAGGGACTTCTCAAACCCTTAGAGAGAAATAGAAAAGAAATAGAGAAAGAGAGTTGGCCATGAGGTGTAGAGAAGGAAGAAGAAGGAAATCCAAACTTGATCAAGCCATTCCCTTTGAAGATCTAAGTGCTAGGAACCTCAAGAACCAACCTTCTTGGTAGAAGAACCGAAGAACAAGAGGAAGAAATGTAATAGTCTAGTTTTTTTCTTTTTAGTTTGTAGATCCCTTCCTTTTTCTTCTTGCATGTCTATTTTTGTGATCAATCTATGATTGCATGTAATTTCTAAGCTTTGATCTTGAGTTTTCAAGAACCAAACGAACTTGTATGACCCTAAACCATGGACTTATATGATTCGGCCATACCTAGAAAACTAGGTCATGATGCTTTTAACTTGATTTAAATTCTTGCATGTTTACTTTCATGATTGGTAAGATGCCTCTATGTGTTATTCTTGGACCAAAATTAATTTGTAATACTTGTAACTATATGTTTGTGTTTCGGTTTATATTTTCTTGCTTAGATCTTAGTGTTTTCCTAACTAAGACTTAAAAGATCTAAAGTTTTGTTTAAGTTTTTGTGAAACTCAACATAAATCTCTCTTGCATGTATATTTTTCTTGTTTTAAATCATGATCTATGTGTGTTTATGTGCTTATTTGACAAATCAATTCATGATCCAAGCTTAATGAATGGTAAAGTAAAATTATTTGGTCTTGCATGTTTAATCTTTTGTTAAAAAACGTGAGTTAGGATGTTTTTAAGAAATGATTTGATAAATAAATTTGTTCTTTGAACTTGATTAATAATAGATCCAAGATCTTTAGTATTGCATGTTAAATTTTCTTGCTTAAACGGTGATTTATGATGTATTCGTGTGATTCCTTCATGAATGATTATATGATTTAAGTTTCCTTGAAAACAAAGTTAAGATCTTTTATTTTCATGATTGATTTGATGATGACTTGTTGATCTATATGTATATATGTTATGATCCATGTTTAATAAGCAAAAAGTGAAGCACGCATGTTGATTTTAAGTAGGAAAATCATGTTTTTATGTGATGCATGTCACGGTTTCAAAGAGAAAATTTAAATAAACAAGTTTTCAAATGATTTGGAAGTATGACCATGATTTAGTCTAAGTGTTTGATTTGTATGTATGCTTTATTTTGTGTAGGCCATTCGGCCATATCTAATAAAAATGAACCGCATGTTTTTATTATGTGAAACTTTAATGCATGTATATGATAGGGCTAGATGTAATAATTTTAAGCGCATGCATGAAAACATTAAGTTAAAGGGAAACAAAAATGAAACTTTGAAGTGTTTTGTGATTTAACTTGTTGTTTGAATTAAGTTAAGAAAATAAATTAAGATTGTTAAATTTTCCTTTTTGGATGCTCTCGGTTTTTAATCCCAAAAAGAAAGAAAATGATTTCAATTGTTGTGCTTCTATGTATGCATTAATCTTTGTAAATTTACATCTATATGATTCGGCCTAAGCATGTTAATGTAATTGGAAAATTTGTTTATATGAAATCACCTTTATGAATGACTATGTGTTGTGTGTATGATGCCATGTGTATGATGTATTATTTGTTTTGATCTTTTCAGTTTTGTTAGAGATAAAAGAAATAAATTGATTTAATAAATGATTTCTAATGTGACTTGTTTATGTGATGTTGTGAATGTTTTAGTGATGTATTGTTTGAAAAACGGTTTACTGAAAAGTGTGGTTTAAGAAATTTAAATCGATTTAAAATGGTTTTGAAACTTTATTTTCTTAAGTTCTGAATTTTGTTTAATAACTAAAAATAATGATTTTTATAACGTGAACATTTTAAAAGTGAATTTACCATAAGAGAAATGAATTCTGTTTTGAATAAGAAAATCATTTTTAAAGCTGCTTTAAAGTTTTCTTGAAAATGTTTTTATGAATCTAATTTGGAATATGAACAACGTGTTTTCAAAAAGAAATGATTTTTAAAGAGTTTTCTAAAATAAAGTAAAGAATTTGTTAAAAACGTTTTCTAATGCACGGGGAAAAATGCTATAGTTCGGACGACCGACGCAAAAGGAAACGAGGCGGGATTAGCAATTGGAAAGCTTTCAGAGGCTTACGTTATATGAGGTGAGAGAGGGACTTCCCTTAAGACGTCATGGTATTTAGGTAACTTATTAAGAGGTCCAATCATCTCAAAGGTTGGACTCCCCTTAAGACGTCGTGGTATTTGGAATATGTGATAGCAATTGTTTGATTGTTTGTTTGGCTATCCACCCGAACGGCTGAGATTGGTTGTCTACTGGTTGATTATGTTTGAATTATTTTATGATCTGTCTATTGGTTAAGTAAGTGTGTTGTTGTTTGAGAAACATTAGTGTGCTGAATTACATCATTGTGAAGCTCACATTCAGGGCTTCACAAATATACCAAGATTGTGAGCTGAGAGTTCGTAGTTTGGAAGAATCGAAGTTTGGAAGTTGGAGTCCGTTTGCTGTGTAAGGTTTCCTGGAGCTTACTTTGGAGCTCGATTTTGGTAAGCTCAAGCAACCTTTCCATATAAATCTTCTTTCTTCAACTAGTATGAATTGTAGAGAGTATATAGAGACTAATTTCCCCAATTTTTATGGCTGTTTCATGCATCAACCAATTCAATCTTGGTGCTCTGCTGAAACTGCTCTGTTTCAGTGTGGATTTTGGGGAATTCAGCTTGGAAGCGAAATTTGGGGTAAAGTCTCTGTTGATTCACATCTAAGAGGTAAGGGGGAAGCTCTCTATTCACTAGATAGAGTTTAAATTGCATGCATTTGATTAGAGAGCCACCAAGAGGCTCTAAGGGCTTAGTTGGAATAGGGAAATTGGTTTGGAGACCCACCTGCACTGTAAAATGGTTCTGAGCAAGTTCTATATGTTGCATGAGAGCTATATGCAAGTTGTTTTCATGCCAAAAGTGGTTGGAACTGAATTTGATATGTTGAGTTGTTAAAAATGTGTTTTATGCATAATTGTTGCTCAGATTTGATTCAATGTAATAATTGGTGGTTTCTGTGTTGGAACATGTTTAACATGTATAATGTAAGCTTTGTTGATCATTGGATTGGATTAGAATTGGCTAGAATTGAAAATGGTATGTTAAAATGCAAATTACAGTGTTCTCTGTCTGAAAACACTCGAGTATTGGGGTTGATACTCGAGTATTCGACCTAAAATTGAAACATGAATTTCTGGAAAATGAAGAACACTCGAGTATCATTAAGAATACTCGAGTAATTTGGAAAAAAATGAAGAACACTCGAGTATCATGCAGAACACTCGAGTAATTTGGTAAAATCTGAAGAACACTCGAGTACTATGTAGAACACTCGAGTATTTTGGTGAAAACTAAAACATGAATTTCTGGAAATTGAAGAACACTCGAGTAGTTTTACTCAAACTATTAGAAATACCATTTTCAATTCTGAACCATTGATCAATACTTAAATGACAATAATCCAAGCGATCTAAAACATGAAAGAAATTGATTGATGATGTGACTATTCCGTTTGGATGACGGGACGTTGCTCGGGTGGCACGTCATAACGTTGCTCGGGTGGCACGTTATACAATTGAGATATCCCAATCAATTCTTTAAGTGAAGAGTTTGAATGCTAGATCGTTTACCATGTTATGATAATATGTGAAGGACCTTTGGGAATACCAATTTGGTTATGACTTGCCTGTAGTCACATTTTGGTAATGTGACCAACATTGGTTGCTGCGAACGTTGGATGTTCGTCTTGGTGACGAAATGTGCACATCGATATTGGTATTATGGACAACGTTCCAGGCAGAGTCGTGTGGCTAGCTCGATGACACATTTTGGTAATGTGGACAGTATGTGGTATACTGTTGATTTGATGGTTCAACGGTGTGTTGCACACAAGTGGTAAGGTTTACGTTTTGGCGACGTGACGTTCATCAGACATGGTGACGTTGTTTACCACCTCTGTTGTGTTTCACAAGTGATAAGGTTTACGTCCTTGGGCGATGTGACGTTCATCAGATGTGGTGACGTTTTTTATCACACCCGTTGTTTGTTGAGAAGGGTGTGGTGCACACAAGTGATAAGGTTTACGTCCTTAGGCGACGTGACGTTCATCAGACATGGTGACGTTTTTTATCACCTCTGTCGTGTATCACAAGTGATAAGGTTTACGTCCTTAGGCGACGTGACGTTCATCAGATGTGGTGACATTTTTTATCACACCCATTGTATGTTGAGAAGTGATAGGTTTACGTCCTTGGGCGACGTGACGTTCACCAGGTAGTGTGACGTTTTTATCACTTCCGAGCTAGTACGCCATACGTTTTGGTAACGTATTCGCGATTTGGAAATGCATTGTGGTATTGGATTGGCGTCCGTGAGGACATTAGATGGAGAATCTCAGAAAGAGAAGAATGTTAGGCATCATGCCACTTAACCTTATTTGAGCTTAGGTTTGATATTAAGAATGAGTATGAATCTCGTATCTGCATTAAGTGCTGCTAAGTGTTAACCATGGCTGTTAACTGATTCGGGGTTATATGTGCATAATCATGATCACTTCTACATTTAAGCTCTATTGATTATGTGTATAGATTTGCTTACCCCTATGCCCTTGTAGGTGATGTCGCGTTACATCGCTTGCATCGAGGTCCGCCCACTTCTTAGTGGTATATGGATCTGCGAGGATTGCCGAGTAGTGTATGAGGGTGAGATAGTGGTTACCTTCGATAACCCTCATCCACTGGTTCGATCACATCCTCGTAGGTTTAGAATCCCCATCATATACGCTATGCTTGTATCTACTTTTTATACTTACCATGGATCATCTCCCACTCGACCAGCTCGCTTGTCTAACAGTTTTCAATTCGAACCTACCCGCTCATACCCTTTTTCTCTTAGAGTCATTCGAGAGGAGACTTCCCCGTCTATTTCAAGGAGTCCTGTTAAGGTCACGTTTTCATCAGACCTTGTACCCAGTGGTAGGGTAATTACTCCTTCAAATAAGATCAAGGAGGATCCTGTCGAATACGAGAGCGGAAGCGAGCTTGTCGTTTAATCTATCGGGAGTCAATGGAGAGGCGATGATCCCTAGGTATGTGCATAAGGTAAATGATGAGGATCAAGGATCCGATGTGATGGATGTTGTGGAGAAGATTAGCTGCTGATGCTGATGTTGGTTGATCGTTTACCAGTGCTATGAGACCAGCTTTGGGAGTTTTATATATTGTGGGAATCTCTTTTGAAAACTCTGGAGCCATGGTCTATTTTGATGTACATATAAATATATAGCTTTATGGACTTGTTCTGGGATTTTGGAGATCCTTACCGTCGGACTATGTATTACGTACCTTTTGATATAAATAAAATCCATGCTTTCTAAAGTCTATTACATAGTCCTGATATTTCCGCTTACTCTGATACTGATTTAAAAGAATTCGGCTATGACATGTTGGAAGTGGTATCACTTGGCTAGACGAAAACTGGATGGCAATACTTGAGTTTCTTTATATGAAATAGAGTACATCTATCTTCAAAGAGAATGCTATCCAAGATTTGCGAAATTATCTTTTGACAAAGTAAACGCCGAATTCGATTTTAAAAGTAATACGTAAACTATTCTCCAAATATCCTATGCTTTGGTTTGTGCACCCGACTTTTAAGAAATAAAAAGAAAAATTTTGAATCCAATATTTTCTAACAATTAAAGAAGTCCATATATTCTCAAGTAATATCATTTTATTTTATTAATTACTTGGGATATTTTTGAGGGTGTTACACTCAGTGGTATCAGAGCAAAAGTCAGATCCTGTAGTAGTGGAAGTAGCTCCAGAAAGGTAGTCATCAACATCAAGCAGGTATCCACAGGGCATATTTATTGTTTAGAATACTATTATCTTGCTCAAATGGAGCAATTGATACATTGTGGAAACTGTATACATTATTGAAAACTATTGTTATGACCTTAGGATAGGTTGTGTGGAGAATGTTTCTTAGTCCATCGTATGTGACCATGAGCAATAGCGCAGGTCTATTATGACGACTAGAAATCAAAATCGCACCGATGCGATATTAGAAAGAATCACCGCTGTGATGGAATCTATGCATCAATGGCAGCAACAGCAATCTCAACAACCACCTTACCAATATAGTGTTGGTAATTCTGAAGCCAAGAGTTTGGCGGATTTTAGAAGTTGTAACCCACCTAAGTTCGAAGGAGGATTTAAGCCTGAGGAGGCTAATAAGTGGATTCGTACGATGGATAAGATCTTTAGAACATTAGACTGCACTGAGGCTCAGAAGGTGGCGTATGCAGTTTATATGTTAGAGGACGAGGCTGAGAACTGGTGGAATCACACAGTTAAGCTCCTGCACTATGAAGGAAGGGATATTAATTGGGGTGTGTTTACGGAAAATTTTCTCAATAAATATTTCCCGGAAGATTTAAGGAGGAAAAAGGAAATTGATTTTCTGCAATTAAAGCAAGGAGACATGAGTGTAGGTGAGTACGCAGCTAAGTTCGAGGAACTGATGAAGTACTCTCCATATTATCAAAACAATCCTGATGAAAGGAGCAAATGTATAACGTTTGAAAGTGGTTTGAAACCTGAACTGAAATCTGTTTTTAGTTATCAGAAGATTCAAAGTTTTCCTACGTTGGTAGATATGTGTCGAATGTATGAGGATGATAAGAAGGCGGAAGTATTAGTTGATCAAGCAAAGAGTAACCAGCCGAGTTATGGACCACAAAGAAAGACAAGATTTGATCTTCGGAATAAGGGTCCATATTTGGATCAGAATCGAGGCAAAGGAAGAGTTGAAGTTAAGGATGGGGTTAAGTCTCGCAGTAATGCTCCTTACTGTGAGAAGTGTAAGCATCATCATTATGGAAGGATCTGCTGGGCAACAAGTAATTGCTTTAATTGTGGAAAGCAGGGTCATATTGCACGTTACTGCAGAGAGTTTGTGAAAAGTAAACACACCAGATTTGCTAGCAAACCAAAGACTCAAGGCAAAGCGTTTACCCTGAATAGAGTAGAAAAGAACCAATCTCCCGATCTCGTGCAAGGTAACCATTTATTTCAAAACCAACTTTGCATGATTGTGTTCAATTTGGGAGTTACTTATTCTTTTGTTCAACATATATGTGTGAGTAGATTGAAGTCAGATTTCCCTAATTGTTTTAAAAATTAGAGACCCTATGAAACTAGCCAGACGTGTTTCTAAAGTTGTTAGATTATAGTGTCGAGATATTTGATCGCGGCACTAAGTTAAATTCAATCTATCATCCTTTATCACATTTGGACGTGATTCTGGGGAAGGATAACATTTCCTCCTGTGTTACTCCTACTTGATTCATGCCAAAGTATTGGAGCATACTTTCATGTGTCGAGAACGGGACTTGGAAGGAAGTAACTTTAAGAAAGGAAGGTAGATGAGTATGCATCAAAGGGATTGAATACACAAGGTGATACACTAGGCACATGACGTGAGCTTTGCAACGATCAAGGTTGCTTTGAGGGCTCGAGGCCTTTTTCCCGTGTCACTATGCTTTAAAGTGTTAATGGCCCTGGAGAATTGAAGTAATTGTTCAGCCGAGAGGAGGATTTGAACAAGGGACAATGTCGACAGACAGAATCTTAAAGGCTCATGATCGGAGACTCTGTCGTCGTTATGACAAATCAAATGAGGAAGCAATCACAATGGACTGAAAGGCAATTCATGTGAGCTCTATGGAGTTTAAGGAAGTGTTTTAAGGAGTCTAATTGGTTTGAGCTTGATGATACAAATAGACCGACGATAAGTAAGAAGGGAAGGTTCCAAATCACAATGGAATTCTTAACTCAAATTCGCGAATTGCAACAAAAAGGAGGAAGTTTTTGAAAATTAGAGAAAGAAGATTAAATTGTTGTAAATGAGGTACGGTAATATGAATCTCGGGGAAAATATTGTCAAGTTCGAAAGATCGGAGAAGCATAATTCATTGCAATGTTAATAGAAGGTTCAAACATGCGGAGTTTGAAAAGAATGATGTTTGAACTTCAAACCAGTTGTCAATCATTGAGGAACAAGGGATTCCTGACATTAGCAAGCATGTGTAGAATTGGTATGGATAATGAGGAAAGCACAAGAAGCTTTTAAGCACGGGAAGCTTATGAGTGAACCAATTATGGGGAACGGAATTTCATAAGGAGTTAAGGAAACCTCCATCGCATGAAAGTAACTGAAAAGCCGATGGAAAGAAATTATTTGAGAAGATAAGGTGCATCACCAAGGATTGAATAGTGATGAACGGAAAGGAATATTTGACTTTGGTCACAAGAAAATGAAGTCTTATTCATCGGATTGCTTGAAGGGGAATACGAGAAGGGAATGGTCAACCAACAAATCAAGAATGGGAGAGTTTTCCATCCTGTTAGGATGCGTGGTTAGATTCGGATATAGGTAGTCTGAGTTATCCCTTGGTCGATTTGAATTAACGTAGTCATATGTTTTCGATTGCGTTAATTAAATCGTTTTGTAATTCGATTATCTGAACAAATCTTCAACTTGAATTTCTGTGATCAAAACCCTTATCACAGTTGGATGTGATAAATATCTCTGGAGCACTACAGAAAGAGAAAGATCAGTTAAGACTAGAGAGATTAACAACCACCGGGACAGGACAAGTATTCGTCTCCCCAACGGAAGTTTCTCTAGGACTTGGCTATCGGACTAAGTCTGATAGTGACAATGATGTTCTTTATCTTTAAATTCATCTAATTTAAAGGTAAATCGTATAGTCTTTCTTGAGAAAGACTATATCTGAAAGGGATGATTTCATTACTGATAGTTTAAATATTAGGACTGATCACCCTAATGTTTACAACTATTAAGAAATGAAGTCATACGAATATTTTCCTACTCGTGCCGAGTGATCAGAGTGCGCAACGGGACGGGGTTTTCCTCAAAAAGGATCTTTGGAAAATGTTTTAATTGAGGAGTATATATATATATTTTAAAGGTGTTATTCGAAAAAGTTTTTAGTCAGAAGATTTCATTTGAAGGAATTACAAGGTAATTTTTGAGGAAATTCAAGCAAACCCTTTTATGAGAAACAGGGATTTGTATATGTTTTGGAATGCAAAAGCTTTATTTGAGAAAAGGCTCAATTGAAATATTTTATTTGTGAAACGTTTTGGGTCAGAAAGTTTGAAAAAGTATAAGAAAATTCTTTTTAAGTGGGGAAGGGTTCTTCCTAACTATATTTTGAATATATAACCTTAGAACAACTTTTGTGTAACTTTGGAAATTATAGAACTTTTAAAGAAGAATTTCGGGGACGAAATTCCTTTTAAGTAGGGAAGAGTGTAACATCCCTGATTTTTAACCCCTGGTTAATAAAATGTTAATTATAAAGTTTATTTATAATTAATTATTTTTAGTCTTGATTTCATGTAATTTATTATGAAAGATGATATTAGAGAGTTTTAATATGAGAAAATAAGTATTTTGCACATTAATCCCTGTTTGGGACCTTGAAGTGATTTTAGAAAGATTTTGGAGGGAAGGAAAATAAAAATTATATTTTTCAAAAACTGGTCAAAATACTCGAGTAGTTTTGGAAACACTCGAGTATTCTGGTCAGAGTTGACGAGTTAGTGCGTTTGGTGAGTCACCACCAACGAGTTCGTCTCGTTGACATGAAATCAGTACTCTTCCACGTCCATGGAGGTCGTGTCGTCGTGCATGTATTCCATTGAAGTCTATAAAAACCAATCAACACCGAATTCGTGAAGGATTTGGCAAAGTTTGGGTGTGTTGATTGAGTTAGGGTTTCTGAATTGATTCAATCGATTCTCCCTCTCTGGGTTGATTCGAACCACAAACTATACACCATTGTGAAGCTCACATTCAGGGCTTTACAAATATACCAAGATTGTGAGCTGAGAGTTCGTAGTTTGGAAGAATCGAAGTTTGGAAGTTGGAGTCCGTTTTCTGTGTAAGGTTTCCTGGAGCTTACTTTGGAGCTCGATTTTGGTAAGCTCAGGCAACCTTTCCATATAAATCTGCTTTCTTCAGCTAGTATGAATTGTAGAGAGTATATAGAGACTAATTTCCCCAATTTTTATGGCTGTTTCATGCATCAACCAATTCAATCTTGGTGCTCTGCTGAAACTGCTCTGTTTCAGTGTGGATTTTGGGGAATTCAGCTTGGAAGCGAAATTTGGGGTAAAGTCTCTGTTGATTCACATCTAGGAGGTAAGGGGGAAGCTCTCTATTCACTATATAGAGTTTAAATTGCATGCATTTGATTAGAGAGCCACCAAGAGGCTCTAAGGGCTTAGTTGGAATAGGGAAATTGGTTTGGAGACCCACCTGCCCTCTAAAATGGTTCTGAGCAAGTTCTATATGTTGCATGAGAGCTATATGCAAGTTGTTTTCATGCCAAAAGTGGTTGGAACTGAATTTGATATGTTGAGTTGTTAAAAATGTGTTTTATGCATAATTGTTGCTCATATTTGATTCAATGTAATAATTGGTGGTTTCTGTGTTGGAACATGTTTAACATGTATAATGTAAGCTTTGTTGATCATTGGATTGGATTAGAATTGGCTAGAATTGAAAATGGTATGTTAAAATGCAAATTACAGTGTTCTCTGTCTGAAAACACTCAAGTATTGGGGTTGATACTCGAGTATTCAACCTAAAATTGAAACATGAATTTCTGGAAAATGAAGAACACTCGAGTATCATTAAGAATACTCGAGTAATTTGGAAAAAATGAAGAACACTCGAGTAATTTGGTAAAATCTGAAGAACACTCGAGTACTATGTAGAACACTCGAGTATTTTGGTGAAAACTGAAACATGAATTTCTGGAAATTGAAGAACACTCGAGTAGTTTTACTCAAACTATTAGAAATACCATTTTCAATTCTGAACCATTGATCAATACTTAAATGACGATAATCCAAGCGATCTAAAACATGAAAGAAATTGATTGATGATGTGACTATTCCGTTTGGATGACGGGACGTTGCTCGGGTGGCACGTCATAACGTTGCTCGGGTGGCACGTTATACAATTGAGATATCCCAATCAATTCTTTAAGTGAAGAGTTTGAATACTAGATCGTTTACCATGTTATGATAACATGTGAAGGACCTTTGGGAATACCAATTTGGTTATGACTTGCCTGTAGTCACATTTTGGTAATGTGACCAGCATTGGTTGCTGCGAACGTTGGATGTTCGTCTTGGTGACGAAATGTGCACATCGATATTGGTATTATGGACCACGTTCCAGGCAGAGTCGTGTGGCTAGCTAGATGACACATTTTGGTAATGTGGACAGTATGTGGTATACTGTTGATTTGATGGTTCAACGGTGTGTTGCACACAAGTGGTAAGGTTTACGTTTTGGCGACGTGACGTTCATCAGACATGGTGACGTTGTTTACCACCTCTGTTGTGTTTCACAAGTGATAAGGTTTACGTCCTTGGGCGATGTGACGTTCATCAGATGTGGTGACGTTTTTTATCACACCCGTTGTTTGTTGAGAAGGGTGTGGTGCACACAAGTGATAAGGTTTACGTCCTTAGGCGACGTGACGTTCATCAGACATGGTGATGTTTTTTATCACCTCTGTCGTGTATCACAAGTGATAAGGTTTACGTCCTTAGGCGACGTGACGTTCATCAGATGTGGTGACGTTTTTTATCACACCCATTGTATGTTGAGAAGTGATAGGTTTACGTCCTTGGGCGACGTGACGTTCACCAGGTAGTGTGACGTTTTTATCACTTCCGAGCTAGTACGCCATACGTTTTGGTAACATATTCGCGATTTGGAAATGCATTGTGGTATTGGATTGGCGTCCGTGAGGACATTAGATGGAGAATCTCAGAAAGAGAAGAATGTCAGGCATCATGCCACTGAACCTTATTTGAGCTAAGGTTTGATATTAAGAATGAGTATGAATCTCGTATCTGCATTAAGTGCTGCTAAGTGTTAACCATGGCTGTTAACTGATTTGGGGTTATATGTGCATAATCATGATCACTTCTACATTTAAGCTCTATTGATTATGTGTATAGATTTGCTTACCCCTATGCCCTTGTAGGTGATGTCGCATTACATCGCTTGCATCGAGTTCCGCCCACTTCTTAGTGGTATATGGATCTGCGAGGATTGCTGAGTAGTGTATGAGGGTGAGATAGTGGTTACCTTCGATCACCCTAATCCACTGGTTCGGTCACATCCTCGTAGGTTTAGAATCCCCATCATATACGCTATGCTTGTATCTACTTTTTATACTTACCATGGATCATCTCCCACTCGACCAGCTCGCTTGTCTAACAGTTTTCAATTCGAACCTACCCGCTCATACCCTTTTTCTCTTAGAGTCATTCGAGAGGAGACTTCCCCGTCTATTTCAAGGAGTCCTATTAAGGTCACGTTTTCATCAGACCTTGTACCTAGTGGTAGGGTAATTACTCCTTCAAATAAGATCAAGGAGGATCCTGTCGAATACGAGAGCGGAAGCGAGCTTGTCGTTTAATCTATCGGAAGTCAATGGAGAGGCGATGATCCCTAGGTATGTGCATAAGGTAAATGATGAGGATCAAGGATCCGGTGTGATGGATGCTGTGGAGAAGATTAGCTGCTGATGCTGATGTTGGTTGATCGTTTACCAGTGCTATGAGACCAGCTTTGGGAGTTTTATATATTGTGGGAATCTCTTTTGAAAACTCTGGAGCCATGGTCTATTTTGATGTACATATAAATATATAGCTTTATGGACTTGTTCTGGGATTTTGGAGATCCTTACCGCCGGACTATGTATTACGTACCTTTTGATATAAATAAAATCCTTGCTTTCTAAAGTCTATTACATAGTCCTGATATTTCCGCTTACTCTGATACTGATTTAAAAGAATTCGGCTATGACATGTTGGAAATGGTATCACTTGGCTAGACGAAAACTGGATGGCAATACTTGAGTTTCTTTATATGAAATAGAGTACATCTATCTTCAAAGAGAATGCTATCCAAGATTTGCGAAATTATCTTTTGAGCAAAGTAAACGCCGAATTCGATTTTAAAAGTAATACGTAAACTATTCTCCAAATATCCTATGCTTTGGTTTGTGCACCCGACTTTTTAGAAAT
Source organism: Crotalaria pallida (assembly GCA_037953625.1). NCBI lineage: Eukaryota > Viridiplantae > Streptophyta > Magnoliopsida > Fabales > Fabaceae > Crotalaria > Crotalaria pallida. Next base: position 32,157,413 of record CM075651.1, on the reverse strand, counting down.
AAAAAGAAAAATTTTGAATCCAATATTTTCTAACAATTAAACAAGTCCATATATTCTCAAGTAATATCATTTTATTTTATTAATTACTTGGGATATTTTTGAGGGTGTTACAAAGATGAGTGATGGAAAGTGAGATGTGGCTTGAGCGGAGCTGGGCTCCTTTATTTTGTTTCTGTTTTAGACTGGGAACTAGTGTTGAGTTGAGCTTGCTCCTCCATTAGCTCTCAGCTAAAATGTGATGCTTGAAAAAGGTTCTTGAAAAAATGATTTTGAAAAGCTTTTGATAAAGGATATCTGTAACACTCTTTTGATAACTTTCATAATATAAAATAATTGAATATCTTTTAAATAGATTCTTATTTCTATACTAAAGATTTCAATGCTAAAAAAAAAATTTCATTTCCCGAAAGCTAGGCCATATACTTAAGGCTAAATCTGGGTTCAAAATAGATTTAGGGGTTATCCTGATAACTTAGAGAAAAGTAGGAGTTTCTAAGTTATAGGGTGCTTAATAAATTCAGAGTTGGTGGTAAAATATCGATATCAGCTCATAGCAGTTTATTTACCATTGAAAATGGTTTCATCTGATAATTTTGTACTATTAAAAAAAGATGGTCGTGCAAGGAACTTAAAATGTCATCTTTGGTTATCATTTTCAAAATATAATCTAGTCACTGATACAAAAATATCTTAGAGCTGATCCAGGTTCTTTGTTCCATCATCCGTTCCATTTGATTTCCGATTGTTGTGCACGAAGATGTTAATTCCCTTTTCCTCTGTTCTCCATTACACTCTAAGGATCTCCTATCCTCGCTCGTCTGTGAGGATATTATAATGTTGATTCTTAACCTACAAGGGCACAGGAGTAAGTATATCCATTTGCATAATTAAATGAGATAGACATAAGAGAATAGTATTATCAATCACAACTATTCAATTAGCATTTAAGATGCAAGTACATATGAGCACACCCCTTTTCAATATTCCAATTCTTGTAATGCAGGTGGCATGATGCATGATTCCATCCACATCCGAGGCCTCCATAAACATTTCGATATCTGGCAAATGATATCCCGGTGTTCCCAGAACACCACCAAACGTTCCCAGAACGAATGGCAAACCATACTTGGAAAATAAGCACAACTCCCAGAGTGTGCATCACGTTCCCAGAACACCTACATTCCCAGAACGCATAAAACCAGGTCCCAGACACTGGCCACATATCTATAATGTGTCATCAAGTAGGTCATAATTTCGGTACTCCTGGAGTACCCTTCTCATATTCCCAGAATATGAGAATTATTCCTTGCCAACCTATTCTCCATTTCTCTATGAATGAATGCACCACTGCCAAGGTTGGTTTTTATATTTGATTTAATCACTGTGATTTAGGTTCGTCTCGCACTTCCCTTAGAATGATTGGTTTGAGGTATAATCTTTGGGCGAGATAAAGCATACTCAAATTAGTTTTTATCATGCCAGTTAACTTAAATTGAGTAGACTTAACCAATGGTAACCACTCATCTTATTAAGAACTTAACTTTCATTTTTTTTCAGTTTCAGGTACTAACCGGTTACAATCTCAGGCTAACCGGTTAGATTTTCAGACCTGCAACTGTTTCACCATTGTAATTCAAAAAATCCCTTTCTCTTGAACTCTCTACTCAACTCATAGGCAAACTTTATCATGGCTTTATACCTCAAATCTCTTGTGCTCATCATTCACAGGCCTAAATTCACCATTTGTTAATAATGTAACATAACTTAACTTTTAAGTTATATTAAAACCTCAAGGTATGGACTTCTCAATCACAATACAAAACAAACAGTGATTATTCACCTATTTTTTAGATTGATCTTTGTTGAAATCAGAGTTAGTTTTGAGTAAGAATAATAGAAACATATCACAAATTTTCAAAAACTTAATTCTTCTTTGAAAATTACACAGCATCTAACCGGTTACGAAAATCGACTAACCGGTTAGATTTGACAGTCTTCATACTGAAAGATAGGATTTTCAAACATTTCCTTTCAATACTCAATTCTAACTAATTTCAACATTCTTATGAGCCCATATATCTCAATTAGATTCTGTTCAGCCACCACACACAATCAATCTTGCCTACATGTCATTTAGAGCATCAATGTAGCACATAACCACATATATTCACACATAGCACCAAATATTATCACATGGCTCATAATAATACATGTAACTAAGATTATTTCTGCTATATTACTTGCATGCATTTTTTTTAGATCTGTTACAGTCAGGATTCAATTGTTCATTGGCCTCCAAGCCTTTGTTTACCCTATACTATGCCCTTTGTGAGTCTCATGGTGACTCAACCTATTATTCCATGAAATCTATTCCCACTCTAGCAAAAGGAAACTTCTCCCTTACCTCAGGGTTGTGTTTGATGAAGATCAACACTGAAACTTGAAGAAAATCCACAAATTCCTCACCAATCCTATGTTCTGCTTTCAGCCACGATTTCCATCAACGGGGTTCGAAGACCAAAAGATTTGACATAGCAATAGACCAAAGAAATTGGGGAAAACAATCAGAACTCAAACTAGGTAACATGCACCAGCTTTAGAAACAAATTTGAGGCTTAAAGAGTGCATGTACTTACCAAAATCATAGCCTAAAAAGAGCCTCACGAACTGGTTTCTGGTTCTAGACAAATTGACTCCTAAATCTTCCAAGACTAACCACCTCTTCAATACTCATTCTCAATTCACTCTCCATACCTCAATACAAAGCTGGAAGACTCAGCTTTAATATGGTGTATCTCACTTGGTTTAACTCTCAGAGATCAGAGAGAATTTGACAGATTAATACAGAAACCCTAATTGAGTTTCCACAGCAGCCCTTCATCAGAAAACCCTTGATTTTTCCCTCAATTCCATTATTTATAGAAAAATTTGATGAACATGCAACACGACACGTATTCCTTACTGGAAATCGAATGGTGTTCGTGGCAATTTGTGGTGGAAATGGGTTGATTACTCATCAAAATCCACTATCCAGGTTTCCTGAGTTCATCGTGTAACCGGTTACAAAGCCTTTCTAACCTGTTACATACTGGTAAATAATAAAAATTAATAATTTAATAATTCTTTTCCCAAACAATCCTTTTTAATATTATATTTAGGTCCTATTCCAAGGACTAAAATACAATATTAATATTTTGTTATTCGCTTACGAAAAATTACCTCTACCTATATTTTGTTTATCAATATGGAATAGAGCCAGAATATAAGCTTGGAAGAATTAATAACAAGCCTTTAATATTAATTTTCTAATTATTCGGAAAACGAAAATTAGGGGTGTTACACTACTCCCCCACTTAAAAGGAATTTCGTCCCCGAAATTCGCTTAGCTTTTCTTATAGAAATAGTTTTTTAAGTTCTCCCCCACTTAAAAGATTACGATATGCTATAAATATTCCGAAATATCTTCAAATTTAAGCAATAAAGATTCGTCGTCCCAAAACTTTTAATATAAAAGAATTCTTTTAAACAAATACTTGATATGAAAAAGAATACGTTTCACATATCTTTTCTGTCGTGTCCTTGATCAAGATCAGCCTTGAAGCTATGGAAAAGCCTCAAAGAATGACCTCAATAAAGAGATTAATGTAGCACTTGTAGGATTTCTGCGTATCCAGTTGGGATAAAAAGGTTCTCCCTAGTCAACAATGTGTGTGCGAGTGTCAACTTAGGGATGAGAAGACGTACCTTAGCCCCTATAGCATGGTGGTTCTTTTAGGGGATTACCTGTGTGTCATGGGCCGTTCTGATAAGGCTTCTGAAGAGGAAGAATTTGAGTAGGATTCGTTGAGGCCATGATAAGATCATATCCATAAATCCCTTATGTGATAAGTCTTTATCCATTACCGTTATATCTAACCAAGTATCATGGGAATCTAGGAGAAGTGGTTAAGCTAGATGAGACTGTAAGTGATAGAGATAAGGATGAAAATCCTGTGTTCAGGGTTAATCTCATAAGCGTATTACACCTCTGTAAGAACCCAGTTTGCTCGGTGTTTCATTCCGACCGTAGGCGTTATCCCAGCGTCTTGGCAGTCGGACTAAGGTAGATTAAGTCGGGCAACGCTCGGTTTACTACAGGTCCACTACATAAGCCCCTCAAGCATGGTAGGGTGATTTGAGCCCAGCCGAGTTAATAAGACAAGCGAATTGTTTTCCGACCAAGCATTGTTGAAAAAGATATCCGACCATTTGAGCGATCCTACCAGAGCTGTCGTTTGATTGACCTAGACGTGACCCCTCAACTCTATTTGCGTCTACACGTGTCCTTCACTTTTACTGGGAAATGGAACGTTATGATTTCAAACCTGTTGGGGGTGCCACGTATTAACTTTTGCCGTAAATGGGCTTTTTCTAACTTAGGCCCAAGTCTTTTGAGATAGTGGAGGGAAGTTTCTTAGATGAATTTCAAAGGGCGGTTTCTCATAATTCAGAACTTTCATTTAGAACTTCAGAAACATCTTGAACTCTCTCTCTTCCTTGTTCATCGTTTTCCAGTGACTGTGATCATCAAAACCTGGGTTCTTCAACGGCATTCTTGTTACTATTTCATTTTGTTTCTCTTCATTGAGTGTGTTTCTCACTTCGTGACCTTCGTGTTCCTTTGGTTTCTTGATCATTCATCGATATCAGGTAATGAACCTCTCTTCTTGTTTTTGACTACTTTTTCTGGCTTTTTTCTCTTTCTTCTTTGCTGTCTTGCATGCGATTGTTTCTGCCATTTGTTGTGTGTATGTGCTTAGAATTTTATTTTTTATGTATCAACTCTGGCCCTTCTTCCCTTGTTTTTGAATAGATTTTTCTAGGGTTCGAACAAACCCCAATTTGTTGTTGTGGTTCCCCCACTTGCCTTTCGAAATTCTTTATCCCCCTTTAACATTTACTGAGCGATTGCTGTAGTATTTCTTAGGTTTTCTTTACGTTTTGCTGCACTTAACTTATTAGGGTTGGTACTGAGGCTGCGTTAATCATGAGTGAGGAGTCTGTAAACTCTGACGTACCAAGAACACATAAAGGAGGAAACCCAGAAATTTGTGTTAAACCGATAGCCATGTGTTTTCCTCGATCTTTGAAAGAGTTCAGACAGGGTGTGATTCACTATAGGATTGCCGAGAGGGTAGAACTGAGGAGGTTAAGGAAGCAACAAAGAGGTATTAGACATTTCAGTTGGTTTGGGGAAATTCTGCCCAGAAAGGGAGGTGTTCCCCGACCGACGGTAACCGTAAGTATTTGATCCGACATAACCAAGTTTTTCTGCTTCTGACTCCATGTGTGCCCCATTTTCCTCAGGTATGAAGAGAAAGTGTATCACTAATCCTGAACTCTACCCACTTCCACCAGATGCAGCTGAATACGATTGGGTGGACCAAGAGGTTCTCGGTATTCGGTCCGAGCTTTCAACGGAAGAGTCACTAGAACAAACTCGGGCTATAATTTTACCATGTCCTGGAGATAACACTGGGAATCTCTATTCTGTTAGTCCGGTGGGTTTGAACAAGAGGGTTTGCACCAAAATTCCAGAGGGTAGTTTTGGTTTCTATTTTTACGAAGAGGTGATTACTCGGCTAGGGATTAGAATGCCCTTTACTGAATTTGAAATAGGTGTCTTGAGTACTTTGAGAGTGGCCCCTTCCCAACTGCATCCGAATGCTTGGGCTTTTGTGAGGGGGTTCCAGCAAGTTTGTTCGGCCCTGGAGTGGTCTTGCACTCTTCCCCTTTTTTCTATCTGTTTGCCCCCCAGTGCAATACTTTTGAGAGAGGTTCGGCGAGGCGACCTTGGGTTTCTTTAAAGTCCCGCCATGGATATGCTCTTTTCACTAAATTCTCTAAATCTTAGAAGGGGTTCAAACCTTACTTTTTCAAATATAATTTTGTTGGCAATGGTGCCTGCTGGTTTACTCGTCCTGGGGAGAGGCGACCACTCCCACGGTTCCCTCTTCAGTGGAGTGAAAATTTTTTCAACCGATCGATCGAATCATATGCATCGGATTGGAAAGAGCTTGCTGAATTCGAGAAAGAGGTATGTCGAGCTGTTGAGAGTTATTTGCAAAAGAATGGAATGATAGAGATGAAGGATATCATGAACATCCCTTCGTCGGATGTCAAAGCTGAACTTGGTAAATTGTTTATTTTCTCTTTGTTGTTATATTTGTGATTTATTTGGATCTTAATAAGTTTTCTTTGCTGCTCAACAGGCTAGCCTCTCGGACGAACTGGTCCGAGTGAAAAATGAGTTAGAGAATTTGAAGGCTGACAAATCTGAGCTGGTCAGAGAGAGGGATTCTTTGAAAGTTTCCCAAAAAGCTGCTGAGGACAAGAAGAAGGAGGTCGAGGAGGCAATGAAGAAAGAATTGCAAGAGAACCGACCGAAGATGGATGAGTTGAGATCTGAAGTTGAGAGGTCTGCTGTTGTTGCTCGGAAATTGAAGGAGAAGGCTCTTCTTCACAAGAAAAAGGCGGAAAGAAACTTCTACAACTGGAGCAAGAGTGTTGATGATTCTTTTGTCTCGGCCATTAAGCAAATTCAATTTCTGAATCCTGAGACAGAATTCAGGGTGGTCGGAGCTCATCCATTTCATACTGTCGACAATGGGAAGCTGATTGATATTGAGACCAAGGACGAAGTCGATTTACAAGCTGAGGATCTGCCAAATCCTCTCATTGATTTGACTGAAGCCCCTGAGTTTGATGATTCCAACACTGTTTTGTCTGATATTGAGGAGTGATTCTGAGCTTTGGAGATCAGTTTTTGCTGCTTGTATGCAGGATTTAATTTTTTGTTGCTCTTTGTGACCGAGCGTCGTTACTTAGCCCCTTCGAACACTTTTATTTTAAGTTGTTGCTCGTTGTATTCGAGCGTACTTCCTTGACCGCTATGAACAATTTACTTTAACTTTACTGAATGTTAATCAATTTGCCCTGTATACAAATTGTGTTGCGTAGATTATCTTCGTTACTTTTGGGTTTCGTTTGTCAAGTGACCCTTTATATTTAGTACAAAGTTGATTGCCGCACGATCGGTTTGTAATTTATTGGGCAAGGGATCGCTTCAATCGTATGTATAATTTGTTGTGAGTAGAACTCGGATCGCCGACTTTAGCCGAAGCGGGACCCTCGGACCGCGACATAAGGAAAGTAATTTCCTAAATTCGGGCGTTCTATGAATACGTTGCTGAACTCTCGTGAAGAGTTGTAGCTCGATTTAGCTCGGTGGCTAGCCGAGCCAAATGAGTCGCATGTCATTTCACAATGTTCGAAGGAGAATTTCAAAGAAATACGTATTTTTATTGATAAGAGAATACAAAATGAAGTTGCTCATTTTCTAAATAATTCCTAACAATTTGTCACTAATCTAAGAAGGGTGTTATCCTTCGTTTATTCAACCTAAACAATTTTGAGCAATAGACTAACCTATTTGTAAAAAGTGAAAAATAAAATAGGAGCTTAACTGTAATAAGCTCTGAGCTTGGCCACGTTCCAGCTGTTATTGATTTCCATGCCCGAAAGAGTTTCCAATTTGTAAGCACCAGATCCAGATTTAGCCTTCACTCGGTGTGGGCCTTCCCACTTTGGCTTCAATTTTCCAACTCCAGCATTTCCTTTGCCAATATCCGCTCGGCGAAGAACTAAATCTCCAACCTCAAAACTTCGTGGTCGAACCTTCTTGTTGTACTCCCGAGCTTGCCGTTCTTTCACTTTTCTTTCATGAGCAGCGGCGTTTTTTCGAATTTCCTCAAGTAAAGTGAGCTCTTCACTAAGCAAATGGTCATTAGTTTCTGTAGGACGTTCGAGTGTCCTAAAGGTAGGGATTCGCTTTTCGATCGGAATGACTGCGTCACAGCCGTATGTCAAACGAAAAGGAGTTTCTCCTGTAGACGAGTGTACAGTTGTCCTGTGTGACCATAAGACGCTCAGAAGTTTATCCGCCCAAGTGCCGGCTGCATTACTGAGTTTCTTCTTAATTCCATCCAAGATGGTTATGTTGGCTGCTTCGGCTAACCCATTTTTCTATGGGTGTTCAACAGAACTGAAATAGTGAGTGATTCCCAGGTCGGTTGCTAGTTGCTGAAAGTGAGAGGCTGCAAACTGCGATCTATTATCAGTAACTATGGCACGAGGCACTCCGAATCGAGAGATAATTTCCTTCACAAAGAAAGATTGAATACGGGCCGTAGAGATTGTTGCTAACGGTACCGCCTCAATCCACTTAGTGAAGTAGTTAATAGCCACTACCGCAAATTTGAGTTGCCCCGGTGCGGTGGGAAACTTCCCGATGATGTCCATGCCCCATTGATAAAAGGGCCAAGGGGCACCGAGAGAATGCAGCTCCTCAGCAGGTCTTTGGTAAATGTTGCTGTGAAACTGGCATTGAACACATTTCTTTACATGTTCCATGGCGTCCTTTTGCAATGTGGGCCAAAAGTAACCTGCTCGGATTATTTTCCTAGCTAGGGATTTTCCACCCATATGGTGGCTGCAAACTCCACCGTGAATCTCTTCAAGTATCTCCTCAGCTTGGGATGGGTTGACACATCTGAGCATGGGGGAACCAAACCCTCTTTTGTACAGGACTCCATTCAGAACTGTGTATTGAGCTGCCTTTTTAACCAATTTCCGAGCCTCTTTCTGATCTTGGGGGACGAAACCATGTTGCAAATAGGTAAGAAGAGGATCCATCCAAGATTGAGATAATGAGATAGCTAAAATGACACTCGGTTGGGGAATCGTTTCTTGTATCAAAGTTTTATTATTTTCCGACCCCTTCGTACTTGCCAATTTGGACAAAATGTCGGCTCGGGAATTGGAATCTCTTGGGACGTGGAAAATGTCAAAATCTGAAAAGTTAGAGATGATTCTTTTTACCTCTTCAAGATATTTTTGTAAGATGGGCTCCTTTTCCAAGTATTGCCCCTTGATCTGTGAAACTACTAACTGTGAGTCACTGAAAACTGACACTCGCTCTGCTCCGAACTCATGAACCATCTTGAGGCCCGCAAGAACTGCCTCGTACTCCGCTTGATTGTTTGATGTTTGGAACTCGAATTTCAATGAATATTCCATGCTCAATCCTTCGGGGTTTTCAATGATGACCCCAGGTCCAGCCCCTTTCCTGTTGCTCGATCCATCTACATATACTGACCATAAATTCTAAGAGGTATCCGAGGGGACATCTGTGAACTCGGTGACGAAGTCAGCCAGAACTTGATATTTCATCGCCTTCCTCGGTTCATAGGTGATGCCAAATTCAGACAATTCGACAGACCATGAAACCATTCTGACTGCTAGGTCGGGTTTGTGAAGGACTTGTCTAAGAGGTTGAGCTGTTCTTACCAATATTTTGTGTGCCTGAAAATATTGTCTCAATCTCCGAGCCGTCGTAACCAAACAGTACGCAAGTTTCTCAAGCTTTTGATATCTCAATTTTGATCCTTGAAGTGCTCGGCTAACAAAATATACAGGAGCTTCCATTCCCGAATCTTCTCGAACCAAAACCGAACTGACCGCTGCTTCTGCCACTGACATATATAGAATGAGGTTTTCCCTAGAAATAGGGCTGTGGAGGACTGGTGGACTGGAAAGATACTCCTTCAATTGAACAAAAGCTTGCTCACAGTGCTCGTCCCAAAGGAAATCTTTGTTTTTCCTAAGGAGCTGATACCATGGCAAAGCTTTCCGAGCAGCCTGGGATAAGAATCTGGAGAGTGCCGCCACTCGACCCGTGAGTTGTTGAACTTCTTTAAGACTAGCTGGACTCCTCATTTCAAGGATTGCTTTGCATTTATCTGGATTGGCTTCAATACCTCTCTCGGTTAACATGAAACCGAGGAACGATCCGGCTGGGACTCCGAACATGCACTTTTCAGGATTCAACCTCATGGAGTACTTTCTCACTCGGTCCAGTATTGCCCTGAGGTCCTGAGCATGGTTTTCCTGCTGCCTGCTCTTTGCAATAATGTCATCGATATATACCTCCATGTTTGAGCCAATCATGCCTTGAAAAACCTTGTTCATCATCCTCTGATAGGTAGCTCCCGCATTCTTCAACCCAAAAGGCATGACATTGTAACAATAAGTGGCCTTGTCGGTGATGAATGCGGTCTTATCTTGGTCGGCAGGAAACATTGGGATCTGGTTGTAACCAGAGTAAGCATCCATAAACGACAGAAGTTTGTAGCCAGCTGAGCTATCGACGAGCTTGTCAATAACAGGGAGTGGATATTGGTCTTTGGGACAGACTTTGTTCAAGTCTGTGTAATCGACACACATCCTCCATTTTCCATTGGGCTTTTTGACCAAGACGGTGTTAGCTAACCAGTCTGTATAGTCGATTTCCCGAATGAAACCTGCTCGAAGTAATTCAACAACTTTTTCTTCAATAGCAGCGGCCTTTTCAGCACTAACCTTCCTTTTACGTTGTGCCACCGGTTTCGAACCCGGAATGATACTTAACTTATGACAAATAAAATTAGGGTCGATTCCAGGCATATCAGCTGAGGTCCAAGCGAACAGGTCCTTATTTGAAATCAACAATGCGGTCAATTCATCTTTAACACTTGTGGGTAGCTCGGAACCGATTTTCACTTGTCTAACGGGATCGTCGGACAGCGTCAGGAATTCCCACTGTCCCTTTGGGGTTGGTCTATTTTTGTCGTAGTGGTCCCGCATATCTAGATCTGCCAAGTTAATGTTGCCCTTACCCAAAGAGACTCTTTCCAAGTTGCTCTGATCCTTGTTTTTAACTTTCCCCAAACTGGCGTTGTAACATTTTCTCGCTGCCTCTTGTTCGGCCTTGACTGTTACGACTCTATCATCAGTTCCGACGAACTTCATAGCTAAATGAACTGTTGACACTACCGCCCCGAATGCTTGCAAAGAAGTTCTCCCAAGAATGGCGCTGTAAGCCGCTAGACAGTCTACCACCAAAAATTTGACTATCTCGGTTCTGGCCGAAGGCTGTTGACTGAGAGTTACAGGAAGTTGGATGTATCCCTTAGGCTCAATGGTGTCTCCCGTGAAACCAATTAATTCTCCTTCAAAAGGGGTGAGATTGCACTCCCTGAGTTTAAGAGCTTTGAATAGAGGGAAAAACATAATGTCCGCCAAGCTCCCTTGATCGATAAAGACTCATTTTACCTCGTAATTACCAATAAGGACAGTGATCACCATGGGGTCATTATGACCTGGAAGGATTCCATCCAAATCACCGTCATCAAAAATAATGGGAACGTTTTTTGTTGATCTCTTGGCTATGTGTTTCTGACTGACTGCTAAAATTTGGTTAATGTACTTCTTTCTGTCGGCCTTCTTCTCTCCACCTCCAGCAAAACCTCCCGAAATAGTGTTAACTAAGAATTCATTTTTAGTAGGGTTGGTATCAGTAGCTGGAGTGGGGTCGGTTTTCTGTCTCCCGGTGTTTCTATTGTCTGGAGACCTACTTCTTTGGCGTTTGGATTTTACTGGCGACTGAGATCTGTTCCTGCCTCTTCAGCCGGCTGCATCCCTGATATATTGTTGTAGTTTACCATCTCTGATCATTTCTTCGATTAGATCCCTCAACCAGATACACTCGTCGGTCGTATGGCCATAACCTTTATGGAAGTCACAGTACTTTGTCCTATCACGCTGTGCGCCCTTTCTTAAAGACGGAGGTCTTTGGGCAGAGCGTAAGTCGGTCTGCATTGTTTCCCGCAGGATTTGACTCGTTGGAACAGTTAGAGGAGTGTATTCCTGAAATTTATTCCTTGGAGGAATCCTTTGGTCCCGATCATTCCTATCTTGTCTGCCACCAAAACGTTCGTCACGCTTTTGTTTGCTCTGGCCTTGAGGGTCGGCTCGCTGTGTTTCTTCCCTGACTTTCTGTCCTTTATGAAATTCCTCCAAATTGATGAACTTATTTGACCTCTGTCTCAGCTCGGCCATATCTTTTGGAGGTTTCCCAATCAACGACTTTCTGAAATCCCCCGACTGTAAACCTTGCATGAACAATAGTACTGCCACACCAGGCTCTAACCGAGGAACCGAGCTAGCCTCCACATGAAAACGCGAAAGGTAATCTTTCAATGATTCATCCTGTTTTTGGGTAACTGCTGCTAAGGTGTGGTCGGATTTAGGCTGGATGCAACTAGCCGTGTATCTGTTTAAAAACACTCTTTTCATCTCCTCCCAAGAATTTATTGAGTTCCGAGGGAGGGATGAATACCAACGTAACACTAACGGTTCTAGGGTCATGGAAAAGGCTCGACATTTCATCTCCTCCCCTCCTCCTTAATAATTCATCGCTCCCTCATAAGAGACAATATGATCCACTGGATCGGTTAGGCCGTTATAATGTGGTACATTAGAAGGGCCCAAATATCCTTGGGGGGTTTGAAACGCCATGATATATGGTGTAAAGGGATGACCAGGGTGGAAATCACCCTGATCCAGATTCATGGTGGGGTTAGTATGGATATTTTGTGGTGGGGGAAGTTGCATTACCGGAAGTGGTTGTGGGTCCATGGTTTGCGTCATTGGGTTTTGGGGTGGTATGGCGGTCGGTTGGCTCTGGGCAATCCTTGCCATAGCTTGTTGTTGAAGGTCGGCAATAGCACGTCCTTGTTGTTCGATTAAGGCCGTTTGTCTATTGAGAATGTTGATCATCTCTTGTTCCCGAGCCCGAGCCGATGCAGATGTTGTATAAGACCTGCTGATGGAATGGCTATGGCGAGAGTTTCCAGGTGCAGTTCTTCCTGGATTCAATCTGGTTCTAGGTGTTGTACTTATGTGGTCTAGATTGGGTGGGATAGGAGGGGTGCGTTGGGTGTTTCGCCCATGGTGTGCTCGGGTTCCCGTGGTCCTAGATGTGTTTCGGGTAGTTGGGGCTGTGCTACTTGAATCACCATGGGTGGAGGGAGGCGGTGTAGGAGGGGGTGGTGGTGATGGTGGAGGCAGTATGGCTCGTAAAACTTGGAGTGGTTGGGGATTGCTTCCAGTCCTAGGATGGGAAGATTGTGGTGTTTGGGAGTGAGTAGCGTGATTACTACTACGATTATGGCTACGATGAGGGGGTGGATGACTTTGTGAATGGTTTGGTGGCTGGGAATTATTCCCTGCCCCAGAATGGGAGGTTCGTGGCGGTTGCCCATTATCTCCACGATTATGGTTGAGAACATTGCGCAGATCGCCCGCAGACTGAGGCTGCGGGTTGTTGTTATCAGCGTTTCTGGGCCTGCCACGGGTGCGGGTGATGCGGTCACGGAGGTCACCAACTTGACTTCTGGTGGTGACCATGATGGTGGTGGTGGTAATGATATGTTACTCGGTCCCCACAGACGGCGCCAATGTCGTGTCCTTGATCAAGATCAGCCTTGAAGCTATGGAAAAGCCTCAAAGAATGACCTCAATAAAGAGATTAATGTAGGACTTGTAGGATTTCTGCGTATCCAGTTGGGATAAACGGGTTCTCCCTAGTCAACAATGTGTGTGCGAGTGTCAACTTAGGGATGAGAAGACGTACCTTAGCCCCTATAGCATGGTGGTTCTTATAGGGGATTACCTGTGTGTCATGGGCCGTTCTGATAAGGCTTCTGAAGAGGAAGAATTTGAGTAGGATTCGTTGAGGCCATGATAAGATCATATCCATAAATCCCTTATGTGATAAGTCTTTATCCATTACCGTTATATCTAACCAAGTATCGTGGGAATCTAGGAGAAGTGGTTAAGCTAGATGAGACTGTAAGTGATAGAGATAAGGATGAAAATCCTGTGTTCAGGGTTAATCTCATAAGCGCATTACACCTCTGTAAGAACCCAGTTTGCTCGGTGTTTCATTCCGACCGTAGGCCTTATCCCAGCGTCTTGGCGGTCGGACTAAGGTAGATTAAGTCAGGAAGCGCTCGGTTTACTACAGGTCCACTACATTTTCACTGGTAAGACATTTCTCGAGTACGAATGAGAAGATATTTGTATGACTTCGTTACTCGATGATTCGAGATATCGGGGTGATCAGTCCAAATATTCAAATCATTAGTAACGAATCATACTTATTAGATATAATCTTTCACAAGAAAGATCATACGACATGTCTTTAAGTTAGATGAACCTAAAGATGGGTTATCGATCACTGTTAGCCTTTAGATGGATAGTCAATATCTAGAGACATTTCCGTTGGGGAGACAAAATTTGTCCTAACCCCGTGGTTGTTAATTTCTCTAGCCTTAACTAATCCTCCTATGGATGAAGTGTTCGCAGATATTTATCACATCCAACTGCGATAAAGGTTTGGATTACAAAAATTAGGATCGGATTTTCTATAGAGTCTTAATACTTTAAAAGGTTAAATTAATTCCATTCGGAAGCATTTGGCTATATTAATTCGGGTCAAAAGACTAGATGACTAAGGTGATCTAGTTTAAAATCTACTTCATATTCTTTCATAACATAATAGCTTCGCCTGCCTATTTCACCGGCTATCGATTCCTTCCTCTCTTCTATCTTTCGACCAATCCGCTCATCATGAACTTCTTGCATTAGAAGTTCAACTGTCCCTCTTAATCTCTCAGAGTTGCATCAAATGAGACACTATACTGAATCTTTTAAGCATTTATTCCATTCCTTGGAAAATAATGTCATGGAATTTAAATATACAGTCGAGAGATTTCATATTTGGCGAGGAACTTCCAACATTTCACAAATTTTCAGTTATAACTGGTTTAAGTTATAGTATGTAACCGGTTACTCGATAAATCTAACCGGTTAGAATACTGTGTCAGACCAGTTACAGCAGTTTTGAAATACGATTTTCCTTGTTTTCTCCCTCCTAAAACTTGCGATCTCACCCTTTTTTTCTTCTTCTCTAAGACTTAAACCTTCCAATTTCTGATTCCCATCTATTCTTACTCTTTCAATCATCACCATTCCTCATAATCTCCTCTCACCTCTCCACTCTCACCTAGGGTTCATCTCCCTATTCTACTTTCCCCATTCCTCTCAAAACCCTAGCACGCAGAAATCATGTCTTCCAATCCTCCTCGTCGCGCTAGAGTCAAGTCTACTGCCACCAGACCTCCTAGAAGACCGAGGATCGAGTATTACAGTGACGACAAGTGTGCGGAAAGATTTGAGGGTTTCAGTGACAGAGGTTTTGGGCTCAAAAGGTGGATGAAATTCAGGTGGTGTGCTAACAACAATTTCCAATTCCAGAGATTGTACGAGTATCAAGGTCTGACAACTTTTCTGTGGTTGAAGGGTTCCATCTTTCCGAGGTTGATTAGGGAGTTTTATGCAAATTTCAGGGAGTATGAAGGGGGCCATCAATCCAAGGTAAATGGAGTGATTTTTGATGTTACCCCTACTGATTTTCTGATTGTGGGTGGACTCCAATCAGCGGGGACTTATCTCGGTGATCTGGAAGATAATCGGCTTAGCATCTGCAACCTTGAAGATGTTTATAAGGATAGTTTACGGAGCCCGGATTTGTACTTGACCGGTCCTCGTAAATCTGTGGGAAACATGACCGTAGAGGACAGGTTGATTCTCTATGTCCTTACATACTTGCTAACCCCTAGGACCTCTTCCAATCACACTCAAGCCATGGCAGCAGATCTTCGATATATGTTTGCGATCAAAAATCAAATCCAAGTGAATTGGGTGCGAGTGATATGTGCCTACATGGCACAGGCTGCTGACTCGACAAGCGGTTGCCTTCCTTATCCTTTCTTCGTGAGCCGTCTCATTGAGTACAAAGGAATTCCTATTCCGGAGGATGAGGAGTTCGAGCCTAGCGAAGGCCTAACTTGTATCAATAGTAGAGTCCTTCACTCGATGGGAATTCGTCAGCATGATGTGGACGGGATTTGGAAATGGAATGCGGACATCAAAGTCTTAGATGCTGCAGCTGCTGCGGAAAGAGAGCAGCAGAGGCAAGAAGAAGAAGGGACAAGGGTTGAGCCCGAGGATGCGACTATGGAAGATGGGGCTCCAGCTATGGGTGGTGGTGGAATTCCGGGACACTCTACTCAGCCTCATTCCACTTTTGATTTTGGTGGGACTTCTGGTCATGCAGGCGAGGCTAGCGTTTATGCTTCTATGGAAGAGAGGTTGAACGCCAGGATGGATGCTGGTTTCTCTAGAGTTGAAGGGCGTCTGGACAGGGTGGATGAGCAATTCGCAAATCTTAATGTGCGTTTGGATTTCCTAGGCATCAATATGGAGAATGTGCACTTCCTGCTGCGCACATTCGGGCGTTTCCAGGGTCCCCCCTACTCCACCTCCTGCATCTCCTCCTCATGAAGACTAATGGCTTAGAATCTTAACTCTTTTTGTTTAGGATCTCGATTATGTAACCCTTATATTATAGTTGTGTAGTTTTGGGGAAATTTTGGGTCTCTTCATATTCCTAGTGGTATTTTCCCCTATGTGTTTTTGGTTTCGTTTGCTCATCCGATGTATTTCGCTACCCATGACTTTCTCTTATTACTTCATGATCGCTTGCATTTTTATGTATGAACCTTTTTATGCTTGTAATGAATTATCCTTATCTATCCCTACCATTCCCTTCTATGTTGTTCCCGATCAGATTGTGTACTTATATAAATCTACTATATAGTCTGCATAACAGCTGCACTAACATTTCAGGTTGCCCTTAATCTTGTTGTTTTATTTAGTTCGTAAAATGAACAACGGATCAAGGGTTTGATAAAAGAGATCATAGCGTAATACACTTATGATGCCTTCAACACCTCGTACACAGTTTTATGGGTAAGAGACATAGCGTTCTAGGTGCTAAAACCACTCAAAGTTGATCCTGCCTTGTGATTGTCCATTTCTGCATACTGTAACCGGTTACCGAATCAACTAACCGGTTAGGTTATGCAGCAAGATAATTAAATAAGGTAAGAGGAGTTCAGACATATTAGAACAATACAACCACTTATTAGAGACATTGACATAAAGATGAGTAAGAATTTCAAATGAGAGATGTCAGAAGGAGTGTGATGTCAAACATTTGAATTACGGTTGTTACCCCTCCGAAACAAAAGAATGAGTAGTCTTTAGAACTTATTAATCACCATAAAATTAAATACTAATAGGAGGCTACATCACACCAGATCTAAGAATGGGTTATTCTTTACACCATATCGAATAAGTGCTTCATCCTAGTTTACTTCCCTAGTTGCCATTCCTCAAAATTTCTGCATCACTGACTCTTTTATAATCTTAATGAACCAGTACTTGGATCTCACCATGGCAACAGGTTTGCAAAGAACACTACCTCCCATCAAAATTTCACTAAGGCCATCTTAAAATACATCCTAAACAATCTAAACCATTTGCCGAAAGCCATCCAGTAACAACTTGGACCCAGAAAGTGAGCTTGTGAGAACAGATTTCCAAAAAAAATAGCACAACCATCGGAAATTTAGTGCATGGAATCATACCTCAGGAACCAAGAATCAGGATCATTTGCTCTGATACCACAAAATGTAACACTCTTTCGATAACTTTCATAGTATAAAATAATTGAATATCTTTTAAATAGATTCTTATTTCTATACTAAAGATTTCAATGCTAAAAAAAAAATTTCATTTCCCGAAAGCTAGGCCATATACTTAAGGCTAAATTTGGGTTCAAAATAGATTTAGGGGTTATCCTGATAACTTAGAGAAAAGTAGGAGTTTCTAAGTTATAGGGTGCTTAATAAATTCAGAGTTGGTGGTAAAATATCGATATCAGCTCATAGCAATTTATTTACCATTGAAAATGGTTTCATCTGATAATTTTGTACTATTAAAATAAGATGGTCGTGCAAGGAACTTAAAATGTCATCTTTGGTTATCATTTTCAAAATATAATCTAGTCACTGATACAAAAATATCTTAGAGCTGATCCAGGTTCTTTGTTCCATCATCCGTTCCATTTGATTTCCGACTGCTGTGCACGAAGATGTTAATTCCCTTTTCCTCTGTTCTCCATTAAACTCTAAGGATCTCCTATCCTCGCTCGTCTGTGAGGATATTATAATGTTGATTCTTAACCTACAAGGGCACGGGAGTAAGTATATCCATTTGCATAATTAAATGAGATAGACATAAGAGAATAGTATTATCAATCACAACTATTCAATTAGCATTTAAGATGCAAGTACATATGAGCACACCCCTTTTCAATATTCCAATTCTTGTAATGCAGGTGGCATGATGCATGATTCCATCCACATCCGAGGCCTCCATAAACATTTCGATATCTGGCAAATGATATCCCGGTGTTCCCAGAACACCACCAAACGTTCCCAGAACGAATGGCAAACCATACGTGGAAAATAAGCACAATTCCCAGAGTGTGCATCACGTTCCCAGAACGCCTACATTCCCAGAACGCTTAAAACCAGGTCCCGGACACTGGCCACATATCTATAATGTGTCATCAAGTAGGTCATAATTTCGGTACTCCCGGAGTACCCTTCTCATATTCCCAGAATATGAGAATTATTCCTTGCCAACCTATTCTCCATTTCTCTATGAATGAATGCACCACTGCCAAGGTTGGTTTTTATATTTGATTTAATCACTGTGATTTAGGTTCGTCTCGCACTTCCCTTAGAATGATTGGTTTGAGGTATAATCTTTGGGCGAGATAAAGCATACTCAAATTAGTTTTTATCATGCCAGTTAACTTAAATTGAGTAGACTTAACCAATGGTAACCACTCATCTTATTAAGAACTTAACTTTCATTTTTTTCAGTTTCAGGTACTAACCGGTTACAATCTCAGGCTAACCGGTTAGATTTTACCACCTGCAACTGTTTCACCATTGTAATTCAAGAAATCCCTTTTTCTTGAACTCTCTACTCAACTCATAAGCAAACTTTATCATGGCTTTATACCTCAAACCTCTTGTGCTCATCATTCATAGGCCTAAATTCACCATTTGTTAATAATGTAACATAACATAACTTTTAAGTTATATTAAAACCTCAAGGTATGGACTTCTCAATCACAATCCAAAACAAACAGTGATTATTCACCTGTTTTTCAGATTGATCTTTGTTGAAATCAGAGTTAGTTTTGAGTAAGAATAATAGAAACATATCACAAATTTTCAAAAACTTAATTCTTCTTTGAAAATTACACAGCATCTAACCGGTTACGAAAATCGACTAACTGGTTAGATTTGACAGTCTTCATACTGAAACATAGGATTTTCAAACATTTCCTTTCAATACTCAATTCTAACTAATTTCAACATTCTTATGAGCCCATATATCTCAATTAGATTCTGTTCAGCCACCACACACAATTAATCTTGCCTACATGTCATTTAGAGCATCAATGTAGCACATAACCACATATATTCGCACATAGAACCAAATATTATCACATGGCTCATAATAATACATGTAACTAAGATTATTTCTGCTATATTACTTGCATGTATTTTTTTTTAGATCTGTTACAGTCAGGATTCAATTGTTCATTGGCCTCCAAGCCTTTGTTTACCCTATACTATGCCCTTAGTGAGTCTCATGGTGACTCAACCTATTATTCCATGAAATCTATTCCCACTCTAGCAAAAGGAAACTTCTCCCTTACCTCAGGGTTGTGTTTGATGAAGATCAACACTGAAACTTGAAGAAAATCCACAAATTCCTCACCAATCCTATGTTCTGCTTTCAACCACGATTTCCATCAACGGGGTTCAAAGACCAGAAGATTTGACATAGCAATAGACCAAAGAAATTGGGGAAAACAATCAGAACTCAAACTAGGTAACATGCACCATCTTTAGAAACAAATTTGAGGCTTAAAGAGTGCATGTACTTACCAAAATCATAGCCTAAAAAGAGCCTCACGAACTGGTTTATGGTTCTAGACAAATTGACTCCTAAATCTTCCAAGACTAACCACATCTTCAATACTCATTCTCAATTCACTCTCCATACCTCAATACAAAGTTGGAAGACTCAGCTTTAATATGGTGTATCTCACTTGGTTTAACTCTCAGAGATCAGAGAGAATTTGACAGATTAATATAGAAACCCTAATTGAGTTTCCACAGCAGCCCTTCATCAGAAAACCCTTGATTTTGCCCTCAATTCCATTATTTATAGAAAAAATTGATGAACATGCAGCACAACACGTATTCCTTACTGGAAATCGAATGGTGTTCGTGGAAATTTGTGGTGGAAATGGGTTGATTACTCATCAAAATCCACTATCCAGGTTTCCTGAGTTCATCGTGTAACCGGTTACGAAGCCTTTCTAACCGGTTACATACTGGTAAATAATAAAAATTAATAATTTAATTATTATTTTCTCAAACAATCCTTTTTAATATTATATTTAGGTCCTATTCCAAGGACTAAAATACAATATTAATATTTTGTTATTCACTTACCAAAAATTACCTCTACCTATATTTTGTTTATCAATACGGAATAGAGCCAGAATATAAGCTTGGACGAATTAATAACAAGCCTTTATTATTAATTTTCTAGTTATTTGGAAAACGAAAATTAGGGGTGTTACAATATCTTTTGAAAACGTTTTGTGAACCAATCTTTTTGAAAAAGTTTTGTGAAAAGAAATATTTTTGAGAAAAGTTTTTGGAAGCAATCCTTTTGATAAAATTTTTGAAAGGATATTTTGAGAAAGTCTGTTTGAAACAAGATTTTTAAGAAAAGTTTTTATGAAATGGTCCCTTTGAGAAAAAGTTCATGAAAACAAGATCTTTGTGAAAGTTTGCGAAAAGAGATTTTGTGAAAGTTTTTGAAAGATATTTTTGAGAAAGATTTGTGAAATGGTGTAACATCCCGAAAATTAATATTAAATAATATAATTTTAGTATGAAAATATCTATTTAAGGATAGGATTAAGCCTTAGAAATTGTACAAGGTTAGAAGGGTAGTATGAGCATAGGCCGACCTAGGATGTGAGATTAAGGCCTCGGCCCAATCTCGGCCGAGCTAGATAAGATTGTGTGCTTATGAACCGAACTGAAAGGGAACCCAACGTGAAACCCATTGTCCAGTCTGGATTAGCCGATCTCGGAGTCCTGTCCGAGAGGGAAGCTCGGACTACTGCTATTCCTACAAACCGAGCCAACGTATCCTAGCCGACGTACCCGAGCCAACACGTCCTAGCTCCTCCGTGCCAGTTCATGTGGAGCTGTTAACCCTTTGGTTTTCGTACCGTCCGTACGGTACTGTCCTTCACTTTATGTCATTATCACTGCTTTATGTCCTTTTCAATGTACTGTTCATGGCTTCCTCAAGAAGCCAATGAATCCTGTCCACATATTCAAGCTTCCTCAAGAAGCCTCCAATGAGAGCCACACAAATATCTTCCACATTTGAATAAAAGAAAATCCCAACACATAACCCATAACACTTCTCACTTTTATTCTTCACTTTTCCCTACGTCTCTCTCTCTTTCTCTCAAAGTCCAGCAGTCCTAACACTTCTTTCTCCCTCCCTTCCCACGGATATTCCCCCCCTCCAGCAACCAAACCTCAACCGGAGACCCTCCTTCTCTCCGTCCCCGTTTTAATCTGGAGTCCCTGGGCCGCCGTGAAGTTCGTGTGTAGCGTGGCGTGGTGGTGGCAGCAAGGAGGAAAAGGATTCAAAGGTGTGAAGCTCCAAGATCAAGCATCAAGAAAACCATTCTCAAAATCTCAACTCTTATCTCACACGGTTTGAGGTAAGGAGTGAGTGTTACCTCTGCTTGAGTTTGGGTTTCTAGGGTGTTCATAAAGGGTACTAAGAGTGGGTATTAGATTAGGGAATGGACATAGGTTAATGTTAGAAGAGAAATGGTAAAAAGGGAAAAAAGGGAATTTATGAATGAACTAGAAACATGGATTTTAGGTGAAGATGGAATATCACTTTTGATTACATGCTATATTCCATATGCTGTATTTTATATGATGGATTGACTAAATGTTTTGTGCATACGGTTGTTGTGGTATAAGTGTTTATGAGCTTTGATATTTGGTATTTGTATTTGTGGCCGAGCCGAGAGAGGGTGAGAATGGAGAATGAGAAAAATGGTAACCAGGGTGGATCGAAAAGACAAACTAATAAGTTACATAATGAGTTAGGTAGACGAGATAGATAATAGGAATAATGGAAATCGGGAATGGGTGAAGGGTTGAGCCGAGATAGATGCAAAGAGGAATAAATTAAAGAGGTGAACTGAGGTGGGCCGAACTAAAAGTAATGGTTAATAAGATAAAGGGAATTAAAGAGAAATGGTTGTGTGGTCGGGTCATAGCAGACGCGTACCGGGTGCGTGCATTGATCGCGTAAGCCGAGCATTGTGGTGCTCGCAGCTGTAAGACGAGCATGGTGGTGCTCGCAGTTATGACACACAAGGTTCCGAGAACGGAATCGGTACGAAGTGTTCCTGGTCATAGCAGACGCGTACTGGGTGCGTGCATTGACCGCGTAAGCCGAGCATTGTGGTGCTCGCAGCTGTAAGACAAGTATTGTGGTACTCGCAGTTATGGACACTCCTTACTCCATAGAATGATCGGCGGTAGTGTTCCTGGTCATAGAAGACGCGTACTGGGTGCGTGCATTGATCGCGTAAGCCGAGCATTGTGGTGCTCGCAGCTGTAAGACGGGTATTGTGGTACTCGCAGTTATGGACACTCCAATATCCGACCTAAATAGTGTAAGACATGCACTGGGTGTATGCATCCGAGAAGAGTAAAAGATTGTAAACTATGTGAGTGGAATAATGAGTAATGGTAATCCGAGGTAAGAGAATGTAAACCGAGGTATAGTTAGTATTGAGTTAACTGGTTTATGATGTGAGCCGAGCCAGACGAGGATGTGGGTATGCGAACCGAGCTAAATGTTGATATATGCATGAGATATATGGGTTTGATTACTTGTGATTTATTTGCTATTTGATTACTTGTGTTCGGATTGGTAGTTCGATATGTCATCTTAGAAACTGCTTACTTAAGTTCTGTGTAATGCTCACCTCCTTACCATTTTTCAGGTACTGAGCCCGAGCAGACGCAGTCCCCGGCCGAGCAGGATCACTCTCCCTCTCATGGAGAGTAAGCTATTTAGAGTCAGATAGGTGGATGGGTCTCGGCCAGTTGGGCCGAGCTAGAACATTGTTTTGTATTGGGTCTCGGCCAGTTGGGCCAAGCTAAAACACTGATTTTATTTTGAATGACCGAACTGAATGTACCTAAACTTATACTTTATGTATTTGATGCATTTAAGTCTTACGCTTTATTAACTCTGATGTTTTTGTTATTAATGAAAGAAATATTATTTTGGCAAATATCATATCCATCTTAAAAGAAATTTTAAATCCTAATTTTGGGGTAATTAAGGGTAATTATTTCATAGGGTGTTACATTTTTGGTATCAGAGCAGTTTCTCCTTGGCCTATTGGAGTTGCGAAAGACTCTAGTGGTTACTCACCAAGAGAGTGACAAATAAGTAAAGTCTAGAAGTCTAAGTTAGACAATAGAGCTCATAGATATATATGTTTATATATATACCTTTACTTGGTTAATCGGAAGTTAATTGGCTTTCTCTCCATGACCAAACAGCATGGCTGGGAGACGAGCTGATAACGACCGAATTGCCACTGTGTTGGAAACCCTGGTTCAACTACAGCAGAACCAAGCGCAGGCTCAGCAGAATCAGGCTGAGAACCTCGCTCAAAACATCGCCGCAGCCGTAGCAGCTGCAGCTGTAGCCCTTCAGCCCCAACCTCCGGCTCCGGTCGAGATAGACTGGATGAGCCGATTTCGGAAGAACGAACCACCTCGGTTCGAAGGGGGTTACAACCCCGATGGAGCTCAGAGATGGCTCCAGGACATTGAGAAGATCTTCCGATCCCTACAACCGCCCTATGAGTACAGAGTGAGGTTGGCCGAGTTTGTGCTGGTTAATGAAGCCGAGCACTGGTGGGAGCAACAGAGCCGAGGACTGGAAGCGGCTAATGAGGCCATCACTTGGGACTTATTACGAGCTCGCTTCCTCGGAAAGTACTTTCCCGAGGATGTAAGGAGAGAGAAGGAGCTCGCTTTTCTCAAGCTGGAACAGAGAAACTTGAGCGTTGGGGAGTATGCCGCTCAGTTCGAGGATTTGATCCGTTATTCAGGAAGCTACCGAGATGCTGATGAGCGTACCAAGTGCATCAAGTTTGAGTCTGGTCTCCGTGACGACATTCGGCTCGCATTCGAATATCAGAACGTGGCCAATCTCTCGCAACTGGTGAACATGGCTAGCACCTATGAGAAAGGGCTTAAGAGAAAAGCTGATGGAAAGAGGAGCAAGTCGGCACAGAAAGGAGTGGGTCCGATCAGAGGAAAAGGAGCTGTCCAGAGATCTGCCCCATATGTGAATCCGAACTCCAGAATGTCAACAGCTCCGAGGAGTGGTGGTCAAATGGTGGTTGTTCCTGGCCCGTATCCGATATACCAACATTGTGGAAGGCAGCACTCGGGGGAATGCTGGAATCTGGATCCGAGCAAAACCAGAGGATCCTGTTTCCAATGTGGCAAGCCTGGCCATTTTGCAGCTCGGTGTACCGAGAGTATTGTGAAGGAAGAGGTCAATGTGACCAAGGCTCATCAGACTGGTATTAACCGACCTATGCAGAGAGGCAAAGTTTACACTATGGATGGAGAAGAAGTGACTGATGCTGACGAACTGATCCGAGGTACTTGCCAAGTAAACAGTATTCCTTGTGTCGTACTATTTGACTGTGGAGCCACACATTCTTTCATTTCCCTTGACTGTATGAATAGACTAAAACTATTCCCAATAGAAATGCCTTACAAACTATCCATTTCTACCCCAACCAATTCTTTTGTAATCACTTCTAAAATGTGTCTAGAGTGTCCTATCCAAGTATTAGGCAAAGAATTTAAAGTCAATTTGATTTGTCTACCCTTAACCAAGCTGGATATTATCCTTGGCATGGACTGGATGTCTCAACACCATGTCTTACTCGATTGCCGAGAAAAGACCGTAATCTTTAGTGGCCCTTCTGTTGCGAAGTTAGAGACAACAGAGGAACCGACCTTAGACAAAATTCCCTGAGGTTTTCTCGGACGAAATGCCTGGCTTACCGCCGAATAGGGAAGTAGAGTTCAGTATAGACCTCCTTCCGGGAACTGGCCCGATCTCAATTGCTCCGTATAGAATGGCGCCTCCCGAGCTAGAAGAGCTTAAGAAACAGCTGGAAGAACTTATGGCCAAAAAGCTAATCCGACCAAGCGTATCGCCGTGGGGAGCCCTAATCCTGTTTGTGAAAAAGAAAGATGGTAGTCTCAGAATGTGCACTGACTATAGGAAGCTCAATGCGGTAACGGTGAAGAATAAATATCCCCTCCCTCGGATTGACGACTTATTGGACCAACTCAAGGGAGCGTCGGTGTTTTCAAAGATAGATCTCCGATCTGGATATCACCAAATCCGAGTCCGAGAAGAAGACATTCCGAAGACAGCCTTCCGATCAAGGTATGGGCATTTTGAGTACGTGGTTATGCCCTTTGGACTTACCAACGCCCCAGCTATCTTCATGGACTACGTGAATAAAATCTTCCGACCTTACCTGGACTCGTTTGTGATAGTCTTCATTGACGATATCCTCATCTACTCCCAAAATCTGAGTGAACACGAGCAGCATCTGAGAATGGTGTTACAAGTTTTGAAGGATAAGAATCTCTACGCTAAGCTCTCTAAGTGCAGCTTTTGGCTCAACGAGGTTCATTTCCTCGGACATGTGATATCCGAGCAAGGTGTAGCAGTTGATCCCTCCAAGGTGGAAGCGGTACTTAAGTGGGAGAGACCCAACTCGGTCACTGAGATCAGGAGTTTCCTCGGTCTTGCAGGGTACTACAGAAGATTCATTGAAGGATTCTCTAAACTGGCGCTACCGTTGACCTCGTTAACTAGAAAGGATGCCCCATACCAATGGTCCGAGGTGTGTGAACAGAGCTTTCAAGAGCTAAAGAAAAGGTTGACGAGCTCGCCCGTGTTGATTTTACCCGATCCGACCAAAACCTTTGACGTATTTTGTGATGCCTCAAAGCAGGGCCTTGGCTGTGTGCTGATGCAACAAGGAAAATTGGTGGCGTATGCCTCTCGGCAACTTCGGCAACACGAGCAAAACTACCCTACGCATGATCTCGAACTGGCAGCCGTGGTGTTTGCCCTTAAGATTTGGAGATACTACCTGTATGGCACGAAATTCGAGGTGTTCAGTGACCACAAGAGCCTCGGCTATCTGTTCGACCAGAAAGAACTCAACATGAGACAGCGCAGATGGGTGGAGTTTTTGAAAGATTATGACTTCAGCTTGCACTATCACCCTGGAAAGGCCAACGTGGTGGCCGACGCACTGAGCAGGAAGAGTCTTCATTTGAGCAACATGATGGTCCGAGAGATGCAGTTAATGCATGAGTTCAGTGACCTTAACCTAGACATACAGAAAAAGGAAAACAGTGTGGTACTGGAAATGCTGCAAGTAACCAATGATTTCGTGGGTTTCATTAAGGAAAGGCAGGCCGCCGACCTAGAGCTCCAAAAGCTATTAGAAAGAGCCGGAGACAAGGATGAACCTGACTTCACTAACGGACCTGATGGTCTTGTGAGATTTCGAGGCCAAGTTTGCATCCCCATGGACTTTGAAGTCCGAAGAGAGTTAATGGAAGAAGCCCACAAGACGAAGATGAGTCTTCATCCAGGTGCCACAAAGATGTACCAAGATTTGAAGAGGTTATTTTGGTGGCCGAAGTTGAAGACCGACGTGGTCGATTATGTGTCTCGGTGATTGACATGTCAGAAAGCCAAGATCGAGCATCAGAAACCTGGAGGATTACTCAAATCCTTGGAGATTCCACAATGGAAGTGGGATAGCATTTCGATGGACTTTGTATCAGGTCTACCAAAGACGAGATCAGGGCAGGAAGCCATTTGGGTTGTGGTGGACCGACTTAAAAGTGTGCTCATTTCCTGCCGATCAGCATGAAGTACAGCCTGGAGAAGCTGACGCAACTGTACATAAAGGACATTGTTCGACTCCATGGTGTTTCGAGCAGCATAGTGTCGGACCGTGATCCTCGTTTCTTGTCTCGATTCTGGCAGAGTCTGCAAGAAGCCATGGGTACAAAGTTGAGGTTTCGCACTGCTTATCATCCCCAAACTGACGGACAATCCGAGCGCACCATTCAGACTCTTGAGGACTTGCTGAGAACATGTGTGCTTGAACAGTCGGAAAGCTGGGAAACACTATTGCCGTTGGTCGAATTCACCTACAACAACAGCTTCCATTCAAGTATCGGAATGGCTCCTTTCGAAGCCTTGTATGGTCGGAAATGCCGAACGCCGCTATGCTGGTTCCAGATAGGTGAAAACTTGTTGATTGGTCCCGACATTGTTCAGGAGACAACTGAGAAGATCCGAATGATACAAGGGAAGATGAAAGCCGCTCGGGACCGACAGAAGAGCTATGCCGACAAGAGAAGGAAACCCTTGAACTTCATCGAGGGAGATCATGTATTTCTTCGGGTATCCCCTATAACGGGTATCGGCCGAGCTATCAAATCAAAGAAGTTGACCCCTAGGTTTGTCCGACCGTACCAGATATCCGAGAAGATCGGACCAGTAGCGTACAGAATCGCTCTACCTCCGCACTTGTCTAAGCTCCACGATGTGTTCCATGTCTCGCAACTTAGGAGATACATTCACGATCCCTCGCATGTGATAGCAGTGGACGAACTGCCGTTAAGAGACAATCTGACCTTCGAAGTCCTACCAGTCCGAGTTGAAGATAGACAAGTCAGACGACTCAGAGGAAAGGAAATCCCCTTGGTCAAGGTAGTATGGAATCGAAATGGTGTGGAGGAAGCTACTTGGGAACTCGAGGAGAAGATGAAGCAGTCATATCCGCAACTATTCAATGCTGACTAAATTTCGAGGACGAAATTCCTGTAAGTGGGAGAGGAATGTAACATCCCGAAAATTAATATTAAATAATATAATTTTAGTATGAAAATATCTATTTAAGGATAGGATTAAGCCTTAGAAATTGTACAAGGTTAGAAGGGTAGTATGAGCATAGGCCAACCTAGGATGTGAGATTAAGGCCTAGGCCTGATCTCGGCCGAGCTAGATAAGATTGTGTGCTTATGAACCGAGCTAAAAGGGAACCCAACGTGAAACCCATTGTCCAGTCTGCATTAGCTGATCTTAGAGTCCTGTCCGAGAGGGAAGCTCGGACTACTGCTGTTCCTACAAACCGAGCCAACGTATCCTAGCCGACGTACCCGAGCCAACACGTCCTAGCTCCTCCGTGCCAGTTCATGTGGAGCTGTTAACCCTTTGGTTTTCGTACCGTCCGTACGGTACTGTCCTTCACTTTATGTCATTATCACTGCTTTATGTCCTTTTCAATGTACTGTTCATGGCTTCCTCAAGAAGCCAATGAATCCTGTCCACATATTCAAGCTTCCTCAAGAAGCCTCCAATGAGAGCCACACAAATATCTTCCACATTTGAATAAAAGAAAATCCCAACACATAACCCATAACACTTCTCACTTTTATTCTTCTCTTTTCCCTACGTCTCTCTCTCTTTCTCTCAAAGTCCAGCAGCCCTAACACTTCTTTCTTCCTCCCTTCCCACGGATATTCCCCCCTCCAGCAACCAAACCTCAACCGGAGACCCTCCTTCTCTCCGTCCCCATTTTAATCTGGAGTCCCTGGGCTGCCGTGAAGTTCGTGTGTAGCGTGGCGTGGTGGTGGTAGCAAGGAGGAAAAGGATTCAAAGGTGTGAAGCTCCAAGATCAAGCATCAAGAAAACCATTCTCAAACTCTCAACTCTTATCTCACACGGTTTGAGGTAAGGAGTGAGTGTTACCTCTGCTTGAGTTTGGGTTTATAGGGTGTTCATAAAGGGTACTAAGAGTGGGTATTAGATTAGGGAATGGACATAGGTTAATGTTAGAAGAGAAATGGTAAAAAGGGAAAAAAGGGAATTTATGAATGAACTAGAAACATGGATTTTAGGTGAAGATGGAATATCACTTTTGATTACATGCTATATTCCATATGCTGTATTTTATATGATGGATTGACTAAATGTTTTGTGCATACGGTTGTTTTGGTATAAGTGTTTATGAGCTTTGATATTTGGTATTTGTATCTGTGGCCGAGCCGAGAAAGGGTGAGAATGGAGAATGAGAAAAATGGTAACCAGGGTGGATCAAAAAGACAAACTAATAAGTTACATAATGAGTTAGGTAGACGAGATAGATAATAGGAATAATGGAAATCGGGAATGAGTGAAGGGTTGAGCCGAGATAGATGCAAAGAGGAATAAATTAAAGAGGTGAACTAAGGTGGGCCGAACTAAAAGTAATGGTTAATAAGATAAAGGGAATTAAAGAGAAATGGTTGTGTGGTCGGGTCATAGCAGACGCGTACCGGGTGCGTGCATTGATCGCGTAAGCCGAGCATTGTGGTGCTCGCAGCTGTAAGACGAGCATGGTGGTGCTCGCAGTTATGACACACAAGGTTCCGAGAACGGAATCGGTACGAAGTGTTCCTGGTCATAGCAGACGCGTACTGGGTGCGTGCATGGATCGCGTAAGCCGAGCATTGTGGTGCTCGCAGCTGTAAGACGAGTATTGTGGTACTCGCAGTTATGGACACTCCTTGCTCCATAGAATGATCGGCGGTAGTGTTCCTGGTCATAGCAGACGCGTACTGAGTGCGTGCATTGATCGCGTAAGCCGAGCATTGTGGTTCTCGTAGCTATAAGACGGGTATTGTGGTACTCGCAGTTATGGACACTCCAATATCCGACCTAAATGGTCTAAGACATGCACTGGGTGTATGCATCCGAGAAGAGTAAAAGATTGTAAACTATGTGAGTGGAATAATGAGTAATGGTAATCCGAGGTAAGAGAATGTAAACCGAGGTATAGTTAGTATTGAGTTAACTGGTTTATGATGTGAGCCGAGCCAGACGAGGATGTGGGTATGCGAACCGAGCTAAATGTTGATATATGCATGAGATATATGGGTTTGATTACTTGTGATTTATTTGCTATTTGATTACTTGTGTTTGGCTTGGTAGTTCGGTATGTCATCTTAGAAACTGCTTACTTAAGTTCTGTGTAATGCTCACCTCCTTACCATTTTTCAAGTACTGAGCCCGAGCAGACGCAGTCCCCGGCCGAGCAGGATCACTCTCCCTCTCAGGGAGAGTAAGTTATTTAGAGTCAGATAGGTGGATGGGTCTCGGCCAGTTGGGCCGAGCTAGAACATTGTTTTGTATTGGGTCTCGGCCAGTTGGGCCGAGCTAAAACACTGATTGTATTTTGAATGACCGAACTGAATGTACCTAAACATATACTTTATGTATTTGATGCATTTAAGTCTTCCGCTTTATTAACTCTGATGTTTTTATTATTAATGAAGGAAATATTATTTTGGCAAATATCATATCCATCTTAAAAGAACTTTTAAATCCTAATTTTGGGGTAATTAAGGGTAATTATTTCATAGGGTGTTACAAATGGTATTTTTGCAAAAGTTTTGTGAAGTGATGTTTCAAGAAAGTTTTGTGAAATGATATTTTCAAAAGAGTTTTGTGAAAGGATACTTTTGAAAAAGATGAGGAAATGAGTCTTGAGAAAGTTGATGAAATGAGTCTTGAGAAAGTTGATGAGATGATGAGAAAGAGTGTGATATGAGATGTGGAAATGTGATGTGATGAATTGGGGAACAGATTGAAAGATTAGTGGTCGGGACTCGTTGAAGGGATGCACTAAGGATGAGCCGACCATTAGGAATAAGCTTTTAAGTAAAACATTAAAACCTTTAAATCTTTAAAAGACTATTAAAAGACATGAATAACGCGGTGAGGTATGAGTGTGTGTCGAAGTAGTGGAGAGGAAGGAACCATAGGTATCTGCGGATACTTAGGAGGAGATTGCATGAGGGGAGGACGATGACGGTGAAACGTCAAGAAGTCTAGAGTACTGTTCTAGGCAGAACGAACTCCACATGTGATGCACTAACGTGGTGGGGACTGGGTCTAATAATGTGGTAAGTTCTGCACTCGAGACTAGAACTGTACTTTCGCCCCCTTGATTTCAAATCGAGAACAGTGAGAGGGACTGGAACGGGGCATTTGTGATTGCCGCTGAGAGCGTGCACTGTTATTTATGATTATGAATTGAGGCAAGGCCTCCTGGTCTGGGACCATTTGTTGTGTGACAGCTGTCGTGCCCGCGTGGTAAAGGTCCTGTACTCCTGTTTGCTTCCAACTAGGTGTGGATGGATGACCGAGGAGATGTAGACGTGTGAGCCATTTGCCTCAATGATGTTTGTTCCCCTAATCATTGAGTGAGTTGAGATGATAAGACATACTAAGTTTAAAGATTCAAAAGAAAAAGTAAAGTAATGGCATTCAGTATGGAGTAAGATTTGGGAAATGATAATAAGATATGGATGGTGATGTTTGTTTATTTGGTTTGTATGTTGTTTATTGTTTTATCTTAATAATTGCCTGCTGTAAATCCACATAGTCGACATTACATGTTTTGGGTAGCTCACTCTCTCCTATATGTCTGTTTGGTATTGGAAAATTCTGCATGGTCCTTAGATGGAGAATATAGCGAAGTTTCAGCTCTTTCGTGAGATAGGAGCATCTCCATTGAAGGGAGACTGATGAGGATGACGCTGCTGGCGACCCGAGGATTCGACTTACCAAGAATCAGAGTAGCGCAGCGGAAGCGTTAGAATAGATGACTAGAAGTTAGGTAATTCCCTTTTCAGAGCTTTGTATTTCCATTGCAAGTTACTTAGAGCCCTGGTGCTAACACGCTGTAACCCCAATTAAATTCAATTTCAGTATCTGTGTTTTGAAATTAAGTCGAATGGGCTGTTAAGTTTAAAAGAAGTTTTTGAAAAAAAAAACAAGTTTTAAGGTGCGGTGTCTTGTGACATCTCGGTTTGGAACTTGAAAGGGGTTACGTGAAATGAGAACACAAGTTTTCAATTGTAAACATGTTTTAAAGTGTTCTCATCTTGCATAACCCTTGCTTAAAAAAAAAAAATTGGCCCACATTTTCACTATAAACA
Source organism: Crotalaria pallida (assembly GCA_037953625.1). NCBI lineage: Eukaryota > Viridiplantae > Streptophyta > Magnoliopsida > Fabales > Fabaceae > Crotalaria > Crotalaria pallida. The sequence continues at coordinate 32,125,248 of CM075651.1, read as the reverse complement.
TTATGCATGGATTTACAGTTTTGGTATCATAGCAGTGTTTGATTCTAAGTAACATTATGCATGGATTTACATACTCTGTGTGCGCGTTAGTACTAAGATAGCAATAGACAAGCATAGGAACGCTAAGAGAACGCGGACGCTTTTCTGGAACGGGTCAGTTTTCGTCTGCAACGGAATCAAGAAGCAGTGCATAGAACCGTCCAGAGATGTGGGTGTGTGAGATTCGAATCTTCTTCGGTGAGCTTCTCTTTGGTGTGAACCCCTTTTGTTCGAAATAACCTTTGAGCCATTGACCTGAGATCTTGTCTTGTGACTAGAACCCTTCTTTCCTAGATTGAAACTTTTTGTGAAAGCCCTATGCGTGCCGAATTGCTTTGGCATGATTTTTGAAAAAGCCTTAATCATTGATGAACTCAAAGTTCCCCCTTGGTCCTTAACCCAACATTGTTCTTTCCTAAAACTTTTGCTGAGAGTTTTGAACCCTGACACCTTACCCGGTCAAGTAGATAGTTGTAGAATAGAGAGTCAGTGGTGAAGTGTTGTTAGGCAAGAATTACAAAGGTCAAGGAGAATAAGGAGTAGTAGGTATGAACTAAAGGAAGTAGGAGTCTTGGAGAAAGTAGGAATATTCTTTTGAGTTTTAGTTGAGTGATTAGGATTAAATTAATGGTTTAGATGGTGATAAGATTAAGGTGATGATGAGAATTTAGAGTCACAAGTGTTTTTATTTGAGTTGGTGAATGGTTAGATGGAAGTGGATAAGTGATGATATGGTTGATAGGATGGTAAAATTTGTGGATAGAATCCTTAAGTGTTGATCCAAGGTTAGGTAAAAAAATCTAAGATTTGATATGGTAATGGATGATAGGTCTTTGAGTTAAGGACTTTTAATGGTTTAGAATAAGAAGAAAATTGTGGGAAAGTGGAAAGAGGTTTAGAATTGTCTAAGTTATGTGAACAAGTGTTTAAGATAAGAAGCGAGATAATGCGTGTTTCTTGAGGATTAGTGGCTGTTAGAGCAAAAGGAGGATGGAATAGTGATCATGGGAGTCTGAATAAGACGGGTATTTAGTGAAACATGAGGTAATCAGAGGATAGATTGGAGCTAAGTGATGGGAAATTTTGTAAGAATTGATCCAAGAATTGCGAAGGATAGGATTATTTAGAGGTTAAGTTGTGAGGATGAATGTGGTGTTGCGAGATATGATTCATCTAAGTTGGGGAGTAGTAGGAAAACGTGAGGTTTTGAGGAGTAGCTTGTTTAGGCTTGAATCGATGACAAGGATGTAACCCTAGGCATGTGGTGTCTTGACCCTAAATAAATGAAACCCTGTTGTCCTTGGACATTGTTTTGATGCCTTTGAACCCCAGTTCTTTGTGTTCCATGGAATCGTATAGTTTGTACCCCATCTTGTTTGTTATTGAAAGTACCCCAAGAGATTACTTTTGCAAGTAATCTATTTGAATTGTTCTTGAGAACGATGAATAGGCAGTACGTGTTCGAAGGTATGACAACTAATACAGTTGAAGAGGAAAATAATTTCTTCAAGGAGCTACGCATTCACGGATTAGACAGACTCTACGCAGCATTTCTCGAGGACGATAAATCTTCAAGTTGGGGAGAATGTAACACCCCGCATTTTTTCCCGAACGTGCGTAAACGATTTTTAACGAAAGAAACCTTGAAATCATGATTTTTTAGAAAAAGTATTTTTCATAAGAAGAAAATAAAGTGTTAATTTCCATGGATCTTTATAAACAAAATATTCTCTATAAGAAAAGTGAATGATTCTGTTGAGATGAAAAATGGTTTGAAATTATAATTTTTAGAATTTTCTAGAGTGATTTATAAAAAAATTTATTTTTCAGAATATAAGAAATACGAATTTTTAAGAAAAATGTGTTTTTGTGATGATTGTTTTAGCATGAATTTTTATGCGATGTCTATTTGATTTAATGTGTGCAATATGTATGTAATACGTGATGCATGAAAACGTGATTTCTTAATATTAATTAAATTGTTGCATGAATTAATAATTTTTAAGCAAAATATGATTAGAAATGAAAATTTGCAAGACATGTGTTTGTGTGTGAGAGTGCCACGGGTTATGTGTATGTGTGTGTATGCATTATACGTGTGTGTGTGTGTGTAGATAAGCCTAAGACTTTAGAAACTTAGTGAGTAAGGAGTTGAGGAACCAAACTAGGAACCAAAACCAAACTAAATGGGAGGAGAAACCCTAACTCTCATCTAACCAACCATTACACCTAAGTGACCCCTAAAACCTAGACCACTCCACCTTGTCCCCTTGACTTTGGTGACCCTTAGCCATGCAAATTTTGTAGAGACCAAATCGCCCTCCTTAGTTGTGCTTTGGCCGAATTTCTACAAGGGCAAAAGAGGGAACTTCGTGGCTTATATAGGTATACACCCTTAGTTCACCCATTTCATTTCCACACTTTCAAACACAAACACAACTCTAGGGACTTCTCAAACCCTTAGAGAGAAATAGAAAAGAAATAGAGAAAGAGAGAAAGAGAGTTGGCCGTGAGGTGTAGAGAAGGAAGAAGAAGGAAATCCAAACTTGATCAAGCCATTCCCTTTGAAGATCTAAGTGCTAGGAACCTCAAGAACCAACCTTCTTGGTAGAAGAACCGAAGAACAAGAGGAAGAAATGTAATAGTCTAGTTTTTTTTTCTTTTTAGTTTGTAGATCCCTTCCTTTTTCTTCTTCCATGTCTATTTTTGTGATCAATCTATGATTGCATGTAATTTCTAAGCTTTGATCTTGAGTTTTCAAGAACCAAACGAACTTGTATGACCCTAAACCATGGACTTATATGATTCGGCCATACCTAGAAAACTAGGTCATGATGCTTTTAACTTGATTTAAATTCTTGCATGTTTACTTTCATGATTTGTAAGATGCCTCTATGTGTTATTCTTGGACCAAAATTAATTTGTAATACTTGTAACTATATGTTTGTGTTTCGGTTTATATTTTCTTGCTTAGATCTTAGTGTTTTCCAAACTAAGACTTAAAAGATCCAAAGTTTTGTTTAAGTTTTTGTGAAACTCAACATAAATCTCTCTTGCATGTATATTTTTCTTGTTTTAAATCATGATCTATGTGTGTTTATGTGCTTATTTGACAAATCAATTCATGATCTAAGCTTAATGAATGGTAAAGTAAAATTATTTGGTCTTGCATGTTTAATCTTTTGTTAAAACCGTGAGTTAGGATGTTTTTAAGAAATGATTTGATAAATAAATTTTTTCTTTGAACTTGATTAATAATAGATCCAAGATCTTTAGTATTGCATGTTAAATTTTTTTGCTTAAACGGTGATTTATGATATATTCGTGTGATTCCTTCATGAATGATTATATGATTTAAGTTTGCTTGAAAACAAAGTTAAGATCTTTTATTTTCATGATTGATTTGATGATGACTTGTTGATCTACATGTATATATGTTATGATCCATGTTTAATAAGCAAAAAGTGAAGCATGCATGTTGATTTTAAGTAGGAAAATCATGTTTTTATGTGATGCATGTCACGGTTTCAAAGAGAAATTTTAAATAAACAAGTTTTCAAATGATTTGGAAGTATGACCATGATTTAGTCTAAGTTTTTGATTTGTATGTATGCTTTATTTTGCGTAGGCCATTTGGCCATATCTAATAAAAATGAACCTCATGTTTTTATTATGTGAAACTTTAATGCATGTATATGATAGGGCTAGATGTAATAATTTTAAGTGCATGCATGAAAACATTAAGTTAAAGGGAAATAAAAATGAAACTTTGAAGTGTTTTGTGATTTAACTTGTTGTTTGAATTAAGTTAAGAAAATAAATTAAGATTGTTAAATTTTCCTTTTTGGATGCTCTCGGTTTTTAATCCCAAAAAGAAAGAAAATGATTTCAATTGTTGTGCTTCTATGTATGCATTAATCTTTGTAAATTTACATCTATATGTTTCGGCCTAAGCATGTTAATGTAATTGGAAAATTTGTTTATATGAAATCACCTTTATGAATGACTATGTGTTGTGTGTATGATGCCATGTGTATGATGTATTATTTGTTTTGATCTTTTCGGTTTTGTTAGATATAAAAGAAATAAATTGATTTAATAAATGATTTCTAATGTGACTTGTTTATGTGATGTTGTGAATGTTTTAGTGATGTATTGTTTGAAAAACGTTTTACTGAAAAGTATGGTTTAAGAAATTTAAATCGATTTAAAATGGTTTTGAAACTTTATTTTCTTAAGTTCTGAATTTTGTTTAATAACTAAAAATAATGATTTTTATAATGTGAACATTTTAAAAGTGAATTTACCATAAGAGAAATGAATTATGTTTTGAATAAGAAAATCATTTTTAAAGCTGCTTCAAAGTTTTCTTGAAAATGTTTTTATGAATCTAATTTGGAATATGAACAACGTGTTTTCAAAAAGAAATGATTTTTAAAGAGTTTTCTAAAATAAAGTAAAGAATTTGTTAAAAACGTTTTCTAACGCACGGGGAAAAATGCTATAGTTCGGACGACCGACGCAAAAGGAAACGAGGCGGGATTAGCAATCGGAAAGCTTTCGGAGGCTTACGTTATTTGAGGTGAGAGAGGGGCTTCCCTTAAGACGCCGTGGTATTTAGGTAACTTATTAAGAGGTCCAATCATCTCAAAGGTTGGACTCCAATCTCATTTAGCGTAGTGGTGTATGTGATAGCAATTGTTTGATTGTTTGTTTGGCTATCCACCCGAACGGCTGAGATTGGTTGTCTACTGGTTGATTATGTTTGAATTATTTTATGATCTGTCTATTGGTTAAGTAAGTATGTTGTTGTTTGAGAAACATTAGTGTGCTGAATTAATAAGAATAAATTATGAAAGTAAGGAAATGTGATTGAAAAAGTTTTGTGAAAAGAAATATTTTTGAGAAAAGTTTTTGGAACCAATCCTTTTGATAAAAATTTTGAAAGGATATTTTGAGAAAGTCTGTTTGAAACAAGATTTTTAAGAAAAGTTTTTATGAAATGGTCCCTTTGAGAAAAAGTTCATGAAAACAAGATCTTTGTGAAAGTTTGCGAAAAGAGATTTTGTGAAAGTTTTTGAACGATATTTTTGAGAAAGATTTGTGAAATGGTATTTTTGCAAAAGTTTTGTGAAGTGATGTTTCAAGAAAGTTCTGTGAAATGATATTTTCAAAAGAGTTTTGTGAAAGGATACTTTTGAAAAAGATGAGGAAATGAGTCTTGAGAAAGTGGATGAAATGAGTCTTGGGAAAGTTGATGAGATGATGAGAAAGAGTGTGATATGAGATGTGGAAATGTGATGTGATGAATTGGGGAACAAATTGAAAGATTAGTGGTCGGGACTCGTTGAAGGGATGCACTAAGGATGAGCCGACCATTAGGAATAAGCTTTTAAGTAAAACATTAAAACCTTTAAATCTTTAAAAGACTATTAAAAGACATGAATAACGCGGTGAGGTATGAGTGTGTGTCGAAGTAGTGGAGAGGAAGGAACCATAGGTATCTGCGGATACTTAGGAGGAGATTGCATGAGGGGAGGACGATGACGGTGAAACGTCAAGAAGTCTAGAGTACTGTTCTAGGAAGATCAAACTCCACATGTGGTGCACTTACGTGGTGGGGACTGGGTCTAATACCGTGGTAAGTTCTGCACTCGAGACTAGAACTGTACTGTCGCCCCCTTCATTGCAAATCGAGACCAATGAGAGGGACTGGAACGGGGCATTTGTGATTGCCGCTAAGAGCGTGCACTGTTATTTATGATTATGAATTGAGGCAAGGCCTCCTGGTCTGGGACCATTTGTTGTGTGACAGCTGTCGTGCCCGCGTGGTAAAGGTCTTGTACTCCTGTTTGCTTCCGACTAGGTGTGGATGGATGACCGAGGAGATGTAGACGTGTGAGCCGTTTGCCTCAATGATGTTTGTTCCCCTAATCATTGAGTGAGTTGAGATGATAAGACATACTAAGTTTAAAGATTCAAAAGAAAAAGTAAAGTAATGGCATTCAGTTTGGAGTAAGATTTGGGAAATGATAATAAGATATGGATGGTGATGTTTGTTTATTTGGTTTGTATGTTGTTTATTGTTTTATCTTAATAATTGCCTGCTGTAAATCCACATAGTCGACATTACATGTTTTGGGTAGCTCACTCTCTCATATATGTCTGTTTGGTATTGGAAAATTCTGCATGGTCCTTAGATGGAGAATATAGCGAAGTTTCAGCTCTTTCATGAGATAGGAGCATCTCCATTGAAGGGAGACTAATGAGGATGACGCTGCTGGCGACCCGAGGATTCGACTTACCAAGAATCAGAGTAGCGCAGCGGAAGCGTTAGAATAGATGACTAGAAGTTAGGTAATTCCCTTTTCAGAGCTTTGTATTTCCATTGCAAGTTACTTAGAGCCCTGGTGCTAACACGCTGTAACCCCAATTAAATTCAATTTCAGTATCTGTGTTTTGAAATTAAGTCGAATGGGCTGTTAAGTTTAAAAGAAGTTTTTGAAAAAAAAACAAGTTTCAAGGTGCAGTGTCTTGTGACATCTCAGTTTGGAACTTGAAAGGGGTTATGTGAAATGAGAACAAAAGTTTTCAATTGTAAACCTGTTTTAAAGTATTCTCATCTTGCGTAACCCTTATTTTAAAAAAAAAATTTGGCCCACATTTTCACTATAAACAATTGTGGTTTTCAAGTTGCCAAATCGGGGTGTTACACATTTAGGTTGAGTTAGGATATATATATGTGTGTTTTTTTGTGCATTCCTAAGTGTAAGTAATTATAATTGTTTTCTTGTGTGTATGTGTATATTTGTTTATGTGATCGCATCAATAGGTTTGGGTAGGGAAGTGTTTTGGAGTCGGTGTATATAGTCGAAGTGTAGTTGATTTAGGCTATGGATTGGTGTAGTTGCGATTGTGTGAGTAGGACATTGTGTAGGTTCGGGGGTCAAAGTGTTCCAGAGCCCATATAAGTACTTTTAGTGCTTTGACCTTGATGGAATGAGTGGATAAAGGATCCTAAGATGGATCCTTGAGTGTAAGGATAGGCCTTAGCGTCTATGCTCGGAGAATTCCTTCGAACTCACGTATCGACTGAGTTCCGGAATTTAATAGGTGTGCGAGGCATTTGAGTTCAATCCGACCCTGTCTGTTATGCCTCGAGCGTGATTGGTATTAGATTTATGTGGTTAGAGTGTTCTCTTAAGTCGGTCGGGTTAGATCGAGTCTTTAAGAAGAGGTTAAGTCTAGAATTCGGTTGTTAGTTCGTTTGTTTTTCCGTGTTTGTTATTTATGTGTTTATTATTATTAAATTATGATTTTGACGTTTTGTATGAGTTAAGAGATGTTTAGAAGGTGCTTAAAAAGTGGAATTTTGATAGGTGTAGGTTAGTATGTGTTAGGAATGGTTTAGAACTCTTAGAATGCATGAAAGAAAGGAAAATCTAGGCCATTAATCGATTAACAGGTCCCTTAATCGATTAATTTTATGCCACTTTCAACGAATAATCGATTAAAGCTTAGCTTAATCAATTAGGATAAGTAGCATCTTCAGGCCTTAATCGATTAAATCATGTTTCAATCGATTAATCCTTTTTAAACAATGGGTGTTAATTGTAACACCCCAAAATTTTAATCCCTGATTAATGAAATGTTAATTATAAAGTTTATTATAATTAATTATTTCTATTTTTAATCTTTGATTAAAATCTATGTTTATGTTGTTTGTAAATGTGTGAATGTGATTTGGAAATTATGTTTATGCATAAAAATAAATATATTTGCACATTAGTCCTGTTTTGGGACCTAGAAGTAATTTTAGGAAAGGTTTTGGAGGGAAAGAAAATAAAATAATTATTTTTCAAAAATTAGCTAAAAGACTCGAGTCTTTCTGCCAAGACTCGAGTGTTTTAGTCAACTCAGCACTCGTTGTGCGTTGTGATGAGTCATCCACTCGAATTACCCAGAATTGCCACGAAAACAACTCTTGAACATGTCCCAGTATTCGTGTCGAGCTGCATGAATGCTCTAGTTGTGTATTTAAACTTCTGGTTGATGAATCAACAACCCATTTTGCCCAATTTCGTGTAGAATTCGAGTGTTAGGGTTCCAAGCTTCTCTTAATCGATTCTCCTTCTCTGAGTCGAATTGATCTACAAATCGTACACCAATACAAAGCTCACATCACGAGCTTTGTATAGACACCAAAATTGTGAGTTGAGAGTCTGTATATTGGAAGAATCGAAGCCTGGAAGTTGGAGTTTGGTTGCTGTCATCTAGTTTTGAAGCTTACTTTGATCTTCAATTTTGGTAAGCTCACGTACTTTCTGAGTCTCAAACTTGTTTCTTTAGTTAGTTTGTGTTGCATAGAATCTAGGAAAAATAATTTCCCCAATTCTTATTGTTGTTTCATGTGCCAACCAATTCGATTTTGGTGCTCCACTCAAACTGCTCTGCATGTTGGTGCTTGAAGTGGTTCTCTGTGTTGTGGAGCTTTTCCTTCAAAATTTTCTATTAGTACACGTCTGAGAGGTAAGGGGAAAGCTTTCTATTCACTAGATAGAGTTTAAATAACATGAATTTGATTAGAGAGCCACCAAGAGGCTCTAAGGGCATAGTTTGAATAGGGAAATTGGTTTAGAGACCAACCTGTGCTCTAAAGTAGTTTTGAGCAAGTTTTATATGTTGCATGCAAGCTATTTAGAACTTAAATTCATGAGTATTCTGTGTATTATGCAAATTGATATGTTAAGTTGTGAAATTTATAAGTTTTATGCATAATCTTGTGAATCTCTGTGAATTATGTAATTTGATGTGTTCTAAGTGCTTAAACATGTTTAATATATGTTATGTTAACTCTGTTGATCATTAGATTGGATTGGAATTGGTTAGAAATGAAAATGGCATGTTAAAACTCAATTTTTCACTGTCCTCTGATTGCAAATACTCGAGTCTTTGACTCGAGACTCGAGTGTTCCAGGACGCACCAGTGCGTCTGCTGGCACCACCACTCGAGTCTCTGGTCCAAGACTTGGGTATTGACTGATGCACCAATGAACTTTTCTTATGAACCACTCGAGTCTTGCATGAATTACTCGAGTCTTCTGGGTCAACGAACGACTTGAGTTAATCATGAATGACTCGAGTATTTTTGAGAAAACCTGAATCAAGAACTTATGGAAATATATAATCCACTCGAGTCTTTTCATAAACTACTCGAGTCTTATGGGGCAGTTTAAAGAACTACTCGAGTCCTTTGGGAAATACTCGAGTCCTTTTTATTAGAAAACTTAAAAATGCCATTTTTAATTCTGAATTATTATGTTAATATCTAGTGATAATAATCCAAGAGATCTAAGACCTTAAAAGCAATTGATTGATGATGATATGAAATCATTAAATTAATAATGTGAGACATTATTAATTGAGCTATGTCAATCACTTCTTTTAAGTTAAGAAATTGCATTCACCTTGGAGTTCGGGTGTTAGATCGTTTTTCATGTTTTGGTAACCTGAGGAGGGCCTCTCGGAGTGCCAACTGACGGCTTGCTTGATGACACATTATGATTGACGATGTGGCCATCGAAAGTGAGATGCTGATGATATGGTTATTCCGTTAAGACGACGGGACGTTGCTCGAGGAGCACGTTATGTACCATTTCCAAGCTTGTTGTGTACATTCTTGGTGAATGTACGAATGTTGTACACCTAGGAGTACAACGCACTGTTGAGTGCTGATATGAAGTAAAGGATGGACGTGAGAGAGTGACATAGATTGATGGAGTTAGGATTGAGAGCTAGACTCATACATCACACCACTCATTTAAACTAAAATTGATAAATGAAAATAAGTATGAGCATCTTACTTGCATTAAATACTTGCTAAGTGCTAAATGTGGTTGTTGATTATTGCTGCATATCTACATACTTTCATTATGCATTTATTTATGCTCTATTTCTTATGTGTATAGAATTGCTTATCCCTGTGCCCTTGTAGGTGATGTCACGTTACATCGCTTGCATCGAGATCCGGCCACTTCCTAGTGGCATATGGATCTACGAGGATCACCGAGCAGTATTTGAGGGTGAGGTAGAGATTACCTTCTATCACCCCAACCCGCTGATCCGGTTTCGTCCTCATAGGTTTAGGATCCCCATCATATACACTATGCACGTACCACCCTTTTACACTTACCATGGACCACCTCCCACACGACCAGCTCGCTCATATCACAGTTTTCGATTCCGACCTACCCGCTCACACCCTTTCACTTCTAGAGTCGTCCGAGAGGAGACTCCCTTATCTGATCCGAGGAGCCCTGTTAGGGTCTCGCCATCACCTGACCCTGTACCCAGTGGAAGGGTACCCACTCCTTCGGGTGAGATTGAGGAGGACCCTGTGGAGGACGAGAGCGGAGGCGAGCCTGTCGTTCACTCTACCGGGAGTCAGTGGAGGGATGATGATCCCTAGGTATGTGCATAAGGTAGATGATGAGGATCAGGGATCCGGTGTGATGGATGTTGTGGAGGAGATACTGCTGCTGATGATGTTGGATGATGACTACTACTACTGCTGCTATTTGGAGACTTCTATTACTACTACTGCTGCTGCTTATGTTCCATGATCCGCTTCAGAGTCTTTATTTTTGATATGTAGATATTGTATATAGCTTTTGAGAACTCTGGAGTGATGATCTATTTTGGTATTATAAGTTGTATGGACTTGTACTGGATTTTGGAGACTATTACTTGGACTATGTATTTCAGGACATATATATATATATATCTTATGTTTATATTACAACTGTGCATAGTCTTACTATTTCCGCTTACTCCGATAAAGATTATTTAAAGAGTTCGGCTACGATATTTGAAAATGGTATCAGTTCCGCAAAACGAAAGAATGGATGGCATCACTTAAGTTTTTACTATGTAAATACAATTTCGAAGAACCGATGCCATCTGAATTGTAAAAAGATTTTCTTGTTTTAGAAAATGCCGAATTCAGTATAATGTTTAAAATGATATAAAATCTAATCTCCAAGAATTCCATATTTTGGTTTGTGCACCCGCTTCTTTTAGAAAATGAAAAGGAAAAATTTAACCTTATATTTTCTAACACTAAACAAGTCCATATTATATGAGTAATAGTTTATTTATTACTCAAATTTCGAATATTATATTGAGGGTGTCACATTAATCGATTAACCAAAGTGGTTAATCGATTATCCACTGATTCTCAGACTAAAAACACGTGTTTTCAAGTGTGTTTATTCATTGTTTCTTCTTCCTCTTCCTCGAGTTCATTCTTCTCCTCTCACCCTAGGTTTTTCAATTTCTCAAATCAACACCAAATAACATCAAATTAACATCATATAATCATTCCCCATCAAGTTCCTACCAATTTCCCTCTCTCAAATCTCTATTTCATCTCTCTTTCCCAAAAACCCCAAATTCAACACAAAACCCTAACTCTCTCAATCCTTCACATAGAGTTTGGTAATCATCAAAGGAAGCTTAGGAAGTGTTTAAGGGCAAGGATTAGAAGACCAAGGAGATAGGATTGGAGCTTGGTGTATGGGTTCCAAGAAAACCCCAATTCCTCCTCTTCTCTTCAAAAGGTAAGGGGGTCTCTTTTCCACACTTTGAGTTAGGGATAGTAAGGGTTTATGATAGGATTTGGGGTTAGTAGTTAAATTAAAGTGTGGGTAGCAAAATAGTGTAGATTAGAGTTTAATTAATTGTGATTATTGTAATTTTAGTTGATTTCCATATTATTGTAAATGTTTATATTAAATCATTTTGTGAATTGTTAAAGTAGGAAGTGAAGAACATTAGGGAGATGACTTAAAATATAGCACTTTGAGGCATACTACCTGAGTATGTCTAAAGATTTACTTGTTCCCTGTTGATTTGTGAACTTCTAATGTTTGTGATAAATTGGTTATGCAACCTAAGTGCTAAATGTTTATGATTGTGAATATTGTAAGTGTTATAATAGATTAAAAAGTGAAAGTGGGAGGTGTTGGAATTGTTAAATGGAAATGGAATTTAAAATGAATATGAATGAAATGAATGGAAATGGAGTTGCGAACGTGATTGTATTTTTGTATCTCTATCTTTGATTTGGTTATTAGTCCCAAGTTTTTATTATGAGCTTTATACTGTCCTTTGATTCACTGCGTTGTGAAAAGGTCTCACCCTTAGTGGTTAACATTTTAGGTACATGATTGTTTGGCATTCTTGAGAATAAATTACAAAGTAATTCAGTAATGTCTATCCTCAATCACATTGCTCCTGGTTGGAGCTTTTTAATAAACACTGATGTGAGTCCTATTGGTAGAATTCTTGTGATTTGGAAGCCTGATACTTTTGATGTCACTCTAATAGCAAGGTCTGCTCAATATATGCATTGTATGGTTTCTGTTAAATCAGATAATAGCTTCTTCTTCTACACCTTTGTTTATGCTTCTAATGATCATGAGGAGAGGAAGGAGCTTTGGTAGGTCATTCAGGGTATTAGCAGCATAATTTTTGATCCTTGGATTATCCTAGGTGATTTTAATACCTTTCTTGACCCTCAAGAAAAGGTAGGAGGTTTGGTGGATCTTGATCTTCTTCAAGATTTCAGAGATTGTGTTGACATAAGTCAGCTTGTTGACATGAGATTCAAGAGCTGCTCTTTAACTTGGTGCAATAAGCAAGTTGGTGTGGATAGGATTCTTTCTAAGTTGGACAGGAGTCTTGTTAATTCTGCTTGGTGTTCTGCTTGGCCTAATGCAGAAACGAATTTCTTACCAGCTGGTGTATCAGATCACTCCTCTATCTTGGTTGATTGGAATCTACAAATGCCTAAGCACAGATCTGATTTCAAGTTCTTTAATATGTGGACTCAGTTGGATGATTTTGGTGCTATTGTTACTGATGTTTGGAACTAGAATATTCAGGGTACTGCTATGTTTCAGTTAAGCAAGAAGCTGGAGTTAATCAGGAAGCCTCTCAGGACCCTTAATATGAATCATTTTTCTGATATTGAGAAAAAGGAAAAGGTTCTCATACAAAATTTGGGGGAAATTCAGAATGGCTTAGCTCAAAATCCCCTAGACATTTCCTTGCAGACTGAAGAAAGGAAAATCATCAAAGACTATAGAGCTGCTCAGAAGGCTGTGTTATCTTTTCTTAGTCAGAAAGCTAATTTACATTGGCTGAAAGATGGGGATAGTAACACTAAACTCTTTCATGACTCAATCAAACAAAATGGGTTTACAAAAACATATTTGTCAAGATTAAAGATGAGCATGGTGTTTTTGTTTCTGGTCAGGATAATATTACCACAATCTTTGTGGACTTATATAAGCACTTATTCAGTAGAAGAAGCTCTTATCACTGGAATGAGGAGGTCATTTCTGAAGGAAATATTCTTTCTATTTCCCAGTAGATAAATCTTGTTAAGCCTTTCACAAATGAGGAAATAAAACAAGCTTTCTTTGCAATTAATTCCAATAGTTCTCCAGGCCCTGATGGCTATGGTTCAGAATTTTTCAAGAAGGCTTGGGATATTGTGGGCAATAGTTGTTGTGCTGCTGTTCAAGAATTCTTTACAACAGGTAAAATTCTCAGAAGATTTAATGAAACTAATCTTGTAATGATCCCTAAAATTGGTAGCCCTTCTGAGGTTAAAGATTATAGACCTATTGCTTGCTGCAACACTGTCTATAAATGCATTTCAAATCTGCTATGTAATAGATTGAATCAGGTTTTGCCAAACTTAATAAATGATAATCAAATAGCCTTTGTGCAAGGTAGAAGTATCATCCACAATGTGCTAATTTCCCAAGAGCTTTTGAGATTATATGGCAGAAGGCATGCCTCTCCTAGATGTCTTATGAAGATTGATATTCACAAAGCCTATGACTCTCTTGACTGGAATTTTATCTCTGATATGCTGAGGGCATTCAAATTCCCTGATAAATTTTCTCAATGGCTGATGACTTGTGTAACTTCTGCTTCTTATATAATCATAATTAATGGTCAGAAGTCTGAATCCTTTTCACCTTCCAGAGGTTTGAGACACGGTGATCCTGTATCACCTTTGATCTTTGTTATGGCCATGGAAGTTTTGAGTAGATATCTGCAATTAGCATCAAAACACAGGAACTTCATGTTTCATCCTTTGTGTAAGGATTTAAAGCTGATCAATTTAGCCTTTGCTGATGACTTGATGATCTTTTGCAAAGGGCATCCAGCAAGTGTGAGAATTTTGATTGATGCTTTTCAGGCTTTCTCTAGTAGCTCAGGTCTCACAGCTAGCTCCTCAAAATCCCACCTCTTTATGGCTGGCATTCCTGAAGATACTGAGAATCTCCTTTTGCAGATAACTGGTTTTCAAAGGGGTTACTTTCCTTTCAAATATTTGGGTTTGCCTCTTTCTGCTAAGAAATGGCCTTCCTCATCTTGCAAAGTTCTCACTGATAAAGTGTGCAGAAGAATTGATAGTTGAAGAAGCAGAAATTTATCTTATCAAGCTAGGTGTTGTTTGATCAATTCTGTCCTCCTCAGTATGCAGGTTTACTGGAGTCAGATTTTCATAATTCCAAAAGTTGTTCTCAGAACTATAGATCAGAAGTGCAGAGAATTTCTTTGGGGTAAGAATCAGGATGGTCATTATCATGCTGTTGTGTCTTGGCAGCAGGTTTGCAGACCTAAGAAATGTGGTGGATTAGGCTTCAAGAACTCAATTGTTTGGAATTATGCTACAATTGGTAAACAAGTTTGGAAAATAGCAAGTAAAAAAGATTCCTTATGGTTGAAATGGATTAACTCCATCTACTTAAAGGATTTTGATTTCTGGCTTTATGAACAGAAGGCTGGTGATGGCTGGCATTGGAAACAAATTCTGAAAGTGAGGGACAAATTAGAGCCTCATTATCAGAATGGCCTCTGGTCTCTCTCCTCAGATGGTTCTTACTCCATTAGAAGTGGCTATTCTGTTTTGATGAATGATAATCATGTTTTTCCAGAATACAGAATTGCTTGGAATTGTTTCTCAGTTCCTAAGCATGCTTTCATTGTCTGGTTGACCTTGCTTGACAGGTTGAAGACAAGGACCAGATTAAGCTCTTTCATGCATATCCCTACTATGTGTTCTCTCTGCAACTCAGCTGATGAGACCAGAAATCACCTTTTTTTCCAATGTGCTTGGAGTAAATCTTTGCTTGAGGCTTCCTGCAACTGGTTAGGCTTGGACTATTGGCCTTCTCGTTTCCAAATTTGGTCCCGTTGGCTTGTTCATGGGTTCAAGGATAAAGTTCGAAGGAAATGTGTAATTGCCTTGTTTGCAGCTGTGATATATCAGATTTGGAAGGAACGAAATTTCAGATTCTATCATCAAGGAGCTCATTCAGTGGATTACATTCTAAGGACAGTCAAAACTGAAGTTGCTTGGCGTATAAGTTACTGTGTTCCTATGTTTTCTAGTTGGACAAATAAAACATTAGTAGATAGAATTCGGTTGGAAATTAATTGTACTTAGCCTCCTTTTGGCAAGCTATTATCCTTGAACCCTTCCTAGAAGGTGGCAGGGATTTAGTCTTGGCCTTTAGTTTGTATGGTTTATTTTTTGTCTGTTGGTAATGAACTTTTTCGTTTACCAAAAAATTTCAGGTACATGATCAAGAAGCTTGAAGACTAGAGTGCGCAGCGGAAGAGTCGAAAGAAGGGAACAATTTTGTATAGACGATTTATATTGTAATTGAGTGCCCCACGTTTTGTATAAACTTATTATGTAAAAGTAAATTTTAGAGTTCCCTATTTTAGTTTCAAAACTCTTATTTATGTATCTTTTATATAATAAATCGAGGTGTTACAGTGATGTTGTGGACGGGTTATCGAGCATGGCATATTGTCTAGTGTGCACTATGATCGTTATGTAGTATGAACTTCAAAGTTCTTTTTTGCTGTTAAATTTATGCTTGTTCTGCAATATGATTTTCTTCCATTTTGTGGATCATCATGTGCACAACCTTTCTCAAGGAGGTTGTCTCGCTAGGATATTATGTAGATGTGTCAAACATGATAGTTTATGTGAGCAAAAGGAGGTTGTCTCGCTGGGATAAAGGAGAAGCATAATGGGTCGGTTTTCTTGGGTCAAGTATTGGTGTACTAGTTATTCACAACCAACATGTGCTTGTTGGTTTATGGTACCAGTGCTTATTAGCCCGTGATACCGATACTCATTGGTCTATGGCACTGGTCCATAACAGATTGTCATACCAAACCTGATACCAAAGCATGCATTACTTTATCAGCAAGTCTATGTGCAATCATTGGAAAACGATAAATGAGGAAGCAAAAACAATATGTCATCTACCGATGCACCAATTTTTATTTTAAAAGAATCACGATTTTAGCATCTGTGGGCGCTGTAAATTCCCTTGTAGTAGAAAGTGGTACTATGAAACAACGGCGCTTTACAAATGCTTTTAAATGTCCATTTTCGCGAAACTAACATGCACAATTTACAGCGCTCTTTAGAGAAAAGTGTTGTAAATTCACTTATTTTCTACTGCACTTGCTTAAAGAAGCGTTGTAAATATGGATTTAGTGGCTGTTTTCTACAGCACTTCCAGTGCTATAAATTTGCTTATTTTCTACTGCACTTGCTTAAATAAGTGTTGTAAATGTGAATATAGTCACTATTTTCTACAGCATTTTTACACTAAGCGTTGTAAATAATTTTATTTTTATTTTTTTAAAACTTTTTTTGGGCTCATATTACTTTATTTTTAAATTTTTTTATTTAACAAATATATTTTTAAACTTGAAATCAAATAATCTATAAAATAATAATAAAATAAATTTCAATTGAATTGCAAAAACTACTAAAATTAAATAATATAATTGAAAGGCTTTCTAATTAATTTAAATAAACATATCTAATAATCCAGCATCTTGATCAAATAAAAAACATACTAATGGAAATAAATGAAATATCAAAAGCATTCATTGTATTATCCAATTTCTTATACGAACAGCCACAGTTTTGAAAACTAAAAATTATGCTATAGCATAAACAAAAACAGAAATATATAAAAAAATTTTAATTTTTAAATTATCAAAAATTTATTAACCCTAGCAGAGCAAAACCCTTTTCTCTCCTCTCGTGGTGGTCTACGGCCGCCGCCTGCGCCGTTATGGCAAAGAAAAAAGGTAGGCCCCGTGCCTCCCCTTCTTCTGCTGGGAATCAAAAATCTGATGTTGATCCTTTTCTGGACTTCTCAAATGTTGATGAAGAAGACCTTGCAAAACTGGAAAACTTAAGCGCCAAGCAATCGGAGGACCTGCTAAAAAGCCTTGACTTGATCAGATCAAAAATCAAAGGGAAAACAATAGCAAAAGATAGTGCGATTGATAAGAATGAAGAGAATAATGGTAATCCTGCCACAAACCCTTCTAATGCTAATCAGGGAAGGCGAGCATCTGTATGGGACTCTTTCGATATCACAAAGCTACGTAATTCAGGTGAAAAACTTTCTTTTATTCAACCTGAACTTAAGGAGGGTGTGTCTATTGGTAAAATTGAGACAGTTGATGTTGAACCAGAACTGAAATACTGGGAGTCTGCTCTAACATGTTATGTGTTGGGTGCTAGACCTCCTTATTCAGTAATAAGTGGTTTCATAAAAAAGGCTTGGGGTCAATATGGCATTGATAAAATCCTAATGAATGGAGATGGGACAATTGTTGTTAGATTTAATTCCATTGAGGCAAGGAATACTGTTCTAGAAATAGGGGTTTATCACTTTGATAAAAAAAAACCCATAATTCTGGCCCCGTGGACTGGTAGGACTATGTCAAAGAGCTTTATAGACCGGGTGCCTATCTGGATTCAATTCCCTAACCTAAGCCCTAGATTCTGGGGTGCTGGAGCTCTTAGTAAGATAGCAAGTTTGGTGGGTAGTCCAATTATGGTTGACAAAATTACTCAGGAACGAAACAGAATAAATTTTGCCAGAGTGCTAGTGGAGGTTGACCCTATAGTTTAACCTGAGGAAGTATTCTTTGAAGATGATAAAGGGAACATTATTACACAAGGGGTAACTTATGAATGGAAACCTGTTCTGTGTTCTAAATGTTCAATGTATGGACATGATGGGAAGATGTGTAGAAGGAATGTGAAGAAAGAATGGGTGGAAAAAAGGAAGCCATCAAGAGAGGAAATTGAGGAAGTGGATGACAGGCTTAAGCTCCAAGCTCAGGAAGTTGAAGTAACTAATGAGGAGAATATGGAGTTGAATTTGGTTCAAACAGAGGAGACAGGGGTTATAATTCCTACTAAATCTAATGCTGTGAAGTTAGGGGATGAAAGGAATATGGAACCAAAAGAAGCAGGAGGGAACCAAAATCAGTTGGTGGACTCTGGCAGCAAGCTAAAGACTAATATGAAGAGTGGTGATAATAAGTCTAAAGCAAATGCAGAGAATGATCATGGAGGTCCTTGGACTCCAGTAAAAACAAGAAGCAGGACTCAGCTGAGGGGTGAGGGTTCTCACCTACAGCACCATGGATAAGATTGCTAGCTGGAATATTAGAGGGCTTAATGGGCCCTCTAAACAGAAGGAAGTGAGGAACTTCCTTAAGATGAATAAGGTAGGGGTATTAGGAATTTTGGAGAATAAGCTAAGGAGTGATGCTGTTGACTATGTGATGGGGAACATTGCACCAGGTTGGGGTTTCTTTGCAGACTCTGACATTTGTGCTATTGGGAGGATCCTGGTGTTGTGGAGGAGAGATATGTTTAATGTGTTGGTGATGGCAAGGTCTGGGCAATATACTCACTGTATAATAACTGAGAGAATTGCTAACATATCATTTTATGCAACATTCATTTATGCCTCAAATGAGTTGTTAGAAAGAAAGGAGCTTTGGGAGGTTCTAAAGGGTGCTGAAAGGTTTGTTGACTTACCTTGGATCATCCTTGGTGATTTTAATACAATGTGTCAACCTGAGGAAAAGCTTGGAGGAATTCCTTTGGATGTGAGCCAGTTTGAAGATCTTAGGGACTGGTTCAATGATTGCAATTTGGTTGATCTAAAGTCTAAAGGGCATTACTTTACTTGGTGTAATAAACAAGATGGTCCTAGTAGAATCTATTGTAAACTTGACAGGATGGTGGTTAATCAAAGGTGGATTGATGCTTGGGCAGAATCAGAAGCTAATTTCCTGAATCCAGGTCTCTCTGATCATTGTCCTATTGTGCTTGAGTGGAATCAGAATGTTGAAACTACAAGGCCAAATTTCAAATTCTTTAATATGTGGTCAGAGGATGATAACTTCCTAGCTATTGTTCAAGCTGGGTGGAGTAAGAATGTTACTGGCTATCCTATGGTGCAAATTATAAAGAGGCTATCATTGCTAAGGAAAGAGTTTATTACTCTCAATAAAAATAGCTATCCTGACATTGTTAATAAAGAGAAGGAGCTTCGAATGAGATTAGAGGTTATTCAGTCTTTATTGAATTCAGATCCAGCAAATGTCGCTTATCAACAAGAAGAAAAGGAAGTTATTAAATTACACAGGAAAGCTAGCTTGGCAGCTTTTTCTTTCCTTAAGCAAAAGGCTAAAGTTAGCTGGGTTGAAGAAGGGGATCAGAATACTAGCCTGTTCCATCAAGCAATTAGACAGAAGACTTATAGAAATAGAATCATCTCAATTTATGATGAGAGAGGTAATTGTTTCTCTGGGAAGAAGGCTATTTCAGAGCAATTCACTAGTTATTATTCTAGTCTTTTCACCAGGAAGCAGTTTTATCAGTGGAATGAGGGGATTGTTGAGTATGGAACTGTCCTAACTACTGAGCAACAATTATTTCTTTTGAGGCCTTTTTCTCATGAGGAAATAAAGGAGGTGGTGTTTTCTGTTCATAAGGATAAGGCTCCAGGGCCTGATGGCTATGGAGCTGGTTTCTACAGGGCTGCTTGGAATATTGTTGGGGAGGATTGCATTAAAGCTATTAAGGAGGTTTTCAGAACTGCCATAATGCCTAAAAGCCTTAATGCTACTACTTTGGTAATGGTTCCAAAGGTGGATATGCCTTCTCAGGTGAAGGACTTCAAACCTATTGCCTGTTGTAACTTCCTCTATAAATGTATTTCTAAACTGTTATGTTCAAGGTTGAGTGTGGTTTTACCTAGCATTGTCCAGGAGAATCAGACAGCATTTATCAAGGAAAGAAGCATTATTCATAACATTTTGATTACTCAGGAGCTTCTAAGATTGTATGGGAGGAAAAATAGCTCTCCTAGATGTCTAATGAAAATAGACATTAGGAAAACTTATGACACTCTTGACTGGAATTTTATTGAAGATATGCTAATATCTTTCAAATTCCCTATGCAGTTTAGGAGATGGGTGATGGTGTGCATTACTACTGCTACTTTCTCTATTTGCATCAATGGTCAAAATTTAGCTGTATTTAAGGGATCTAGAGGGATAAGGCAAGGTGATCCTTTGTCCCCTCTTCTATTTGTTCTAGCAATGGAGGTTCTAACTAGAGGTTTGCAGAAGGCTTCATTACATAGGAATTTTAGATTCCACCCTATGTGCAAAACTCATAGATTAATCAGCCTGGCTTTTGCCGATGATCTGATGGTTTTTTGCAAGGGGCATCCAGCTAGTGTGGACATTGTATGTTCATCAATAAAGGAGTTTGCTGAAAGCTCAGGTTAGCAGCCTAGTAGGGACAAATCCCAAGTTTTTATGGCAGGGGTTCATGCAGCTAGGGAGAGTGATATTCTTAACATCACTGGGTTTCAGAAAGGGGGTTTCCCCTTCAGATACCTAGGTATTCCTATCTCAGCTAGGAAGTGGTCAAATGCTACTTGTGCTATCCTTATTGACAAGATCAGTAAATGGATTAGCTCCTGGAGGACTAAAAACCTCTCTTATCAAGCAAGGTGCACTCTTATTAACTATGTGCTAATGTCATTGCATACTTATTGGGCCTCTATTTTTATGATACCTAAAGCGGTGCTTAAGGGAGTGGAGAAGAAGTGTAGAGAGTTCTTGTGGGGTGTGAACTCAGAAGGTCAATATCATGCATCAGTGGCTTGGGTTTCAGTTTGTAGACCTAAGAAGAATGGAGGCCTGGGTTTCAAAAATGCTATTTTGTGGAATATGGCTGCTGTAGGTAAGCAAGTATGGCATATTGGTGCTAAAAAGGATTATCTTTGGGTAAAATGGATAAGCTCCATTTACTTAAAAGATAGAGATTTTTGGCAGATTGAGCAAAGGCAAGGGGATAGTTGGCATTGGAAGCAAATTGTCAAGGTGAAAAATAAATTAGCTTCTGGATTTAATGGTGATTATTGGAATGCTACTGGTTCAGGGATCTATACTATAAAGAGTGGCTATCATTTCCTTATGGGATCTGTTCCTACATTTCATTTACATCGATTTGTTTGGAACTCTACTTTGATTCCTAAACATATGTTTATTTCATGGCTAGCTGTTCACAATAAATTAAAAACGAAAGACATATTGTTTATGCAAAGTCGTACCTGTGTTCTATGCAATAGTAGTGATGAGTCTCGAAATCATCTGTTCTTCGAATGTCCTTGGCCGCAAGAGCTTCTGGAATCTGCTTGCCTATGGATAGGTATCAATAATTGGCCTTATAAGTTTACGAATTGGAGTAGATGGATTATGCATGCATTCAAAGATAGAACAAGGAGGAAGTGCTTGTTTACCGTGTATTCAGCAGTCCTTTATGCAGTCTGGATTGAGAGGAATAATCGCATCTTCAAGGGAGCTGGAAGATCAATTGCGGTGATGCTGTATGCGTTGAGGAAGGAGATGGCTCTGAGGATATCCTTTTGCTTCCCCCATTTATGGAACTGGAAAGACAGAGCGTTTGTGGATAGGATCTGGTCTGAACTATAGTTTTTTTCTTTTGTTTGTTTTGGTCTGGACTTGGTTTGGACTGGCTCGGTTTTGGGCCGGTTTTTTGCCTTGTGGTTTAATCCTCTTGGGCTGGTGAACCCTTCCTAGAAGGTGGAACTGGGTCCATGGAGTGATTTGTATGATTCATTTTTTCTTGTGGTTTAATAATATTTTTATTTTACCAAAAAAAAAATAGAAATATATTCCTCCTTCTATTGCTTTCTCTCACTGCTCTGGTTGCTCTTTAATTAAACTATTAGTTGCTCCTTCACCTCTGCACATATGAAAAACACAAATAAATAAGTATAAATTATTAAAACCAACAAAAATAAATAAATTATATATGCTACAACTAAAATACTACTACTGCATAATATACTGAGAATATAATGGATCAGAGATTCCATGAAAATACTGAGAATTCAATTGATTTAACTCTTAAAGCCACTCCAATCACCATGGCAAAGATTGTTATGATATAACTTACTGATTATATAATATTCAAGACATAACAAGCCAACTCTTCCTTGAGTCTAGTAAGCATATCCTCGATGTATTTCAAGCATTGGAAATGACATAATGAAGCTAGGAGCCTTTTGTTTCGACATTGTCCAATGATCTCCCTCATAAAATACATAATAATAGTCGCAATCAACGGAATTATCTTGGCAGGGGCACTATAAAACAAAAATTAAAAAAAATGAAATTTTGAAACATTTTAATTATAAATGTTTGCTAGAAGTTTTACTAATACCTTTAACCGGATCCATTTTATGGTGTTTGAAGTAGCATTGGATTGATTTTTTTGCCCGGTAAATTTGTAAACCCCTAATAACAACATCAAATTCAATAAAATATAAGTACATAATTTAAATCTTCACACACACAGAAATAACAAATACTTACCTGGTGAAAATTGTCTTCATATCAGGGTACTTGTTCATATCACTTCCTTGCAGATAATCCAAATAATATATTTGTTCTTCAATGTGATTAATGACAATCAACACCCAATGATTCCTAGAAGAAATGTTTAGTTAGCATATCCTAAACATATCACATTTTATAGAATTCATTATCATAAAATATATTCAACAAAACAAGTAGCTCACCCAACATTATAAGGTGCAAGAAAAAATTCATTGTCCTCATTTTCCCCAAGAGTATCAGCTAAACAGTAGATTTTCTTTAATCTATATAGTATAAAATTATGAGCCACCAATTTACAGTTACCACAGGAGCTTTGAGCAAAAAAACAACTTGGTAACCAACCAAGGCCTAGCATAGTTGGCATAGCTAGGTTCCTTAACCAAGATGTCAGGGGTTCGATCCCTGCCGTGGGTATGGAAAAGGGTTCTTTGGTATAGGCAAAACCCACTTAGGAGATCTCTACGCCTCGGAGAGGATTACTCTTCGGTTATTGGCTACAAGATACCCTTGGTGCAGACAAAAAAAACAACTTGGTAGGCACACAATTGTTGTTTTTTTCATACGAAAAAGCATATAAGATAAAGGATTACTCCAACCTCAAGACCAGATACAAACCACTAAAGAACATGGAAGCCAAATACTAAACTCCCAGACTAGTTACAACCAAAAGAACCCCACCCTACAAAAACATAGCCTAGCAGAACAAAAAACACATGTCCCACCTATATGCTATATGTCGTTCCTGCATAATTAACAGATTGGAAAAGAAAAGGAGTACAAAGAAAAAATTACTAATAGCATCCCAAAACCGAAAAGCATAGCTACATTTTATTGTTGTTATTGTTGTTGCTATTGCTACCATATGAGAAGGAGGAGGAGGAGGAGGAGAGGTGCTCTGTCCGCAAATATTGCTCCAGGAAACCTCTAGAAATTTTTCTTAGAAAACCCAAAATCGAAACATAAGACTTTTTTTTTTGCAATATATGTAGTTATGTATAGCAGAGTATATGCTCTTTCTATACACTATATAAGGCTTTTCTGGGGGCTTGATTTTCATACCGCCAATGACTTGAGAATATAAAACTTGTATTTATCAAGACCATAGTTTTCCATGATTACCATCACATAGAATATAAAACTTTGTTTTCCATGGTTAGTTACCATTACACAGAGCACTCAATACATGAACAATAAAATAAAGACAAACTTCTAAATGCAGCAGTAAGCAATAAGTTTCACGCCCAAAGTAGTCTCAATTAGAATCATAAATCCATATACCTCTTAAGATGGTATAAAAAGAGAGTGGAAGTTACCTGCTTTTTCTATTCTATCTAAAGAAATATTCAGTGATAAAATAAATGCATCACAAAATTAGTTCATGAAGTCAATTTTTTTTTATGTTTAACTCCATACATGATCCATATTCCTCGCTCTTAAGATGGTATAAAAAGAGAGTGGAAGATCATGTTGACAAACATACTTTCTTTTTCTGTTCTATAGAATTTGGCTTCAAAGTAAGAATTATAATTCTTACATAAACCAAGAAACAATTAAATGATCAGAAGAGTTCCAAACACTCAAAACATCTAAGAATCTGAAGTCCAATATTGTATATATATTTTAAAAGACCTGCTGTGATGTATCTCTATGACACAAGATTCTCCAACAAGGCAAAACAATATATCCTTGATATTAAAAATTCAATACACCAAAATCATAAATTTAAACAATTCCATTTTTTTAGTTGATTGAATTGCTTATACCATAATAGTATGGCATAAGCAACTACTTACTTACATGCGCTAGCAAAGACGAGATTAATAGCAGCTGATAAAAAGGGCAAAATAGAATAAATAAAAGGATTTAAATCTTGATTCAAATAATTGAAGGCAAAATATCCATTCAACATTTTTAAAGAAATTAAAGGAAGATTATTCAGATAAAATCCATAGAAAAGAATATATATATATATATATATTAATGAGAAATTGAAACATCCAGAAAAGAGGAGTTACATATCATACCCCAAAACTTCATGATATGCAATACAAGTTCATGGTGTTGACTCCTATGATCCAATGGAGAACTTTTATGTTTAACCACCCCCAATGTACAAATCAGGATCGGAGACGTACTCAATATGATTTTCCAGCTGCAATGATTTTTAAAGCTTAGAGTGTGCTTAGTCACATTGGAATCGATGACATGGCATAAATGGGTGTGTGAAATGGGGAATGTGGTTCAGAGCAACAATGAATGCAGTGACAGTTCGGTGGTTGACGGCAGTGATGGCTTAGAGAAGTGAGGGTTTGGGTTCGGTGTTGGATAAAAAGCATATAACCTTGCTCGCATAAAAACACACTATTTAGAGGAAAGAAGCATTTACTTTCTAATGACAAAAAGTGAATATACAGTCATCAAATGATCAATTAAAAAATTGCATCTAGGAAAAACAATTAATGAGACTTATGGCAAATAGGTTTTGTAATGCAAGATTAAAATTCAAATTCAAAATCAAAATCAAATAAAATAAGTTTAAAAAAAAGTTATTTCGAATGTAAACTTAAGTCATCTTCTATAATTTTTGAAGACGTCGATGTCACTCTAAGGATAGAAAGAAAACCAAAAAGAGTTAGTTTTAATGAGAATGATGTTATTTGGTGTATTATTTATCTTTTCATAAGTAAAAACCTTCATATACACCCCAATTAAATGGGTTAAATTTGAGCTACATGAAATATATAAAAAAATCATGTTATCACATGACGATTATCTTGTTTTTCGTTCTATGAAAATATCTTAGTAATTACCACTTTGAGCATATCCTACATTCAAACAAGAATAAGTGACAATGGCATATTATATATAGGATTAAATTAAAGGATATATTGTTAAAATATTAATCAAAATCCAAAAAAATTTGTATTTCAAGATAATTGAACTTACATGGATACAGAGATATTTGTTGCTTTTCAATTGCCTTATTGCGAATGGGCTGCAACAATAGTGAAAGTGTGTCTACATTGTTTGACAACTGCATCTGAGTAGAGATCTTCAACAATAGTTAAACTATGATAAGAAATCTTTTCCATTTGTTATTGGTTCTTGTATGTCACATGAAATAAAAAATATACAAGTTCATAGTCTGAAGGGACCTATATCCAACATATTTTTGGAAAGAAATTATGCCCTCAACGAACAACTTTAATGAGCTCAGACCAATATAATTATCTCCAGAGCAATATTCATAAAATTGGGATGTGTGGTTACCAAAAGGCAAGTTCAAACAAAATGAATGCACGAAACATTTAATTCTACCCTACATAAAATTTATATACCCGTCTATAATACTAGTTAAAAATCATTTTTATCTAACACTATCATCAAATTTAAGATAACATTTGTGAAAGAATAATGTTTGTGATGAAAATATAATTTGAAAAATATACCAATAAGCATAGCTATATATAAGATGGAAACATGTTTTACACTTTGAGCATTAGATAGTTGTTTGCTCATACTTAAAATTCTCAAATATTACTCACTTTGAAATAATTGACTTAATTCAAGTTAGAGAAATAATATTAATTAAAAACACAACATTAGTATGTTGGAAAAAAAAAGAGTTTTCTATATTTAAAATAAGTTTTAACTTGATAAACTATTAAAAAATAATTATTAAAAACATAATAAAGAAATAAATAAAAATCAAAATACAAAAATACAAAAAATAAAAGAAATAATTAAGATAATAAATGCAAAAAATAATAAAGAAAAATAAAATGAAATTACCTCAATTGTGGTTTATGAACATGTCTCTATATATGGATTATGAGCCAAAGCTAAACAACAACCCGTAAAGAGAACAATAATAGAAAAGCTTTTACTGTAGCAACTTAGGCCCCAAGTATTATATTAGCTCCATGAATGATATAAGTGTGTCGATACCAACGTTATATATAACAAAACGGAAGATAGAAAGATCTTCGAACATCCGATGTGGGATTATTTTGTTTTAAGAAACATCTGAGCGATGTGGGGTTAGAGTTTAAACAATCATATAAATGTAGTGTACAAAACAACATCAATTTAATTTTATTTACCTTAAATTTTTATTTTAAAAATATGAGGCAACTAATACGTTGATGCTTGAAAATAATTCGTAATAAGTTTCAAAACATTATCCTCCAATGCTTTCATACATAAAGGATGTTAGCATGTGTAGTGGACCTATAGTAGACCGAGCGCTACCCGACCGAAGTTACCTTGGTCTGACCGGTTAGAAGCTGGAACAGGGCATACGGTCGGAAAGTTACACCGAGCAAACTGGGTTTCTACAGAGAGGTTGCACGCTAATGAGATTAATCCCGAGCACAGGATTTTCATCCTTATCTTTATCGTTCACAGTCTCATCAAAGCCCAAATACTTCTCCTAGATTCCCACGACTCTTGGTTAGATAAAAACAATATTGGATTAAGTCTATCATCTACGGGATTTATGGATATTATCTTATCATAACCTTTACAAATCCTACTTGAATTCTACCTCTTCAGAAGGCTCATCAGAACGGCCCACCACACACAGGTAATCCCCTATAAGAACCACCATGCTATAGGGGCTAAGGTACGTCTTCTCATCCCTAAGTTGACACTAGCACACACATTGTTGATTAAGGAGAACCTATAGTAATCTCTTGATTGGGATCACTCTTTGAGGCTCTTCCATAGTTTCAAGGTTGATCTTGGTTAAGGACACGACATTGGCGCCGTCTGTGGGGATTCAAATAACATATCATTCCCACCACCACCATGGTCACCACCAGAAGTCAAGTTGGTGATCTTCGTGATCGCATTGGCCGCACTCGCGGCAGACCCAGAAACGCTAACAACAATGATCCGCATCCGCAATTTGGGGGTGATTTGCGTGATATTCTCAACCAGAATCGTGAAAGTAACTTGCAACCACCACGCATGTCTCACTCTGGAGCAAGAAATAATCCGCAACCGCCGAACAATTCACATAGTCAGCCACCTCCAAATCGTAGCCAAAATCATAGTAGAAATCACGCCACCCATTCCCAAACGCCACAATCTCCTCACCCTAGAGCCGGGAGCAATCCACAACCCCTTCAAGTTTTACGAACTATACTACCCCCACCACCTCCTCCACCCCCTCCTACACCACCTCCTTCCACCCATGGTGATTCAAGTAGCACAGCCCCAACTACCCGTAATACAGGTAGAACCACTGGAACCCGAGCACACCATGGGAGAAATACCCAAAGGTCCGTAACTCCGCCTATCCCACCTAATCCCGACAATATAAGTACAACACCAAGAACCAGATTGAATCCAGGAAGAACGGCCTATGGAAACTCTCGTCACAGCCATTCCACCAGTAGGTCTTATGCAACATCTGCATCTGCTCGTGCTCGTGAACAGGAGATGATTAACATACTTAACAGGCAAACGGCTTTAATCGAGCAACAGGGACGTGCTATCGCCGACCTTCAACAACAAGCTATGGCGAGGATCGCTCAAAGCCAGCCAAATACCATACCACCACATAACCCAATGACACAAACCATGGATCCTCAGCCACTCCCGGTAATGCAACTTCCCCCACCACAAAATTTCCATCTAAATCCAGCCACAAGCCAAGGCCAAGATGATTTTCACCCGGGCCATCCTTTCACCCCATATATCATGGAATTTGAAACCCCACAAGGGTATTTGGGTCCATCCAACGTCTCACATTATAACGGCCTAACCGACCCGGTAGACCATATAGTCTCCTACGAGGGGGCAATGAATTATTATGGTGGGGGTGATCGGATGAAATGTCGAGCTTTTTCCATGACCCTAGAGCCCTCGGTACTAGGGTGGTATTCGTCCCTTCCTCAACATTCCACCAATTCTTGGGAGGATATGAAACGCGTATTTCTAAACAGATACACAGCCAGCTGCATCCAGCCCAAATCCGACCACACACTGGCTGCAGTCACACAAAAACAAGATGAACCATTGAAAGATTACTTGTCACGCTTCCATACAGAAGCTAGTTCCGTTCCCCGACTAGAACCAGGTGTGGCAGTGCTATTATTTACACAAGGTTTACAGCCGGGGGATATCCGAAAATCACTTATCAGGAAACCTCCAAAGGATATGGCCGAGCTGAGACAAAGGTCGAATAAATTCATCAACTTGGAGGAGTTCCACAAGGGCCAGAAATTCAGAGACGATAGACAACGAGCTGAACCTCAAGGTCAGAACAAGCAAAAACGTGACGAACGTTTTGCTGAAAGACAGGACAGGAATGATCGGGACCGAAGGATACCTCCGAGGAATAAATTTCAGAAATATACTCCTTTAACTGTTCCAAGGAGTCAAATCCTTCGGGAAACAATGCAGACTGACTTACGCTCTGCCCAAAGACCTCCGTCTTTAAGAAAGGGCGCACAGCGTGATAGGTCGAAATATTGTGACTTTCACAAAGGGTATGGGCATACGACCGACGAATGCATTTGGTTAAGAGATTTAATTGAGGAAATGATCAGAGATGGTAAGCTACAACAGTATATCAGAGACGCAGCGGCGCGGAGGGGTAGGAACAGATCTCATTCACTAGTAAAGCCCAAGCGTCAAAGAAGTAGGTCGCCAGATGATAGGAATGCAGGGAGACAAAGAACCAACCCTCCCTCGGTCATTGATACAAACCCAACGAACAACGAATTTTTAGTCAACAATATTGCCGGAGGGTTTGCCGGGGGAGGAGAGAAAAAGACCGACAGGAAGAAGTACATTAACCAAATTTTGGCCGTAAGTCAGAAGCCCATTTGCAAAACGTCAACAAAAAACGTTCCCATCATTTTCAATGATGACGATTTGGATGGAATCCTCCCAGGTCATAATGATCCCATGGTAATCATTGCCCTTATTGGTAATTACGAGGTAAAACGCATCTTTATCGATCAAGGGAGCTCGGCGGACATCATGTTTCTCCCTTTGTTCAAAGCTCTCAAGCTCAACGAATGCAATCTCACTCCGTTCGAAGGGGAATTGATCGGCTTTACGGGAGACACCATCGAGCCCAAAGGATACATCCAACTTCCTGTTACCCTCGGACAATAGCCTTTGGCCAGAACTGAGATAATCAAATTCTTAGTAGTTGACTGTCCAGCGGCCTACAACGCCATCCTTGGAAGAACTTCCTTGCAAGCATTTGGAGCAGTAGTGTCAACAGTTCATTTAGCTATGAAGTTCGTCGGTATAGATGACAAGGTGGTAACAGTCAAGGCCGAGCAGGAGGCAGCACAAAAGTGTTACAACGCTAGCTTGGGGAAAGTTAAGAACAAGGATCAGAACAACCTAGAAAGAATCTCCCTTGGCAAAGGTAACATTAACTTGGCGGATCTTGATGTGCGGGATGAATCCGACAGAAACAGATAGACTCCAAAGGGGCAGTGGGAGTTCCTAACATTGAGTGATGATCCCGTTAGACAACTAAAAATCGGCTCTGACCTCCCTGGGAGTGTTAAAGATGAATTGTCCGCTCTGTTGATCGCTAATAAGGATCTGTTCGCATGGACCTCGGCCGATATGCCGGGGATTGACCCCAATTTTATCTGTCACAAGTTGAGTATTCTTCCGGGAGCAAAACCAGTGGCACAACGTAAAAGAAAGGTTAGTGCTGAAAAGGTTGCAGCCATTGAGGAAAAAGTTGCCGAATTACTCCGAGCTGGCTTCATTCGGGAAATCGACTATACAGATTGGTTAGCTAACACCGTCTTGGTCAAAAAGCCCAACGGGACGTGGAGGATGTGTGTCGACTACACGGACTTGAACAAAGTCTGCCCAAAAGACCAATACCCACTTCCCGTCATTGACAAGCTCGTCGACAATTCGGCTAGTTACAAACTCCTTTCATTCATGGACGCTTACTCTGGTTACAACCAGATACCAATGTTCCCAGCCGACCAAGATAAAACCGTATTCATCACCGACAAGGCAACTTACTGTTACAATGTCATGCCTTTCGGATTGAAGAATGCGGGAGCTACTTATCAAAGAATGATGAACAAGGTTTTTCAAGGCATGATCGGTTCAAATATGGAGGTGTATATTGATGACATTATTGCAAAAATCAAACAGCAAGAAAACCATGCCCAAGACCTCAAGACAATACTGGACCGAGTAAAAAATACTCCATGAGATTAAATCCTGAAAAGTGTGTGTTCGGAGTCCCTGCCGGATCTTTTCTTGGTTTTATGCTAACCGAGAGGGGTATTGAAGCTAACCCAGATAAATGCAAAGCAATCCTCGGAATGAGAAGTCCAGCTAATCTCAAAGAAGTCCAACAGCTCACGGGCCGAGTGGCGGCTCTCTCAAGATTCCTGTCTCAAGCCGCTCGGAAAGCTCTGCCATGGTACCAGCTCCTTAGGAAAAATAAAGATTTCCTTTGGGATGACCACTGCGAGCAAGCTTTTGTTCAATTGAAAGAATACCTTTCCAGCCCACCAGTCCTTCACAGCCCTCTTTCTGGTGAAAATCTCATTCTACGAGATGATTCGGGAATAGAGGCCCCAATTTATTTTGTAAGCCGAGCTCTCCATGGATCTGAGTTGCGATATCAAAAACTCGAGAAAATTGCATACCGTTTGGTCATATCTGCTCGGAGACTGAGACAATACTTCCAAGCACATTGAATCGTGGTGAGAACAGCTCAACCTCTTAGACAGGTCCTTCACAAGCCCGACCTAGCCGACAGAATGGTTTCATGGTCAGTAGAATTATCTGAATTTGACATCACCTATGAACCGAGGAAGGCGATGAAGTCTCAAGCTCTCGCTGACTTTGTCACTGAATTCACCGATATTCCCTCCGATACTCCTCAGAATTTGTGGTCAGTTTATGTAGATGGTTCAAGCAACAGGAAAGGAGCCGGAGCCGGTGTCATCATCGAAAATCCTGAAGGACTTTGCATGGAGTACTCATTGAAGTTTGAGTTCCAAACTTCAAACAATCAGGCAGAATATGAGGCAGTCCTTGCGGGTCTCAAGATGGTTCATGAGTTTGGAGCGGAACGGGTATCAGTTTTCAGCGATTCACAACTAGTGGTTTCTCATATTAAGGGGCAATACTCGGCAAAGGAGCCCATCTTACAGAAGTATCTTGAGGAGGTGAAGCGAATTATCTCCAATTTCTCAGAGTTTGACATTTCCCATGTCCCGAGAGACTCAAATTCCCGGGCCGATATTTTATCTAAATTGGCAAGTACGAAAGGGTCGGAAAACAACAAGACGTTGATACAGGAAACCATTCCCCAACCAAGTGTCATTCTAGCAGTTTCATTATCTCAATCATGGATGGATCCGATTCTTACCTACTTGCAGCACGGTTTCGTTCCCCAAGATCAGACAGAGGCTCGGAAATTAGTTAAAAAGGCAGCTCAATACACGGTTCTTAATGGTGTTCTTTATAAGAGAGGGTTCGGTTCACCCATGCTCAGATGCGTCAATCCATATCAAGATGAAGAAATCCTTGAGGAGATCCACGATGGAGTTTGCAGCCATCATATGGGCGGAAAATCCCTAGCTCGGAAAATAATCCGGGCAGGTTACTTCTGGCCTACACTGCAAAAAGACGCCTTGGAGAACGCTAAGAAATGTGTTCAATGTCAGTTTCACAGTAATATTTACCAAAGACCTGCAGAAGAGCTACACTCTCTCGGAGCCCCTTGGCCTTTTTATCAATGGGGAATGGATATCATCGGCAAATTTCCTACTGCACCTGGACAACTTAAGTTTGCGGTAGCAGCCATTGTGTAACACCCGAAAATTTTAATCCCCGATTAAAGAAATGTTAATTATAATTTAATTATAATTAATGATTTTTATATTAATCCTTGATTAAAATGTGTATTCATGTAACTAGTTTATGTGTGTGAAATTATTTAATAAATATTATAATGCATAAAATAAATGTTTTGCATATTAGTCCCTGGGTTGGGACCTAGAAGCAATTATAGGAAAGGTTTTGGAGGGAAAGTAAATAAAATAATTATTTTTCAAAAATGGGGCAAAATACTCTAGTATTTCTCGAAAAACTCGAGTATTCTGGTCTGAGTTGCACGAGTTAGTGCGTTTGGTGAGTCACCATCAACGATTTCCTCTTCTTGCCACGAATACTCCCTCCCCAACACCTCAAAGCTTTCGTGTCGTTGTGCATGGAAGTCTTCTTTGCCTATTTAAGCTCATCAACACCATTAAGCTGAAGATTTTGATCAAACTTGCATTTGTTGATGAAGTTAGGGTTTCAGATTTGTTGCCTTTGATTCTTCTTCAATTCTGAGTGTTAAGATTTGAGTGATACACGAATACAAAGCTCACATCACGAGCTTTGTATAAACACCAAAATCGTGAGGATTGAGTGAGTGTATTGGGAGAATTGGAGCTTGGAAGTGAAGCTGTTGCTGGTCAAGTCATGGTCTAGAACTTACTTTGATCATTGATTCTGGTAAGCTCATGAATCCCTGAGTCTCAAATTCGGTTTCTTTAGTTAGTTGATGTTGCATAGAGTCTAGAAAATCTAATTTTCCCAATTTTATTCTCTGTTTCATGTGTGAACCAATTCCATTTTGGTGATGCACTCAAAATGCTCTGCGTGTGATGCCTGAAGTTGATCTGAGAGTTGTGGAGCCTTTTTCTTGTCAATCCTTTGTTGATTCACGTCTGAGAGGTAAGGGGAAGTAATTATATTCACTAGATAGAGAGTAAATTCCATTAATTGTGTTAGAGAGCCACCAAGAGGCTCTAAGGGCTTAGATTGAATAGGATCTTTGGTTTGGAGACCAAGCTTTGCTCTAAAACTATGTTGAGCAGGTTCTAAATCATGCATGCAAGCTTAAATGAACTTTATTTCATGAGAATAGTGCTTATTATGCAATTTGAGGTGTTGAGTTGTTAAAATGTGTATTTTATGTATGATTGATGGATCCTCTGTCAAATCTGTGTTTTGATATGAAAGGAATGTTGTAACATGTTCAAATGATGTTATGTTAACTCTGCTGATCCTTGGAATGGACTGGAAATGAGTAGAAATGAAATTGGTATGTTAAAACTAAGATTTCAGTGTATTCTGCTGTGAAACACTCGAGTAATAGCCAGGATACTCGAGTAAAACGCCTTTAAAACAATGCAAATGGAGCAAGAACACTCGAGTATCATGTCTAGCACTCGAGTATCGAGCATGACCTGAGGACAAGTTAAGGCTAACCACTCGAGTCATTCAAGGTCACTCGAGTAATCTGGAAATCAAGATGAACACTCGAGTAACCTATGAACTACTCGAGTAATTTATTGAATTTGAAACCCAAATCCTCAGAAAGTCATGAACACTCGAGTAACCCTAAGAACACTCGAGTAATCTGGAAAACTGGAAGAACACTCGAGTGTACTGAATTTTACTCGAGTAAATTGCCCAGAACCTGAAAAATACATTTTCAATTCTGACTCATTTAGTTAAGGAATTAATAACAATAATCCAAGGGATCTAGACATGAAGGAAATTGATTAATATGAGTATACCGTTTGATGACGGTCCTTTTGATAATGAAATAAGCCTAGGTGGCCTGTAAAGTATTTAATCAATTTCCTTTAAGTCTAAGAATAAAGTGCATTCATTCTGGAGTTTGGATGGTAGGACGTATATCATGTTTTTGTTAAACATGTGGAGGGCCTCTGGGAGTGCCAATACGCTTGCTTGATGACACGTCGTTGACGTGGTCGGCTTAGTGGATGCCAATGTGGTTATACCGTTTGGATGACGGACCATTTGGATGACGGGATATGCTCGGGTGGCATGGATTCCAAGCTTGTCGTGTACATTCTAGGTGAATGTACGAATTGTTGTATACCTAGGAATACAACGCACTGTTGAGTGCTGGGTTGTCAGGGATGGACGTCAGAGAGTGACATAGAATGATGGAGATAGGCTTGAGAGCTAAACTCATGCATCATGCCACTCATTTAAATTAATTATGATAAACGAAACAAGTGTGAGCATCCTATGTGCATTAACTAACTGCTAAGTGTTATATATGATTGTTACAAATTGATGCATATTTACATACTCATATTGCACAATTTATTCTCTGTTGATTATGTGTATAGAATTGCTTACCCCTATGCCCTTGTAGGTGATGTCTCGTTACATTGCTTGCATCGAGATCCGGCCACTTCCTAGTGGCATATGGATCTATGAGGACCATCGCGCGGTGTTCGAGGGGGAGGTAGAGATTACTTTCTACCACCCGAACCCGTTGATGCGATTCTGTCCTCGTAGGTTTAGGATTCCCATCATATACACTATGCACGTACCCCCGTTTTATACTTACCATGGACCACCTCCCATGCGACCAGCTCGCTCTTATCACAACTTTCATTTTCGACCTACCCGCTCTCACCCTTTTACCTCGAGAGTCGTCCGCGAGGAGACTCCCCCTTCTGATCCGAGGAGCCCAGTCAGGGTTTCACCATCACCTGACCCGGTACCCAGTGGTAGGGTACACTCTCCCTCGGATGAGATCGAGGAGGATCTGGTGGAGGACGAGAGTGGGAGCGAGCCTGTCGTGCATTCTAATGGGAGTGATTGGAGGGACGATGATCCCTAGGTATGTGCATAGGGTATGTGATGAGGATCAGAGGATCCGATGTGTGGATGCTATGGAGGAGATCTTGCTGCTGCTGTGTTGATGATGATGCTACTACCTTACTACTTTTGCTTCTTGGAGACTACTGCTATCACTACTACTACATCTGATGCTGCCAGATCTACGTGACCACCCTTAGAGTTATATTTTGGTTATGTATATATGTTGTAGATATACTTTTGGAGTACTCTAAGGTTTTGGTTACACTACTATGTAGATCTGTTTATGGACTTGTATATTTTGGAACTTGGAGACTCTAATGTTGGGCTATGTACTTATGACTTTCCTATATATAAAACCTATGTTTATATTCCTATCCATGGCATAGTCCGATAATTTTCGCTTACTCTAATTTAATCTATTTGAGAGTTCGGCTGTGAAAACTATTCGATGGTATCAGTTTTATCAAATAAAACAAGGGTAGCTTCAGTTATTTTCTATGATATAAATACGATTCCAAAAGACGAATGTTACCCAACTTTTGAAAAGGTTTTAGAAATCGCCGAATTCGATACAACTGTTTTGAAATGCTTTAGAGTTTATTCTCCAAGAATTCCAAGTGTTGATTTGTGCACCCGCTTTAAATAGAAAAATTTCACTTACATATTTTCTTAATACTCACAAGTCCATATATTATCCAATATAATAGCTTAAGTACTATATTATACTTGGGTAATTAAGAAGGGTGTCACACATTGACTACTTTACCAAGTGGATAGAAGCGGCACCGTTAGCAACAATCACTACGGCCCGTGTTCAATCTTTCTTTGTAAAGGAAATAATCTCTTGGTTTGGAGTGCCTCATGCCATAGTTACTGACAATGGGTCGCAATTTGCAGCCTCTCATTTTCAACAATTAGCAGCCGACCTGGGAATCACTCACTATTTCAGTTCCGTGGAGCACCCGCAAACAAATGGATTAGCCGAGGCCGCCAACAGAACCATTTTGGACGATATTAAAAAGAAACTTGGCAACGCAGCTGGCACTTGGGCGGATAAACTTCCGAGCGTTCTATGGTCACACAGGACAACTGTACACTCCTCAACAGGTGAGACCCCTTTTCGTTTGACATACGGCTGTGACGCAGTCATTCTGATCGAAAAGCGAATCCCCACCTTTAGGATGCTTGAACGTCCTTCAGAGACCAACGACCATATGCTCAGCGAAGAACTTACTTTACTTGAGGAAATTCGAAAGAATGATGTAACAGCCCGATTTTCGTAAACCAAGTATTTACTTAAAGTCGCAAAAATTGAGGCCATATTTTTTTTAACATATTGTTGAAAAGTCCTTGTCATATTTAAAAGTCCTTTTCTTGAAAATCGAGTTGTTACCAAAACAATCCTTTTCATAAAACCTTCCTTTCGTAAAGTAATTTAGTTTCATTAACATTAATACTCATAACGGATTTCAAAAGTTACATTGGCCTTCCTTCCAAAGTGAAATACTTTTACAAAACATGGGTTACATTTGGCTGTATTACATAAGTGGCACGTTGCTTGGTAATCCTTGACTCAAAACACATATCGTAACTTAAACTAACTTTACTACTATCGTTTCCGCTGCACTACTCTGATGAAGACATCCGTATGAAGCTTCCCTTTTCTTCTTGAGCCCTTTCTTCACTCCCGAAGTGAAGTCACCTCGCTAGGCCCAGCTCCATTGCCTTTAGAGTGATGAACTCCTCATGATGCTCCGTCTGCCCATTGCGATATCAGCAGTACCAATATAACAATGAACAGGAGAGAGTAAGCGATCCGAACGACGCATCGTCGACGGCGTGGAATTACGATAGGCAAGATAGAAGGACCATACAAACATACAACACACAACATACATACCACACAATAACCAAACATATCATTATTATCCTCATTGTTACTATCATTATAGTTCTTGTTTTACCAAGTTTATATGCATTCTTTCTTTCCCAACTGTTTTCTCAATCTCTTTTCAATTTTCATTATCATGTCTTGTCAAATCATAACCTTCGATGACTGGGGAGAAATCATAATGTCATCGAGGTGCCCTCTTTTGTACAATCGTCTCACACGTCTACATCTCCTCGGTCATCCACCCAGCCTAGTCGGAAGCAAACAGGAGTACAGGACCTTTATCGTGCGGGCACGACAGCTGTCAACACAAATGGTCCCAAACCAGGAGGACTCAGCCTCAATAATATCAATAAACATGGCACACTGCCTGGCAGTGGCAAACAAATGCCCCACTCCAGTCCCTCTCACTGTTCTCGATTTGCAATCTAGGGGGCGACAATATGTTTCTAGTGGGCCCGCAGAACTTACCACGGCATTAGACCCAGTCCCCACCACGTTAGTGCGCCACTTGTGGAGTTCGTTCTGCCTAGAAACATACTCTAGACTTCTTGACGTTTCACTGTCATTGTCCTCCCCTAATGCAATCTCGTCCTAAGTATCCGTAGATACCTTTCGTTTCTTCCTCTCCACTACTTCGCACTCTCATACCTCACCGCGCATGTCTTTTAAGTCTTTTATCTTTTTAATTATCCTAAGGTCGGCCCATCCTTCGTGCAACCCTTCAATGAGTCCCGACCACTAACTTGGCACGATTTTTCTCTCATCAAATCTCTCATAGCACAGAGCTGGGATCACATCACACTCTCAAGTTTCATTTCTCAGACTCTCTCAATGATCTCCATTTCCCCCAATCATCTCAATTCAAAATCTCACCTCAAAATAATATTTTCAAAAACTATATCAAAACAACACTTATGAACTTTCACAAAATATTCTTTCATAAACTCTTTCATAAAATCTCTTCTCGTAACTTTTCTCAAAGTCTCTTTTCACAAACTCCCTCAACATCTTATTTCCAAAACATCCTTTTCCAAAAAGGATCTGGTTTTCACCAAGTTTCTAAAAATCTCTTTTACAAAAACCTTTTTGAAAATTTCTTTTCGCAAACCTTTTTCATGAATCTTCTCAAATTTTTTTTTAAAAAGTCTTTTCCAGAAACTTCTTTTCTAAAATCCTTTCTAAAATATTTCTCTTCACAAACCCCTTTCAAGATCTCCTTTCAAAAACCTTTTCGAAAACTGCTTTTCAAAAACCCTTTTTCAAGACTCACAACTTTGCTGAGCGCTAATGGAGGAGCAAGCTCAACTCAACACTAGCCCCAGACTAAAACCAAAAACAAAAGGAGCCCAGCTCCGCTCAATTCATAGCTTATTCCATATTCACATCACTCTCCCCAACTCTGGCTCGAACTCATCACTATCATTCACTTTTACCCAATCTCAACTCTTTCTCTTTCTGATCCATCCCATCTCTTTATTTCTTATTAAATTTTCATTTACTTATTCAGGACGTAACAAACGTCCATCAGCACAATACTCATACTATTCAACAACAATTAATATCATAATCAAAGCGGTAAACTTAACATGCTATCAATCACACAAACATCACACAACAGCAATGTGATCATCGTCACCTTCGCATAAGTGGCCACACAACACAAACAATTGCCACTTATGCTACTGACTCCGACCACTAAGTTCCGATCTTTGAGATGATATGGAACGTCCTAATAAAATCACCTAAACACCACAATGTCTTAGGATAGCTTCTCTATCACCTGAGGTCCAGCAATTTAAATGCGTACCATCTCCTCTGATCCTTGTGGCTGCCTGCTGCCCCAATCCCTTGTCTTTCAAATTCCTCGTACTAAATAAAATATGCTCACATTATTAATTTGTATTATGAAAATCTTTTCCACAACTTAGGCACTTCTCATTTCCGTTGGAAAATCTAAAACATAACTGGTTTCCCTTAAACCATTTTAACATTTTTCTAATGCTTTAAGTATTTTAAAATCATTTGAACACATTTTCAAAGTTTAAGAAACAATTATAAATAATTCTGGACAGCACAAATTACTTCACAAAAATCATTTTGATAAAACCCCGAAAACATTCTAAAAACACTTTTTACTTTGAATAACTCTTTAATTCAAAATCAACACGTTAAAACTCAAGTTTTCACCATAAGCAAACTTTGGATAGCCATAAACATAATTTAGAAACCTCAAATGAATCAAATGAAATTTTCTTGAAACCAAATTATTTCAAACCAATTACGCACTCACATATTTTTCAAACATAAGCTTGCACACAACCACAACAAC
Organism: Crotalaria pallida; assembly: GCA_037953625.1. Classification (NCBI taxonomy): domain Eukaryota; kingdom Viridiplantae; phylum Streptophyta; class Magnoliopsida; order Fabales; family Fabaceae; genus Crotalaria; species Crotalaria pallida. Next base: position 32,085,469 of record CM075651.1, on the reverse strand, counting down.
ACTTAAATAAATTAAGTTATATAAGCAATCGACCAATTATGTAGATTAATCAAACATTTATTCACTTAATTATTTTCTACACATTTTCATTTTTGTAAAACAAAAACACATAGATATGCACATACTTCACAAACCGAATGCACACACGTACTTTCAATTATACACAAAGCTCTTTCTAAAACCTTTTAATTCATTCATTTCCCTTAGCTTTCAAAGAAAAACAATTAGAAATTAAATATTCTCAACACAATTTCAAGCAACTTAGGTTAGCATGATCTCGCAAAACATACTTATTACTTTTGTGTCATTTCATGAAAAGAACTCCAGTCTAGCTAGCATGTAGAGCCGAATCTTACTTGGACAAAACAAAGTTTTTGGTTCATTTCTCCACATGCACAAACACAAGATTCTTAAATCAAAATGAATTAATCATGCATGCCTCTCTTATGAAGATTAGAACATGATTTCTTTAATTTCTAAGCCTAGACCGAATATTACATCACCAAAATCAAGATTTACTTCAAATCTCTCTCATGCAAGAACACACGACATGAATCAAGTGAGAAACTCTTTTCCAAAACTTGTTTTTCTTGGTTTCTTTGAAAAACCGAAATGATCTCTAAGAAGGATCAAATCTTTTTCAAAGACCAGTTAAAGATTTAGAATCAAGATTAAGACTTTATCGAGATCAAGTTAGAATCAAGCACTTTCAACCACTCATACTAACTTTTCTAATCATGAAATTAACATGCAATGACTTAAATTAAATTAAAAGCATCAAGACTCCTAGATTTAGTCAAGGCCGAATCACTTGGCTCTTGATCTAGGGTTTTACAAGTTCATTTATTCTTAAAGTTTCAAGATCAAAGTTCAATTAACACATGCATGAACTCAATTCATCACAATCAACATGTATGTACTTATACCATGTAGATCAAGTCATAACATCAACATATTAGCACAAATCAAAGACAAAAATCATTGTAAGTGGAAAGGGGTCAAAACCGAGGCATATTTGGAGAAATCAAGGAAGCTTTTGTTTCAAAAAATCATTTACAAAACTTAAAACAAAATCAAGATCAAAACAAAATTCAAAGATCAATTTAAGAATCAAAGATCAACATCATAAACCAACATGCAAGACCAAAAATTAAAATAAAGTTTGATCAAACATTGGTTAAGCACATAAACATCTTATAGTCCACGGTTTCAAGCATCAAAATCAAACATGCAAAAGATCTACTTCAAACTTACAAGGATCATGAACAAAACTTTTAGATCTAGGAGATTTAACTCGAAAACATAGAGATCTACCATGAAGATTACCAACCAAGTTTTAGATCTCACATTCACTCATCAAATAAACTTCTAAACACATCATGGCTCACGGTTTTGAAAAGGAAAATTTAACATGCAAAGAAGTTTTACATCAATCTTCACAAAATCTCATCAAGTCTTTAGATCTTTAGGATTTTATTTGAAAAACTTTTAGAATCTTACATGAAAAATGAAAACCTTAAACGAGTTATAGAGTCCTTTGATTTGAAGTTTACATGTTATTTTTCGTTTAAAAGTCCAAGATCAAACATGAACAAACTTAGAAAATTTACATGCAAAGAAGAAAAGAAAGGAAGATTACAAGATCAAAGAAAACTAAGTTATCACAATTTCACTCACAACTCGAGCTACCCACCAAGGAAAGGTTGATCTCCTAGCTTTTGGATCTTGAATCTTCAAGAAAAACTCTAGGTTTTTGGCTTAATTCCCTTCTCCCCTTCTCTTCTATAGTTCACGGCCTCCCTCTATTTTCTATGTGTTGAGAACTTTGATATTTTCTCTCAACAAAGGTGTTTGGAAGATGAATGGAAATGAGAGAAAATGAATGAGAAAGTGGGTGAAAGAACTAAGGGTGGTGGCTTATATAATCAACTCATGTTCTTCCTCTTTTAACCTTGTGGGTTTCGGCCATGTGTGTGGGTGGGAGGGGTAATTTTGGCTCTTCAAGGTTTTGCATGGGTGGAGATTATCATCTCTTAAGGGAACAAGGAGGAGTAGATTAAGGAACTAAGTTTCCTTGGGCCTAAAGACTCTTTTGCTTCTAGTTAGGTTTTTTCCATGTACCTAGTTTGGTCATGGTTAGGACTCATTCTATTTGGTTCCTTGTCTAATATTGAGGAGAATTCTAGGCTTTCTTATAGGCATACACGACACACACCTATTTACATGCATACACCCCCTCACTTACACGTATCACTCACACACACATATGCATACTCCTACCATATTAACACATACATTCATGCATCATACACACATTCATATGCACATATCAATCATACTTATATTCATGTATACACACGTTACACATATATATATGCATTCATCACCATATTCATTCATTAATTAAATTTTGCACAATTCTATGCATACCTACATATAAGACCGTATATACATGCTCATACACACACATAGAAAATAAATCATATAAGAATTATAAGGTCACCAAAACACCAAGCGCATATTTTTAGAAGTCAAAACACCTTTTTCATCAAATAGTTTCTTGTGGAAAAATTCACCATTTCTATGAAATAATTTTAAGCACATAATCATTTCCAAAAACTTAGCTTTAAAATTCATCTCATTATTTCATGAAAATCATTCTTCAAAATCTTTTACCATCTTGAAAACGTGAAACAAGAAATTTATTTAAGGAAAATATTCTTTCAAAAACATTTTTCTCAAAATAAATCTCTTTAATATTTTAAATTAATACGAGGAATTTGCGGGGTGTTACAAATGATGCAGCTCATGAAAGGAAAGTAAAGGAACGGCAAGCACGAGAGTACAACAAGAAGGTTCGACCATGAAGTTTTGAAGTTGGTGACTTGGTCCTTCGCCGAGCGGATATCGGCAAAGGAAATGCTGGAGTTGGAAAGCTGAAGCCAAAATGGGAAGGTCCATACCGAGTGAAGGCTAAATCTGGAACTGGCGCTTACAAATTGGAAACTCTCTCGGGCACAGAAATCAATAATAGCTGGAACGTGGCCAAACTCAGAGCTTATTACAGCTAAGCTCTTATTTTATTTTATCTCTGTTTTCAGATAGTATTAGTCTATTGCTCAGATTTGTTTAGGTTGAATAACGAAGGACAACATCCTTCTTAGATTCTAGATAAATTGTTAGGAAATTAGCTGATGAGCAGTTTCATCTTTGTATTTTCTTATCAATAAAATACATCCATTTCTTCTTTAAGATTCTCTTATTTATCAACATTGTGAAACAACATACGACTCATTTGGTTCGGCTAGCCACCGAGCGAAATCGAGATATAGCTCTTTACGAGAGTTCAACAACGTATTCATAGAACGCCCGAATTCAGGAAATTACTTTCCTTGTTTCGCGGTCCGAGGGTCCCGCTTCGGCTAAAGTCGACGATCCGAGTTCTACTCACAATTAATTATATATATAAATAAAGTGTTTCTCCTTCCAACGATTACGATAAGTCTTTCTAAGAATTTTCGCTCGGAGAATAGCATTGGACTCGTGACGAACGAAACCAAAAACAACGCCAATACATCAGGCAATAACATGATTTGCATACACAGCAAATTAATTTGAAATCAGTTCTAGAAGAGTTAATGAAACTTGTTCAAAGCAACCATGAATAAAACGCTCGAACACAACGAGCAGCAAAAAAAAAAGAATCTTGCATACGAACAGAAAAAATAAAAACCAACCACCAAACCTAGCAAGATCATTCCTCAACATCAGACAAGACAATATATTTACCATCAAATTCAGGAGCTTCTGTCAGATCAACAAGGGGATTGGGAAGATCCTCTGCTTGCAAATCAACTTCAGTTTTGGTTTCAAGGTCGATCAGCTTCCCATTTTCGACGTTGTGAAAGGGATGAGCTCCGACCACCCTGAACTCAGTTTCAGGGTTCAGAATTTGAATTTGCTTGATTGTTGAAACGAAAGAATCATCAACACCCTTGCTCCAATTGTAAAAGTTGGTCGCTGCCGTTTTCTTGTGAAGAAGAGCTTTTTCCTTTAATTTCCAAACAGTAATAGCAGATTTGTCCACTTCAGATTTCAGCTCATCAACCATCTGACGACTCTCCTGCAGCTCCTTCTTCAGTGCCTCCTCAACTTCATTCATCTTATCTTCTGCAGCTTTCTGAGAAACCCTCAAAGTATCTCGCTCCTTGATTAGCTCGGCCTTGTCAGCCCTTAGATTTTCTAGTTCGTTTTTCACTCGAACAAGCTCATCTGACAAGCTGGCTTCTTGAGCGGCCTGCAGCTCACGTGCCTCTTTTTGTTCGATATTTAGGCCGGTGAACAGGTCCCCCGATTGCTGGGCCAAAAAATAAGTCAGATTGGCACTTCGGAGCAAATACTTTGTCAAAGTCATGTTGCAGCGTGACCACTCGTCGGCACTAAGGTTTCCAAACCGAGGATAGTCAGATTCCGGACAAATGAACTTGGGAAACTTTTCATCTAAATCACGGTCCCAAATTGACGCTTCTGATGGAGTCGCAGTTGAAGTTGGGGCAGTAGGAGCTTTGGAACTTGTCTCCTCTGCCCTGACATTTGTCCCGTTGGTCACTTTTTCTTTTCACTTGTCTAACCGACGGTGACGAGTCTGTTGCTGAGGAGGAGAGGTGATTTGAACTTGGCCGCTCGGGGCCGGTGAAACCGTACTAGCAGTAACAACCACATTGGAAGCTGGCCGAGGAGATGCCTCAACTGGAGAAGCAGAGGGTGCAGAAGTACTTAAACTGGGAGTGCTTAGGTTGGAAGACCCTGAAGCCACGCTTGTAGCAGGAGTTTTTCTTTTCTTCCCCTTTTGAAGCAGGGCAGCCATGCGAGAGGCCATTTTATCTGCAAAGAAAACGAAATGACGTTAGATCTGAATAAACCACAAGTATGATAGCAGAAAGAAAACAGTTTACCAAGCTCAGCTTTGACATCTGATGAGGGGATATCCACTATATCCCTCGTCTCAATCATTCAATTGGTGCCTAGGTAACCCTCAACCGCTCGGCATACATCCTTCTCATCTTCGGCAAGCTCTTTCCATTCCGACCCGTATGAAGCGATTCTCCGATTGAAAAAATTTGCACTCCACTGAAGAGGAAACCGAGGGATTGGTCGATTTTCACCAGTTCGTGTGAACCAACAGCCATCGTTACCAACAAAGTTATATTTAAAAAAGAAAGGCTTGAACCCTTTCCAAGACTCAGAGTACTTAGTAAAAAGAGCGTATCCATTACGTGGCTTCAAAGACACCCAAGGTCGTTTTGTAGACCCTTTTTCAAAAGCATTGCACTGCGGAGCAAACAGATAGAAGAAAACAGGAATAGTACAAGACCAATTCATCGCAGAACAGACCTGTTGAAAGCCTCTAACAAATGCCCAAGCGTTCGGGTGCAGTTGAGAAGGGGCTATTTTCAGTGTACTCAAAACATCTATTTCAAAGTTACTAAAAGGCATTCTAACCCCTAGGCGAGTAATCACTTCCTCATAAAAGTAAAAACCAGTGCTACCCTCAGGGATTTGAGAGCAGACTCTTTCGTTCGGACCCACAGGACTTATGGTATATAAATTCCCAGCATTATCACCAGGACAAGGCAGAATTATGGCTCTAGTTTGCTCTAAAGATTACTCCGTTGAGAGCTCGGATTGGGTTCCAACAACCTCTCGGTCAACCCAATCGTACCGAGCAGCATCTGGTGGAATTGGGTAGAGTTCAGGATTGGTAACACACTTTCTCTTCATACCTGAGGAAAAGGGGGCACACGCGGGGTCAGAAGCATTAAAACTTGATTATTTTGGATCAAACACTTATGAATACGGTCGGTTGGGGAACACCTCCCTTTCTGGGCAGAATTTCCCCAAACCAACTAAAATACCGAATACCTCTCTGTTGCCTCCTTAACCTCCTCTGTTCTACTCTCTCAGCAATCCTATAATGAATCACACTCTGTCTGAATTCTTTCAAAGTCTGAGGAAAATGCATTGCTATCGGTTTAACGCAAATATCTGGGTTCTCGGCCTCGTGTGTTCTTGGTACATCAGAGTTTACAGAATCCTCACTCATGTTTAACACAACTTCGGTACAAACCCTAAGAGATTAAGTACAGCAAAACATAAAACAAACCTAAGATACACTACGGCGATCACTCAACAAACGACGAAAAGGGTCAAAGAACTTCAAAAGACAAGGGGTTATACTCATGAACAGTGATGGGGTTTTATCGAACCCTAGATTTCTTTGAAAATCAAGAAAAAAGGGGAGCAGGGACAGTGATAGTACGCAATAAAGGAAATTCTAAACACAGTATCATGACAGAAGACAGAAACAATCGCATGCAAAGAATCTTGAAACAATATGAAGAAAGAAAAAACAATCAGACGATGAAAGAAGTGTCTGTTACCTGTTTGATGATGAATAGCCAAAGAATTAAAGAAAATATGAAGACCACAGAGATGTGAGCAGACTTAATACAAGGAAGAAGGCTGAAACAATGGCAAGAATTCCTTTGATAATTTCTGATTGTGATCAAACCCCTGAAAAAGCGATGTAAGAAGGAGAGAGAGAAGGACTTGAGGAGTTTTTTATTTTTGAATATTAAGAGAAATGATCTGCGAGAAACCGCTCCCCAAAATTCGTTTTAGTGGTTCCCTCCACTATCTCAAGGTTTTGGGCCGAATCAATAAAGGCCCATTGATGTTGAAGTTGAATACGTGGCGCTCCCTGCAAATTTGAAATCATAACGTTTCGTTTCCCGGTAATGGAAAGGACAGGTGGAAGCGTGAATGGAACTGAAAGGTAGATTCTGTGTCAATGAAGCGACAGCCCTATTAGAAGTACTCGGACGGTCGAATCTCACCTCCCGCCAACAAAGATCGATCGGTCAAAACAGTTTGTTCATCTCATCAACTCGGCAGGGCTCAAATCACCCCACCGAGCTTGGGGGCTTATGTAGTGGACCTATAGTAGACCGAGCACTACCCGACCGAAGTTACCTTGGTATGATCGGTTAGAAGCTGGAACAGGGCATACGGTCGGAAAGTTACACCGAGCAAACTGGGTTTCTACAGAGAGGTTGCACGCTAATGAGATTAATCTCGAGCACAGGATTTTCATCCTTATCTTTATCGTTCACAGTCTCATCAAAGCCCAAATACTTCTCCTAGATTCCCACGACTCTTGGTTAGATAAAAAAAAATATTGGATTAAGTCTATCATCTACAGGATTTATGGATATGATCTTATCATAACCTTTACAAATCCTACTTGAATTCTACCTCTTCAGAAGGCTCATCAGAACGGCCCACCACACACAGGTAATCCCCTATAAGAACCACCATGCTATAGGGGCTAAGGTACGTCTTCTCATCCCTAAGTTGACACTAGCACACACATTGTTGATTAGGGAGAACCTGTTTATCCCAACTGGATATACAGAAATCCTAAAAGTCCTATAGTAATCTCTTGATTGGGATCACTCTTTGAGGCTCTTCCATAGTTTCAAGGTTGATCTTGGTTAAGGACACGACAGCATGTAGGTTGATGCACTGGTTAATTGATTATCTGAAGTGCATACCGATTACTTGATATATAATGAAAGAAAATTCAATCCTTAGTGGATGAATACTTGAGAGCTTAAAGGTTCAAAAGAAATGAGATGCTTTATATTGATGATAGGGTGTCAATATTTAATGACTAATAAACAAGACACATAATCTTCAAAGACCTAATCATTCTCAAGTCAAGAGGACATTTTCTATGTAGTTAAAGATTCATCTTTGATAGTAGTGTTTTTGTATGATTTTAACAATGGAGTTAGTTCTTTGGGGTAGCTAAATTTCGTTGTGCGATATAAATATCTGAAATAGTTTGTAACTAGTACTCTTATCGAAAATAATGGATATTGTGGGTGTGGAGTAATGGGAACATATTGACGTCAACTTTGTATGACTGCAAAATTTGTGGAGATTTAATAAAGTTTAAGGAGACTATTTAATTAGCCATGTACTGGAACCACCTTCCCAACTTAATTAAAGAAAAAAGAGGATGTTCGTGTACCATGGTTCACTCTGATCTAGTGATTACTTAAGGGTAAAGATGAATGCAACACGAGCTTCAAAGATTGAGGAGCATGTGTCTAGGTGTGGAAAACAACTAATGAATTAGCGGATTTATATTATACCCTAAGACATACTATAACAAGCATAGTTGAGCTTTTGCAAGCATTGAAAGTTTAACATCAGGATTAACTAACGAGAATCCTAAACGTTTAGCTTTGTATGAATCAAATCAATCAAGATGAATTTCATTAAAAGGGAAAGGACAGGTAACTACAATAAATATTTTAAGGACAAAGAATTAAGGAGCTTGTGATAAAGTGTTGGGATTTTATAGTTCAACTTGAATATAGCCAAGTAAAAAGGACAAAGAATTGGGATTATAGAGGATTGAAATGAGTGTATATGTGTGCATATGATGCTAAATTAAGTTTCACATCCTTATAAATAAAAATCATTTTGTCTTAGGTCCTTATAAGTCCTTTTTTATTTTTATTTTTTTGTAAGCAAACAATTTTTTTGATGATCAGGTCGGGTCCTCACAACTTCAAAACATTTGTTAGAGGTCCCTATAAAAGAAAAACGAATTACTTATGTGATTTAATTTAGTTTCACTACTAGAGTCATTTAGACAGTTTGGCATGTTTGAGAGATTTGAGTCATTTTATTTTTTGATGAACTAAAGTTTAGGGGAGTTGAGTTTCGGGGGCTTACCCGAGTTAGGGCATGCCTCACAGCTCAAAGACGGCTTACAAAGGTACATACAGATTACCCACCAACATCGTCCTCATTTCGGTAGGATTCGAACCTTGGGATCTCTCTCAACTCCAAGATTAATCCTTACCAATTGAGCCAACAGTTATTCGTTGAAGCCCAATCATCTAAAAATCATTTTCTAGAACACTTACTCTAAATGTCCTAATTAATGGGTCTCAAAAGTAAACCCATAAATTTGCATAGCATTCTTTTTTTGTTAACAAAGAAAATTTTTTTATTAAAGAGTACCATAGGTACTAAAAAGGCAGATAATACAATGTTGGCATTGCTTGATAAAAATCCAAGGAATTAACACCAAAACCCAGTGTAAGAAAACCTAGCACTTGAGAATTTTGGCTATTGAACAAAAAATGTAAAGTTTTTTTTTGGAGTTTCCTCCAAATAAGTAATGTCACCATCACAAATAAACTTGTTTCGTTTTTTCCATTGTCCACAGAATAATAAGCCATATATCAATCCATGTATGTGTTGGTTTCTTCTCAAGTTTTACCATATATACTTGGATGAGACAATAGGTTAGCTTTTCCTTCCGAATGAATAACAAAATTAAGTTCGAATAATTTGTAACAACACTACCATGCCTAGTATGAGAACATGCATATGAAGAATAGATCATCGGTTGATTCCTCCTCACACATTGCCATTGCTTCATATAATGCATCTCCTTAAATTGGTTCTAGTAGGTATTCTGTAACATCCCTACTTAATATAAAAGTAATAAGTAATTGAAAATAGAAATTTTTATTTCATCTTCTATATATGTAAAAGTTTTTATTACAATTTTCAAAAATGTCAAGAATTTACATCATGAGATGCAATAATAATTGATTATAGTTCTTTCTCCTTTCGATCTTCATTCTTGTGAAACTCACGTTCCTCCCTTGTCCAAGCTTTCCCTAAAATGTTAAACCACAAGAGTGAGACATTTCCACATGATTTAAGCATAAGGACTAAAGGAAATCTATAATAAAAACTAGGAAAATATATGAATTTCATATTCATATGATGCATATAATTTCAGCATATTTTCTTAGTACAGGCAAGTTATCGGTTTAAAGAAATGAATAATTAATCACTAGTAATATAACATTCCCCTTTTTGTTTCTTATTTCTATGTTCCTTTCAATAATGAGGAACTTACGTATGAATTGAATTTGATATTAAAAGTTACTAAGGAAAGTTAGTGATAGTATGTATCTTGTATTATCCTTAACTGGTTATTAGAATTAAATTTATATGATTTTTATAAAATGATTTTGGCTATTTTTAATCCCATTCTTTTAACCCAAAATCTGAGAAAAACTAACCTAAATTATTTTGTGAGAAATATTAATCACATACTTGGGTAATTTAATGCCTTAATATTTACTTTGGAAATCATACAAAAAGGTTATGGCTTATCTTTCCTTGATAAGGGTTATGCTAGGTTGCATGCATGCATGGTGATTGGGTGAAAATAGGTTGGTAAGGTTATCGATTTCTTGTTCGTTGAACATGAGGAGGGTACTCTGGGAGTACCAAATGGTTGCAGCTTGCTCGATGACACAATTCTGGGTAATAGAATGTGGCCAACATGGTTGAATGCTGTTGATGTGGTTATTACGTCTTCGCGGCATGACGTACAGTCTGGGAGTGGCATTATATATCACGTTCCGAGCAAGATTTGTTATACGTTCTGGGAGTGTATTATTGTGCTATGGGAGTACACTGATGCTCGAATGGACGTCTGAGAATGATTAGTATTAGAGATCTCAGATTGTGAGATAGAAAGCATGCATCATGCCACTTACATTGGAAATTAAATAATGGTAGTAAAAAGGGCGTGATCAATTGTTGATGCATTTCTATCTGCTATTTGATTTAGTGTGATTGTATCTCTTTTATGCTCATTTGATTATGTAAATGTGTTATGCTTACTCTCGTTCCCTTGTTAGGTGATGGCTTGATATCTAGCCTGCATCGAGATCAGACCCATCCCTAGCGGTATTTGGATTTTCGAGGAGCACAAGGCTACTTTCAAGGGTGAGGTGGAGGTAACCCTCTATCACCCTAACCCCTTAGCCCATGTTCGTCCTCGTAGGTTTAGGATTTCTATCATATACACTATGCATATGCCCCCATTTTACATTTATCATGGACCATCCATGGCTCGACCTGCTCGTAGATTTTAAAGCTTTCGTTTTCGTACCGCTACTCAGTCTCGTCCATCTGCCTCTAGATTCTTTAATGGTGAGGAGACTCCTTCCCCTAGTCCGATGAGTCCTGCTAGGGCTGCACCTGCTGCAGACCCTTACCCAGTGGTCGGGTACCTACCCCGTCGGACGAGGTGGAGGAGGATCCTGTAGAGGATGAGAGCGGAGAGGAGTCAATCGAGCATTCTCCTAAGAGCCAAGGAGGAGTGAGTGACCCATAGGTATGGGCATAGTGTAGATGGTACGAGTTCTGGACCATCTTTGTAGCTACTGTGGACCCATTGGAGGATTTTTCTGTCGAGGACCAGTGACATGCTCTGGACATCTTTATTTTTGACTTGTTTATATTGTATATACTTTTGAGATGTTTCAGAGTAAAGGTTTTTCAGTTGTCTTTATATTATCTATACTTTTGGACTTGTATCATCGGACTCTTTTTAGTTTTACTTGATGTCGATGATGTACTGGATCAGTTATGATGTACCTAACTTTCATATATATATATATGTACAAATGATCCAGTGATTTATTCAATTTATTTCCAGGCACTCTGATGTTCTACAAATGAATTCGGTATCGGTTTCTAATTTATACTAAGGACTTCTTTTGAGATAATACTACGTTAAGCTTTAAATTGATCATCAAAGAAATCCCTATTTTTTAGAAATTTTTATCTCAACGATGTTCTTATTAATTTTTAATCTAAACGTTTCGAGACGGTGATGGTTACTTAAGAATTTTATATTCTAAATTTTTGCTAACTATCAAGTCCAAAATATTTTCCAACTGCTTATTTTAGTAAGAAAACAAAGGAAGAGAATTTGGGTGTCGCAACTGTGACTAGTAACAAAGCCATAGGATAAAATATATGATTTCAATTCTTCATGCCAAGCTCCAGGGGCTTGTCGTAGACCATAGATTGCCTTTTGTAGCTTACACACATGATTGGGATAGTGAGGGTGAACAAATCCCGGAGGCTGTTTCATGTAAACATCTTCAGATAAATGACCTTGCAAAAAGGCATTGTTGACATCTAGTTGATGCATTTGCCAATTGTGTGCCATGTTTGCTGTAAGAATGGCCTTAATTGTTTGTGCTTTGACTACAAGAGAAAAGGTCTATATTCCTGGACTTTGTGTGAATCCTTTCGCTACCAGTCGAGCCTTGTGACGAGATATAGTGCCATCTGGATTCCTTTTTATGTGAAATAGCCATTTGCACCCAACAATATTATGATTTTGAGGTTGTTCAACCAATGTTCAAGTGCCATTTTCATAAGACCATCAAACTCTTCAGATAGAGCAACACGCCAACAGGAATGCTTCATTGCCTCAGTCAGACAAGATGGTTCAACACTCTGAATGAGAGGATGTTTGGTGGCACTGAGAGCTTTCTAGGTTTTAAAGATATTATTTTGTGATCTTGTGGTCATGGGGTGTATACGGGTTATGGGTGCAGGAGATGGAGAGTCAGAAATGTTATCTGAAGGAGATGCATTAACGGTTGTGGACTCTACTACAGTAACACCAGGCACCTGATGATCTATAGGGTCAACATTTTGTGGTGAAGGAGCATATATGGGAGGTGGTGTAACACCCCGTCTGAATACCTCACATTTGTTTTAATTGTTAAAGTAATCGATTTGAGAAAATGTTTTCAAAGGGTATTTTTTTTTGGTAGAAGAAAAAATCTTATTACCACATGCGAAAGAGTACATCATGAAACTCATAGTATAAATAACCTTCCACCTTCTAGGAAGGGTTCAGATTAAGAAACTATGACCAAGAACTACCTAATTTAAGGCTACCTTCTAGGAAGGGTTCCTTAAATCAGAGAATTACAACTCATTACAAATTCTTTCTACCAAGGATCTGTTAGGCCACCTCCTAAAATTCTTATTACATAAAACAACTCTATTAGCCACTTCCTTCCTAATTAATCTAAACATGTGAATAGGGGAACTACTTTCATTACCAAAAGTCCTTTTGTTTCTCTCCTGCCACGTGTAGTAAATCACAGCCTCCACCATTGTCCAGATGATGGACCGATTCCATTTCACACCAGCAGCATGCAAGACCCAGCGATTCCACCGTCCCAGCGATTCCATTTCAAAGGGTATTTTGTAAAAGTATTTCTTGAATTAAATTTATTTTGTGATTTCAAATGATAAAGGGTTTTAAGGAAAATGATTTTTGTGGGAAAACCTTATGAATTTGGATTGAGTTTTGGATTTAATTATTTAAAGTATTTAAGTATTTAATATTTGATTTTTTTTGTATTTTGTGGAAAATGATGAATTTATGAAAAAGAAAATAAAAATGATTTTGTGCATGTGTGTGCATATGTGTCGCCGTGTGGTGTGTGTGTGTGGCATGCATCATGCAAAAATTTTGACTTCCTTGCACCCTAGGCTAGTGGACTAATGCTCCTAGGTTTAGTTTAGTGTAAAGCTTCATTAGGAGTTTGACCAACCAATAGGAAGTGAGTTTAAGCCTAATCCAACTTCATTTGTCCAATGGCTTGGCTTGAGCCATGCAAGCCTTGATGATGCCAAAATTACCCTTCAATCCACACACTTGGCCGAACTTTCTTCAAGGGCAAGAAGGGAAATGCTTTGTTGCTCCTTATAACCCCAAATCGTAGCACACCCATCCATTTTGCTTCTCATTTCTTTTCCAAACCAACACACAATTCCTAAGAGTCTTCAACAAACTCTTAGAGAAACTTATAGAGAGAGAGAACCCGTGAACTCAAGAGGAGAGGAAGAAGAAGATCAAACCTAAAGCTTTAGGATTCTTGAAGATTAAGTGAAGAAGGTTGAAGATTTTCTCTATTTCTTTGTCTATTCGAAGATCCTAGAGTGTTAAGAGTAGTTCTTGAATTTCTTAGTCTTGTAAAGTTCTTTGTTGTTGGATGTCCAATTTCTTTGAAGATCTATGTTTGTAAGCACTTGTAAAGCCTTGATCTTAAGTTCCAAGAACATCATAAACTTGTAGAACCCTAACTCATGGACATTATCATTCGGTCATGCTTAGAAAAATAGGTTGTGGTGATTTTTATTTCATTTTGAGTCCATGCATGTTAGTTTGATGCTTGATAAAGTTGATCTAAATGATTTTCATGCTTTGATTTCAACTTTGATTTTTCTAAAGCTTTGATCTTTGATTTTAATTCAAAAGGCTTTGATCTATTACTTTGATCTTGAAAAAGGGCTTGTTTTCTTACCTTGATTTTCAAAGCTTTTGATCTTGAAGTTTGATTTATGATTTTTGAACTCAAAAGTTTTGGTTCTTGACATGCATGTTACGGTTTTGAGGAGAAACAAAGGGAAACAATTTTCTTTTCAAATGATTTTTGTTTTGAACTAAATTTATGTGTTTCAAAGCTAAGGATTTAAGTTTTCCTCTTGATTTTGTTGGTGTACTTTTCGGTCAAGCTTTAAAAACAAAGATCAAGATTGTTTTTCATGATAAGTTTCCTTGCATGAGTTTTCTTTTGATTTTCCATGATTTTTTAAGGCACATGCAAAAAGGAGAAATGAAAATGAAATGGTGTTTGAAGTGACACAAGTAGGTCACGGTTTTGAGAAAGAAAAAGGGGAAGTTATTTTCTAAAACCATGTGTTTTAAAGTGCATGTTTTTGGTTTGCTAAGTTAAAGGTTTTTGCATGAAAGAAAATGCATCAAAGGTTTTGTTTTCTTATAGTAATGATTCGGCCTATACTAGGATAACTAGGCTAGATTCTTTTTGCATGAAATTGTCTCTTTGAAATGATTATGTTTTATGACTTTGTTTTAAGAAAATTTGTTTGAATTGTTTTGTTTTACTTTTGGGTCAATTCGGTTTTCATGAAAGAAAAAGGATAAATGTATTTGATTATTTCTAAATGTATTTTTATAGTTTGGTTTCTTTTATCCTTTGCTGTCCAAGAATTTATTTCAAAGTATTTCACTTTTAAAAATGTTTTGAGTTGTGAAAAAGATAGATTTCAAGTGTTATGTGTTTTATAAAAAGTTAGAATGAAAATTGTGGATTTTTCAATGTTTTTCAATTTGAAATGGTGGCTGGACTTTTCCATACAGCCACATAAACCATTTGTTTTATTGGTTTTAATGTGAAGTTTTCCAATGATTTTCCAAGGATTTCAATTATGAGAAAAGATTGAAAGTTGTTTTGATAATCACTTGTATTTTAAGAAAAGAATAAGGAAAGTAAAGAATCTTATATTTAAAAGATCAAGTTATAAATTTTAATTGAAATGATTTTTGATAAAAGCGTATTTATTTTGAGGTTATTCAGTGGACGGTGGGAACTATTCTCAAGGAGAAGCTAGAGATCCCCAAAGTCAAGGTATTTCTCTTGCTGAATTAAGAGGTGAGTGAGTGAGTGAGTGAGATTGTGGTGAGCCCGTAACATGGTTGTTAGTATGGTGGTAACATGAGTTTACGTGATATTTTGTTCTATTTTTCTTGAATTAGTGCATGTTTATTCTTATCCTATGTTAGTTCCTTTCTCATTCTTTGTAAAAGTTACTCTTCGCGAAATGAGTCTGAATGTCGTTATGATTGCGTATGAGAAAGCAAAAGTAAGGTATAAGGATATGTGATGAGAGATATGTGTTGAGATTCAAGATAGTGTGGTGGAGTAATAAAGTATCAGATGAGGACATTGCGCTCGTGGAGCCGAGCTTGTGTTAAGAGAATATGTGATGGAAATGATTGTGCAAAAGAGATATGTGAATGTATGTGAGAATGATGTGATGGCATTGTGGTCGTGTGGCTTGAGAAAGTGATGGTTTGATTATGTGAAAGTGGGGAAAGTTGTAACCCTTAGTGATCGGGTCTTGTCGAAGGGATGTACTTAGGGCAAGCCGATCTTAGGTTAACTAAAGATGATAAAAGACTTTTAAAAGATTTTAAAAGACACTAAAAGACATTAATATACACGGTGAGGTATATGAGTGTGAAGTAGTGGAGAGGAAGATACTATGGGTATCTGCGGATACTCAGGTGGAGATTGCATGAGGGGAGGGCAAGGACGGTGAAACGTCAAGAAGCCTCGAGTACATTTCTAGGCGGGACGAATCCCACAAGTGGCGCACTAACGTGGTGGGGACTGGGTCTAATTGTAACAGCCCGATTTTCGTAAACCAAAATAATTGACTATTATTTACTAAAGTTGCAAAAATGAGGCCAATTTTTTTTTTTTTTTTTGGAACACATTGTTGAAAAATCATTGGTGTATTTGAAAGTCCTTTTGTTGAAAATCGAGTTGTTACTCAAACATTCATTTTCAGAAAACTTTCATTTTCATAAAAAGACTTGTTTTCCAAATCATCATGGTATCTCCCCAAAAGACTACATTGTTGGTTTTTCCAAAATAGAGTATTCCTCAATACAAAACTAAAACTTGGCTTAGTTACATAATTGGCACATAGCTTGGTAATCCTTAACTTAAAACACTCATCACAACATATACTAGCATCCCATTCTTAAATTTTCCTATTGAAGGCAAGTGGGTGTAGCTCCTTCTCCTTCTTGCGTCCTCTTCTCGCCCTCGAAGACGATTCCGCTTGTGTGGTGGTTTCCTCATTGTTGTGAGACTTTTGTGCCACCCCATCGGCTACAATAGAATTACTCTGCTGCCCGCACCGGACCTTCTCCTCATAGCTCTGAAAACCTCGTATGTTAACTTGCCCTAAGTGTGGCTCCAGGTTAGCTCCGCTCAGTTGATGCTTCGGATCCGGAATCACGATCTCCGTGTAACCGGTCCATGCCCAACCTTGTGGGGTGTGCTTCCAACCTCTTCCATACTTATTCCACATGGCGATATTCATGCAGTACTCCATCTGCCCGTTGAAATACCAGCAGTACCGAAATGCCAACGAACAGGAGAGAGTAAGCATTCCGAACAACGGATCGTCGATGGTGTGGGATTACGCTAGGTAAAATAATAGAACCAAACACACAATACAATACACAAGCACACAACAACCAAACAGATTATTATTATCTTAAATTATTAACAGTATTATTATACTTTCTCATTCTTCTGTACTTTCACATTTTATAACATTCTTTCCTTTTCTCATCCATTTCCATTTCCTCACTGTACTCTCTTTCTCTTCCTTCTTATCATTTCATCACCTCTGGTGATTGGGGAATGTTAAAATACCGTTAAAGCATTCATTTCAATCTCGACGATCACTCACGTCTACATCTCCTCGGTCATCCACCCAACCTAGTCGGAAGCAAACATGAGTACAGGACCTTTAACACGCGGGCACGACAGCTGTCACAACACATAAATGGTCCCTGACCAGGAGGCTCAGCCTCAATCATAATCATATCATGGCACACTGCCTCGCAGTGGCAAACACAATGCCCCGTTCCAGTCCCTCTCACTGTTTTCGATTTGCAATCTAGGGGGCGACAGTATGTTTCTAGTGGGCCCGCAAAACTTGCCACGGCATTAGACCCAGTCCCCACCACGTTAGAGCGCCACTTGTGGAGTTCGTTCTGCCTAGAAACATACTCTAGACTTCTTGACGTTTCACCGTCATCGTCCTCCCCTAATGCAATCTAGTCCTAAGTATCCGCAGATACTTATCGTTTCTTCCTCTCCACTACTTCGCACTCTCATAACTCACCGCGCATGTCTTTTAAAGTCTTTTAGTCTTTTTAATTATCCTAAGGTCGGCCCGTCCTTCGTGCAACCCTTCAACGAGTCCCGACCACTAACGTTGCACAAACTTTCTCTCATCATTTCTTACATAGCACAGAGTTGGGGTCACATCGCAATCTCAAGTCTCATTTCTCAAATCTTCTCAACATACTCCATCTCTCACAATCATCTCATTCCACAGTCTTTTCTCAAAACACTTTTTCAAAACTATCTCAGAACACCTCTTTCATGAACTTTTACAAAACCTCATTTCACAAAGTTTCTGAAATCTCTTTTCACATCCTTCCACAAAACTTCTTTTCAAAACTTCTTTGAAAACACATTTTATTACATTTCTCAGAACCTTTGTTCAAAACATTTTCAAAAGAATTCCTTTTTACCGACCTTTTCTTAAAATTTTCTTTTCACCATTTTCCACAAAATTTCTTTTCCAAAAATCTTTTCAAAAAGTTTTTCTCAAAAACCTTTTTAAAAACTGCTTTTCAAAACCTTTTACAAAAATCGCATTGTTGCTGGGCACTAGTGGAGGAGCAAGCTCAACTCAACACCAGTCCCAGACTAAAACCATGCTGAGTGCTAATGGAGGAGCAAGCTCGACTCGACACTAGTTCCCAGTCTAAAACCAAAAACAAAGGAGCCCAGCTCCGCTCAGATCACATCCCATTCCATAATCGACATCACATTTCTCATCAATATCACTCTTCCCAGCTCTGGCTCGTACTCAACCTTATCATTCATTCTTTCCCCGATCTCAATTCTCTCTTTCTTTTCCAACACATACTCCATTTCCAACCATTGTTTCTCTTTCATTATGTCTTTACTTCACAACCTTATTTATTTCGCTTCTATTTTCAGGACGTAGCAGACGTCCATCAGCATATCACTTATTTTCATTAACAGCAATAACATAAGGCATAATCAAATAAACATATAAAAGCATGCTATTATTCACACAAACATCACACAAATATGTGGTCTTCGTCACCTTCGTATAAGTGGCCACACAATCAAACAATTGCCACTTATACTACTGACTCCAACCACTTAGTTCCGATCTTTGAGATGATACGGAACGTCCTAATAAATCACCTAACCACCACGGTGTCTTAGGAAAGCTTCTCTCTCACCTGAGGTCCAGCTATTAGATGCACACAGTCTCCTCTGATCTTGGTTGCTGCCACTGCCTTAATCCCTTGTCTGTAACATTCCTCGAATTAATTAAAAATACATTTTCATTATTAACTTGTTTCAAGAAAACTTTTCTTATCGTAAACGTTCTTTCGTTCCTTGTTGGAAATCTTAAAAATAAGATTGCTTTCTCAAAACACTCTTAACTTTCTTAGTTCTTTAAACACTTTGAAATCATTTAGAAAACATTAATTAAAATACTTTAAATCAATTGGTTAGGTGGCTGGTCCGTCTTGGACAGCACCTTAACCTCATTCGAAAACACCGAAAAATTCACCGGTTTCAATCCGGGTTTTGCTCAAATCAATTTCCTTTTGAAAACCAAACTTTGAGTCTCATGAACTCAATTTAGAAATCAAGAAAACAATTTTAAATAAACTTGGGCAGCAAAGAAATGTTTCACAAAAATCAATTTAATAACACCCAAAAACATCGTAAAATCTCTTTTTAGTTTCAAATACTTTTAAAATCAATATCCACACTTTGAAAACTCAATAAATCACAACATAATTTCACAAACTCAATCAAACCAACTAAATTTCAAAACTAACATACATACGCACACGGACAATAACACACTTTGATCACGTAAACACTTAATCAATCATAAATCAAACATCAAACACTTAATTTAATCACCTTCAAAAACATTTTATCTTTATAACACAAAACACTTAGACACCTTCAAACCCACAAACCGAATACATACATACAAATTCCAGTAAATACAAAACTCATTCCTAATCAATTATTTAACAAAATACATTCATTGTTTCTATTTTATTCCACGGAAAAGAATTCTAACCTAATTAATCATACATAGACCGAAACACTTCACACAAATCAAAGCAAGATTCATGCATCATCAACATATAAATTCATGCAATTATTTTCTTCTTTTTCTTAACCAAATCCGTGAGCTCAAACATGGCACATACTCTAACTTTAATTCATTTTTCCTTAAATCCAATCAAAATCATACAAGAACATAGAGCATATACCAAGTTCTCACAAAATTAAAAAGCATGGGTTATAATCTAATTATGACCGAATGAATATTGCACCAATAAACACTTAGATTAAATCATGCTTATGCAAAGAAAATTATTTTAAAGCTTATTTTTCCTAGTTTTCTTCTAAAAATCCGTGACATGCAACACAAGGAAATATAGTCTTTTTCATTTAAAACCAACATGTAAGAATGAATCTTAAAACATATAAAAACCATAAATCAACATAAACATTTTTAATTCCTTTTCCAAGAAATCATAGAAATAGTCTTTCAAGGCCCAACATCAACATGCATGCACTCAAATCATATAGATCAAGTCATGAAATTAAACATAATAACACAAACCAAGACAAAAATTCATTTTGAGTAGGAAAAAGGGTAAACCGAGACATTCATAAGGAAAATATAATTATTTCATTCAAGATTTACATGCATGCACTTAGATCAACTCATAGCATTAGACATGAAACACAAATAGGGAAAAAAATCATTTGAAATGGAAAAGAGGTCAAAACTGTAACATCCCTAATTTAATTCCAAGCCTAATTAGCGAGTTAATAGGTTTATAGTGTAGAGAATAGATAGATTAACTGCTTAAAGAATTTTGGGAGCAAGGTGAGTGGTAATTATAAGTACTAGAGGTTGTGTAGAAGGCATTCGTAGCTTAGAACAAAATTATCTAAGCGAAATCGGGGATTAAATCGGCGTTTTAGATGTTAGAAATCGACCGAAAAGAAAAAATTAGGAATTTATTATAGGATGCTAGGAAAATAAATTCCACCATTGGATATGAAGTTTATGGGGTTAAGAAGCTTGTCTGAAAATTTGGACCCAATCCGACGGTTGACGAAAAAGTTACAGCGAATCGAAGATTTGAAATCTGATTCTCGCCCAGGCGCGCTCCCAGCTCGCCCAGGCGGGTGCACTGTTCATTGGTGCACCAGACAGTGAAAAACCCGCCCAGGCGAGGCCCCCATTCGCCCAGGCGCGCGCAACGAATCAACTCGCGCACCAGGTGTGTGCGCTCGCGCTCGAGCGCCAGAATCCGTGCCCAGGCGCGACGGTGCAGATTTCACGCACCAGGTCCTTTTAAACACGCACCAGCCACCCTCCTTTCTCATTATATCCACACCAATCTCTCTCTACCTCCCCCAAACCACCCCCAAACACCATCAAGCACCCAAATCATGCCTTCCAAGCCCTCACCCATGGAGATTCATCACCTCCCTCGTGCTTTCTCCTTCCTTCCCTCACCCATGGTGTTTCTCCCTCTCCTTGAAGCTCTCTCTCTCTCACCTAGGGCACTTTCTGTCTCCTCCAATCCCAAGGATCTGATGGGAATCGGTTTAGGGAGCGGGAAATCGGATAGACCAGGATTAGATTCAAAGTCCTTGGAGCTTCAATCGTGCTCTCTCTCTCTCTAAGGTTAGGGGAGTCTCTTTTCCACACTTTGAGTTAGGGATAGTTGGGGTTTATAATAGGATTTGAGTTTAATAGTTGAGTTGGGTTGTGGGTGATGGATTAAGAGGTAATTAGAATTAAGGAAGGGTAATGGTAATATATTGGTTAATGTTGTTATTTTGGAAATTGTTAATGTTTAATTTTTGTATATTAAATAAGTAGGAAGTGAAGAACCCTAGGGAGATGATTTATGTTAAGCACTCTGAGACATACCTGAGTATGTCGACTGATATATGTTGTCTTCAAGTGTGTTGTTATCTGTTGATATTATGTTATGTTCACTAAGTGGTATCTGTGGGTTATCATGAATTAATGTTGAATAATATGTGATGTAAATGGTCAAATGAAATGGAAATGTTATATAATGGAAGTAAAAGATAATTATGAGGAGTAACTTGAAAGAAATTGAATGTTACGGTACGATTTGGTTATTTAAGGGTGTTTATGTCTATTGAAAATATGTAGAGCTAATTTTAAGTACTAAAGGGATATTGGTTGTGAAATGATTATATGAATTGCAAATGGATAGATTGGATTATGTTATAATAAGGGAAAATGGTTATAAATGCTAACTGTAGAGTGAGACCCTAAATGTGAATAATTGGAAATATTTATAATGATGGATGATAAATGCTTATTTATGAATATATCTGTGTGGTTATTTGGAAATGGTAATTTTTATATATTTGTTGGAATTGGAATGTGATGATTAGGAATGGATGATAAATATGCATATTTGTGATTGTTGGTGGAATTTTGATTATGGTTTATAATTAATGGACTGGACTGTTGATTAATTGAAAATGGTAAAGGTAACTAAAGTGGAAATTGATCAGTGGGGCCCGGAACACTAGGTACCCGGCTAGGTGTTCCAATTACCTGTTAGGGCTAATTACCTGCCAGGCCAATTACCCATCAGGCCAAATCGCCCTGTAGGCACCGGGTGACCCACAGGATCAGTTTTCCACACCAATAATTGGAATAATTAATGGATTGGTAAAAGTACATAGTCCTACAGGTGATGGTCTGGATGGGTGTAAAGTCCTGGGCAGGTGTTCCAAGTCCCTAGACAGGTGTGCCAATTACCTAGCGGGTATCCAAATCCTAGTGGTGTACGGTAAAAATGGAAGTGTTTGCAGATCACTGTCTGTGGTTGCTTGCACTGTGTGTGTAGATCTCTGTTTGGCGTTACACACATTAATGGAAAATGAATAATGGAAAGGTAAAAAGGAAAAGGGAAGTTTATGTAGATCTCTGCTTGAGGTTACATAAACGAGATGGAGTGTATGCAGATCACTGTCTGTGGTTGCATACACAGTGTACGCAGATCACTATTTGTGGTTGCATACACCGTGTGTAGATCTCTGTTTGGGGTTACACGCGATGGTAAGGTGTAGATCTCTGACTGAGGTTACACATAATGGAAAATGAATAAAGAAAATGAAAGTAGAATTGATAAAGGAATTAAAGGGAATAAATAATGAACATGGTAATGGAAAGGATTTAGGAAAGGAAAAAGGGATAATGGAAAATGGATAAAAAGGGAATGTATAAGGAAATGGGAATGAAATGAATTGGTTGATCCCTGACTTGATTTGATTGTTATTCTTGAGTTTATATTATGAGCTTTAAATTATCTTCTGATTCACTGTGTTGTGAAAAGGTCTCACCCTTATGTGGTTAACATTTTAGGTGATTGCTAAGGAGCTTGTGGATCAGAGTGCGCAGCGAGAGATCGGGAAAGAAGGAAACTTTATTTTGGGTGCTACTATATTGTAAATGGATGCCGGAAGTTTTTGTAAACTTGATTTGTGAAAAGGAATTTTTAATTACAACATTTTGATTATATATTTTTACTTATTATTTTGTATATAAAATAAGGGTGTTACATTTATGGTATCAGAGCAGTTTCTTCCTTTCGGCCTGAGGGAAAGTTGTCCCAATTTTGCTGCGAACACTCTCATCTTGAGCTTCTTTTATAAAGGTGAGACCCTTTTATGTGGAAAATTGTAAATGATAAATGCTATTGAGTAAGTTTTTGTTTGCAAAGGGGAAATAAAAACAAGTGTTAAACTAAGAAATTTTTATGAAAGCGAAAAGAGAATCGAATTCTTTGGAAACTAAGCAGGATCCCTTAGTGATTCAAAGAATTTGATATTCTGAGTATTCACCCAATTGCAAATAGGAAACCTAAGTGGTATGAACACGATTAGTCGAGAGCGTAAATGTTGAGTTTTTGGACTAATCGAAAGTTAAAGTTTTATACAAAGGAAATCTAGTCAATGCATTTGAACAAGTAGTACAGGAACTCAACCGAATTGCGAGGGCTACTACCACCGATTAAATGTAGTGTTGGAAATGGCCAATCCGACATTATATCTGCCGGGAGGTGAAGTCACCGAAATTCAAAAGTTTGTGCACTATCGTGAATTTGCAAACGATTTCCTATGTATGAAACCTTAATGCCAATGATATGCTTCTCTTTGCTTTGCTGTGTGTAATTGTTTATGCTTTGAATATATGAGTTTGACAACTAGTTTGGTATCAAAGTAATTGGACAGGGGTTAGAAATGGGGCCACACAAATCAAATAGATTACGATCTCAATGCTAATCTAACCAAATGATTAAATTCACATTGATTAGATTAGTATCTAGGAGAATGAAAAATAATATTTAAAGTAAAGCAATAGTTGGTTCCATAGCTAATCTCGATTCAATTAACTGTGACCCCAAATGTGAAACAAGTATTGAGTACTGACCAATTGAATTCGAACCACACCGATTTGATCTACGAATATAAAAGGACTTTTGCCTAACTTGGGGAAGCGGTTCGGATTCAATCGAAAGGTTCTCACCATATGATTATATGCGGAATAGTTTAGCATTAAAGCAAGGGGATGGAAATTAGAGGTGGAATCAGGAGAATTAAAATAACTTTTTGCCCGATTCTAATCTAAACGAGTGGTTCAGTTCTCATCGCTTAGATTGGAATCCACGAAGAACAATAGTAATTTTTATGCGAGATTTGTAGTTGACTCCACCACTAATTTAATTCCAATAACTTTAACACTAAACGAAATATAAGTATGGAGTCCTATCGATTGAAGTTAAACCCAAGTGACAATAATTGGATTTTTGAATGCCAAGGGATTTTTACTCAATCAGAACCAAGGGATTTTAAATTCAATCGAGAGGTTCTCGACCCGAATTCCGCCTAGATTGTTAATAGTACATATGTATATATGCATACCTGTTGATGGTTGATCGTTGTTGTTTCATATGTGTGTTTGATATTTGTGCATAGTGGTGTATGTTTGATTGATGTATGTGTTTGATGCTATATGTGAACCTGAATCCTATTTGATGACTGCGAGTGAATATTTTTATGACCGTTTGTTTGGTAATATAAGTGTTCAAAATGAATTTCAAAGTGCTGCACCGAATCACAATCGTTCCAAACGAATCGTGGAGTCGCACAACACATTTTTAAGAAAGTAATAAAGAAAGCAAGGAATTCCTAAGTGATCGAATAGGGAATTAACTCATTTGTTTTTAAACAAGTCACCTATCGATTAAATAGGAACTCTCTATAAGCGACATCTCGCGATTCGGAATGATATTCAATTTTCAAACTTGGAGTTAAAGGAAATATAATTGTTCCAATTTTTTTTTAGATGAACTAAACAGAATTTTCTAAGTTAAAACCATATTCCTTTTTCTCTAAGTCTGATAAATTTTGTACAAGTTTGCACTTCTTCATCTAGGTTCTTACGAAATTAGATGAAGGTAGTCCTTTATGGTGAAGTACCAAAAATGCATTTCTAAATGCTTTTATTGTATGAGACCTTATTTATTAAATTTTAATCCTCATACGTAGAGATTGTTAAACCAAAGATTTTGTCGTGTGTATGTGATTGTGATTAGGTGTTTGTTGGGAAAGCGGGGTTTTTATTACATAAAGTGGAAAACTAAGTTTTGGGCTGGGGATACTTGATTGACTTAAATATTTTTATATGCGAGTCCCTAAGGTTGAATGATTGTTCCATGAAAAATCTCAAGCCAATTGGAGCAAGTTAGTGTTTTTGAACAAATTTAGTCTAACGTGCTCCGATCGATTCGATATTTTTACTCAACCTTTAGCTAAGAACAAGTGATGTTCCTTAAAGTTTTGAGGCCATCCAGAGTTTAATTACTAATTTTCAAACAAATCTGATTTAGGTTTAGCCCCGACAATTACAATTCTTTGGCAAAATGATCGTAGGGTTAAAACTGAACCTAATGAACTCTGATTGACCTGAAAATTTACCAGGATACTCTTGTATGTGTAGGGACACTACTTGGAAAATTTCAAAACATCAGGAAAATGAAGTGATGAAAATGTATTTTATTACCCTCAGTAATCCTTTTCCCCGAACCCTTTTCTTAAAACCGATTCTCATATATGTGATGATTGTTAAGATTGTGTGGATAGATGAAGATTTACCTTAAGTTAGGCTAGATAGATAAGGACTAAGTTAGTAAGAGGTAGGGATTAAGTAATGCTTGTGTTTGAAGTATATGATGTGGTAAATTATTGTTGCATATGTTTGAATTGTGTATGATGCGTATGTGATATATAACTGCCTAATTGATGAATGTGCTTGATTAGGATTTAGGAGTAGGGGATAGGTTGTAAGTTTTGGGATTAGACTATAACTAGACCCTTGAGGGCATTAGCGGGTATAACATATTAGTACCCTTTTCAACCGGTGATGTAGTATCCTGGAAGGAACCCAGCTAATCTTAGAAACCATTTCTGACTTCCTTGGGGAGTTAAACCTAATTTATGAGAGTCTTATTAGTGAGACTCTTGAAATGTTCGATCGTGATGAAAGTGAACCTTAGTAAAACCGATAGAACCTCCACGTCGAGACTAACCAAACCAAACCATTGTCGGTACTCTTGTGAGTACAAGAGTTTTCTGGTGTATCCATGCTGAATGGTATGCCAAATTCCAAGTGGGGGAGTAGAACCAAAGTTAAGCAAGTTCCATAGCTTAGAAGTCTTCTTTCCGGGATGGTTCTCCAATTGAGGACTTTAAGCTGAATTTCGGGGACGAAATTCCAATAAGTGGGGGAGAATTGTAACATCCCTAATTTAATTCCAAGCCTAATTAGCGAGTTAATAGGTTTATAGTGTAGAGAATAGATAGATTGATGAGCATTTTATTTCCCATTATTCCTTGCATTATTTTACTCCTATTATTGATACTTGTTGCCCATTTGACATTGATTAGCTTGATTTATTGATTTAGAGTTTATTGGACTAATATTCCGAATATTGTTTAATTTGGAATTATTTAGCCTAATTAATTCTATTTCTATTTTCAGGTAATATTTGGCACAAGGACACTTTGGGAAGTTTGGAAATGAAGATTGAAGTATTGAAGTGAAGATTGTAATTTGCATTTAGGTCCCTTTTTAATTGTAATGTTCAGAATAGTGTTTCTTAGGATTTGGGCCCATGTTTTAGGCCCATTTTGTGTCTTAAGAGGGGAAATTCGTGTAACCTCCAAGAACACACTCCCATTTCAGATTTCTCACTCTCTCTCTAGGTTAGAACTTCTCTCTTGGCTCTCCCAAGTGGTGGTGGCTGCTAGGGTTTTGTTCTTCCCCATTTCTACTCGTTTTTCTTCATTTATGGCCATGGAAGGCTAGACTTCAAGGGTTAATCCCTTTGGTATTGTATTATCTACTCTTGAGCTCTTGTTATTAATGCAATTTCATTTTCTCTTCTCTGTTTTCATGTTTATCGATGTGTAGTGGTTTGCTTAATTCCATTTCGTAGAGATAATACATGAATATAAATGCTTAATTTGTATTAACTCGTAAAAACTCCAATTCTGGTTTCTGATGCTTAATTAGAAGTTAGGGTTTGGAGTGATAACTGAATTTTCGCTTAGTATTTGGTTATCACGAGTTGGACAGAGGAGAGGAGAGGAATCGATCTTTAGTGAGCTAGGATTGAGTAGTGTACGTAGCCAAAGGGGTTTGCCCGCTTTTGTTTCTGATTTTCTTAGTTTTTATATTCTGTTTATGTTTTGTTCTTCACATTTGTCACACACAAAAACCCCCCCATTTTACTGCACACTACGTGTTTGATACTTTGCCTAGACCGATATTCGCTGGGAAACGACCTAGGATCACCTTCCTAGTACTACAGAATAAACACCTTTTATTTTGATCGGGTACGGCCTCGATCAAAATTTGGCGCCGTTGCCGGGGACTATCGGTTCTTGCCAAAGATCATACAGTAGTTAATTAGATTAGTTAGTGTAGTTAGTGTGTGAATAAGCATTCTGATAACTGATTGAAAGTTGCCATGTTTGCTGATTTGCTGTTCTGCACAACTGATGCTATTCTAGTGATTCTGTGAGTGCCATTCAACATAGCTGCGGGTGGAATTTTTGCACGAAAATTGGTATCCACACTTGTTTCATCATATATTAGTGTTTTGATGCATCACAGACACTCAGATATGCACTGGTTGTGAGTTCCAGAAAAATTTTCCAAGTTTCAGCAGCACTTACTATAAATAGGCATAACTTTTGATCAGTAACTCGGAATTTGACGAATTTTATATCAAATCGAAGGGAATTTTCTGAATAATCTGATTTTTCTCACTTTGTCAGAAAACTCCTTCGTCTGGATCCTGAAAAAGCCGTTTTACTATTTCTTTTTTATTTTACAAGTTCTATTTTCTTAGTTTTTGGTCACTGTTTTAATTCTTTGACTTGGTTCCCTTTTGAATTTTGTCCTCAAACTTTCTGTGATATGTTTTCATGATTTTAGGGTGCTGAAAAAAATAAAGAAAAAAATTTTAAAAAATAATAAATTTTGTTGCCGATTTTGGTCATGCATATCTGTTACAGTATGCTATGGTTGATGCTGTTCTGTTCAGTACATGACTAGGGGCAACCCAAGTTATTTGCATCCTTATAACCCTGAAATTGATAGAACTTATCACAGATTAGTTAGACAAAATAGGAATCAGTCATTAGGTAGTGAGTCAGAGTCATCTTATAGTCCATCTAATTCTGATTCTGTTTCTATTTCTTCTATTCCTTCTACTTTTATTCAATCTGATTCTATACATTGTGATAACATGGCTCAACCCCCACCAAGGGAAAGGACACTTAGGGAGCTGGCTGCACCTGACTTCACTATTGAAGACTCGTGTATCCGGTATCCTGATGAGGATGTTCCTTTTGAGCTTAGAACAGGACTAATCCATTTGTTGCCCAAGTTTCATGGTCTTGCAGGTGAGGATCCTCATAAGCATCTCAAGAAATTCCATATAGTGTGCACCACAATGAAACCACATGATGTGCAAGAGGATCATGTCTGTCTCAGAGCATTTCCACATTCCTTAGAGGGTCTAGCACAAGATTGGTTATCTGACTTGGCCCCTGGTTCCATCACAAGCTGGGATGACTTGAAGAGGGCATTTCTGGAAAAATTCTTCCCTGCAAATAGGACCACTGCAATCAGAAAGGAAATTTCTGGTATCAGGCAACAACATGGAGAGAGTCTCTATGATTATTGGGAGAGATTCAAGAGGTTGTGTGCTTCCTGCCCTCACCATCAGATCTCAGAGCAGCTTCTCATCCAGTACTTTTATGAAGGTCTCAACTTCATGGAAAGAAACATGGTAGATGCTGCAAGTGGTGGTACATTGGGAGATATGACACCCTTACAAGCCAGGAGCAAAATTGAGAAGATGGCTTCCAATTGTCAACAATTCCATGCAAGAAGCAACAATGATGCAATAGTTGTGAGGGATGTAAATGATGTTGGTGCAGACTCGGGCAAGGTTGAGAAGCTTGAGCAGAAAATTGATTCTCTCACAACATTGGTCACACAATTGGCTGTCAATCAGAAAAAGATGATACTTCCTGCTAGAGTGTGTGGCATATGCACATCCATTGAGCACCCCACAGATGCATGCCCTTCCCTTCAGCAGCAACAGCCGATGACAAGTGGTGACCAACCCGAGGCCTATGCAGCAAACATATACAACAATAGAGGCCCACAACAACATAATCATGACCTCTCTTCCAATAGATACAACCCTGGATGGAGGAACCATCCCAATCTGAAGTGGTCTGATCAACAACAACAACCTCCTCCTAATGTTCCATTTCAGAACACCGCTGGACCGAGTAGACCACCATATGTACCTCCTCCAATCCAGCAGCAAAGGCACCAACAACAGCAGCAAGTGGTTCATCCTGCACCATCAGCCCCTCCATCCAACCAACCTACCTTGGAGGAGTTGGTGAGGCAAATGACCATGCAAAACCTCCAATTTCAACAAGAGACTAGAGCATCCATTCAGAGACAAGAGGCATCCATTCAGACTTTGACAAATCAGATGGGTCAAATGGCAACTTCTCTCAACAACTTGCAATCTCAAAATTCTGACAAGTTGCCATCCCAAACTGTGATCAACCCTCAGAATCAGAATGTGAGTGCCATCAACCTGAGGTCGGGAAAGCAGATTCTCACACCCACACCACAACCTCACCTCAACAATGATGCTCTAGCTTCCTCTAAAGGGAAGAGCCAAGTGGTAGATGAAGGTGAGCATGCTAGCACCAAAGAGAATCATCCAACTCAACCCTCCTCGACTTCAACCACAAGCCCTGCTGTTGTCCTACAACCTCCTCCTGTTCCTCTTCCATTCCCACCAAGAGTGCCTCAAAACAAAAGGGTGGAAGAGGTGGACAAGGACATTCTTGACACATTCAGGAAGGTGGAAGTCAACATACCCCTTCTTGATGCAATAAAACAGATTCCAAGGTATGCGAAGTTCCTTAAGGAGTTGTGCACTCATAAGAGAAGACTCAAGGGCAATGAGAGGATAAGCATGGGAAGGAATGTCTCCGCTCTCATAGGTAAACCTATCCCTCACATTCCTGAAAAATGTAAGGATCCTGGAACTTTCTCTATACCTTGCATCATAGGCAATGTTAAGTTTGAAAATGCTATGCTAGATTTAGGAGCATCAATAAATGTCATGCCTATGTCTGTTTTTAAGTCTCTTTCTCTTGGACCTCTTCAACCTACGGGTGTGGTGATTCAATTGGCAAATAGAAGTACTGCCCACCCCGCAGGTTTGATAGAGGATGTCTTGGTTCGGGTTGAAGAGTTGATCTTCCCTGCTGATTTTTACATACTTGATATGGAAGATGACTCTCCCCGTAATGTTGTTCCTATTATTTTGGGGAGGCCATTTTTGAAAACAGCCCGAACCAAGATAGATGTGCATTCAGGTTCACTTTCCATGGAGTTTGATGGCAGTGTGATCCGATTTGACATTTTCCATGCTATGAAACATTTTCCTGAGGATCACTCTGTTTTCCATATGGACTTGCTCGATGATTTGATAGATGAGCATATGCTTGACTTTTTGCATCATGATTTTGAATTGCCATCTTTCACTGATTCATTTACTTGTCCATCATGCACTAACTCTGGATGGTGCACCGCATGCACTGAAATAGCCCAGTTTTTAGACTCTGCTACTGCATCTGATGATTCATATGTTATAGATTCAGATTATGCTAACCCTAACCCCATATCTGTTATGCATGAGTCTGATTTACTTGTTCAGGTGCAGGCAGCAGAATCCATTTCTGCTGTCCCTTTAGTTCCATCTATTATGCAGGCACCCTCATTGGACCTGAAGCCCCTCCCTCCTCATCTCAAATATGCTTACTTGGAGGATGAGCAGAAACTCCCAGTGATCATCTCTACCTCACTTTCTGTTGATCAAGAGGAGAAACTGCTGGATGTGATAAGAAAGAACAAGAGGGCAATTGGATGGACTTTAGCGGATATTCCTGGAATTAGCCCCTCCATGTGCATGCACCGCATTTTGTTGGAGGATGGGGCTAAACCAGTGAGACAACCCCAAAGACGATTGAACCCCCAGATTCTTGATGTGGTTAAGAAAGAGGTCACCAAGCTGCTCCAAGCGGGTATCATCTACCCAATTTCAGATAGCACTTGGGTGAGCCCGGTGCAAGTTGTCCCCAAGAAGTCTGGTGTCACAGTTGTCAAAAATGAGAAGGATGAGCTGATTCCCACTAGAGTGCAGAACAGTTGGAGAGTCTGCATTGATTACAGAAAGCTCAACCAGGCGACTCGCAAGGATCATTTCCCTCTCCCCTTCATTGATCAGATGTTGGAGCGCCTGGCAGGTAAATCTCATTATTGCTTCTTAGATGGATTCTCTGGTTATTTTCAAATTTGTATTGCACCAGAGGACCAACATAAGACCACATTTACCTGTCCTTTTGGCACATTTGCATATAGAAAGATGCCTTTTGGCCTATGCAATGCTCCTGCCACATTTCAAAGATGTATGATGAGTATTTTCGCTGACTTGCTCGAGCATTGCATAGAGGTCTTCATGGATGATTTTAGTGTTTATGGCTCCTCATTTGATGCATGTCTTGATAATTTGACTAAGGTGCTTAACAGGTGCATTGAGACTAACCTTGTCTTGAATTTTGAAAAATGCCACTTCATGGTAGAACAAGGCATAGTCTTAGGGCACATTGTTTCGCACAAGGGCATAGAAGTTGACCCTGCTAAGCTGCATGTAATATCACATTTGCCTTACCCCTCTTGCGTGCGAGAGGTGCGTTCTTTTCTTGGTCATGCAGGTTTCTATCGCAGGTTTATTCAGAACTTTAGCAACATTGCCCTTCCTCTTTCCAAGTTGCTTCAAAAGGATGCCCCATGGGAATTTGGAGACCAATGCAAGAGGGCATTTGATGAATTGAAGAAAGCACTGACCACCACTCCCATCATCCAACCACCTGATTGGACCCTCCCATTTGAGCTCATGACTGATGCTTCAAATTATGCTTTGGGAGCAGTTCTCTCCCAAAGGGTTGGTAAGCTGTCGCATGTGATTTATTATGCTTCTAGGACTTTAGATGCAGCACAGGTTAATTATACAACAACTGAAAAAGAACTTTTGGCTATTGTTTTTGCACTTGACAAGTTTAGATCATATTTGCTTGGTTCTAAGGTTGTAGTGTACACTGATCATGCTGCTCTGAAGTATCTTTTGAAAAAGACAGATTCCAAACCTAGGTTGATTAGGTGGATGTTGCTCCTCCAGGAGTTTGATCTTGAGATTCAGGATCGGAGTGGTGCGCATAACCTTGTCGCAGACCACTTGAGCAGGATAGAGAGAGAGGAGGATGCATTTCCTATCCGGGATGACTTCCCGGATGAGCAGCTTTTATCTTTACATGTTTCCCATCCCCTTCCCCAAACTCCTTGGTTTGCAGACATTGTTAATTATCTAGTTGCTTCTGTTTTTCCTGCCTTGGCATCCAAAGCTCAAAGAGACAAATTAAAGAGCGATGCCAAGCATTATGTATGGGATGACCCCTATTTATGGCGTTTTTGCAGTGATCAGGTCATTCGCAGGTGCATTCCAGACCAGGAGATCCAATCGGTTCTCCAATTTTGCCATGCTTCACCAGTGGGAGGCCACCTTGGTACTCAAAGGACAGCACGAAAGGTGCTGGATTCTGGATTTTATTGGCCTACCATTTTCAAGGATGCGAGCAACATCTGCAGCTCGTGTGAGCAGTGTCAAAGAGCAGGAGGCGCCCTATCTTGGAGGCAACAGATGCCGCAACAACCTATGTTGTTTTGTGAGGTGTTTGACGTCTGGGGTATAGATTTCATGGGCCCCTTTCCTGTTTCTTTTGGTTTTTATTATATCTTACTTGCTGTGGATTACGTATCCAAATGGGTGGAAGCTAAGGCCACCAGGACTAATGATGCTCAGGTTGTTGTAGATTTTGTCAGGTCTAATATCCTTTGCAGGTTTGGCATACCTAGAGCCATAGTCAGTGACCAAGGCACACACTTCTGCAATAGATCCATGCAAGCTTTGCTCAAGAAGTATGGGGTTGTGCACAAAGTCTCTACACCCTATCACCCCCAAACCAACGGGCAAGCGGAGATTTCAAATAGAGAGATCAAGCGGATTTTGGAGAAGATGGTGAAGCCTAATAGAAAGGATTGGAGCACACGATTGGAGGATGCTCTGTGGGCCCATCGGACCGCTTACAAGGCACCCATAGGGATGTCACCCTATCGGGTTGTCTTTGGTAAGGCGTGCCACCTGCCTGTGGAGATAGAGCACCGTGCATATTGGGCTGTGAAGCAATGTAACTTAGCTCTTGATCAAGCGGGTGAGGAGAGGAAGCTGCAGTTGAGTGAGCTAGATGAGATCCGCTTGGAGGCCTATGAGAACTCCAAATTCTACAAAGAGAAGACCAAGAAGCTTCATGATAACTCCATTTCCAGAAAGGAGTTCTTGGTTGGTCAAAAAGTTTTGCTCTACAACTCTAGGCTTGGACTCATGAGTGGAAAGCTCCGCTCTAAATGGATTGGACCGTTTGTAGTCACCCAAGTGTTCCCTTATGGCACTGTGGAGATCAAGAGTGAGTCCACGAACAAGAGCTTCAAAGTCAATGGCCACCGACTCAAGCCTTTCCTAACCACCCCTTCTTTGGATGATGCACCTGTGGAGGAGGCCTCATTGGTCGACCCCACTTTTGAACAACCATGACTTAGGGAGTCTCCTTTTCTCCTTCCTTACTCTTTTTATTACACTTGTCTATATCTGTCTGATTCTGCTATTTGTGTTCCATTGAGGACAATGTGTGATTTAAGTGTGGGGGGGAGAGTAGTTTAGGTTGCATATTTTGCTTTGATTTTTTTTAGGTTTTGCTTAGTTTTGGGCATTTTCTTGCATGTTTTTGCTTCACTTTAGTAGAGTTTTGGTATCTTGTGTCTGAATTCATGCATTTCTGTGTGTAAAGTTGCTTTTGATAATTAAGAGGTGGTAACACTGTGATAGAATTGTCCCTTTTGTGAGGATTTGAGCCTTAATTGTGGGTGGATTGCTATATATGCCACCTAATTTTCTTTCATGTGTGATTGCACTCTGGATTACTTGCACTCTAGAACTTGACTTGACTCTTGTTGATACTTGATTGCTCATGCACATTTTGAAATGATTTAGGCACTTTCTTTCTTGAATAAGCTACTAGCCATATGAGCCTACCTTGAACGAATGTATCCTTTGCTAGCCCCTTTGAGCCTTTTTATCCCTTTCCTTGTTCTTTAGCTCATTACAAGCCTATGACTGAAAAACCATGATTGTCCTAACCTTAGGGAATTTTGGAGCTTTGGAATTGTTTTGGGAATGGGTATTAGGTAAGAAGTGTGCTTTATGCTTTAATTGGTTGAGTTCTTGGTTTTGCCTCATTGGTTGTTATAGTTATGGCTTCATCTTCATGCCATTTGTGTTGTTTCTTCTTTTCTTTTTGTATATCTCTCAAAAACAAAAAAAAAATAGAAGACAAAAATACAAAAAAAAATGCAAAAATAAAAAGAAAAAAAAAGAAGAGAAAAAAAAAGTGAATAAAAGGTTGTTGAGGCAAAGAGGATTGGAATTAGTGGTAGTTGATTTTGGGGTGGATTTTGCTTACTTTTTACTTATTCCCCATTGCTCCTCTATTCCTTTGGTTTTAGCTACATTCCCATATTTTTATCCTACCTTGTCCTTGGCCCCATTACAACCCTTAAAAGACCTTTTGATCATTTTGTGCATGTGTGTTGATGGTTGATGTTAGAGGCTTGTCAAGCTTATGGTTGTGTTTGTTTTTCATGATGTGCCTTGAGTGTAAATAATGATTAACCCCAAACACTTGAGTGTAAACACTTTTGAGTGATCCTTGTGAGTTTCTATCATCTTTGTGACTATCCTCTTGATGTCATTGGTTTCTTTGCATACTTGAAGTAATTGGATGATGTTCGCGGATGCTTTGACTCTTTGATCCTTAACCATTTTGTGTGCTTGAGTTTGCCCATTTCTTTGCATTTCCTAGAATTCATTGTGAAGTATGTAATCTCTTAGGTTAGCATTTCTTAGTTGTAGTCATCTTGTTGCATGATTCACTTTGGTGCATATTGATCTTCATAGTCCTATCTTTTGGTTTTGCCCAGGAGTGCAAAAGGATAAGTGTGGGGGTATTTGATGAGCATTTTATTTCCCATTATTCCTTGCATTATTTTACTCCTATTATTGATACTTGTTGCCCATTTGACATTGATTAGCTTGATTTATTGATTTAGAGTTTATTGGACTAATATTCCGAATATTGTTTAATTTGGAATTATTTAGCCTAATTAATTCTATATCTATTTTCAGGTAATATTTGGCACAAGGACACTTTGGGAAGTTTGGAAATGAAGATTGAAGTATTGAAGTGAAGATTGTAATTTGCATTTAGGTCCCTTTTTAATTGTAATGTTCAGAATAGTGTTTCTTAGGATTTGGGCCCATGTTTTAGGCCCATTTTGTGTCTTAAGAGGGGAAATTCGTGTAACCTCCAAGAACACACTCCCATTTCAGATTTCTCACTCTCTCTCTAGGTTAGAACTTCTCTCTTGGCTCTCCCAAGTGGTGGTGGCTGCTAGGGTTTTGTTCTTCCCCATTTCTACTCGTTTTTCTTCATTTATGGCCATGGAAGGCTAGACTTCAAGGGTTAATCCCTTTGGTATTGTATTATCTACTCTTGAGCTCTTGTTATTAATGCAATTTCATTTTCTCTTCTCTGTTTTCATGTTTATCGATGTGTAGTGGTTTGCTTAATTCCATTTCGTAGAGATAATACATGAATATAAATGCTTAATTTGTATTAACTCGTAAAAACTCCAATTCTGGTTTCTGATGCTTAATTAGAAGTTAGGGTTTGGAGTGATAACTGAATTTTCGCTTAGTATTTGGTTATCACGAGTTGGACAGAGGAGAGGAGAGGAATCGATCTTTAGTGAGCTAGGATTGAGTAGTGTACGTAGCCAAAGGGGTTTGCCCGCTTTTGTTTCTGATTTTCTTAGTTTTTATATTCTGTTTATGTTTTGTTCTTCACATTTGTCACACACAAAAACCCCCCCATTTTACTGCACACTACGTGTTTGATACTTTGCCTAGACCGATATTCGCTGGGAAACGACCTAGGATCACCTTCCTAGTACTACAGAATAAACACCTTTTATTTTGATCGGGTACGGCCTCGATCATAGATTAACTGCTTAAAGAATTTTGGGAGCAAGGTGAGTGGTAATTATAAGTACTAGAGGTTGTGTAGAAGGCATTCGTAGCTTAGAGCAAAATTATCTAAGCGAAATCGGGGGTTAAATCGGCGTTTTAGATGTTAGAAATCGACCGAAAAGAGAAAATTATGAATTTATTATAGGATGCTAGGAAAATAAATTCCACCGTTGGATATGAAGTTTATGGGGTTAAGAAGCTTGTCTGAAAATTTGGACCCAATCCGACGGTTGACGAAAAAGTTACAGCGAATCGAAGATTTGAAATCTGATTCTCGCCCAGGCGCGCTCCCAGCTTGCCCAGGCGGGTGCACTGTTCATTGGTGCACCAGACAGTGAAAAACCCGCCCAGGCAAGGCCCCCATTCGTCCAGGCGCGCGCGACGAATCAACTCGCGCACCAGGTGCGTGCGCTCGCGCTCGAGCGCCAGAATCCGCGCCCAGGCGCGACGGTGCAGATTTCACGCACCAGGTCCTTTTAAACACGCACCAGCCACCCTCCTTTCTCATTATCTCCACACCAATCTCTCTCTACCTCCCCCAAACCACCCCCAAACACAATCAAGCACCCAAATCATGCCTTCCAAGCCCTCACCCATGGAGATTCATCACCTCCCTCATGCTTTCTCCTTCCTTCCCTCACCCATGGTGTTTCTCCCTCTCCTTGAAGCTCTCTCTCTCTCTCACCTAGGGCACTTTCTCTCTCCTCCAATCCCAAGGATCTAATGGGAATCGGTTTAGGGAGCGGGAAATCGGATAGACCGGGAGTAGATTCAAAGTCCTTGGAGCTTCAATCGAGCTCTCTCTCTCTCTCTAAGGTTAGGGGAGTCTCTTTTCCACACTTTGAGTTAGGGATAGTTGGGGTTTATAATAGGATTTGAGTTTAATAGTTGAGTTGGGTTGTGGGTGATGGATTAAAAGGTAATTAGAATTAAGGAAGGGTAATGGTAATATATTGGTTAATGTTGTTATTTTGGAAATTGTTAATGTTTAATTTTTGTATATTAAATAAGTAGGAAGTGAAGAACCCTAGGGAGATGATTTATGTTAAGCACTCTGAGACATACCTGAGTATGTCGACTGATATATGTTGTCTTTAAGTGTGTTGTTATCTGTTGATATTATGTTATGTTCACTAAGTGGTATCTGTGGGTTATCATGAATTAATGCTGAATAATATGTGATGCAAATGGTCAAATGAAATGGAAATGTTATATAATGGAAGTAAAAGATAATTATGAGGAGTAACTTGAAAGAAATTGAATGTTACGGTACGATTTGGTTATTTAAGGGTGTTTATGTCTATGGAAAATATGTAGAGCTAATTTTAAGTACTAAAGGGATATTGGTTGTGAAATGATTATATGAATTGCAAATGGATAGATTGAATTATGTTATAATAAGGGAAAATGGTTATAAATGTTAACTGTAGAGTGAGACCCTAAATGTGAATAATTGGAAATATTTATAATGATGGATGATAAATGCTTATATATGAATATATGTGTGGTTATTTGGAAATGGTAATTTTTATATATTTGTTGGAATTGGAATGTGATGATTAGGAATGGATGATAAATATGCATATTTGTGATTGTTGGTGGAATTTTGATTATGGTTTATAATTAATGGACTGGACTGTTGATTAATTGAAAATGGTAAAGGTAACTAAAGTGGAAACTGATCAGTGGGGCCCGGAACACTAGGTACCCGGCTAGGTGTTCCAATTACCTGTTAGGGCCAATTACCTTCCAGGCCAATTACCCATCAGGCCAAATCGCCCTGTAGGCGCCGGGTGACCCACAGGATCAGTTTTCCACACCAATAATTGGAATAATTAATGGATTGGTAAAAGTACATAGTCCTACAGGTGATGGTCTGGATGGGTGTAAAGTCCTGGGCAGGTGTTCCAAGTCCCTAGACAGGTGTGCCAATTACCTAGCGGGTATCCAAATCCTAGTGGTGTACGGTAAAAATGGAAGTGTTAGCAGATCACTGTCTGTGGTTGCTTGCACTGTGTGTGTAGATCTCTGTTTGGGGTTACACACATTAATGGAAAATGAATAATGGAAAGGTAAAAAGGAAAAGGGAAGTTTATGTAGATCTCTGCTTGAGGTTACATAAACGAGATGGAGTGTATGCAGATCACTGTCTGTGGTTGCATACACAGTGTACGCAGATCACTGTTTGTGGTTGCATACACGTGTGTAGATCTCTGTTTGGGGTTACACGCGATGGTAAGGTGTAGATCTCTGACTGAGGTTACACATAATGGAAAATGAATAAAGAAAATGAAAGTAGAATTGATAAAGGAATTAAAGGGAATAAATAATGAACATGGTAATGGAAAGGATTTAGGAAAGGAAAAAGGGATAATGGAAAATGGATAAAAAGGGAATGTATAAGGAAATGGGAATGAAATGAATTGGTTGATCACTGACTTTATTTGATTGTTATTCTTGAGTTTATATTATGAGCTTTAAATTATCTTCTGATTCACTGTGTTGTGAAAAGGTCTCACCCTTATGTGGTTAACATTTTAGGTGATTGCTAAGGAGCTTGTGGATCAGAGTGCGCAGCGAGAGATCGGGAAAGAAGGAAACTTTATTTTGGGTGCTACTATATTGTAAATGGATGTCGGAAGTTTTTGTAAACTTGATTTGTGAAAAGGAATTTTTAATTACAACATTTTGATTATATATTTTTACTTATTATTTTGTATATAAAATAAGGGTGTTACAAAAACCGAGGCATTCTTTAAGAAATATAAAGGCTTTTATTCAAAATTCATCCACAAAACCCAAAACAAAATCAAGATCAACACAAAAATCAAGGATCAAAACACAATTTGAAGTTTTTCTTAAGATCAAACTAAAATCAAGACATGCAAAGTTATGAATCATCATCATGCAACATGCGAGACTCAAAAATCATCAAACCAATTTAGATCAAACATTATTTTAACAAATAAACACATAATCACTCATTGATCTACGGTTTTAAGCACAAGATTTAGACATGCAAGAAAGTCTACTTCAAGTTCACATAGATCATAAACAAAACATTAGATCAAGAAGAAAATCATTAAGATTAATCATAAAAGTATCAAGATCTAACCTAAACATTTCCAACCGAATGATCAAACATGGCTACACATATTACAAATAGAAATTGAGTTCTTAAAAATCTATAGTTAAGAAAAATCTACACATAGAGTGCATCAAAAGTACATGCAAGAGAAATTGAAAATAAAATTACAAGATCATAAATCAAGAACTAATTCTAAGGCTTCTAGGTCTTCGGTTTATACCAAAAGGTCTTCAACACTTCTAAGTACTTGGTCTTCCAAAGGATTTCCTAGGTTTATGGTTGATCTCCTCTCCTTCTTCCTTCCTCCTACTCACGGCCTCCTCTTCTTCTCTTTATTCTAATTTCTATTTCTTAGTCTAAGAGTTTGAGGAGCTCTTAGACTTGTGTTTTGAGTGTGGGTGTTGGACGAAAGAGTGGGATGGGAAATGAAGTGAAGAATGAAGCTAAGGCCAAGGCCTTTATAAAATCTCATGGCTTCCTATTTTAGCCTTCATGTAATTCGGCCAAGGGCTAAAGAAAGAGGGGCAATTTCGGCTTCCTCTAAAATTGCATGGGTGGAGGTTAGTATTCCTCAAGGAGACAAAGTGGGAGACATAAGAGCTTAGGGTCATTCTAGGCTTTTTGACTTGTGGGTTCTCCATTGATCTAGTTAGGGTTTCTTCCATTTAGTTAGGGCTTTAGTTGGGAATTGGTTTGGAACTTAGTTACTTTCTTTCCTCACTCACTTACACACGGCACACACACCTACCTACACATGTTCACTTACATGCACACACACACACACATACACGTTGCACTCTCATGCATTCATGCATCATCATATATCCACATACACATATACATATCATCACATTCATTCACTAATTAAATTTTCTCATATACACACCAAAACCGTATATACCTATTCATGCACACACATAGAAAATAAATCATTCATGCATAAAAATTATAATGGCACCAAAATATCAAGCACTCATTCATGGAAAATCAATCACTTTTTTTTTAAAAAAAATACATTTCAAAACTCATATCTTTATTTTATGATAATTCATTTCTTAAAACCATTTGCCACTTTGAAAACGTGAATAAGGAAATTTATCTAAGAAAATACCCTTTCAAAAATACTTTTCTCAAAAATAGTTCTTTTTATAAATAAAAATGATTCGAGGATTTTCAGGGGTGTTACACTAATGTCGTGGCAAGTACCGCATAGCTAACTAGAAATGATACTGTCACCCCCTTGAATGCAAGTCTACAGCAGTGAGAGGGACTGGAACGGGGCATTGTGTTTGCCACTGCGTGTAGAGTGAGCCTTAAGGTTATTGATATGTTTTGAGGACGAGATCCTCCTGGTCTGGGACCATTGTGTTGAGACAGCTGTCGTGCCCACGTGGTAAAGGCCCTGTACTCCTGTTGGCTTCCGACTAGGTTTGGATGGTGACCGAGGAGATGTAGAGAGTGCGTTTTTCCTCAGTGATGGTGATTCCCCTACCTCATTGAGTGAGCTGAGATATGATAAAACTTAATAACCAAAGAGTAAAAATATAACTGATGATGAAAATATTGATGAGTCGAGGTTATTCTGAGAATCATGTTTCTGGATTGATGGTTTATGCTTACTCATGTTGTATGCTTATTTATTTACGCATTTCTCGTTCATTTCGATTATTATGTTACTCGCTTTGTTATCCTATTCTGTTAAACTGGTCTATCCGTGTGTTCTCTACGCTCTGGGTATCTTGTCTCATTTTGTATACTGGTCAAATGTTGATGTTGTCTATCCTTGTTTTGTCGAGTCTACCCTGAGACCTTACGGTCAACTTGTTAGTGTTTGGCACACTAACTCTCTCCTACCTGGTTGTCGTATTTGCGTCCGCTGGTATTTCAACGGGTAGATGGCATATCATGTAGCAATCCACATGTGGCCTCTGGAGGGAGGAACATGGGAGATGGTACCTGATGGTTGGATCTGGCGCGGCGAAACTCGATTGGAGATCGACGATCCGAGACATATTCTTCAAGGAGCGAGCATGGACGTGCACGTGGGTCAAGTCACTCTCCGTGATTATCAAAATGGAGGACCGAGGGAGTATCACGAGTTTGGTGGTGATCCTGCACCCTTGGCGGCTGCAATTCCCCAACCAATGGAGGAAGAGGATGTTAGTGACTCCGATCACGAAGCGGAGGCGGATTCGAGTGAAGATATGGAGACGGACGCTAGTTTCGCTGAAGAGTGATTCCCTATGTCTGTGTCTAAGGAATGTTGTGTGTCTAGGATCTGAGTCCAGTCGAGGATTATCTTGTTATGTACTACTGATGTAATCAGCTACTTTTATTTTGGTTTGTAATCTCTTTTGTAATGATGGCCTATTTTTGGAAAACCTTTGGAGTGTAACTCCAGTACTTGTGGCACTTGTTTTTCTTTTAAATGAAAACAGTTTTATATTTCAATGATGATGTTTTGAGTGGGGAGTTTCGAAAGTGACAACTCGATTTTCGAAAGGGTGGTGTTGGTCGTTAATGAACTTATGTTTTTTTTAAAAAAAAAAATGGCCTCATTTTTGCAACAAAATAATAATAATTCAGTTAAGTTTTCGGAAGCGAAAATCGGGCTGTTACAGAGGTGGTATCAGAGCAATGTTAATCCTCAGTGGCCTTAAGCCAAGTCTTGTGTGCTTACTCTGTGTACTATGTGTGTCTAGAGTCTAGGTTTCTGTGTTATCGTGCATTGAATCTCTTTCTGCTTTATTTTAAGATGAGTCGTACGCGTGGAAGACCTTCTGGTTCAAGTTCGCGAAACCCTGGTGAGGATGTTGATCACCCGGATGCAGCAGATTTCATGACTCAGATGGCAGCAGTGATGACGGGAGTCAACGATAATCTTCAAGCATTGCATCGTCAGGCACAGCAGAATTTCAATGTTCAGCAGCAAGCTCAAAATCTGGAAGCCCAAGGCTACAAGGGATTAGATGAGTTCTGTCGTCGCAACCCGAAGGAATTTGTGGGAGGCTTTGCTCCGGATGCAGCTGTGGAATGGATTGAGGATTTAGGGCGTATATTTGGGGGTATGGTGCAGTGCAATGATGAGCAGAAGTTGGCCTATGCTGGGTATGTGCTTACAAGGGAGGCTGCAGCATGGTGGCGCGTGACTAAGCAAGTGATGGTGAATCAGGGAGAAGTGCTGACATGGGAAGCTTTTAAGCAAAGGTTTCTTGAGAAGTATTTTCCGTTGTATCTGAGGACGGAGAAGGAAATGGAATTTCTGAGGTTGAGTCAAGGGAATTTGTCGATTGATGAGTATGCTTCGAAATTCGAAGAGTTAGTTAAGTATGTACCCCAATATGCTGGAGGGGAGAATGAGCGGTCAAAGTGTGCTAAGTTTAGGGATGGTCTTAAGCCTGAGATTAAGTTAACTTTTTCTCATTTAGAAATAGATAATTTTGCTAGTTTGGTGAATCGCTGTCGTATGTACGAAGGAGGTCTGAAAGTAAGAGTAGCAGCTGAGAGGGTAGTGAACCCTTCTTCATCTCATGGACCGGTTCGCAATTTTCCTTTTCGTCGAGATTCTGGTGGAAGGTATAGGGCTCCGCACCCGTATTCTGGTTCGAGTGGAAGAAGAGATCTACGCTTCGGAGGCAACGGTAATCGCGGTGGAAACCGTGGGGGCAGCAACTATGGAGGGAATCGTATGGAGCATGGCGGTGGTAATCGCAACAATTTCGGTGGAGTGAGATCAGGGAACGTACCTCCTCATTGCAACAAGTGTGGTCGTAATCATTTTGGCCCGATGTGTCCATCAAGGAGTTCGAACTGTTTCAACTGTGATAAGCCTGGTCATATTGCAAGAGACTGCAGGGAGCCTAAGCGAACAGCTAATTCGGGGAATGCTAATCGTCCTTCTATGCCCGGAAGAGTGTTCACGATGAGCGGAATTGAAGCTGCGAATGCTGCTAATCTTATCCAAGGTGAATGTTTCATTTATAAGAATTCCTTGTTAGTATTGTATGATTCGGGTGCTACTCATTCTTTTATTTCTCATGATGTGGTGAATAGATTAAATTTGAAAGTAGATGCCTTACCCTATAACTTGATTGTTTCTACCCCTACTGATAAACCTGTGATAGTGTCTACCTATTGTCCTAATTGTCCCTTAGAGATAGAAGGAAACACTTATTTTGTTGACTTGATTCAACTACCCCTTTCCCAAATAGACATTATATTAGGAATGGACTGGCTTACTAGGAATCATGTTCTACTGAACTGTTCCGAAAAGTCGTTAGTCTTTGGTTAAACCCAATCTTCTTTGCCTAAACCCAATGACCCTGAGCATTTATCTGCCAAGCAAATTCGAACTTCATTGAAGGAAGGCGCGGTAGCTTACATGTTTCTGGCTTCGTTGGATGTCAAAAAGGACAAGGAGCTGCATGAATTACCCGTAGTTCGGGAATTTCCCGAAGTTTTT
Organism: Crotalaria pallida; assembly: GCA_037953625.1. Lineage (NCBI taxonomy): Eukaryota > Viridiplantae > Streptophyta > Magnoliopsida > Fabales > Fabaceae > Crotalaria > Crotalaria pallida. Next base: position 32,041,315 of record CM075651.1, on the reverse strand, counting down.
CCGGAAGAGATACCTGGTTTACAGCCAATTCGAGAAGTGGAATTCTCAATTGACGTGATACCTGGAACTGGACCAATTTCCAAAGCACCGTATAGGATGGCTCCGGCAGAGTTAGCCGAATTGAAGAAGCAAATGGAGGAGATGTTGGAAAAGAAGATGATAAGGCCTAGTGTTTCACCCTGGGGAGCACCGGTTTTGTTCGTCAAGAAGAAGGATGGTAGTATGCATCTATGTACGGATTACTGGCAATTGAACAAGGTGACGATCAAGAACAAGTACCCTCTTCCCAGAATTGACGACTTGTTGGATCAATTGAAGTAAGCGACTGTATTTTCCAAAATCGACCTTAGATCGGGATATCATCAGATAAGAGTAAAGGAGGAAGGTATTCCCAAGACTGCTTTCCGAACTCGTTATGGTCATTACGAGTATCTGGTTATGCCTTTCGGTGTAACAAATGCTCCTGCGATATTCATGGATTACATGAATAGAATTTTTCATCCTTACTTGGATTCATTTGTTGTCGTATTTATCGATGATATTTTGATTTATTCCAAGTCTAAGGAGGAACACGCTGAGCATTTAAGGACAGTCTTGACGATGTTGAAGGACAAACAGCTTTATGCTAAGTTGTCGAAGTGCGATTTCTGGTTGGACTCAGTGCGATTTCTGGTTGGACTCAGTGCATTTCTTGGGTCACGTGATCTCGAAGGACGGAATTGCTGTGGATCCTGCAAAAGTAAATGTTGTGTTGGAGTGGAAGACACCGACGTCTGTGACGGAGATCCGTAGTTTCTTAGGATTAGCGGGATATTATCACCAATTTATCGAAGGATTTTCTCGTTTATCTTTGCCTTTGACGAAGCTGACGAGAAAAGGTCAACAATTCGAATGGTCGGCGAAGTGCGAGGAGAATTTCCAAGAATTAAAGAGGAGACTGACAACCGCACCAGTGTTAGTTCTACCGGATACGACGAAGTCTTTTTGTGTGTATTGTGACGCTTCGAAGCAAGGATTAGGACGTGTGTTAATGCAAGAGCGAAAAGTAGTGGCCTATGCTTCACGGCAACTGAAGATTCATGAGCTCAATTACCCAACTCATGATTTGGAGCTAGCGGCAGTAGTGTTTTCTTTAAATATTTGGAGGCACTATTTGTACGATGTAAGGGTTGAAGTCTTTAGCGATCACAAGAGTTTGAAGTACCTGTTCGAACAAAAAGATCTGAATATGCGTCAGAGAAGGTGGATGGAATTCCTAAAGGACTATGATATTGAGCTACAGTATCATCCTGGAAAGGCAAACGTAGTTGCTGATGCCTTAAGTAGGAAGTCATTGCATGTTTCTGCATTGATGATCAAGGAGTTGAAGTTGATCGAGGAATTTCGGGATCTGAATCTAGGAATGGAGTTAGGACCGAAGAGTATGATATTAGGACAGCTGACTGTATCAAGTGGATTTATGGAACAAATAAAGGAACTTCAGCTGAAAGACGAGGAGCTTCAAGCTAAGAAGGAGCTTTCGGAAAAGGGAAAGGAAGTGGAATTCAAGATTGGTGGTGATGGAATTTTGAGATATAAGGATCGTGTCTGTGTATCGAACGATTTGGAGACGAAGGGAATGATATTGGAGGAATCTCACAAGAGTAAGTTGAGTTTACACCCTGGTTCTCAGAAGATGTATCAAGATCTTAAGAAGGTATTTTGGTGGCCTGGAATGAAGAGAGAAGTGGCAGAATATGTATCGCGATGTTTGACGTGTCAAAAGGCGAAGGTGGAACATAAGAAGCCTGGTGGTGAGTTGAAACCGTTGGAAATACCAGTGTGGAAATGGGATTGTGTCACCATGGATTTTGTCTCTGGTTTTCCAAGAACTCGGAAAGGTTACAATGCTATTTGGGTAATCGTGGACAGATTGACGAAGACGGCGCGGTTTATTCCTGTCAACATGAAGTATTCAATGGATAAGCTGGCTAAACTATATTTGAAGGAAGTAGTAAGATTGCATGGAGTACCCTCAAGTATAGTATCAGACAGAGACCCTTGTTTCACTTCGAAATTTTGGGTCAGTTTGCAAACAGCAGTCGGAACCAAGTTGGATTTGAGTTCCGCATATCACCCTCGAACGGATGGATAGTCAGAGCGAACTATCCAAACGTTGGAAGACTTGTTGAGAGCCTGTGTGATTGAGAGTGCCGGTGAATGGGATTCTTTTCTACATTTGATTGAATTCACCTACAACAAAAGCTTTCATTCAAGTATAGGAATGGCACTGTATGAAGCTCTGTATGGTAGAAAGTGCAGAACGCCGTTGTGTTGGTTCGAGACTGGTGAGCACTTGCTCATAGGACCGGATGTGGTGCAGCGGACAAATGAGAAGGTGAGGTTAATTCAGGAAAAGATGAGGACTGCTCAAAGTAGACAGAAGAGTTACCAGGACAAGAGGAGAAGTCCGCTGGAATTCAATGAAGGAGATTTTGTATTCATGAAGGTAGTGCCAACTACTGGAATTGGTAGAATGCTCAAATCCCGAAAACTTACACCTCGTTTTATTGGACCCTACCCAATTCTCAAACGTATAGGACATTTAGCCTATCAAATTGCCTTACCACCTTTTCTTTCAAACTTGCACAATGTTTTTCATGTATCCCAATTGAGAAAGTATGTCCATGATCCTTCACACATCATTGAACCCGATTCAGTGCAATTAAAGGAAAATCTTACATTTGAGGCTTTACCTATAAGGATAGATGGTAGTAGTGTCAAGAGGTTAAGAGGGAAGGATATTCCCTTAGTTAAGGTAGTATGGAGTCGGAATAATGGGGAAGATGCAACATGGGAACTTGAGAGCAAGATGAGAAGTTCTTTTCCGCACCTGTTTGATCCAGGTACTGCATTTCTCGGGGACGAGAAATCTCTAAGTTGGGGAGAATGTAACACCCCGTCTGAATACCTCACATTTGTTTTAATTGGTAAAGTAATCGATTTGAGAAAATGTTTTCAAAGGGTATTTTGAAAAAGTATTTCTTGAATTAAATTTATTTTGTGATTTCAAATGATAAAGGGTTTTAAGGAAAATGATTTTTGTGGGAAAACCTTATGAATTTGGATTGAGTTTTGGATTTAATTATTTAAAGTATTTAAGTATTTAATATTTGATTTTTTTTGTATTTTGTGGAAAATGATGAATTTATGAAAAATAAAATAAAAATGATTTTGTGCATATGTGTCGCCGTGTGGTGTGTGTGTGTGGCATGCATCATGCAAAAATTTTGACTTCCTTGCACCCTAGGCTAGTGGACTAATGCTCCTAGGTTTAGTTTAGTGTAAAGCTTGATTAGGAGTTTGACCAACCAATAGGAAGTGAGCTTAAGCCTAATCCAACTTCATTTGTCCAATGGCTTGGCTTGAGCCATGCAAGCCTTGATGATGCCAAAATTACCCTTCAATCCACACACTTGGCCAAACTTTCTTCAAGGGCAAGAAGGGAAATGCTTTGTTTCTCCTTATAACCCCAAACCGTAGCACACCCATCCATTTTGCTTCTCATTTATTTTCTAAACCAACACACAATTCCTAAGAGTCTTCAACAAACTCTTAGAGAAACTTATAGAGAGAGAGAACCCGTGAACTCAAGAGGAGAGGAAGAAGAAGATCAAACCTAAAGCTTTAGGAATCTTGAAGATTAAGTGAATAAGGTTGAAGATCTTCTCTATTTCTTTGTCTATTCGAAGATCCTAGAGTGTTAAGAGTAGTTCTTGAATTTCTTAGTCTTGTAAAGTTCTTTGTTGTTGCATGTCCAATTTCTTTGAAGATCTATGTTTGTAAGCACTTGTAAAGCCTTGATCTTAAGTTCCAAGAACATCATAAACTTGTAGAACCCTAACTCATGGACATTATCATTCGGTCATGCTTAGAAAAATAGGTTGTGGTGATTTTTATTTCATTTTGAGTCCATGCATGTTAGTTTGATGCTTGATAAAGTTGATCTAAATGATTTTCATGCTTTGATTTCAACTTTGATTTTTCTAAAGCTTTGATCTTTGATTTTAATTCAAAAGGCTTTGATCTATTACTTTGATCTTGAAAAAGGGCTTGTTTTCTTACCTTGATTTTCAAAGCTTTTGATCTTGAAGTTTGATTTATGATTTTTGAACTCAAAAGTTTTGGTTCTTGACATGCATGTTACGGTTTTGAGGAGAAACAAAGGGAAACAATTTTCTTTTCAAATGATTTTTTTTTATCTAAATTTATGTGTTTCAAAGCTAAGGATTTAAATTTTCCTCTTGATTTTGTTGGTGTACTTTTCGGTCAAGCTTTAAAAACAAAGATCAAGATTGTTTTTCATGATAAGTTTCCTTGCATGAGTTTTCTTTTGATTTTCCATGATTTTTTAAGGCACATGCAAAAAGGAGAAATGAAAATGAAATGGTGTTTGAAGTGACACAAGTAGGTCACGGTTTTGAGAAAGAAAAAGGGGAAGTTATTTTCTAAAACCATGTGTTTTAAAGTGCATGTTTTTGGTTTGCTAAGTTAAAGGTTTTTGCATGAAAGAAAATGCATCAAAGGTTTTGTTTTCTTATAGTAATGATTCGGCCTATACTAGGATAACTAGGCTAGATTCTTTTTGCATGAATTGTCTCTTTGAAATGATTATGTTTTATGACTTTGTTTTAAGAAAATTTGTTTGAATTGTGTTGTTTTACTTTTGGGTCAATTCGGTTTTCATGAAAGAAAAAGGATAAATGTATTTGATTATTTCTAAATGTATTTTTATAGTTTGGTTTCTTTTATCCTTTGCTGTCCAAGAATTTATTTCAAAGTATTTCACTTTTAAAAAAATTTTGAGTTATGAAAAAGGTAGATTTCAAGTGTTATGTGTTTTATATAAAGTTAGAATGAAAATTGTGGATTTTTCAATGTTTTTCAATTTGAAATGGTGGCTGGACTTTTCCATACAGTCACATAAACCATTTGTTTTATTGGTTTTAATGTGAAGTTTTCCAATGATTTTCCAAGGATTTCAATTATGAGAAAAGATTGAAAGTTGTTTTGATAATCACTTGTATTTTAAGAAAAGAATAAGGAAAGTAAAGAATCTTATATTTAAAAGATCAAGTTATAAATTTTAATTGAAATGATTTTTGATAAAAGCGTATTTATTTGAGGTTATTCAGTGGACAGTGGGAACTATTCTCAAGGAGAAGCTAGAGATCCCCAAAGTCAAAGTATTTCTCTTGCTGGATTAAGAGGTGAGTGAGTGAGTGTGTAACAGCCCGATTTTCGAAAACTAAACAAATGACTTTTTATTTATTAGTGTTGCAAAAATGAGGCCATTTTCTTTTGTAAACACATTGTTGAAAAGTCATTGTTGTATTTAAAAGTCTTTTTGTTGAAAATCGAGTTGCTACCAAAACAGTCCCTTTCATAAAACTTTCCTTTTCATAAAATAATTTAGTTTCAAGAACATCAATATTCATAACGGGTTTTAGAAGTTACATTGGCCTCCCTTCCAAAGTGAAGCACTTTACAACACATGGTTTAAATGCAGCTGTACTACATAAGTGGCACATTGCTTGGTAATCCTTGACTCAAACACAAACAATAGACTTAACTAAAAATACTCCACCTAACTCTTCCGGTCGTACATCCCCAGATGAAGCTTCCCTTTTCTTCTTGCATACTTTCCTCATTCTCGAAAGTGAAGTCCCCTCTGTTGCTGCTTCCTTGTTGCCGTTTAAGTTGTTGCCCCCTCCCTTTCTCTAAAGTGATGAACATCCTTGTGATGCTCCATCTGCCCGTTGCAACATCAGCATCACCAATATAACAACGAACAGGAGAGAGTAAGCGAACCGAACGACGAATCGTCGACGGTGTGGGATTACGATAGGCAAAATAATAGGACCACACAACACACACAATACAATACACAATCAAACAACAATCAAGTATATTATTAAAATCATTATCATCATTCTCTTTCATTATATTATTCTTCCTTATCTTTCCAAACTTAATTCCACTTTTCATAAACATTCTTTCTTTCTTAGTTCTTTTCCTTCTCACACTCATATTTTCTTCTTATTCCGTCTTATCAACTCACATCCTTCTCTTACTCTGGGGCATTATAAAACATCATCGTAACATTTCTTCTGTTCTCGGCTATCACTCACGTCTACATCTCCTCAGTCATCCATCCATCCTAGTCGGAAGCAAACAGGAGTACAGGACCTTTACCGTGCGGGCACGACAGCTGTCAACACAAATGGTCCCAGACCAGGAGGACTCAGCCTCAATAATATCAATTCATAACAATCATGGCACACTGCCTCACAGTGGCAAACAAGATGAGCCACTCCAGTCCCTCTCACTATTCTCGATTTGCAATCTAGGGAGCGACAATATCTTTCTAGTGGGCCCGCAGAACTTGCCACGGCATTAGACCCAGTCCCCACCACGTTAGTGCGCCACATGTGGAGTTCGTTCTGCCTAGAAACATACTCTAGACTTCTTGACGTTTCACTGTCATCGTCCTCCCCTAATGAAATCTCGTCCTAAGTATCCGCAGATACTTATCGTTTCTTCCTCTCCACTACTTCGCACTCTCATACCTCACCACGCATGTCTTTTAAGTCTTTTATCTTTTAATTATCCTAAGGTCGACCCGTCCTTCGTGCAACCCTTAAACGAGTCCCGACCACTACTTTGCACAATCTTTCTCTTATCACTTCTCACATAGCACAGAGCTGGGATCACATCACAATCTCAAATCTCATTTCTCAACTTTCTCAACATCCCCCATTTCTCATACTCATTTCATTTCGAAACCCTTTCTCGAAATCATCTTTTCAAAAACTATCTCAAGGACACCTTTACAAAATCTCCTTTCGTAAGCTTTCAAAACATAGTTTCCGTAAACTTTTCTCAAAAAGTGTTATCTCACAACGTTCCACTCGAATATTCTCTTGTAAAGTTTCGCAAAACATTGAATCAAGAAAACTTACCCCCAAAATATCATTTCCAAAAGACTTTCATTAAATATTTTATCAAAAGATTGTTTCCCCCAAAACTCCCTCAAAATACATCTTTTCACGAAACTCTTTCAAAAGATTGTTGCACAAAACCCTTTTTCCAAATATCCTTTTACAAATCCTTTTAAAATCTCTCTTCCAAAAGTCTTTTCGAAAATCTCTTGTCAAAAACCTTTTCAAAAACTGTTTTTCAAAAACCTTTTCAAAAAGTACAACTTTGCTGGGTGCTAATGGAGGAGCAAGCTCAACTCAACACTAGTTCCCAGACTAAAACCAAAAACAAATGAGCCCAGCTCCACACAATCACCTCTCACATCCACTTCCACATTTCTTTTCCCAGCTCTGGCTCGATCCCAACGTCACCATCAATTCTTCCCCAATCTCAACTCTTATCTCTTTTCTCTTCCTCATTATTCCTTTCTCATCATATCCTTACTTTTCAATCTTATTGCTTTCACAACTCATTCTTTTTCTTTTCATTTCTTTATTCAGGACGTAATAGACGTCCGTCAACATATTACTCATTAACGACAATAATTATTATCAGGCATAATGAAACAAAGACATAAAGGCATACTATCAATCACACACTCATCACACAACAATAATGTGGCCTTCATCACCTTCGTATAAGTGGCCACACAACACAAACAATTGCCATTATACTATTGGCTCCGAACCACTTAGTTCCGATCTTTGAGATGATACGGAACGTCCTAATAAATCACCTAACTACCACGGTGTCTTAGGAAAGCTTCTCTCTCACCTGAGGTCCAGCTATTAGTTGCGTACTGTCTCCTCGAATCCTCTGTGCTGCTGACTGCCCCAATCCCTTGTCTTTAAGATTTCCTCGTACTAAATAAAATACGCTTACGTTATTATCTTGTATTTAAGAAAACCTTTTCTTAGTTCGTGACACTTTATGTTCTTAATTGAAAGACTTAAAACATTATTGTTTTATCAAAACTGTTCTCATATTTTCTAGTACTGTAAATCTTTTAAAACCATTTGAAAACATTTCATAAAATGATTTAAATCAATTGTTACTTGAAAGCTTTGCTTTAAACCCGTGAAAACATTTTTGAAGTTAAGAAACAGTTTAAAATAATCCGGGACAGCGAAGGAGTTCATCATAAAAGAATTATTTTAATCAAAATCCGAATTACTTACAAACCAATCGTTCAGCTTAGTTGTAAATTAAACATTCATTTTCACAAACACTCACAAACAAACATTTCGAATCAATCAAGACAACTTAATATGTCAGGGTGCTATTTTATTTCTAAATAATTTCTTTAACTTAAAATTAACACTTTATTAATTAGTTAGGAACATATAACTAATTTAGTCAATCATCACGAACAATTATGCAACTCACAAATAGTTTTAGTTTCACAGAACATAGCACTCGGTCATACATGCATTCACATATCAATTGCATCAAGATTTAAACAAATCATATTTATATTTATTTATTTCCCTTTACCTTTAATTAAAACCGGTTAAGAATCAAATATCTATAACACATAAAGTTAACCATGTTTCTTATGAATTACGAGCACCTTTTGAAATTGAGACACCTTGTGATTAAATTTTGGATAGTAAAACCAAAAATCAAAGTCATGAAAATACTTTTAAAAATAATCAAGTGCACCTAATCTTTTCTCCTATTAAAACCGAATGGAATAAGATCCACAACACAATTTAGATAAATTTTCTTAAAATAAAAATACAAGACACAATTATTTCAACAAGTAAATCACAAGCAAAAATGGATCTAGTCTATTGAACCTAGTAGACCTACACTTAGGCTGAATCATGATCATAGAAGAAACAAAGTCTTAGGTGCAAAATTTCAACATGCAAAATCTTAAGATACCAATTCAAAGACATGCACTTCAATTACATGGTTTAGAAAAATACCACTCCTTTATCTTCATAAAACCATGACCTCTTGGTCACTTCAAACACAATTTTATTTTTTTTTTTATTTTGCATGTGCTTAAAAAAAATCATGTAAATCAAAAGGAAGACACATGCAAGAAGTTTTTCATGAAAACAATCATGATCTTTTGTTTTCTATGGTTTGACCGAAAACCAATCAACAAAATTAAGAGAAAGAACTTAAATCTTTAACTTTTAAACACATACAAACTTAAATCCAAGTGAAACCATTTTGCCAAAAGTTGTTTTTCTTTGCTTCTTCTTCAAAACCATGACATGCAAGCCAAGAAACAAGACTTTTTGAGTTAAAGAAATCGCATGCAAAACTTAAAATCAAAGCTTAGAAAATTCCAATTTAAAATCAAAACATTCAAACCACTTAGATCAACTTTAGCAAACATTAAACCAACATGCATGAACCCAAATCAAGATAAAAATCATCAAAACCTAGTTTTCTAATCATGGCCGAATTATGTAGTCCAGGATCTAGTGTTTATGAGTTCATTGACTTCTTAAAAATTCAAGATCAAAGCATAAACAACACATGCATGTACATAGAGCACCAAGATCATCATTAATCACGGTTTGAGCAAGGAAATTAAACATATAAGAGAAGTTTATTTTAAGCTTTACAAAAATCTTATCAAACTTTTTGGTTCTAGAAGATTTAGTTTTGAAAACTTTGAGAGCTATTAAGGAAAGCCTTATCCGAAATATAAAGTCCTTAGTTTAGTTTATTACAAGTTCATTTGATTCTTGAAATTAGAGCTTAAACATTACATATAACCATAGATCAACCATAAAACTAGACATGCAAAGAAGAAATGGAGATCAAAAGGCTTTAAAAAAAATAAAAGCTATGCTAAACTTCTTGTGTTCTTCTAATCACCCACCAAATCAAAGTCTTCTAGTTCTAGATTCTTGGATCTTCAAGGGAGGTCTTTGGCTTTGGCTAGATCTTCTTCCTCTTCCTCCTTTTGGGGTTGCCTCGGTCTCTCTTCTTCTAAGGCTAAGGGGTAGTTTCCTCCTTGAGTTTTGATGAAAGATGTGTGGGGAAGGAAGAAATCAAAGGGGTTTGATGTCAAGAATTGGGTTGTTCACTCCTTTTCTCCTGTCTTCTCTTCACGGCCTAGCTTTCTTTTTCTCTATGCCCCAAGAGTTTGATGTGCTCTTGAGGTGAAGTGTTTGGGGTTTGATGAGGAAGAAATGGAAATGATTAAATCAACACACCCACACACACATCCACGGTTTAAAGAGTAAGAAAGGGTGTGAAAATTTCCCTTTCTATCCTTGGCTCATGGTGGAAGCTTTAAGGATAATTTGGTCCAACCCTATTGTTGCATGGGAGGAGTCACGTCGAAAAGGGGACAAGGTGAGGGAGAAGTCCTCCCTAGGCTTCATGAGTCATCTATCCTATTCTCTCCCTATTTTCTATATAATTTTCTAATTTCTTAATGCATAAGGAAATGGCTCTTACTTGGTTTTCTACTCCTCACATAGCCGAACCATACACACTAGCACACACATACACTTATGCAATTTATTTTCATGTTGATCACATAGCATAAACTCATGCATACATATTCATCATACACCCACTCCCACACGTGGCACACACATACATGCACACCTACACTTATCACACACATATTCTATCATTCATGCATTATCACACTCTTAAGCTAATTTAATTCCATATAATCTTATATGTAGATAGATATACACGTAGCACACCACACATACATGCATCATCTTTTGATTCCTTAATTAATTCTATTTTAGCACATCTAATTACCAACTCACATAATAATTCAAAATGTTTCAAGGAATCACATTAACATAATCACACATCAAATACATATCAACTAACACATATATTTAGAAAACAATCTCTTTCTTATGAAAATACCCTTGTTTAAAAAATCACCTTTTCTTTAAGGCATAAAATCGTCCAACATATAATTAGTTCTCAAAATCCACTTTAAAACTCATGACATTATTTTATGAAAACCATTTTCTTAAAGTCACTCCTTTCCCTAAAACGTTAATTGGAAAATTTATTTAAGAGAGATATTCTTTCAAAAACACTTTTCTCAAAAATAAATCCCTTTAGTATTTTAATTTAATACGAGGAATTTGCGAAGTGTTACATTCTCCCCAACTTAAAGATTTCTCGTCCCCGAGAAATTAGTTACGGATTGGGCAGCAGGGCACAAAATTCTCACATCACATTGTCTTTCATAAGAATACTTTCCTCTGGCTTCGTGATCGTATTTCCTTTTCACTGGTCTAATTCGCCATGCCGTGTTCCCTGTTTGTTGCTTTCAGACGAAGAAACCGCACTCGCACAACCGCTCGCGTGTCGTTTCTGGTCAATTCCAACGGACTAACCGAAGAAGGCGTCGCTCTCTTAGCTGATCGTCGTCACAGAAAGTCCAACCATAGGTACGGACTTAAGGAAAATCAAACAAACAAAATTTCATACATCTCCAAAAACATGGGGTTCCACCTAAAACCCTCAGATACTCACTGCTTCCTACAACCTTGGGCTCTCGCTAATTCAAACAATCACTCCTTCTTTCAATTTTCCTTCTAACTCTAAGACTTTTCATTTTCCATTCCTCTAACTCAAGGGAATCCTATTACAATCTTGGGTCTATTTACCTCCTCAACATCCCCACCTTTCTCCTTAGACTCATCCTGAGCATTGGTCAAGCCTATCGCTTCCACCGTCTAAACCTCTGATTACGGTGCATGGCAATCCTAATCCTCAATCTCTTCTCATAATTCCCTCCATCAACCGGTAACATACACTCCTTTCCTTCCTTGTAACTCCCCAACTTTAATCAAACTTATAACTAAATCCGTTGTGGTCTTACAACCTTACTTAATTTATACTACTGACCCTTCCTTAATTGTTCAAGCCTAAACTATCTGTTTAACTATGGCACTCCTAAGTCCACAATTTGGGCTAATAGGTCTTAAATAGGGTCGATAAGGTTATAGGTTGGTAGCAAGGCTCATGAAGGGAAGGTTCAAATTCCAATAATACTAATTGTTTTGTAGAAGCAATTTAACAAACAGGGGAACCCAGAGATTACAATCTATCTCCCCAAGGGTAATAACTATCCCTGTATAAAAGTATGCTAAGATTGACAGACTTAAGCCTTGCAATACTAATGGGACGTCAAAGGGTATGGGGTCTTAATCTTAGAATCTATTCATTGTCTACTCCTTCAAGCTTCAGAACCAATAGGTTTCTCAAACTAACATGGTCGATACTAAGTCGCAAACAAAGCTTTACATCCCTGAAGGATGAGAACCTAAACCTATGATCCTATACTTACGCTAGCAAACACGCAGAGTCACACACAAGCAAAGCATGTAAGCCCATGCTTAAGGCCACTAAGGATTACCATAGCTCTGATACCATTATGTAACAGCCCGATTTTCGAAAACTAAACAACTGACTTTTTATTTATTAGTGTTGCAAAAATGAGGCCATTTTTTTTTTGTAAACACATTGTTGAAAAGTCATTGTTGTATTTAAAAGTCTTTTTGTTGAAAATCGAGTTGCTACCAAAACAGTCCCTTTCATAAAACTTTCCTTTTCATAAAGTAATTTAGTTTCAAGAACATCAATATTCATAACGGGTTTCAGAAGTTACATTGGCCTCCCTTCCAAAGTGAAGCACTTTACAACACATGGTTTAAATGCAGCTGTACTACATAAGTGGCACATTGCTTGGTAATCCTTGACTCAAACACAAACAATAGACTTAACTAAAAATACTCCACCTAACTCTTCCGGTCGTACATCTCCAGATGAAGCTTCCCTTTTCTTCTTGCATACTTTCCTCATTCTCGAAAGTGAAGTCCCCTCTGTTGCTGCTTCCTTGTTGCCGTTTAAGTTGCTGCCCCCCCCCCTTTTCTCTAAAGTGATGAACATCCTTGTGATGCTCCATCTGCCCATTGCGACATCAGCATCACCAATATAACAACGAACAGGAGAGAGTAAGCGATCCGAACGACGAATCGTCGACGGTGTGGGATTACGATAGGCAAAATAATAGGACCACACAACACACACAATACAATACACAAGCAAACAACAATCAAGTATATTATTAAAATCATTATCATCATTGTCTTTCATTATATTATTCTTCCTTATCTTTCCAAACTTAATTCCACTTTTCATAAACATTCTTTCTTTCTTAGTTCTTTTCCTTCTCACACTCATATTTTCTTCTTATTCCGTCTTATCAACTCACATCGTTCTCTTACTCTGGGGAAATATAAACATCATCGTAACATTTCTTCTGTTCTCGGCTATCACTCACGTCTACATCTCCTCGGTCATCCATCCATCCTAGTCGGAAGCAAACAGGAGTACAGGACCTTTACCGTGCGGGCACGACAGCTGTCAACACAAATGGTCCCAGACCAGGAGGACTCAGCCTCAATAATATCAATTCATAACAATCATGGCACACTGCCTCGCAGTGGCAAACAAGATGCCCCACTCCAGTCCCTCTCACTTTTCTCGATTTGCAATCTAGGGGGCGATAGTATGTTTCTAGTGGGCCCGCAGAACTTGCCACGACATTAGACCCAGTCCCCACCACGTTAGTGCGCCACATGTGGAGTTCGTTCTGCCTAGAAACATACTCTAGACTTCTTGACGTTTCACCATCATCGTCCTCCCCTAATGCAATCTCGTCCTACGTATCCGCAGATACTTATCGTTTCTTCCTCTCCACTACTTCGCACTCTCATACCTCACCGCGCATGTTTTTTAAGTCTTTTATCTTTTAATTATCCTAAGGTCGGCCCGTCCTTCGTGCAACCCTTCAACGAGTCCCGACCACTACTTTGCACAATCTTTCTCTTATCACTTCTCACATAGCACAGAGCTGGGATCACATCACAATCTCAAATCTCATTTCTCAACTTTCTCAACATCCCCCATTTCTCATACTCATTTCATTTCGAAACCCTTTCTCGAAGTCATCTTTTCAAAAACTATCTCAAGGACACCTTTACAAAATCTCCTTTCGTAAGCTTTCAAAACGTAGTTTCCGTAAACTTTTCTCAAAAAGTGTTATCTCACAACGTTCCACTCGAATATTCTCTTGTAAAGTTTCGCAAAACATTGATTCAAGAAAACTTACCCCCAAAATATCATTTCCAAAAGACTTTCATTAAATATTTTATCAAAAGATTGTTTCCCCCAAAACTCCCTCAAAATACATCTTTTAACGAAACTCTTTCAAAAGATTGTTGCACAAAACCCTTTTTCCAAATCTCCTTTTACAAATCCTTTTAAAAACTCTCTTCCAAAAGTCTTTTCGAAAATATCTTGTCAAAAACCTTTTCAAAAACTGTTTTTCAAAAACCTTTTCAAAAAGTACAACTTTGCTGGGTGCTAATGGAGGAGCAAGCTCAACTCAACACTAGTTCCCAGACTAAAACCAAAAACAAAGGAGCCCAGCTCCACACAATCACCTCTCACATCCACTTCCACATTTCTTTTCCCAGCTCTGGCTCGATCCCAACGTCACCATCAATTCTTTCCCCAATCTCAACTCTTATCTCTTTTCTCTTCCTCATTATTCCTTTCTCATCATATCCTTACTTTTCAATTTTATTGCTTTCACAACTCATTCTTTTTCTTTTCATTTCTTTATTCAGGACGTAACAGACGTCCGTCAACATATTACTCATTAACGACAATAATTATTATAAGGCATAATGAAACAAAGACATAAAGGCATACTATCAATCACACACTCATCACACAACAATAATGTGGCCTTCATCACCTTCGTATAAGTGGCCACACAACACAAACAATTGCCATTATACTATTGGCTCCGAACCACTTAGTTCCGATCTTTGAGATGATACGGAACGTCCTAATAAATCACCTAACTACCACGGTGTCTTAGGAAAGCTTCTCTCTCACCTGAGGTCCAGCTATTAGTTGCGTACCGTCTCCTCGAATCCTCTGTGCTGCTGACTGCCCCAGTCCCTTGTCTTTAAGATTTCCTCGTACTAAATAAAATACGCTTACGTTATTATCTTGTATTTAAGAAAACCTTTTCTTAGTTCGTGACACTTTCTGTTCTTAATTGAAAGACTTAAAACATTATTGTTTTATCAAAACTGTTCTCATATTTTCTAGTACTGTAAATCTTTTAAAACCATTTGAAAACATTTCATAAAATGATTTAAATCAATTGTTACTTGAAAGCTTTGCTTTAAACCCGTGAAAACATTTTTGAAGTTAAGAAACAGTTTAAAATAATCCGGGACAGCGAAGGAGTTCATCATAAAAGAATTATTTTAATCAAAATCCGAATTACTTACAAACCAATCGTTCAGCTTAGTTGTAAATTAAACATTCATTTTCACACAAACACTCACAAACAAACATTTCGAATCAATCAAGACAACTTAATATGTCAGGGTGCTATTTTATTTCTAAATAATTTCTTTAACTTAAAATTAACACTTTATTAATTAGTTAGGAACATATAACTAATTTAGTCAATCATCACGAACAATTATGCAACTCACAAATAGTTTTAGTTTCACAGAACATAGCACTCGGTCATACATGCATTCACATATCAATTGCATCAAGATTTAAACAAATCATATTTATATTTATTTATTTCCCTTTACCTTTAATTAAAACCGGTTAAGAATCAAATATCTATAACACATAAAGTTAACCAAGTTTCTTATGAATTACGAGCACCTTTTGAAATTGAGACACCTTGTGATTAAATTTTGGATAGTAAAACCAAAAATCAAAGTCATGAAAATACTTTTAAAAATAATCAAGTGCACCTAATCTTTTCTCCTATTAAAACCGAATGGAATAAGATCCACAACACAATTTAGATAAATTTTCTTAAAATAAAAATACAAGACATAATCATTTCAACAAGTAAATCACAAGCAAAAAGGGATCTAATCTATTGAACCTAGTAGACCTACACTTAGGCTGAATCATGATCATAGAAGAAACAAAGCCTTAGGTGCAAAATTTCAACATGCAAAATCTTAAGATACCAATTCAAAGACATGCACTTCAATTACATGGTCTAGAAAAATACCACTCCTTTATCTTCATAAAACCGTGACCTCTTGGTCACTTCAAACACAATTTTATTTTTTTTTATTTTGCATGTGCTTAAAAAAATCATGTAAATCAAAAGGAAGACACATGCAAGAAGTTTTTCATGAAAACAATCATGATCTTTTGTTTTCTATGGTTTGACCGAAAACCAATCAACAAAATTAAGAGAAAGAACTTAAAGCTTTAGCTTTTAAACACATACAAACTTAAATCCAAGTGAAACCATTTTGCCAAAAGTTGTTTTTCTTTGCTTCTTCTTCAAAACCATGACATGCAAGCCAAGAAACAAGACTTTTTGAGTTAAAGAAATCGCATGCAAAACTTAAAATCAAAGCTTAGAAAATTCCAATTTAAAATCAAAACATTCAAACCACTTAGATCAACTTTAGCAAACATTAAACCAACATGCATGAACCCAAATCAAGATAAAAATCATCAAAACCTAGTTTTCTAATCATGGCCGAATTATGTAGTCCAGGATCTAGTGTTTATGAGTTCATTGACTTCTTAAAAATTCAAGATCAAAGCATAAACAACACATGCATGTACATAGAGCACCAAGATCATCATTAATCACGGTTTGAGCAAGGAAATTAAACATATAAGAGAAGTTTATTTTAAGCTTTACAAAAATCTTATCAAACTTTTTGGTTCTAGAAGATTTAGTTTTGAAAACTTTGAGAGCTATTAAGGAAAGCCTTATCCGAAATATAAAGTCCTTAGTTTAGTTTATTACAAGTTCATTTGATTCTTGAAATTAGAGCTTAAACATTACATATAACCATAGATCAACCATAAAACTAGACACGCAAAGAAGAAATGGAGATCAAAAGGCTTTAAAAAAAATAAAAGCTATGCTAAACTTCTTGTGTTCTTCTAATCACCCACCAAATCAAAGTCTTCTAGTTCTAGATTCTTGGATCTTCAAGGGAGGTCTTTGGCTTTGGCTAGATCTTCTTCCTCTTCCTCCTTTTGGGGTTGCCTCGGTCTCTCTTCTTCTAAGGCTAAGGGGTAGTTTCCTCCTTGAGTTTTGATGAAAGATGTGTGGGGAAGGAAGAAATCAAAGGGGTTTGATGTCAAGAATTGGGTTGTTCACTCCTTTTCTCCTGTCTTCTCTTCACGGCCTAGCTTTCTTTTTCTCTATGCCCCAAGAGTTTGATGTGCTCTTGAGGTGAAGTGTTTGGGGTTTGATGAGGAAGAAATGGAAATGATTAAATCAACACACCCACACACACATCCACGGTTTAAAGAGTAAGAAAGGGTGTGAAAATTTCCCTTTCTATCCTTGGCTCATGGTGGAAGCTTTAAGGATAATTTGGTCCAACCCTATTGTTGCATGGGAGGAGTCACGTCGAAAAGGGGACAAGGTGAGGGAGAAGTCCTCCCTAGGCTTCATGAGTCATCTATCCTATTCTCTCCCTATTTTCTATATAATTTTCTAATTTCTTAATGCATAAGGAAATGGCTCTTACTTGGTTTTCTACTCCTCACATAGCCGAACCATACACACTAGCACACACATACACTTATGCAATTTATTTTCATGTTGATCACATAGCATAAACTCATGCATACATATTCATCATACACCCACTCCCACACGTGGCACACACATACATGCACACCTACACTTATCACACACATATTCTATCATTCATGCATTATCACACTCTTAAGCTAATTTAATTCCATATAATCTTATATGTAGATAGATATACACGTAGCACACCACACATACATGCATCATCTTTTGATTCCTTAATTAATTCTATTTTAGCACATCTAATTACCAACTCACATAATAATTCAAAATGTTTCAAGGAATCACATTAACATAATCACACATCAAATACATATCAACTAACACATATATTTAGAAAACAATCTCTTTCTTATGAAAATACCCTTGTTTAAAAAATCACCTTTTCTTTAAGGCATAAAATCGTCCAACATATAATTAGTTCTCAAAATCCACTTTAAAACTCATGACATTATTTTATGAAAACCATTTTCTTAAAGTCACTCCTTTCCCTAAAACGTTAATTGGAAAATTTATTTAAGAGATATTCTTTCAAAAACACTTTTCTAAAAAATAAATCCCTTTAGTATTTTAATTTAATACGAGGAATTTGCAGGGTGTTACAGAGTGAGTGAGATTGTGGTGAGCCCTTAACATGGTTGTTCGTATGGTGGTAACATGAGTTTACGTGATATTCTGTTCTATTTTTCTTGAATTAGTGCATTTTTATTCTTATCCTATGTTAGTTCCTTTCTCATTCTTTGTAAAAGTTACTCTTCACGAAATGAGTCTGAATGTCGTTATGATTGCGTATGAGAAAGCGAAAGTAAGGTATGAGGATATGTGATGAGAGATATGTGTTGAGATTCAAGATAGTGTGGTGGAGTAATAAAGTATCAGATGAGGACATTGCGCTCGTAGAGCCGAGCTTGTGTTAAGAGAATATGTGATGGAAATGATTGTGCAAAAGAGATATGTGAATGTATGTGAGAATGATGTGATGGCATTGTGGCCGTGTGGCTTGAGAAAGTGATGGTGTGATTATGTGAAAGTGGGGAAAGTTGTAACCCTTAGTGATTGGGTCTTGTCGAAGGGATGTACTAAGGGCAAGTCGATCTTAGGTTAACTAAAGATGATAAAAGACTTTTAAAAGATTTTAAAAGACACTAAAAGACATTAATATATGCGATGAGGTATATGAGTGTGAAGTAGTGGAGAGGAAGATACTATGGGTATCTGCGAATACTCAGGTGGAGATTGCATGAGGGGAGGGCAAGGACGGTGAAACGTCAAGAAGCCTCGAGTACATTTCTAGGCGGGACGAATCCCACAAGTGGCGCACTAACGTGATGGGGACTGGGTCTAATGTCGTGGCAAGTACCGCATAGCTAACTAGAAATGATACTGTCACCCCCTTGAATGCAAGTCTACAGCAGTGAGAGGGACTGGAACGGGGCATTGTGTTTGCCACTGCGTGTACAGTGAGCCTTAAGGTTATTGATATGTTTTGAGGACGAGATCCTCCTGGTCTGGGACCATTGTGTTGAGACAACTCTCGTGCCCGCGTGGTAAAGGTCCTGTACTCCTGTTGGCTTCCGACTAGGTTTGGATGGTGACCGAGGAGATGTAGAGAGTGCGTTTTTCCCCAGTGATGGTGATTCCCCTACCTCATTGAGTGAGCTGAGATATGATAAAACTTAATAACCAAAGAGTAAAAATATAACTGATGATGAAAATATTGATGAGTTGAGGTTATTCTGAGAATCATGTTTCTGGATTGATGGTTTATGCTTACTCATGTTATATGCTTATTTATTTACGCATTTCTCGTTCATTTCGATTATTATGTTACTCGCTTTGTTATCCTATTCTGTTAAATTGGTCTATCCGTGTGTTCTCTACGCTCTGGGTATCTTGTCTCATTTTGTATACTGGTCAAATGTCGATGTTGTCTATCCTTCTTTTGTCGAGTCTACCCTGAGACCTTACGGTCAACTTGTTAGTGTTTGGCACACTAACTCTCTCCTACCTGGTTGTCGTATTGGCGTCCGCCGGTATTGCAACGGGTAGATGGCATATCATGTAGCAATCCACATGTGGCCTCTGGAGGGAGGAGCATGGGAGATGGTACCTGATGGTTGGATCTGGCGCGGCGAAACTCGATTGGAGATCGACGATCCGAGACATATTCTTCGAGGAGCGAGCATGGACGTGCACGTGGGTCAAGTCACTCTCCGTGATTATCAAAATGGTGGACCGAGGGAGTATCACGAGTTTGGTGGTGATCTTGTACCCTTGGCGGCTGCAATTCCTCAACCAATGGAGGAAGAGGATGTTAGTGACTCCGATCACGAAGCGGAAGTGGATTCGAGTGAAGATATGGAGACGGACGCTAGTTCCGCTGAAGAGTGATTCCCTGTGTCTGTGTCTAAGGAATGTTGTGTGTCTAGGATCTGAGTCCAGTCGAGGATTATCTTGTTATGTACTACTGATGTAATCAGCTACTTTTATTTTGGTTTGTAATCTCTTTTGTAATGATGGCCTATTTTTGGAAAACCTTTGGAGTGTAACTCCAGTACTTGTGGCACTTGTTTTTCTTTTAAATGAAAACAGTTTTATATTTCAATGATGATGTTTTGAGTGGGGAGTTTCGAAAGTGACAACTCGATTTTCGAAAGGGTGGTGTTGGTCGTTAATGAACTTATGTTTTTTTTTTTAAAAAATGGCCTCATTTTTGCAACAAAATAATAATAATTCAGTTAAGTTTTTGGAAGCGAAAATCGGGCTGTTACAGGTGGTGATGGAGGGGTTGAATATGATGAGGGAATCAGATAGTGAGGAGGAGTACATAAGGATTGGTTATTTGATTTAGGTGGTGAGTGGGATCGTTGAAAATTGGGATATGGAAAAGTATCTTCAACAAAGATCACATCACGAGATGTGCAAATTTTATTTGTGGAAAGGTCTAAGCAGAGATAAACATATTGTGAGTGAGTGTATCCTATATGCAAGGTTTTGATCTTTGTTGGAGTTTGTTTTGTGTGTATGGTCTTAGCCAGGGAAAGCATAAGCAGTCAAATGAATGGAGATGTTTATAGTTAGGAGTGATTTTGAAGAGAATTTCAAAGGGAGAATTCGTGTAGAGATTTGGTGTAGGCTGACAGATGATGAGGTAAACAACAGTGAGAAAAACATATGACCATAATTGATTTGGAAAGCTTGCATGATGAAGAAGTGTACGTCCAGTCTCCACAATATGTTTATGCCTCCTCTCTGCTGTCCTGTTCAATTCAGGTGTATGAAGTGGAGAGGTAAAATGGGAGATTCTATGTATGTTTAGGAATTGTTTAAGCATGATAAACTCACCCCTATTATTAGAGTAAATAGCAGTATTGGTAGCATTGAAAATTTTTTCCACTAGTGATTTGAATTGAACAAAGATGGAATGAACATCTGATTTATTTTTCAATGGATACATCCAAATATACTTTGAAAAATGGTCTAAAAAAATTACATAGTATCTAAAACCATCAAGAGAATGCATTGGGGCAGGGCCCCAAACATCAGTGTTGATGCTTTCAAGAGGTCTTGAACTATGAAGGTGATGATCAAATAATTGAAGTTTGTGACTCTTGGAACTTTGACATGAGGTGCATACTTGTATGGATGGTGACCTTATTTTGAAATTAAATTTACGATTCAAATGTTGCATAATGCGAGAGGCAGGATGGCCGAATGAATAATGCAAGGTGAGGTGATTATGAAGGGTGGTAGTCATGGCTTGTGGATTGGATGGGTTGGATGGGAGATGATAACTGATAATTGGTTCGTGAATCTCGCAAGAGGGCCACTCCCGTCTTCAGGTCCTTAACCAAAAAATAAGAAGGGAAAAATTCAACAAAAAAAATGTTAGTATTGCATTATGTGGAGACTGAGATTAGGTTTTGATGTATATGTGGAACATATAGAACAGAAGATAATTGAAGTGTATTTGAAGAAGTTTGAAGAGAGGCTTTACTAGTGTGACTGATTGGCAAACATGAACCATTGCCAACTATGAGTTAATCGGTGCAAGAATTTGGAGCATGAACAGAGAGATTGTTTAAATCATCAGTGATGTGATGGGAAGCCCCAGAGTCCATAAGCTAGTTTTAATTGGGTGGGTATCACAATTAACCATGTGAGCAGTAGGCATATGATGCTGACATAAAGGGTACCGATGAATTTTGAAGCACTGTTTAGCTGTATGACCTGGTTTTCACAATATTGACAAATTACTCTTTTTCCAAAAGAGTTGCCGCCTTCCTTGGTAAAGGAAGGTGGACCAGCGGATGAACCTGTACCTACATTTTTGAATTTGGAGAGGTGTCTGTTAGACCTTTGGGCCACATGAGCAGTAGGAATAAGTGGTTCAGTAACACCATGTTCAGTGCGCTGGAGATACACTTCATGATCCACCAGTTTTTCATGAAGTTCTTCAAAGCTTATGGCGGTTTCCCGGGCACGAATGGCAGCAGCGACTTCACGAAATTCACAACCAAATCCATTGAGAGTGTGTATGACCATGTCTGTGTCATCCAAGGGGCTCCCAATAATGGCTATTTCATTAGAAATAGACTTAATTTGCTGAAGAAATTCTTGGACACCTTGTTATAATTTAGAAAGATTAATGAGGCGTTCTTTCAATGACAGAATCCTCAAGCGAGACCTAATCACTCGTATATATCTTTTTTAGTGTGTCTCATGCTTGATGAGACGTTATAACATTGTTGAGTACGGTGACAACAGTATCAGCAATAGAGGTTAGTATAGCATGAATGATTAACTGGTCTTGACGAATCCAATGAGGATAGTCAGGGTGACAAACAACTAGGCATGTTATGGTACCATCAACATAACCCTTAAGATTATACCCTTACAAAGAGAGCATTAAATTGGACATGTCATGTTGGATAGTTGGTACCATTGCGTTTGGTACTAGTCTGAGTGCCAGAATTAAGCACAATTAAGGGATTGGAAGCATCGGTAGGAATGATGGTTGAGGGTGTAGCGATAGGGGAGAAAGGTTCAGAACTCATGTTAACGAGCGGGTAGGATCGAAAAAAAATTTTTTGCTGTGAAGCTAAACGCTCTTTGATATCATAAAGAGAATAAAAAAAATGTGTGAATGTTATTGCTATTTGTTTGAGAACAACGATCTTGTATTTCTACAATTGCTCGCGGGGATGTAGGAATTCACTGCTTGTATCCAAACTGCCGAAGTACTCTATCGGGAAAGTATAACTGCATGGTTCGTCCAAATCTAAGGTACCCTCAAACAAGCTGACGTCCTCAAAAAAACTATCATGATCTTGATATGGCATCCAAATAAATCTCTGAGGCCTCAACAAATCAAGTGCCTTACGATACAAGGGAAGCATCTCCTCTTTACCGAAGGCGGGTACCCACTTTTTAATTCTTGGAAAATTCTCATTGTATGAGAAATCTTCTTAAGCCATCCTAATATCTGGAAAATGCTCATGGATCCAAGCCTACAAGTTGACACAATATCATATTAGTATGATTCAACAGAATGGCTATAAAAAAATCATGATCATTAAAAATAAAGTGTTACCTGCAAGAGAGACATAAATCCTGTCATCTTCTTTGCCTTCTTTATACTTCCTTCACCGAGATGCTCACACAAATAAGCAAGCATGGATGCCCCCTATGCATATACTTTGAGCTCATCTACGTTTCGAAATAACTCAAGGTACTGCACTCCGACAATGGTAAGTTTCTTGTCTGGGAGAAGACAAGTACAAATCAAGTATAGGAGAATGATCCTAGTGGTTTCATCATATTTTGACGCAGACATCCTCTTACCAAATTCACTCAATAGCCACGAAAACTTTAAACACCCACCACTTATAGCCAAATTTGCCTCTGGAACATTGCATCCAAGCAGTGATATTAGGACATCAACAACATCAACATCCTTCAAAGGTTTAGGATCAATCAACAAAATCACCAGTTACAAGTATGTGAAGAATATTTGACACGTCGTCAAGAGTGATGCTCATCTCCCCGCATGGTAGGTGAAAACTTTGTCTGTCGGCATGCCACCTCTCCACAAATGCATTGAGCAAGGATTTGTCAATTTCCTTGTAGGTGCACCCAACTAAGGGTGCCAATCCAGATCTCTCCACAATGTCATATATACATGTTGGCTACTTGCTCATATTTCCTACTTCAACTGGCCAAACATGGTTGGGACATTTCATCACTCCATGTTCCTGCATAAGTAAATAATAATGAGAAGATATATGAAAAATGTAATAGACTACTTTTTATACTTAAATTATATTACATTAAATTAGTGTTTGTGTTATAAAAGTTTGGGGTTTTATAAAAATTTTGGCGGAGTTCCGATTAAAATGTGGACTTTCCCAAATAAATTTAAACTTGTCAAGCCCAGAACAATTTATATAAACCAACTTATAATTACATTCTCGTGGTTGTGTCCTACTTTCGAAATCATAAAAAAAATAAGAGGATATCTTTATATCGTTCACAGCCACTAACACTTTCCATAAACTAAAATCCATGTAAAGTCCTTTTTACAAAACAAATATAGATTTAAATCAAAGTAAACATTTAATATTCAAATACAACTTCATTTATTAAATTTATGATACACTATAGGATCTTAGAGTGGTTGCAATGAAATTGAGACCAAAGCAGTCACAACAAATACAAGACTCTCTTTTCATGAGAGTGTACCTTCTCGGCATATAGTGTATGTAAGTCTTTCTCCACGGTACCTAAAATGGTCAGCTTAAGGGGTGAGTAATTTGAATATAAATTACGGAAAACACTTAAAATGGCAATAATAAAACATAACTAATTGCACTCATACATATATCATCCGTTTCACATTTTCATTCATTTCATTCTATTGCGCTTTACATACATTTTACAATGCTTTGATGCTCAAACATATGAACATGCAATTCCACTTTATACTTTTGTGATTTAATTCTTGAATCCAACGTTACACTTTCCACTTTACTTTATACACTTTATACACTTTAACACTTTAACACTTCCATTGGATTCAGTGAATTAAACCTAAGTATATATATATATATATATATATATATCAATGCATGTACTTTTCTCCATTTCCTTTACAATAACACTTTATACTTTTCCTCACCCACTTGCCCCTCCACTCTGGGGAAAAACCGGCCATGAGTAAGCATTTCTTAACCCTTAGTTGGGTGCTTCACCTCCACTTAGGAAGGTCCCTCGCTCACCCGCTTGCAAAACACTTCACCTCCACTTAGGAAGGTCCCTTATACAATTTGGTTTGATTCGTCCAAATTGGCTTTAGCAGAAATCACCCTCAACTGGCCACGGAAAGCCAAAGTAACTGACAGAATTATTATGGTTGCATGAAACCAATCCCCAACACGGGTAGCGAACCCGTGTCCTTTGCAGGATCAAAGTTTTCCACAACAATTATCGGCGATTGTTTCAATAACACAATCTAGTTACTTTTGCCTTCATCAATCGTAAACGACGTATGTTTTTCCCCGTACTCCTAAGGTCCACCTTACTTCTTGAATGCACGTGTTTCTAGTTCCTTTTAGGTTGTTCTTGATAACCAAGCCTTTTAATGTTTTATACCAATTTGTTTGGGTTATCTAACCAATGATCATTGGCCATACATATTATATAACATCCATAACATTAGCAATAACATTCATTCATTTAATTCCACAACACTTTAACATAGGGTTCACTAATTCACTTTACTAATCATTTAGGCATATAAACACTATTTTAACATCATTCACACTTTACACATAATCAAACATACAATTAAAGAGGAACAATTTGTCAGGACATCAAGCAAAGACATATAACCATTTAATTCTAGACTTAATAAAACACTTAAATACACCTAGTTATATCCTTATTACTTTCATTAAGCCCTCTCCCTAATTTAAACCAAAGTACTCCCCCTTACCTTTAAGAGGGAGAAAATAAAATAGGGGTTTGATGGAGCATCCACACCAAGCTCCAATCCAAGCTTCTAAGCCTCCAAATCCTTGTCCTTATCCACTTTCCCAAGCTCCCTTGATGATTACCAAACTCTATGAGAAGGATTATTGGAGAAGTTAGGGTTTGGGGTTGAATTTGGGGTTTTGAAAGAAATTGGGGAAATTAGTGTTTTTAATGTTGGAAAAAGATGGAGAATTGATGGGGGGTGATTATATGCTAATGATTTGGTGTTATTTGATGATAATTTGATGATGGAGAAGGATTGGGTATGAGAGAGAAGAGAGAATTCGATTAGAAGAGAGAGGAGACTTCTGAAAATGGCACTTGAAACTCGTGTTTATTGGCTGCAGAAACAGGGAAGGGTTAATCGATTAACACTTGACAGATGCTAATGACTTAATCGATTAAGCTGAGACTTAATCGATTAAGGCTGACACTTGCTCAAAGGTTAATCGATTAAGTTGATCATTACTCGATTAGTAGCTAAATGGTGCTAAAATTTTAATCGATTAATGCCCCACTTAATCGATTAACCAGTTACATTTTCCCTTCTTTCATGCATTCTAAGGATCCTAAACTTACTATAACCCATTCTAACTTACTCTTGGCTAAAACCTACATCCTAAACACATTCTAACTTATTCTTACTTATTCCATTCCACACTTATCTAAATTCTAATTCTAAACACTTAATAACACTTCTAAACAAAATCAAAAACTCGAGAATGCTACAACCCTTATCAAAACTCTACTAATAACGACACTTAACGATTTTATAAAATTGGGGATGTTACAATACTCCCCCACTTATATGAATTTCGTCCCCGAAATTCAGCTCGCTCCAATAACATAAACAGGGATGTAGAGCTATATGCTCAAACTATAGGATGGATCTTATCCTAAACAAAGAGATGTTTATGACTTTGGGGATTAGCTCCCCCACTTAGAACACAACTTTAGGTTGGGTTTCTAAAACATAATTATCCTACTGCTAACGAGGTTTCTTCTTATAAGAAGTCCTATTACATCATTGAGGTTCAATCTTTGGAGACCTACTCTATTCCAACCAATCACAATAGAAAAGCAACTAGTCCTAAATTCACTTATTGCATATCATCCATAAAATAACAATCATGCAAAATAAAACATGGAACATGCAATCGTAGAAGAAATTAATACAACCAAAAATTATAAGTCGATCACAATCAAAAGAAATAATTAAAATACACCCAAACAAAGCATTAAAGGGCAAAATTCTTTTAAAATTTTACTTTAAGGTCAATCATAAAAGAAACATAAGAAATTTCGTTTTCAATCTCGTTAAGCAATACTATAAAAATAAAACACAACATCAATCAACACCAGAAAGTGAAACCAACACACATTAAAGTAAATTTTGAATTTATTCAAACTGAGTTGGGTGAAAGCTTGAAAGACTTTGCCACTGGCAAAACTTACTTAAGATAAAAGAGATTTGTGAATTATGGAATAACCAAATCAAAGTTTGGAAAGAAACTAGTTAAATGAATAGGGTTTATGAACGATAATAGAAATGAGCATTGAAAATCTGAAATGATTATATAGGACTTAGGTAGAGGTAGTATAATTAGAAAATATCGTTGAGGGATAAGAAAGAAGATACTATCAAACTTCATCAAAGATTATTTAGTATAGAAGAAAAAGATTTGGAATATCCATACATTTCGGATTAGCAAACTTAAAAAGAATACATTATAAAAGTTACAATTTTGTTTTTATGAGGAACATTTTCTTAAAAAGATAATGAAGATTGGAAAATACATTGGATATCAAGTCGACTGGGAAGTAAAAGTTATGATAAAAAAATAGATATAAAGGTTATCTTTTGAAAATCAATCTAATAGATGTCTCTAATGTGGATCGAAAATATTACATAAAAAAAGGTATACTTCAATTGTATATATATATATATATATATATATAGAAAAATGAGTTGTCCTTCACTCAAGGACTTAGTTTATCAAAATTACAAGTTTATCATTTGTAGAATTTTTCTCTAAGAAAGAGATTATATTGAAAAATATAGATATAATAGGGAAAGATTGAAATTAGGAATTGCCCTGTAGAGAACACAAGGCAATTAGCTTTGAAAAAAAAAATTGTTTTTTTGATTTGATACTTAGTTGATAAAGAATGGTTTAGTACTTTTACAAAATTACATTCAATGCTAGGTGAAAAGATATTCTTTGAGGGGAGATCTATATTGAAAAGTACATAAGGTATATAAAATAATTGGAATTTAAAGAGATCATAAAAAGGTTGAAATTCAACATATATTTTTATAACAAAGTAACAATAGCAAATACATCCACATACAATTCATTCATTCTTGGACATACAAAACCTATTTCCTATAGGCACACCTAGCCCTAAGGACTTAAGACTTACTCTAATACCCGATCAAATTGGACTTGGCTTTTACCTCTCAATCTACTCGTCAAGCTATTTAGGTTCTACTACCCAATCTTAACAGAAAACTTCACACTACCAGACCTCAACTAAACTTAGGCTTTCTATTCTCCATAAGATTTAAGGTTTCCTATTTGGTTCCTTAGGTTAGGATTTCACACAACTGATTCTTGAATCTAAACCCTAGTTGACACTTCCCCATCACAATCTAAGCTTCTCATACTAAGACATTTATGATGGATGTTAAAATTGGGACCTTAACATTCAAAAAACTATATTCCTTGGAATAATTCATAATGGTTTGAAATTTGTTTATAGTTCCGGAATAGAGTTCGTTCAATGGTACGATACCTTTCTCTTGAGTCTTTTGCAAACTTAAGGAAAAAGTCTAACATCCATCATTTTAGTTTAGATTCTAGACTAGGTTTGTTCTATGGGAGATGCATTGCCTTTAATCCACCTTGTTACCTTCATTTACATTCCTCAAATCCACATTTCAATAAAATCGTGAAATATCAATTTGCAAGGAAAAGATTTGGTATTTGATGATAAATGATCTTTCAAAAATTTGCTTCTTTCTTCAAATAAAGAAAACACATAATACTTCATGAATCATTGTCATTTAAGACTTTAACAAAATTATTAGGTAGTAAAAGACATGTCAAGCACTTACCAGTTTACATCATTCATATAAATTTTCAAAATCGTTTCATATTAATCTTGGAACTGATTCAAAAGTTTTGAGGATTCCATTGACAAAGGAAAGTAGGAATCCTCTATAATTCTCAAATCCAAACAAAAGGAATGCATTCTTCGATTAAAAGCTTAGTTTCATTCGTATTTTAAAATCTTAGTGAATGCATTTCTTTTTATTTTGAATTTGAAGATCAAGTGTCGTTTCAACTCGACTTATGTCGCATTCAGTGACTTCCTATTTAATCGGTAATTGATGTAATTTAAGAATAAATTACATCATCATTCAATTAGTTAAGAATTAACATTATTAACAATACATTCTTAAAAGTTGGTGTTGCGACACTTAATCAACTATCAGAGTTCGAATCAATTCCATACCTTGGAAAGTATTAAAATGCTAGTACGCTTGACATTCATTATAAATCATAATACTAGTACTTTTCAAAAATAAAGTCTTAGAAAAATCTGTTGCAAAAACAAATTTATACTTTAACAATCATAATACATTTATTACCAAAATATAATGTGGAAATGTAGAAGGCACTTAGGTCTTACTGAAAACAACACTCGGTAATTATAGTTAAAGGCAATTACGAAAGGGTTATCACCTATTCACTTCCGCTGCGCACTCTGATAAAGAATGCTCGGAGTGTAGCAATTTGGATGACCACTAACACCTTTCCTATTCCTAGGCATAGAAAATAAATCTGATAATTATTTGATTGAATTCAAGGACATAATGATATCATCTTCCAACAAATGCAAATCTCGAGGTGGCCAATCTCGATTCCACATTACATTGAAGATAAAATCACTTTTCGTACTACCTGAGTTCCAATCAAATAATAAATGATTCATCTTCCATTCAGAAGAGGACTTTGAAATCTCATTTTACATAAAAAGTTTCAATTCCTTCATCATATTCGAAGTTGACCTACTTAATTCAAAACTAAGGTTTAGTCCTTCCCGTTGGGGTAGCAATTTCATGCTCTGACCCGTTGGGAGTTCTCACTTCCCTTAATCTCTATTTTCTGTCCACTTCTGAATACAACAAAGTCACAATTGAGAAATTTTCTTAGCCCACTTTAAATCGAAGATATGACCTTGTGATTACTAAACCATAACTAACAATACTCCAACACCACTAAATTATACTAACTTCAACTAAATATGCATGCATATACTATTAAAATATACTACTGAACTAACTATTTATTAGTTACTCTCATGTGGAGTAACTCATTGGAGTAGGAAATCCATACTCCATAGCCGAGGATTGCAACCATTGCTATGATACCATAATGTAACATCCTACTTTTTATACTTAAATTATATTACATTAAATTAGTGTTTTTGTTATAAAAGTTTGGGGTTTATAAAAATTTTAGCGGAGTTCCGATTAAAATGTGGACTTTCCCAAATAAATTTAAACCTGTCAAGTCCAGAACAGTTTATATAAACCAACTTATAATTACATTCTCATGGTTGTGTACTCCTTTCGAAATCATAAAAAAAATAAGAGGATATCTGTATATCCTTCACAACCACTAACACTTTCCATAAACTAAAATCCATGTAAAGTCCTTTTTACAAAACAAATATAGATTTAAATCAAAGTAAACATTTAATATTCAAATACAACTTCGTTTATTAAATTTATGATACACTATAGGATCTTAGAGTGGTTGCAATGAAATTGAGAGAAAAACGGTCACGACAAATACAAGACTCTCTTTTCATGAGAGTGTACCTTCTCGACATATAGGGTATGTAAGTCTTTCTCCACGGTACCTAAAAAGGTCAGCTTAAGGGGTGAGTAATTTGAATATAAATTAAGGAAAACACTTAAAATGGCAACAATAAAACATAACTAATTGCACTCATACATATATCATCCGATTCACATTTTCATTCATTTCATTCTATTGCACTTTACATACATTTTACAATGCTTTGACGCTCAAACATATGAACATGCAATTCCACTTTATAATTTTGTGATTTAATTCCTGAATCCAACATTACACTTTTCACTTTACTTTATACACTTTAACATTTTAACACTTTCATTGGATTCAGTGAATTAAACCTAAGTGTATATATATATATATATATATATATCAATGCATGTACTTTTCTCCGTTTCCTTTACAATAACACTTTATACTTTTCCTCACCTACTTGCCCCTTCACTCTGGTTTTCACTTTACTTTATACACTTTAACATTTTAACACTTTCATTGGATTCACTGAATTAAACCTTAGTGTGTGTGTGTATATATATATATATCAATGCATGTACTTTTCTCCATTTCCTTTACAATAACACTTTATACTTTTCCTCACCCACTTGCCCCTTCACTCTGGGGAAAAACCGGCCAGGAGTAAGCATTTCTCAACCCCTAGTTGGGTGCTTCACCTCCACTTAGGAAGGTCCCTCGCTCACCCGCTTGCACAACACTTCACCTCCACTTAGGAAGGTCCCTCATGCAATTTGGTTTGATTCGTCCAAATTGGCTTTAGCAGAAATCACCCTCAACTGGCCACGAAAAGCCAAAGTAACTGACAGAATTATTATGGTTGCATGAAACCAATCCCCAACACGGGTAGCGAACCCGTGTCCTTTGCAGGATCAAAGTTTTCCACAACAATTCTCGACGATTGTTTCAATAACACAATCTAGTTACTTTTGCCTTCATCAATCGAAAACGACGTATGTTTTTCCCCGTACTCCTAAGGTCCACCTTACTCCTTGAATGCACGTGTTTCTAGTTCCTTTTAGGTTGTTCTTGATAACCAAGCCTTTTAATGTTTTATACCAATTCGGTTGGGTTCTCTAACCTATGATCATTGGCCATACATATTATATAATAACAATTAACGACAATAACATCCATAACATTAGCAATAACATTCATTCGTTTAATTCCACAACACTTTAACATAGGGTTCATTAATTCACTTTACTAATCATTTAGGCATATAAACACTATTTTAACATCATTCACACTTTACACATAATCAAACATACAATTAAAGAGGAACAATTTGTCAGGACATCAAGCAAAGACATATAACCATTTAATTCTAAACTTAATAAAACAATTAAATAAACCTTGTTATATCCTTATTACTATCATTAATCCCTCTCCCTAAATTAAACCAAAGTACTCCCCCTTACCTTTAAGAGAGAGAAAAGAAAATAGGGGTTTGATGGAGCATCCACACCAAGCTCCAATCCAAGCTTCTAAGCCTTCAAATCCTTGTCCTTATCCACTTTCCCAAGCTCCCTTGATGATTACCAAACTCTATGAGAAGGATTATTGGAGAAGTTAGGGTTTGGGGTTGAATTTGGGGTTTTGAAAGAAATTGGGGAAATTAGTGTTTTTAATGTTGGAAAAAGATGGAGAATTGATGGGGGGTGATTATATGCTAATGATTTGGTGTTATTTGATGATAATTTGATGATGGAGAAGGATTGGGTATGAGAGAGAAGAGAGAATTCGATTAGAAGAGAGAGGAGACTTCTGAAAATGGCACTTGAAACTCGTGTTTATTGGCTGCAAAAAACAGGGAAGGGTTAATCGATTAACACTTGACAGATGCTTATGATTTAATCGATTAAGCTGAGACTTAATCGATTAAGTCTGACACTTGCTCAAAGGTTAATCGATTAAGCTGATCATTACTCGATTAGTGGTTGAACGGTGCTAAAATTTTAATCGATTAAATGCCCCACTTAATCGATTAACCAGTTATATTTTCCCTTCTTTCATGAATTCTAAGGATCCTAAACTTACTATAACCCATTCTAACTTACTCTTGGCTAAAACCTACATCCTAAACACATGCTAACTTATTTTTACTTATTCCATTCCACACTTATCTAAATTCTAATTCTAAACACATTCTAAACACTTAATAACACTTCTAAACAAAAGCAAAAACTCGAGAATGCTACAACCCTTATCAAAACTCTACTAATCACGACTCTTAACGATTTTATAAAATTGGGGATGTTACAAAAAATTTGTAACAAAATACAATATATTCGAAATAAATTTAATTAAAAAGTAAGTACTCCCTCTGGTCCTATATATAGGGCACCTTCTAGAAGAAATTTTTGGTCCTATATATAGGGCACTTTATATTTCCTATGCATCATTAATTGTTTTTTCTCTTTTTTGCCCTTATTAAATGCTTTGGCTAACTATGTTTTTTTGTTATTCATTAATGAATGTGAGCTTTCCAAGTAAAGTGGAGGGGATAAAATTATAATGTTACAATATATTCTCATAGAATTCACAAAACTAACCACTTTCCTTGGTATGTGTAATTCGGTTAAGTATGCCCTATAATAAGGACCGGAGGGAGTATCACACAACTCTTCGTTCCAAATAGCAGGGGCAATGTGCTTTGCATAGGTAATCAACAAATCCAAAGTGTCGGGACCACCATCAAAACCTACAATTATTGCATCACTTTCAGATTGCTCGCCCCACTTGAACACTGTCTAATGTTGAGGGACGGGAAGAGCCAGACTCAATACCATGAGTAGAACGACGCTTGCCGTTATGCATATTAGACATACCTGAATATTTAACATACATAAATTGTTAAAATATTAACCCCATATGAACATGAAATAATGTTTAAATTGGGAAAGTGAAAAGATTAAATTTAAGAATAGAACCAAATAAAGAAGAAATGATGGATGAGCTCTCCGATCAGATGAGGCTTCCATTCGGATACTCTATCCGATCGTATGAAGCCTCCATTCGAATGCACTCTCCGAACGACAGTTCCTTCCATTCGGTTTGCTTATCCGATCATATGAGCTTTCCATTCGGATGGACTTTCTGATCGGTTTCCTTACCCTAATACATTCATATTCGTCTTCTTCGACAGGCTTTAACAAATCAAAATGTAGCAAACAACAGTGTTCCAAAACGTAGCAAACCATTCGAAATGAATAACCTTTGAAAATAATGCACACCCAAAAATGAAAATTATGCTAAAAACATAACTCTAGAAAATGACGTTGAGAAAATATAATGGAGTTCAGAAAAAGAATAAAAAAATGCACACCCCCTAAAACCGAACACCAAAAGCAAACAAATCCCTAAAACATAACTCTAGAAAGAGAAAGAACAAAAGAATGGAGTTGACAAAATGGTACCTTAAAAGCAAATGGAGATGAATAGTAAGTTGGATAAAGTTGGAAAATGAGATGTTAGAATAGTGAGTTGGAAGAGAAGGAAGAGTGAGTTGAATGAGGGAGAGAAACGAGAATGAGAAGGATGATGGGAGAGAGTTTGGCTAAACTACTCAATTAGGATCTCTTACCTTATTTTTCAATTTCCAATTGGTCCCTATGTTTTTTTGTTTCAAATTGGTCCTTCATGTTTCTTTTCGCTGCCAAATTGGTCTCTGACTCACTATTCATCTTATGTGGGCCACTATGATTTGCACACGTGTCACTATTCATCCTATGTGGACCAATATGATATTGACACGTAGGATGAATAGTGAGTCAGGGACCAATTTGACATTGAAAAGAAACATGAGGGACCAATCTGAAACCAAAAAAAAGTAAGTGACCAATTTGAAATTGAAAAAATAAGGTAAGAGACCAAATGAGTAGTTTAGCCGAGAGAGTCTTATTTTTTTTTATAAATAAGTGAAAGTTACTTTTATCAAGGATATTTTTGGTAGTTTATTAAAAAAATTTAATTGTGTTGGGTGTGGATAGAAATTCCCTTTTGTTTAATACAATGAAAAATAATTTTTAAAAATAATTAAAAATAATTGGATGGGTTACCCACGAGTTTTCCCGAATCCGACGAGATTGGGTGTGGGGCTCACTTCTTCATACTCACTCTCTTTAAACCCGCATCCTAACCTGTGCCCGTTCTTAATGGGTGCGGGGTTGATATTAACAAAACTCGTCCCAAACCAGACCAGTTGCCATGCCTAATGTCGGATTAGTGTTAATGGTCTATTTGGTCCCTCAAAGATACACCGGGCATCAGTTTAGTCACCAAAAGATTTTGGGAATTAATTAAGTCCCCCAAAGATCAGAATGACATCACGTTAGTCCCACCATCCATAAATTTGTTAGCCCCTATGTTAAGTACCACATATCACATTTTCATTAATTATTTTCCTCAACGCATTTAGACACGAGCTATAGGATTATTCCTTCTTTGAATTCGTGACAGTTGGATATATCCAACAGTTAAAATTTAAAAATAAAAGAAAATAAAAAATCTTTCCATTTAATTTTAACCATTAGATATGGTTTAGATTTTTAGTTTTCTTTTTCTTTTTCTTTTTTAAAAAAAAAACCCTTTTGACCTAAATCGCACCAACACGTCGTCGCCACCGCCACCACCACCAGCCTTTCTCTTTCTCTCTCAGTCTCTCTCTCCTTCAGTTTCTCCTACTTCTTTTGGGAATATTCTCCCTCTCTCTCACCCACCTCCAGGGACCCATCGCCGCCACCAAGCTCCCTCACCAAGCCACCATTGCTCTCCGTCTTTCTCTCTCCCCCTTCCTTGGATAACAGTCGTGCCGCCACCAAACCTAACCACGCGCACTCATCTCTGTCGCTCTTGTCCCAGTCTCCCTCGCGGGCTCCCACTCTCCATGGTTCTCTAGCTGCCATAGCTGCTATATGAACCACAGGCTCCTTGCTTGAGATCCACTGCCGCCACCCAAGACCACAATCACCGTGAACATCCAATCGCAAGTCACAATGCCCAAGTTCGAACCATCGCTTACGGAGCCTTGCTTGTCACGTCGTCATCCGCCTCTCTCCACCCGTGGTCAACCACGAAGTCACCGCCGTCGCTGTGGAACGATGTTGTGCTGCCATGGACAAAACTGAAGGAGAGAGAGACACATAGAGGAGATAGAAAGAGACACATAGGAGAGAGAAAAAAGAGAAAGGCTGGTGGTTGCGATGGCGTCGGGGGCGGCGACAGTGTGGTGGTGTGATTTAAGTTGAAAGAGGTTTTTTTTTTAAAAACAAAAAAAAACTAAAAATCTAAACCATATCCAACGGTTAAAATTAAATGGAAATATTTTTTATTTTTTTTATTTTTAATTTTTTTTTGGTAATTGAAAACTGTGGAGGGGAATTTCACAGTCCCGGCACCTGGAGCAACATGAGTGGGGTGCCTCCCCAAGGGATGTTCTCCACAAGGATTCGAGCCTCTGACCTTATGCTCTTATGGGTTCTCAATATCCTTATGATCTTATTTTTAAATTTTAACCGATCACGAATTCAAAAAAGGAATAGTCCTATAGTTCGTATTTAAATGCATTGAGGAAAATAACCAACGAAAATGTGACACCTAGCACTTAATAGAGGGATTAACGAATTGATGGAATGTGGGATTAAGATGATGTTATTTTAATCGTTTCCTTGTACCATTACGGTTTGTGTTCCCTTGAACAAGGCTTGAATCCATTTTGGAGCTCAGTCTAACATAACAAAACAAATACTTGAACAAGAACAACTACATGAAGATGATAGCATCATGTTTTGATAATGAAAAATGGTGATAATTTTCTTGTTTTGTTTAAGATTGATACTAGCCTAACCATTTTACATGACAAGTTTGTGGCCTTAGCCATGAGTTTTGAAAAGATTCTATGATAATATGATAATTCATAACAAGGAGTACCACAAGTTGTATATTATTTTTTTTTATCAATTATATTAACAACTGAGTATCAAAAGGTACTCATAAAAACAGAATTATAAGACAAACCAATACAACCATGCCTCACAACAACCAAAGATCTTAATGATAAATTATATATAGTACAAGGCACAATACCAGCACATGTGCTCATCCCAAAAAAAAAAAAAG
Source organism: Crotalaria pallida (assembly GCA_037953625.1). NCBI lineage: Eukaryota > Viridiplantae > Streptophyta > Magnoliopsida > Fabales > Fabaceae > Crotalaria > Crotalaria pallida. Next base: position 32,004,601 of record CM075651.1, on the reverse strand, counting down.
ATTGCTCAAACATAATATTCAAAACATCAAACGCTTGAATGAATGAATGAATGGTGCGTGGCTTGAATAACGGCACATGACAATGACAAAAAATAATTCATTCACTCCTGTCATTATCTTATTCAAAATAGTTGCTCATATTGTTATGCTCTTATGAAATTAAGTTAAAGAACTTGTGTAACTCTAATTTTACTGTCATTATCAGAATATTGCATACTCATCCGTGCAGATACTAGTATAATACAAGGCACAATACTAGCACAAGTGCTCATCCCCAAAACAAAAAAAAATAAAAAAAAAAGATAAAAGATAAAACAAAACGAACAGTGGAACCATAAAGAAGAAAACAACATTACTGCAAGAAGAAAACAATAAACAGCCACCAATTGCTCTGTGCCATATATGCAAAGAAGGGAATCAAAATTAGCTCTGTGCCATACAGCCACCGATTGCTCTGTCACTCTGTGCCATACAGCCACCGATTTCTCATACTTGTTATTCTTTTGGGTCTGTCTTATAATAAATTTTACTTATCTAAAATTAAAAAAAAAGGAACCAAAATTAGAAACACAACTGACTTTACAACTGAGTAGCGGCTGGTGATGGTGAGAGCGGACGACGGCGAGCGGTGGTTGACAAACAACAATAGCGAACCAGAGAGAGAAAACATGTGCTAGGGTTCATATGGATTTTTGCCTTTTGTATATGACCAGAAGTGGGAATGTTCGCTTCTTGTGCGTTTGGGTCTAAAAAAATAAAATTAAAATTGCCACAGCGTGACTCGAACCACGGATCAAAATGAAAAACCCGCATAAGCACTCCGTTGCCGCATAAGCTAGATAGCATAAGCTTGTCCCAAATTATCATAAAAGGAGCTTATCTTTTGCCATGAGCTATTTTTATAGGGAATCGATTTTCTCACCCTTCTAGTTGGGTTTTTGACCCCCCATAATAAAATTTTTCCAAAATTACCCTTTCCTCAAAATAATTAAAAAAAACAAAAAAAAAACAAAACCTGCAGCACAACATGTTACGTAACCTCCTCCTCCCCCTCCCAAAACCTTTTCACCTTCTTCTACTCTTTCTTCTTTCATAAGCTTCTCCTCCATTCAACCTCATTGTTCTTCTTTTTTTTTCATCTTCCTTATTCAACCTTCTCCTCCATTCAGCAGTTTTTTTTTGTCCTCTTAACAGTACCCTTTCATCTTCTTCACCACCTTCTTCCTCCATCAACTCACTAATACCCTCTCTAATTCACTCCCACTCATACACTAATATTTGATCATTTTATTTGTGTTCCTTACGTCTTCAACAGAGTGTACAAGGTTACGTGGGTGTGAAGGTACTAAATTTGTACTTGTTCATTGTTCAGCATTTTTTTTTCTTTACTTATATCCCTACGCCGACACAGTGGCGTAGGGCAAGAACTCTACGCTTCGACTGTGACGTAGATGGTTTAAATTTTAACTTACGTCACAGAAAAAGCGTAGAACTTTGTATATATTCGTATAATAGTCATACGTCAATGTCATGACGTATGAATTTTTTTTTAACATACGTCATTGTATAGGCGTAGCATTGTATTTTGTTATACGTCAGTGTAAAGGCGTAAAATAATATTAAACATCATACGTCAAGGCACTAGCGTATTGTAATTTCTGACAATTTTTTTTTCCATTTATATTAACTTTACTATTTAAGGGCAGGGTATATATTATGGATGATTTACATGTGGATCCTTCACAAAATGTTAAAGAGGAAAAGGTTGAAGTTTTGGTTGATGATTCACATGCATTCGTGTGTGATACCGTTTTTCCTACACGTGAAGCACTAGTAGGGTGGGTTCGTGATGTAGCATTAGCCCAAGGATTTCTTATAAGAATTCTACGGTCCGATAGTGGTGGTGGTCTTCATAAGAAGGAAAAGGTTATTCTTTGCTGTGAAAGATATGGGGTGTATGATCGTCCGAATAAGAAGCCAAAGTATATAACTGGAAGCAAAAAGTGCAATTGCCCTTTCAAACTAAACGGGAGGCGATCTTCGATTCATGGAGGTTGGATTTTGAAGGTGTCTTGTGGTTTGCACAATCACAAGCGCTATAATTCATTTATCGGGCATGCATTAGCCGGAAAGCCTACACCCGAAGAATTGGAGAAAACAATTAGTTTGACCAAAGCGGGAGTGCCCCCAAGACTTATCTTGGTTCAACTGAGAGAAGATAACCCAAATAACTGTACCACATTGACTCAAATATACAACATACGTAGGAAATGGAAGAAGAGTGTGCGCGACCCGAGAACACAAATGCAACATTTGCTTAAGTGTCTTAGGGATGATGGTTTTGAAACATGGTATAGAAAGGATGATACGTCGGAAGTGGTAAAGTAGATATTTTGGGCACATCCTACATCTATAAAGTTGTTGAATTTCTTTACAGTTGTGCTTATTATAGACAATACTTATAAGACTAATAGATATAAATGGTCATTGCAGGAGGTTGTTGGACAGACTTCAACCGAGAGGACATATTCTGTTGCATTCTCCTATATGGAATTTGAGGTACAAGAAAACTTCGTATGGGCAAAGACGGACACTTAAAGGCTTTGATAAGAGATCCTAATGACATTGCTTCATTTGTCAATGTCAGTGGAGACGGACATTGTGGATTCTGTGCTATCAGTTTGTATCGTTATGGCAATGAAGATTCGCATATGCTCGTGAGAACAGACCTTATACAAGAAATGAAAGAGAATAAGGATTTGTATATTGACATAATGGGCAATGATCGTTATGATAGGCGTCTCAAGTCACTCTATGTTGGGAATGTTGGGGGTTCTGTTCCTAAAGAGAAATGGATGTCTATTCCGGATCTTGGTAACGTTATAGCCAACAGGTATAACGTGGCACTTACATCATTGTCTGCTCACCTTAGAGGATGTTACACGTTGTTACCTTACACTAAATCACCGCCTACCCTCCCCAAATTATGGGTGATTGGACTTCTTCAAAAGGAAGAACATTGGGTTCAAGTTATCATGAAAGAAGGATCACCCTTACCTCTCATCTATCCTCAGTGGAAGTGGCATTTTCAGGATGGTGCAGAAGAATGGGGCACTATCTTATTAGATCGGATGGAATCATTCAAAGACCTACTACCACCACATGGGACAGCTGATGATGGAGATACTGAAAAAGTTAACTTGGATTCCGACTAATGTTTTAAACGTACTTATTTAGGACGGTTTTTTTTTTTGGTATTTTGGTATACTTTTTGATTATTTTGAACATTTGACATTTGACATTTTGGTATAGCAATGGTTTTGAACATTTGACATTTTGGTATAGCAATGGTTTTGAACATTTGACATTTTTGGTACCTATTAGCTTGGAATATTTATTTTACAAAAACCACCAGTTGAAGTGTACTTCTTGATGCTAGCACTAGAAACTCTGCCTTTTCTTGTGGTGTTCTGTTTCTGGTATGTTTTTCTTTTATTGTCTCTACAGCAGGATATGTGTAAATAATATTTATTGTCAAATATTTTTACAATACGTCAATCATGTGACGTATGGGAAAATAATGTCTTACGTCAACCGCGAGACGTAACCACTAAATATGTTATCTACGTCTTAGCCAAGACGTAGAGACATATTTATTGCTTACGTCAATGATGAGACGTACTCACATAATTAGTAACCTACGTCAACTACTTGACGTACATTATATTTGTATAATTTCTTTACGCTACTACATTGACGTATAAACATAATTAGGCAAAACTACTCGTGCGGTCCCTTAAGTTATTTTTTTGTTCTAATCTAGTCCCCTAAGTCATTTTCGTTTGAAAGTGGTCCCCTAACTCATGTAATTTTAGCACCGTTAGTCCTTTTCGTCTATGAACGAACTTCCTATCGCGCTCACAATCAACGACAATGTTACAATTCGTTCTCTCTTAGCAAATGCCCTAGCAACCCTCTGTTCTCCCTCCAAAGTTTAGTGTTTTTCCTCTCTTAGCTCAGAATGACTTCCCATGGAAGAAAGGGGAAGATGAAGCGAGTGGCTTCAAACACCAAAACGGCGTCGTTTCACTCCAACATTTTAAACTTTTAACCTGGTAAAAGGGAGGGTATACGTGGATCGTCCATGTTGGGCACTCTGGTTGCCACGTTAACTTAAACGGACGATTTTAGGAGGTAATGGACGGAAAGGACTAACAATGCTAAAGTTACATGAGTTAGGGGACCACATTCAAACGAAAATGACTTAGGGGACCAGATTGAAACAAAGAAATAACTTAGGGGACCATACGAACAGTTTTGCCAACATAATTATTAACATACTTCAAGTAATTGACGTACATTATAAATTTATAATATTTTTTTACGCTAATACAGTGACGTATAACATCATTATAAACTTACGTCAACTTCAAGACGTATTAACAAAATTTTGTTATTAACTACGCCTCTGCATTGGCGTACAGTGTAAAAAAATCAATTTTGTTTGCTTGTTCTCAACAGAACCATATATTATGCTCAAATCATGACTAAATTATAATTACAAAGCATGATTATATTTATAATTCCAAAACATGATCCAAATATTAATCCATAACATGAGATACACATAGTCATAAACATAGTCATAAACATCCTAATGATCCAAAACATTTTCATAAACATCCTAATGATCCAAAACATTGTCATAAACATCCTAAACATAGTCAATCATCCTAAAACAACCTAATTATCTTGATTCCTCCGATTCCTGCGACTATAATGTAAATCAGCTCCAGCCCTTCGTCGCACCTCCTCTCTCTCAGGTACACCCTCCGTCAGCGGTGTAAGAGTTAGACGTCTAATTGCTTCTAGAGTTGGCCCATCGAATTGTCGCCTTTGTATCATGGGCTCCACGTATCGATCAATTCTGTCCAATCTTTTCACAGCTTCAGCCTGCAAAAATAATAAAATTATTAAATATGTTAAGAATTACCAAATCAACAACATTAAAACTCATAAATTTATAAAACACGTACCAACATCATAGACTCAGGTCGATCAACCCGAACCGAGGTATGATAGAGAAACGGGTGACAAACCATGTGCAGCCAGTCCAGATATCCCGGTGCACATTCCCCAGGATAAGTACACAAGCGGCCTCTATCTGCATCCTCAAGAATGTGCAAGTGCCATTCAACAAAACTCTCATCTATCACATCTGAGAATGGTAGAACAGAGGGTGGATTCCGTGGAATGTCCTGAATATATCCAAATTGTCTGACCACTCTCTCTGGGAGATAGCGCACCTTGCCAGTACCACACCTCAAATGCCCTGAATAAAAGGAAATTTCTTCAAAAGGACGATGCGGGCGATGGTGCGGGTCATACGGCTGCCACACACATTGATCGGGCATGATCTTCTCAAGGTACATGCTGAAGTGTGTCTCTGACCTCGAACTGGACTGGGCTGGATCCCACCGGAAAAGTCTAGGCATACTCTCATCATAATGCTCACTCAACACAGCACATGAGCCTATGAGCGGAAAGTGCTCGAATATCCAGGCCTACAAGCAGTACCAATTAGGAGCATCAAAGTACAATGCATAACATAAAAATATTACAAATAAAAATTTGAAAAATTAAATTTCAGTGAATAAAACATATTTACCTGCATAAGGGATGTATAACCAGCCAATGATAGCTTGTTCGCCTTGCTAGTGAATGAGAGTTGGTCATACAAATAAGCCAAGGCACTAGCACCCCAGGCATACTGGTCCACATTGTTCAAATCTTCAAAAGCAAGTAGGTAGTGGACAGCTACAGCGTTGTTGCTCTTGTTAGTGAATAGCGTGGTGCCTAACAGGTATAACAGGTAACACTTGGCAGCCAAATCATAGCTGCTGTTGTCCACAAATCGCTTGTACCAAACCTTCAGCGTGTTGAACTTCACCGCACCAGTACGAGTGTTGCTCGTCTCCCTAAGCGCTTCACTATATTCTATCCCCAGCTAGTTTTTCAGAATAATCACTGCCTCCGGGATAGTGGCTTTGGACCATGGCACCAATATCCCTTGCACAGGAATGTGCAATAACGATGACACATCGTCAAGTGTCACCGTCAGCTCCCCAATCGGCAGATGAAAGGTAGCAGTGTCCTCATACCACCTATCACAAAATGCTCCCAGCAACCTCTTGTCAATAAAACCGTGAGTGGCACCCACCAGCGGTGCCAAACTGGACCCTTGCACTATCTCCCTCACTTGTTGTGGAACTTGATGTTGGTCATCGAGCTTCGGAAAACTAAAAGAATGATTTGACACCTAGTCAAAACACGTTCCTGTAAATCACGAAAAACATAATTAACAAACGCTAATATAATAAAAAAATCAACTAAATAATTTAGTTTTATATATATATATGTATATATATATATATATATATATATATTTTCACTTACTTTTCCCTACCATATCTCCCTAGCGTGATGCTCAAAGTATGTGGTGAGCAACAATGTGTCCTGAGGGTCAGGGACCAGTGGTTGTTCTTTTGCAGCTCCCTCTTCAAGCATCGCTGCATCTATTGGTTCATTCTCAACTGCTTCTTCATTGATGGAGGATGAGGGCGCCACTGGCTTGGAAGGTCCTTCTCGTTCAAGAATGCGCCTCTTTCTTTCCGAGGCCGTCATTGGTTGTCTTCTAGCTTGAGCGCCACTATCTGGAACAACATTCTTCCCTTTCGTATTCTTGGGAGCCATGACTATAAAATAAAAAGCATCATAAGTAAAAATTAAAACAACAAAATTATAATAAAAATAAAAACAATTAAATAAATTAACAAAAACGCTAAACACTAATTAACAGCAACTATACAATAAATTACCAAATATTAAACAAAAAAAGATTCCCTACGCCTGGGAACTGGCGTAAGAACATCTTTTTTGTTCTTACGTCACTTCCAAGACGTACTTACATTTTTTGTTCTTACGCCTAGACAATGGCGTAGGGTTAGTTTTTTTAATACATACGCCACTGTCGAGGCGTCCAGCACCTTCAACAGTCACCAAACACAGCAACGAAGATGGAGAAGAAACAATCCATACAAAATCAAAACCAAACCCTAAAAACAACACCCATGACCGAATGAAAATGAAAACAAAGAAGAAAAACAACACCCATGACCTACCCCCCACATCATTACATTACTCCTTTTCATTGCAGAAAAAAAAAGAAACCGAATGAAAACGAATGAAAACTGAATTAAAACGAAAAGAAATCGTACCTTGATTGTTGAGGGAGACTGAACCGTGAGAGAGAGACTGAATGTGTGTGAGAGAGAGACTGAACCGTGAGGAAGTTGAAGAGGAGTAAAGGGAAGGGGAAGAGTAGAAAACGTGTGAGAAAGAGAGGGAGGAGGAATTGAAACGGTTCAGAGGAGTAGTATGTATTGTTTTTATTTTTTAATTTTTTTTGTTTTTTTTAAAGAGGGAGGGTAATTTTGGAATAATTTAATTAGGGGGGGTCAAAAACCCAACTAGGAGGGTGAGAAAATTAACTCCCTTTTTATAAGCCCATCCAAACATCTTTGTAAATGCTTATGGAATAAGATAAGCCCAAATAAGCCCAAAATAAGCTTTTCCAAAGGCACCCTAATTCTCAAAATCCTTCGGGGCTAAGCTGATCTGTCGAGGGTTACTTTCGCAATGGATAAACCGCTAATCTCTAGTCTCATGCTTTAACACCACAGTTGTTTATATTATCATTTGTTTTCCGAAGAGCACAAATGCAGAAGCAATGGCCACTACAACTGCAATTATAAGCTTTTGCCAATGGCCTTCTTTTCTTTCCTCGTGTCCTGTCCCTTCTTCGTCTTCTCTCCGTCCCTCTGCCACGGTTTCACGTCAATCCCCTCAGCCTCAGCCTCATCTTCATCTTTCAGCTTCATCATCCCCTGCGGACAAAACCCTCTCCCAGATTAAGAATTCTGGTGTCATAGCATGCCTCAGGGCCAACAGGTCTCCCTTTCTTCTGCTTTTCATTTTTCCTATCTTCGGTTTCTCATTTCACTAACCAGTTTTTGCAAGCAAATTGAACTGGGCAGGCTTGGGTTATAAATTTTTATAATAAGCAATTTTGTTTAAACTATTACTTTCGTCATTGCCTATGCATGAGTCCGTCACTTTTGTCCCTGACATTATCGAAATCCCAAAAGTTACTCAGCTTCGTGAATAACTTTTGTCATTGTGGCTATGTTTGCTAAGGCGGTAGCTTTTAACTTGGTTAATAAGCACCGGAGCGGAATAAAAAATAAAGAAGTTTATAGCTTTCAAAAAGAAACTTACAGCTTTCAAAAGAATGAAAGAACTTTTAATAAATTATATCTCAATTTTGCCCTTTATTTTTATCCTAATTATTATCATATATCTTGGTCACATTATATCGTTTAAATCACTTAACAAATTTCCGCTAGTTATACAACTAGTTTTGCCAAATAGCTCTACTTCAATGAAAGTTAGCTACAATCTCACAACTTTTAAGCTATGTTCACAGCTATCAGCTACAGCCCATATCTATCACTTATAAGCTCACAGCTGTAAGCTAGTTTTGCCAAACAGGCCCTGTTTAATTTCAAAAATATATGGGGCAAAAGTGATGGATACTTTCCAAGTTGGGGACGAGAGTGGTAATTTACGTCATAGCAATTTATGTTATATAATATAATTTCTATATAATTTGCCATAGGAGTCTAGATACTGAATTTTTTGTAGATGTGTTAGAAGTTAGAACTAGATAAGTTCTATTGAGTATTTTATGAATAGAATATAACCAAACAGAACATTGGTTAAAAAATTTTGTTTCTTATAATGCAAGGTTGGGACTGGGGTTACAATTTTTAGTTGTATGTAAAATATTAGGTAGGGATGAAATAATTATTGTTGATGAGGTTTAGGCTTAAGGTGTTCAAGATTAGTGCCATATTGCAGTGTAAGCTTGTTCTGATTTGAAGAGACAGCGTATACACCGTTCAATTGTTAAATGAGAGCCTGTATTCAAAGAGGCTTAGTCAACCCATTTCAACTGTGCTTTCTTTTTTTTTTTTTAAATGTTTTACTTTAATGATGAGCATCTGAAGTGTTTGTACTTTTTTCCTTTGCCATTTTTCTTTTAACTGGGACAATTTTCTCTGTGTTGTTATGACTTAGTTCAAATTTCAGTGTGATAGAACAAGAATGATTCTCACAAGTCACAACCATGGTCAATAATTTTTTTGCATTGGTTATGCTGTCTTACTTTATATTTTTTTCCCTTACATATAGTGCAGAATTGGCCTTGGAAGCTGCAAATGCTGCAATAGCAGGTGGCATTTCAGTTGTGAGTTTGATTTTGATGCTCTTATTTTATTTTTTTTTAGCTTTCTAATTAAAAAATTTGTGAAGGCATTTGCATGGATCCATTTCAGGTAATGAGTTTTCAAACTGATACTAACAGACTAACAATTGAATCGGTTCGAATGCTTTTTGGTCATCTGAATGGCTCATTGCATTTCAAAAGATAATGAATTTCGTTGATGTCTTGTTTTGGAAGTTTGCAGCTTAATTCAAAATTTCCTGATATCTTGTGAAATTTGGGAATGTTAGGAATTTGGGATGCTAAGCTGTAACAAAATGTTTCTTCTTGTTCTGGGTTTGGTGGGACAGTGAATTAGGATAAATACATTTGCATCGAATATAATGTACCAACCTCTATTTTTCTGGTGTGTTTCTCATCATCTTTTCCCCCTTTACATGTAGTTGGAGATTGTGATGTCCACCCCAGGTGTATTTGAGGTTGTTTACCAAAGCTTTTCTGCTTCCACATTCTTCTTGTACAGAGCTTTAGAATTCACGTGCTTTAATTATGGTCTTTGAAGGTTCTACAGCAGCTCGTGAAGGAGCATCCTACAATTGCTCTAGGGGTATGCTTTCATCCATTAAGTTTTTGGTTCCTCAAATGTCATCAATGTTCTTTGCTATAATGTATACATCACATGAACCTGCCCTCATTTTATGAATGCGCAGAAAATATCATTGCATTCTCTTAATTAATAGAATGTTAAGATTGTCTCTGTACATAGGTTCACATAATGGACATGTTAGTTGAAACATAAAGAACAGTTATTACGAAGGATTGCTAATCCTCACTTACCTAATTTTTCTTTTCTTTCTTTTTGAATTTTCGATAGGTATCAAACATAGAAAAGTAATTTGTTACTTTGGATTACTGCTGAAAACATCCCAACATCTTGCAGAAATTTTGGGAATAATAAAAAGTTAAGGCATGTGAGAGGTGTGTTATGCATGGGGTTAGGTACTATTAGAGTAGTTTATATTATGCAGCTGTAATGACAGCTGTCATAGCTAGGCTTAGCTCATCAGCTTCTATAAATAGAAGCTGATCACATTATTGTAACTAACTTTTCATTTCAATACAATTCTGTTTTCAGTTACTCTCTCTCTCTTCACTCTCTCTCTCTCTCTCATCAGATTCTAACATGGTATCTAGAGCTTCTCTCTCTAAATTCGATCCACCTTCTTCTCTCATGCGAAATGGATTCTTCTCTACAACTCTGATTCTCTGCTTCCACCTCAATCTTCTTCTTCCTTCTCTGATCGCGCGTTCAATTCAAGCAGTGCGATTTGCGATTTGCGATTCTCTGTGCTTTGTGAAATCGCGATTTCTCTTTAGCTCAACATCTTCGATTCAGATCGCTGCTGTGGTTTGTTGAAGATCTGACCTTGGATTGTGAGTTTTCTCTTGCGTTTTGAGCTTGCTTCATTTGCGCGCCAAAACCAGCTTCTTCTCCAATTTGCGATTTCGATCTCCTCTTCTCACATAGCTGAGTATTTCTGTTCAATTTGTTGCAATCATGGCTTCAATTCATGAATCTCCACCTAATTCTCCTATTCATGTTTCACCTGTAACTACTGTGTTTACTCCTGTGACTTTTTCACATTCTATTTCCACAAAATTGACTGACAAGAACTTCCTCTTATGGAAGCAACAAGTTGAAGCAGTGATATTATCTCATAGACTTCAACGATTTGTAGTCAATCCTAAAATTCCTTCAAAGTACTTAACTGTTGAAGATCGTGAGTTTGATAGAGTCAATCCGCACTATCTCAATTGGGAGGAACAAGATCAACACCTAGCTTCATGGTTGTTGCAATCTCTCTCTGAGCAAGTGCAGACGTGCAGTCCAGAGTGCTAGGTTGTGTTCATGCCTATCAGATTTGGGATGAACTCAACTCCTATTTTCACACTCTTATCAAGGCAAGAGGTCAGATGCTTCAATCTGAACTTAGATCTTCAAAGAAAGGAAATCAAACCATTTCAGAGTTTGTTTCCAGAATCAAGGCAATTTCATTCTCTCTAGCTGCTGTTGGTGAAGTTGTCACTGAAAAAGAGCAAGTTAGGTTTATTCTAGATGGCTTACCATCTGAATATGAGGCATTTGTCACCTCTATTCTTCTTAGAGGTTCTTGTTGGTTCTTAGAGGCTGAATATCGAAGTTTGGCTAACACAGCAGGGGAAATGTTGTGGATTCAAAGTCTTCTTGCTGAACTTGGTTTCAGATCTACTAAACCTGTTATCTACTGTGATAATCTTAGTACAGTGATGCTGTCTAAGAATCCTGTTCTACACTCTCGCACCAAACACATTGAACTCGATTTGTTTTGGGTTAGAGAAAAGGTTATTGCCAACAAATTGGTGGTTGAACATGTTCCTGGTGATCATCAAGTGGCTGATGTTCTCACCAAACCTTTGTCTAGCCTCAGATTTACTTTACTAAGAGACAAACTCAATGTCACAGATGTCTTTCAAGCTGCTCACAGAAATGTTCCTATACTGCTCACAGGAGGCTGATATTAAAGGGGGAATATTAGAGTAGTTTATATTATGTAACTTAAGGCATTAAGGCTTAGTGTTAGTTATTAGTTGACAGCTGTCATAGCTAGGCTTAGCTCATCAGCTTCTATTTAAATAGAAGCTGATCACATTATTGTAACTAACTTTTCATTTCAATACAATTCTGTTTTCATTTACTCTCTCCCTCTCTCTCTCTCTCATCAGATTCTAACAGGTACACTAATTTGATGGTCATGTCATCAGTTGATGGGAATGTCCAACTTAGCTTTCAATACCTTATTAGAAACTGAGAAGAGAGAGAAGAGAGAGAAGTGTATAATCAACTTTCTGTTATTAGAAAGAGAGCCAATGATTACAATAATCAGATCTCCTATTTATAGGAGAAAGGGAACGGGGGATTAACTATCCTGTCAGCAACTAACTCTAGGCTGACAGGTTGGCATAACTGATTGCCTTAACAACTATACTAACTAACTATGCTTAACTTATACTCTAATAGTCTCCCTTGAATCGAAGAGGATAGAGATTATGATTACTCTAATATTCCCCCTAGAAACTAAGGCTGGAGAATACAAAGATAGTTACAAAAATTCACCGACTCTAATATACTTTATCTAAGTAATATCACCAAAGTTCATGTTTAGTCTCAAAATTTATTGATTCAAAATGCTGTAAAAAAATTGAGTTCTCTTGAAATTGAAAACAGGGAAATAGTTAGAAGTTGGCTTTTGTTCTTTAACTATATAGGACATTACTTTCTTATAAAGGAATCCTATTGCAAATTCTCTATGATTTCTTCTAACATATAGAAGATCAAGACTTCATCGTTTACAATATTCTTTACATGAGATTATATTTTGTTTCAAAAGTTATCTGAACAACAGATATCTGCCCTTAGGTTGGGACTGTTCTTGAGGTCAAGGATGCAAAAATTGCTCTTAATGCTGGAGCCAAATTCATGATGAGTCCTGCAATTGTTAAGGTCTGAAATTTTTACAAATACGGTGTCACCTAATACCTGCTAGTGCTAGAGCGCCATGTTTTGTTGTATTGTTTCACTTCTTTTCGTCCCTTTTATCATTGCTGTTGTAATTAGCTTGAGGGGTATGAACTATGAAGAGTGGACATACCATTTTAGTGCTTTGTCCAATGTGTCAGTGTCAAACACATGATGACACGCATACGTGTCCTAAAGTGTTTGATTAAGAAAGTAAATTTATTTTTGGCTCAGACACAGCAGGGACACCGCGACACATCCAATTTTAAAATTATAAAAACAAAATTTGATTTTTTTTCTTCAAAATAAGTAATGACAGTGATTAGATATACCCAGTTTCAAATTAACCTTACCCAACCAAAATAACTCAGTTACCAGTACTACTTATCCTAGTCTTACCATCGTGTTTTTCTTTAAACTTGTTTATTGGTGATCAGGACATTATGGATTACGTTCAGAGTGATGAAATTTTATATATTCCTGGCACAATGACTCCAACTGAAGTAAGTCTACTTTCGTCATTGCATCTTTACTGTTCTCCATTTTACATCTTTTCTAGCATTCATATGATCTTTCCTTAACCATTGTTGTATTGAATGCAATGCAGATCTTGTCTGCGTGTAAAGCTGGTGCTAAAATAGTTAAGGTAGGACCTCTCCATGTTCTCTTATGTTTACTGTGTTGAAGAATATTGAAATGCATACAGCATATGTTAATTTGATAGATATGCATCACATGTTGAAGAGATGAGTGGACACATCTGATTTTTTTTTTTTTTTTACGTGACACGTTAAGGACACAACTCTTGTTCACTCGCTCAATGTCTAACCCAATTGCAGCAAAAGCAGACGACGACAATGATGAAGATATACAAACACACACACACACATATATATATATATGAAGAGAGAGATAGATGGATAGAGAGTGGCAGAAAGAGAAAGAGTTGTTTGTAATTTGAGTGAGGAATGATCATTGGCAAGTGAAACATAGAGAGATGGGCAACAGCTCTTTATATTACTGCCCTTTTATATCAACATTGAACAATCACAACAATAACAAGAACACTAATTCTAGTAAATTAGTGTTTGAATAATCGTTCATTGAACAATCATCTGGATTATATACAGAGGTCTCAGCACTAATTTGGGAGACACAAGATGTCTCCTTAACCTATGAAGGATCTATGAAGCTCTACTGAAATAACAAATCAGCATAGCTCATAATTCGGTTCAGCATGATCGGACGAAGCACGTCGAAGTAGTTAGGCATTTCATCAAGGAGAAACTTGACAGTGGTTTGATATGTACTCCATATGTGCCCACACAAGGACAACTTCCAAATATTCTAACCAAAGGATTGAGCGGCTCAACTTTTGAGAGAATATATCCAATAGCAAATACTTGTTTTAAAAAGCGGGAGGAACACCTAATCACGTATAGGAGTGGGTCAATGCGCTCTCAAATTGATTTCTCTCTCATGAGGAAACCAGACACAAGGCTTTGCATGGATTGCAAAGTGATACCTGGAGAGAGCTTGACCCAACACCGAGTCTTGGTTATGGATGTAAGGGTAAAGAGAAGGGTGGAAAGGAAAAGCCAAGAAAAGGTTCCAAAAATCAGGTGGTGGAAATTGAAGGGGGAAAAACGATTCCAACAAAGGGTCTTGGAGGAAGGAAGCTGGAATCGGCAAGGAAGTGCAAATGAAATGTGGGAGGATATGGCCAGCGGGATTAGGAAGATTGCAAAGGAGACACTTGGTGAATCAAAAGGTTTTGGACCAAAGGGCAAGGAATCATGGTGATGGGATGCAAGTGTGCAAGATAAAGTAAAGGAGAAAAAGGAATGTTTCAAAACTTGGTCCTTGAATAGAAATGCAGAGAATTGAGATAAATATAAAGCAGCTAGGCAGGAGACCAAGAAAGCAGTGGGCGAAGCAAGAGCTAGAGCGTTTGATGGGCTATACCAATCTCTAGACACTAAGGAAGGGGAAAGAAGCATTTACAAGATTGCTAAACTTAGGGAAAGGAGGACGAGAGACCTAGATCATGTGAGGTGCATTAAGGATGGAGACGGCAAAGTCTTGGTGGCAGATTCGGATATAAAAGAAAGATGGAAGTGTTACTTTCACAAGCTTTTCAATGAAGGTCATGAAAGTTCACATCCTGATCAGATAGCCACTAGAGAGGAGGACCAAAATTATACCTTTTACCGGCGAATTAGGGAGACTGAGGTAAAAGAAGCATTGAGAAGGATGGATAATGGTAAAGCGGTTGGGCCAGATAGTATCCTCATTGAGGTATGGAAGACCTTGGGAGAGAAGGGTATCAGTTGGCTCACCAAGTTGTTTAATGAGATCTTGAGATCTAAGACGATGCCGGATGAGTGGAGGAGGAGCACTCTAATCCCTATATACAAGAACAAAGGTGACATACAAGATTGTGCGAATTACAGAGGGATTAAGCTCATGAGCCATACCATGAAACTTTGGAAAAGGGTGATAGAGCGTAGATTGAGACAGGAGACTCCTGTTACTGAGAATCAATTTGACTTCAGGCCGGGGAGATCAACTATGGAGGCGATATACTTACTGCGTCGATTGATGGAGGAATACCGGAAGCAACAAAAGGATCTGCATATGGTTTTTATTGATTTGGAGAAAGCCTATGATAAAGTGCCTAGAGAGGTACTATGGAAGGCTCTGGAGAAGAAAAGGGTGCGGGTTGCCTATATTAGAGCCATTAAGAATATGTATGACGGGGTCAAGACGAGCGTGAGGACACAAAGTGGGATTTCAGAAGATTTTCCCATAACGATAGGACTTCACCAAGGGTCAAGTTTGAGCCCCTACCTCTTTACACTGGTCTTGGATGTGCTTACTGAGCATGTCCAAGAACCAGTGCCCAAATGCATGCTCTTTGCGGATGATATTGTTCTTATTGGGGATACTAGAGAGGAATTAAATGGGAAGATTGAAATGTGGAGACAAGCTTTAGAAGGGTCTGGTTTCCGGATCAGTCGAAGCAAGACAGAGTATATGAAGTGTAATTTTGGCAAGAGGCACATAGGCCCTACCCGGGAGGTGAAAGTTGGAGAGCATGTCTTAGCACAAGTCCCAAAGTTTAAGTACCTTGGATCTATCTTACAGCAGGATGCAGAAATAGAAGGGGATGTAAATCATAGGATTCAAGCAGGGTGGATGAAATCGAGGAGTGCCTCAGGAGTGTTATGTAATAAGAAGGTACCACTTAAACTCAAAGGAAAATTCTACCGCACTGTTGTAAGACCAGCGATGCTATATGGGACGGAGTGTTGGGCGGCAAAGGGCACACAAGAGAATAAACTTCATGTAGCTGAGATGAGGATGCTGAGATGGATGAGTGGGCACACCAGACAAGATCGGATTAGAAATGAGTATATTCGAGAAAAAGTTGGGGTGTCCCCTATTGTTGAAAAGATGGTTGAATGTCGTCTTCGGTGGTTTGGGCATGTGTGGAGGAGACCGGTGGAAGCTTCGGTTAGGAGGATAGACCAAATGGAAGATACTATAAGGGCTAGAGGAAGAGGAAGACCTAGAAAAACTATAGGTGAAACAATTAAGAAGGATATGACAATCAATGTTTTGTCAAAAGATATGATTCATGATAGGCTTTTATGGCGTCGTTTGATCCATGTAGCCGACCCCACCTAGTGGGACAAAGGCTTAGTTGTAGTTGTAGTATATCCAAGCTGGGAATGGAAAACACCTATTCACCAGCTTGAGGGGGAGTGTGGGAATCTGTGTGATATGATTTAGGAGTGTTTATATTTTATCTCTTTATTTAGTGTAATGATCTGTAATTATTTTTTAATCCGTACAAATCCCCTGAATTAAGGGATTGTTAGAGAAATAAACGAATGGAGAAGAGAGAGGAGAGAGAAAATGTAGAGAGAGAGAAGTGTAACTAACTTTCTAACAGAATTTCAATCTATTATTTTCTGAAATGAATACACATAACGGATGTACACTAGAGAACTGAAGTTCAATGTGTATACTTCTATATTATACTCTATTAGGGATTACAGCCCAGGTCAAGGAAACATCTTTTATTTCCTTAATTAGTGCTAAGATCTCTGTATATAATCTATATCATTGTTCAATGAATTATTATTCTAACCCTAATTTACTAGAATATATATACATTACCACCCACCATATACCAATATGTACTTAACTATTACAAAATATCAGCTAGCATTTAAAAAAAAAAAAAATCATAAAATAATCAATATATATAATTAGAGTAAAAATACGGTATCACACTTGCACAGCAGGCTATTGGTTACTTGATGCACAGGTCATCCACTTCACATGACACTGAAAAGCATAAAAAATATTGTTGCTCTATTATACTTTTTCTTGTTCCATTGACCCACAAGCACTATATGCATCATATATTTTGAAAGAATTTCTTGTTCTTGACTTTACCTTGTGGAATAGGTTTATCCGGTTTCTGCACTTGGAGGATTTCAATACATATCAACACTCAAGAAATCCTTTCCTCATAACTTTATGATTGCTTCTCAGGGAATAACAGTAGGTAGTTTTGCAGTTTCTCCTACTGAGTTATAAATATTGAGTGATTTTAAGTTCCAATGCCACATAGAATTATCCTGATGTTCCAAGTATTGCATACTATGATATGGCTGCAAGATATAAAAAACTGACAACTACTATGTTAAATATTTTGTTACCAACATGAAAATCATGTCCTTGAGTATTTTACAAAGATGTTTCTAATTTTCTATGTATTTGGGACACTAGAATGCTCACATACTCGAAAATGGTAAGCAGTCTTACAAAATGATATTACATGTGACTTGAATGAATAGGGTGGAAGTCAAAGATTTCTTTACTTGTATATGTTACTTGAATTCTAATTATTGTTGCAGTTAAGAGCTAAACAGTAGTTGGTGATATTTATGTCATTCCATGCATAGCTCAAAATGCTAATTACTGATTATTAGTTACCTGCCCACAGGTAGGCTGATGATGAAACATTGATACATTATTGTTCAGAATGTACCTCTCGCAAATCATGTTTCTGTCCACTTTTTTTTTGTTTTAATTATTATTGTTATTATGATTAAACCGAGTTCCTTCATTGAAAGTTGAAACACTAATATTATAGTTTTTTTTTTCTTCGGCATGCTGTAAAAAGGGACTCTTCATAAAAAATTAGTATCATGCAGTGATGCAAGAATGAGTTTCTAACAACCACTCTTTTAGCAAACTAGTTACCAAACACTACGCTACCTTGCAGTGTTATCAAAAAGCGACTATAGCGGGGATATAACTAGCAGAATTTACCCAAACCACTATCAGTTATACATAGCATTGCAGGAAACACTATTTTGCTCGTTGCGGCCGCTTTTCATAAAGCTCTATGGGCTATAGTAGTACAAAGCGATGATGGCAAAAAAAATAATAATAATAAAAAACTGGGCTTTTGTCTGTACTTTTTCTTGTAAAAACCAATGGCCTTTTTTAATTTTAGGATAAAAAAGGTCCATTTTCTATTAGTTGATCTGCTAGGGTAAAAAAGAGTGACTTTTTAATTTTATCTTAAATCCTGTATATTCACCTTCAATTGTAACCATCCTTCTACATCATGTTTTTGCTGTGGATGAAAAATTACCGGAAATTTGTATCCTAGAGGATTCAAATGGAGAAGAGGATGAAGTACATGCTCCAATATCCAACAGGGACAATGATTATGTTGGGGAGGAGTAGAGGAATGGTTTGGTATTTAAGTGTTTAAAGGTGTCTAAGTTTCTTTATTTTCACTATTGTTGGTTTAGTATGGTTTTCTGGTATGTTGGCACTAGATACTGTTGGTTTGTATTTTGAGTACTTCTAGTCCAACGTTAGTTCAACATTGACATGGCACGTTGATTTTTATTTTTAGTAGTGTTGGTTTGATTTTATAATGGCATTATGATTATGTTATGGTTCTTTTAGTCATGCTTTTGTTTAGGTTTACTTAAATTGTTACTTTTGTATGATTTTTTTTTAAAAAAAAATTTATAGCTGCATTTTTTGTTTATAAATATAGCTAATTTCTTAATCCATAATGCCTCCGCTATATGGCCGCTACACTATACGCTATATTGCATAGCAGAATTTCGGTCTACTGCGATGACTCGCTACCCGCAATCAATAACATTGCTACCTTGTGTGGTTGCTTCTAACAAAAAATATCTACATACGTGTGCAATGGAGTGATAGACAAAAGCGTGCATGTTATTTATTAGATTTAATGAAATGCCATTGGCATAAACATCAATATGAATAACTTCTATTTTAATTGTTGCAGATTCTATTGAAGAATATATTTTGCGAGGAGCTTCGGCAGTTGTTTTGTCTGATGCCATATTTGACAAAGAGGCAATTGAACAGTATAATTTCGAGAAGATACATAAACTTGCACAATCTGCTGCCTTGTTGGGTAATAAAGCGGTGAACAAGCTATCCATAAATATCTAATGATGTTAGTCACAGCTGCTGCATTTATTTTGAATCATTTTGTCAGAATTTGTGAACAAGAGATGATCTACAATGATGAGTGGGCTACAATAGGTCTGCTTCTACTTGCACCATTTCATCTCAAGTCATCTTAAAGTACCAAACATCTGCATTTGCTTCATCCAACCTCCTAAATTTATCAACCTCTTGCTTTCATCTAATGCTTTCAACAAGACAGGATCAGAGGAGTTGTGAGAATTGTTAATTACTTTGACACCCTATTATACTGTATATATTTTGATGTGATGCTGAAATATGTGAACAATCGTGAAGTATTTTTTGTTAACCAGTATTAAAATGTTCACTGGGATTCTTTCTGCACCTTTTTCTTAAAAAAAATTGTTTGGAATCCTCTCAGCTTTGGGAGACCATGTCATGGAAGTGTTAAATAATAAATATGCCTTTTGGAAGGCTTGTTCCGAGAAATAAGGGGTGCAGAAAATAAAGGAACGGGTGCCAAAAGGCACCACTTAAGTTTCATTGACAATGTGCAACATAGCACCACTTAAGTTTCATTGACAATGTGCAACATATTTGGTAGATAATTGAATCATTGAAGCAATTGCTAGTTAAAACTTTACCTTTTATTTTTATTATACAAAGGCAGTTCATTAGTTTTATGCATTGATTCCACAAAATACATATATTAGCCTAGTAGTATATACAAAAAGAAGGGTGGAATGATAGATACAAAGATGATATACAACTACTTCATGCTATTACTAAGTTATATTATTCCTGGTCAGTGAAACTACACCTTTGCTTCAATCATTTTCTGGACAGGGGTTTTATCAATCTTAATTGAAGAAATATCAGTGAATTCTGATAAGATTGCTCTGAATTCATCTCCGGTAAGGGTCTCCTTCTCAAGTAGCACATCCACTAATTTATCAATTGCATCACGGTTATTCCTTATGAGATTCTTTGCAATTTCATATGCTGTGTCTATTATCTGCCTCACTGAGTGATCAATGTCCTCAGCTAGTTTCTCAGACATTAAGTTCCTTGCCAGCATCCTTAGCACTATATCACTGCTTTGTGTGGAAGGATCAATTAATGTCCAGGGTCCAATCTCAGACATACCAAACATTGTTACCATCTGTTGCAATAGCAAACATTTATTCAGCAGAACTTATTTTCGTTTCTCAATCTAAGAAAGAAAATTATGTTGTTGATACTAACCTGTCTTGCTATTTGTGTAATTTGTTGCAAGTCCCCAGCTGCTCCGGTGGTTATCTCGGTTTCACCAAATATGACTTCCTCTGCTGCTCTACCTCCCAAACCTCCAACTATTCTGGCAAATAGTTGTTTCTTAGAGATAAGTGTTGGATCTTCACCTGGTATGAACCATGTTAAGCCACGAGCTTGGCCTCTGGGAATTAAAGTGACTTTTTGTACTGGATCGTGTCCCGGTGTCAGTGTTCTGGAAAATAACCATTTGGATACTGTTATGACTCATTTAGCTACGTGATTCATTCTTTTGGAGAATATTATTAAAATATTTTCTTAAGTAGAATTTAGTACACGGGAATGACAAATTTGATACACAGTATCTAAGATTAACGAGCAAATATAGTATGAGTTAGTCTTAAAAAAAACAAAAAAAGTTGTAATGTCAAACGATGAAAATTTTATCAATTAAATTATACTCCCTCCGGTCCATATTATAAGCACCCTTTTTGTGAGAGAGAAAAGGTACTTATAATATGGACCGGAGGGAGTAGAAAGGATTCCAATATTTCCTATCAATATAATCAATTCATATCTGAGTACTTACGCACAAATGGCATGACCAACTTCATGGTAAGCCACAAGAATTTTGCTCTTTCCATCAGTCATCTTGGTCCCTTCCATACCCGCCACAATGCGATCAATGGAGTCATCAATCTCTTTCATTGTGATCTTCTCTTTGCCGCTACGACCAGCTAGAATGGCAGCTTCATTCATGAGGTTTGCTAGATCTGCACCACTGAACCCCGGAGTTCGCATGGCAATAACACTAAGCGAAACATCCTTGTCAAGCGTCTTGCCTTTGCTATGAACTTTCAGTATGTCTTCCCTCCCTCTTATATCTGGTAATCCTACAGTGACCTATTGGAACAATCAAACAATAAAATAAAAATGTAGTAATGACATCAACTTCAATTATTTATTCAGTAGCAGCAAGTATTATACCTGCCTATCAAACCTCCCTGGTCTAAGCAACGCAGAGTCCAGAATTTCAGGTCTGTTAGTAGCAGCAATAACTATAAAGCCAGTGTTCCCAGTAAAACCATCCATTTCAGTGAGCAACTGATTCAGTGTTTGCTCTCTTTCATCATTCCCTCCACCTATACCTGTACCTCTCTGCCTCCCCACAGCATCTATTTCATCAATGAATACTAAACAAGGTGAATTTACTTTGGCCTTGTTAAACAAATCCCTTACTCTTGAAGCCCCTACACCAACAAACATCTCAATGAACTCCGAACCGGACAGAGAAAAGAAAGGAACCCCTGCTTCTCCTGCAATTGCCTTGGCCAACAAGGTTTTTCCAGTCCCAGGAGGCCCTGTCAGAAGAACTCCTTTGGGAATTTTTGCTCCAATAGAAGAAAACTTCTCGGGGGTCTTCAAGAACTCGACAATCTCTTGGAAATCTTGCTTGGCATCATCAACCCCAGCTACATCTTCAAATGTCACTCCTGTATTTGGTTCCATTTCAAATTTTGCCTTACTCCTGAAGTAAAGATGAAATGATTAATGCTAGGGAAATTACTCAACAATATATGAAAAATTGAAAATTTAGAGTAAAAATTGTAAAATACAATTAAATTAAATATTCTCAAGTGTATGTAAAGTATTTTCGACAAATACGAGTTCAATACTTCAATACTAAACCTGTTGACTATTTTGTGTCATTCGTGATTCACGACTCACGTGATAAAATTGTTATATATACACACTGTGTTTGAAAGAAAAAATACTGATACTTTTGCCTCATAAACACTAAGTACTTGTCTTATAGAAATGAATTGTTTCTGCACATAAGACAGATAAAAACAAATTGTTTTTGCATATAAGACAAGTACATATAATTCAGATGTCAATTCTGAATATACACGTAATATTATAGCATTGAAAAAGTGTGGCATCCTGGTGTACACGTAACTTTTCTTTTCTTTTTTTTTTTTTTTCACCTTATCATACCTTCCTAGTCCAAAGGGCAGATTGGGGCCACCAGCAGGATTATTAGTAGATGACCTCAAGAGTAGAGTACCTAACAACATCAAAGGAAAGGCCAAATTTCCCAACAAATCAAGAATTGCAAGCCACCAACTGACATCCATGGGATGAGCTGCAAAGTCAACATCTTTATCTTTCATTTTCCTGACAAGTTCCTGAGGCAGTCCAGGTAACTGCACTCTGACTCTTTGGATTTTGTCTAAGGCTGGATTGTATATTTCCACAATAGCAACTGTCCCATTCTCAAAGAGGTCCACTTTCTTTACAGCACCTTCATCCAAGTACTTCAAGAACCTTGAGTATGTCACCCTACTACTACTAGAGGTGTTAGCAATAGCAGCAGCAGGGCTCTCTGGCTCCTCAGCTTTTGTAGGCTGAGGAGAAACTGAGAGCCCCGTCCACGTTGGAACCAATGCAGCAGCGGTTGATGATAATAACTTCCTCTTGCTGACTTTGATATCTAAGATATGCTGTGAAGATGGGTTCTCTTTGTGACGGTGGTCTTGAGACTTGGAGACCAAAGTGGGGGAAAGTAGGACTGATAGAGCAGCTGACATTTTTGCAACTAGTTACTTAAAAGGGTATTTTGGTCACTTAGTTTTTATTTCAGTACTGCCTTCGAAAAATTGATTTGGAGGGAAGGGAGAGAGTTGGTTTTAAAAAGGAGAAGAGAAGTGGGAAGCTTCTGGTGCTTGAAGTGGAATGTTCTTTGAATTAGTCTTTTTGTTGTCATGTGGTAGGTGTCATTCATGAAGACTCTCCTATGTTCCTCTATCTTCCACTCCTTTGTTATTGAGTTTTTCTTTTTGAACCTTTGTATATTCATTGGCACCCATTTTTTTCCGCCTTATAGCACATTTTTCCGCCGGTAGTGTAAAATTATCATATTTTTTTCGCCTTATACAAAGCGGACGTGTAAGATTACCATTTTTCCGCTTAGAAAGAGGCGAAAAACAATGCCGCCTTGTATAAGGCGAAAAAATGCACTGCCGCCTTGTATAAGGCGGAAAAAATGGGGGCCGGTGAATAAACAAAGGAGTTCGCAAAGAAAAACTCTTGTTATATCAACGGATATGATTTTACGTCTAATAAGAAAAGAAAGAGAAGAGTACTGTAGAAGATTTCATGTCTCGCACACAATCATAAGTTACAACCACACACTTGGAAGAAGTTTAATTGGCAAACTGTTTTAACTGGATTAGTGTGCCACAACTTACAAGTATATAATCTGAAAAGACTTATTTATGGTTTTGATCTCTAAAAGTTCAACGTGTTTGTTTTTAGTCTTTAGAAGTTATTTTAACCGGGACTAATCCTTAATTTTTCAAATATTTTGGTTTTGGTTCTCTCCGTTACAAAAAATCGGTTATTTGCTAACATGTTTAACGAAAATTCACACCAACTGCCACGGGATGTGAGATAGCGCCAAAATAGGTGATGTGATACAGATGATTCAGGCCTATGAACTCAAAAGTTTGTGTATGAGACCATTTTGTGTATCGAACTATTTTGCGTATGAGACCATTTTGCATATCAAACCATTTTGCGTCCGTGGATCTGTATCATCCACGTTATATCACTTATTTGACGTCACTTCAGACCACATAGATTACTGATGTGATATTTCGCTAGTTACACAAACAAATAACAGATTTTTACTAACAGAGAGTACTAAAACCAAAATGTTTGAAAATTTAAGGACTAACCCCGTTCAAAATAACTTCTAGGGATTAAAACCAAAACACACTGAACTTTCAGGGACTAAAAACATAAATAAGCCATCCGAAAATGTTATAGTAGTAAATCTTTAATTACTTTTCTATTTTTTTTAACAATCTTATTAAAACTTGCATTTTTTTTTATCGAGTGATTGGTCCCTGATTTTGTGGGTACTGATCATGTTAGTCCCTGAGATTATCGAAATTACAATTTCGTTTCGGAGATAACAAAACGTGAGTTATTTTAATCTTTACCGTTAGTGGTTCGAAAATTAAGTGACTAATTTGATCGATACTCACAATTTCAAGGATTAATTTGACCTAATAGTTAATAGTTTTTGTTTATTTGTTTGGCCAAAACGACGTCGTTTTGGCTATTCTGTTAGTTCACGTTAAGGACCACTGAAGGTCATTAACGTCAAGGACTAATGTGACTCGCATTTTTTTATCTCAGAGATCAATTTGAAATTTCAAAAAATCTTAGGAACTATATTGATCGATGTCCACAAAGTCAGGGACCAATCAAACATATTACTTGATCATGAAATATGAAGGGAAGATATGAAGTTGTATTCAATTACTTATGAAATCATCGATGATAATAAGTAAGGAGTTCAAATTAATTTTATTGGCCACAATTGAAAGAAGTGATACATCTTAAACTATATTTATTTGTTAAACATATGGTATTTGGACCAATAGTCTTGGCACCTGATGTTGCCAACCTTGTTGAGGGGGTGAAATTAATTATTTATTTTGGTTTGTTTGGCGATTTCTGAAAAAGTTGTAGCAACAACTCGAATATATGAATCATGACAATTTCTTCAATGCTGCAAAGTGGAGAAGCGGCAGTGATGCTGATTTCTTTGCAACCGTTGATCTTACATTAGTTTGATCCATCGGTCATGCATAACTCACTTTATTTCATTTACATAATGGTCCTTAGAGAATAAAAATTTGCAGCATTGTACAAGGGTAGACGGCACCGTTTTGAAGCCAACAAAAATGGCGTCGTTTTACTCTCCCTGCATTAAACGGCGTCGTTTTGCACCATTGCAGCATCTTGGGTTCCTCTTCGTTTCTATTAAGTGTCCTGGTTTGTTTTCTCAATGTGTTGCAGCCCAAATTCCGGTTGATGGTGAAATTAATTATTAGTTTTTTAGGTGAAATTATGTTTAAGCATAAGTGTGAAGTTGGGACAAGAAAGCATAGAATTTATTAGATGATAACAAGGAGGATTGCATATTTGGGATTTTTCCCTAACACAAGAAATAATCAAACCCCCTGAACACAGTGACGTTGATTAGTTTCTGGGATTTTTTGATTAGTTCGAAAACCAACATATCATCTATTAGAAGCCCTAAGCTTTGGACGAATTCAGACCAACCCCTCTGAAAATAAAGGTCCATTCCGGCGTCATGGACACAGTTAATATGGTGCACTTTGTCTTCATACTCCAGGTTCCATGTTTGGTGATTCAGCATCGGTTTGGACATCTTTCGGGCAAAGTGGCGTGGTACCATCTAATTGGAAGAATACACAATTGAGATAGTAAAAAAAACTTATAAAAGAATAGATAGATGATGTATAAAAATGAGCTCTCACCAAAGTTGTTTGAAATGTTAAGTCAGTGACGGCAACAACAAAAGATGGCTTGGTAGAGTTAATTGAGTAGTCCAAGGCAGCTCTGTGAGCCTCATCAACTTTATTAAGAAGAATGGTTAAATTTTACAATTGTGAGGAAACCCAACAAACAGTTTCTTTCAAAGGAAAATGGAGATGAGGGGAAGAAGGAAAAGGTGGGTGTGACCTGTTAGGAAGTAAAAAGGCCAATGTGAGGAGAAAAATGAGAACTTTAGAAGAAATGCAAATAAAAAGGAGAGATAGGAATTGGGGGTTCGATGAGAACAATGTAGTTACAAAAGCAGAAGCCTATGCTTGGAGCTTAAAGACTTTGGAAGTGGCTTGCTTCAACGAACTCACAACAACAATTAAAAAAAACACACAAAGCAAGAATGATATTCGAATGTGAAAAACCAAAATTATACCTTGCAGTTGCCATCGATAGGATCTGAAACAGTGGATGTGTCGTTCACATTGGGGTTCTCAGCTTGCATTCCACAATAGCTCCACACCACAGTGAAAGGGAAAGTAGAGGTCGTTCTGGATTAATCACTCCTGCTCACCGCTCCAGGATTTGGGCAAAACCAGTGAGGTCGTTCTGGGCAGAGGTTTAGGGTTCATCTCATTAATATTGAGGGACAAAACGATGTCGTATATGTGACTTCAAAACGACGCCGTTAACGTCACAAGATGAAACGACGCCGCATAGAGTTGCAGTACTTAGCAATAATTAACAACTGCGAGGGCTCATTATGCAAAGGAAATGAGCTTTGGACCATGATCGTTGGATTTTGCTTACATCGGATCTACGGTGATAAGAAGCTCAGCAGTGATGCCGCTTCGCCAGATTGCAGCATTGAAGAACTGCACATGAATCATTAGAAAGTGACGCTTATATGAAAGACTGAAGGATTCATGATACTTGAAGCATATGCTTAAGAATTTTATGATGTCTGCAACATCCATGAAGGGTTCAAGAATTATCAAGCATACATGTGAAAAATTTGATATGCATGAAGCATTCATTTCCAAACCTTTATAAATGTATTTTCTTAAATTATAATGTGTGATGATTTTGAAGTTGTAGTTCGAGTCCTAAAAATGCTTTTGATGGACCTGAGGTCTGAACTCTTGAAAATGTCAATCTCGTTGGGTTGAATGGATCTTTTGTGCGTAAAAGAAATGAGTTAAAAGAAATAGTGAAAGATATAGAGCACTACTAGTCACACAAGGATTCTCCCGTAGGCCGAGTATAGATTATGAGATATATTCTTTGGTTACGGATACAATTGCATTCAATTTTTTAATTAGCTTGGCAGTCTCAAAAGAACTTGGACGTATATACGAAAATTCTTGAAGGATTTAAGGTTCCTAAAGCATCTAATTCAAAACATCAACAAATGTACTTTGTCAAATAGCGAAAATCCTTGTACGAATAACAAACTGGACCCGTGTGATATAATCATTTGAGTGAATATTGAAAAATGGACATGAGAATAATCCTATTTGTCCATGTGTTTTCATCAAGGAAATGAAATCCGAATTTTCTATTATTGTTAATTATGTTGATGACTTAAACATAATAAGGACTCTAGAAGAGATCTCAGAGACTTCAGAGTACTAAAAATGGGAATTGCAAATAAAGGATCTTGGAAAGACAAAATTTTCTCTTGGATTTCAAGTTAAACACTTGGAGAAAGACATCCTTAGTTGAACACTCGAAGTTTTTCTTCCACGAGAAGATGGTGAAGACATTCTTGGTCCTAGAGTACCATATGTTAGTGTCATTTGAGCACTATTATACCTTGCAAATAACACTAGACCATGTATAGCATTTGCAGTCAATTTATTAGCAATGTTTAGTTCTTCATCAGCTCGAAGACATTTGAATGAAGTGAAACATGTTCTTCGTTATCTCCGCAGTACTTTTGTTATGGGTTTATTTTATCCAAATGGACTAGAATTAAAATTGGTAGGATATGCTCATACTATGTATCTTTTTTATCCCCACAGATCTTGATCACAACCAGGTTATGTGTTCACATTTGGTGATACTGTTATCTCATGGCGGTTTGTACTTCGTCAAACCATTTAGAAATATTAGCTATTCATGAAGGAACTCGAGAATGCTTATGGTTAAGAGCTATTACCCAATACATGGCATGAGGATAATGCAATATTCATTTCACAAATAAAAAGTTACTTCATAAAAGGAGATAAAACAAAAAAGTGGCTTCATAAAAGGAGATAAAACAAAGCATTTTTCACTAAAATTCTTTTCTGCTCATGATCTTCAAAAGAAATGTGATATTGATAGTTGCAAAATTCGGTCAAATGTCAAATGACAACCTATCAGACATCCCTACAAAGGCACTACCAACTTCAATTTTCAAAAAGCACATGAATAACATTGCAATGCATCAATTGAAGGACATTTCATGATCATCGTATTTTGAGGAGAAATACCTAAGAATACTGCACTCTTTTTTCCCCTAGCTATGGTTCTCATTGAGTTTTCCTAACAAAGTTTAAGGCAGTATCTGACACCATATCAATAATTATGCAAACAACGATGCACTATTTTTCCTTCACTAAGTTTTTTCTCCGCTTGGAATTTTCTTTGCAAGGTTTTAACAAGGCATATTCATAGTAAACAGTCATCCAAGAGGAAATGTAGTCAAATATATTTTTTTTCGTTTAATGGATGACTAATCATAATCAGATTCTCAACTTATTTTAGGAAATCCTATGAATTGACTACTTGATTTGTTCTAGAATTAAAAATTTCCTATAGTTTTGTACTCATCAAATTTTTTATCAGAATGAATAACACATTAATTCCTGAAGAACTGGCCTTTGAATTTAAACTAGTTCCTCATGAACTAGTTAAGGAACTAGTATGAACAAAAAATATCTTTCTCTACAATTCTTTAATTTCTTTTATATTTCCCACATTTTATTTATTTTATTTTTAAATCCACACTTCGGCTTGGTAAGTTCGTCATGCCATTGTTCATCTAATAATTTGATAGATCCCTATCATGATTGTTCTTTTTAATGCATTGGGCATCCAGTTCCACCAGAACATACATTTTCCAATTTGAGAAATAGAGCTATAATTGTCACCACTTAAGTGGTCTTTCTATTTGTCTTGTAGAACTAAATGAGCGGCATTACGTCCGGGTGCCCCCATAACTCCACCGCCAGGATGTGCTCCACTTCCGCATAAGTATAATCCTCGAAGCGGAGTCTTGTAGTTTGACCTAAGTCCCAAAACAATGAAAACCACCACGTAATTATGAGCAGGAGCAGCAGCATGTTAATGTTATATGTTAAAGAATAGGCCAAACTACAAATTTGGCTATTATCTTAATTTTCAATTTCAAATTGCTCCATTACATTTTTTTGGTATTATATTGATCCTCACGTTTCTTTTCATTATCAATTTGATTCCGAAACAATATTCATACTATGTGGACCAACAGAATATGCACACGTGTCATTCATCTTTCTAACATTGCAAATATGGACCGATATGATATTGACACGTAGGATGAATAGTGACTTAGAGACCAATTTGATAATAAAAAGAAACATGAGGGACCAATATGATACCAAAAAACGTAAGAGATCAATTTGAAATTGAAAAATAAGATAGGGAGTAAAATACATATTTTAGCCTAAAGAAAACAAAATTAGATTGAGCAATTTCAGTTTATTTTACCATCCTTTCACAGGCCTCATGAGAAAAACAGAATCCAATCCCATAGCACCATGAAATATATTCCCTCCTGCACCAAAAAAATTAAGGGGGTTACTAACATGCAACCTAAAATTAAATGGTTAGCAACCTCATATTAAGCAAATAAGAAGTTGACACATAAGAGATGTGTGTCATATCATTTCTTGAAGCAATCAAATTTAATTTTTACAATTTAGTCCAACATAAAAAGTAAATTAATTTAATTTAGTCCTTCGTACCTATTGGCAAATTATAATTTTTAATTTTAAAAAACATTATTAAAAAAAATAAAAGTTGCTAAAAAGTACTGCCCCTAGGTACAAAAGACTAAATTAAATTAAAACTTTTATTTTTTTTAATAATGTTTTTTAAAATTAAAAATTATAATTTGCCAACAGGTACAAAGGACTAAATTAAATTAATTTACTTTTTATGTTGGACTAAATTGTAAAAATTATATTTGACTGCTTCAAGAAATGACATGACACACATGTCTTATGTGTTAACTTCTTATTTGCTTAATATAAGGTTGCATAGCAACCATCTAATTTTAGGTTGCATGTTAGAAATCTCCAAAAATTAAACGTTAATAGTGAAAACGTACAAATGCTTTCATCTAGTAAAACATCAACATGAGTTGGCGACTTGGGAAACTTTTTGTTTATCCATGTTTTCTTTCTTTTCCTTCACTTGCTTTTTTTTTTTTTAAATTAAGAGGATCTCTTACCCTCATAACTCTGTAATTATCTTCTCTGTGTCTTAGTGAATTTCTTCCTTTCTTTAAAAAATTCTATCAATCAAATTCAAGGTTGTCATAGAAAAAGCAATTTTGCCTAGGTATAACAAAGGTGATTACGGTTAAGTTACCTTTCAAACCTATTTCCCTTTCAAGGTCTGGTGGAGTCAACATGTCATAACCAATGACTGATGTGCTGAAGCCAGGGGCATATTCATCAATCAGCGTGAAGCATTTTTGCGCAAATGATTCCTGAATAAGAGGATACACAAGATATAACAAAGTACTGTCTAACATAAAATTATTGAAGTAGTAGTCATAGCATTACGTGTGCGCATGCACAGAAGCACATGACCATGGTGGAACAAAACAAAATTGGACCCTGAAATATAAAACATAACCTAAAAATTAATGCAACTAGAAAACCCAGAACAAACTAACTCTGTACTCATGATCTTGCCAGTCACCATCCACTGGTTTGTAGGGAGTATATTGCACAAACAGGTTGATCACATGCTTACCTATGAAGAAAACAGATTTCATAATCTAGATGATGGTGTTATCAATAAACTTCACAGAAGCCATCAAATACAGATAAATTAACAGGATGAGTGCCGAAACAGAATAGATTACCGCTCCGCTAGTTAAAGATATTAAATGGAATGCTATAGACAAACACAGGCATTTTAACAAAGCACAAAATTATCAGGATAAATATTGCAAATGTGTTGAAACCAAAGTAACTAAACATTCATAAACAGAACCTATCAGGAGAGTCTTATATGCAAAGTTTCAAGTACCAGGTGGAGATATGGTTTTGTCCAGTACAGAGGGAATTGTCATCTCCATAATTGGTCTTCGTGATGGTACTCCGTTCACCACATCTTGGGCTGCGGAATGAATCTCCTCCATGCTAAAAAGAAATTAATGAGAAAAGAAACTGACATGTTTTGAAAATAGATAATTTGCAACTGTCCATATTGAACAACAGTGCAGCAAATATGCATGCTGATTAACTGCATGAATACACAATAGGTGAAAAAATGATTCAATTTTAACACACCTCTCGGAAGCTATATGAATGGTTCCAACATGCTGTGGGCCAGATTGAGGATGATCTAGCTTGCAACTTTGAAATTGGGGCAATCTATCAACCGCTACATTTATTTTTGTAGTAGCCTGTTTCAGCAGAGATTTATCAAATAAAAGAAGTGACAACTAAGGAAGGAAAAAAAATGGAGAGAAAATAGTCTGTCCTGATTTCAATAATTTAACCTGAGGGGAATATAGAAAGAGAAAACCCTGTCATACTAAGTCAAGATTTGTCTTTGCAATGTATATACTTAATAGTTGCGTCTTCCAATGGCCAGCATACAACTTAGTAATTTCTTGTTAAAAAGTAGTTGACGAAAATAGAGGGGAAAAAAATCAGAAGTCCATGCTGTTCTTAAGTTATCACTATTCCAGCTTTTTCATGTGTTCTTTTAGTTTTAGCCATATAGTTATCCCAGGTTTGTCATCCGATTAATATTTGAAGTTTCTGCAGAAGAAATTTTCCCATTGATGAATTCTGGGCTGACGGGCTCTCCTCATTAGTAGACAATGGAATATAAGCATGTTGTCTACATGTATTCAAATCTCGCCTATCATTCTAGTTCATTGACACAGTAGAGATTGAGAATATATAAAAATAAAAATAAACTCATGAAGTACTATATCAACTTACAGAACTATAGTCAGAGTTCTTAATAGCACGAACAAAATCATCAGGAAGGACATTGTCAGGACATAACTCCTGGTTCATATTAGCAGATACTATAAATTAAACAAGATATAGGCAACAAAAAAGTTACTATTTTCGGCTAGTTTGAGAATGTACCATGAAAGTTCTGTACGGAGTTGCATTAGACAGAACATTTGAAGAATGCACTTCAGTACCATCAGCCAAAATCACCTATATGTAAGCAATATCCAAAAAGATTATTTCTAGGACTCACCCTCAAAAAGTCCATTTGATTGAGGAAACTAATGGACAGCACTAACCCCACGAACAGTGCTAGAGTTTTCAATCAACAACTGAGACACCTACATGAATGCAGGATATTACAGGTGGTTAGAGGGGCCACGGGGATAGGACAAAAAAATGCAGGAATAAGAGGTCAGAGAAGAAACAGTTATTCTCCTGTCCCTCTAAATTCATTCTATGAATAGAAACTAGTATTATTTACATGATATTGCAAGTTGACTTCATTATTTGGATAAAAGAAGTTTAATTAGTGATAAGGTCTTTCAACAATAGCAAGTAGAAAAAAGGGTGGCTCAATGCACGGGCTCCAAGATGGTGGGATTTGAGGAGGTAAATATGTATGCAGCCTTACCCCTACAAGCGGAGAGGCTTTCCAGGATTTATACTTGTGACCTCAAGGTTACGAGACAGCACCTTACCGTTGTTGAGGCTCACAGGAAAGCATCATAATATGTTTTTGTAACTTATTACTCATTTGGTCCCTTATGCAGCTGACTAAAGCTTACTAGCTTGCAGGCGTATGGGAAACTAAAAATGAAAAAGAACTTGCAATACCCTTCCACTCTGCCTTTCGAGGAGTGGCTTCTGTAAAACCAGAAGGTACTATTGACTATAGTTGGTACATTCCAGGGGCTCTATTCTTATTCACCTTTGATGCCTTACACTGACATAACCATATTCCTTACGAGCTTTATCTTTGAGTTTAAAACTTTTAAGCAGAAATTTGAACAACTTAAATTAAGGCAAATTAACAGTACTGGTCAGCTTCTCTTTTTACTTTTATATTTAATTAGACATTAGTACATCATCATATAGAAAGGGCGGCGCAGTGCATAAGAATCCCCCCAAGTGGGGTTTGGGGACGGTGGAGCCTTACCCCCACAAGCAAAGAGGCAATTTCCAGAATTTGAGACCACAACCTCTAGGTCACAAGGCAAGCAACCTTACCGTTGGGCAGAGGCTCACCCAGTCACCCTATTATATTGCCATAATTAAAAAAATGATTTTCTTTGAAACTTAACAACCTGCCCGTGGTCTTCTAAAGTTTCATAGCTTCAACTCATTTGGACGTTGACAAAAATTTTATTATTTTCTGGTTGCATTCAAAGTCCAATGGAATACGAGCACAAGCCATTAAAATATCACAATCTGCTTAGAATGTGAAAATTGATGCTGACAATGGAGGGAGTAAATTTGAAACGCAATAGACATTCTTGATGACATACCTCAACATTGGTTACAACATGTGCTCCAGCTTCCAACGCAGCATTACCAATAGCCTTGGATATTGAGCCCATTCCACCTTCTACGTGTCTACAAGGAATAATGGCATGCTATTGACTCGCTTTGCATGAATAGTATAAAGCTATAGGCAAAGGGAAGCTGACTAATAGGTAGCTGTCTCAACTATAGAATTAAAATACACTGGTCAGGAAAGTTTCTCCAGAGAGGAATCAAGAACAATTAACTTGGGATAGAATTGGCTGTGATATGCTCTCTTATATTTGTCTAATCAAGTTTCTATGTATGTCTGTCTGTTTTTCTAGGTCAGGTATCAACTATTAACTCTTGCAGAATCATTAGGTTTCATGCGCTGGGCCAAATAATTTTGGCGAATAACAGTGTTCCGTTCTTGTGATGCACAACAAAAATATCAACTAGCAACAGAGATACATACGACCAAATTCCACGTTCCCCATCAGTTTCTCCCATCACATGATGTAGCAGAACATAGCCACTTCCTGCAGTGTGGATACTGGTCTGCATTACAGTATTAGAAATAGTATTTTATAAGCCAAGAAAGATGATTATTGCAAGTGGCTGTGCTGTTTTTTAGCATAATTGCACTATAATTATCAATCTTTTCAAAAAGAAGGATGAAGAAATTCATGTATGTTATGGTGCATTTGTCACACTAAAGATAATAGCTCTTACTGTACTTCCTATCACAGCATCTGTTGCAAGGGATGCCTTCAGAACATCTGACTGCAGAAATATTGTCAAACAAAGCTGAACATTACACCACTGAGATAAATGCAAAAACTAGAAACTTATGTTCAGGAAGGATAAAATAGTGGAAAAAAATCATGTGTAATCATCAAATTACAATGACATAAATGATAAATGTCAATAAGTTGAGGAGGAGCTGTTACAACATGGAGTGTGTCATGTATGGAAGACGAAATGTATAGACATGAAGCCAGTGTCAAGTCGAGCTAGCTTTTCAAAATGCATTTACGTAGAAAGATAATTTTTTAAAAGGAAGTTCAACAAATTTCTGAGACACGGAATATGAACATGACAAAAGTGTAAAACTTCAATTTTAAAAGACACATTCAGGGGAGAACATCACATGTCCCACACTTTGTGCCACTCCATGTGGCAAAGTGTGAGAATTGGTCAAACAACTATAAAATAAGGAATTTTCAATTAAACTTATTTTTTTGGACCAATCCCCAAAGTTTGGCACATGGAGTGACACAAAGCGTGGGATAGCAGATGTTTGGCACTTGGAGGGACACAAAGTGTTGGACAGCAGATGTTGGCTCCACATTTAGAGAGCTTGAAGTTAAAGGACTAAATGAAAGGCGATCGAAACCATAAGATTACCTCAAACCAGTTGTTCAAAACTTTAGAAGCTGGGGACAACAGAAGGTCCATAAAGTCCCTGCCAAATAATAAACAGATGTGAAGACTTGTGCTTTTAGCCTCCGGTTCATAATTTCAAATTACTAGCTATCATGATCCCTTTACTTTTTTGCTATTCACCGCAATACCAACTTTTTCAGAAGAACAAATTCCTATTGGAGAAACAAACACTTACACCATATCCTTTTGCCCCAGTGAGGATGCCTGCCGTAGACAACTTGCCCAAAATACTGAATTCTGTATTTTATTCTTCAGTTGTTCATTAAGAGATGATTTATGCTGCAAAGATTCAGGCGGAGGCGAATCCAATACTAGATCCATGAATTTGCAGAAGCTCTCAAGCTGAGTCACATATCTGAATGATACAAAATAAAAAATGAAAAGACAGAAAAGTCTAGCTAAATTATTAAATACAGTTTGATTCAACTTGAAGATAAGTCGGCCAAAATGTCATCGTCATAACAGTCAATGAACAAATTGAATCAAGGATACCAAAATATTTCAGTGCAAATTAATTGAAGTTCAGCCAAACTTATTCCTTTTTTTTTTTTCTGTTGTTGAATAGACAAAACGCAAACAATATTTCAATTTTTACTTTTTATCTATTTAAATTTTAAAGCTTATAGTAGATCATTATTCGACTAGATTGTAATTTTCACTGACTTACTGAAGAATTTCTGTTAATCTATTTAATGTTGATTGTAGATCATTAGTCTAATCTATTGAAATTTTCAGTTTTCCAAGGAAGTCCACAAAATAACTTAGTTAAGAAGTTTCTCAGCATCAAAGATAAGTAACAAAAATTTCAGACTCGACATCTTTGTCGAGTTTGGAATACATGAGTGCTTCTTCCGTTAGTTATCGTTTTCCTGTTCATTTTTTCAAAAGCCCATGATTAAAAATCTCATGCTATTCAATTTTCCATCCATAATGCTAATTCGCCAAATGCACAACATTGCAAGAAAATTATATAGATATTCTGGTCTTTTTCCAACTCAAGAGAGCGACTTTCGAAAAAAATCTCAGTGAGCATAAAATTGCCATACTTCCACAAAGCTTAACAACTCGATTATTTGTACAACTAATGGCATGTTTGTTTTCATGGTAGGATGCCTCCAAACGTGCTTCCAGAGGAAGCAACTATGTGTTGCTTTTGCTTTACGACAGTTTACTACCACGTTTCCAAACACACTATAAAATTAACACCCAAAAGACGCCCAGACACACATTTGCATTGGCACGTCTACTCAAATACGAGATACATGGATACTAACCCACACTCATTAGTATCTGGAGTCCAAACAGGTGTGTCATTTCAGGTGATCAATAAAGTTATGTTTAGATTGATGGGGATGGAAATGGAAATGGATAATCCTAGGTTCCATTATTCGGATGTATAAAATATGATGGGATCCTAGGAACCGTTCCATCCAATCTCTATTTTGCATTTCCTCCTAATTTGAGGGTATGAGATGGAATTAAGTTGTTACTAATTCCATTCCCCTCCATTAGTAAGATAACTTTGTTCTGTTATGCTCCATTCAATTCCATTCCACCTCTTATCAAATATTCAAACTTAGCCTAAAAGTTTTCCAATAATTAAATAGTCAGATCTTGTAAAAAAAATATTGAGTGAAGACCTACTTTGGTTCCTAAAGTTTTTGCGTTGTAACAATTTTGTCCCTAGGGTTTGTAAAGAACATCTTGGTCTGTAAAAAGTTTTAAAGTGGGTCACATTAGTCGTTAAAATTTTTGAACAGTATCAATTTAGTCGATAATGTGACCTACTTCAAAAAATCTTTAAGGACTACAATGTCATTTACAAATTCTAAGGACTAAATAGATATAGCACAAAAAGGAGTAATATGTTAGATACTTAGATAGGTTCCTGATTTCGTGGGGATCAATCAATTTAATCCTTGAGATTTTCGAAATTTCAAATTAGTTCATGAGATAGGAAAACATGAGTCACATTAGTATCTAATGTTAATGACTGTGAGTGGTCCATAACTTGGACTAATTTTGGCCAAAAAAATAAACAAAGACAGTTCACCACAGTCAAATTAGTCCCTAAGATTGTGGCCACTAGTGAAGTTAGTCCCTGACTTTGTGGATCACTAACGGTAGAGACTAATGTGACTCACGTTTTGCTAACTTGATGACTAATTTGAAATTTCGATAATATTTAGGACTAATTTGATCTAAAATATTACTCATTCAAAACTTTAAAAATATCATAAGTCATGTTTTGAGTCAATGTGCCTAATTATCTTCATGTTTCGAGCTAGAGGATAAACTCCCCCGCCTAGATACACAGTAATTCGTAAAACTCGGGATAAAAAAAATAGAGATTTTCTTAGTCTCGGGTCGAGGATAAGCACTCGAAAGTGGTTAGGGTTTCTTGAAAATAATGCATATAATTAATCAAAGGAGTCAACTCACATGGTTAAGTGCAGGACATAAGTATGAGTGCTCCGATTAAAGAAAGAAAGGGATGCAAGAGAACCTTGGATAAGCCTCCGCGTCTCGTTGAGAGAATTTGGAAATCTCCGAGTGATTGAACTCTTGATCAGACCCCAAAAGAAGGTACCTTCCATCGAGGCAAGGCGTAAAAGACGAAGGATTCCTCTTCAGCAGCTTCAACCCGTGCTTCGACAACTCCAATTCCTTTATGATCGAGGGACGGAGGAGGCTCTGTAGGTAACTGCATCGGGAAAACTTGAAGCCAGGGATGAGCTCTTCGGTTACGGCTGCGCCGCCGATGACGTGGCGGCGCTCAAGGACCGCGACTGAGAGACCTCCGCGGGCGAGGTAGGCTGCTGCTGTAAGGCCGTTGTGGCCGCCACCGATAACTAAAGCGTCCCATTTCTTGTTCTTCAATATGGCGCTGGGAGTGGCAGTGCTGCTGCTGAAACTCCTTCGCCACATTTCCCTGTTGTCGGAGTAGAGCACTTTGGTAGCCACTAAAGTTGATATACTCTGTGCTGCTCGAATCATATGAAAAAAAAAAAACCATATGGTTTAATTGCACAATTGGTCCTTTATCTTATTTATTAGATTCATTTTGGTTCTTTATTTTTTTTTTTTTGCAATTTACTGGTCCTTTATTTTTTTAATGATTCAGTTTGGTCCTTCCGTTAAAATAAAGTTAAATGAGAAGGAATATTCCAAGAATATTTCCCCTTCCAGGCTTAATTGCATAATTGATCCTTTATCTTATTTATGTCATTTATCTTAATATTCCAAGAATACATCCTCTTATTCTTGGAATATTAAGATAAAGGACCAAAGTGAATCTAATAAATAAGATAAAGGATCAATTATGCAATTAAGCCTAGAAGGGAGAATATTCTTGGAATATTCCTTCTCATTTAACTTTATTTTAACGGAAGGACCAAACTGAATCTTTTAAAAAAATATAGGACCAGTAAATTGCAAAAAAAAAAGATAAAGGACCAAAGTGAATCTAATAAATAAGATAAAGGACCAATTATGCAATTAAGCCTTTAAAATATAAGCAAAATTAACTAACTAATTTTGTTTCATTCCCAATGTCACTTTCCTAAAACATCTCTAGAAAATTGCAATCTTAATTAATTTTTTTTTGTGATTACTTCCCAACCCCTTAGTTTAGGAAGGGATGGATACCCTTTTACATGTGTCCCTATTAAAAATCAACATGTGGTATGCCTTGCCACATCAGTTGTCAAGTCAAACAGATGTATAATTATTTAAAACATTTGCAATTAAGTCCTTCAAAACCATTTGCAAAATTACCCCAAAAAAATCAATTCCCTTGCCCATTGATCCCCATCTCCTCCTCTGTGATTATCGTTCTTTCTCTTCTCCATCTCTGAGTATCGATCTCCTCCTCTGCTCTCTCCCTGCTGCTCTCAGGCTCTGCTCCCTCTCCGCCGCCCTCCGCCGCCTCCCTTGGCCCTCTGTTCTCCGTCCGCCTTCACCCTCCGCCTTCTTTTCTTCCTCCGGCTTCACCCTCCGCCTTCTCCCTCCGTCCCACTCTCCCCTCCGTCGCAAATCCTTCTTCCTCCGCCGCCAACCCTTCCTAATCAACGAACCGACTGCTCCCTCCTCCAATCAACACGCAATCAAATCCTAACCCCCAAAATCAAAGTAAATCGAGGTAAAGTTTTTCTTCATACTTTATCTGATTTTAGTTTTATTTTCTTTAGTTGAGTGTGTGAAATTAATTTTTTAATTAAAAAAGAAATTTTATTAGTTGAGTGTGAAATTGTGAATTGGAATCTAATCTTGGTTTTGATGTAATTTCTCTTATGTTTGTTAGCAATATAGTTTAAAGGTTTATGACTGTTGTATGAACACATCTTTTGTTGGATATTCAAATTAAAGTTGCTTAAATGTATATTTTCCCCGTGAGTATCATTATGCCCACCTCCTGCTGCAAATTAGATTTTAATTTTGTTGCACTAAAATGAAATAAAAACTTGCACTATCATCTGGCACTTTATTTGCCAAATCAAAACAAAAGTAGTAGTCAATGTAGCAAAATGGTAACTTTTGCGAGTTTAGTACAACGTTGTCGTGTTAAACCTTTTAGTTAATGTGGATTTTTGGGACACGGTGTTTGCTTTATCATTGTTTGCGTATGGTTTAGTATGTAGATAACACTATGTAGATAACTCTCCACCGAAGAATGAGATAGGGAGGGCTGAATGTCATTTACCCAAAATTTACAGATTCACTTTAAAATTTGGAGATCCTTGAATACCACCTGGGCAACTGAAGAACCAAGTTTTAGTTTGAGGAGGGGAACAACAGGAGCAGCTGAGTTGTGGTGTGTTTCTAAAGAATGGTTAGTAGTAAGTAATAAGCATCTCCTGCACTGAAGTGCACATGATGATGAGATGAGAAGGAAACGCTTCTTGTTAGTTTTTTTTTTGTCTTACTTGCATTTACCAATCTTTAGTTTTTTAGTTGTTTTTCTTTCTGAAATTGAAAGTCAATGTCCTGAATTTTGCTCATGTTATATGTAATTGCTGTTGCAGGTGGGTAACATAAACCCTGCTCCAAAGAAAATCAAGTTTGAAGACTAAGTAGGTAACCTTCCTTGTCTTCTATAAAGGATACTGCATAACTTGGTATGTGTTATGCATGTGTGAGCTGTGTGCATGCTAATGTCTTGATCTATTTTCACTGTGCTATTTATCTTAGAATTAGTCATTTTTTCTGAATATAGTGACTGAGGTAGTTTTGTTACTTGATTGGTTCCCTTTGAAGTGTTAGAGGAAGAGGAAGACTGTTGACTGCTGATCGTGTCATGAGGGTTGACAAGAGAAACCGTTGTTTCTGTATTCCAATGAATCATTATCTATGGTTTAAAACTTTGTCGAATCTTGATGACACAAACAATAAGTGTGATTGTTGTCAAATCGAGTCTATTGACTTAATTTTCTAATCCAATCGAAAGATTAGCAATGAAAACATTCTTTACTCACTTAGGGAGCAGTCAACTCAAGAAATCCACAACTATGTATGAAGAGGTCAAGACATATAATTAATATATGTCTTGGAGCTTCCTTCTAGTCACAATGCCTGAGAATGACAGCTTTTGCAATAAGTCATCAAAAAGCATTGCCCGACCTCTCATGTTCTGAAAGAGAGTTCAATCCTTGTCTAAATTAATTCTTAAGACTGTCACAAAATATACCTGCTGCATAAACTTAAATTTTTACTTTCAAATATTATTCTCCTCCCTTAATTATGTGCTAGGAATTTCCCTCTTGCTTGAGTAATGGCTAGTCCCCGAGAATGCCCGTTCGCTTGTCGTTGGGGATCAAAATCTGACTTGCTGAAACTGTAGTTGTAGGATTGCATTGTCAAAACCTTTAGAGAAAGAGATCACATTCTATCCTAGGGCTAGGGAGAGGAAGATTCAAGCCTTCTTCCCATTTGAGGCAACAAACAGTCGAGCAGAAGGTCTGGCTTTGCGCTCCTCATGACGTCCTGCATGATGCATGGTCCATGGATTATAAAAATTGGTTCAGTAACAAATTAACATAATGTAGTAGAAGATATGAACATCTAATTTTATTTCCTCATATGAATTTATATATTTAGAGTGAATTTATTCTATAAGATAATTAAATAGTTATGTAATTACCTTGACATATATATGATCAATATTCGTTAACAAGTGTCATTTTCTACCTTATTAATTACTAAGTTGATATGTGGCTCTTTTAAGTGACACATGTAACTTTTGTAATATTGGAAGTAGTCACCAACTTACTTGAAACTTAGTATATATTCAGGTAAATTCCAAGTCCATGTTATCATATTAAAGTAGGTTCTTGTGCCAACAATAGCCAAAAATTTAACAGGATTCACCATAGAAGTAAATTTCATTATTTAGATTAACATGCTAACAATAAAGATGGTACTCGAAACCATGTCCTGTTATAGGTACTGTCGTAGTGTACATTTCGTACGACATATACAATATAGTGTCGTACCATGTACTTGAATAATAACAATCCAAGATAGGATAAAAATATCCAATTAAATTTATTTTATTTGTCACATAAATTTATTGTCTAGTGTGCTTATTTTTAATGTTTTATAAACTTAGATGAATGATGATTATGGGGAATCATATATTGATTTGGAAGATGATTAAGAGTTTAGTTTTAGTGATACTGATAGCATTGATGATTGCGGAAATGTGGAGCACAAAAATGTGGATGTGCATAGAGAAGAGCACGAAGGCGCTGATGATCATAATGAGCCTACTAAGCATGCAGATGCCGATGTTGCACCTGATGTGTACACTAATATCTTAGAGTTGATAGAAGCTGACATATGGGGTATGGAGTTTTCCAGTGAAAAGGATGCATATGATTTTTATTATCTGTATGCAAGGTGTCATGGTTTCGGTTTAAGGAAAGATGACGTTCGAAGGGATAAATATGGGAATATAATAATGCGTCAGATTGTATGCAACAAGGAGGGTTTAAGGCGTGTGACAGAAGATAAAGTTCAAGATCACAGAGGTCTAACCCATGTAAAGTGCAAGGCTAAGCTTCGGGTAGCCCTATGTAAGTCAACATCGAAATGGAGAGTTCGATCCTTCGTGGAAAGTCATAACCATGACTTAGTGCCTGAAAAGCTTGTACCCCTAATACCTACTTATCGCGGGTTGACTGATGCGGACAAGGCCCAAGTGAATAGCTTACGTGCACAGGGAGTTAGAACCTGTCAAATAATGGGTTATATGTTGGCTCAAAAAGGGTGATATCATGGTCTTGGGTGGATCAAGAAAGATTTGTACAATCATTTCGAGAGGCAAAAGCATGCTTTGATAAAAGATGGGGATGCAAGGGTTGCGGTGAGTTACCTACAAGGGAAGGCTGATAATGATCCAATGTTTTTTTCAGAGTACTTAGTGTCAGATGATGGTACATTGCAGCAATTGTTTTGGGCTGATGGAACTAGCAGGGCTGATTTCCAATGTTTTGGAGATGTCGTAGCTTTCGATAGCACTTACAAGAAGAACAAGTATAACCTTCCACTGGTGATATTCTCTGGTAAAAATCATCATGCTCAAACTATTGTGTTTGGTTGTGCATTGGTCTGTGATGAAACTA
Organism: Crotalaria pallida; assembly: GCA_037953625.1. Classification (NCBI taxonomy): domain Eukaryota; kingdom Viridiplantae; phylum Streptophyta; class Magnoliopsida; order Fabales; family Fabaceae; genus Crotalaria; species Crotalaria pallida. Next base: position 31,961,800 of record CM075651.1, on the reverse strand, counting down.
CCGCTACGTATAAGTGGTTGTTGAAAACCGTTTTGGTTGCAATGTGCAATAAGCATCCAACATCAGTCGTAACTGATGGCGATAATGCTATGAGGGAAGCTATCAAGGAGTTTTTCCGAATGCTACACATAGACTTTGTGCTTGGCATTTGCAAAAGAATGCCTTTGCTTATAGGAAAAACGAAGAATTTTTGAAGGATTTCAAGAAAGCTATGCATGGCAAATTTACCCCTTCTGAGCTTGATCATTACTGGAAAGAGTTTGTTGGTAAATACGAGATTGCAGAAACTCTTTGGGCTGAGCAAATGTATGAGAAGAGGATGATGTGGGCTATTGCCTATCTTCGTGATAAGTTCTTCGCTCGTATTAGGACTACTTCTCAGTGTGAAGGAATTAATTCTCTAATAAAGTCATACAGTAGGAGTAAACATTCGATTGTGGAATTCATGTACAACTTCGAGCACTCGTTGAGGGATTACAGGTACAGTGAGTTGATTGTGGATTTTAATACTTTATACACTGAGCCTGTGCTTACAACTTCTCTTCAGAAAATCGAGCGTGATGCTGCGAAGTTGTATACTCGTGGTGTTTTTAAAAAAGTAAGAGATGAGATTTTCAAGGCGGGAGAGTTAAATGTGGATGACAGATCAGAAGTTGGGGAGAGCGTGGTAATCAAGTCAAACAAATTTTGTCAACCCCACAGTGAACATGTTGTTGTCTACGATAGAGGGCAATCTAAATTTTCATGTGACTGTATGTTGTTTGAAAGTAGTGGCATTCGTTGCTGCCATATAATTTGTGCCATGAGGCATGAGCATGTTGATACATTTCCTCCTAGTTTGATTATGAAACGGTGGTTGAAGGATGCGAAAATTTCGTTTATTGCATCAACGGAGATAGAGGAAATGGATTCCGATATGATGATGCTTACCCGTGTAGGGGTTTTATCTGTGTGTTGTAATAGATTGTGTCATGATGCTGCAAGGAAGCAGGAGCATTTTACTTTTATTCAAGATGAAATTTTGAAGTTGCATGATAAGTTAAAAAAACTAGGTAATGTGAATATCACACACAATGGAGATGGAGATGATGTTTATGATCCGAATGTGGTAAAGACTAAGGGTGCTCCAGCAAAGAAAAGGTATGGCAGAAAGAGTAGAAATGTTCTAACTGTAGAAATACCGGACACACATATAGAACATGCCCTTTGCTCCATTGTGAAGATGACAATATATCTATTAATGATGATTCATCAAGTCCTGCTTCCCTTGGTACGAGAAGACAAGAGGTTAATGTAATTTACTTTATCATACAATTATTTTAATTTTAAATTCATCTATAAATAATTTTATTTGTGTATGTCATTATTCTAATTTTCTTGCAGGACAACGAAGACATGTCAAGTGATGAAAATAACATTCATGACACGTCACATTTATATGAAAGCAGTGTATGTAATTATAATGTATAGAGATTATCAGTGCTTACTTATCTTTGTGCATGTGTTTGTTTGTTTTCTTTTTGCCATTTGAGTGTTTTTTTTACTTGAAGTATATATATATTTTGTAAATTTTAGCATTCGGAGAAACAAACAGTGAGCAGTGGAAGTAATGTAAACCTAAAGTGCTCGACACATATGTCAGTTGGAAACTCCGTAAGTACAAATTTATTGTATTGGTTGATAGTCATGTGCTTAGATTGTGGTAATGATAGTTATGCTTTTCAATTACATGTCTAATATAATTCGGGTTTGATATGCATGAGCTTATTTCATGTTACTGGTGCCTTTTATGGTTTTTACTCTGAAATTTATGTAGAAGTCGGTTCATGCTAATTGTTTACGGTCACAACATTTACTTTGAGATTCATGTAATGTTCTTATTTTTGCAGAAGGGGAAACAAAAAGTAAATCATCGAAGTACACATAAGAAGGCGATGAAGGTGGAGTGCTTGACACAGATATCAATGGATAACTCTGTAAGTACACATTTATGTTATTACCAAGGAAATGTATGATAAATTTTTTAAAGGCAAAACTACTAGATTGGTCCTGTAAGTTATTTTTTGGTTGCGATTTCGTCCCTTAACTTTTTTTCGTTTCAAATAAATTCGGAAGTTTGTAACTTGTTTCAAATAATTCCTTCCATCCAATTTTGTCTTAACACCGTTAATGGGAGCCTCCTATGTGGCAACCATTTGTCTTGCATGACTAAAACTCAACATTACACCCCAAAATGATGTCATATGAGGCCAAAAGAGAAAACCAAAACAGTTAGGGATAGCCCAATAAGCTTCTATTTTGGCCTCATACGACATTGTTTTTGGGTGTAGTGTTGAGTTTTAGCTTGGTAAGACCATAGGTTGCCACGTAGGAGGCTCCCATTAACGTTGTTAAGACAAAATTGGATGGAAGGATTTATTTGAAACAAGTTACAAACTTCTGGATTTATTTGAAACGGAAAAAAGTTAAGGGACGAACTCGCAACCAAAAAATAACTTAAAGGACCAATCTAGTAGTTTTGCCTTTTTTTAATATATGATAGTCTACACATAAGATTCTATTTCTTAGCATGTTTTATCATGTGATGTGTTCTAGTTGTAGTTTGTTTAAGTTAATGATGCATGTGTTTTATTTATATGATGCATGTGTTTTAAAAATTACCTTTCAAAACAGACTAAACAAGTGATTGGTGGATCACATGGGAAAGATAAGAAGCAAAAGTCCTTGTTACATAAATCAGCAAGGGATTGTGTAAGTTAATGTTGATCTCAATTCTGAAATGATGTAAAGCTTGGTATATAAATCCAAATATTTATGCTTTGCTCTTTTTAAATTGGTTTAGGAAATGAAACCCAATACACCTTTCAGCATGCCCAAAGTAGAAATTCGTCATCGGTCCTATGTGTTAACCCCCAACCAAGTCTCATCCAATGTAGGAATTCCTCGTGGGACCTATGTGTTACCCCCCAACCATATCTCACCATATGCTTATGACACACCATGGCAAGAGATGTCTATGTCTCCCATCTATGGAGTAGCTCCTTCATACCCACCATTAACCCAAGTCCAATTTCTAGCTCAGATGCCAACGGTCAGTTTGCTCAATAACTAAGATTAAAATATTTTTTTAAATTTATTACATATTTTATGACATGTAAATTACTTGTCGCAGTATTTTGGTGGAATGCCTATGGACAACACCAGCGGCGGAACTTGGGTTGATATGTTTCAAAATGTCAATAAAAATGCCTGTGGATCAAGTAAGTGTGGTCTTGCATTATGACTTGTATTGGGTTGGTATTATTAACTTTTATCCAAGTATTAATTGGTTGTGATTATGTTTATTATAGGTGAAAACCGAAGTCCGCCTCAGTAATGGAGTAAGATAATTATTCTCCCTGACATAATATCATCGTTGGCATTTTGAATTTCCTAGCTGCAACTGTATCTTGAGTCTGGGTTTTCTTAAAGTTTGCATTTTTTTCTGCATTTAAATTGTTATTATTATGAAATTTAATTGATGACTAAGTTTGACTATCATTAATCATGTTATCATTAACTAACATTGCTTCTTAATTACTCCTAATTCTAATTTCATTTAATTCCATGGAGTTAGAGCAGGTAGCACGAATAAGGGTAGGGAATATGGCACACACTCTATAGAGATTTCTTTACACAGAATACCACCTCCTCATTTTGGTTTGTCACCACCTGATATTTGCACTGGCTGCTTTTGATCTAAGAATTCAGGTATTGGTTTTTCAATAAGGAATAGCAACTAATTATCAGGTATACGCGTACACCACATAATCATGAATAGACTGTGGTAACATGAAGTCATGAACCAATATATATAATATTATACTATAAGAAAAGAATATTATTATTCCTTATTTATATATTATACAATATATATGGTAAAGTGCGCAAGCATTAAAAAGCAAGAAATCAGCGAGGAGATTAGTCATTGCGGTCGGCGGTGGACAACCCGATCATGGACAAAAAAATTAAAAAGCAAGAAATCAGTAGCATCCCTACATTCCTCACTTATACAAATTAAAAAAGATGATCGAAGACAAGCAACTTCCAATCAGAGCAAAAATCTAAAAGCACTAAGGAGATAGAGAGGTTTTGATTCCCTAGCCGGTTAAGAGTTAAAAAGAACCATCTTATCTTAAACTGCTTTCGAAGGAAAACTGGTCACAATGCACAGACAAAATGAATATACACTAAGTTCGTGTTCTTCCCTGACCCGTAAAACTTATATGCTGATCAGTCGTTAGTTTTCTTTTTGCACCAATGGAGGGTGTCGCAGAACCTAGATTTGTTGGTTGTTCCTCCCCATCAGGTGTTATAGGATTCATTCTCTTTGAAGATTCCATCAAGTATTATGTTGCAGTTATTGAAAAATGGTTCGAATATATTCAATTTAGGTGATTTGTTGAAAGTAATTGTAGCTATGAAGTTGAGCAACATGTGGTTAGAGGGTGATTGACTATAAAAGAGTTAAATAAATAGTGAATAGGTCGTTACTAGTAGGAGTGGAACAGTTATGGAATTCTGCCATAGACTAGTTCATGGGTGGTTACTACTAGCAATATTGGGTTACTGAAACAACTATAGAATTCATGCTATTTTTTTTTGGTAGAATAGTTCATGGCTGAGCAAAGTGGTTACTAGTGGATGTTTGAATTTTTTTTTCTTAACCTTCTCTCTAAAAGATAACGTTAATTTTTTTTAAAAAAAATAATAAAAGTTGAAATTATATAATTTATAACTGTTGCCAACCAACTAAAGATTAACAAATAAAATTAATAATGACGAAACAAGCTTAAAAACCAATTATACTCTTCTACTAAATACTTCATTCGGTCTCATTTCTAAGCAAACACAAAAAAAAATCCATTAATGGTCTTAAATATAACCAAAAATTAACCAACTATCTATTCCTAATACGATCATTCTTAAAATATCCCTACAAAGTGGTTGTAACATTTAATTTTTTGTTTCATTCCCAATGCAAGTTTCCTAAAGTAATCAATTTTTCTAAGAATTTGAGAAAATTAAATGCACTCAATTAACTTTATTAATACCTGTAAAATTAGTTTTTTTTCTTAAAAATAAGACCGGATGGAATATGCTAATTAAAAAAATGCATTAAAAAAAATCCTTAGTAGTAGGAATACTGGGCTAGTGAAACAGTTATAGAATTCTGTCATAAACCTATGAAATACGTTGTTACTATTAGGAATATTGGGCTAGTGAAACAGTTATAAAATTTTGCCATAGACTAGTTCATGGGTGATTACTAGTAGCATTACCCGTTTAGTGGAACAACCATAGAACGATAGAATAGTTCATAGCTGTGCAAAATGGTTACTAGTGGATGTTTCAATTTTTTTTATTAATCTTGACACTAAAAGATAATGTTCTATTTTTAAAAAAAATAATAAAAGTTCAAATTATATAATTTATGACTGTTGTCAACCAACTAAAGATTAACAAATAAAATTAATAATGACGAAACAAGCTGAAAAATCAATTATACTCTTCTATTAAATACTTCATTCGATCTCACTTATAAGTTTAAAAAAAAACCCATTAATGGTCTTAAATATAACAAAAAATTAACCAACTATTTATTTCCAATACAACCATTCTTAAAATATCCCTACAAAGTGGTTGTAACATTTAATTTTTGTTTCATTCCCAATGCAAGTTTCCTAAAGTAATCAATTTTTCTAAAAATTTGAAAAAATTAAATGCACTCAACTAACTTTCTTAATACCTGTGAAATTAGTTTTGTTTGCTTAAAAATAAGACCGGATGGAATATGCTCTTTAAAAAAAAAAATGCATTAAAAAAAACATCCTTAGTATTGGTGAATTCCTGGGTTTAGGGTTTAGGGTTTATGTTTTTATAAAGATCCAAAGTTACTGTTTGTTAAACATATGTAATGAATAAAAAAATTAATAGGTGGTGTAATCATAGTGCAAGAATACATTATTTACTATTCAAATGTTTAAAATCGTTAAATTTTATTTGAAAGTTATATACATGGATAATATAAAATGTGTACAGCATAAAAGTAACACCATGGCTAACATTGCATAGCTATGAAACGCATTAAAAAAAAACCCAGCTGTGAAAGACACCTTTATGACCTCGAAGCGAATTAGTCTCAAAAACTATCATCATCGGTGGTGAATTCCTGTGTTTAGGGTTTAGGGTTTAGGATTTATGTTTTTATAAAGATCCAAAATTACATGGTTTAGGGTTTAGAATTGAAAATGATACAGATTTCCGGGTGCAAAATAGGATTTAATTACTTCTTTTTACAAACACTGTTATTTACTCAACATAATATAAAAATATTTTATATTAAGATTTGGTTAGTTGTTATGAGGATAAAGAAAAAACTTTTTGGATAAAAAGAGTTGTTTTATCTATAAAAGGATTATCATCAAATTTGTTTTAATTTTAAAAAGATTGAGAATTTATCTTTAACAAAATTTGAAAGATTTGATTGAGGAATAATTGAAGAAACATTTCATTGGACTCTCAAAACTCATAAAAAAAGCCTCATTTTTTAACTTAATTTTTTCCTATAAACACAGCTCTCTCTCACCTCAAAAAGAGATATAAACAACTAGCTCTTACCCCGTGCAATGCACGGGTTGTTGGTATTAAATTTTTTTATATTAAATATTTTAAATTAAAGATTATTATTATTTTCATTATAAAGTAAAGATTATTATTAAACAATAACAAAAATAATAATAAAAAAAGGATTATTCAATATACTTTATTATGATAAATAAAAAATTATTATTATTATTTTGATTTTTTTGTTTGATGGTATTATGAGAATAATTTATGATAAATCATAATATCCCTTATTTCATTGGACAAGAATTCATTGGAAGATAATGACAGTTTGTTTTTTAATATTATATTTATTTATGTATAGATCAATATTAAATTAATGTATTCCTTATTTAGTTGATCGATAATTAGCATGTTTTATTAATTAGAGTGAAATCAAAATTAAACTTTTTTATTTTTATCCTGTGCAATGCACGAATTATTAATATTTAAATATTCTAAAGTAAAGATTATTATTAAACAACAATAAAAAATGAGCTTGTTGAAAAATTTTGTACTTCCTTATATAAATAAAAAATAACATTTTTTATCTGAGATTTTTCTTATTTATTCAATAGATAAATTAACATTTTTTTTACATGATTATTAACTTTATTATGATGAATCAAAAGTAAATCAGAATTAGATATTCCTTATTTATTTAATAGATAAATTAATATTTTTATATGATTATCAACTTTTTTATGATAATTAAAAACAAATCAGAATTAATTATTTTGATTTTTTTGTTTAATGGTATTATGAGAAAATTTAAGGATAAATTTGAATATCCACTATTTCATAGAACATGAAGACGACATTGAAATTGTTATTTTTGACTATTTTGATTAACACATTGCACTTTATTATAAATATAATGTTGGCTCTTTTTTTTATATATTTAATATTATATTTGTCTATGTATAGATGAATATTAAATTAATGTATTCCTTATTTAGTTGATCGATGAATTAACACGTTTTATCATGATTTTATGATTAATTATTAGATTGAAATGAAAATTAAACTTTTTTATATTTTTTTGTTTGATAGTATTATGAGTAGATTATTTAAAGATAAATTAAAATATTTTCTATTGCATAAGACATGATAATTTAACATATTTTAAATATAATTATCACATCTGATATGAAAAATTATACATTCTGATTTTTTTATTGGATAATATTATAAGATATTTCTTATATTTATTTGATGGATAAATTAATATATTTTTTTACCATTATTATTTTTTAAATATAATTATCACATTTATTATTATTATTATTATTATTCATATTTAAATATTTTTATCTTTTTCATCGTTTATCTTATCTCATGACAAAAACGGAAAAAAAATCATAAATAAATCGAAAAACATTGTTTCTTCAAATAGGCAAAAGACTCACCAAGATTATTTCTCACCGGAATACGATCATGGTATTTCTTCTTAATCCGAGAAGCCTTAGCCCGTCTCTTCTTTTAAAAGAGAAAATGATCAATTATTTGCATATTCTTTCAACAAAGAATAATCAAAGCAAGTATGTATAACAACTTACCAAAATTTAAAAAAAAAAAACAACTTACCAAGGTCATGCTCTTGTTTGAAGTAACTCATTGATGTCATTCTTACTGAAATTAACATTAAGCAAAAGTCAATTAAAAGTATAACAAAATATGCATAATCTAATAAGTAATTCATCAAACACTCAAAAATCAAAATTAAGAGCTCTAGGTAAAGGAATAAACAAAAGCCAATTAAAAGTATAACAAAATATGCATCATCTAATAAGTAATTCATCAAACACTCAAAAATTAAAATTAAGAGCTTTAAGTAGAGGAATGAGGGGAAAAAAATAAAAGAAAGAATTTGGAGAAGAGAATTCTTAGAATTAAATAGAACTTTAAAAATTGAATGGGAGAGTCTATTATATATATATAGTAATTTTTTTAATATTTTTTACCTACAAACATATAATGATTAAATAGATTTAAATAATTAATTTAATTTTAAATTGTAATTTTGATTAGAGATAATGATTATCTACTTACAAATTCTCTGGTGCGAGGAAAGCTTCACGGGACATACGTGGTGTCTCGAAAATTTCTCCGGCAAACGCGGTACCTCGAAAAGGGATCCTTTTATACATAGATAGTAGATTAGAAAACTGCAAAATCCAACTTAGTTTCCTTCCAAACTTCCAGGTATATTTTCTATTTTTTGTTCTTTTGCGTTAAGATTGTTTCGTTCATTGTTACATGTTTTATAACTTTGCCTTTTTTCATAGTCTTTTTTCATTGATGGTTAGACTTTAATTTAATACTAGTAATATTAATATCATACGCATATCATGGTTTTTTTTTATGGTTTTTCTTTTTCCGTTTATAAAAGGCTTAATTGGATAATTGATCATTTATCTTATTTATTAGATTCACTTTGATCTTTTATCTTTTTTTTGCAATTTACTGGTCCTTTATTTTTTTAAAAGATTCAGTTTGGTCATTTAGTTAAAATAAAGTTAAATGAGAAGGAATATTCCAAGAATATTCCCCTTCTAGGCTTAATTGCATAATTGGTCCTTTATCTTATTTATTAGATTCACTTTGGTCCTTCATCTTAATATTCCAAGAATATTCCGTCTTCTTCTTCCTCTGCTCTCTCCTTACAGCGGCGGCAGCTACCATGGGCTCACACCCTCTTCCCTCGAAAATCATCAAATTTCTTCAAATTTCTTCAACATTCTTCAATTTTTCACTGTTTTTAAGCTTTATTTTCATTATTCCTCAAACAAATTCGTGTTTTTCGTTCTTTTTTCCTCAAAATCCGAATTCTAGGGTCCCTTTTCTAAAACCTTGGTTATCAACAATGGTCTCATCCTCTGAACCTGCTGGAAAACGTGTGAAAACACGTGCAAAACACTTCAACAACTCCGATTAATTTCTAAAAATGGCAACGACGGTGGCATGGGCAGTGGCGGCGGAGCTCGTAGTGGCTGCCGCCGCTGTAAGGGAGAGAGCAGAGTAAGAGGAAGAAGAAGAGGGAATATTATTGGAATATTAAGATAAAGGACCAAAGTGAATCTAATAAATAAGATAAAGGATCAATTATGCAATTAAGCCTAGAAGTTTTCATTTAACTTTATTTTAACAGAAGGACCAAACTGAATCTTTAAAAAAAAAATAAAGGACCAGCAAATTGCAAAAAAAGATAAAGGACTAAAAGTGAATCTAATAAATAAGATAAAAGACCAATTATGCAATTAAGCCTTTATAAAACTACTCGTAATATTAATATCATACGAATATCATGGGGTTTTTTTTTATTTTTTTATGGTTTTTCTTTTTTCATTTATAAAACTTCTACATATATTTCTTCGATTATGTGATGATTTTTTAACCAACTTATTATTTGCTAATCCAGTATTAAAATTCTTTGTGATGGACGAAGATACATCCAATGGTGCAGAAAATGCCCTAACTGAAACAAATGGGCAAGTATACTAATTTATGGGATGAGTTAATTCTTTTTTTTAAAGGAATTATTATATGCACGGATGAATTAACTTTACCACCTACCAAAAAATACAATTTATTTTGTATTATATATCGGTGAGCTAAATTATGTCTGGGATACATAGATTGTTTATAAATTCACTTTCAATTAACTTATTTTCGAGACCAAACAATATCTTATCAAATTAAGCACAACATATTATTTTTTTTATTCCAACACTACTTTACTCGTGGCAATCCATTATGTATTAACATCAAAACATTCTGTTTTATCTTTTTTATAGTAACCTCGGTTTCAACTCAGATAATGCTTCACAAACAGCAAAAGAAGAGAACTGGGACAAGGTATAAAATATACATAATACACAGTTACCCAATTTATGTATATGACAAATTATTATTTTTTTGCAGCTATTCCTACAAGAGGCATCGAGGTTTACTGCTCAACTAATTAACCACACCCTTAAAAACTTAACTGATTTTGCTAAGAGCAATAATCCGTTAATCTTCCAGATTAATACAGTTTCTGGTGCCCGATCAGCTCTTGTTACATTGGATGATAAGAAATTAGCTGATGAAATTTTTAATAAATTGTCACCTAGTTTGAGCAAATCTACTGCCGATAAGAAACGAGATTTTAGTTTAGAAGAACATGAAATGTGTAATACCAAAAAAGAAGGCACCACTAAGAGAAAATTCATTTTAAAGGTGCAGGTTTGGGAAAACAAAATCTGGAGTTGGAATACAAGAGGTAATTATTTTTATTATACTTTCCTCATTATATATATATATATATATATAAATTATGAATATACATTTATAATCGATTTACGTTGACATATGTAGTGGGTGCCTATGTCGTGCTTACTCCCACCATGACTAATATTCGATCAGTTTGAATATGCTATTGTTGCTTATATCTTTGGGCTAAACAATGATGATAGGTTAGATTTGAGTACAATATCCATTGATGAATCATCAAATATATATATATATATATATATATATATATAGAGGAGGGATCCGTTTACACCATGTTGAATTACACCAATTCTTACACCGCTCATAACTTTTTATACAATATGAATTTAATTAATTCATCCGTTGATTAATAACTACACATCATCAAGATCATTTGTGTCAAATTTGAAAAAATTTAAACACCATTGAGTATAAATTCAAATAGCTCCATTTTCATATACTTTTAAGATATATATTTCGTTAATTTTGGAGTATATAAATAAAGTGCTAAATGATTTTGGATTTTTGTGAAATTTGATATAGATGATCTACATGATAGGAACTTTCAATCCAACGGTTGATTGGATTAAATTTGATTTGGTGTAAGAGTTATGTGCGGTGTAAGATTTGGTGTAATTCAACAAAGTTAAATTACATCAATTCTTACACCGCTCATAACTCTTACACCAAGTCAAATTTAATAGAATGAACCATTGGATTGAAAGTTTCTATCTTGTAGATCGTCTATGTCAAATTTTATAAAAATCCAAAATCATTTAGTACTTCAATTATATACGTCAAAATTAACGAAATATATGTCTTAAAAATATATGAAAATGGAGCTATTTGAATATATATTCAATGATGTTCAAATTTTCTCAAATTCGATACAGATGATCTGGATGACATATAGTTATTATTCAACGGATGGATTAGTGAAATTCATGTTATATAAAAAGTTATGAATGATGTAAGAGTTAGTGTAATTTAACTTGGTGTAAACGGATCCCTCCCCATTATATATATATATATATATATATATATATATATATATATATATATATATATAACTCACATTTATTAATTTTTTGCAGCAAAGAAATTCTTGTGAAAACACATGATTCACTTCATGTTGATAGAGCTACTTTAAGGACTCTCATGCCAAAGTATTACGTAGACCAAGAGGTAGACTAGCATATAATTGATATCAAATATTACATTTTAAATTTTTTTCCATATTTTTATATTATGATTACATAACTTACTAAATACTTGTGTTGTGGTTATTTAAATGGATAGGTACTTAATTTAGTTGTGAGCATGCTCACACAAAACGAACGAGCTAAATCCAGACCTGCTGAATATTGTTTTCTACCAATGGAGTTTTCTGTAAGAATATCTATATATTTTGTCTTTTTTAATATTTTTCAATCACTATTGGAATTTGATGTTTAATAATATGAAAGCAATATGGTCTGAGTTGGAGAAGTACGCCTGAATTTTTACGGAACAACTATCAACAAAGGTTCATGGGCAAAATAGAAAATCTAGCCAAGGTTTATATACATCCATCTAAATACTTGTGTTGTGGTTATTTAAAATCTATCCAAGGTTTATATACATCCATCTCAATTTTTTTAAATGGTCAATAACCTTTTTATTTTATTACTTAAAACATATTATCATTATATGATTTTCATAACCACTTAAACAATATGATTTTATATTTATTACTAGGTTTTTGTGCCTATAAATGATAACAACAACCATTGGTTACTACTGGTAGTAGACATGATTCAAAGACAACTCGTCTTACTTGACTCATTGCCATGTGACGATAGAAAAGACGATAGGAAAACACATGTCAAAATATTGGTAATGTTCCTACCTTTTTGTAAATTTCAATATAGTCACTCATACTTAAAAAGAGGATAAAATTGATGCAGGCAATAGTTTTACAGCTGATGTTCAAAGATGCATCTTTCTATGAATATGGATTTACAACAAAACCAATCATTTCAAATTTCAAATTGGTTAAGCCTGCTGACACAGGGAAACAACGATATGACTCGTAAGATATTCCTCGAATAACATAATTTTTATTATACATCATTGTTCTTCATTATGTTATCTAAAGCATTCCTCATTTCCAGTAATGATTGCGGCGTCTGGGTGGCAAAATGGATGATGGAGTGTTTAAACAATAACAACTATAAAATCCAGGTAATGAATTTTTAAAGGGTTTGCTTAACTTCAGCGGATAAGGTTAAAAAGTAAAAAAGTATAAAAGAAAGGTCTTGAAAAACTAACCCACTAACTTTGAAAATATTATATATTTATTTTTTCAATACAAAAATAATTTTTTAAGTCTTTTATCCTCAACCTTAAGGGCTGAGGTTAAGAAATTTCATTTTTAAACTACCAGAATATAACAATATTGTTGCGTTTTGAATGTCTTAAAACTTACCTATTATCTTTTTTAAGTCTCTTAACCTCAACCTTAAGGGCTGAGGTTAAGAAATTTCATTTTTAAACTACCAGAATATAACAATATTATTGCGTTTTGAATGTCTTAAAACTGACCTATTATCATTATTTGGCAGGTTGATAATGAGGATAGGTTCATGATTGCCATAAATTTGGTACTCAATTCACATAACACAATCAAGGCTGATGTCATCCAAAAAGCCTTGACCAACTTGAAGTTTTTTGAGAACAAGAGAAATCGTATGGTGGCGAAGGACTAATAGTTGAATTTATTATATACCCATATAATAGATCCAATGACAAGAAGTTTTTTCTTTTTTAAATTTTGGTTTTTCGGTTATTAATTTTGGTTTTCCACTTAATTACCTATTATCATTAATTACCCGTTCTTTTAGCTCATGAGATTAAGCATAAGATTACAATTCTCCACGTCACATAATTAGAAAATTTTTTATTATTTTTTTCTTTTTTTATCAGCAGAGATAATTTTATTAACAAAACAAAAGAGTACAAGAGGTACTCTATATCAAACACTGACTATGTATATCGGCCTAATACTAATTCATCTTAGTTTATCTTTTCGCCTTAGTCATTGCATTCCAACCCTACCATTGTCTGTACTAAAATTGGTTAAAAAAAAAAAAATCAATAGATTATTATTTCATTTTCCCAATTAAACTTAGTTGTCTCTATTCATAAAGAAGGTAACTCTGCTCAGTACTCACCCACCGTGTGAGCCATTGTGTCATTTATTTTATTGCTCCAAAAAACATTCAATTAGTTCTTAATAATTATAAATTTTTCTTATCAATAAAAAGTAGTGGCACAAACAATGAGTTGCCACAGAAGTCAGTTCTCTTCAATAGTTGTTTCAACTCCCAAAATGAGAAACGAAAATCTGTGAAACACTCCTCAGATTTGGCTTTACTCAAAACACTAGCTATCTGCTGCTTTCATACTATTGATGCATGCCTATCAACAGGTTCAATAAGGGAAGTGTGTTACATCATGTGACTTGTTATATTGCCTTGTCATTTCGAATAGAGATCACAAGCTTGCCTTTCCCTCCAACTAACCATTTTCCTCCCTATATTAAAAAAAAACACGTTATTGGAAGGAAAAAATTAACTGCAGGCAATTTTTCTTTTGATATCTGAACATTTTTAGCCGTGGATATCACTTGTCTTGTGTTGCTTTGAAGAGATGCACTGCTTACTTTCTGTGACTTGTTATCAGTGCCTATTTCCATTTGACCGTACACTATATATATATAGTTACTCGAGATGTGCAGCTCATAGTGGAGATTCAATTATTAGTGCCATTGCATTGATAAGTTGCTTATTGCTTAATCATTCAAAAGTTGTAACTAATGTGCCACTTTGAACATTGCTATACCACAGCCATAATGCTGGGTTCGCTGTTCATTTTGCTATGTAGTTTATCCCTTGATGTATTATATTACTCTCTTATTCCACAAACTAGAATAATCTGAACCTTAAAATATGCATAGAAAAAAAGGATATCATATAATGGATAAAACACCAGCGTATAGTATGTGAATTAGACCTCAATTATCTCTACTTCTATAGATCATTATCATTTCTATCTGCAATTCAACTATAAAGTGTTGCAAATCTTCCGGTAACAAATTGAAAAAGGAAAAACCCGTGTAAAAAGTTCACACTTAAAGGGTGAAATAAAAACATAAATGTGGTAATGTGCAAAATTTTCTGATTTACAAATTAGGAGGGTTCTAAGGTTGTAAGAAGTGATCCATTGGCATACTGAAACTCCATCAATATTTGGGGGAGCATGGCATGGGGGAAACCATAAGATCAGATCAACCTGCCATTCATGCTACTTATGTAGGATTCTTCAATTAAAAACAATAATAACTGAGGGCAGGAAACAGAAGAATTTTATGCTAGTATACACTTCAAAAGATACCAGAAAAATGGGATGTTATTATGAAAGCAAGATAGGACCATTCTCCGCTTTGAGCATTGGCATAATTGTTATGCCTTGTCATCTGGATGTCGTCACGTGAAAAATGGGTCCTTGCTTTTGCATATGGAGCTGCCCTTGCTACAAAAGAAGTTGAAGAGTAAAAATTTTCATTTAAGATAGTCTTTATTTCTTGATGCTTAGCAAGGTTAACTGTGGGAGTTTCACCGTTTCCACTAGTTCAACCCAGGCTTGGAGAAAGAAAATTTCAAGACCAAGGATTTCAAATTCAAAACATAAGACATTATATTACCATTTACTCATAATTGTCCAATGTAAAACGTTGGCATTTTACCACTACTTATATTAACAATGTAGGTCAAGTAATGTAACATCCCCATTTTTAATTCCAAATAATAATAAGAGTAATAAAAAGAAAAATAGCACTAACTAATTGATTATTGATATGGCTAAGTGATTAGTTCAATTAAAATGTTAAAAATAATTATACTATTTGAAAACCATGCTTTCTATACTTTAATATATTTTGACATTTTGTATGTTGAACTTGTTTTAAGAATTTTAAACTTCTTAACTTGATAATTTTATATAAGTACTTACTAAATGCTTACATTTTATTATTAGTATTTTTTTGAGATTTACAATAAACAAATAAAGAAAAATGGTATTAGTGTTTTAAATCATACTAACACAAGTAATAATAATAATAATAAATATAATAATAATAAATAAAAATAAAAAGAATAATAATAATAATAATAATAAATAATAATAATAATAATAATAATAATAATGTAATAATAATAATAAAAATAAAAATAAAAATAAAAAGAAAAAAAAATAAAAAGAGGAAGGGGTTCGAACAACCCCCTCCCCATCTTCTTCAACAGCCGGCCCTAATTGGGGCAACCACCATCTCCCTCCTCCCTCCGCCGGTTCCAGAACCACCGCCGTCTCTCTTTCTTCTTCCAGAACCACCGTCGTCTCTCTTTCTACTCCCAGAACTGCCGCTTGACATTGACGATGTCGCCACCAGCAAGCGCCGTCGCACGTTCTCTCCTCAATCGCGACTGCGACGCGTTGTCGTTGTTCCTCTCCTCCATCGCGATCCGCCGCCTCGCTCACGTCCTCCCAGGCTGACGAGCCGCTTCCCTCCTCAAAATCGCGATTTGAAGCCGCGAGCTCCAAGCTGTCGCTGTCCCTTGCTGCGCTGCCATGGAGGATGCCGCCGCCGTCGCCACTGCAGGTTTTGTTACCGCCACCACGGGTCCTTACGTCACCGAACCTGAACCTAAACCCTCACCATTGGAGCTACTGTGACGAGTTTGGCAGTGTTGCTCCCTAAACTCCTTCACCACTGGTGGCCTCTGCTGCCGCCGCTAGTTGTCATCGCTGCCGCCATGGAGGGTGGATTCTATTGCTGCCAAGGAAAAGCTAGAAGTTGTGGCTGAGGTTTGGGTGTGGACCGAACCGGTTCGACCGAGAGCCGGGTCGGATCGGTGTAGCTTTCTGGTTGGGAAAACGAGCGCAAATC
Source organism: Crotalaria pallida (assembly GCA_037953625.1). Taxonomy (NCBI): domain Eukaryota; kingdom Viridiplantae; phylum Streptophyta; class Magnoliopsida; order Fabales; family Fabaceae; genus Crotalaria; species Crotalaria pallida. The sequence continues at coordinate 31,944,915 of CM075651.1, read as the reverse complement.
TTCCCTGCTGAGGATGATGAAAGAAATTCAGGACCAGCTGCAGCGTGAAAATCAGTGGACATCATCACGCAGGATGAGTAGGTATTTGTCAAAACTAAGGGTTAAAGCGTCTTAAGGTAAGGGGTTCTTTACCTTGCTTTAGAGGGTATTTTCTAATTAGTATATAATACTTGCTAAGAATATGTGGGTATGCTTATAACTGATTACTCGGTAATTAATTTAAATTAAATATAAAGTAAGAAAGTAAATAAAATGAACTATAAATTGATTCTTGGATTTGAGTATGCAGGCTAAGTGCTATATGTTATCATGTATGTTTATTGGAAGAACATGAACTCTGGTTGTTAATTGTGAATATTTATAAATGATTATTATTCTTTATGTCTGGTTGATTTAAAGAGTTATATGTAAATCATTTAAGTGGTTGAATTGTGATGTTGTGTGCTAAATTTGTATTGCATAATGAATTGAATAATTGAATAATAAATAAAAGAAAGTAAATGTGTATGAGATGTAAACTAGAATGAGAACTAAGGAATATAAAGAGTTAAAAATGTCATAACATAAACTTAGGGAATTGAGAATATAAAGTGTGAAAATTGTTATGTATATTGAATGACGAATGAAATAACAAGTTAATAATGAAAGTCAAGAGAGAAAAAGATAATTATAAAGAAAATTAAAGAAGTGAAATGATAATAAATGAAAAGAATAATTAAATAAAATAAGCAGAATGAGAATGAAAATAGTAAAAGGATACTTGTCACAGGTTAGGTCGGGAGGACCTGGTCGTAAGACCCTGTGGCCAATTGATAAAAGAATTAATAAAGGAATGGGCCAACGCAGGTTAGATCGTGGGATCTGGTCGTAAGACCCTGTGGCCAACGCAGGTTAGATAGTATGATCTGGTCGTGAGACCCTATGGCGCAGGTTAGGTCGAAAGATCTGGTCGTGAGACCCTGTGACATAGGTTAGGTCATATGAATCTGGTTGTTAGACCCTGTGGATAGATGATAAAGGAAATATTTGGTGCATGTTAGGTCGGTGGGCCTGGTCGTGAGACCCTGTAGCCAAATTAATAAAAAGAAAGAAGTTAAAGAAAGATTAAAAAGAAAGAAAGAAAAGTAAACGAGAAAATCATAAAAGGAAGAAATAATGAATGAATGCAATATTGAAAGATAATAGGATGTGAGTGAGAGAAAAGAGAATCAACAGTACATGAATAAGATAAAAGATATGAGTTTAAGAGTGGCTAAGGGAACTATTGTTTGTGTGTGATGCATGCTTAGTTTGATGATTGAAAATATGTGTTACGTGCTAAATGTGTTTGACTTAGTAGGTCATTATGTTTAGTTAGGAACTACTTTCTACTTCATGTGTAAAGCTCACCCTTACAACCATTTTTCAGGTTTTGAGATTGAAGCTTACACAGTTTCTGGCCGAGCAGGTTGAACCTCCACTACGTGGGGTATTTGTTTATTAATTACGAGTGGACTGCAGTTTTAGATATATTAAAAACTACTATTTTGTAAATTAAAAATATGTATTAGTTGTACGTCCCTATTTATGATATTCGGGGCATTAGGATCTGTTTCTGGATGATATTTAAACGTTTTATGTTTTAAAAGTTGCTAGACTGAACAGGTTAAGCAGGTACATAATTGGAAAATTTGGGAAAGTCCGAAAAACAGAGGAAACTCTGTCCGTTTTGCCGGAAAAATATTCTTAAGTATATTAATTTAAAAAGAAATTTTCAATTACCATTTTTATAAAATCCTAATTTAACTAATAATTGTGAGGGTGTTACAAGTAACTTAACCCAATAACACTCTCAGGGTATTGAGACAACTGTAAAATACAAATGATAACATTCTTACCAGCAATTTGCTGAGTTAAGAGGATATTATGCCATCTTTTCCACCAACAAACTGAGAAGGTAATGACAAAGAGAAATGCAAAAGCAGCGCCCAACCAAATCCCAATTTTAGCACCGGTTGAAATGTGAGGTCCGTAGGTAGGTAATCCAGGTATACCACATAAACCTGGATTATCAGTAAAACAGCAGACATCCACAAGTTTAGATTTAGCAACCTTAATCGCAAAGAAGTCTGTGCAGAAGCTAGCTCTGTTTAGATTTTGACAAGTTTATTCTACAGTTGAATCATTGACAACATACTTAGAACAACAATCCACACCAAAACAAAGCAAGGCAGAAAAACATTAATATAAATTAGGGAAAAGCCTTAGCTAAAGAGAGCCAATTAAAAGCCGTGAAAGCAAAATTCTATTCAGAAGCAAGCCTAGCATCATTGCAAAATGAGCTTTTCCAAAAATTTCTTAGAGTTCCTCTCCAACCAAATGCACTATAACACGTAAGATTCATGCACCTGCTACTATAAGTGTGATTGTTGTCAAATCGAGTCTATTGACTTAATTTTCTAATCCCATCGAAAGATTAGCAATGAAAACATTCTTTACTCACCTAGGGAGTAGTCAACTCAAGAAATCCACAACTATGCAGCAAAACAACAAATCAGTCAGCATAGGTCAGTGTCAACCGGAATCTGCACCAGTATGAACCAAAATATGCAGCATGCACAAGAACAATGCATTACTGAAAATCAGTGAATCCTAGAACATGCATCAGTCTCAACCGATTGGAGCTGGAAATACAGAAGAGAATTTATAGAAACAGAATACTAACCAAATCAGCCACATAACCTTAATACTAATGCCAAATCAGAATAGAATCAGTACAAAATCATAAATATAATGATGCAGCAAAATCAACTAATGCAGTAGCAAAATCAATAATGAACAACAAAAAAAAAATTTCACACACTCAACTAAAGAAAATAAAACTAAAATCAGATAAAGCATGAAGAAAAACTTTACCTCGATTTACTTTGATTTTGGGGGTTAGGGTTTGTTTGCGTGTTGATTGGAGGAGGGAGCAGTCGGTTCGCTGATTAGGAAGGGTTGGCGGTGGATGTAACACCCCAATTTGGAAATAAAATTTTCACTAAAAATTTTCGCTTTTTTTTTTTAATATAAACATGAACATTACAAGTTATAATTATTTGAAAAGAAGGTTTTCATATTAACTTAGTTTCCAAAAATATTTTCTCAACTTAGTAAAAAAAGATTTCATAAGTAATTTAGTTTCTTAAAAAGGTTTCCTCCTCCTTTCATACTCCATTCTACTTTCCAAAAGAAGTGCTACAACATATTCCCATTCACCAAAAACACACTAGTTGAAATGCGTAATAAGTCGTCATTATATTTCCAAAATAACTATTACAATAAAAAGGTTTCGGCTCAGCGGCCATTATCCAAAATATCAAATATCAAAGGTGAAATAACATGACTTCCCCACCAGGGTTACATAAAGATAATCATAGGTTGTCATCCTAAAAGAAACACAAAAACTACTAAAAACTACTCATCATCACTGTCAACCACTGGTGGCGCTTCCTCAGGGTCAAACACCCACTCAATAGGCTCCTTGGGAATTTCTTCGGCTTCCTGCTCCTCTTCTCCTTCTTCCATTTCATCGTTCGGATCCACCTCGAAGACCTCAAGAATTTCTTCTTCATCATCCATAAAATCTAAGAGAAAGTCTTTCGATTCGGGGATGTCTTCAAAAGTAAGCTGCCTCAAGGCTGGGTGTATATCATGATAAGTAGATGGACCTCCATACACGCTATCCTTCATGTACATATGGCTGACGAAGACCTCATTCATATTTCCGGTGATCAGCTGGTTCGGATCTAAGATCTCTATTCTGGTTGGTCATGTCCAAAGCCAACCTTCCCGATTCACTTCCCAATGACCAAGGTCATTGGCATCCACGACTCCATTATTTGAAACTTCTATGTAACAGGTTATCGGATCTGCCATTTGTGATCATCGTCCAAATGACCACATGAAAAGAAAGACAGGGAAAAGGAAGAGAGTGAACAATCCGGACAATAATTTGTAGACGACATGGTCTTAATCTAAGGAATCACAATAAGACCACTCACACATACAATAACAAGGCATAAACTTCTCATTTTCAACAACGCATATTTATCAAGGTTATCATTATTATCCAGGGGTTCCACATCCATAACTTCCATTATGTCTTTGTATAAAAAAATACACCATTATTTAGGGATTTGATAAAACTTTCCAATAATTAATAATTCAATAACCTAGGGAGGCGGAGTCGTTGAGTTAAGGGTAAATTAGCACACACGTTACATCTCCTCCTTCAATATCCAACCACGTCTTAGTTCGGAAAGCAGATGGGATGCACAGGAGTCCTAACCATGCTGACATCGAAGCTAAAGGGTACGTACCAGCTGAAACCACGCAAGTTGGCCAGCAAAACAAAATACAGTATCAATTCATAATTTCATAAAAACGATGGCTTCTAGTCCCATTCGTATTCCCTTTACACCATCTAGGATTTGCTCAAGGGGGCGACAACTCTATCCCTAGTTCTCGAGTGTAGTCCTTGCTACGACCAACGCCCAGTAGGTGAGCTTGATCATTGTAGTATTGTCCCACCTAGGGAAGTGCTCTTAGGCTTCTTGACGAGTCACCGTCATTGCCCTCCCCTATCACAATCACCACTTGGAGGGATGCACGACCTCCAAGTATCCGGTATCTTTCCTCTCCACTACTTCACTCTCAACGTAGTAGAAGGGATTTGGACCTAAAGTCTTTTAAATCTTTTATTTACCTAAGTTGGTCGACCCATTCTAAGCAGCGCTTCTAACGGGCCTCGACCTCTAAGCGTCCACAGAAAAACTTCCTCATCGTACAGTGGAATCCACAAGACAAAATCACGGCACAATCATTCACGTGATTAGTCGCTTAAGGGAATTATTACAAGGTCATTGTGCCACGATGCACCATCACTGCACACAAGCATTACTTTCGCATTTTCGCATTGCTTTCAAGTATATCAAATATATCAAATCTTGCTCATAGGATTAATCCTTCCAACATTTCCATAGCTAATATTCCTCAACAATAATCTTTCATATTAATATTTCTCAATTATACGTTTCCCTTGGTGTAACACCCCTAATTTTCGTCTCTCAAATAATAAAGAAAATAAATGATTCTATAATTATTTTCTATTTAGTTATAAAGTTGTAAGTTTCTATACACTATGCATTTGGAAATATAAAAGTATAAAATATATTTTAGAAAGGGTATTTTGTACCAAAAATAGAAATTTTTGTAATTTAGTCCTTATAAGGGACTTAGTGTCAATATTAGAAAAGTCATGGGAAAACGAGTTATTAAATTATTAATTTTTAAAGGTTATCAGTATGTAACCGGTTAGAAAGACTTTGTAACCGGTTACACGATGAACTCAGGAAAACCTGGTTAGTGGATTTTGATGAGTAACCAACTGATTTTACCACGAATTGCCACGAAAACCCTTCGAATTTCAGTGGGGAATACGTGTCGCCTTGCATGTTCATCAAATTTCTCTATAAGTACTGGAATTGAAGGCCAAATTGAGGGTTTCTAGTGGAGTGTTGCTGCTGAAAGCAAATTAGGGTTCCTGTGTTGATCTGTTAAATTCTCTCTGATCCTTGAGAATTAAACCGAGTGAGATCTACCATACTAAAGTTGAGTCTCCAAGCTTTGTATTGAGGTATAGAGTGTGAATGGAGAGTGAGTACTAAAGAAGTTGTGAGCTTTGGAAGTTTGAGGGACCAATTTGTTCAGAACCAGAACTGAGTTCGTGAGGCTCTCTTTAGGGATTGATTTTGGTGAGTACATGCACTCTGTGAGTCTCAAATCTGTTCCCAAAGTTTGTGCATGTTTCCTAGAGTAGAGTCTAATCATTTTCCCTAATTTGTTTGTCCATTTAGTATGTCAAAAATGTTGCTTTTGGAACCCTGTTGAAACTGCTAGGCATGAAGGCAGAGCTTAAGGGATCTGCGTCCTTCCTTAAGAAACTAGTGTTGATACTCAACAAATGCAGTCTAGAGGTAAGGGAGAAGCTTTCATTTGCTAGAATGGGAATAGATTAAGTGGGCCAATAGGTTGAGTAACCATGAGACTCATAAAGGGCATAGTTTATAGCAAACAAAGGCTTGGAGGCCAACTTACAATTCAATCCTGATTGGAACAGGTTTAATAAATTGCATGCAAGGGATATTGAGGAATTAATCCTAATTTAAATGCATTATTAGGAGTTGTGTGATGTTAAGTTGCGTTATGTGAATCTATATGCAATTTGATGTTTTAAATGAAGTGCATGCAAATTGAATGTATTTCTGTGGTTAAACATGTTTATTTTAAGGTATGTGAACTCTCTTGAGTGTTGAACTTGGTTAGATTTGAGTCTTGAAAAGAATGGTATGAAAAACCTCATTTTTCAATGTACATACTGCATAGTCTAACCGGTTATTCGATATTTGTAAACGGTTATTCGATATTTGTAACCGGTTAGACACTGTGTAATTTCAAAGAAAATGAGTTTCTGAAATTGGTCTGGTTTTCTTACCATTTTTACTCAAATCCATACTCTAATTTCACTTGGAATCAATCTGAAAACAGGTGAGTCAAACACTGTCTGGTTCAGATTGTGCTTGAGGAGCTAATACCCTAATATTTTGAGTTAATTTTAAGAGGAAATGTGATCCATTGGGAATGAATTGTGATTTAGACTTTGAATGATGAATTCAATGGAATTTGAGGTATAAAACAATGTTGAAAACTGGTTCACGGATTGGGTAAAGAATTCAAGAAAAAGGGTTTTCTGAATTACAATGGTTAGTAAGTTCAGGTCTGTAATTCTAACCGGTTAGCTTGAAACTGTAACCGGTTAGTACCTGAAACTGAAAAATAAAAAGTTAAGACTTTTAATTGAAGAATTGCTACCATTGGCTAAGTTCCCTCAATCCAAGTTGATTGGCATGCTTTTAAGCTAATTCAAGGATAAATTTGCATGCCAAAGATTATACCTCAAATAAATCATTCAAAGGAGAGTTTGATATAATTCTAAATCACAATAATTAATTCAAAGATAAAAACCAACCTAGTAATTGTGCATTCATTCATAGAGAATGGAGAATAGGTTGGTAAGAAAGGATTCTCATATTCTGGGAATATGAGGAAGGTACTCCGGGAGTACCGAATTTGTAACCTACTTGATGACACATTCTGGGAATGTGGCCAGTGTCTGGGACCTGGTTTTATACGTTCTGGGAACGTGATGCACACTCTCGGAGTGATGCTTATTTTTCCAAGTATGGTTTGCCGTACGTCCTGGGAACGTATGGTGGTGTTCTGAGAACACTGGGATATCTATTGCCAGATATCAAACAAAAGATGGAGGCCTCAGTTGTGGATGGAAATCATGCATCATGCCACCTGCATTACAAGAATTGGAATATTGAAAATGGGTGTGCTCATATGTACTTGCATTCTTTCTTGATAATTGATTAGTTGTGATTGTCGAAACCTTTTCCTTATGTCTGTCTCATTTGATTATGCGAATGTATATGCTTACTCCCATGCCCTTATTAGGTTATGATTCAACATCCTAATACATCAACGGGCTAGTCATGGTAGGAGACCCTCAAGTGTACTCAGAGAACAGGAAAAAGAGAATTATCGCCCTCGTGCACAGCTATCGGGGATTCATCGGAACGGATGATGGGACAAGGAACCGGATCAGCTCTGAAATATTTCTCTAATAATAAGGCTTATATTATATTTTGAGAAAGGTGATCAAAGAGGAAATTTCAAGTTTCTTCACACTAATATCTTATTTGATAATACAGAAAAATTGATCGTAACTCTTTCAGGGATAAATATAATGCCATGAGCTGATGTAATGTTTTTCCGCCAACTCTGATTTCATCGAGTACCTTTCAATTAGAAACCACTACTTTTATTCAAGTTATTATGATTAGGGGTGTAACGGTCCGGTCCGGTCCGGTCTTTGATAGACTTTAGGGACCGGACCGATTAAATTTATGTGGTTCGGTCCGGTCCGGTCCCGATGTTTTTATATGCAAAGACCGGACCAGACCGTTATAGTCCGGACCGTTACGGTCCGGTCTATTTAGACCATAATTGTTCAAGTTTTTTTTTTTTTTAACTGGGCCTTCAGCCCGTTTTTCACTTGGAACCCTAAGGTTCCCTCTCCATCTCCAGCTGCTGTGTTTGTGTGTGTTGGATCATAGTCACATAATTTGCTGCAACATATTGACATCACATGATTAACAAAAACACTGAGCAATTTTCTAGTCATTTCTGAGTACCCGTAAGAAGCAAATGCTCTTTGCATGGCCCAAAATTCTAATCCCACAGCAGATTTGAACCAAATTTAATCTTTAAAGACCGCAAATCAAACACCAACTAAAAAACCTCAAAAACAAAATCTTCATGTACAAAATAAAACAGTCAATATATCACGGTGATGATATTTTTTTTTAAATTATTAAACCCTATCGGTCCGGTCCGGTCCTAGCGGTTTAATAATATGTGAGACCGTGGACCAGACCGTTTAAGTATGGTCTCAATTTTTTGAGACTGGACCGGACCAGACCACATTTTTCGGTCCGACCCGGTCCGATCCGGGCGGTCTCGCGGTCTCGGACCGGACCACTTACACCCCTAATTATGATGACCTCCAATTCTATTTCGAACTCAGATTTAGCCCAAAGCATAGTCAAGTTTCAATCAAATGAAATTTCTGGTATTAGAATTTTTATAACACCAACAAGTATTTATCATAAATATACTCAATTTACTTTATATTAAAATGATTATCAAGAGACCGTTACATTTTATGGTATCAGAGCAATGGTCCTGATTCTTGGTCTCTAGGGGTGTGGTTCCATACGCTAATTTCCGATAGCTGTGATGTTGTTGGGAAGTCTGTTCTCACAAACTCCTATTTAGATCCAAGATGACATTGGATGGTCTTCGGTAAGCGGTTTAGATTGTTTAGGAAGTGTCTTAGGTGACCTAAGTGAAACTTCGATGGGGTATTGTTCCCTTCAAATATGCTGCCATGGTGAGATCAAAGTACTGGTTCACTATGATCGTGAAGAATCGGTGACGAAGGAATTTTTGAGGAGTTGTAACTAGAGCAGTAACCTAGGATGGAGTGTCCTTCTCAATAGCATGGTGAATAACCAATTTCTTAGACTCGGTATAACGCAGCCACCTCTTAATGTTCAACCTTATTGTGATTGATAAGCTCGGAAAGCTATCCGTCCTTTTGTTTCGAGTGGGAAACTATAACTATCCAAACACTCGACATCATACTCATTTGAAAATTCCTACTCACCTTTTTGCAAATATTACTGATAGGTGTTTGCATTGTTCTAATATAATATTAAAAACAGGATTCAAAACTGTTTGAATTCATTTTTACCTCATTTTAGTGGTGCGGCTGCATAATCTAACCGGTTAGATGATTTTGTAACCGGTTACAGTATGCAGAGATGGGCAATAACAAGGCAGAACCAGTTTTGAGTGGTTTTAGCACCTACAAGCTATACCTCATGCCCTGAAAATTTTGGTATGAGACACTGATGACACCATAGGTGTATCATATCATGAAATTTTGTCAAACCCCTAATCTATTGCTTATTTTATAAACCAAGTGAGCCCGACTAGCAAAATCAAGTGCATATTGAAAAGTTAGGGCAACTGTATTGCAAATTCTAAATACCAAGTAGTTATATATATGTAACAAAGTACAAGTTCCGTCGGGAGCAACATAAAAGGAATGGTAGCGATAGGCATGGATAATTCATTCTAAGAACATAAAGGCTCATTCGATAATAACGCAAACGACATATTAAGTAGTAAGCAGGAGTCATACATAGCAAAGTACATCAGAATTGATAAACTAAACCAAAACACATTGGGGGGGGGGGGAAGATACCCCAAGGAACATGATAAGACCCAAAATTCCCCAAGACCATACAACCATAATATAAATTACAAGGGTTATATAATCAAAGACCCTAAACAAAAAGAGTTGAGATCCTAAGCCACTAATCTTCATGAGGAGGAGATGCAGGAGGTGGAGTAGGGGGACCCTGGAAACGCCCGAATGTGGGCAGCAGGAAGTGCACGTTCTCCATATCGATGCCCAGGGAATCCAAACGAACATTAAGATTTGCAAATTGCTCATCCACTCTGTCCAGACGTCCTTCCACTCTAGAGAAGCCAGCATCTATCCTGGCGTTTAGCCTTTCTTCCATAGAGGAATAAACACCAGCCTCGCCCGCATGACCAGAAGTTCCACCAACATCAAAAGTGGAGTGAGGCTGAGTAGAGTGCATCGGAATCTCACCACCACCCGCAGCCAGAACCCCATCCTCCATAGTTGTATCCTCAGGCTCAACCCCTGTCCCTTCCTCTTCTTGCCTTTGCTGCTCTCTTTCAGCAGCTGCTGCAGCATCTAAGATCTTAATGTCAGCATTCCATTTCCAAACCCCGTCTGCATCATGCTGACGAATCCCCATAGAGTGAAGAACTCTATCATTGATGCAAGTTAAGCCTTCGCTAGGCTCGAACTCCTCATCTTCAGGAATGGGAATTCCTTTGTGCTCGATGAGGCGACTCACAAAGAAAGGGTAAGGAAGGCACCCACTTGTCGAGTCAGCAGCTTGCGACATGTAAGCACATATCACTCGGACCAAATTCACTTGGATTTGGTTCTTGATAGCAAACATATATCGAAGATCAGTTGCCATAGCTTGAGTGTGATTGGATGAGGTCCTAGGAGTCAACAAGTATGTAAGGACATAGAGTATCATCCTATTTTCCACAGTCATGTTTCCAACAAACTTACGAGGACCGGTTAAGTACAAATCCGGGCTCCGTAAACTAGTCCTATAAACATCCTCAGGATTACAAATACTGGGTAAGTACCCACTGATTGGAGTCCACCCACAATCATAAAATCAGTAGGGGTAATGTCAAAGATCACCCCATTCAACTTGGATTGATGGCCCCCTTCATACTCCCTGAAATTGGCATAAAACTCCCTAATCAACCTTGGGAAGATTGAACCCTTCAACTCCAGGAAAGTTGTCAAACCTTGATACTCATACAGCCCCTGAAATTGAAAATTGTTGTTGGCACACCATCTAAAGTTCATCCACCTCTTGAGCCCAAAGCCTCTGTCACGAAAACTCTCGAACCTTTCTTCGCACTTGTCGTCACTGTAATATTCGATCCTAGGTCTCCTAGGAGGTCTTGTAGCAGTAGACTTGACCCTAGAGCGACGAGGAGGATTGGAAGACATGGTCTCTGTGTGTTAGGGTTTTGAGAGGAATTGGGAAAGTAAAATAGGGAGATGAACCCTAAATAAGGGGTGAAATCGTATTTTTAGGGGGAGGGAATATGAAAAATCGTATTTCAAAACTGCTGCAACTGGTCTGATACAGTGTTCTAACCGATTAGATTTTTCGAGTAACCGGTTACACACTGTAACTTGAACCAGTTATTACTGAAAAATTTGTAAAATTTTAGAAACTCCTTATCAAAATATAAAACCTCTTAATTGTACATTTGAATCCCATGGCATTGTTTTCAGAAGAATGGAATAAATATTCAAGGGATTCTGTAACACCCCGATTCGGCAACTTGAAAACCACAGTAACTTAAATTAAATATAGTGAAAATTTTGGCCAATTTCTTTTTTAAAACACGTAAAACATAGACGTGAGAACATTTGAAATTTCAAACATAGTTACAATTAAAAACTCGTGTTCTCACATTGTATAAAATCTTTCAAGTTCCAAACCGAGATGTCACAAGACACCGCACCTTGAAACTTGTCTATAAAAACATCATTTAAAATACAACAACCCATCTACTTATTTCAGAACATTAGTACTAAACAAAACTTTAGCCGGGGTACAGAATGATATAGCTATGACGACTAAGAACTTGCAATGGAATACAAAGCTCTGAAGGGGATTACCTATCATCTAGTCATACACACTAAGACTATCTATCTATCTTCGAATCTTGGCAGCCCAAGTTCTCGGTCCGCAAGCAGAGTTGTCATCATCAGCCGTCTCAGGAGTCTCTTCCAGAGAGTAGTCTTGTACTTGCTTCTCCTCCTTCTCTCGATCTAAAAGCCTCTCCATATCCAATCTTCAGGGACAACCTTCCGTGCTCCTCCTTGCAGGGGGCACAGGTGGATCGCTACACGCTACGCCATCTACCCGTTGCAATATCAGCAATTGCCGATACGACAACATGGTAGGAGAGAGTCAGTGTTCTGAACACTAACGGGTTGACCATGGGGTCTCAGGGTAGATTCAATATAAAGATAGACAGATAATATAACAGAACAATATAACTAAGACAACATAACATAGACATTCATCATAATGCAATCACATCATCATCAACATATATAACATGTTATACACATAGCATATATGAATCACATATAGCATATCATAATACACATCAATATCATCACTCATAGCCAAATAATTCATTACGCTTACATCACAAGCTTTCTCAATCTTCCCGAAATTCACTTATGCTTTTCTTCTTGAACCCTTCATTATATGACTCTCACAAATCTTTTCCATTATTTCCTCAATCGTTGCCTCAAGATTTATTAATTATTCCAAGAATCATTTCTCATACTTATCTTATAAATCTTGCTCAATACTTTATAACCTTAATATGCTCTACTTTTGCTTATTTATGTTTCTTAAGTCTTAGCGTTCCGGTTCGCTCAATGATGTGGGGAAATCATCACTGAGGAAGACACACACGTCTACATCTCCTCGGTCATCCACCCATCCTAGTCGGAAGCAAACAGGAGTACAGGACCTTTACCACGCGGGCACGACAGCTGTCTCAACAATTGGCTCCAAGCCAGGAGAACTGTAGAAATCTCGGGTACAGTCTCAAATCAATTCGTATCAATATCATATCATTTCATATCATTTCATATAATTAAGGCTCACTGTAGAAAACTCGGGTACAGTGGCAATCACAATGCCCCGTTCCAGTCCCTCTCACTGTTCAAGATTTGCAATCTAGGGGGCGACATTATTTTCTAGTTGGCCTGCAGAACTTACCACGGCATTGGACCCAGTCCCTACCACGTTCGTATGCCACATGTGGAGTTCATTCCGCCTAGAAACATACAATAGACTTCTTGACGTTTCACCATCATCGTCCTCCCCTAATGCAATCTCCTCCTGAGTATCCGCAGATACTCATGGTTCCTTCCTCTCCACTACTTCGATACGACACTCATAACTCACCGCGTTTGTTAATGTCTTTTAAAGTCTTTTCAAGTTTTAGAGTTTTACTTAGCGGCTTAATCCTAACGGTTGGCTCATCCTTGGTGCATTCCTTCAACGAGTCCCGACCACTAATCGCTAGTCCGTTCCCCAAGGAATCTCGGTAACATCTTGCCTCATATCTCTTTCTCTTGCATCTCATCAGCTATTGCTCATAAGCAGTGCTCGACAGCATCATCAGTATCTTTCTCATCATCGTTGCATAGCAGCATCATCAACATCTTCCTTCTTAGTTGTTGCTTAGCAGCATCGTCAGCATCGTTCTCCTCAGTCATTGCTCGGCAGCACCATCAGTGTCTTTCTCCTCATCAATTGCTCAGCATCCTCATCATTACCACGCTTCCGCTCGCCTCATCGGGTATTTCTTATTACCGTCTCGAACGTCATCTTTTCATTTCAATTCTTTCTTAAACTCAGCCATTAATTCTTTTCCTTTCACTATTTATCTCTTTCCCAATTTCAACCACATCATTCCTCATCTCTTTCTCAATTATTTCTCATAATTCCTTATCCGTACCTCTTTTCTCTTTAATCTTGATTTATTACTTTCACAGTTTCATTATTATCGTTTCACGATTCAGACGTAATCCAACATTTTCTAAACAGAATAAAGTATGCTCAACAGATAAACATTTAGCACGTAAACAAAACAGGTAAACATCTAACACAAATATCTATATCACATAATTCTCAGTACTTTCACAATCCATCTATTCGGATTGCGAGCAACCACGTTACGGGATCACATCACTCTCACTCACCTCGATGACGAAACTTCCGAAAGTTTTCCCAGTCGTTAGCTTTGCCTCGTGTCCTTCTCGCCCATCACCCGAACTAGAACATTTTTCCCCGTGCGTTAGAAACGATTTACGTAAATTCTTAATTTCGTTTTGAAAACACGTTGAAACAATTCCTTTCTTGAAAACACATTACCAATGTCCAAAAAGGTTTTCAAATCCGATTCAAATTTCTAAAAAAAGGTTTTCAAGAAAACTTTGAAACAATTCTAAAATAATCTCTTTTTCAAAATAGAATCCATTTCTCTTAATTTAAAACACTCTGGTTATAAAAATCAGTGTTCTTAAGCTTTGAAACAGAATCAAAATTTTCAAGAAGATAAAGTTCCAAAATCACATACAATTGATTCATTAAATCTCCAAACTTCACATCATCATCAAACACTGATCAAAGAATGCCATATAAAAGTTTCAAATCAATTTAGGTTGTTTAAATTATTCTTTTTCAAATAAAACATTTTCAATTCCTTTAAAATCTACACATAGACTCTTCACAAATAAATTTCACAAACAAGATTCAGAACAATTTTAATTCAATACATTCCATCAACATAAGAACAACACATATAAATTTCAAAGCATTCACAAACGCACATAATGCAAGTTACATTTTCTATCATTCACAGTTATTAATTAAATTATAACCTTAATAGATTAACTCAATTACTCTTATGAAAATAATTTAGATTTAGTCTTTTTAATTAATCAAAACCGAATCACACATGGTTAACAAATTCTAGTCACCAATAATTATAAAACTTAAGATCATTAAATCATCATCATAAAGATTTCTTTTTACATAATTAAATTAACTCATTTACTTTATTTCTACAACCAACAAGGTTAAAAGGAACATACATCACTTCATCAAACACATAACACTAAGCATCTAGGAATATAGCCATAATCATAAGTCATTTCATGAAGACAATTTTCCCAACTCTTTAAACATGCATTGACCGAATCATGCACATATAATTTTGCAAGGATTTAATGCACAATAGAAACATAGAATCATGAAATCATTTTCTTTCTTTTAGGGCTAAAAACCGAGAGCATGCAATAGGAAAATTAGCAATTTTAGTTCATTTTCAAAACAACAATTTGAGTCGTAAACTACTTCAAAGATTCATTTTATTTTCTTTGTAAAACTTGGTTATTTCATACATACACTTTAAAGCTCTTAGATTAAAAATAGTTTCATTATGTATTGTAACACCCTATTTAATTTTTACCCTTAAACCAAAAATTAGGACTTGAAAAATTCTTTTAAAACAACAATGTAAGCTGGCAAAATCATATTTCCTTTCATTAATACAAAATCATCAGAGTTATATAGCGGAAGACTTAATTTGAACAAAAACATAAAAGCATAATTTTAATTACATCCAGCCCAGCAAGCAAAATACTAAATACATGAAGTGTTTTAGCTTGGCCCAACTAGTCGAGACCCAACTTAATTCTCCGACTCTAAAAACTTACTCTCCCTGTGAGGGAGAGTGAACCTGATCGACCGGGGACTGCGTCTGCTCGGGCTCAGTACCTGAAAAATGGTAAGGAGGTGAGCATTACACAGAACTTAAGTAAGCAGTTTCTAACATGACATACCGAACTACCAAGCCAAACACAAATAGTCAATTAGCATATACATATCATAACCAAACAGAATATCACATGCATACATTATCATTTAGCTCGGTCTACATTATTATCCAATGTGTCCATTACCCACCAATTATACCTCTGCTTATCCGATTGATTCCACTTAATACTCTTTCCTTAATTCTTACACTTAGTTGCTCGGCCACTACTTTCCTTCTCGGTGGTCTATCACTCTCTCGGTCACACTACTCATTGTTCATCTTTTACATGTTTTACAATCTTTTACTCTTCTCGGTTGCATGCACCCAGTGCATGTCTTACACCACTTAGGGTCGAATTTCGGAGTGTCCATAACTGCGAGTACCCAGTACCCATCTTACAGCTGCACATACCCAGTATGTGTCTGACGCGATCAATGCACACACCCAGTACGCGTCTTCTATGACCAGGAGCACTACCGCCGATTCTTCTATGGGGTTAGGGAGTGTCTTACA
This sequence comes from Crotalaria pallida, assembly GCA_037953625.1. Lineage (NCBI taxonomy): Eukaryota > Viridiplantae > Streptophyta > Magnoliopsida > Fabales > Fabaceae > Crotalaria > Crotalaria pallida. Next base: position 31,928,700 of record CM075651.1, on the reverse strand, counting down.
CGATCAATGCACGCACCCAGTACGCGTCTTCTATGACCAGAAGCACTACCCACCGATTCCGTGCTCGGAACCTTGTGTGAATCATAACTGCGAGTACCCAGTACCCGTCTTACAGCTGCGCATACCCAGTATGCGTCTGACACGATCAATGCACGCACCTAGTACGCGTCTTGCATGACCCGATCACACAACCATTTCTCTTTTAATTTCTCTTTTCTTTTTAACCATTTCTTTGCTCGGCCTCTCTCGGCTCAATACTTCTAGCCATTCCCTTTTTCCATTAATCTCTCTTATTATTTATTTCATTTAATTATCTCTTCTACTTGCCATATCTAACCATATTTTATACCCACTTTCACCCTCTCATGCTCGGCCACAGACAGATTTTAAATATGGGACGTAAATAATGAATATCAAAACAACATAAACATTTACACAATAACAACAACATAAATGAGACATTTAGCCAGTCCACCATATAATTAAAAACATACAGCAGAAATAATGTTCCCTTTTTCCTCAAAGCTCATATTTCTAGCTCATTCATTGATTTCTATTACCCTTTTTACCTTTTCTCCCTAATATTATCCTATGTCTATTCCCTAATCTAACACCCACTCTTAGCACCCGTTATGAACACACTAGGTGTAACACCCCTCGAAATCCTCGTACGGTTTTAATCTCTAAAAAGAACTATTTTTGAGAAAAGTAATTTTTAAAGGATATTTTCTTAAATAAATTCCCAAATCCACGTTTTCAAAGTGGTAAATGATTTTAAAGAATGATTTTTCATGAAATAAAGTTGTGAAATTTAAAGTTGAGTTTTGGAAATAATTATATGTTGAAAATGATTTCAAAGAAATAGTGAATTTTTCCATAAGAAATTATTTAATGAAATGGTGAGATGATTTCTAAAAATATGTGTTTGATATTTTGGTGCTATTATGATTTTATTCATGAATGATTTTATAAATAAGAAAATCTATTTTTTTATGTAAGTATGCATGTGTATGTACGGTTCTTACATGTATGTATGCTTAGAATTATGTGAGAATGTAATTAGTGGAAGAACATGATTATGAATGCATGTATGTATATGTGTAACGTGTAAGCATGATCATATGTGCATGAGTGTATGTGTTAAATGTGTGCATGAGTATGTGTATGTGTGAATATATGTGTGTGCCGTGTGTGTATGTGTGAGTGTGGGGAGAAACCTAGAATTTTTCTTAAGTGCTAGCCAAGTAACCAAGTCATAACTATTCCCTAACTAAGCCCTAACTATATGGTGGAAACCCTAATGGAGAGCCAACTAACCATTAAGCCTAGATTGACACTAAGCACCTAGTGTTCCCTACATTGTCTCCTTAAGAGATGCTAACCTCCACCCATGCAATTTTATGATGTACCGAATTTACCCCTCCCTCTAAAGCTTGTGGCCGAAATTCACCAAGGGCAAAAGGGAGACCACGAATTGCCTATATAAGTGAGTGACCTTGATTCATTTTCTCTACCCATTTTCATTTCACTCTTTCGCTCCATACACCAAACCAAACACAAGCCTAAGAACTTCTCAAACTCTTAGACTAAGAAAATTGAAATAGAGAAAGAGAGAAAGAAGAGGAGGCCATGAGGAAGAAGGAGAGGAGATCAACCCTAAACCTAGGAATTTCTTGATGATCAAATGATTAGAAGACCTTTCTTCTTGGTAGAACCGAAGATCCTAGAAGAGTAGAACTAGTTTTTATTTTGTAATCTTGTAATTTTTCTTTTCTTCTCTTGCATGTTTCTTTTATGGTTTGATCTAAGGTGCATGTGATGTCTTACCTTGATCTTGATTTTCTTAGACCTAAATAAATTTGTAATGAACTAAAATGATGGACTCTATGATTCGGTTGGTATTTTTTTATGTTAGATCTTGATGTTTTTCTTTTAGATCTAAAGTTTTGTTTATAATCTTTGTGAACTTGAAGTAGATCTTCTTGCATGTTTGATTTTATGCTTAAAACCGTGAACTATGAGGTGTTTATGTGTTTGTTTGATAAATTCATATTTGATCTAAATTCATTTTTTTTATTTTTAGTCTTGCATGTTGTTTGAAAATGATTTGTATGACCTTGAACCTTTGCATGTCTTGATTCTTGGTTTAATCCTAAGAAAAGCTTTGATTTATGTTTTGATCTTTGCTTTTATTTTATAAAGCTTTGATTTGTGTTTTGATCCTTGATTTTTGTCTTGATCTTAAGCTTTGTAAATGATTTTTGAAACAAAAGCTTTGATGTTTTCCTTAAGCATGTCACGGTTTTTGGTCCCTTTTCCATCTAAAATGATTTTTATCTTTGATTTGTGCTTTTATGTTTAAATTTCATGACTTGATCTACATGATCTAGATGCATGCATGTTGATGTTGAGTTTTGAAAAGTTATTTTTATGTTCTTTGAGAAATAAATTGAAAGTGTTCTAATCTGTTCTAATGTCAATGCATGTCTATTGGGCAACTACCTTCATTATTCCTAAGACAGTTATTAGAGAAATTGAAAGGTTGTGCAGAGGTTTTTTGTGGGGCAAAGATCAGAGGGGGAGAGCTAAAGCCCAGGTAGCTTGGACAATGGTTTGCAGGGACAAAAAATATGGGGGTTTGGGTTTCCAAAATATGAATGTATGGAACATAGCAGCTTTGGGGAATCAAGCCTGGCATATAGCAAGCAACAAGAACTCATTGTGGCTCAGATGGATTAGTGCGGTTTACTTAAAAAGGGTAAGCTTTCAAGATGTGCAACCCTCACAAGCTAATAATTGGCATTGGAAACAAATTCTAAAAGCTAGAAACAGACTCAGTAACTTTTTTGAAAACCTTATTGCAAATCAGCAACAGTACTCAATTAACGAAGGATATGAGTACCTTATGGGAGAGCTGCAAGTCTTCAATTATCATCGTATTATCTGGAATCCGGTGAGCATTTCGAGGCATAATTTCATCCTTTGGTTTTTGGCCCATGACAGCTTGAGGACGAAGGACAATCTCCCCTTCTTACAAGCTTCGCCTTTGTGTGAGCTGTGTGCAGGAGCGGAAGAAACGAGCAGACACTTGTTTTTTGAATGTGCATGGAGTCGTCAGCTGCTTGAGGAAGCTGGAAACTGGATTGGCGTAGATATCCCTTACTTCAAGTTCCCAAATTGGTTGCGTTGGTTACACCATGGGTTCAAGAACAAGAAGAAACGCCAGGCTATGACTGCGGTTTTTGCGGGTTGTGTCTATGGTGTTTGGAGGGAGAGGAACGGGCGAATCTTCAGACAACAATCTCTACTGCCTCATCAAGCTTTTGTTCTGCTTCAGAATGAATTGGCTACTAAAATTTGTTGGTACTTTAGAAACAATAAGGCTAGAAGTAATGGGCCTATTAGTTTGTTGCTTAGTAGAATAAGGGTATGGGCCTAATTGTTTTGCTCTTTTTTTGACACTATTCTGGGATCATTTGGGCCTTAGAACCCTTCCTAGAAGGTGGCTAGGGCCCTGATGATTGCCTTTTTTATGTGTTTACATTTGATCGTTGGTAATGCATTCTTTTCTTTACAAAAAAAAATTGAAAGTGTTTGTGTTAATGTATGATTCTTGCATGATTTGCTAGAAAAGCTTAGGATTTGTTCTTGCATGATAAATTCAAATGAAAGACCATGATTTCTTATCTTGCATGCCTCGGTTTTTAGAAGAAATTAGGGAAACAAGCTTTAAAATAATTTTCCTTATATGAACATGATTTAATCTAAGTGTTGATCTTATGCATGTTGTATTCGGCTATGTTTAAATTAAAATCCATGCTTTTACTTTGTGAGAACTTGATCTATGCTCTATGTCCTTGTATGATTTTTGATTGGATTTAAGTTAAGAAAAATAAATCAAAGTTTGATTATTTTCCAAGATTGAGCTCACGGTTTAGCTAGGAAAAAGGAAGAATATAATTCCATGATTTTGTGTGTGTTTGATGATGCATGAATCTTGCTTGGGATTGTGATAATTTTCGGTTTATGCATGTTAATTGGATTATGATTCTTTTCCATGTAGTAATCTAGGAATAATGCATGTACTTTGTAAAATAATTGATTTAGGAAGAGTTTTGTGTTTACATGAAATTATGTGTGTGCATTCGGTTTGTGAGCTTAAGCATGTTTATGTGTTTTTGTTTGACAAAAGTTAAATGTTTTTGTAATCAATTATGTGTTGAATAATTTGAATTAAGTATTTGATTTGTGAAATATTTGCTTAAGAATGAATGTTTGTTTGTGATTAAGTTAAATGCTTGGTTAATTGTTTATGTGCTTTGATTTATTACAATGTGTTGTTGTTTATGTGTGTAAATTGTTTGAAATTTATTTGGTTTGATTTGTTTAAGTTTGTGAGATTGTGTTGGTGACTTGTTTTCTAACAAAAACTTGAGTTTTTAAGGTATTAATATTGAATTAAAGAGTATTTGAAACAAAAAGAGTTTTTACGATGTTTTCGAGTTTTATAAAATTAATTTTTGTGAAACTATTCCTTGCTGTCCAAGTTTATTTAAAACTGTTTTCTTGATTTCTAGATTGAGTTCATGAGACTCAAAGTTTGGTTTTCAAAAGGTCATTGATTTTAGAAAAACCCGGATTGAAACCAGTGAATTTTTCGATGTTTTTGAATGAGGTTATGGTGTTGTCTAAGACGGACCAGCCACCTAACCAAGTGATTTAAATTATTTTATTTGGTGTTTTCAAAGTGATTTTTAAGTGTTTAAGGAACTAAAAAAAGTTAAAAGTGTTTTGGGAAAATAATCCTGTTTTAAGATTTCCGATGAAGGATGAAAAAGACTTTTCTTAATAAAAGATAGTATTGAAAAAGTATTTTAATTAGTTTGAGGAATGTTACAGACGAGGGATTAAGGCAGTGGCAGCAACCAAGGTCAGAGAAGACTGCACGTATTCAATCGCTGGACCTCAGGTGAGAGAGTAGCTTTCCTAAGACACCGTGGTAGAAGGTGTTATATTAAGACGTTCCGTATCAGCTCAAAGATCGGAACTCAGTGGTTCTGAGTCAGTAGTATAGTGGCAATTGTTTGCTTTGTGTGGCCACTTATACGAAGAGGACAAAGACCACTTTGTTGTGTGTGATGGTTGTATGCTAATGATATGCTGTTTATATTGGTTCATATATGCATGTTGAAATCATTATTTGTCGAATATGAGATAATGTGAAATAATTGATAACGATAATAAAAGAGATGAGAATTAAAAGACACCAAGAAGAGATAACCCTTGTGTGGCTTAAGTCCTTGTGGAGTAAGGCAGCCTGAGCTTGATAAGACATTGAGAGTGGAGATAATGATAAGACGATTGAGAATGATCGAAAAGGAAATAGAAAAGAAAGATTGAAAGTGATAAAGAGATGAGATTGGAGATGATGGTTTGATAATGATGCGAATGAGCCAGAGCGAGGAAGGAATGTTGATGATGTTTGGAAAGTGAAAGGTGATGAGAGTGAAGCTTGATTCTTGTTAAAATTTCTTGGACTAAGTCTAGCGTTGAGTTGAGCTTGCTCCTCCACTAGTTCTCAAGAAGAGAAAGTTTTAGTCAAAAACTTTTGAAATGAAATTTTGAAAAGGTTTTCGAAAATGGGATTTTTGGAAAGAACTTTTGAAAAGAATTTTTGAAAAGAATTTGCGAACTGAATCTTTTGAAACGAATTTACGAAATGTAGTTTTGAAAGGGGTTCCCAAAATGAGATTTTTGAAAAGAGTTTACAAAATGTATTTTTAAAAGGGGTTCCCAAAATGAGAAAAATTTTCCGAAATAGATTTTCTGAAAAGGACTGTGAAAGGAGATTTTTGCAAAAGAGGTATGAAATGAAAATTTTTAGAAAAGGGTTCATGAATTGGAGTTTTGGGAGAAATTTTTATGAAAAGGTTGTTTGAAGAGAAGTTTTGTGATAAGATTCAAGTTGTGAATGTGATTCCGCTCTGTGCCAAGTTTGAGAAAGGAAAAGTGATGCAAAGTTAGCGGTCAGGACTCATTGAAGGGATGCACGAAGGGTGAGCTGACCATTAGGTTAATTAAAAAGATAAAAGCCTTTAAAAGACATTAACAGCGAACGCGGTGAGGTATGAGAGTTAACCCGAAGTAGTGGAGAGGAAGGAACCATAGGTATCTTCGGATACTTAGGAGGAGATTGCATTAGAGGAGGACGATGATGGTGAAACGTCAAGAAGTCTAGAGTACTTTTCTAGGTGGAACGAACTCCACAAGTGGCGCACTAACGTGGTGGGGACTGGGTCTAATGCCGTGGCAAGTTCTGCATGATCAGCTAGAAATTGTACTGTCGCCCCCTAGATTGCAAGTCTAGAACAGTGAGAGGAACTGGAGTGGGACATCTTGTTTGCCACTGTAGTGAGACAGTGTGCCTTGTATATGTATATGAATTGAATTGATATGAATTGAGGCTGAGTCCTCCTGGTCTAGGACCATTTGTTGTGAGACAGCTGTCGTGCCCGCACGGTAAAGGTTCTGTACTCCTGTTTGCTTCCGACTAGGTGGATGGATGGCCGAGGAGATGTAGACTTGAAACGTGAGTGCTAACTACGAACGGATGCGTACCTCGATGATTCTCTAATCCCCCAATCATCGATGGTTATAATTCAATAAAAATTGTTAAGGAAAGATTTATAATTAAGAAAAGTAAAGTTTATGAAGCTTTGATGATCAGAAGGTGAAGTTTGGAACAAGTGATGGAAACCCTTGAAGTGGGAAAAGGAATAAGTGAAAGATTGGGAATGGTGAATGAAGAAGTGATTGAGGAAATGATTGAAAATAAAAGATGCTTATATAAGAATGTCAATAAGTTAATATAATATGAATGGTGATGTTATGCTTGATTGCTGTGTGGTGTGCCTTGTTTGTATTGTGTGTGCTGTCTTGATATTCCGCCTGCGGTAAATCCACAACGTCGACGACTTGTCGTTCGGTTCGCTAACTCTCTCCTGCCCGTTGGTATATCGGTGCTTCTGGTACTCCAACGTGTAGATGGAGTATCGCATGGAGATTGCAACTTGGACTAGGCATGGATGTGGCTGGAAGCGTACCCCCTCTGGTTGGGTATGGATTGGCGGATCCAGAGCATCGACTTTGCGGAGCTAACTTAGGACCTCTCTTGGAGCAAGTTTCTGTTCGTGGATATAGAGACTACGAGGAGAAGGTGCGATGTGAAGCTCGGAAGACTTCTTCTTTTCCGACTAGGATGCAATGGGTGCCAAAGAACGGCGGACTAGCAGCAAGGGAGATGGCTTCGTCTTCTGGAGTCAAGCGAGGACACAAGAAGGAGGATCAGGATCTTCATCCCATAGTTTTCATTAGGAAGAGTCAGAGGTAGGGCGAATAGTTTAAGTTGTTGTGAGTATGTGAGTCAAGGATTATCTTAGCAAAGTACCACTGCTGTAATTATGCCCTACTTTTATTTTGTGAACTGGCCGAATTTTATTTTGACAAGGAATGTGAAATCGTTTGAAAGATTTGAAAGTGTAGGTGCGGAAAGGTTTTTAAGTAACAACCCGGTTTTCAAGTAAGGACCCGAGCATGCGCCAATGGTTTTCCACAAACGTTTTAAAAAAAAAATTTCCAAATTTTTAGTAACTTTTTTTAATAAATGATGATTATTTTCGGGAGGTGAAAATCGGGCTGTTACACTAGGAACCCAAACTTAAGTAGAGGTAACACTTACTCCTTACCTCAATCTGTGAGAAGTAAGAGTTGAGAGCTTGAGAATGATTTTCCTTGTTGCTTGACCTTGAGAGCTTAGAACCCCTTGAACCCTTTACTCCTAGCTGCAAACCGAATGCTCCAGGAACGTTTGTTGAGATGAAGAGATGAAGGAGAGCAGCCCCTAATTCGTGAGTATTTGATGGTGAAGAAAAGAGGGATTTCCGTGAATGAGAAGAGAGTTTGTTGGATTTTGGGTGCTGAAGTTCCAGAGAGAATGAGAGAGACGGAGAAGTTAGAGAATAGAAGTATATTATGTTGTGTATGGGTTTTTCTTTTATTCTTTTGGAAGGATTATTTGTGTGGTTCTCATCGGAGGCTTCTTTGAGAAGCTAGATTATGTGGACAGGATTCATTGGCTTCCAAAGGAAGCCATAAACAGTGACTTGATAAAGACATAAAGCGATTGACAGTGACAGCCGTACGGATGGAACGAAAACCAAAGGATCAACAGCTCAACATGAGCTGTCGCGGAGAAGCAAGGAGACGTCGGCTCGCCACGGAGAGACAACAATAGTCCGAGCCTCCTCCTCGGTTAATACTACGATGTACTTGAGGTCGGCTAATCCGAGCTGACAACAGGTTTCGCGTTTGTTCCCATTTAGCTCGGTAGGGATCGGTCCGAGGCCCTACACCTACTTATCTGGTCGGCCTATGCTTCCTATTACCTCACAACCCTTATACAACTTCTACGACTTAATCCTATTCCTAAATAAATATACATATATATATATATATAAACTTATTTATTAATATTAATTTTTAGGATGTTACATTCCTCTCCCACTTACAGGAATTTCTCCCCCGAAATTCAGTCGGCATTGAATAGTTGCGGATATGACAACTTCACCTTCTCTTCAAGTTCCCAAGTGGCTTCTTCCACATCATTCCGATTCCAGATCACCTTGACCAAGGAGATTTCTTTCCCTCTGAGCCGTCTGACTTGTTTGTCCTCAATTCTGACTGGAAGGACCTCGAAGGTTAGGTTGTCTCTTAGTGGCAACTCATCCACTGCTATCACATGCGAGGGGTCATGGATGTACCTCCTGAGTTGTGAGACGTGAAATACATCATGGAGTTTAGACAAGTGTGGAGGTAAGGGAATTCTGTAAGCTACTGGTCCGACTTTCTCCAATATCTGGTACGGTCCGACAAATCGAGGGGTCAACTTCTTTGATTTGATAGCTCGACCAATACCCGTTACAGGGGATACCCGCAGGAATACATGATCTCCCTCAATGAAGTTCAAGGGTTTTCTTCTTTTGTCGGCATAGCTCTTCTGTCGGTCCTGTGCTGCTTTTATCTTTCCTTGTATCATTCGGATCTTCTCAACAAGTTTTCACCTATCTGGAACCAGCACAACGGCGTTCGACATTTCTGACCATACAATGCTTCAAAAGGAGCCATTCCGATGCTTGAATGAAAGCTGTTGTTGTAGGTAAATTCGACCAATGGCAAAAGCGTTTCCCAACTTTCCGACTGTTCGAGCACACATGTCCTCATCAAGTCCTCAAGGGTCTGAATGGTGCGCTCGGATTGTCCGTCGGTTTGAGGATGATAAGCTGTGCTAAACCTTAACTTTGTACCCATGACTTGTTGCAAACTCTGCCAAAATCGGGATAGAAAGCGAGGATCACGGTCGGACACTATGCTGCTCGGAACACCGTGAAGTCGGACAATGTCCTTTATGTACAGTTGTGTCAGCTTCTCTAGGCTGTACTTCATGCTGATCGGCAGGAAATGGGCACACTTTGTCAGTCGGTCCACGACAACCCAAATGGCTTCCTACCCTGATCTTGTCCTCGATAGGCCCGACAAGAAATCCATCGAAATGTTGTCCCACTTCCACTATGGAACCTCCAAAGATCTGAGTAATCCTCCTGGTTTCTGGTGCTCAATCTTGGCTTTCTGGCATGTTAAACACCGAGACACATAATCCGCTAAGTCGGTTTTTAACTTTGGCCACCAGAACAACTTCTTCAGATCCTGGTACATTTTTGTGGCTCCCGGATGGAGACTCATCTTCGTTTTATGAGCCCCTTCCATTATATCTCTTCGAACTTCAAAGTCCATAGGAATGCAGACTCGGTCCCGAAACCGTATGAGACCGTCAGATCCTTTAACGAAGTCGGGTTCATCCTTGTCTCCTGCTCTTTCCAGCAGTTTCTGGAGTTCTAAGTCTGCAGCCTGTCTTTCCTTGATAAAACCCACAAAATCGTTTGTTACTTGCAGCATTTCCAGTACGACACTGTTTTCCTTTTTCTGTATACCGAGGTTAAGATCACTAAACTCCTGCATCAACTGCATCTCTCGGACCATCATATTGCTCAAATGAAGGCTCTTCCTGCTCAGTGCGTCGGCCACCACGTTGGCTTTTCCGGGATGATAGTGTAAGCTGAAGTCATAGTCTTTTAGAAATTCCACCCATCTACGCTGCCTCATATTCAATTCCTTCTGGTCGAACAGATAGCCGTGACTCTTATGGTCACTGAACACTTCAAATTTTGTGCCATACAGGTAGTGCCTCCAAATCTTAAGGGCAAACACCACAGCTGCTAATTCGAGATCATGGGTGGGGTAATTCTGCTCATGCGGCCGAAGCTGCCTAGATGCATAAGCCACCACTTTTCCCTGTTGCATCAGTACACAGCCGAGACCCTGCTTCGAGGCGTCACAAAACACGTTAAAGGCTTTGGTCGGCTCTGGCAAAATCAACACTGGCGAACTCGTCAATCTTTTCTTCAGCTCTTGGAAGCTCTGTTCACACTCTTCGGACCACTGGTAAGGCGCATCCTTTCTGGTTAACGAGGTCAAGGGTAGAGCCAGTTTAGAAAACCCTTCAATGAATCTCCTGTAGTATCCCGCAAGACCAAGAAAACTCCTGATCTCGGTTACCGAGTTAGGTCTCTCCCACTTGAGCACAGCTTCCACCTTGGAGGGATCAACCGCGACACCGTGCTCGGATATTACATGACCGAGGAAATGAACCTCTTTAAGCCAAAAACTACATTTAGAAAATTGGCGTAGAGTTCCTTGTCCTTCAAAACCCGCAATACCGTTCTCAAGTGCTTCTTATGTTCACTCGGACTTCTGGAATAGATGAGGATGGCGTCGATGAAGACTATCACAAACGAGTCTAAATAGGGTCGGAAGATTCTATTCATGTAGTCCATAAAGATGGCAGGGGCGTTAGTAAGTCCGAAGGGCATAACCACATACTCAAAATGCCCATATCTTGTCCTGAAAGCTGTCTTCAGGATGTCTTTTTCTCGGATACGGATCTTATGGTATCCTGATCGGAGGTCTATCTTTGAGAATACCGACGCTCCCTTAAGTTGGTCTAATAAATCATCAATCCGAGGGAGGGGATATTTGTTCTTCACTGTTACCGCGTTGAGCTTCCTATTATCAGTGCACATTCTGAGGCTACCGTCTTTCTTTTTAACAAACATAATTGGAGCTCCCCAGGGTGATACGCTTGGTCTGATTAGCTTCTTGGCCAAAAGTTCTTCCAGTTGTTTCTTAAGCTCTTCCAGCTCGGGAGGTGCCATCCGGTACGGAGCAATCGAAATGGGGCCAGTTCCCGGAATAAGGTCTATACTGAACTCTACTTCTCTTCTCGGCGGTAAGCCAGGAATTTCGTCCGAGAAAAACTCTGGGAATTCTCCAACTACCTGGATTTGGTCTATAGTTGGTTCCTCTGTCGCCTCTAATATTGCAACAGACGAGCCACTGAAGATCACGGTCTTCTCTCGGCAATTGAGAAGAACATGGTGCTGGGACATCCAGTCCATGCCGAGGATAATATCTAGTTTTGTTAGGGGCAAGCAAATCAAATTGACCTTAAACTCTCGGCCTAATACTTGAATAGGACACTCTAAACACATTTGGGAAGTGATTACAGAAGAATTGGTTGGGGTAGAAATGGATAGTTTGTAAGGCATTTCTACTGGGGATAGTTTTAGCTTGTTCATACAGTCAAGGGAAATGAAAGAATGTGTGGCTCCACAATCAAATAACACAGCACATGTAATGCTGTTTACTTGACAAGTACCTCGGACCGGCTCGTCGACATCAGTCACTTCTTCACCATCCATAGTGTAAACTTTGCCTCTCTGCATCGATCGGTTAATGCCAGTCTGTTGTGCCTTTGTCACATTGACTTCTTCTTTCACAATGTTCTCGGTACACCGAGCTGCAAAATGACCAGGCTTGCCACGGCGAAAACATGATCCTCTTGCCCTGCTCGGATCCAGCCTCCAGCATTCTCCCTTGTGCTGCTTTCCACAATGCTGACATATAGGGTAAGGCCCAGGGACAACCACCATATGACCACAACTCCTTGGAGCTGTTGATATTCTGGAGCTCGGATTCACATAGGGAGCAGATCTCTGAACAACTCCTTTCCCCCTAATTGGACCCACTGTTTTCTGTGCCGACCTGTTCCGCTTTCCATCGGCCTTCGTTTTGAGTCCCTTCTCATAAGTGCTAGCCATGTTCACCAATTGCGAGAGATTGGCCACGTTCTGATATTCGAATGCGAGCCGAATATCATCACGGAGACCGGACTCAAACTTGATGCACTTGGTACGCTCATCAGCATCTCGGTAACTTCCTGAATAACGAATCAAATCCTCGAACTGAGCGGCGTATTCTCCGACACTCAAGTTCTTCTGTTCTAGTTTGAGAAAAGCAAGTTCTTTCTCCCTCCTAACGTCTTCGGGGAAATACTTGCCGAGAAATCGAGTTCGGAACAACTCCCAAGTAATGGCTTGATTAGCCGCTTCTAGTCCACGACTCTGTTGCTCCCACCAGTGCTCGGCTTCACTAGCCAGCACAAATTCAGCTAACCTCACCCTGTACTCATAGGGTGGTTGCAGGGATCGGAAAATCTTCTCAATGTCTTGGAGCCATCTCTGAGCCCCATCTGGATTGTAACCCCCTTCAAACCGAGGTGGTTCGTTCTTCCTAAATCGGTTCATCCAGTCGATCTCGACCGGAGCCGGAGGTGGAAGTTGAAAGGCTGCAGCTGTAGCTGCTGCGGCTGCGGCGATGTTCTGAGCAAGATTCTCGGTCTGGTTCTGCTGAGCTTGCGCTTGGTTCTGCTGCAGTTGAACCAGAGTTTCCAACACAGCAACAATTCGATCGTTATCAGCTCTTCTCCCAGCCATACTGCTTGGTCATGGAGAGAAATCCAATTAACCATCGAATAATTGAATAAATATATATATATATAAATCTATAAGCTCTATTGACCAACTTAGACTCTAGACTTTACTTATCTGTTACTCCCTTGGTGAGTAACCACTGGAGTCCTTTGCAACTCCAATAGGTCGAGGAGAAACTGCTCCCTATTTAATTTTTACCCTTAAACCAAAAATTAGGACTTGAAAAATTCTTTTAAAACAACAATGTAAGCTGGAAAAATCATATTTCCTTTCATTAATACAAAATCATCAGAGTTATATAGCGGAAGACTTAATTTGAACAAAAACATAAAAGCATAATTTTAATTACATCCAGCCCAGTAAGCAAAATACTAAATACATGAAGTGTTTTAGCTCGGCCCAACTAGCCGAGACCCAACTTAATTCTCCGACTCTAAAAACTTACTCTCCCTGTGAGGGAGAGTGAACCTGCTCGGCCGGGGACTGCGTCTACTCGGGCTCAGTACCTGAAAAATGGTAAGGAGGTGAGCATTACACAAAACTTAAGTAAGCAGTTTCTAACATGACATACCGAACTACCAAGCCAAACACAAATAGTCAATTAGCATATAAATATCATAACCAAACAGAATATCACATGCATACATTATCATTTAGTTCGGTCTACATTATTATCCAATGTGTCCATTACCCACCAATTATACCTCTGCTTATCTGATTGATTCCCCTTAATACTCTTTCCTTAATTCTTACACTTAGTTGCTCGGCCACTACTTTCCTTCTCGGTGGTCTATCACACTCTCGGTCACACTACTCATTGTTCATCTTTTACATGTTTTACAATCTTTTACTCTTCTCGGCTGCATGCACCCATGCATGTCTTACACCATTTAGGGTCGGATTTCGGAGTGTCCATAACTACGAGTACCCAGTACCCGTCATACAGCTGCACATACCCAGTATGCATCTTGTAACAACCCGATTTTCGTATTCAAAACAATTAACTGAAAGTTGCCAAAAATGAGGCCAAATTTTTTTTTGTAAAACATTGTTGTAGGGTTAGAAAACGTTATTGAAAATCTTCTTAAGTTCTTCAATTCACTTTTCCGTAAACCGAGTGTTACTAAAACATTTATTTCCATAAAACTTTTCTCTTCATAAAATAATTTAGTTTCAAGGACATTAATACTCATAAATGGATTTCAAAAGTTTACATTGACCTCCCTTCCCAAATAAAACACTTTACAAAGCAGGATTTAAATTTAGCTATATTACATAAGTGGCACATTGCTTGGTAATCCTTGACTCAAAACTCAATCCATAAACTTAACCTAAACACTATACGTTCGCTTCCTTCTGGTGAAAACATCCGGATGGAACTCTCCTTTCTCCTGGCGCCCTTTCTTCACTCCCCGTAAAATGCAATCGTCTCTATCGCTGCTCTGCGGTTGTCATTCAGCTCCATCTAGAGGGATGATCTCCAAGCGGTATTCCGTCTGCCCATTGAGACATCAACAGCACCGATATGCCAACGAACAGGAGAGAGTAAGCGATCCGAACGACGCATCGTCGACGGTGTGGGATTACGATAGGCAAGATAGAAGGACCACACAACAAATAAAACATACAAGCACACCACAATCAAGCATGTTATCACATCATTATCAGTCTTATAATCATTATTCTTATCTCTTATTATCTTTTCAAACTCAATTTCCTTCCTCGTATACATTCTTTCTTTTCTCAATTCTTTTTCCTTCTCATACTCATAATTTCTTCTCACACATTGTCATCAGATACTCATTTCATTCTCGGCCATCACACACATCTACATCTCCTCGGTCATCCACCCAACCTAGTCGGAAGCAAACAGGAGTACAAGACCTTTACCACGCGGGCACGACAGCCGTCACAACACATAAATGGTCCTAGACCAGGAGGATCTCGTCCTCAAATCATTTCAATAATCACAAGGCTCACTGTCCACGCAGTGGCAAACACAATGCCCCGTTCTAGTCCCTCTCACTGTTCTCGATTTGCAATCTAGGGGGCGACAGTATGTTTCTAGTGGGCCCGCAGAACTTACCACGGCATTAGACCCAGTCCCCACCACGTTAGTGTGCCACATGTGGAGTTCGTTCTGCCTAAAAACATACTCTAGACTTCTTGACGTTTCACCGTCATCGTCCTCCCCTAATGCAATCTCGTCCTAAGTATCCGCAGAGACTTATCTTTCCTTCCTCTCCACTACTTCGCACTCTCATGCCTCACCGCGTATGTCTTTTAAGTCTTTTATATTTTTAAATGTCCTAAGGTCGACCCGTCCTTCGTGCAACCCTTCAACGAGTCCCGACCACTAACTTTACTCAATCTTTCTCTCAGTAAATCTCATATGGCACAGAGCTGGGATTACAACCAGGAACTCACATCTCATTTCACACTCTCATTCATCGATCCTTTCTCAAAACATCCTTACAAAAGCTTTCACCAACCCTCATTTCATACACTTTTTCATAAAACCTTCTTTCAAAGCCTTTCACAAAATTTCATTTCACACCTTTTTCAAAACTCACCTTCTACTGATCTCTTCAAAATCTTCCTTCACAACCCTTTCAAAAATCACTTCAACAATCTATTTCTAAAAATCCTTTCAAAAATCTTTTTCTAAAAATCTTTTCAAAATTCTTGTCTCACAATCTTTTCAAAATCCTTTTCTAAAAATCTTTTCAAAAATCCTTTTTCAAGAAACACAGCTTTGCTGAGCGCTAATGGAGGAGCAAGCTCAACTCAACACTAGTCCCAGACTAAAACCAAAAACCAAGGAGCCCAGCTCCGCTCAAATCATATCTCATATCCTCATCACTCTTCCCAGCTCTGGCTCATTCTCAACATCATCATTTCATTCTTCCCCCCAATCTCAACTCTTATCTCTTTTCTCTACCTCGTTATTCCTTTCTCATCATATCTTCACTTTCAATTTCATTACTTTCTCAACTTATCCTTTTCACTTTCATTTCAGGACGTAACAGACGTCCGCCAGTACATCATTATTATTAATCAACAGTACTCAATTTCTTCTTGCATAATTAAATAAGCAATTAAATAAAACATGCTATCAATCACACAGACATTATACAACAACAATGTGGTCTTTGTCACATTCATATAAGTGGCCACACAATCAAACAATTGCCACTTATACTACTGACTCCAACCACTTAGTCCCGATCTTTGAGATGATACGGGACGTCCTAATAAATCACCTAAACACCACAGTGTCTTAGGATAGCTTCTCTCTCGAGGTCCAGCTATTAGTTGCGTACCGTCTCCTTGGATCCTTTGTGCTGCCGGCTGCCCCAATCCCTCGTCTTTAATATTTATTCCTCGTACTAAATAAAATACGCTTACGTTATTAACGTATAATAAGAAAATCTTTTCACATCTCAAAACACTTTTCGTTATTATCTTGTATTAAGAAAATCTTTTCTTAGTTCGCGACACGTTCCGTTCTTAATCGAAAGACTTAAAACACTGCTGTTTTATCAAAACAATTCTCATGGTTTCTAGTGCTTTAATTATTTTAAAACCATTTTAAAGAATAGTTTAAATTATTTGGTTTGGTTGCTGGTCCGTTTTGGACAGCACCAAAAATATGTTCAAAAACACCGAAAAGTGCCCCGTTTTTAAATCCGGGTTTTTCTTAAATCAAGTATCACTTTAAAAACCAACCTTTGAGTCTTATCAACACAATTTTAGAAATCAAAAACAACTTTTAATAAGTTTGGTCAGCAAAGAATAGCTTTACCAAAAATCAATTTAATAAATCCGAAAATATCGTAAAATCTCTTTTTGTTCCAAATACTCTTTAGCTAGAGTAATCCTTTAAAACTCAAGTTTTTGGAAAATCATAAACACAACCTCAAAACTCAAACAAGTCAAACCACATAAATTAAAACCGATCACACATATACAATTAATAACATATTTTGGTAAATCATTCAAGCCACATAAACATTTATTCAATCATTCAATTAAATCACAAACAAACATTCATTCTCAAATAAACATGTTCATAATCAACCGCTTAATTTAGTCACTCGGCACATAATTACTTTCAAAATCATTTCATTCTTATAAAACAAAAACATTTAGGTATACTTAAACCGAATACGCATACATAGTCATTCAAACACAAAACTTCTTCTTAAACCTAATTTGACCGAAAATTATCACAATTCAAAGAAAGATTCATGTATCATAAAACACACCAAATCATGCAATTATTTTCTTCTTTATGAAACGAATTTATTTACTCTTCCTCTTGTTCACAACTAAATACACACACTCCTTTATTCAATTAGTTCATTTATTTCCTTTACTATTAACGCAAGACAAAATAGAAGATTAACAATCACCACACCTTTTCCAAACAACTTTGACTTAGCATTAGTTTAGAAAGCACACTCATTATCTTTATGTCTTTCCATGAAAAAGGGTCCTAGTCTAACTCCTAGGTATAGGTCGAACCTCCATCTGACAAAAATAAGGCTTTTGGTTCACTTTTGCAAACATCAAAAGTCATGAATCAAACCATGCACCCTTTTCACACACAATTCAAAAGTATCTTTTCTTCAAAATAAGTTTTTATTTTAATTATGCTGTTTTAAAAGTCTTTGAATCAAAAGAAATCAACATGCAAAATTACCAAACATGAATCAAGTTAAGGGAAATTATTTTTCCAAAAACATGTTTCCTTAATTTCCTTGTAAAACCGTGATGATTATTAAGAGAGTAAAAATCTTTTTAGTCAAAATCACATGCATGTACCTAAATCTTATAGATCAAAACTCACAAATCAAAGTTTTATCAAGACCGAATCAAAATCAAACAATTCAAACTAACTTTTCTAAACACAAGGTTAACATGCATCCACTTAGATCAAATAGAAAAGCATCAAGGCCTAATCCTTAGGTCATGGCCGAACCACATAATTTAAGATCTAGTGTTTTATTGGTTCATTTATTCTTAGAAATTCAAGATCTAAATATAAATAACACATGCAAGTACACAAGGTAGCAAGATCAACACCAAATCCACATGCAAAGTTAAATATCACAACTTTGTCATTAACCAAGTTAAGATCACTTATTTATTTAAAGTAAACTCTTAAACACATCTTAAAATCACGGTTTAAGGAAGAAAGTTCAACATACAACAAGGTTTACTTTAAACTCCACACAAATCTCATCAAACTTTTAGATCAAAGAGAAAAACATCTAGATCTACCATGAAAATGCTAACCGAATCATCAAGCATAAGTTACACATATTATAAGTTAATCTGAGTCTTTAAAAGTCCATAATTAAGAAAGATCACACATAAGTGCATACAAATGAACATGCAAGAGAAGAAAAGAAAGATTACAAGATTACAAAATAAAAACTAGTCCTAATACATCTAGGATCCTCGGTTATACCAAAAAGAAAGGTCCTCTAGTCTTCTAAGTGCTTTGATCTTCAAGAGGTTTCTAAGTTATGACTTGATCTCCTCTTCTTCTACCTTCTCCTAACACACGACCAACTCTCTTTTTCTCCTTCTTTCTATTTTTATTTTTCTTAGTCCAAGAGTTTGATGAGCTCTTTGGACTTGTGTTTGGGTGTGTTTGGGGCGAAAGAGTGAAATGAAAAATGGGAAAGGAGAAATGAACTATGGCTTTATCTATTTATAAGTGAACTCATGACTTCCTCTTTTGCCCTTAGTGAGTTCGGCCACAAGCTTTTGAGGGAGGGGTAAATTCGACTCTCTTTGTTCTTGCATGGGTGGAGGTTAACATTGCCAAGGAAACAATATAGGGGACATTAGGTGCTTAGGAGCCATTCTAGGTTTGTTGACCTTTGGGGTTCTCCATTAGGTTTTAATATTTAGTTAGAGCTTGGTTAGGGGTTTAGTTAGGATTTTGGTTACACTTAGTTACTTATAACCCCACCCTAGTCCATGACTCCCTAACTTAAAAGTCCTAGCCCCCATTCATGCATGCATACACGTAGCACACACTCACACACTCTCACACGTGTCACACACACATCAACACTTATGCATGCATGATTTTATTTTACTAGTTTAATTCTAAGCATATTCATGTGTATTCATGTATATATATATATATATAGCACATATACACTTATGCATTCACACATATACACGTATCATACATATACGCACACATATAATTTCATTTCATGTTATCATAACAAGCACATGGAATCATGGAGTAACATTCATACACCTCTAAACATGCATACCATACCTTATATTTCTCATTTAAACACATCATGTTTTCCTCTCAAACACACGGCACACATACATATTCTCATTCATGCATTATCTTTTCATTTCTTAATCAATTCTATTTTTGAACATCTAATCACACAATCACACATCAAATACATATTAACTAGCACATATATTAGAAAAAAATTTCTTTCTTATGAAAATGTCCTTGTTTAGAAATCACCATTTCTTTAAGGCATAAAAATGTCCAACATATAATATTATCTCTTAAAACTCCACTTTAATTCTCATGACATTATTTTACGAAAACCATTTCTTTAAAAGCATTCATCATTTTGAAAACGTGACTTAGGAAACTCATTTTAAGAAAATACTCTTTCAAAACACTTTTCTCGAAATAAATTTCTTTAGTGTTTTTAAGTTAATACGAGGAATTTGCGGGGTGTTACACATCTGACGCGATCAATGCACGCACCCAGTACGCGTCTTCTATGACCAGGAGCACTACCGCCGATTCTTCTATGGGGTTAGGGAGTGTCTTACACGATCAATGCATGCACCCAGTACGCGTCTTCTATGACCAGGAGCACTACCCACCGATTCCGTGCTCGGAACCTTGTGTGAATCATAACTGCGAGTACCCAGTACCCGTCTTACAGCTGCGCATACCCAGTATGCGTCTGACGCGATCAATGCACGCACCCAGTACGTGTCTTGCATGACCCGATCACACAACCATTTCTCTTTTAATTTCTCTTTTCTTTTTAACCATTTCTTTGCTCGGCCTCTCTCGGCTCAATACTTCTAGCCATTCCCTTTTTCCATTAATCTCTCTTATTATTTATTTCATTTACTTATCTCTTCTACTTGCCATATCTAACCATATTTTATACCTACTTTCACCCTCTCATGCTCGGCCACAGACAGATTTTAAATATGGGACGTAAATAATGAATATCAAAACAACATAAACATTTACACAATAACAACAACATAAATGAGACATTTAGCCAGTCCACCATATAATTAAAAACAAACAGCAGAAATAATGTTCCCTTTTTCCTCAAAGCTCATATTTCTAGCTCATTCATTGATTTCTATTACCCTTTTTACCTTTTCTCCCTAATATTATCCTATGTCTATTCCCTAATTTAACACCCACTCTTAGCACCCGTTATGAACACACTAGGAACCCAAACTTAAGTAGAGGTAACACTCACTCCTTACCTCAATCCGTGAGAAGTAAGAGTTGAGAGCTTGAGAATGATTTTCCTTGTTGCTTGACCTTGAGAGCTTAGAACCCCTTGAACCCTTTACTCCTAGCTGCGAACCGAATGCTCCAGGAACGTTTGTTGAGATGAAGAGATGAAGGAGAGAAGCCCCTAATTCGTGAGTATTTGATGGTGAAGAAAAGAAGGATTTCCGTGAATGAGAAGAGAGTTTGTTGGATTTTGGGTGCTGAAGTTCCAGAGAGAATGAGAGAGACGGAGAAGTAAGAGAATAGAAGTATATTATGTTGTGTATGGGTTTTTCTTTTATTCTTTTGGAAGGATTATTTGTGTGGTTCTCATTGGAGGCTTCTTTGAGAAGCTAGATTATGTGGACAGGATTCATTGGCTTCCAAAGGAAGCCATAAACAGTGACTTGATAAAGACATAAAGCGATTAACAGTGACAGCCGTACGGATGGTGCGAAAACCAAAGGATCAACAGCTCAACATGAGTTGTCGCGGAGAAGCAAGGAGACGTCGGCTCGCCACGGAGAGACAACAATAGTCCGAGCCTCCTCCTCGGTTAATACTACGATGTACTTGAGGTCGGCTAATCCGAGCTGACAACAAGTTTCGTGTTTGTTCCCATTTAGCTCGGTAGGGATCGGTCTGAGGCCCTACACCTACTTATCTGGTCGGCCTATGCTTCCTATTACCTCACAACCCTTATACAACTTCTACGGCTTAATCCTATTCCTAAATAAATATACATATATATAAACTTATTTATTAATATTAATTTTTAGGATGTTACATGTATGCATTCAAATAACAAACAAACATAGCCTCCTATCTCTTTCTAGGTTGGCCGAATCTTAATCATGCAAAAAGACAAGGTTTTCACTCATTTTTCAACATACACAAAATCACATGACTACAACCAAGGCATGTAAATCTTCAAGGCAACTTTCAAAGCAACAAACTACATCAAGTCATGTAAAGCAACACATTACATCATTTCTTTCACATCACATACACAAATAAACTCAAGTTCATCACTTTTTCTTAAACCAAAATTCAAGATTGCATCTTAAATTTCTAAAAACGACATGCATGATCTAAAATCATTAGATCTATTCTTAAAACAAACATGCATCAACTTTTTACAAAATAAAAACATGAATTCCATTTTTAATCAAGTATGGCAAAATAGCCTTCACAAAATAAGACATGCACAAGATCAAAGATCACAACTTTTCCACTCAAAAATCATGACATGCACATACTTAAATCACAAGGATCAAGTCATGTTTACACTTTGCAAATCATTTTAAAACTTGCTTCTTAAATTTTCTCTTTGAAACCGAGACATATATTAAAGAAAAACATAATCTTTTTCCTTTGAATTTAACATGCAACTTCAAAGATCTTAACTTTTCACTTCAAGAATCAAAGATCATCATCAAAAAATCATGCAAGGTTAAAGACTTTAACTTTTTCACTAATCAAGTTTAAATCATATTTTTTTTTATTTATCAATAATCATGGAAACACATCACAAGCCACGGTTTAGCAAAGAGATCCAACATGCAAAGCTAAAGATCTTTACTTTATTATAAATCAAATTTAGATCATGAACTTATTCATCAAATCATTTCATAAAAGCATTATAAATCACGGTTTGAGTAAGAAATATTAACATGCAAGGAAGTTTATTTTAGATTTCACAAAAATCTTAGTTTTTCTTTAGATCTTTAGAGTTTTAGTTAGAAAAACATTAGATCCATTAAGGAAAACCCTCAACCGAAACACAAAGCATAAAGTTTAACATATTACAAATTATTTTGAGTCCTTAAAGTCCATCATTAAAGAAGATCAACACATAAACTCAACTTTCAAGCCATAAAATTAGACATGCAAAAAGAAAAGAATATAGATCTACAAAATCAAAAGAAAAATCTAAGCTATTACAAATCTTCCTCTTGATCTTCGAATCCTACCATGAAAAAGGGTTGGTTCTCTAGCTCCTAACACTTAGATCTTCAAAGAAAACTCCTTGATCTAGCTTGGATCTTTCTCTTCTTCCTTCTTCTAACCTCACGGCCTCTTCTCTCTCTCTCTCTCTATTTCTTTTTTTCTCTTAGAGCTTTAAGGTTTCTCTTAGAGTTGTGTTTTGTGTGGAAGGGAAATGAATTGGGTGGAAAGGAAATGAACTAAGCCAACCACATATATAAGCAAATTCATTCTCCCTCTTGTGCCCTTGAGTTTGGTTCGGCCATGGGTAAATGAGGAAGGGTAATTTTGGGCTTTCAAAAACTTTCATGGGTGAAGTTTATCAAAGCAATGGGACAAGGTAGAGTAGATTAGGGTTCTAGGGGGTACTTTAGGCCTAATGACTAGTTGGCTAATAGTTAGGGTTTGGTTACTAACTTAGTTTGCCCATGGTTCTAATGTAGTCTTATTTGGTTTCTTGTTCAACAAACTAAAAATCCTAGGCTTGCCTTTATGCATACATGCGTTGCACACACACATACACACACATATATACATACATGCAAACCGTAGCATACACACATACACATACATGCTTCACATTTTCATTTCTTAATCATATTCACTCTTAGTATAATAATTACCAATTCATACAATAATGCCATTAATTTCTAAGGAATCACATTCACACCATCATTTCATGCATCACTCATTAAACATTCATTAAACCAAACACATATCACATAAAAATTTCAAGCCATAGCAATAAATTTATTTTCTACAAATCCTCAAAATTCGTACTTCACAAATTCTGGAAATAAATTTTTATAAATCAGCCCAGAAAATTCTAAAAGACACATTTTCAAATTCTAGGTTTCAAGACGATCGTTTTCATATAAAGATCATAAAAATCCGAGTTACGGTTAAAAAGATACGAATTTTCAAAGGTAACAAATCCAAAAATTATTTCAAATAGAAATCTCCTTTTAATAAAATCACAACTCATTTCTTATAAATCCAATCAACAAAATCATTTACTTCTCGTGTATAAAAATATTTGTTTATATAAGTCCATGAAATCAATACTTTATTTCTTTCTCACGTAAAATATTTTTACGAAAATCTCTTATAAAACACAGCCTCAAGGTTTCTTTTGACATAATTTGTTTACGCACGTACGAGAAAAATGCGGGGTGTTACAGATTCACTGAAGGGTATTGTTTAATGCAATTCGGAGAGATTTAAAGGGATAGTTAAATTCTAATGCAAGGATTCTTGATAATCGAACCAATTTGAAGGTAAAGGAAAGACACGAATAGACAGCCAGGGAATCAGGCAAGGAAAGAAATTATATTAAGAAAAAGAATTGAATTAAATTTTTAATTAGATCTCCTGAGTCATCTAGTCTTTTGATCCGAATTAACGTAGTCAAATGTTTTCGATTGCGTTAATTCAATCTTTTGAAATATCAAGGTTCTGTGGAAAGTCCAACTCCAATTTTTCCGTGATCCAAACCCTTATCACAATTGGATGTGATAAATATCTGTGGACACTTCATGAAATGGAAGGACCAGTTAAGACTGGAGAAATTAATAACCACCGGGTTAGGACAAATTTTTGTCTCCCCAACGGAAATGTCTCCAGAACTTGACTACCTACCTAAGTCTGATAGTGACCATTATTCCATCTTTAGGTTCATCTAACTTAAGGACATGCCGTATGGTCTTTCTTGGGAAAGATTATATCTGATAGGTATGACTTGTTATTAATGGTTTGGATATTAGGACTGATCACCCTGATATCTCAAACTATTAAGCAACGAAGTCATATAAATATCTTCTTATTCGTGCTCGAGAGATCTGTGTGCGCAATCCAAAAAAAGTTTTCCTGGAAAACTACTCGATAAATGTTTTATCAAGAAAAATGTTATGTGAAGCGTATTATTCATATCGAGTATTTCTTTGAAAAGATTCTTTTATATTAAGAATTTGGGACGAAAAATCCTTATTATTTAAGTTCGGAAATATTTTAGAATACTAATATTATAACACAATTTCTTTTAAGTGGGGGAGAACCCTAAAATATATTTTTGTAAGAAAAGCTTAGTGAATTTCAGGGACGAAATCCCTTTTAAGTGGGGGAGAGTGTAACACCCCTAATTTTCGTCTCTCAAATAATAAAGAAAATAAATGATTCTATAATTATTTTCTATTTAGTTATAAAGTTGTAAGTTTCTATACACTATGCGTTTGGAAATATAAAAGTATAAAATATATTTTAGAAAGGGTATTTTGTACCAAAAATAGAATTTTTTGTAATTTAGTCCTTATAAGGGACTTAGTGTCAATATTAGAAAAGTCTTGGGAAAACGAGTTATTAAATTATTAATTTTTAAAGGTTATCAGTATGTAACCGGTTAGAAAGACTTTGTAACCGGTTACACGATGAACTCAGGAAAACCTGGTTAGTGGATTTTGATGAGTAACCAACTGATTTTACCACGAATTGCCATGAAAACCCTTCGAATTTCAGTGGGGAATACGTGTCGCCTTGCATGTTCATCAAATTTCTCTATAAATACTGGAATTGAAGGCCAAATTGAGGGTTTCTGGTGGAGTGTTGCTGCTGAAAGCAAATTAGGGTTCCTGTGTTGATCTGTTAAATTTTCTCTGATCCTTGAGAATTAAACCGAGTGAGATCTACCATACTAAAGTTGAGTCTTCCAGCTTTGTATTGAGGTATAGAGTGTGAATGGAGAGCGAGTACTAAAGAAGTTGTGAGCTTTGGAAGTTTGAGGGACCAATCTTTTCAGAACCAGAACTGAGTTCGTGAGGCTCTCTTTAGGGATTGATTTTGGTGAGTACATGCACTCTCTGAGTCTCAAATCTGTTCCCAAATTTTGTGCATGTTTCCTAGAGTAGAGTCTAATCATTTTCTCTAATTTGTTTGTCCATTTAGTATGTCAAAAATGTTGCTTTTGGAACCCTGTTGAAACTGCTAGGCATGAAGGCAGGGCTTAAGGGATCTGCGTCCTTCCTTAAGAAACTAGTGCTGATACTCAACAAATGCAGTCTAGAGGTAAGGGAGAAGCTTTCATTTGCTAGAACGGGAATAGATTATGTGGGCCAATAGGTTGAGTCACCATGAGACTCATAAAGGGCATAGTTTATAGCAAACAAAGGCTTGGAGGCCAACTTACAATTCAATCCTGATTGGAACAGGTTTAATAAATTGCATGCAAGGGATATTGAGGAATTAATCCTAATTTAAATGCATTATTAGGAGTTGTGTGATGTTAAGTTGTGTTATGTGAATCTATATGCAATTTGATGTTTTAAATGAAGTGCATGCAAATTGAATGTATTTATGTGGTTAAACATGTTTATTTTAAGGTATGTGAACTCTCTTGAGTGTTGAACTTGGTTAGATTTGAGTCTTGAAAAGAATGGTATGTAAAACCTCATTTTTCAATGTACAGACTGCATAGTCTAACCGGTTATTCGATATTTGTAACCGGTTAGACACTGTGTAATTTCAAAGAAAATGAGTTTCTGAAATTGGTATAGTTTTCTTACCATTTTTACTCAAATCCATACTCTAATTTCACTTGGAATCAATCTGAAAACAGGTGAGTCAAACACTGTCTGGTTCAAATTGTGCTTGAGGAGCTAATACCTTGATATTTTGAGTTAACTTTAAGAGGAATTATGATCCATTGGGAATGAATTGTGATTTAGACTTTGAATGATGAATTCAATGGAATTTGAGGTATAAAACAATGTTGAAAACTGGTTCATGGATTGGCTAAAGAATTCAAGAAAAAGGGTTTTCTGAATTACAATGGTTAGTAAGTTCAGGTCTGTAATTCTAACCGGTTAGCTTGAAACTGTAACCGGTTAGTACCTGAAACTGAAAAATAAAAAGTTAAGACTTTTAATTGAAGAAATGCTACCATTGGCTAAGTTCCCTCAATCCAAGTTGATTGGCATGCTTTTAAGCTAATTCAAGGATAAATTTGCATGCCAAAGATTATACCTCAAATAAATCATTCAAAGGAGAGTTTGATATAATTCTAAATCACAATAATTAATTCAAAGATAAAAACCAACCTAGTAATTGTGCATTCATTCATAGAGAATGGAGAATAGGTTGGCAAGAAAAGATTCTCATATTCTGGGAATATGAGGAGGGTACTCCGGGAGTACCAAATTTGTAACCTACTTGATGACACATTCTGGGAATGTGGCCAGTGTTTGGGACCTGGTTTTATACGTTCTGGGAACGTGATGCACACTCTCGGAGTGATGCTTATTTTTCCAAGTATGGTTTGCCATACGTCCTGGGAACGTATGGTGGTGTTCTGGGAACACTGGGATATCTATTGCCAGATACCAAACAAAAGATGGAGGCCTCAGTTGTGGATGGAAATCATGCATCATGCCACCTGCATTACAAGAATTGGAATATTGAATATGGGTGTGCTCATATGTACTTGCATTCTTTCTTGATAATTGATTAGTTGTGATTGTCGAAACCTTTTCCTTATGTCTGTCTCATTTGATTATGCGAATGTATATGCTTACTCCCATTCCCTTATTAGGTTATGATTCAACATCCTAATACATCAACGGGCTAGTCATGGTAGGAGACCCTCAAGTGTACTCAGAGAACAGGAAAAAGAGAATTATCGCCCTCGTGCACAGCTATCGGGGATTCATCGGAACGGATGATGGGACAAGGAACCGGATCAGCTCTGAAATATTTCTCTAATAATAAGGCTTATATTATATTTTGAGAAAGGTGATCAAATAGGAAATTTCAAGTTTCTTTACACTAATATCTTATTTGATAGTACAGAAAAATTGATCGTAACTCTTTCAGGGATAAATATAATGCCATGAGCTGATGTAATGTTTTTCCGCCAACTCTGATTTCATCAAGTACCTTTCAATTAGAAACCACTACTTTTATTCAAGTTATTATGATGACCTCCAATTTTATTTCGAACTCAGATTTAGCCCAAAGCAAAGTCAAGTTTCAATCAAATGAAATTTCTGGTATTAGAATTTTTATAACACCAACAAGTATTTATCATAAATATACTCAATTTACTTTATATTAAAATGATTATCAAGAGACCATTACACTTGGAAAAGTTTACAATATATTCATTACCATTCCCAAAGTCATATAGACCACATTTCATACATATTTCCATGCAATCATAACATAATATAGCCACAATAAAATCAGGTAATAAAATAAAGTTACTGTCTCAACGAAAGACGACTAAACATACAACACTCAATTTTCGTCTCATATCTTGACACGTAACCCGGATTCAGACTTTTGAGATAGTCGAAATCGTCCTATTGTAATCCTTAGTGTCATTCTGTCTAAGGGAAGTTGCTCTCTCACCTGAGATCCACGCGTATACCGTTTCGACCCTTGTGCTCAGCAGCTTGTTCGTTTTTTTTATTCCTTTTATTCTAACGACATACAATTTATAAACATCTAATAAGTATCTTACTCTATCCATCTTGATACATAGAGACTAATTCCACAGTACATAGTCGTTCAAAACATAAATTCTCTTGAATGGTTTTAACTATCTTTAAAAACAATTTCATTTCAAAATCAAGAAATTCCCTAAAACAAATTTCTGAAACTCAATCCAATACTTTGAAAATCATTAAAATATACTTTTATTTCCATAACCCATATTACATTGTTTATATAACAACTACCATATTCGAGTACACAAACACAAACACTCAAACAAACATATAGGTTTCTTAAACTTATAAACTTTTAAAAAAGGTAACTCATCATCATGCAAAGGAATCATATATGAATTAACCTTTATAGTTACACATAACTCACTTAATAGAAAAGCACCTTATCGATTAAACAAATTTATTTAATTATAATTACTATAGTTTAGCTGAAAATACTTAACCATATACCTTCACCTTAAATATACAAAGCATTTCATATTTAACAAAATTAAACCACATATACACTATATTACACATATACGCATATACACGTATACATTTTAGTAAATCTCAAATCAAATTATCAAACTTAAATAACAATTTCATACCAACTCGAACTTTACTTTTCTTTTAAACAATACCTCTAAAAATCATCCTACTTTTTCCTATATTCAAAACACAAGTTCTATTATCTAATTATCATATAAATAGCATATATTCACAACAATCCTGGACAGCCAAATAAAATAAAGTTGCATCTCCCGAAAACTCATTATTTTTCAAGTTCCATTATTTATAAAAACAGGCTTATGATCTATAAACTTAAAATACAACTTAACTCATAAAAATAATCATGTTTTCCTATTTATTCTAATTTTGGATAGCAACGTTAATTTTTTTTATACATATACCAACAAAGCATTTATTTAGTTCCTATTACGTAAAACTACATCAAATAATTAGAATATAATATTATACAATTATTTAGACAATAAGGAGAATCATCAAATTCTGTCCTAATAATAAAAACAATAACAAAAATTTAGAAACATATATAATATAGGTCTATATTTTTTTTTAACTTTAGAACATTTAATATAAACACAAAATTAAAAAAAAAAATAGATACTTATAGGATAAAAATAAATCTTGAACAGCAACTCAATCATTTGTATTATCATATACACATTGCATAAAATTTCATGTATTCACAATAATAATTATTTTTAATACTAAGGAAATTATAAACACATTCAATTCCATTAAACCAAACAAAATCTTAGGTTTCTATATCAATTTTTTTTCTTTTAAAATTCAATCAATATTCCAACTAAATCTCAACAACAACAAAATCATTTCTATTTCTCTTTTGGGTCCTTCGACCCTTTGAAAAATAATTAATCAAAACACTTTTTAAAATTCTAACCTTTTCTTTTTCTTAAATGAAAATAGCATTATCCTTATTAAAGCCAATTATCATGAACAACATATTTTGCTACGTCAATATGTATAACACGTTAAATAAGGAACAGAATGTTGAAGGATACATATCAAACTAAGAACTGAAACATTTATCAAAACATCTGTTCATAAAATTTCAAGAATGAACTACTTATCAAATACACATACCAATAATTACCCATTCACATCAAACAATCATTTAATCATTTAGAAAATTCATCGAACATTGTTCTTCCTTTATAACATAGTTCGGTCACATATATATATATATATATATATATATATATATAGGAAAAGTACTTTTAAATTCTCAAACATCTGTATACTTTAGTTATATAATTTCACACATCAAAACAATCACTTTGATAGAAAATTTAATTTTCTTGTACAACACTAAATCTATACTTCCTACCCATCACATAATTACACAAAACACAAAATTTTATTAACTCTATTTTACCACATACAAATTACTCAATTACTTCTAAATTTTCTAAACAAAATACTATAAATCATTTGTGACGTTTTACTCAAAATCAATTATGTCTCACGGCCAAACACACTAGAAGTCCAGAATTTTATTTATTATCACAATACTATTATCATTCCATTTTCATCAAAATTAATTAACACCCATTTGTTTATACTCTTTTTAAGAAATAAGTCACATATCAAATAAACACATATTAACAACAACTACCATGTAATATATATATATATATATATATATATATATATATATACACCACGGTCCAAAACAAAAATACAAGGCAAGGTAAAAATTAATTTTTCTTTGAATAATACCTTAAATCCTTATAGTTCCAATTCATTATTCACAAATACAAATTGTTATTTTTACCCAAAAGTCTCATAGGCCTCACGGCCTCATCATCATATTTCTCATAAAATTTTCATTTTTGTTCATCAATTTTTATTCATTATTCACACTTACATTCCCATATCCAAAACCAATAAAAGCAACAAAATCAAACAATAACAATACAATCTTATACAACTTTTGAGAAGTAACTTTTATCATTTAAAAATCCAGAATAACATCCACTTAAAATAACACCAAAATTTTGGTCATCTTAAGACTAAGGAAAAAGGGGAGATTGCTCTCTTTAAACAACTTCTTTTTGTCCCTTCTCTCAAGCCTTAATTCATGTGACCAAAAATTTCAAAATACTTTCAACAACTTTATTTTAACATAGCAATTAGAAATCTTAGTTCTTATCATAGAGGAATTTCGAGATTATTTTTGTTCAACACTTATAATAAAATAAGAGATTATAATAAAACAAAGTATGGGTTTCTTAGTGTTACCTTTCTTCCTTAAGCAAGATAGTCTTCAAAATGAGGATGAATTTTCCTTCCTTTCCTATAGCATGTCACGCCACCCACTCCCTATTTCTCTAAGCTTTCTTTCAATTTTTATCTCAAAAATGGTAGAGTTTTAGTGTGTGTAAAATGAGAGGAGTTTGGGCCACTATTTATAGGAGAGGTTGATGAAGTATTTTCAGAAAATGGGAGGGAGATACACGCCCCCTACATCAGATTTTACACTAAGAATTCAATTTTTCCACTCAACTATGCCTAGGTACATGTTTTAGCATTTAATGAAGATTTTTTGTAAACTACATGGCTTTAATTCAAGAGATAAATCTTCAAATTTTCAGAAATTGATTCCCTCTCCCCCATTAAGGCTTGGACGGCACACACATATATTTTCTAGGAGGGAAAAATTCATTGACTCATTCTTTGAATCTATCTCACAATTAACCAATTAAAACAAGCCTTTTATTTAAAAATTCAGAATAAATTAGGAAAATAATAATTTTGGACGGTGTAGCCAATAGGAACTTAGACAATTATTTTAAACATATAAATAAAAATATTTCATAGCCCAATGTTTTATTTTAGGCTCCCAAATAATTTTTTTTCTAAGTTTAAATACCAAAATTCGTTTTTACCTACTGTACAGTAACTTTTTTTTTGTAGATGCCAAAATAAAATTTTCTTTTTACATATTCAAATATAATATTTCGATATGATCGTTTTCATATAAAGTTCGAAATTTTCTGACTTACATTAAAAAGATATGAATTTTCGAAGTTTAAAACACTATAACTTGAAAATTCTCAATTTTACCAAAACAATAATAAAAATCATTCTAATATATTTTTATAAAGCTAAAAATATATTTATGAAATATTTCTATCCCAAAAATATTTTTTTCATGTATTAAATAAAAATTTATAATTAATTGCACATATATATATATATAATAACGCTATATATATATATATATATATATTAAAACCAACTTTTTAATAACAACCCCATTAAATTATCCTTAAAATTCATATGACTAATTAAAATAAAAGCCAAAATTAAAAATATTATGATTTAAATAAATTGGGAAAAATTGCGGGTCTCACAATCCTCCCCAACTTAGAGATTTCTCGTCCCCGAAAAAATACAAACAGAACTAGCAAGGAAACACACAAGGTTATTCAGACATTCTTACGACCCTTACCTTTGTCATTTACTTCTTTCTAAAACACATTCTTCCTTTGATTTCTTCGTTGATCAACACTCCTTTACTGGTCAGTCTTTGACGTAACGTTGTGCGTGAGTCGAATTGAGTCAAGATTAAGGGTAGGCAACAGATAATAACTGTCACAATAGTAGTTTGGTCAGACCAAAAGCTTTAAGAGTAAAGGAATTAGTCATAAGGGATTTTGGTATTTACACAAGAAACTTTGGTAAAGATAGTTTGTTATTTTTGAATTTTGTGTCAATCCAGAAATAAAGTCTTGTATGTATATTAAACAATAACCGTTTGCTGAGTTACTGCTTACTCCCTTACTACACGATTACTTGTCACTATGCTCTTCTAATATAGACTCTTCTTAACCTTATGCTCCCCAACTTTGATTAAACTTATAAAATACCATCTATCCTTATATCCAAGTCCACCTTAAAACTATGATCACCTTCTAACTACTTGGCTTTTCACTCACTAAATTCCTTTCTTATCATCACTTAGGGACCGACTCTAAACTAATATTCCCAAAATTCCTATGTTTTCACACGATCGTACCATCACCTTATCTCTTCAGCCTCCTAAAATTCATGTGTTATGCATACAAGTGTTACTTCCTTCATAACTTTGTGGTAGGGTCAGGTTTTAGTCATGAGAATCCGAGAAAAGAACATTTGAATTTGCCGAAATTTGGCAATTGGTTGAGTAATTTGACGGAAACGTGGGTATTAGGCTGGGTATTTTCTGACAAATAGGAAATCTTTTTAGTTTTAAAGGGTCAATTATCGCAAAGATGCGAAAATCAAACTCAATAATTATCGCAAAGAACTGAAAATCAAACTCAATAATGCCTTGACTTGAACTCAATTCTCCTCTGAAAGTCCTTAAAGTACTCCACTTTTCCAAGAATTTGCTACTACATTCCCACACGAAAGTCCACACTTTAAACACAAACATTCATCGAATTCGCAAAAGTCATTGCATTGTAAGAAGGGCAAAAGAAGGAATAATCCTCCAAAATCAGTCAAGAGACAACAACTAATTCACACAAAGAAACAAACACAACTAGTGGATAGATCCATACGTTTCAAACATCACTTAAAACAAAACAGTAATGAAAACTCCTTAAGACATAGACACTGATGTTTCCTACTTCTGACCATGGCGGATACCCTTCCATATCCCAGTCGGGCGGTTAGAACCTAATTCGCGTCTTGGCTCTGGGCAGTTCCTGGAGATATGTCCTGGTCTATTGCAGTTAAAGCAGTTGGGATTCTCATAAGGGCAATTTGGTCCATAATGGTTCTTGTTGCAGCGACTGCACAACGGGATCACACCTCCTTGACCTTTTTCACCATTCCCATTACTTTGAGCACCACTATTGCTGATGTTGTCAATATTCCACATTCCCTGATTTCCAACATTGTTGTTGTTGTTGTTTCCACATTGATATCGATTGCTTCCAAAGTTACTGGGAATCCACACACCTCCAACTTGAATCCTTTCATTCCTACGATTTTGCTGATAAGGACCATGATACCTCTGATTCCTCCTACTAGCCACCTTGTTGTGTCGAAACTTCCTATCAAAGCCATGCTCCGCAGAGTAATTGACCGGTTTCGCCTTTGCATCTCCTGTCGGAAATTCTCCTACCAACAAGTTGCTTGGTTCTCTTGCCAGTCCAAACTTGGGAAACTCCAAATGTGGAAAAGCTATATGTAGTCCTAACCTCAGACCTCTTTGGAATTCAAGGTTTGCGTCGTTGCTACCATTGCCTTGACTTGCGAAATATCCATGCTTCTCCATTTCTGCACCAATTCTAACTCTTAGTTTACTCTAAGACTAAGACCGTTACAACTCAAACACAAACAAACACAACCAGAGTCACACAAGGAAAGCATATAAGGCTATGCTTAAGGCCACTAAGGACAACCTGGCTCTGATACCACTAAATGTAACACCCCAATTTGGACATAGAATTTTCACTAAAAATTTTCGCTTTTTTTTATATAAACATGAACATTACAAGTTATAATTATTTGAAAAGAAGGTTTTCATATTAACTTAGTTTCCAAAAATATTTTCTCAACTTAGTAAAAAAAGATTTCATAAGTAATTTAGTTTCTTAAAAAGGTTTCCTCCTCCTTTCATACTCCATTCTACTTTCCAAAAGAAGTGCTACAACATATTCCCATTCACCAAAAACACACTAGTTGAAATGCGTAATAAGTCGTCATTATATTTCCAAAATAACTATTACAATAAAAAGGTTTCGGCTCAGCGGCCATTATCCAAAATATCAAATATCAAAGGTGAAATAACATGACTTCCCCACCAGGGTTACATAAAGATAATCATAGGTTGTCATCCAAAAAGAAAAACAGAAACTACTAAAAACTACTCATCATCACTGTCTACCACTGGTGGCGCTTCCTCAGGGTCAAACACCCACTCAATAGGCTCCTCGAGAATTTCTTCGGCTTCCTGCTCCTCTTCTCCTTCTTCCATTTCATCGTTCGGATCCACCTCGAAGACCTCAAGAATTTCTTCTTCATCATCCATAAAATCTAACAGAAAGTCTTCCGGTTCGGGGATGTCTTCAAAAGTAAGCTGCCTCAAGGCTGGGTGTATATCATGATAAGTAGATGGACCTCCATACACGCTATTCTTCATGTACATATGGCTGACGAAGACCTCATTCATATTTCCGGTGATCAGCTGGTTCGGATCTAAGATCTCTATTCTGGTTGGTCCTGTCCAAAGCCAACCTTCCCGATTCACTTCCCAATGACCAAGGTCATTGGCATCCACGACTCCATTATTTGAAACTTCTATGTAACAGGTTATCAGATCTGCCATCTGTGATCATCGTCCAAATGACCTCAGGAAAAGAAAGACAGGGAAAAGGGAGAGAGTCAACAATCCGGACAATAATTTGTCGACGGCATGGTCTTAATCTAAGGAATCACAATAAGACCACTCACACATACAATAACAAGGCATAAACTTCTAATTTTCAACAACGCATATTTATCAAGGTTATCATTATTATCCAAGGGTTCCACATCCATAACTTCCATTATGTCTTTGTATAAAAAAATACACCATTATTTAGGGATTTGATAAAACTTTCCAATAATTAATAATTCAATAACCTAGGGAGGCGGAGTCGTTGAGTTAAGGGTAAATTAGCACACACGTTACATCTCCTCCTTCAATATCCAACCACGTCCTAGTTCGGAAAGCAGATGGGATGCACAGGAGTCCTAACCATGCTAACATCGAAGCCAAAGGGTGCGTACCAGCTGAAACCACGCAAGTTGGCCAGCAAAACAAAATACAGTATCAATTCATAATTTCATAAAAAACAATGGCTTCTAGTCCCATTCGGATTCCCTTTACACCATCTAGGATTTGCTCAAGGGGGCGACAGCTCTATCCCTAGTTCTCGAGTGTAGTCCTTGCTACGACAAACGCTCAGCAGGTGACCTTGATCATTGTAGTATTGTCCCACCTAGGGAAGTGCTCTTAGGCTTCTTGACGAGTCACCGTCATTGCCCTCCCCTATCACAATCACCACTTGGAGGGATGCACGACCTCCAAGTATACGGTATCTTTCCTCTCCACTACTTCACTCTCAACGTAGTAGAAGGGATTTGGACCTAAAGTCTTTTAAATCTTTTATTTACCTAAGTTGGTCGACCCATTCTAAGCTGCGCTTCTAACGGGCCTCGACCTCTAAGGGTCCACAGCAAAACTTCCTCATCATATAGTGGAATCCACAAGACAAAATCACGGCACAATCATTCGCGTGATTAGTCGCTTAAGGGAATAATTACAAGGTCATTGTGCCACGATGCACCATCACTGTACACAAGCATTACTTTCTCATTTTCACAAGTTTGAGCATTTTCGCATTGCTTTCAAGTATATCAAATATATCAAATCTTGCTCATAGGATTAATCCTTCCAACATTTCCATAGCTAATATTCCTCAACAATAATCTTTCATATTAATATTTCTCAATTATACGTTTCCCTTGGAAAAGTTTACAATATATTCATTACCATTCCCAAAGTCATATAGACCACATTTCATACATATTTCCATGCAATCATAACATAATATAGCCACAATAAAATCAGGTAATAAAATAAGGTTACTATCTCAACGAAAAATGACTAAACATACAACACTCAATTGTCGTCTCATAACTTGACACGTAACCCGGATTCCGACTTTTGAGATGGTCGAAATCGTCCTATTGTAATCCTTAGTGCCATTCTGTCTAAGGGAAGTTGCTCTCTCACCTGAGATCCACGCGTATACCGTTTCGACCCTTGTGCTCAGCAGCTTGTTCGTTTTTTTATTCCTTTTATTCTAACGACATACAATTTATAAACATCTAATAAGTATCTTACTCTATCCATCTTGATACATAGAGACTAATTCCACAGTACATAGTCGTTCAAAACATAAATTCTCTTGAATGGTTTTAACTATCTTTAAAAACAATTTCATTTCAAAATCAAGAAATTCCCTAAAACAAATTTCTGAAACTCAATCCAATACTTTGAAAATCATTAAAATATACTTTTATTTCCATAACCCATATTACATTGTTTATATAACAACTACCATATTCGAGTACACAAACACAAACACTCAAACAAACATATAGGTTTCTTAAACTTATAAACATTTAAAAAAGGTAACTCATCATCATGCAAAGGAATCATATATGAATTAACCTTTATAGTTACACATAACTCACTTAATAGAAAAGCATCTTATCGATTAAACAAATTTATTTAATTATAATTACTATAGTTTAGCTGAAAATACTTAACCATATACCTTCACCTTAAATATACAAAGCATTTCATATTTAACAAAATTAAACCACATATACACTATATTACCCATATACGCATATACACCTATACATTTTAGTAAATCTCAAATCAAATTATCAAACTTAAATAACAATTTCATACCAACTCGAACTTTACTTTTCTTTTAAACAATACCTCTAAAAATCATCCTACTTTTTCCTATATTCAAAACACAAGTTCTATTATCTAATTATCATATAAATAGCATATATTCACAACAATCCTGGACAGCCAAATAAAATAAAGTTGCATCTCCCGAAAACTCATTATTTTTCAAGTTCCATTATTTATAAAAACAGGCTTATGATCTATATTTAACACCTACACTTTTCTACCCTTAACTACCCATTATTCAAAATAGTGAGTTTAAAATTTTCGTTTTAATTTATGAAAATTCACCCGTCAAACGGACGGAGTTTCGTTTGTTCTTCGGACTTTTCCAAAAATTATATTTTTCCTGTAACCTGAAGAACATATTCATTTATATCAATCAGAGCCAGCAGGGCTATCAACAACACATAATTAAATATCAGTGCTATATCGCACACCACATAGCATCAAAACTAAAATAATTTATTTACATCTGAATAATCTATAATTCCCTCTAACTAGCTGACACTCCACAGAGTGGAGTGTGCACCTGCTCGGCCAATAATCGTGTAAGCTCAAATCTCGGTACCTGGAAAAATGGTAAGGAGGTGAGCACACAAAAAATAGGAATAGCAATTTCTGATATGACATAATAACTGACTAAGCCAAACACAATTAATTCAAATAGTTCACATAAACACTTAATCATTCAAGTCATATTCACATGCACATTAAAACCAAAATGTCATTTTTCTCATAAGTGAACATATATCCAACTTCACATCATTTCATGTTTTTCCTCTCATACTCAAGTTTTATCATATCTTTCATATCCTTGTAGATTATTGTGGGTTTTTCATCTTTTCGTGGATTATCCGATTCGCGCCACATCGCAGTCGGATTCCACACATTTCATCTTTTCGTGGACTATCTGATTCGCGCTCCCGCAGTCGGATTCCACACATTTTAAACAACTAGTCCTCTTCGCGTTCTAGCCGATTCGCGCACCCACAGTCGGCCCCGATTCGCGCACCCGCAGTCGGTCGCAGGAGGATTAGTTACTATACCCTTCGCGTTCTAGCCGATTCGAGCACCCGCAGTCGGCCCCGATTCGCGCTCCCGCAGTCGGTCGCAAGGGTTTATGGTGAAATCCTTTGATGCGGACTATCCGATTCGCGCACCCGCAGTCGGACCCGATTCGCGCACCCGCAGTCGGCCGCAAGGGATTATCACCAAGTATCACGGACTATCCTATTCGAGCACCTGCAGTCGGATTCCGTACATCATATCTCTTATATCTGGCGGTGGACTATCCGATTCGCGCACCCGCAGTCGGATTCCACACAATATTAAATCTTATTCTTTATTAAAAACTTCTCTCAAACATATAATTTGTACAATTATCTTTTTCTTTTCTCATCAACTATTTATTAATTCTCATCATATTTTCTGAATCCCTAACCAATTATCATTATTAACCATCATTCATTCACTTAGCACATACAAACACATGTAACACATAACATCATCATCAATAATTCACAACCCAAGTTATTTCCTCTTTACTTACTTAACAATTATCAATTAATCATATATACATTTTCCAAACATTTTCAACAACAACAACATAAGCACATATTCACAAATATACACAGATTCACAAGTAGGCACATATTCATCACATCAAAATTAACTTAATTCATTCATTTCCATACTTTAGTAATTATTTATATTCACAACCTTATGATTTTATACCCTAAACTACCAACCAATCTTAACCAATCACTATGAACGTACCAGAAACCCAAACCTAAATTAAGGTAACACCCACTGCTTACCTTGCCTTTCCAAAGACATGTTCCTTTTTGTACGATGGTATCCGAACGTATCAAAGTCTATATCTTACACGCGGCGACAGGTTCTAAAGCTCCTTCGTCGTCTAACCGGGTCATACAAATTAAATAATAATCAATATCATGCCTTTTACGAAAAAGGGACTTTAACTTGCAAGTCGAAACAAATAAATTTCGAAAGCATTTAATTAAAATCCATAAGTCAAAGTCAAATAGGAATTTAAGCTTAGAACCACTGCTCCCTCGATAAAATAGTGCTACTTTATGTTAAACATCGCTAACTTTCAAAAGTAACATATACGTCAAAAATACGTTAAAGTTAATTAGTTTTAATTTCAAATCACCAAATCAAATACTAATGATACTTGACGCTATAAATTCAAAACTGAAAGAAAGCACATCCTTGGCAGGCAAATGGATTGCGACTGTCCCCACGTACCAATACGGGTCTTTTCAGCGTGCTTTGTCCTCACTCGCACACTTCCCGGGAAAACTTCCCAGGAGGTCACCCATCCCAGAATTACCCCAAGTCAAGCACGCTTAACTATGGAGTTCTTAAGTGATGGGCTACCGAAAAGAAGATGCATCTTGTTGATATGGGTAGTGCTAATCAATTCATTTAAGTCTTCCTGTACTGTGTAGTCCCATTCCTACACAGTCTCAGGATCACCCTCTCATTCCGGTGTGTCGGTTCATCCATGTACCCCTCCCTTAGAAGCCTTGCCAGGAGCCGCTCCTTGTCCGTGCCTCTTTGCACCGACGATCACTCCCCGCCCTCATCAGCCCGGGTCTTACATGATCCTATGTGAGGGACGTTGGGCCAACGGGGACGTTGGGCCTCCAAGGGGGGTGGATGTAAGGTGAAGCCTTAGTCTCACATCGGCTGGTAAGGAGAACGAAGCATGCCTAATATAGGTGTGGATACCTTACCTCACGTGGACGCGTTTGGGGGCTCACTGTTAGTGTGAGACCAAGAGCAAAACCGTGAGGGTGAAAGATGCCCAAAGCGGACAATATCCACATGGCGGTGCGCTGGGCCCCAGTGCCCAGTACCGTACGGCTGGCTGGGGCTGGGCTGTTACAATAACTACACTTCCTTTCAATTTGAATTTAAAGTCCAAGGTTTCAATCTGAATTAATGTTATGCCGAATCTGTAACACCCCGCATTTTTCCCGTACGTGCGTAAACGATTTCGTCAAAATAAACCTTGAAGTTTTGCGATAAAAGAGATTTTCAGAAAAATATTTTATGTGAGAAAGAAATGAAATGATGATTTTCAAGGATTTTTATAAACCAAATGTTTTTATAAATGTGAAGTGAATAATTTTGTTTATCTGATTTTTTTAGGAAATAAATTGTGATTTTATTGAAAAGCAATTTTTATTTGAAATGAAGTTTTTGGGTCTGTTAACTTTAAAAATTAGTAACTTTTTAACCGTAACTCGGATTTTTACGATCTTTATATCAAAACGATCGTCTTAAAACGTAGATTTTGAAAATGTAATTTTCAGATTTTTCTGGGTGGTTTTACAAAAATTTATTCTCAGAACTAAGAAATATGAATTTTTGGAAATTGTGTCTTGCCGAAAATGAATTTATGGATTTAGCTTGAAATTTTTATGTGATGAATGATTGGATGGATGTGTGTGTACTGAGCGATGCATGAAATTAATTGTGTGAGTGTGATTTCTTATGAAATGATTGCATGATTGTATGAATTAATGATTAGGATGTTTAAGTAAATATGCTTAAGAAAATAAAATGTAAAATGCATGTATGTGTAATGTGTGTGCTACGGTATGTGTATGTATGTGTGTGAATGTTATACGTGTATGTATGTGTGTGTATGTTAGGTGTAACACCCTCACAATAATTTAGTTAATTTAAGATTTATAAAAATATGGACTTGAAAATTTCGACGAAAATCCGGCAGAGTTTCCTCTGTTTTTCGGACTTTCCCCAAAATTTCCTTTTGTACCTGTCCAGACCAGAATAGTTCAAAAGCTTAAATCATAAATATTACAATAAATGAAAACCTAATGCCCACAAATACCCAACTCTGGGCATACACTAATACACACATTTTAATTATAAAAATACATTCTTAAACTTAATTAAAATTCACTCTTGGTATCATAAAAGACACCCCTCGTGGTGAGGGTTTCCTGCTCGGCCAGCACTGGTGTATGCTCCACTTGTGTACCTGAAAAATATTAACCACACAAGGGAAGCATCACACAGAACTTAAAGAGAGATTTCTAAGCAGATATATACGACACACCAAGACCATTCAAGCCTATGCTATACTACTTAATTTATGCTCTTCTTTTCCTTTTTACCTCCTAACTGTTTCCCAATTCTTTTTCTTTCTAATTGTTTACTTTTAGATAATCCCTAACCTCTAATCATTCTTGTTCCTCATTACTTTCGCTCTTTCCTTTTTATCCCCATTTTCCATTCATATTCTTTTTAATCGACACGCCCTCACAGGCTCGCATCGATGCCGATACGCCTTCACAGGCCCGCATCGGACTTCCATCTTTCCTTTCTAATCGACACGCCCTCACAGGCTCGCATCGATGCCGATACGCCTTCTCAGGCCCGCATCGGGCTTCCACTTTTCCTTTTAATCGACACGCCCTCACAGGCTCGCATCAATGGCGATACGCCTTCTCAGGCCCGCATCGGACTTTCATTTCTCCCTTTTAATCGACACGCCCTCACAGGCTCGCATCGATGCCG
Organism: Crotalaria pallida; assembly: GCA_037953625.1. Lineage (NCBI taxonomy): Eukaryota > Viridiplantae > Streptophyta > Magnoliopsida > Fabales > Fabaceae > Crotalaria > Crotalaria pallida. The sequence goes on along the minus strand of CM075651.1, from coordinate 31,887,174 downwards.
ATACGCCTTCTCAGGCACGCATCGGACTTTTATCTTTTACCTTTCTTTCTCTTACTTTTTCTTTCTCTTTTGCTTTTTCTTAGCCTCTTTTCTGGTTTGCTATATCATTCTCTTTTCTCTTGTTCCGTTACTTAGGAACTTATTATCACATTACTTATTTTCCACTATTTCCAATATTTCTCTTTACTAGTTTATTCTTACTTTTATTTAACTCTACCTAGCTTGGTCATATGCTTTATATTTTAACTCTTGTTACTAACTCTTAATTAATTCCATTCCCTTTCTTTTCTTTTTCTTCTTCTCTTCCTTTGTTTCTTTTTCCTACATCACTCATATTTAATAATACCTAGCTCATGCATTTAGAACCAATTATATTATTTTTTTTCGTTAACTCTCTCTTTCTTATTTTTCGTTTATTCCTTTCCTCTAAGGGCTAATTACTCATTCACTCCATTTATTTCTATTAACCTTATTTTATCCTAATTTAGTTCTCAACTCATTCCTACACTTTCTTTATTTAATTCCGGCTCTCCATAGTTAATCTCTAATTTCTCCCTTTTCTTACTTACGCTACTCACTCGTTCTTATAATTCCGTTTATTTATCTCTTTACTCTCATTTGTTCATTTCTAAATTTATTTCCCTATTCACCATTTCTATTCTTTTGCCACACCCTACCGATCTAATTGATTAGTTATTCTGTTACCTATCTTTTATTCATCACTATTTGGTTTCCCTATTTACTACATCTATCTTTCTTCATTATTAGCGGGCTACTCTAAGGTTCATTAGCAATTAACATTTTCCTCGGTCCTAGCGATAGATATAACTACCTAGAAATACACCCCTTAAGGATTGGTAATGAAATCCCTTACCTTGGGGTTCTATCAGAACCTGTTTCGAGGCACGACGGGGCTATCCTGTTCCGGCTCACGACGCTACGCAGTTTGTTGTTCGCATCACAGCGGTTCCTAAAATCCTTCGTCGTCTAACCATGTCATACGAATTAAATATCATCAATATAATGCGTTTTAGGAATAGGGGCTTTAACTTGAAAATCAAACAAGTTAATTTCGAAAACCTTTAATTAAAATTCATGAATCAAAGTCAATTAAAATTAGAACCATAGTCCCTTACATAAAGCTTTTTCTTGAAAATATATTAACTTTCAATACCAACATAATAGTCAAAAATACATTAAGTTAAGTAGTTTTAGCTTCAAGTCACAAAATCAAATGTCGTGACTTGACACTATTAATTTCGGATTGAAAGAGAGCGTTCTTGGTAATAATACACTCCCCTTCAATTTGAAATTAATGCTCAACGTTTTGACTCGAATTAACGTTATGTCGTATATATCAGATTCCTAATTAACTGAGATATCATTTAGTTCAGGGACAACTCAACCAAACTAAACGACAGCTCACTTACTTAGGAACCCAGCACATTTAACAAAAGTACTTTTAAAATTAATCGTTCGACATAACAGTTAATTCTGCCCTAACATAATTCAACGTACTAATTAAAAATCATTATTAATAACAATATAATTAACATCAATATAAACTATAACTACAAATTTAATTTCCAAAACAGTTTAATATTAAATAATTATTAACCATACTAGTATAATTAGTATTAGTATTATTATTATTATTAAAACACAATATAGAGTAATTAAAAGGGTATTAGAGATTTACCCTCGAAGGTGGTTTTGAATGCCGGTTCGGTCAACTCGGTTCGAAACACAACGAAGTGGCTGGACATGGTACGTTGATGGTGACGTCGATATCGGCGTCGGTGGCGAGAACGGCCACCGATCTGGACCAAGAGGCATCCCACATCAAGCACAACACAGCCACCGGAGGCGAATTCAGTCCTTGACAGCGGCGACAGTGCTGGCTTCGAAGACCGGCGGCTGGACGAGGAGAGAGAGATTGCGACTGGACCGGAAGGAGAGAACGCGAACCATGACCTCCTGGTCCATGGGGAGGCACGCGCGAACAGGATGGAAGAAGAGGAGAAGAGTGGCTCCACGCGGCAGCAAGCGGCGGCGATTCACCCTGGCCAAGGAGGGAGTCGCGATTAGCGACCGGACCGGAGGACCTCGAGCTCGAAGACGGCAGCTCCAAGGAGAGAGAGAGAGAGAGAGAGAGAGAGCGCAAAACCGAGAGAGGAAGAGGCGCACAGTGGGAGGCTGGAACCGGTTCGGGTCGACGACGGCGGAGAAAGAGGAACCGTGGTGGAGAGAGAGATAGTGGCCTGATGAAGGGAGTTTGGCCATGGAGAAGGACAATAAAAGCTTGAAACTAATGGGGGAGGGGCGGCGGCTGGGTCCTTTTGGGAGAAGGAGAGATGGAGAAAGGGGGTGGGTTAGGGCCGGCGGGGAAGGCAACAAGGAGGGGGTTTCGAACCCCTTCCCCTTCCCCTTTTATTTTTTTATTTTTTTTATTTTCTTTTTCTTTTATTATTATTACTATTATTATTATTATTATTATTAGTATTATTATTATTTTAAAAGTACTATTAAACATTTTTTTTAAACATATATACTAATACACACTTTTATTTATTCATTTATTTTATTTTATTTATTCTTTTATTTTAAAACTCAAAATACCAATAATCAATTTAAATACTAGAATAGAAATTATAAAATAAGAAACTTATAAATATTTCCAATAAAATATTTTCATATGAAATATATCAAAATAAAGTAAAACACATAAAGTATATTTCTGGTATAGGATAACTATTTTAAATGAATTTACTTTAGAACATAAAAGAAATGAAATATATTTTCGTAATTAACATATTGTATTTTTATAAAAATACGCAACTAAATAATTGATTTTTAGGAAACATTTATTTAAGTCCATATATCTTATAAATATATTAGGGATTAAAATTAGGGATGTCACATTTCTCCCCCACTTATTGAAATTTCGTCCTCGAAATTCCAGTTGTCCCTTAACTTGGAGGAGCATCCCTTGGCAGATTTTCCAACCATGTCAATTGATTCCTCCGATTCCATTCTTCCATTGGAGGAATTCCTAAGGTGAAAGTTCGTCGGCATACTTACTTGTCTCCTATGGGGTTTATCTTGGTCAATCGGGGTTCTGTCAAATACACAGAGTTTCCAGAGACTGAGGTCATCCACTTGCAATGCACCGACATAACACCTTAAGTGGGGCTTCACTTCGTGACTTCACTCTTATTCTTTTTCCTTCACCTTTGTCAATCGGATAGGATCCGAATTGATTCATCAAGTCTCCCCCACTTAGTATCAACATACCTGAGTAGGTCGAAGGCAGGGAGAAACTAGGTTGATTCTAAGAATTTATTAGCTAAGTACTTAATTGGTTGGCGAAGTGGTACATGGGCTAAATTGACTTCTAGTCGGTATTATTGGTGTTACTTTTGAATTTACTATGCCATAACTCAGCTCTTGCATTAAGAGAAAAGGGTGAATTGATGATTTTACTTAACTGGTCCGAGTGGAAGTACTGAATAAAGTTGCCCTAAACTGGATGGTTTTGTAACCAACTGTTCACGGGTCTTGGGAAGGTTCTTAATGGACTGAAAGTTAGATTTGGCTTTGATGAAACTAGAATTCCTATGTGGGTTGTTCTGATTTCAACTAAAAGATTGCAATAATGTAGCATGTCAATAAACGCGAAGATCGGGGTGGTCAGTCCCAACCTCACATCTATCAACAGTACATCATTGTCGGAGATAATGATAATACTATCCTTTAACAGGCGCAAGAGTAAGGATGACCAATCCTACCCTTACATTCCATTAAAAGATAACACTATCACAAGGTCCTTTCGGTTAACTTTCTCAATGAGATCTTACAACTGATTGGGATTTCCTATAATTTTTCATGATTCCTACGAATTTGAATTCTAAGAAAGATGAGTTTAGCAAGGTCCTCCTTAATAGATTAGCAGAGATGGAGACTTGAGGTTCTAAAATAAGTCCCCATATTAGTAGCAGAATGTGCCTCTAATCATTCCGCTCAAGTCCTTCCGAACAAATTCTCTTCTTTCTTGGGGTAGTTTGAAGTAATGTGGCCCGACTACTCGCACTTAAAGCAACAAGCTTCCTATTTAAAATGGTCCGGGAACCAATCTATACCACGGTGGGGTTTCCCTCACTATGGCATAGTAGTGTAACACGTGAAGCGATTTCGTTCTGTTTGGGACCCCCGATTAATTGTCGTGTCTCCTTTCGTCATCGCTCGTTTCTAGTGCCAATCCCATTTTATAGGTGATTAGCACCTTCGCCAGTCAAGACGAGTTTGACTCACCTTGACTTTCCCAAGGTAACCTGATTCCAGGTCGCAGTCCCACTTGAATTCGAGGCACTTCACCTTCCAATCTACTCCTCTATAGCTTGTAGTCCACCGAATCAAGTCTTCAAATGTTTCCGATTTAGGAAGGCAATTTCCATCTTCCTACCCCCAGCTAAACGATTGATCTCAGTCGAAGCGGGGTGTTGTCACTAGGTGCGTTTCTCATAGTATTAAGATTCTGTAATAGAAATAAATTATGGCACGAACGGTTGATGACTATAGAATTGGGTCAACTCGGTTCGAAACACAACGAAGTGGCTGGACATGGTACGTTGATGGTGACGTCGATATCGGTGTCGGTGGCGAGAACGGCCACCGATCTGGACCAAGAGGCATCCCACATCAAGCACAACACAGCCACCGGAGGCGGATTCAGTCCTTGACAGCGGCGACAGTGCTGGCTTCGAAGACTGGCGGCTGGACGAGGAGAGAGAGATTGCGACTGGACCGGAAGGAGAGAACGCGAACCATGACCTCCTGGTCCATGGGGAGGCACGCGCGAACAGGATGGAAGAAGAGGAGAAGGGTGGCTCCACGCGGCAGCAAGCGGCGGCGATTCACCCTGGCCAAGGAGGGAGTCGCGATTAGCGACCGGACCGGAGGACCTCGAGCTCGAAGACGGCAGCTCCAAGGAGAGAGAGAGAGAGAGCGCAGAACCGAGAGAGGAAGAGGCGCACGGTGGGAGGCTGGAACCGGTTCGGGTCGACGACGGCGGAGAAAGAGGAACCGTGGTGGAGAGAGAGATAGTGGCCTGATGAAGGGAGTTTGGCCATGGAGAAGGACAATAAAAGCTTGAAACTAATGGGGGAGGGGCGGCGGCTGGGTCCTTTTGGGAGAAGGAGAGATGGAGAAAGGGGGTGGGTTAGGGCCGGCGGGGAAGGCAACAAGGAGGGGGTTTCAAACCCCTTCCCCTTCCCCTTTTATTTTTTATTTTTTATTTTTTTTATTTTCTTTTTCTTTTATTATTATTACTATAATTATTATTATTATTATTAGTATTAGTATTATTTTAAAAGTACTATTAAACATTTTTTTTTAAACATATATACTAATACACACTTTTATTTATTCATTTATTTTATTTTATTTATTCTTTTATTTTAAAACTCAAAATACCAATAATCAATTTAAATACTAGAATAGAAATTATAAAATAAGAAACTTATAAATATTTCCAATAAAATATTTTCATATGAAATATATCAAAATAAAGTAAAACACATAAAGTATATTTTTGGTATAGGATAACTATTTTAAATGAATTTACTTTAGAACATAAAAGAAATTAAATATATTTTCGTAATTAACATATTGTATTTTTATAAAAATACGCAACTAAATAATTGATTTTTAGGAAACATTTATTTAAGTCCATATATCTTATAAATATATTAGGGATTAAAATTAGGGATGTTACATTAGGAGTACAAATTTCTAGAAGCTTAGTGAGTAAGAAAAAGCCCTAACCAAATGAACTAGAATCATGAACCAAACCCAAACTAAGTTAGAAAACCCTAACTAAGTCTTAGCCCTAGAATGATCCCTAAGCTCTAGCCCATCCCACCTTGTCTCCTTGCATTTTATAAAATGCACCCATGCAAAATTTTGAAAGCCCAAGTCTACCCCTCCCAAGGTGCATAGCCGAACCAACCTACAAAGGGCACAAGGAGGAAAATGAATTTGCTTATAAAATAGGGTGAGCCTTAGTTCATTTCCCATTTTCACTTCTCTTCACCCATTTCATTTCTTCCACCAACACAAAACACACTCCTAAGAGCCCTTTAAACTCTTAGAGAGAAAAAGAGAAAAGAAATAGAAAAAGAGAAGAGGGAAGAGGCCGTGAGGTTGAAGAAGTAAGGAGGAAGAGATCCAAGCTTAACCAAAGATGATCTTATGTGTTGATCTTCTTTGATCTTGGACTTAAAGGACTAAAAATAATTTCTAATATGTTAGATTTGATGTTTGATGTTCGGTTGAAGATGTTCTTGCTAGATCTAATATTTTCTAAGCTAAAACTTTATAAGATCTAAAGAAAACTAAACTTTTTGTGAAACCTAAAACAAATCTCTTTGCATATTTGATTTTCTTTCTTTAAACCGTGATTTATATGTGTTTATGTGATGATTTGATGAATAAGAATTTGATTTGTGAAAAGTTCAAGTTTCTAGTCTTGCATGTTGGTTCAATGATGTCTTTATTTGTTTAAAGTGTGTGCATGTAATTATTTTTGCTTGATTAATGAAAAATGTTTAGATCTTTAGTTGCATGCTATTTTCAAGAGAAAAGATTATGTTTTCTTCTTTGTATTATTCGGTTTTAAGGAGAAAATTAAGGTAACAAGTTTTAAATTAATTTTTGGAGTATGAACATGTTTTGATCTAGTGTTTAATCTTTTGTTAATGAAAAGATCATGTTTTCCCTTTTGTTGTGTGCCACGGTTTTGAGAAAAGAAGTAAAGAAACTAAGTTTTAAAATGATTTTCAAGCATGATTTGATCTAGTATTTGATTTTGTGTATGTGATATTTCTATAAGGCCATTCGACCATGTTTTTATAAATAATAGGATCTTTGCTTTTTATTTTGTAAAAAGTTGATGCATGTTTGTTTTAGGACTAGATCTAATGATTTTAAATACATGCATGTTGTTCTCATAAAGTTAAAATTAAGTCTTTATTTTTGTTTTGAGAAAATGATGAACTTGAGTTTATGTTTGAAAAAGATTTTAATGCATGTTTGTGTGATGAAGTGTGTTGCTTTGAAACATTTGTCTACATGATTTGATTGACCCTTGCATGTTGAAAATGAATGAAAATTCTTGTTTTGATGCATGATGATGTTCGGCCATCCTAGGGAAAAATAGGTAGCTAGGCTTGTTCCTCATATAGGTTACATGCATGCTTAGATTAATTGAATATAAGAGCTTTAAAAAGTGCATGCATGAGTTAATTAAATTTAAAAGAAAATATGTGTGATGGTTTGTGATTTAATTTGTTGTGTTTGTTTTGAAAATGAAATTAAAATTGTTAATTTTCCTATTGCATGCTCACGGATTTAGCTTAAAGGAAAGAAAATAATTTCATGCTCTTATGTCTTTAATTGTGCACTAAATCTTTGCAATATTATGCATGTATAATTCGGTTAATGCATGTTAACATGGTTGAAAAATTGTTTTCATGAAAGTGATGTGTGTTTGCTTTTATCTTTTTGATTTTTAAATAAATAAGTTGATTTGATTATGTGGAAAGATTTTTGGTAATGTTGATTCAATGATTTTGGTTTTAAAATTTATTTGTTAATCATGTGTATGATTCGGTTTTGTTAAATCAATCAAAAGATTAAGTCTAAATTATTTTTAAAGAGTAATTTAATTAATTTAATTAAAATTATAATTTAATTAATGATTCTAAATGATTAAAAGTGTGGCTTGTGTGATGTGAAATATGATTTGTATTATGGATGCTTTGAAACCTGTATGTACTGTTGGTGTGCTAATTGAATGTGCGAATGGAATTTGTTTTGGAATGTTGTTTGTAAGTTTTATTTGTGAAAAGTCTATGATTGGATTTTTAAAGGAATTAAAAATGTTTTATTTAAACAAAAAGTATGATTTGAATAACTTAAATCAATTGGGAAATTTTAAAGAACCTTCTTTGATCAGTGTTTGATGATGTTGTGAAATTTAGAAATTAAATAAATTAATCTGATTGGTTTTGAAGTTTTACCTTCTTGAATTTTGTATTTGATTTAATAAAGATTTTTAAAGAGTTGTTTTTCATTCAATGATTAAAGAAATTGATTTTTTCAATCAAAGTGTTTTAAGTTAAGATAAATGGATTTTATTTTGATAAAGAGATTATTTTAAAGTTTTCTTGAAAACTCTTTTTGAGATCTGATTTGTATTTGAAACCTTTTTGATATTGGTAATGTGTCTTTAAGAAAGGAATTATTTCAAAGAGTTTTTAAAACGAAATTAAGAATTCACGTAAATCGTTTCTAACGCACGGGGAAAAATGTCTAGTTCGGGTGTCGGACGCGAAGGAAACGTGGCAAGGTTAGCAACTGGAAATCTTGGAAAGTTTTTGGATGTGTCGTCATCCAGGTGAGTGAGAGTGTTGTGATCCCGTAACGTGGTTGCTCGCAATTCGAGTAGACGGATTGCGAGAGTACTGCGAATTAGGCAATGTAGATGTTCGTGCTACATGTTTATCTGTTCTGTATGTTTGCATACTAAATGTTTATTTATTGTGCATACTTTATTTTGTTGAGAAATTGTTTGATTATGTTTGAATAGTGAAATGATGATGATGGAGCCGTGAAAGTAATAAGATAAATGGAAAAGAGAAAAGAGAAATAAACAAGAAACATGAGAAATAATTGAGAAAGAAATAAGTGATGGATTGAGAATGATTGAGAAACAGATAAAACGCGATGCGAATGAAGTTGTAAAAGATTTGAAGAGTTGAGATTTGAAGGAGAACGTGGTTATGAAAGTGAGATGTGGTTTGAATGGAGATGTGATTCCTCGTTCATGTTTTTGGAAAGAAGCCTAGTGTTGAGTTGAGCTTGCTCCTCCATTAGCACTCATCCAAAAATGTGAATGTTTTTGAAAAAGGTTTTGAAAAGAGATTTTTGAAAAGCTTTTGTGAAAATGATATTTTGTGAAAGTTTTTGGAAACATTATTTTTGAAAAAGTTTTGTGAAAGGATTTATGAAATGAGGTTTCTGAAAATGTTTTGTGAAGAAAAAGTTTTGTGAAATCATGTTTTCGAAAAAGTTTTGCAAAAAGATATTTTGAGAAAGACGAGGAAAAGATACTGATGATGTTTGTAACACTTAGGTTTAATTACCCTTAAATTCCCCTTATATTAAAATACGGGCTTGAAAATTCCATTTTATTTTATTAAAATCCACCGTCAAACGGACGGAGTTTCGCTTGTTTATCGGACTTTTCCCAAAATGTTCACCTGATTAACACATTCAATTGCATAACAACAGTAGCCAGCAGGGCTCAAAGTATAGTAATATACATCATATGATTACCCCATGGGCTCAAACCGCAAGACATCAGTTTTCAAAGTTTTATCATAAACCAAGTATTTGGATCAAGATAAGTATCATAAACTATACCCAAAAATAAAACACCCTAAGCCTCACTCCAAAAATATGAACATCACATATACAACAAAAAGAATATGTGAGGCTTAGGTGAGTGTGCATCTAAAACCCCATAACCCTACTCTCCCTGTGAGGGAGAGTAATCCTGCTCGGCCGGTCCTGGTGTAAACTCCGACTCAGTACCTGAAAAATGGTAAGGAGGTGAGTATTACACAATAAAATAGGGAAGCAGTTTCTATCATGCTATACTGAATCACTAGGCCATACACAAGTAGTAGAATATAGTTCATGCTACAAATTAAACACTCCAAAACAAAGACATACACATCCCATATCCCTCTAATCCATTTCAGATATCACACCACATGATTTCAAATTCTATACATTATTATAATTCGTATTCCATTTCATTCTTTAGGATATTTCTTAACATTGTACTTCACCTCCACACCGGAAGGTACCTCATAGAATGGGGCCTATGGGTACTTCACCTCCACACCGGAAGGTACCTCATACCATTGTACTTCACCTCCACACCGGAAGGTACCTCATACAAATTGGCCAGTGGGTACTTCACCTCCACACCGGAAGGTACCTCATACCGTTGTACTTCACCTCCACACCGGAAGGTACCTCATACAATTGGCCTATGGGTGCTTCACCTCCACACCGGAAGGTACCTCACACCACTGTACTTCACCTCCACACCAGAAGGTACCTCATACAGTTTGGCCGGTGGGTACTTCACCTCCACACCGGAAGGTACCTCATACCACCTCTACCCAATTGTAAATCTTTAAATCTTTGAATTTTGTTTCCAAATTATCTCATTGGTTTCCAATCTCATGAATTTCATAATTCAATCATACCCTTATATTTTCACTTGCTAAAATTCCTCTTTTTCTTATTCCAAATCATCTTGCTCATTACCATTCATAACTTCCAGGTTCCATATAATTTACCCATGTTCTCCATTTAAATCAATTACCGAAATCACAAATTTCACATAACGTCACATACCAATATCAATTCAATTATCAGAGTCACATTTGCACATATCATCACATTTCAATATTCTTAAAGGCAAAATCATAGTTTATTAAATTATTGACTATCCTAGGGTTTCCTATCAAACTAACAAACATCTCCTAGCACCCAATATACACATAATACAACCTACCCCCTAGATTAGGGTAACACAAACCTCCTTACCTCGAACTCTTAGAGATAAAGAGATTTAGATTGCTTCACACTTGAGTTCTTTCCACCAAAGATTTAAAATCAACAAAAGAGTGGGGAGAACCTAAAACAAAAACCATAATGATAAAGGATTGTCATTTATGCCATAGTTCATGTCAAGATTCAAGGAAATTTAGAGTTTCATGGCTTAGAGTTTAAAAATCACCATGGATGGTAGAGAGAGAAAGGGGAGGACGAATTTTAAGAGTGAGGAAGAGGAAACCCAATACATAATACTTACTTGAAGAGGGGAATCACAAGACTTGTGGATGAAATGGGTGTGGAGACCACTTGCTCTTGCTTGATATGTGGAGAAAGGAATGGAACCCCAAGAGGGAGAGGAGGGAGTCGAACACAATGGAGGGAGAGGGAAGGAAAAGTGAATGTGAAAGAGATAGAGTGAAAGGGAATGTTTTTGTTTTGGTTTGGAAGGAAAATGAGTGGCTATAAATTGAAAACCAAAAAGGGAGATTCCAATTGAGTGGTGGAGAGTGCATCACGTGCACTCTCTTTTTTTTTTGTACAGACCCTAAAATAATCGATTATTCTAGCCAAATAATCGATTATTTCTTCAATGCAACATTTCTCAGTACATTCACCAGAGGCCTTATAATCGATTAAAGCCCTGAAAGTAATCGATTATAGCTCAAAATAATCGATTACTTCATATGAGGTAATCGATTAGAATTGCTGCAACTTCTTATTGTTTTCACCAGGGGCCTTGTAATCGATTACTGACCATCCAAATAATCGATTATTTAGTGGAAAAGTCATATTTTGATGATTTTTCTATCCCAAAGTCATTTCCATAGGCTTTCTATCAAATCCAACTTGATATTCTACACAAAATCTCTTCCTAAACCTAACAATTCTCATAATAACTTGGAATAATTTAACATATATCATATATTTAAGTTGAGGATGTTACAATGTTGATGAGAAATATGTTGAGAATGAGTTTATGAGAATGGTGATAAAGAGAAAGTGATTTGAGGCAGGATGCCATTGAGATTTAGGGGGACGGATTGCGATTAGTGGTCGGGCTTCGTTGAAGGGATGCACCAAGGACGAGCCGACTATTAGGACTAAGCCGCTAATTAAAACGCTGAAACTTTAAAAGACTTTAAAAGAAATTTACAAACGCGGTGAGGTATGAGTGTCGTATCGAAGTAGTGGAGAGGAAGGAACCATAAGTATCTGCGGATACTTAGGAGGAGATTGCATGAGGGAAGGACGATGACGGTGAAACGTCAAGAAGTCTAGAGTACTTTTCTAGGAAGACAAACTCCACATGTGGCGTACTAACGTGGTAGGGACTGGATCTAATGTCGTGGTAAGTTCTGCACCGGAACTAGAATTGTACTATCGCCCCCTTGATTGCAAATCTAGAACAGTGGAGAGGGACTGGAACGGGGCATTTGTGATTGCCGCTGAGAGCGTGCCTTGATTATATGATATGAATGATATGAATTGATTTGAGGCTGAGTCCTCCTGGTCTGGGACCATTTGTTTGTGTGACAGCTGTCGTGCCTGCGTGGTAAAGGTCCTGTACTCCTGTTTGCTTCTGACTAGGTTGGGTGGTTGACCGAGGAGATGTAGACGTGTGTGAGCTCAATGATGTTCCCCCTCATCATTGATGCTAACCGAAACAATAAAACTTTGAGGAAATTTTTATAAGATGAGAGAATTCTTGGAATAAGTAATAAGTGTGGAAATTTTGAGGAAAGAAGGAATGAGAACAAATGTGAAAGCTCATGAGAAAGATTTTGGGATTGTGATGATAAGAACCTGAGTAAAGTATTTGTGTTCATGATGATGATGGTGATGATTTTATTACTGCTATGATTTTTTATCTGCTATATGTATTTGTTGATGATTATGTGATTGCATCATGATAAGTATCTAGGTTATACTGTTTTAGTTATATTACCAGTCTATCTTTATATTCAATCTACCCTGAGACCGCATGGTCAACCCGTTAGTGTTCGGAACACTGACTCTCTCCTACCTTGTTGTCGTATCGGCAACCGCTGATATTGCAACAAGTAGATGGCGCAGCGGGAGCGTGGTGGGCTTCATCAACCAAAGTCCGGAGTTAGACGGCAAGTAATAGGAGGCATGACTAGAAGCTAGGAATTTCCCTGGCGGAATGTACTCCATTGTAAGTTCTTAGTTACCTAGCTCTACCATACTGTACCCCAATTAAAGTTTTATTAAACATGAATGTTTTGAAACAAGTAAACGGGCTACGTTTTGAATGATGCTTTTGAAAACGAGTTTCAAGGCGCGGTGTCTTGTGACATCTCGGTTTGGAACTTGAAAGAGTTTATGTAATGTGAGAACACGAGTTTTAATTGTAACTATGTTTTAAAAGTCTAAGTGTTCTCACGTTCACATAACACTTGTAAAAAAAAATGGCCCTAATTTTCACTATATTTAATTTAAGTTTCAAGTTGCCAAATCGGGGTGTTACAAAATCTATTGGGTTCCTAATTAATTGAGGTATTGTTTAGTTCAGGGACAATTCAACCTAGCTAAACAACAGCTCACTTACTTAGGAACTTGACACATTTAACGAAAATACTCTTTGAAATTCCTCATTCGACATAACAGTCAACTCAGCATTATACAAGTCAGAGTAACCAATTAAAATCCTTAGATAACACAAATTAAAATAAGTATAACTTATAATACCATCAAATTTCCAAAACATAATAAGGTTCCAAAGCAATTTAACACTTTATAATTATTATCATTAACATTAAAATTAGTACTAGTACTAAAAATTAAAACACCACATAGAGCAATTAAAAAGGTATTAGAGGATCACTCTCTTCTCTCTCTCGTGGTACCCTAGGGTTTTCTAGGGTTGCCATCGCCGCCACTTTTCCATGGCAAGGAAGAGGGGCAGACCACCCAAGACACCAGCAACACACATGAAGGAAACGCAAAACGAGGATACTGAATGATCTGATGCAGTGCCGTTTGACTTACGAGCCCTTGATGATGCTGATCTTACTAACTTGTCACCCAAGAAAGCGCAAGAAATCTTAGAATGCATTGATGCTTTACGATTAAAGATCAAGGGGAAGGTTGTAGATGATGATAAAGAAGGAGATCTGAATACACGTGATACAAATCATGGTATGCATGAGTCTTCAATCGAAGAACCAGTGACAGTGATAGATAGCCCTAAAGTACCAAATATATGGGAGAATTTTGATATATCCAAACTCAGAAATGCGGGGGAGAAATTGCAATATCACCAACCAGGTTTGAAAGATGGTGTTGCGTTGGGGAAAATAGAAGTCAGCGATGTGGAAGATGAAGTCAAATACTGGGAGAACGCTTTGGTATGCTATGTGCTGGGATCAAAGCCACCTTTCCCTATGATCAATGGGTATATCAAGAAGGTGTGGGGATCGTATGGAGTGGATAAGGTGCTAATGAATTCGGATGGGACATTTGTAGTGAGATTCAACACAATGGAGGCTAGAAATACAGTACTGGAGATAGGTGTTTACCATTTTGACAAAAAGCCTATGATACTTGCACCATGGACAGGAAAGCCAATGATTAGAAATTTTCTGGATCGAGTGGCAGTTTGGGTTCTATTGCCAAATTTGAGTCTGAAATTTTGGGGAGCAGCTGCCTTGGGGAAGATTGCCAGTCTTATTGGTAACCCTATTATGGTGGATAAGGTGACCAAGGAAAGGAAAAGAATAAATTTTGCTAGAGTGCTGGTGGAAGTAAATCCAACTATTTTGCCTGATGAAATATACTTTGAAGATGAGAAGGGAACTATTGTGAATCAAAAGGTGAATTATGAATGGAAGCCTACCCTATGCACAAAATGCAACACGTATGGTCATGATGTGAAGATGTGCAGAAAGGATGTCAAGCAACAATGGGTTATTAAGAAAAGACCTTCTCAGGATGAGGTTGACAAGGTTGTTGATGCTTTAAAGACAAAAAAGGCAGTGAAACAAGGTAGCATCCCACAGGAAATTGTGGCTAGTGCCTTGGAGGAAGCTAAGGTTGTCCTAAAAGCAGCTACTATCAATGAGCCACAGGTTTCAGGAAAAAACATAGCAGAGGGAAATGATGAGGATGGTGAATGGATACCTGTTAGGCATAAAGGTAAATCTATGAGCCCAAAGTTTCTAATAGGGGAATCCTCAAGGCAATCCAATGATGGATAGAATAGCAGTTTGGAATGTAAGGGGGCTGAACAGTCCTCAGAAGCAGCAGGATCTTGTTGCTTTTTGTAAGATTTATAGGGTAGGGCTTTTTGGCATACTAGAGAATAAATTAAGGAATAATTCCATCCAGCATGTGCATAATACAATAGCCTCTAGTTGGGGGTCTGTTCATAATCTTGATGTGTTCCATAGGCAGAATTTGGGTGTTATGGAGGCAGGATTGGTTTGAGGTGCAAATGGTGGCTAGATCATCACAGTTCATTTTATGCTATGTCACGTTGAAGCAAAGCCAGAAAAATTTCTTTATTGTTGTGGTTTATGCATCAAATGATAGTGAGGAAAGAAAGGAATTATGGCAGGTAATTGCATGTTTAAATGCTGTCACAGATGCTCCTATTCTGTTGATAGGTGATTTCAATACCTATTTGCATGATTATGAGAAGTGTGGTGGGAACCTGTTAGAACCAGCTCAGCTTCAGGACTTCAGGGATTGCATTGCTGATAGTGGTTTCTTTGATATGAGATACAAAGGGTGTTATTACACGTGGAGTAATAAGCAAATGGGGCAAGACAGAATAGTTTCTAAACTGGACAGAGCTATGGTTAACAATCAGTGGACTAGTTGTTGGACTTCTTCTGAAACTGAGTTCCTAGCTCCTGGCATTTTTGATCATTCTGCAATTCTGATTCACTGGGGATCAGAAATGGACATTCCTAAATCTGATTTTAGATTTTTTAATATGTGGTCAAACCATGATGAATTCCAGAATATAGTAAGGGCTATCTGGAGGATTGAGATTCAAGGTTATAAAATGCACCAGATTTGCAGGAAACTTGCCTTGCTGAAGAAACCTCTGAGAACTCTGAATAATTTGTATTTCTCTCAGATTGATACAAAGGAAGCAGAACTCAGAGATAGATTGCATAAACTGCAGATGGATTTAGACAGTAACCCTCATGACACTAACCTGCAAAATGATGAGAAATTGGTATCTAGGCAGTATTCAGAAGTCAAGATCAATGCTTTTTCTTTCCTGAAGCAAAAAGCAAAGATTCAGTGGCTTAAGGATGGTGATGTGAATTCCAAGATGTTTCATAATGCAATAAGGAGCAGGCAATACCACAATAGAGTAGTAAGACTAAAGCATGAAGATGGTACAGTAACTGATTCTCAGCAGGGAATACATCAGCTTTTTACTGATTATTATAAGAATCTATTTCAGAAGATGGGAGAGAGGATGACACTGAATCAGGATGTGGTGAATCAAGGTCCAGTTTTATCTGTTCAGCAGCAATTGAATCTGATACAGCCAGTAACTGATATGGAAATTAAGCAAGCTATGTTTGCCATTGACATTGATAAATCTCCAGGACCTGATGGTTATGGATCAGGGTTCTTTATTAAGGCCTGGGAGACAGTTGGAGGTGATTGTTGTGAGGCAATTAAAAAATTCTTCCATACAGGATTGTTACTCAGGAAGTTAATTGCACTAATGTTGTTATGATTCCTAAAATTGACTTTCCTAATTATGTGCATGAATTTAGGCCTATTTCCTGCTGCAATACTTTGTATAAGTGTATAACAAAAATATTGTGTAATAGGTTGAATGAGGTGTTGCCTTTTCTGGTGCAAGATAACCAAGCAGCATTTGTGGAAGATAGAAGCATATTACACAACATTTTAATCACTCAAGAGCTCCTAATAATGTATGGCAGAAGAAGGATCTCACCAAGATGTCTACTTAAAATTGATCTAAAGAAGGCCTATGATTCCTTAGATTGGGAATTTATTGATGAGTTGTTAAAGGCTCTCAGATTCCCAACTAAATTTTGCAACTGGATACTAGCTTGCATCAGGTCTGCATCTTATAGCATTATCATTAATGGTGTTAGAGGGGATAGTTTCACTGGATCAAGAGGATTAAGGCAAGGAGACCCTCTTTCTCCCCTTGTCTTTGTCCTAGCTATGGAGTATCTAACAAGAAGCTTTCAGTTGGCTGCACAGCATAGGAACTTCAGATACCATCCTATGTGCAAGGAATTGAAACTGGTGAGTTTGGCTTTTGCAGATGACTTAATGGTCTTCTGTAAAGCACACCCAGCTAGTGTCAGCATAATTTGGCATACTTTGCAGGAGTTTACCAAATGCACGGGCTTAGAAGCTAATCAGAATAAACCAGCTTTTTACATTGCTGGTGTTAATCCTGAGGTCAGAGCTAATCTGATTGGAATTACAGGGGTAGGGGTTGGTACTTTTCCCTGTAAATATCTTGGAATCCCTATCCTTTCCAAAAAATGGAATGCTGCAACATGCCAAGTGTTATCAGAAAAAGTAACAAGAAGAATTGAGAGCTGGAAATCAAGGAACCTGTCATATCAAGCTAGGACCTGTCTAATTAATTCAATTTTGATGAACATGCAGACTTATTGGGCTTCTACTTTCATAATTCCCAAAGTTGTGATCAGGGACATAGAGAGGAAATGCAGAATCTTTCTCTGGGGAAATAATGACACAGATAGATACAAGGCAAAGGTGGCTTGGTCAGACCTTTGCAAGCCTAGGAAATGTGGTGGGATGAACTTTAGAAACAACACTATTTGGAATTATGCAGCTCTAGGTAAACAAGTATGGCATCTAGCAGATAAGAAAGACTGCCTCTGGGTGAAGTGGATGCATTCAGTTTACATTAAAGATGAATCTTTCTGGATTGCATTCCAAAGCAGGGTGATAGCTGGCACTGGAAGCAGCTGTTGAAGGTAAGGGATAAATTGAAGCATTGTTTTCAAGGGAGTAGTTGGTTAGCAATGCCTGATGGTTCATACACAGTTAAATCAGGTTATACTTTCTTAACAGGTTTCCAAGCAACTTTCCCTCTTCATAAAACTGTGTGGAATAGTGTGGCAGTCCAGAAACACTGCTTTATATTCTGGCTAGCAGCTCAAGGCAAGCTTCAAACTCTGGATAGAATGAATTGGATCACAAGTCCAAATCATTGTTGTTTATGCCTTGCAGCTGAAGAAACACAAAATCACCTCTTCTTTGAATGTTCATGGAGTAAGGCTTTATTGAATACTTGCTGTGATTGGTTTCTAATTGACCACTGCCCCTATAAGAAGCAAAACTGGACCAGATGGCTACAGCATGCTTTTAGGGAGAAGGCAAGAAGGAAATGTGTTAGTGCTTTGTTGGCTGCTATCATTTATAGCATCTGGACAGAGAGAAACAAACGAACCTTCAATGATAAACATAGACCTATGGAACACTACTTCAGGATTATTAGAAGAGACTTAGCATATAGATTTGCTTTTTGTTTTCCTAACTTTAGGAATTGGCAGAATAAAATTCTTGTGGCTAGGATATGCATGGAACTTTAGTTGGTTAGTTCATATTGGTGGTTAGAACCCTTCATAGAAGGTGGCTAACACTAATATGGATTAGGCATATTCATAACCTTTGAACCCTTCCTAGAAGGTGGCAAAGGGAGTGTTTATGGCCTTTAGCATGTATTTATTCTTTGCATTGTGGTAATAAGATTTTTTCTTTATACCAAAAAAAAAGGTATTAGAGATATACCCTCAAATATGACTTTGAAGGTCGGTTCGGTTCGGTTCACACCCAAACCTCAGCCACAGCATCAAGCTTTTCCTTGGCAGCAACAACACCCACCCTCCATGGCGGCGGCGACAACTAGCGGCGGCAGCAGAGGCAACCAGCGGCGGAGAGAGAAAGATGAGCAGGGACCTCTTGGAGTCGCGATTGGCGTTTGGGGAAGAGAGGAAGACGCGCACAAGGAAGAGGGAGAGCTCGAGTGAAGAGACAGAAGGGTGCAATGATGGTGGCGCCGATGGCTGCGACGCGATTGGTGCTGGCAGAGGTCATAGCTCGCGATTCGTGAGCAACAGCGACGGTCGTGGTGAGGCGGCAGCGGAGAGAGAGACCGTGGTGGAGAGAAAAACGTGATAGAGAAGAGCTTCGAGAGAGAAAGTCGCGAGAGAGAAAGCAACAACGAAGGGAGAGAGGCTAAAGGCGGAGGCGGTGATGGTGTGTGTGTGGTGGCGGCGCCGACGGCCCAGGGATGAGAGGGAGAGAGAGAGAGAGTGGCGACGGGGAGAGAGGGAGAACAAGGAGGGAGGGTGGCGGTAGGAGGGAAAACACAAGGGAAAATTTAGGGTTTTCCCCTTTTGCACTGCACACACACACATTTTATTTTTATTTTATTTATTTATTTATTTATTTTTTTTTAGGAATACCAATAATAAAATCTAACCATCATATAAATGCTTATAGAAAATCATAACAAGAAAATTTGGAAGCGTTTTAAAAATAAAATAAATACTTTAATATTGACTATATTAATATCAAAGTACGAAATAGAAAGTATATTTTTCGAATAAGGTAGTTGCTTTTAAATGAATTTACTTTAAAGTATACAAATAAAATAGTCCAATAAAAATAATATAAGATACTTTATGAAAATACCCAACACTTTAATAATTATATATAAGAATCAATCATTTAATTTGATAAAACTCGAAATTTATAATACAAAAGAAAATCAGGATGTTACACTATAAACTTAAAATACAACTTAACTCATAAAAATAATCATGTTTTCTTATTTATTCTAATTTTGGATAGCAACATTAATTTTTTTTATACATATACCAACAAAGCATTTATTTAGTTCCTATTACGTAAAACTACATCAAATAATTAGAATATAATATTATACAATTATTTAGACAATGAGGAGAATCATCAAATTCGGTCCTAATAATAAAAAAGTAACAACAATTTAGAAACATATATAACATAGGTCTATATTTTTTTTTTAACTTTAGAACATTTAATATAAACACAAAATTAAAAAAAATAGATACTTATAGGATAAAAATAAATCTTGGACAGCAACTCAATCATTCATATTATCATATACACATTGCATAAAATTTCATGTATTCACAATAATAATTATTTTTAATACTAAGGAAATTATAAACACATTCATTTCCATTAAACCAAACAAAATCTTAGGTTTCTATATCAATTTTTTTTTCTTTTAAAATTCAATCAATATTCCAACTAAATCTCAACAACAACAAAATCATTTCTATTTCTCTTTTGGGTCCTTCGGCCCTTTGAAAAATAATTAATCAAAACACCTTTTAAAATTCTAACTTTTTCTTTTTCTTAAATGAAAATAGCATTATCCTTATTAAAGCCAATTATCATGAACAACATATTTTGCTACGTCAATATGTATAACACGTTCAATAAGGAACATAATGTTGAAGGATACATATCAAACTAAGAACTCAAACATTTATCAAAACATTTGTTCATAAAATTTCAAGAATGAACTACTTATCAAATACACATACCAATAATTACCCATTCACATCAAACAATCATTTTATCATTTAGAAAATTAATCAAACATTGTTCTTCCTTTATAACATAGTTCGGCCACATATATATATAGGAAAAGTACTTTTAAATTCTCAAACATCTGTATACTTTAGTTATATAATTTCACACATCAAAACAATCACTTTGATAGAAAATTTAATTTTTTTGTACAGCACTAAATCTATACTTCCTACCCATCACATAGTCACATAATTACACAAAACACAAAATTTTATTAACTCTATTTTACCACATACAAATTACTCAATTACTTCTAAATTTTCTAAAAAAAATACTACAAATCATTTGTGACTTTTTACTCAAAAATCAATTATGTCTCACGGCCAAACACACTAGAAGTCCAGAATTTTATTTATTATCACAATACTATTATCATTCCATTTTCATCAAAATTAATTAACACCCATTTGTTTATACTCTTTTTAAGAAATAAGTCACATATCAAATAAACACATATTAACAACAACTACCATGTAATATATATATACATACACACACCACGATCCAAAACAAAAATACAAGGCAAGGTAAAAATTAATTTTTCTTTGAATAATACCTTAAATCCTTATAGTTCCAATTCATTATTCACAAATACAAATTGTTATTTTTACCCAAAAGTCCCATAGGCCTCACGGCCTCATCATCATATTTCTCATAAAATTTTCATTTTTGTTCCTCACTTTTTATTCATTATTCACACTTACATTCCCATATCCAAAACCAATAAAAGCAACAAAATCAAACAATAACAATACAATCTTATACAACTTTTGAGAAGTAACTTTTATCATTTAAAAATCCAGAATAACATCCACTTAAAATTACACCAAAATTTTGGTCATCTTAAGACTAAGGAAAAAGGGGAGATTGCTCTCTTTAAACAACTTCTTTTTGTCCCTTCTCTCAAGCCTTAATTCATGTGACCAAAAATTTCAAAATACTTTCAACAACTTTATTTTAACATAGCAATTAGAAATCTTAGTTCTTATCATAGAGGAATTTAGAGATTATTTTTGTTCAACACTTGTAATAAAATAAGAGATTATAATAAAACAAAGTATGGGTTTCTTAGTGTTACCTTTCTTCCTTAAGCAAGATAGTCTTCAAAATGAGGATGAATTTTCCTTCCTTTCCTATAGCATGTCACGCCACCCACTCCCTATTTCTCTAAGCTTTCTTTCAATTTTTCTCTCAAAAATGGTAGAGTTTTAGTGTGTGTAAAATGAGAGGAGTTTGAGCCACTATTTATAGGAGAGGTTGATGAAGTATTTTCAGAAAATGGGAGGGAGATACACGCCCCCCTACATCAGATTTTACACTAAGAATTCAATTTTTCCACTCAACTATGCCTAGGTACATGTTTTAGCATTTAATGAAGATTTTTTGTAAACTACATGGCTTTAATTCAAGAGATAAATCTTCAAATTTTTAGAAATTGATTCCCTCTTCCCCATTAAGGCTTGGACGGCACACACATATATTTTCTAGGAGGGAAAAATTCATTGACTCATTCTTTGAATCTATCTCACAATTAACCAATTAAAACAAGCATTTTATTTAAAAATTCAGAATAAATTAGGAAAAATAATAATTTTGGATGGTGTAGCCAATAGGAACTTAGATAATTATTTTAAACATATAAATAAAAATATTTCCTAGCCCAATGTTTTATTTTAGGCTCCAAAATAATTTTTTTTCTAAGTTTAAATACCAAAATTCGTTTTTACCTATTGTACAGTAACTTTTTTTTTTAGATGCCAAAATAAACTTTTCTTTTTACATATTCAAATACTATATTTCGATACGATCGTTTTCATATAAAGTTCGAAATTTTTTGACTTATAGTTAAAAAGATATGAATTTTCGAAGTTTAAAACACTATAACTTGAAAATTCTCAATTTTACCAAAACAATAATAAAAATCATTCTAATATATTTTTATGAAGCTAAAAATATATTTATGAAATATTTCTATCCCAAAAATAGTTTTTTCATGTATTAAATAAAAATTTATAATTTTTTGGTTTGCACCCTGGTGACTAATCCAGTTCGAGGGGGTCCCGAGGTTAAGGTTTTATTCTTCTCCCAACGTTGTTGCGGGGGATCGAACCGTGGTCCGCCCTACCAAGTGCAGCCCCTGGCACCACTGCACCAACAGCTCGTTGGTAAAAAATTTATAATTAATTGCATATATATATATATATAATAACGCTATATATATATATATATTAAAACCAACTTTTTAATAACAACCCCATTAAATTATCCTTAAAATTCATATGACTAATTAAAATAAAAGCAAAATTAAAAATATTATGATTTAAATAAATTGGGAAAAATTGCGGGTCTCGCAGTGGAGGAAGAAGGATTTGCGACGGAGGGGAGAGTGGGGCGGAGGGAGAAGGCGGAGGGTGAAGCCGGAGGAAGAAAAGAAGGCGGAGGGTGAAGGCGGATGGAGAACAGAGGGCCAAGGGAGGCGGCGGAGGGCGGCGAAGAGGGAGCAGAGTCTGAGGGCGGCGGAGAGGGAGCAGAGGAGGAGATCGATACTCAGAGAAGGAGAAGAGAAAGAACGATAATCACAGAGGAGGAGATGGGGATCAATGGGCAAGGGAATTGATTTTTTTTGGGGGTAATTTTGCAAATTGGTTTTGAAGGACTTAATTGCAAATATTTTAAATAATTATACATCTGTTTGACTTGGCAACTGATGTGGAAATATTTGGCATACCACATGTTGATTTTTAATTGGGACACATGTAAAAGAGTATCCAACCCTTCCTAAACTAAAGGGTTGGGAAGTTTCCACTTTTTGTTTTATTTCCCAATACTACTTTCCTAAAATACCTCTAATTTTTATAAATTTGAGAAATTTAAATACAATAATCAACTAACCTCCTTAATAATAAACGTAAAAGATGTTGAAATTGCTTATAATTCGAGTTAGAGGGAGTATCAATTATCAATCAAAATTATATATTACTAGTAAATTTGCCCGTGAGATGCACGGGCCGATGATGTGTGCGGCCGACATATATGGGGTTTGTTTATTTTAATATTTTTTTGTTTAAAAATATATACAAATAGTATTATTGTATATGTACGTGGATAAAAACTGCTGAATTAAGACAAAAGGTAGCAACAGAAATATTAGAGTATTTGTACAGTGCATTTATAATGCACTGGATGTACATAGTTTGAAGTCTTGACATGATAAAAAAAACTTAACATAGAAATAAATATTTAGATAAATTTATTGGGTATCATTAGCCAAAAATAGAACCTGTTAGATACGTAAAAGAAAACAATAAGTGAATGATTATAAAAGTATTAAATAAAAAAAGTAACAATTATCTGATATATGTCTTAAATAACTTTCAATTTTACCTGTTACTAATCATTTAACCATTGTTTTTTTGGTTTTCTTTGCTTAGACACTGATAATTTAGGTGTCTGAATATCTATTCAAGTCGAGCAATAAAAGTCTTTCAGAATAGTGATTTTCAAGCATATGGGTTAGTGATTTTCAAAAAAGATTTAGGTAGAGGGCTATGTTTGTTTATCATTTTGAATGCATGCATGAGAAAATTATTTTTATCTAAGAGCTTTAAAGTATATACATAAAATAATCAAGTTTTAAAAAGAAAATATATGTGAACCTTTGAAGTGCTTTGTAACGTAACTCAAATTATTGTTTTGATTTAAGTTAAGAAAATGAATTAAAATTGTTAATTTTTCCTTGGATGCTCACGGTTTTAATCCTAAAAGAAATAAAATGATTTTGTGATTTTATATATTTATTTGTGCATTAAATCCTTGCAAATTATATGTGTATGATTCGGCCAATACATGTTTAAATGGTAGGAAAAATTTTCTTCATGAAAAGACCTTTGATCATGGCTATATTCTTAGGTGCATGATACTATGTGTTTGATGAAAGTGATGTGTGTGTTTCCTTTGATCTTTTCGGTTTTAGAGAAGAAAATGAATAAGTTGATTTAGTTATGTAAAAAGAAATTTTTCATGATGGTGATGATTCAAAGATCTTAAGTTTTTACATTAGTGGCTAGAAATTGTTAACCATGTGTAATTCGGTTTTGTTGAGTTAATTAAAAGATTAAGTTAAATTATTAAGAGTAATTGAATTAATCTATTAAGATTATAGTCTAATTAATGATTTTAAATGATTAAAAATGTGACTTTCATTGTGTGAGTTGTGAATGATTTGAAATTTGTATGTGTTGTTCTTACGCTAATTGAATATGTTTTGGAAAATTTGGATTGAATGAGAATTGTCCTGAATTGTGTTTGTGAGATTTATTTGTGAAAAATCTATGTTGGATTTCAAAGGAAAAAGAAATGTTTTATTTGAAAAGTATGATTTAAACAACTTAAAGTGATTTGAAATTTTTTTATGATATTCTTGTGAAGTTTGAAAATTAAATGAATCAATTTGATATGGTTTAAAATTTTATTTTTTGGAGTTCTGAATTTTGTTTAAAGATTCAGGAAAATGATTTTATAACCAGAATGTTTTAAACTAAGAGAAGTGAATTCTGTTTTGAAGAAGAGATTATTTTAGTATCATTTCAAAGTTTTCTCGGAAACATTTTTATTATAGATTCAAATTGGATTTGAAATCTTTTTGGATATTGGCAATGTGTTTTTAGAAAAGGGAATTTTTTTCAACGAGTTTTCAAAATAAAAATATGAATTTATCGAAAATCGTTCTAACGCACGGGGAAAAATGTTCTAGTGCGGGTGAAGGACGCAAAGGAAACGAGGCAAGGCTAGCGACTGGGAAATCTTGGAAAGCTTTCGGAAGTTTCGTCATCGAGGTGAGAGAGGGGCTCCCCTTAAGACGTCGTGGTATTTAGGTAACATATTAAAGCATCCAATCATTTCAAAGATTGGACCCCGATCTCATTAGGCGATGTAGTGGGATGGCAATTGCTTGTTGTTTGTTGTTTGTTTGGCTATCCATACGGATCGCTGAGATCGGATGTTGTCAATAGTTGATATGTTTTGCTGAAATGGTATGATGCTCTATTTTTAATAATTATGCATGAGATACTGATGAGCAACAACTGAAGAGAAAGAGGCTACGGATGCTGCTGAGCAATGACGAGGAGAAAGATGACGATTGTGACACCCTTCTCAATAACTTAAGTTTAATATAATAATTAAACTATTTCATTAATAATATATGGACTTGTAATTATATAAGAAAATGTGGAAATAAAATTTTCTTTCAAAGCGGGTGACCAATCAAACTATGGAGCTCTTGGAGAGAACAACTCGTATTATTTAAAACATTGTGTTGAATTCGGTGTTTGCAAAAATAAGAAAACCTTTCCATAATCCGGATAGCATCGGTGCTTTCGAAAACGTATAGACATAGTAAAATTAGACGATGCATATCCATTCTTTCTTTTACGGAACTGATACCATTTAAATAATGCAATCGAATTCGTTAATTAATCCTTAATCAGAGTAAGCAGAAAGAGTAGGACTATGCACAGTTAGAAATATGAACATAAGCGATATATATAAATATATATATATAGATATAGGTCAAGAAATACATAGTCCCAGCAGTCAAGTCTCCAAGTTCCAACAAGTCCATAACAGATCTACATCATAATATAACCATAGCCCTAGAGCTCTCAAGAGCATATCTACAAAATATATACATATCAAAATATGAACTCTAGAGGTGGTCACGTAGATCTGGCAGCATCAGCAGTAGTAGTGATAATGGTAGTAGCCGTCTCCAGGTAGCAAAAGAAACATCCACATCAACAGCAGCAGCAGAATCTCCTCCACAACATCCCACACCGGATCCCCTGATCCTCATCATACACCTTATGCACGTACCTAGGGATCATCATCCCTCCACTGACTCCCTGTGGAATGAACGACAGGCTCACCCCCGCTCTCATCCTCCACGGGATCCTCCTCGATCTCATCCGATGGAGAGTGTACCCTACCACTGGGTACGGGGTCAGGAGATGGTGTGACCCTGACTGGACTCCTCGGATCAGAAGGGGGAATATCCTCGCGGACGACTCTCGAGGAAAAAGGGTGTGAGCGGGTAGGTCTGAAACGAAAACTATGATAAGAGCGAGCTGGCCGTGTGGGAGGTGGTCCATGATATGTGTAAAACGGGGTACATGCATAGTGTATATGATAGGAATCCTAAATCTACGAGAACGAAATTGAATCAACGGGTTCAGGTGGTAGAAGGTAATCTCTACCTCTCCCTCGAACACCGCGCGATGGTCCTCATAGATCCATATGCCACTAGGAAGTGGCCGGATCTCGATGCAAGTAATGTAGCGAGACATCACCTACAAGGGCATAGGGGTAAGCAATTCTATACACATAATCAATAGAGCAGAAATGTACAATGTGTAAATATGCAGCAGTGAACAACAATCACATTTAGCACATAGCAGTTATTGAATGCAAGTAGAATGCTCACACTTGTTTAATTTATCACAATTAATTTAAATGAATGGTATGATGCATGAATTTAACTCTCAAATCTATCTTCATCAATCTATGTCACTCTCTGACGTCCATCCCTGACAACCCAGCACTCATTAGTGCGTTGTATTCCTAGGTATACAACATTTCGTACGTTCACCAAGAATGTACACGACAAGCTTGGAATCCGTGCCACCCGAGCACATCCCGTCATCCAAACGGTCTGTCATCCAAACGGTATAACCATATTGGCATCCACTAAGCCGACCACGTCTTCAACGTGTCATCAAGCAAGCGTATTGGCACTCCCACAGGCCCTCCTCATGTTACTAATACATGATAAACGACCTACCATCCAAACTCCAAATGAATGCATCATTTTTAAGCTTAAAGGAAATTGGTTAATATATAATAGGTGCCACCCGAGCACATCCCGTCATCCAAACGGTACACTCATATTAATCAATTTCTTTTAAGTCTAGATCCCTTGGATTATTGTCGTTCAACTATTAATTAAATGATTCAAAATTAAAATGGTATTTTTAAGATTTTTGGGTAAATTACTCGAGTGTTCTTCAGAAGACTCGAGTGTTCTTCAACTATTTCCAGATTACTCGAGTGTTCTTCAAACTACTCGAGTGTTCATGCCTTTCTGGGGATTTGGGTTTCAGATTCATAAAAATACTCGAGTGATTCATGAGTTACTCGAGTGTTCTTCAGCATTTCCAGAATACTCGAGTGACCCCTGCATTACTCGAGTGGTTTACCTTAACATATCCCATGCAACACTCGATTACTCGAGTGCTGGGCATGGTACTCGAGTGTTCTTGCTCAAAATACATTGTTTTACCAAAATTTTACTCGAGTAACCAGCCTAATACTCGAGTGTTTTGTTGCAGAACAGACTGAAATCTTGGTTTTAACACACCATTTTCAATTCTAATCATTTTTAGTCCAATCCAATGATCAACAGAGTTCATATACCACATAATGAACATGTTACAACACTCAATTCATATCAAATTACAGATTTGACAGGAAATTAATCATTAATGCATAAAACATATAATTTCACAACTTAACACCTCGAATTGCAAAATAATCAATAAACTCATAAAATAGTGTTTATTACAGCTTGCATGCATCATGAGAAACTTGCTCCAAACAATCATAGAGCATAAATTGGTCTCCAAACCAAAGTTCCTATTCAATCTAAGCCCTTAGAGCCTCTTGGTGGCTCTCTAATGAAAATAATGAAATTCAAACTCTATCTAGTGCATAAAACCACTTCCCCTTACCTCTCAGACATGCACCAATAGAGGAATCCAAAGAAAAAGCTCTCCAACACCAAAAACCACTTTGAGCATCACATGCAGAGCAGTTTTGAGTGCAGCACCAAGATTGAATTGGTTTACACATGAAACAGAGATAAGAATTGGGGAATTTAGTTTTTCTAGACTCTATGCAACACATACCAACTAAAGAAATTGAATTTGAGACTCAAAGACTCGTGAGCTTACCAGAAATCAGAATCAAAGTGAGCTCCAGACAAAGGCTTGACAGAAGTAGCATCCACTTCCAAGCCTTGATTCTTCCACCACACTCACTCTTAGCTCACAAATTTGGTATCTATACAAAGCTCGTGATGTGAGCTTTGTATTGGTGTATCGTTTGTGATTTGAATCAGAACAGAGAAGGAGAATCGATTGCTTGAACTCAGGAACCCTAACCTAATCAACAAACCCAAATTTTGCCAAATGCTTCACGAATTCAGTGTTGATTGGCTTTTATAGACCATGGGAACGTTCATGCAAGTCGACACGATGCAGATGAACGTGGAATGGTGGTGATTTCGTGTCAACGACACGAAATCGTTGGTGGTGACTCACCAAACGCACTAACTCGTGCAACTTTGTCCAGAATACTCGAGTATTTCAGAAAGTACTCGAGTAATTTGCCCAGTTTTTGAAAAATAATTATTTTATTTACTTTGCCTCCAAAATCTTTCCTATATTTACTTCTAGGTCCCAATCCAGGGACTAATATGCAAAATATTTATTTCATGCATAATTATATTTATTAAATAAATTCAAACACATCTCCCAAATACATAACACAGAATTTTAATCAAGGATTAAAATAGAAATCATTAATTATAATTAATTTTATAATTAACATTTCATTAATCGGGGATTAAAATTTTGGGGTGTTACACTACTCCCCCACTTAGAAGGAATTTCGTCCCCGAAATTCAACTTATACAAACAAGTCAGGATAGTCCTGACGCATCTTATCCTCTAATTCCCAAGATGCCTCTATCACATCGCCACAAACCCAGACGACTTTGACCAAACAAATATCCTTCCCTCTAAGCTGCTTGACTCTTCGGTCTTCAATGCGAACTGGCATAGCTTCGAATTTTAAGTTCTCATGAATTTCTAGGTCATCGGGTTGGATTCTAAGGACAATGGTGGGGTCATGGACATACCTTTTTAACTGAGACACATGGAATACATTATGAAGATTAGCTAAGGACGGGGGCAGAGCTAATTGATAGGCTACTGGGCCGACTCTTTTAAGAATTTGATAGGGACCAATAAACTTAGGTGATAGTTTTTGGGTTTTCAAGGCTCTACTAACACCTTTGGTTGGTACTATTCTAATGAATACATGGTCTCCTTCAGCAAACTCTAAAGGTTTCCTCCTCCTATCAGCATAGCTTTTCTGCCTACTCTGAGCCGTCTTCATCTTCTCTAGTATCAACTTGATCTGTTCCGTGGTCTCTTGCACAAAGTCTGGTCCAACCAGAGAACTCTCCCCCACTTGAAACCAGCACAACGGTGTCTAACACTTTCTTCCATATAAAGCTTCAAATGGTGCCATTCCAATGCTCGCGTGAAAACTATTGTTGTACGTGAATTCCACGAGCGGCAACATTTGCTCCCAATTTCCTTGGCCTTCCAAAGCACAAGCCCTCAAGATGTCCTCCAATGACTGAATAGTCCTCTCCGTTTGACCATCAGTCTGAGGGTGGTATGCAGAACTCAACTTCAATCTTGAACCCAAGGCTCTATGTAGATCTTGCCAAAACTTTGATGTAAACCTCGGATCGCGATCTGACACGATGCTTGATGGCACACCATGCAGGCGAACAATTTCCTTGACATACAACTGAGTGAGCTTTTCCAAAGAGTAGCGCATATTAACGGGAATAAAATGCGCTGACTTGGTCAAACGATCCACGATCACCCAGAGTGCATCATGACCAGTGGCTGTCCTTGGCAAACCTGACACGAAATCCATTGAGATACTATCCCATTTCCATAATGGAATTTCCAAGGGAAGTAACTCTCCTCATGGCCTTTGATGTTCCACTTTCGCCTTCTGACACACCAAACAACATGCCACGTACCTAGCCACGTCTTTCTTTAAACCAGGCCACCAAAATACCTTCTTCGGATCCTGATACATTTTGGTAGCTCCCAGATGCATACTCATTTTGCTTTTATGTGCTTCATCCAAAATCATCCTCTTTACTTCCAGGTTATCAGGCACACAAATCCTTGTTCGAAAACGAAGGATTCCATCCTTTCCCTCTTGAAATTCTAACTCCTTGCCTTCCTTCCTAAGTCTCTTCTTCTCCTTGAGTCCTTCATCGTCTTGTTGCAATTCTCAAATCCTTTGCAAGAATTCATTTGTAATCTACAGCATCCCCATCTTGATACTTGTTGGCTCCACTTGCATTGTCAGACTCAGATCTCTAAATTCTTCTATCAGTGCAGCTTCCCTGACCATCATCGCACTGATATGCATTGCCTTTCGACTCAACGCATCAGCCACCACGTTTGCCTTCCCAGGATGGTAATGAAGTTCGAACTCATAATCCTTCAATAACTCCATCCATCGACGTTGCCTCATATTCAACTCCTTCTAATCAAAGAGATACTTTAGACTCTTATGGTCACTAAACACCCGGAATGTAGTGCCATAGAGATAGTGTCTCCAAATCTTTAATGCAAAGACAACAGCTGCCAGCTCTAGGTCATGAGTGGGATAGTTCATTTCATGAACTTTTAGCTGTCTCGAGGCGTAAGCAACTAATTTTCCTTCCTGCATCAAAACACTCCCAAGACCTTGTTTCAATGCATCACAATACACCTCAAAACTCTACTGTGGGTCAGGCAAAACCAACACAAGAGATGACATCAACCTTTCTTTCAACTCTTGGAAACTCCTTTCACACTTCTCATCCCAGATGAAAGGTTGATCCTTTCGAGTCAACTTTCTCAAAGGTAGTGCAATCTTCGAGAAACCTTCTATAAATCTTCTATAATAACCAGCCAAACCAAGAAAGCTTCTCACCTCTTTGACCGACTTCGACTGTTCCCATTGCAACACTGAACTTACTTTATCCGGGTCAACCGCTATTCCCTTGCTTGAAATCACATGCCCCAAGAACTTAACCTCCTCCAGCCAGAACTCACACTTTGTAAGTTTGGCGTACAACTGCTTCTCCTTCAGAATACTCAACACTATTCTCAAGTGTTCAGCATGCTCCTCCGGGCTCTTAGAGTAGATAAGGATATCGTCAATGAACACAACCACGAATGAATCTAAATAAGGTCTAAAGATTCGATTCATGTAGTTCATGAAAATGGCTGGTGCATTGGTCAATCCGAACGGCATCACAACATACTCATAATGCCCGTATCGGGATCGAAATGCAGTCTTAGAGATGTCCTCTTCTCTAATTCTGATCTGATGATATCCCGACCTCAAATCAATCTTGGAAAATACCGATGCCCCACGAACTTGATCCATAAGGTCATCGATCCTTAGCAATGGATACTTGTTCTTGATTGTGACCTTATTCAACTGCCGGTAGTCGATACACATCCTCATACTACCATCTTTCTTCTTGACAAATAAAACTGGAGCACCCCAAGGTGACACACTTGGTCGGATCATCTGCTTCTGCAATAGCTCCTCGATCTGCTTCTTCATTTCAGCCATTTCCGGTGGTGCCATTCTATAAGGAGCGATAGAAATGGGACTGGCTCCCGGAACTAGGTCGATGCCAAATTCAATCTCTCTTCTTGGTGGCAAACCAGGGATCTCATTAGCAAATACCTCCGGGAAGTCTCTAACAACAGGAATCTCTTCCAACCTTGGACCATTCTCCTCTAATTTAGTGTTGAACAGACACATGTAGCCGGAGGGTTTTGGGTTTCTATAGGTCACTATCTTCTTATCACAATCGATGATCACTTGGTTTTGACTTAACCAGTTCATCCCCAAGATCACATCCAATTGTGCTAAGGGTAAACAGATTAAATCTACCCTAGAGGTTTGTCCTAACACTTCTATACAACAGTTAAGACATGCTCTAGAAACAACTGCA
This sequence comes from Crotalaria pallida, assembly GCA_037953625.1. Classification (NCBI taxonomy): domain Eukaryota; kingdom Viridiplantae; phylum Streptophyta; class Magnoliopsida; order Fabales; family Fabaceae; genus Crotalaria; species Crotalaria pallida. Next base: position 31,854,944 of record CM075651.1, on the reverse strand, counting down.
GGAGCATTAGTAGGGGTTTCTACTTTCAGAGTATATGGCAATTCAAACATAGATAAACCCAAACGGTCTACACATTCATATGAAACAAATGAATGCGTTGCACCAGAATCAAACAAGACATTACAGAGCTGACCATTTAGCAAGTATTTACCTTGCACCAGATCAGAAGATCGGCTTGCTTCCACACCACTAAGAGTGAAAACCCTTCCTTGAGCCATAGGCCTATCTGCAGTCCCTCTTGAATTAATTGGTTCCTTGCAGTCTCTCGCAAAATGTCCCGGTTTCCAACAGTTGAAACATCCACTTGTTCCCCAACAAACACGGCCATAATGATGGCGCTTGCACTTGTCACAAAATGGAGCCTCGCTCCGAAAATTCCTTCCATCCGAACCGCCAACCTTCCCCTTGCCTTTCCCTCGGCGATCGTACGGACCCTTGCCTCAGTTGTTGAAATCCTTTCGCCTCTGAGATCCATAATTTTGATTGTCTTTTCTTTCTGAGACTTGCAACTCTTCAGCTTTCTTGTCATCTTCATACAGCCTACACATATCCACGAGTGCAGGAAAGCTTTGAATCCGTTGATAGCTAAAGATCGACTTCAACTTGGGTCTCAAAGCTCCCTCAAACTTGATACACTTGCTCCTTTCATCGGGGTTGTTCTGATAGTAGGGAGAGTACTTCATCAATTCCTCGAACTTGGCCGCGTACTCACCCACACTCATATTCCCTTGTTTCAGCTGTAAGAATTCCACCTCTTTCTTCCTCATTAGATCTTCAGGGAAGTATTTATTGAGAAACTTCTCCATAAATACACCCCAATTCACATCCCTTCCTTCATAATGCAGAAGCTGAACCGTGTGATTCCACCAATTCTCAGCTTCGTCTTCTAGCATGTAGACAGCATATGCCACCTTCTGAGCTTCTGTGCAGTCCAAAGTCCTCAGAATCTTGTCCATGGTGTGAATCCACTTGTTGGCGTCCTCAGGTCTAAATCCTCCTTCAAACTTAGGCGGATTACAACTCCTAAAATCAGTCAGACTCTTTGCCTCGGTGTTACCCACATTGCATGGATGAGGTGGATTAACCGGCTGAGGTGGTTGCTGAGATTGTTGTTGCATGGTCTCCAACACCGCGGTTATCCTTTCTAACATCTCATTGGTGTGATTTTGGTTTCTAGTTGCCATAGTAGACCTGCGCTATATGCTCATGGTCACATATGTTGAACTAAAGAAACATTCCTCACACCACCTATACTAAGGCTATAGCTTATAACTTTAAATCAATTTTCAATTGTGACTTGTGCTCAAAAGAGACAAGATACAAACATTCATAACAATAAATATGCCCTGCGGATACCTGCTTGATGTTGATGGCTACCTTTCTGGAGCTACTTCCACTACTACAGGATCTGACTTTTGCTCTGATACCACTCAGTGTGACACCCTTCTCAATAACTTAAGTTTGATATAATAATTAAACTATTTCATTAATAATATATGGACTTGTAATTATATAAGAAAATGTGGAAATAAAATTTTCTTTCAAAGCGGGTGACCAATCAAACTATGGAGCTCTTGGAGAGAACAACTCGTATTATTTAAAACATTGTGTTGAATTCGGTGTTTGCAAAAATAAGAAAACCTTTCCATAATCCGGATAGCATCGGTGCTTTCGAAAACGTATAGACATAGTAAAATTAGACGATGCATATCCATTCTTTCTTTTACGGAACTGATACCATTTAAATAATGCAACCGAATTCGTTAATTAATCCTTAATCAGAGTAAGCGGAAAGAGTAGGACTATGCACAGTTAGAAATATGAACATAAGCGATATATATAAATATATATATAGATATAGGTCAAGAAATACATAGTCCCAGCAGTCAAGTCTCCAAGTTCCAACAAGTCCATAACAGATCTACATCATAATATAACCATAGCCCTAGAGCTCTCAAGAGCATATCTACAAAATATATACATATCAAAATATAAACTCTAGAGGTGGTCACGTAGATCTGGCAGCATCAGCAGTAGTAGTGATAATGGTAGTAGCCGTCTCCAGGTAGCAAAAGAAACATCCACATCAACAGCAGCAGCAGAATCTCCTCCACAACATCCCCACACCGGATCCCTTGATCCTCATCATACACCTTATGCACGTACCTAGGGATCATCATCCCTCCACTGACTCCCTGTGGAATGAACGACAGGCTCACCCCCGCTCTCATCCTCCACGGGATCCTCCTCGATCTCATCCGATGGAGAGTGTACCCTACCACTAGGTACGGGGTCAGGAGATGGTGTGACCCTGACTGGACTCCTCGGATCAGAAGGGGGAATATCCTCGCGGACGACTCTCAAGGAAAAAGGGTGTGAGCGGGTAGGTCTGAAACGAAAACTATGATAAGAGCGAGCTGGCCGTGTGGGAGGTGGTCCATGATATGTGTAAAACGGGGTACATGCATAGTGTATATGATGGGAATCCTAAATCTACGAGAACGAAATCGAATCAACGGGTTCGGGTGGGAGAAGGTAATATCTACCTCTCTCTCAAACACCGCGCGATGGTCCTCATAGATCCATATGCCACTAGGAAGTGGCCGGATCTCGATGCAAGCAATGTAGCGAGACATCACCTACAAGGGCATAGGGGTAAGCAATTCTATACACATAATCAATAGAGCAGAAATGTACAATGTGTAAATATGCAGCAGTGAACAACAATCATATTTAGCACTTAGCAGTTATTGAATGCAAGTAGAATGCTCACACTTGTTTAATTTAACACAATTAATTTAAATGAATGGTATGATGCATGAATTTAACTCTCAAATCTATCTCCATCAATCTATGTCACTCTCTGACGTCCATCCCTGACAACCCAGCACTCATTAGTGCGTTGTATTCCTAGGTATACAACATTTCGTACGTTCACCAAGAATGTACACGACAAGCTTGGAATCCGTGCCACCCGAGCACATCCCGTCATCCAAACGGTCCGTCATCCAAACGGTATAACCATATTGGCATCCACTAAGCCGACCACGTCTTCAACGTGTCATCAAGCAAGCGTATTGGCACTCCCAGAGGCCCTCCTCATGTTACTAATACATGATAAACGACCTACCATCCAAACTCCAAATGAATGCATCATTTTTAAGCTTAAAGGAAATTGGTTAATATATAATACGTGCCACCCGAGCACATCCCGTCATCCAAACGGTACACTCATATTAATCAATTTCTTTTAAGTCTAGATCCCTTGGATTATTGTCGTTCAATTAATAATTAAATGATTCAGAATTAAAATGGTATTTTTAAGATTTTTGGGTAAATTACTCGAGTGTTCTTCAGAAGACTCGAGTGTTCTTCAACTATTTCCAGATTACTCGAGTGTTCTTCAAACTACTCGAGTGTTCATGCCTTTCTGGGGATCTGGGTTTCAGATTCATAAAAATACTCGAGTGATTCATGAGTTACTCGAGTGTTCTTCAGCATTTCCAGAATACTCGAGTGACCCCTGCATTACTCGAGTGGTTTACCTTAACATATCCCATGCAACACTCGATTACTCGAGTGCTGGGCATGGTACTCAAGTGTTCTTGCTCAAAATACATTGTTTTACCAAAATTTTACTCGAGTAACCAGCCTAATACTCGAGTGTTTTGTTGCAGAACAGACTGAAATCTTGGTTTTAACACACCATTTTCAATTCTAATCATTTTTAGTCCAATCCAATGATCAACAGAGTTCATATACCATATAATGAACATGTTACAACACTCAATTCATATCAAATTACAGATTTGGCAGGAAATCAATCATTAATGCATAAAACATATAATTTCACAACTTAACACCTCGAATTGCAAAATAATCAATAAACTCATAAAATAGTGTTTATTACAGCTTGCATGCATCATGAGAAACTTGCTCCAAACAATCATAGAGCATAAATTGGTCTCCAAACCAAAGTTCCTATTCAATCTAAGCCCTTAGAGCCTCTTGGTGGCTCTCTAATGAAAATAATGAAATTCAAACTCTATCTAGTGCATAAAACCACTTCCCCTTACCTCTCAGACGTGCACCAACAGAGGAATCCAAAGAAAAAGCTCTCCAACACCAAAAACCACTTTGAGCATCACATGCAGAGCAGTTTTGAGTGCAGCACCAAGATTGAATTGGTTTACACATGAAACAGAGATAAGAATTGGGGAATTTAGTTTTTCTAGACTCTATGCAACACATACCAACTAAAGAAATCGAATTTGAGACTCAAAGACTCGTGAGCTTACCAGAAATCAGAATCAAAGTGAGCTCCAGACAAAGGCTTGACAGAAGTAGCTTCCACTTCCAAGCCTTGATTCTTCCACCACACTCACTCTTAGCTCACAAATTTGGTATCTATACAAAGCTCGTGATGTGAGCTTTGTATTGGTGTATCGTTTGTGATTTGAATCAGAACAGAGAAGGAGAATCGATTGCTTGAACTCAGGAACCCTAACCTAATCAACAAACCCAAATTTTGCCAAATGCTTCACGAATTCAGTGTTGATTGGCTTTTATAGACCATGGGAACGTTCATGCAAGTCGACACGACGCAGATGAACGTGGAATGGTGGTGATTTCGTGTCAACGACACGAAATCGTTGGTGGTGACTCACCAAACGCACTAACTCGTGCAACTTTGTCCAGAATACTCGAGTATTTCAGAAAGTACTCGAGTAATTTGCCCAGTTTTTGAAAAATAATTACTTTATTTACTTTCCCTCCAAAATCTTTCCTATATTTACTTCTAGGTCCCAATCCAGGGACTAATATGCAAAATATTTATTTCATGCATAATTATATTTATTAAATAAATTCAAACACATCTCCCAAATACATAACACAGAATTTTAATCAAGGATTAAAATAGAAATCATTAATTATAATTGATTTTATAATTAACATTTCATTAATCAGGGATTAAAATTTTGGGGTGTTACAACGATGATGCTGCTGAGCAATGGCTGATGAGAAAAATGCTGATGATGCTGTTGAGCAAGATGCTGTTGAGAATAATGTTGATGGGATGAATGAGAAAAAGATATGAAGCAAGATGTTGCTGAGATTCTTTGGGGAACAGATCGAACGATTAGTGGTCGGGACTCGTTGAAGGGATGCACCAAGGATGAGCCGACTATTAGGATTAAGCCGCTAATTAAAACTCTAAAACTTTAAAAGACTTTAAAAGACATTAACAAACGCGGTGAGCTATGAGTGTCGTATCGAAGTAGTGGAGAGAAAGGAACCATGAGTATCAGGGATACTCAGGTGGAGATTGCATTAGGGGAGGACAATGATGGTGAAACGTCAAGAAGTCTAGAGTATGTTTCTAGGCGGAACGAACTCCACATGTGGCATACGAACGTGGTAGGGACTGGGTCCAACGTCGTCGTAAGTTCTGCAGGCCAACTAGAAAATACTATCGCCCCCTAGATTGCAAATCTTGAACAGTGAGAAGGACTGGAACGGGGCATTTGTGATTGCCACTGTACCCGAGTTTTCTACAGTGAGCCTTGATTATATGATATGATATGAATTGATATGGATTGAATTGATTTGAGACTGTACCCGAGTTTTCTACAATTCTCCTGGCTTGGAGCCAATTGTTGAGACAACTGTCGTGCCCGCGTGGTAAAGGTCTTGTACTCCTGTTTGCTTCCGACTAGGATGGGTGGATGACCGAGGAGATGTAGAGGTGTGTGTCTTCCTCAATGATGATTTCCCCACATCATTGAGCGAACCGGAACGATAAGACTTAAGAGATATAAATAATCATAAGAAAAGTACATTAAAGATATCAAGTATTGAGCAAGATTTCTAAGACAAGTATGAGAAATGATTCTTGGAATAATTGATAAGTTTGAGTAAGGATTAATGAAGAGTGGAAAGGAATTGTGTAAGTGTTATGAGAAGGATTTGGAAAATGCTATTACAAGAGAATGATTATAATGTGTGTTTATATAATGATATTGATGATTGTTGTTGTTTGTTTATGTTCATTGTTCTGTCTTAATATTTGCCTATTGTAATTCCACATAGTCGACATAGTTGTTTGGGTAGCTCACTCTCTCCTGTATCTCTGCTTTGTATTGGAAAAATCTTGTATGGTCATTAGATGGAAAATATAGCAAGATTCCAGCTCATTCGGGAGATAGGAGCATCTCCATTGAAAGGAAACAACATAACCATGACTGCCCGTGTCATAGTCTACATAGAGATGAAGCGGCAGAGAAATGAAATCATGGAGAGGCCTTTAGCCCGGGAAATGGAGAACGACCAAACACGAGACGACTCTATGGAAGAGACTCCTGAGACGGCGGATGAGGACGACTTTGCTTGCGGTTGGAGAGCTTGACCTGCCAAGATCCGGAGTTAGATGGCGAGTCTTAGGGTATATGACTAGAGGATAGGTAACCCCCCTCAGAGCATTGTATACCATTGCAAGTTCTTAGTTGCCATAGCTTTACCATACTGTACCCCGGCTAAAGTTTTGTTTAATACTGATGTTTTGAGACAAGGAAATGGGTTGTTGTATTTAAATGATGTTTTGTGAACAAGTTTCAAGGTGCGATGTCTTGTGACATCTCGGTTTGGAACTTGAAAGATTTTTATGCAATGTGAGGACATGAGTTTTAATTGTAACTATGTTTTAAAAGTCTAAGTGTTCTCACGTCTATGTTTCATATGTTTCAAAAAAAAAAAGGCCCAAATTTTCACTATATTTAACTTAAGTAACTGAAGTTTTCAAGTTGCCAAATTGGGGTGTTACAGTTGTGGTATTAGAGCAATGGTTGATCTAAGTAACCTTATGCATGGACTTACATGCCCTGCTGTGTGACTCTGTGTGTGCGTTAGTAGTAGGATAGCGATAGATGAGAATAGGAACGCTAAGAGTACGCGGATGTTTCCCCTGGAATGCGTTGGTTTCGTCTACAGCGGAGACGAGGAGCAGAGATCAGTGTCGTCATGGGACGTTGATGTATGATTCGAATCTTCTTTTGTTGAGCTCATCTCTGATATGAACCCCTTCTGTTTGTGATGACCCTTGAACTCTTGATATGAGATCTTGTTCTCGACTAGAACTCTCTTTTCTTGCTGGAGCCTTTCTTGTGTAAACCCTATGCGCTGTCAAATTTCTTTGGCATGACGCTTGAAAATATATTTTCTGAAAACCTTAAACCATGTTCTTGACAAAGCCTTGTTTGTTGATGAACTCGAGGTTTCTTCTTTTGATTTTTGACCAGACATTTACCCTTTCCTAACATCTTGTTGAGAATTTGGGGCCCTGACACCTAGTACCGGTCAAGTAGATATCCCTAGAATAGGAAGTGGGTTGTGAAATGATGTTAAGAGGAAGTTGTATAGATCAAGGGAAATAAAGATTAGTTGATATGAAGTAAGGAAGTATGAGTCTTGGAGAAAATAGGAGTATCCTTTTTAGTCTTAGGTAAGTGGCGAGTTGTGTAAAGCAACTAGGACTAAGAGCTTTGATATCGGATTAGTAAAAATAATGGTTTAGGTGGTGATAAGATGAGGAAGAAATTAAGGTGATAATTAGAATTTTGAGGTCATATGTGTCTTGATTTGAGTTGAAAATGGTTAGACAGCGGTGAATAAGTGATGATATGGTAAGGTCGAATTGGTAAGATGGTGGGATTTGTGGATAGAATCCTTAAGTGTTGACCCAAGGCTAGGTAAAAAGCTAGGATTTGATGTGGTAATAAATAATAGGTCTTTGAGTTGAGGAATTTTGATGGTTTAGAATAGGAGGAAAATCGTGGAAAACGGAAAAAGGTTTAGAATGTCTAAGTTATATGATTAAGTGTTTGAGATAGGAAGTGAGATAGTACATGTTTCTTGAGGATTAGTGGTTGATTAGATTAAAGGGAAGATGAAATAGTGACCATAGGAGTCTGATAAGGATCATTATTTGGTGAGATATAAGGTAACCAGAGGATAGAGTGAAGCTAAGTGATGGGAAATTCTATAAGACCGACCAGAAAGTGGTGAAGGATAGGAGTATTTAGAAGCTAAGTTTGTAATCATGAACGTGGTGTAGAGAGATATGAGTCATTTAAGTCGGAGAGTAATTGGAAATGTGAAGTTTTGAGGAATAACTCGTTTAGGCTTGAATTGATGAGAAGGATTTAATCCAAGGTGTGGTGGTGTCTTGACCCTAAATAAACGTAACCCTGTTATCTTCGGATTCTGTTTCGATGTCATTGAACCCCTTAGCCCTTTGTTGTCAGTAAAACCGTGTTGTTTTTACCCCATCATGTTTGTTATTGAAAGTATCCCGAGAGATTACTTTTGCAAGTAATCCGTTTGATTTGCTCTTAAGAACGATGGATAGATGATACATGTTCGAAGATGCGACGATTGCTGCAGCTAGAGAGAGAAAGAATTTCTTCAAGGAGCTACGCATTCACGGATTAGCCAGACTCTAGGCAGCATTTCTCGAGGACGAGAAATCTTCAAGTTGGGGAAAATGTAACACCCCGCATTTTTCCCGTACGTGCGTGAACGAATATTATCAAAATAAACCTTGAGATTCTGTTTTATAAGAGATTTTTAGAAAAGTATTTTACGCGAGTAAGGAATAAAGTATTGATTTTCATGGATTTTTATAAACAAAATATTTTTATAGACAAGAAGTGAATGATTTTGTTGATTTGATTTATAAGAAATGAGTTGTGATTTTATTAAAGGTGATTTTTATTTGAAATGAAGTTTTTGGAATCGTTATCTTTGAAAATTCGTATCTTTTTAACCGTAACTCGGAATTTTATGATCTTTATACGAAAACGATCGCCTTGAAACGTAGATTTTGAAAATTTAACTTTTGTAATTTTCTGGATTGGTTTATAAAAATTTATTTCCAGAGTTTGTAAAATACGAATTTTGAGAAATGAGTTTTGTAGAAAATGAAATTTTTGTCATGGCATGAATTTCTATGTGATATGTGTTTGGTTTAATGTGTGTTTAATGAGTGATGCATGAAAATGATGGTGTGAGTGTGATTTCTTAAATTTAATTGCCTTGTTGTGTGAATTGATGATTTTAAGTGAATGTGATTAGAAAATAAAAATGTAAGATATGTATGTACATGTGTGTAGGTATGTGTGATACAGTTTATATGTATATATGTGTGTATGTTATACGTGTGTATGTGTATGTATAAGCTTAGATTTTATTTCTTGGACAAGAAGCCTATGGAAGAAACTAGAACCATGAAGTAACTAAGTTAGTAACCAAATCCTAAGTATTAGCCAACAAGTCTTTAGACCTAAAGTGACCCCTAGTACCCTAATCTATTCCACCTTGTCCCCTTAATTTGATAAACTCCACCCATGCAAACTTTTGAGAGGACCAAGTTGCCCTTCCCTTTTGTGTATGACCGAACCAACAACTAAGGGCAAGGAAGGGAAATTCGGTTGGCCTATAAATGGTTGAAGCCTTAGTTCATTTCTTCCCATTCATTTCATTTCTTCACTCCAACACAAAACACAACTCTAAGGGCTCATCAAACCCTTAGAGAGAAAAAGAAAAAGAAATAGAGAGAGAGAGAGTGTGTGGCCGTGAGACTTAGGGGAGGAAGAAGAAGGAGATCCAAGCTAGATCAAGGAGTTTTCTTTGTAGATCAAGAGTGTTAGGAGTTAGAAGATCAACCTTTCCTTGGTAGGTGACTTGAAGATCAAGAGGAAGATTGTAATAGTTTAGATTTGTCCTTTTAGTTTGTAGATCTACTTCTTTTCTTCTTTGCATGTTTGTTTTTATAGCTTGAAAGAGGATTTTATGTGTTGCTCTTCTTTAATCATGGACTTTAAGGACTAAAAATAATTTGTAATACGTGTAACTCTATGTTTGATGTTTCGGTTGAGATTTTCTTTCTAGATCTTGATGTTTTTCTAACTAAAACTTAAAGATCTAAAGTATTGTTTAAGATTTTTGTGAAACCTAAAATAAATCCCTTTGCATGTTGAATTTTCTTACTCTAAACCGTGATCTATGTGTGTTTATGTGGTTATTTGACAAGCAAATACATGATCTAAACTTGATTATTAATAAAGTAAAAATCTTTGGCTTTGCATGTTGAATCTTCTTGCTAAATCGTGATCTATGATGTGTTTTCATGACTATTTGATGAATAAAATATGATTTAAGCTTGATTAGAGAGAAAGATAAAGTCTTTAAGTCTTGCATGTTGGTTTGTTGATGATCCTTGTAATTTAAGTGTGTGCATGTAATGATCTTTGTTTGATGAGTGAAAAAGTTGAGATCTTTTGTCTTGCATGTCGATTTCAAGAGAAAAGATTATATTTTTCTTTAATGAATGACACGGTTTTGAAGATAAATTAAGGAAGCAAGTTTTAAAATGATTTTCAAGTATAAACATGTTTTGATCTAGTGTTTGATTTTGTGCATGTTTTATTTTGGTGAAGGCCATTCGGCCATGTGTGATAGAACTAGGATCTATGCTTTTTATTTTGTAAAAAGTTGATGCATGTATGTGTTAAGATTAGATCTAATGATTTTAATTACATGCATGTTATTCTCATGAAGTTAAAAACAAGATCTTTATTTTAGTTTAAGAAAAAGTGATGAACTTGAGTTTATTTTATGCATGTTAGGAAAATATAAGAAAAATCTTGTCTTGATGATGTTCTTGCATGTTGATGTGAGTAAATGGTGAAGTATGTTGCTTTGAAAAGTAGTTTTGAAAACCTATATGATTTGATTTGATTTTGTGATTCTTGTGCATTGAAAAGTGAACAAAACCTTGCCTTTTTACATGTTGACATTCAGCCAACCTAGAAATAGGTAGAGGGCTATGTTTGTTTATCATTTTGAATGCATGCATGAGAAAATTATTTTTATCTAAGAGCTTTAAAGTATATACATAAAATAATCAAGTTTTAAAAAGAAAATATATGTGAACCTTTGAAGTGGTTTGTAACTCAAATTATTGTTTTGATTTAAGCTAAGAAAATGAATTAAAATTGTTAATTTTTCCTTCGATGCTCATGGTTTTAATCCTAAAAGAAATAAAATGATTTCATGATTTTATATATTTATTTGTGCATTAAATCCTTGCAAATTATATGTGTATGATTCGGCCAATACATGTTTAAATGGTAGGAAAAATTTTCTTCATGAAAAGACCTTTGATCATGGCTATATTCTTAGGTGCATGATACTATGTGTTTGATGAAAGTGATGTGTGTGTTTCCTTTGATCTTTTCAGTTTTAGAGAAGAAAATGAATAATTTGATTTAGTTATGTAAAAAGAAATTTTTCATGATGGTGATGATTCAAAGATCTTAAGTTTTTACATTAGTGGCTAGAAATTGTTAACCATGTGTAATTCGGTTTTGTTGAGTTAATTAAAAGATTAAGTTAAATTATTAAGAGTAATTGAATTAATCTATTAAGATTATAGTCTAATTAATGATTTTAAATGATTAAAAATGTGACTTTCATTGTGTGAGTTGTGAATGCTTTGAAATTTGTATGTGTTGTTCTTACGCTAATTGAATATGTTTTGGAAAATTTGGATTGAATGAGAATTGTCCTGAATTGTGTTTGTGAGATTTATTTGTGAAAAATCTATGTTGGATTTCAAAGGAAAAAAATGTTTTATTTGAAAAGTATGATTTAAACAACTTAAAGTGATTTGAAATTTTTCTACGATATTCTTGTGAAGTTTGAAAATTAAATGAATCAATTTGATATGGTTTAAAATTTTATTTTTTGGAGTTCTGAATTTTGTTTAAAGATTCAGGAAAATGATTTTATAACCAGAATGTTTTAAACTAAGAGAAGTGAATTCTGTTTTGAAGAAGAGATTATTTTAGTATCGTTTCAAAGTTTTCTCGGAAACATTTTTATTATGGATTCAAATTGGATTTGAAATCTTTATGGATATTGGCAATGTGTTTTCAGAAAAGGGAATTTTTTCAACGAGTTTTCAAAATAAAAATATGAATTTATCGAAAATCGTTCTAACGCACGGGGAAAAATGTTCTAGTGCGGGTGAAGGACGCAAAGGAAACGAGGCAAGGCTAGCGACTGGGAAATCTTGGAAAGCTTTCGGAAGTTACGTCATCGAGGTGAGAGAGGGGCTCTCCTTAAGACGCTGTGGTATTTAGGTAACATATTAAGGCGTCCAATCATCTCAAAGATTGGACCCCAATCTCATTAGGCGATGTAGTGGGATAGCAATTGCTTGTTGTTTGTTGTTTGTTTGGCTATCCATACGAATCGCTGAGATCGGATGTTGTCAATAGTTGATATGTTTTGCTGAAATGGTATGATGCTCTGTTTTTAATAATTATGCATGAGATACTGATTTTCTTAGTATGTGAAATGATAATAATGAAAATGTGAAAGAGATAAATAAAGATGAAAAGAGAATCATGAGCGGAAATTGAGAAAGAGATAAAGAAATGAATGGAAGAGAATTAATAGCCGAGTTTGAGAAAGAATGGAGATGAAAAGATGATTTTCAAGATGGTGATAAGAAATACCCGACGAGGCGAGCAGAAGTGTGGAGATGATGAGGAGAAAGATACTGATGGTGTTGTGGAGCAATAAATGAGGAGAAAGACGCTAATGGTGCTGCTGAGCAACAACTGAGGAGAAAGACGTCGACGGTGCTGATAAGCAACAGCTGAGGAGAAAGAGGTTGCGGATGCTGCTGAGCAATGACGAGGAGAAAGATGCCGATGATGTTGCTGAGCAATGGCTGATGAGAAAAATGCTGATGATGTTGTTGAGCAAGATGCTATTGAGAATAATGCTGATGAGATGCATGAGAAAAAGATATGAAGCAAGATGTTGCTGAGATTCTTTGGGGAACGGATCGAACGATTAGTGGTCGGGACTCGTTGAAGGGATGCACCAAGGATGAGCCGACTATTAGGATTAAGCCGCTAATTAAAACTCTAAAACTTTAAAAGACTTTAAAAGACATTAACAAACGCGGTGAGCTATGAGTGTCGTATCGAAGTAGTGGAGAGGAAGGAACCATGAGTATCAGGGATACTCAGGTGGAGATTGCATTAAGGGAGGACAATGATGGTGAAACGTCAAGAAGTCTAGAGTATGTTTCTAGGCGGAACGAACTCCACATGTGGCATACGAACGTGGTAGGGACTGGGTCCAACGCCGTGGTAAGTTCTGCAGGCCAACTAGAAAATACTGTCGCCCCCTAGATTGCAAATCTTGAACAGTGAGAGGGACTGGAACGAGGCATTTGTGATTGCCACTGTACCCGAGTTTTCTACAGTGAGCCTTGATTATATGATATGATATGAATTGATATGAATTGAATTGATTTGAGACTGTACCCGAGTTTTCTACAGTTCTCCTGGCTTGGAGCCAATTGTTGAGACAGCTGTCGTGCCCGCGTGGTAAAGGTCCTGTACTCTTGTTTGCTTCCGACTAGGATGGGTGGATGACCGAGGAGATGTGGACGTGTGTGTCTTCCTCAATGATGATTTCCCCACATCATTGAGCGAACCGGAACGATAAGACTTAAGAGATATAAATAATCATAAGAAAAGTACATTAAAGATATCAAGTATTGAGCAAGATTTCTAAGACAAGTATGAGAAATGATTCTTGGAATAATTGATAAGTTTGAGTAAGGATTAATGAAGAGTGGAAAGGAATTGTGTAAGTGTTATGAGAAGGATTGGGAAAATGCTATTACAAGAGAATGATTATAATGTGTGTTTATATAATGATATTGATGATTGTTGTTGTTTGTTTATGTTCATTGTTCTGTCTTAATATTTTCCTATTGTAATTCCACATAGTCAACATAGTTGTTTGGGTAGCTCACTCTCTCCTGTATCTCTGCTTTGTATTGGAAAAATCTTGTATGGTCATTAGATGGAAAATATAGCAAGATTCCAGCTCATTCGGGAGATAGGAGCATCTCCATTGAAAAGAAACAACATAACCATGACTGCCCGTGTCATAGTCTACATAGAGATGAAGCGGCGGAGAAAGGAAATCATGGAGAGGCCTTTAGCCCCGGGAAATGGAGAACGACCAAACACGAGACGACTCTATGGAAGAGACTCCTGAGACGGCGGATGAGGACGACTTTCCTTGCGGTCGGAGAGCTTGACCTGCCAAGATCCGGAGTTAGATGGCGAGTCTTAGGGTATATGACTAGAGGATAGGTAACCCCCCTCAGAGCATTGTATACCATTGCAAGTTCTTAGTTGCCATAGCTTTACCATACTGTACCCCGGCTAAAGTTTTGTTTAATACTGATGTTTTGAGACAAGGAAATGGGTTGTTGTATTTAAATGATGTTTTGTGAACAAGTTTCAAGGTGTGATGTCTTGTGACATCTCGGTTTGGAACTTGAAAGATTTTTATGCAATGTGAGGACATGAGTTTTAATTGTAACTATGTTTTAAAAGTCTAAGTGTTCTCACGTCTATGTTTCATATGTTTCAAAAAAAAATGGCCCAAATTTTCACTATATTTAACTTAAGTAACTGAAGTTTTCAAGTTGCCAAATCGGGGTGTTACACCTTAGATTGAGGATAAATAAAAGGAAGCTTGGGTGAAGCAGATTATTTGTTTATCCTAATTACAAAATTCACTGGGGTAACTATCCCTAGATTTTGTAGGACTCTGAATTTATGGATTTGGCCTCCTTTCTTTGGTGTACAAACTATTTGAAACTTTATTTCATTTTTCAAACTTGAGATTCAAACAGAATCTTTATCCTAATCTGTTTTATATCCCAAAAAATTGTGCAGTTCTTGGGCATGTCAAGGAGCATATTTAGGACCACACTTTGCTTGAACTTCAAAGCTTGAAGCTTTAAAATGCATAATTATCATTCAGTGTGTAGAAGTATTAACATACACGCAATTTAAAATCTCAATGTTCAGAACTAATGACGAAACAGACCGTGTGGGAAAAATTCCTGCAATTCATGTAACTTCATTAACTGGCATCCTTTTAAACCATGTTAGTTTGTGAACTTCGGTATAGATGCATCACCAAAGTTTTGTTAACCATATCTTTACAGCTTTATCAACACCATAACAAATACATAGATGGAGCTTATCACATCTTGTTTTAATTTACATTTAAACAAATCAAAATAAAAATCTTAGTAAAATAAACAAATACACTAAAATAATAATATAGAAATTGTTGGATCATGCTTAAGAAGAATGATAAAATAAGATATGAGAAAATAACAAAAAAAATTATACGACTCATCTTCTATCTTAAATAGAAAATAGAAATGAGAAAGCAACCATAACAGACACAAATCCGAAAAAGTTAAATGAAAAAATAACAAAACTAAATATAAGACTCATTTTCTACCTTAACAAAGTGTGTTCTGCAAGTGAAAGATTACACAGAAAGACTTAAAGCATCTGGAAAAGAACTTCAGGCTCTACTTGAAATGGAATGGAAGCTTGATGTCATATAGAACGGAGTAGAATTTTAGAGTTTCAGATTATGTCAATGATGCATAAGATGGGTTTAGCACATGGCACATTATTTAGTATTTTAATATTTTAGTATGGTATTATGAATCGTAGTCGATCTGTTCTGCATCTCAAGGCAACTCAAGGTAAAATGGAAAAGTCAGTGTGTTAACCAAGAAGTCGATCTGTACAGGACTTCTTGGAAGTGGAAAAGGCATGAGGTCTGTCGCAACTAATTATGTCTTTGGTTGACAGATCATTAATATTAGGGAGATAGTGTTTTTAGGAGGGAAAATTAGGAGGGAGATTAAGAAGTGGGTATCATTAGGAGGGAAATTAAGAAGTGCAAATCACTTCTCAAATTATATATTATATTGATAAAAGAGAAAATTATATATTATAAAAAGGGATTTCTATTGACATCCAAGCTTTTCTAACCACACCCAACACATTTAAAAACTTTTGTATAAACTACCAAAAATACCTTTTCATACACCCACCTTTTACTTTTTTTTTAAAATTTTTATTTCATACACTCAATTTTTATTTTTTATTTTTTTACTTTTACTTCCTACACTCAAATACCTTTATATACTGTGTCATGTTTTCTTCTTCCATCTTCTTCTTCACTTCTTCCTAGAGATGGCAATGGATCCAGGTGGTTTCGGGTAATGGAATACCCGGACTCGCCCTATTCATCTATATCCGGACCCGCGCGGGTACTCGTTGTCAAGCGGGGTAGCGGGTCTTTGGGTACCTAAACGGGTTCGCGGATACCCATTATCTTTTGAAAAAAAAATATTAAAATTTTAAGCTTATTTTTTTTCTAAACTAACATAAAAATTCCCTATTCTTACTTGTCAATCTCTTAATATATCATTAAACAATTCATAAACAAAATCACTGGAGGCAAAATAGATTAACTTAGAAACAAATCATCTCACACAAACATGCTTATATTCCAAATCAATTGAATAATAAGTATTTTTTTGCGGGTCCGGGTACACACGGGTCCGATACCCCGTCATCGGGACCCGGACCCATTCTAGGTATTACTCGCAGGAACCCGTTTTTATATACCCACGAATCCATTTTCTAGATCCGGACCCGTTACGGGTATTGCCAAGGATGGTGACGACTTTAACACCCCGATTTTGGCAACTTGAAAACATCATCTCTTTAACAAAAATATAGTAAAAATTTGGAAATTTTTTTTTTTAAATGGTGACATGGACATGAGAACCTTTAAGTTCAAAAACATTTCATTAACTTGATTGTAATAAAATAATATTCTCATGTCACACATCACAAGTCAAGTTCCAAACCGAGATGTTACTTAACATCGCACTTTGTAACTTGGCTTCATAAATTCGTTTTGAGAAAACATTTTCATTACTTGTTTTATAAAACTTTATTCTTTCAAAAGCCATACTCAATAAAATACCAAATGGGGTACAGAATGATATGACAATGTAAACCAAGTAGTTGCAAGGAATACAGTGCTTGAAGGGGATTACTTACTACTAGTCTTGACCTCTAATCTAAAGTCCACTGCAGCAGCCTCACGAGATGACCTACCGATTTGCTGCAGGGTCGACCATCTATCCGTTGCAATACCGGAATAACTCGATACGACAACATGATAGGAGAGATGGTCAGTATTCCAAAAGTACAACATGACAGGACAGTAGAACAATAACTAGAGACATATACTAAAGACATAGGATTTATTAATCCTCATGCAGCAATAATTACTCATGCAATGCATATGACAAGTATATTCATATAAGCATATAGAGAACACTTATAAACAAGCACATCATAATACATCAAAGATATCAAAATCATAAATCATTTCACCATACATCACTTCACTTGGCATCACAGCCTTCAAACTTTCAAGTCTCATCATCATCTCTCTCGACCTTTCCAACAAACACTTATACTTTTCTTTCTTTGAATCTTCCTTAATTTTTCACAATTTCCTTATACTTTCTTTCTTGTAATCTTTTTATCATTATTAAATTTTATCAAACGGTTCGCTCAATGATGAGGGGAAAATATCATTGAACTCTCACACGTCTACATCTCCTCGGTCATCCACCCAACCTAGTCGGAAGCAAACAGGAGTACAGGACCTTTACCACGCGGGCACGACAGCTGTCACACAAACAAATGGTCCCAGACCAGGAGGCCCTGCCTCAAATCATAATCATAATTCACATAATATCAATGCGCGCTCTCAGCGGCAATCACAAATGCCCCGTTCCAGTCTCTCTCACTGTTCTCGATTTGCAATCAAGGGGGCGACAGTATAATTTCTAGTTCGCGATGCGGAACTTACCACGGTATTAGACCCAGTCCCCACCACGTTAATGCACCACATGTGGGATTCGTTCCGCCTAGAAATATACTCTAGACTTCTTGACGTTTCACCGTCATCGTCCTCCCCTCATGCAATCTCCTCCTAAGTATCCGCAGATACCTATGGTTCCTTCCTCTCCACTACTTCAATACGACACTCATACCTCACCGCGTATATAAATGTCTTTTAAGTCTTTTAAAGTTTTGAGTTTTAATTATCGGCTTAATCCTAACAGTCGGCTCGTCCTTGGTGCATCCCTTCAACGAAGCCCGACCACTAATCGCAAACCGTTTCCCCCTAAATCTCAATGGCCCTTGGCCTCACATAACTTTCTCACGCATCTCATCATCATCTTTTCCTCGTCTTTCTCAAAATCTCTTTTCACAAAACTTTTTCGAAAGCTTGATTTCACAAAACCTTTGCTTCACAAAACATTTTCAGAAACCTCATTTCAAAAATCCTTTCACAAAACTTTTTCAAAAATAATGTTTCCAAAATATTATTTTCACAAAAGCTCTTTCAAAATCTCTTTTCAAAAACCTTTTTCAAAAATCACATTTTTGGGTAAGTGTTAATGGAGGAGCAAGCTCAACTCAACACTAAGATTCTTCCCAAAAACGTGGACGAGGAATCACATCTCCACTCAACCACATCTTACTTTCACAACCACTTTCTCTTTCAAATCTCAACTCTTCACATCTTTTGCAACTCATACATCTCACGACTTATTTCTTTCACAATCTTATTCGTGTTACATTTTATTTCTTTCTCAATCGTATCTCTTTAATCTCTTACCAAGTCTCAACTCTCACTCTTTCTCATAATTCGCAGTATCACTTATAACCACATTCAACTTTTCAGACATAACAGGATATGCTCACAGAGAATTTCAATACATAACCAAAATTATTCATGCAACATATTTAACAAAACAGATAAACATCTAGCACATATATGCATCACGTATGATAATGCAACATGTAACATATTAGACTCGATGTGCTCAGTTTAGAACTGAGTCTACACGTCACGATGACCTAGGCCTACTGCATCTCTCACCTCACACTCCAGCATCTGAAATCGTTGCGAGTCCTTCCCAATAAGTCGACCGTTCCGCTTCTTGGCTTATACGTACCTCGTACTAAATAGACGATACTAACGTTATAATTCTATCTTAACCAATCGTCCTACTAAGTATTAAAACGCGTTTTCGAAAACTCTTTTCATCTCTCGTCGGAAAATCGTAAATCGTTAAAACTTTTTCAAATCAATTCGACTTTTGCAAATACTTTAAATATCTCAAAACTTTTTTAAAACAATTGACAAAACACTTTAAAATCATTAGTTTTGGTTGCTGGTCCGTTCCGGACAACCATCAACCAAAACTCAAAAACACCGAAAAACTTGACTTTAGTTCATATAACACTTTGCTTTAGAATAAACACTTAAATGATTTGTTTTTCAAACTTAACATTGTGAAATGAATTAAGGGCAGCAATCACTAAGTCCAAGGTTCTTTAATTAAATTAAAGTTAAACTATTTCAAAAACCCATTGGTTTTCAAACCAACTACAAAATCACACACACAACACTTTGGTTAATTAATTCATTCATGCATAACCTAGGCAATTCATCAAAAAATCACTCATTCAATCAATTCAGGACATCATGATTATCAAACAAGCCAACCAAGTCATAATATCAAGCACAAAAGTTCACATTCATCAAAAACATTCAAATAGAAACTTAGTGTGATTAAAATTAAAACACAAAAGATAAAATTCAAAACCATATCAAATTAATTTATTTAATATTAAGAATTTCCAGAACATACACATATATGATAAAGTTCATCATATAAAAATTTCAAGTCATTTAAACAATCTTAAGCTAGGCTTCAAATCAAATTTCACATGAAAAATAACATGGTACTGTTGCTGGTCAGAGGCAAAGATGACATTATTAAAAATAGTTATTCAATTTCAGATTGCACAAAAATTGGTATAAGTCTTCCTTATACAGTCAAGACTATCTCATAAAATTTTCAGATTATTTGGAGTTGTGCAAGTTATATTTTTCTAATTAAATTTGTCACTAAGTCCATAAAATCTGAACCAAGTGGTTCACTGTTTTCCCTTTAGTAAAAATATCAAATCAACTCCAAATCTCTTCAAATTATACAGAGAACATCTAGAGATGTTCAGGAAGCTACCATAAAAATTTCAAACAATTTCACGCAGCACAAGTTCGAAAAGTCTTTTCATCATTAAACTGAAAAACTTATTTTCTTAAAATGGTTTTCATAAAGTTGGTTCTCATAAAAATAGGAAATCACTTCCAAAAATCATTTAAAAAATTCAGAGAAGTTCATTTTGATATACTTAAGTCAGTGACAAAATTTCAGAATTAGTGAACATACATAAATATCATTTATCAAGATCAACATACACATTCACAATTTCAGCACAAGTTCATTTTAATCAACAAGTTTGTTCATCCAATTTCATGAAAATCAAAAATACACTCATACCTATAAATCAATTACAAAATCAATCCATCAATTATTATTTTCTTCAAAAACCGAATTAATATCTTTTATAAAAACCATTTCCAAACACAACATGCATCACATTTAAGAGCCAAAATCAAAGTTTCAAGAGAAGATCAAAACCAACATTAAAACATAACTCCTTTCATTAGATCCTCACATGCATGCATCAATTACTTCAAGTAAAAATTCTTTTCTAAAGATCTAAGCAAAACCGAAACATGCATCAAGAAAGTAAATTCATTTTTATTAAAAATTTCATGCTTAGGTTAAACTTTCTTATTAAAAATAATTTCCTTTACATGCACATAACACAAATTCAACATCAAAACTTCTAACCTAAAATTAATCAAAACCGTGGCCAATCATAAGAAAAATCACCAAGAAAAATTTAATCATTTTCAAAGATCTTTTACATTAAAATTCAAGCATCAAACATATCATAGTTCAAGCATGGATCTTGACATGCATGCAATCAAAATTACTAGATCTAACTTAAAAATCAACATGCAAGAAGGATTTATGTTGAGCTTCAAAAATCTTAAACCATACTTTAGATCTTTAAAGTTTTAGTTAGAAAAACATTAGATCAAAAGAGAAAATCCTCAACCGAAACATAAAGATCACATATTACAAATTAATTAGAGTCCTTAAAGTCCAAGATTAAAGAATAATAACACATAAAATCATCTTTAAACTTATAAAAATCAACATGCAAGGAAGAACAAGAAGTAGATCTACAACTAGAAAGGAAAATCTATACTATTACAAAATCTTCATCTTGATCTCCAAGTCCTACCATGAAAAGGGGTTGGTCTCTGGCTCTTGATTTTCAAGGAAAGCTCCTAGGTTTTGGGCTTGAAGTCCTCCTTCTTCCCCTTCCAATCCTACGACCATCTCTCCCTCTCTCTCTTTCTATTTCTTTTCTTCTTTTTCTCTAAGAGTTTAATGAACTCTTAGGGGTTGTGTTTGTGTTGGTGTGAAAAGGAAAGTGGAAGAATGAAAGAAAGGAACGAAGGAAAGAAAAGTTGAATGGAAGAATGAAAGAAAATGAAGGTGTGAATGGGAATAAGAGGAAATGGACTAAGGGTGGAGCTTTGTTTCTCTTCCTTGGTCTTGGTTTGGTTCGACTAACTTGCATCTAGGAGGGGTAGTCTTGGTTTTCTAAGGCTTCTACTTGGTCCCCAAGTTTTCCCATTTTCTTTTTCTTTTTCTTTTTATTTCCTTTCTTTAGCTTAGTCAACATGCAAGGCTTTAGAAGCTTACACATACACCATGCACACACTTGTCACTCACATACACAACACACATATATTCCTTCATGCACTCACTCCCCCAACCGTGGCACACATTGCACACACACACACACGTCCTTCAATTTTTTTCCTTAATCATGGTTATTTATAATTATCAACTCATAACCAAGCAATTAGCTCTAACATTCCTATTAACACAATCATACATACACTCATATTTAATTAATCACACATACATATAATAGCACACATCAATCAAGCACACTCTTTAATCACAAAATAATAACCAAACATACACATTAGCAATTTTTAACACAATTTCTTTTAAATAATAAACTGCACTTATTGGTTGCAATTATAGCCCTTATTTCATTTTCTAAAATCATATTTTAATATATTAAAGATAATCAAAAAAATGAAAAATTCATTAAAAGTCAAAAACTATTTTTCATGGTTTATTTCTTTAAAATTCGTCCTTTACAGCTCTGAAAAATAATTTTCGCAAACCAGCTCAGAAAATTATGAAAGATACGTTTTTGAAAACTACATTTCGATACGATCGTTTTGATATAAAGATCATCAAAATCGGAGTTACGGTTAAAAAGTTATGGATTTTCGAAGTTGGTAAATCTTTTAAAGTCCATAAAGAAAATTCATTTTGACAAATCATCATCAATAAAAATCATTTCTCATTAGAAATCATTTCTCATTAGAAATCATTTTTACTAACTCCATAAAAATATTTGTTTGCCAAAATTCCGTAAAATCATCACTTTTCTTTAATCAAATTTTATTTATCCTAGTCGGAAAAACGCGGGATGTTACAACGACAAGCAGGAAGTGTGAATGCCCATTCACACTAAAAGGAAGGGTGCTAAGAAGCGACGAAGGTGAAGGATGGTATGTTTGGGTGCATCATGGCTTTCACAATCACATTTGTGCAAAAAATTTGGAAAATAATCCATTTGCTAGTCGGCTAACTGTTGAACAAAAGTCCTTAGTTGAAGAGTTGACAGAAAATAATGTAAAACCAAATTCCATATTGCTTACATTGAAAGCTCATGATCCATCTAATGTCACTAGTTGGATAACAAATTTACAATGCTCGTCAAGATTATAGATGAAGAGTAAGATTCACAATGATAGAGAAGCAACATTTCATGCATGCACCGGAGGAAGGCAAATATATCCATTGTCATAGAAAGAATGAGAGTATTGATGTTGTAGAAGACCTATTTTGGGCTCATCCTCGATCACTAATAATTTTGCATTCATTTAGTATGTACTAAATGCATGCCTGATTTTCCAATAGTAGCCGGTTAGTGAGTAGTGATGCATCAATATGCACTAAATGCATGCCCAATTTTCCATGCACCACAACCACACCTGAACAAAGCACACTGTTTGAAGAAAAAAAAAATTATGATCAGTCATGACCATTCAAGTACTCGAGCCGTATGTATACCGTAGCTAAACAGGAGTACCCATACAAACATGTAGTAGAGCATGAAACTCAAAACAGTAGTGCTTAATACTACGAATAACTAATTCATAGAACTCCACGAACATGCTTTATAAACTAACCTCAATTACTTTTCATTGTTCTCTGTCCTAATTTCTACTTTTTTTTCAAGTGAAGGGACATTTTGATCCCTCAAGTTTTTCGACTGGGACATTTTAGTCCATCAAGAAATTTAATTCATTTTTAGTCCCTCATGTTTTTCAAAAGTACCAATTTAGTCCCTGTCCAATTTCCGATAGCCACCTCGTTAAGGGATTAAATTGGTACTTTTGGAACACATGAGAGACTAAATTGTCACTTTTGAAAAACTTTAAAGACTTAAAATGAATTAAATTTCTTGATGGATTAAAGTATTTCAGTCAAAAAAATTTGAGAGACCAAAGTGTCCCTTTGCTTTTTTTTTTTTTTTTTAGTTCCCCTTGTTAACAAAAGATTCGTGGTGTTGGTGTCGTGCTGGTTAGCAAAGCTCAACTCAAAATAGTGCATGGACAAATTTCAACATTTAATTTTATAATTTTCTTATATGTGAAATTCGAATTCTACCCCTACCTCTCCCAACCCGTATCACCACTTCTCCTCCAACAACCATCTCTCCACCGATCCACCTTCAGCATTGCCACTACTCTCGATCCTGTAATGAAGGCATGAAGCTATTGATAATTTTTCATTCACTCTTGTAGTGAAAAAAACTCATGAATTTGGAGAACACGGGGCTGGAAATCAAACCCAAATCCTTCACCCCACAACGGCACCGTCGCAATCAAGCTCTCCGGTTCTCCCTTCCAAATCCCAACCCTTTTCCCTCTATCACCGCTATCACAGATCTAATAGAAAATGGAGGCACAAGGTGCAGCCGCAGAGGATAACTCCCCGGTGCCCACCCTCCTTCCCCTCGCCTCCGATTCTCAACAACACTATGTCTCCGAACTTCTCTCTTTCACCCTCGATCGCCTCCACAAGGTCAGTACCTGCTTCTTTTCTATTTCACCCCTCTTACTTGTTGGAAGTCCCACATCACCTGCCTCATAATATGTCACAGGCTTTAAATCCCTGTTGGATTACTCCCGATTGGTTTTGAGATGAGTATTTGTTTATTTATTTATTTAATTCTCATTCTCATTTGTGAAACTTAATTAGGAACCGGAATTGCTTCGCGTGGATGCGGAACGGATCCGGAGGCAAATGCAAGAGGTGGCTGTCGGTAATTACCGATCTTTCATCGCTGCTGCCGATACTTTGCTTGCTATTCGTAATGAAGTTTCTTCTATTGACAAGCATCTTGAATCTATGGTAATGTCGCTCGCTCTATGTGCTTATGTAATTATGTAATGTGTGTTGCTGTTTTTAGATTTGATCTTAAGTGGATTAGATTAAATCCAAGCTTAAATTTGAGCAAACTTATTTAGTGCATGTTTGGTTCTGCGGTGAGTTAGCCCTAAATCAATTCTGGAATGCCAATGCTACTAAGTGCATGTTTGGTTCTGCGGTGAGTTAGCCAGAATCAATTTTGAAATGTCATTGCTACTAACAGTTGCTTATGCTCCAACGTGATTTTGGGACATTTTCTAAATTTAAACCAAACATGCCCTAACAGTTGCTTATGCTCCAACGTGATTTTGGGGCCATAATTGATTTTCGGAATGGTAACCAAACATGCTCTAGTGTTGCGAATATCACACTTTTTATGGTCATTTGTTGCGTTGAGTTAGCAATTGAGTTAACGCTTGCCACTGCTAGACCCAAAAACTATAGCACTAAGTAAGGATATATCTTTGCTTTTTTATGTATGAGACCCTCGGTTTTTTAAAGCACCTTGCATCCTAACTTGTTTGAGTCGAGTAGGGAAGACATGGTTGATAGGTAAAGCTTTTTTGGGGCCTTTTTTTTTTCCCTCATAAGACTTGAACAGGAGACTTGCTTAATAGAATCTAAACTCCTTGCCACTCGGACCAACCAGTGTTAGTTAGGATGCAACTGTATTTCCTTAAATCTTTGATACATTTCAATGTGACTCTCCGACTCTACCTAGGCATTTACCAAGGCAGGAGGATGCTGATCCACAATGTACAATTGGTTTAAAGTTTAGACAGAGCTTTTTCACTGAATTAGTTTTAGGTGTTTGTCATAAGGTATTGGAATTTTAAAATGTGATTTGGAGGATCTCAATTCTCAAGCGCTGCACAAATTTCTTTTTAAATTGATTATGTTTTTATTCTTGGTAGTAGGTTAGGTTGTGAAATTGTTGTGCAAAGCAATTTCATGAAGTTGTCTGAACTGGAAAGTTATCTTCCTTGGAATTGTTCTACTGCATTCACTTAGTTATGATATGATAGGTGGCCGAAGGTAGAAGCTTTAATAACATTTAGGTGCACTCATATTTTTAATAACATTTCATTCGCTTAACAGCTGATTTGGGATAAGGTTTGGTGATTGGATTCAGTTTCGTCTTTCGTGTGAGGATCATGGACTTTGTAAGTGGGTTTCCATAATTGATATGTTCAGAGATTAGGCTGCTTTGCTTCTTCGATGTATTCTCTGCTTTTATTGTTTTATTTTCCCTTCTTTGCGATAGTGGATCCCTTACGTTGTAAATTCCTTGTATTTCTCTCCTTTTTATCATGTTCAGTTTCTACATGTGTGTATAACCACCATTCTGGCATCTATCTCCTTTGCAGATTAATGAAATCCCAAAACTGACTGCTGGGTGCACCGAGTTCATAGAATCTGCAGAAAAAATTTTGGAGAAGAGGAAAATGAACCAAACAATGCTAGCCAACCACAGCACTTTGCTTGACTTGCTAGAAATTCCTCAACTAATGGACACGTATGTTAAAGTGAAAAATTCTTTGGTTCTCTTGTTAGTTTAAGAGTAGCAATGGTTTCACATGATGTCTTCCAATCTAGTTAGTTGTGAGAAGCTCTGTAAATTTTATGGCTCTGCAGGTGTGTACGGAATGGGAATTATGATGAAGCCTTAGATTTGGAAGCATTTGTTGGTAAACTTTCAACTATGCATCCAAAGTAAGTTATATGCCTCTTCCATGATGTTTAAGCATATAATTTTCTTCTAAAATTTTTTTATTCCCCCGTTTTTCTTCCTTGTTATTAAATGTTTTCCTGCTGAAAAGATTACCAGTTATTCAAGCCCTGGCTGCTGAAGTTAGGTTTACTACCCAATCACTTCTTTCTCAGCTTCTTCAGAAACTTCGCTCAAATATTCAGGTTCCTCCACTGGTTATATTTTATATAATAATAACAAATGCCACTAATTAATCAGGAAAGGTGTTTGGATATTTACTTTCCTATTAATTTATTTCATTTGCTAGTTACCTGAATGCCTTCGCATTATCGGATATTTACGGCGAATAGGAGTATTTAGCGAGTATGGAATGCGTTTGCTGGTGAGATTTAATTATTTTTTCCCATACAATCTGCCTTTGCTCTTGTTGCTAAGTTGCTTGTATTTTGCTTTCGAATTTTCAGATTGGTTGCACCTCCTTGATGATCCTTTTTATCTTTCTGCTTTTATTTGACTAAGACTGTTTTCTTTTGTCAGTTCTTAAGATGCCGAGAGGCATGGCTTACTGGTATACTTGAAGATCTGGACCAGACAAATCCGTATGAGTACTTAAAAGGGATGATTAATTGTCACAGAATGCATCTTTTTGATGTTGTTAATCAATATCGAGCAATATTTGCTGATGACACATCAGGAAGTGAGGAAAATTATGATGGTGGACTTCTTTTTAGTTGGGCAATGCACCAAATTACCTCACACCTTCAAACTCTGAAAGTTATGCTTCCAAAGATAACTGAAGGTGGTTCGCTGTCAAATATTTTAGATCAGTGCATGGTGAGCTTCTTCGAACATACTACTATCATGATTTTGAAATTGGAAGGAATCATCATAGTTGTATAGACTTAAAACAGGTGATGAAGAAATTATATTAACACTTCTATATTTTCTTACTGTGGTTTTGCAGTACTGTGCCATGGGACTTGGTTGGGTTGGGCTAGATTTTCGAGGTTTGCTCCCATCACTTTTTGAAGAGTAAGACACGTTCGCATTTATGATCAATTCAGGTTTAATCATATGTACAGCATTTTATAATATATAGGATGGCTTCTTTCTTTGCAGGGCAGTTCTCAACTTATTCTCCAAAAATATGAGTACTGCAGTAGAGAATTTTCAGGTAAATGCAATTAACTGTAAACAAGCTGGTTACCTGAAATTGATTTTATGTAGTTTACTCTCATGTAGTGATTATGCAATTGATTTGTTCTCAGTTGGTCTTGGATTCACACCGGTGGGTTCCCCTGCCTGCAGTTGGCTTTCCTGCAAATACCGTTGGTGAAGAAAGTCAGGAGGATGTCACTCCACCCTCTTATCTGATGGAGCATCCACCTCTTGCTGTATTTATTAATGGTAAGTCTAGCTAACTTTTCTTTAGATTTATTTAAGAAACTGCTTGTTCACTGTTTTTTTGGTATCTACTAGGGGCAGCACATCCACGTGGTCAGTTTAATAAGAGAATATAAATATGGGTTAAGATATGTTGACACTGGTGTAAATCAACTTACTAATTTTTCATATGATGTATTTTCTTTCAAAGCCAACTGTTTGATTGAGAATGGAATCCATGTTGTGCATAAAATTTGACATTCATCTGTTCTTTTAAACCCAAAAACCGAAAAAGAAAACAACCATTTGATTGCATACTAAATATTGTTCAAACATTTTTAATTTGATATGTAATATCTCCATATCAATCTGGCCATCTTCTAAAACTCAACAGTTGAACTTATTGAGTGGTGTAAATGTGTCTAAGTTTTAAGTGTTAACTGTTAAATGATCCAAATCCAATCCATGGTTGATGAGTCATGTTTGTGGGAAGTTTCTTGAATGAAACTTAAATGGTTGCTATCAATCATTTGATGCCATAATGCTTTAATGTATGCTTCATTGCTTATTCGGTTATTCCTCCTTCATCTATTCAGACCCCTTTATCCATTTACATTGATATCTCTTTGGAGGCTGCAGGTGTATCTGCTGCAATGAATGAGTTACGTCCGTGTGCCCCAATCAGTCTAAAACATGTACTTGCCCAAGAATTAATTAAGGGATTACAGGCTGTTTCTGATTCATTGTTGCTTTACAATACAACTCGTGTGCTCAGAGCTAACGAATCAGGACTTTTCCTCTCACTCTGCCGGGCATTCATAGAGGTATTTTATATCCGTATTGTAATATAAGTATAAAACTTGATTGTTATTTTTTCGCTGCTGATCTTAATTCTTGATAAATTACTCTATATATTGAATATTGATTACTGAATACCTTCTAATCCATTTTATAGGTTGCTTATCCTCATTGTACAACATGTTTTGGGCGTTGTTATCCTGGTGGAGCAACTCTTATCATGGATGCTAAGAATTTGTATGACGGAATCAGCCGCCTGTTGGAGGCCTCCTCTGCAAGAGAACTTCCAAAACCAGTGAATAACGGAGAAGCCAAGAGTGTAGCTGAGAATGGTGAAGTGCCAACAATGGAAAATGGTGATACGCCTGAAGCCAAAGAATCTGAAGCCATCAATGCTGAAGTGGTGAACAAAGGCCCTACTCTACAAACAGATGAGGAAGACACTAATAATGAAAAGCCGAATGAACAGCGACATTTTAGTGATGAATAATTCATCAATGTATTTTAATTTTTTAAGGCTAAACTATGTATTTGTTCCTTATCTTATTTTTCAATTTTAAATTGGTCTTTTACCTTTTTTTTTTGGTATCCTCATGTTTCTTTTTGGTATCAAGATCGGATTAGAAATGAGTATATTCGAGAAAAAGTCGGGGTTGCTCCTATTGTTGAAAAAATGGTTGAATCTCGTCTTAGGTGGTTTGGGCATGTGTGGAGGAGACCGGTGGAAGCCCCGGTTAGGAGGGTAGACCAAATTGAGGGTACTACAAGGGCTAGAGGAAGAGGAAGAACTAGAAAAACTATAGGCGAAACAATTGAGAAGGATATGGCAATCAATGTCTTATCAAAAGACATGATTTATGATAGACCTTTATGACGTCGTTTGATCCATGTAGCCGACCCCACCTAGTGGGACAAAGGCTTAGTTGTTGTTGTTGTTGTTCATTCCTAAGTCACTATTCATCCTACGTGTCAAGATCATATTGGTTTACGTTTGCATTATTGGAGAGAGAAATGACACGTGTGCATATCATATTGGTTCACATAGGATGAACAGTGATTTGGGGATCAAATTGATAGTAAAAAGAAACACGAGAGACAAATATGATATTAAAAAAACGTAAGGGATTAATTTAATAGTGAAAAATAAGGTAAAGGACTAAATGAGTAGTGTAGTTTTTTTTTTTTAATGTTTCTCCCTGGTTTCATTTTTCTTTGTATTTTCTTAATGGATGCCTTTAGCTGTAATTATGTGGTCGGACTACCGACTACATCATATGAACAGGCCATAGAAAGCGTTGTGTTAAAAGATAGGAGAGGAGAATTTTTACACAAATTCCTTGTTAATGTTGTTATACTGCATAATGACAGACATATTTTTTATGTTAAGTGCCTCAATTTATAGTTTCAAGGCTTATTTTATTTTAGGATTTTCTTCACCTAAGCTCGAGAAAGAACACATTTATTTAGATTAATTTTTTTTAATAAAAAAAATAATAAAATAATGATACAAGATTTTATTTTTTTTTAAATGTATCATTTTTTATGAAACAAGCATTTTTGGGTTTTTATCCTTGATTCTATCCTTAGAGTTAGAGTTAAGCAAACCTTTTATTTTATATAATTTTAAATCTCCATAAGCTATGTTTTCTTTAAAATTAAAAGAATGTTTAAGACTAAACAGGAAGGTTATATATGCAATATTCAAATCTTCTTTTATCCGAGGCTCATGAGACCAGTGGTATTCAAATTCAAACTAATGAATGTCAAATAACTAAGGAGAGTATTAAATAACATCAAATATTCATATATTTTATAAGTTCCTTCAAGAAGGATCAAAACACCAAAACATATGGTTAAACCAAAGCGATCCTCTTTCTAGAATGAAAAAAATCTCACTTTCAATCTCACTTTTTCGACTGTAATTGACACTTGTGTTAACTCTGCAACAACTTTGCAGTAATATTTTGAATGTTAGAATTCTTTATTTAAACTCCAAAATAATTCTTGTATTCACAAAAAAAAAAAAAAAAGACACTTACGCATCATATGTGTTATTAAACATATGAAATTCTCACTAATATCTTGCTATCTTTAGAAATACCATTGATTATCATATATGTAATTAGAACTAAATCCAAAAGACACTTACGCATCTAATAAGATTAAACTAAAACAGACATCTATGCCTACATACAACTACAGGAGAAATCAAGTACCATCCTCATCCTCATCCTCAATGCATGAGACTTAAGGTCATTATTATGTGTTTTGCAAATGACCTCACAATTTTTATTTTTTTTATAAAAACGGATAGAGTTTCTATTAGCATTGATATGGATGCTTTAAAGAAGCTCAATGAATGAAAAATTCTTGCTGAAGCAGGCTTTCCCTCTTGAACATTCCAATCATTAATGACCTATGTTCATTGTGTAACGATGAAATTGAGGCTAGATACCATTTGTACGACCCTGCAGAATTTCAGCAAATATTTTACCGCAAATTACTATCAGACTAGGGCACTGGGCATAATTAACTTTCCTACTGGCTTCAAAGTGCATTGTCATCCTCATTACTGGATCCATAACAGGACCAAAAGAGGTATTGTGTTCTTTAATATTTCTGCCATCAACTACCATATATGGCGAGAAAGAAATCATAAGACTTTCCAAAATACTCACAAGACAGTGAATCTAAAGCAATCCACAATCCATCAGAGCCCGCTATATCACTCCATTCTAAAAACAAACTAAGTGTCTTATGAAAACCCAGGTGTTCTGCTCTACACCGAGCCTTAGTTGAGTTGAACGCATGCATTGCAAGACTGCGTGTATTCACGAACTCCTTCGACTTGCTGATATAGGGATGCAGGCACACAAAGAGATAACAACTAATTAAGGCAATTCAATCACTAATTGACAGCGCATTGAACACAACATACTCATCATAGAAAAGAAAGCAATGCTGTGATTTTTAGATGCTAATAACCATTCACAAGTTACAAACAGATTTCTATTGTACCATGCCAAAAACAGTAAAACAATCATCTACAATGGTGACTAAATTCTGCAAGAGACTACATGCATGTTTGGGTGTTCATTGAATTAACCAAAAAGCACATTGGAGGATGGTAAAAATGCAAAAGCTACACAAGAATGCTTCCAAAGAAACGCGCATCTGAGAAAGAAGAACGCAGTACCAAACATGCTATACATTATATTAGCAAATGGGTTGCAAAAACTACGTAGCTAGAATAATTAGACTGATCATGCACTAAGTGAAGTTCCCATAGGATTCACTACGCTTCATAATACCACCTATTTTTATCATTTGATGACATAAATAAAATGACATTCTAACTACTGAATAATACCTTGATTAATAAACTTACTTTTAAACGCAGATAGACTGCCACTTTTAAGGTAAAGGTAATGATTCCTTTCTCTTAACAACCCCATAAGGGAAAAGGTATGATATATTTATCTATATAAGCTACTATAAGACCAAAACCCTCATCAAATTCATATTATCTTGGCATATATGACAGAGAAGACAAGATGCTCTGCAAGGTTTTGTTCAAATTTGCTTATTTTTCAACAACTCTGCACTAAAACATGCAAGGCTGTAGTACTCAAATTGTGGTTAAGTCCCAATTCTAAGCATTATCAGAAACGTATAAAGGTAAAATATTAAAGCAATTTTGGACAAAATGTACCCAATGCTCAAACTTGTACTCAAACAGTGAATCAAAAGCATAAAACACAACACTTTGAGTTCAACTCAGTTCAATGAATAATACTCCCTTTTGTAAAAACAATACTCCCTTTTGTAAAAACATCATGCAGAATTTAATCAAGAAGGATACCCATCAGGCTTTGAAGAATCCTTTAATATCAAAGAAGGTAGAAAATGGACAGAGGAGAATAAACAACAGCAGTTAGCTCAGCATCTTAAAGTTAGCAACCAGACCAGCACAAGACCTCTTCAACAGATAATGACCGTCATCATCCAATAGAATTAAAATGGTCGATGCTTCAACCTTATTTTTAAACCTGATCAAATGAGAAATTACAAAAAATAAGCAAAGCATATAAAAATAGGAAGTTGTCATCATGTTAAGATTTTGTTCTACTGTAAGCAAGTAAAAGATTCTAAATGTCAATTTGAATTTCAAACATAACAAATAAATGTCCACATGCTTAAATAATTATATACTTCAATGAGTTTACAAATGAGTTTACTAAGATTATATACTTCAAAGATAACGAATGAATGACCATATGCTGAAAAACAAAAGCATAGTTGTTGCCCATCCCTTAGTTGGTAGCATATTTGAAAAACGTGAGTAAGCTCGTGTTAATACACCAAATGTCTATCATCACAATTACTAGCCAAAAGAAAAAAATCTTGTAAAGTGACCATCTTCTTGCCATTCCTTTATATACATCAACAAATGCTTTCAAATTTTAAAAAAGGTTTCTGAACTCTATATAGTATCAACTATCAACATAACCAATGAGGGAAAAAAGACGAGACTAAAAAAGCTAGAAAGATTTCCAAATAAAAAGCTAGAAACAGAGCTCAGGTCATCATACCGAAATGCAGTCTAGGCCAAGCAAAAACAAAGCTATCCTCAATTTACTTAAAATGAGACTTAAAATGGGTCGTGATACCAAAAAAAAATATCTACGACCTTTGACATGAATTTGATGAGCATTTGCATTTAAAAAAATAAAATTGTTAAATATATATTATTACTAAATTGATAAGTATTTATCAAACACAAACATAATAGGATACCAACTAAGCAATAGAGAAAATAAGAAACTACGAATTAAAAAAGTTATTGATCACCCTTTTCCCAGAATATGTTAGTATTATTATAACCAAAGAAATGTATTATCATAGATTTTTAGGATAGCTAAGATCTTAGTGCTTTCAAATTGAGTAGCAAAGCTATTATACTTGGCTTAAAGTAACTACATATTTTTAGGAAACAAAAAATGTTGAGTACTTATTCAAATCCATTTGTTTCTCAATCCATTTTTTTTTTTTTTATAATATTAGTAGAACTCTAAAATTTCATTCAACAACAACAACTAAAATAATAAGAAAATATGGAAAATGAAATTAAATGATGATCGATCATATCTGCTCATACATGTATGGATCAGAGATGTAGCTAAACTCTGAGCGCCATTCAATCCAATGTTAAAGGCCTTAATGCCAGGCAAGCTCCACCGACAGAGATCTCCATCCTCAATTTACTTTTAAGAAAATGAATTTTTAAGATAATACTTTTAAGAAAGGCTTAATTATGTCTCAGGTCCTGAAGTTTGGGGTACTTTTGCCAGATACCCTTATTCTTTTTTTTCTGAGTCCCCAGAGTTACTTCTGGATTTGTCATATACCCTTACTACCAATTCTGGCCAATTTCGATGACATGTAACATCAGAATCCTAGTCCGAGGTTGATAATCTAGTGCCCGCGTGATGTCATATGGGCGAAGACGACCTCTCTATTCAATTTTTTTTTTCTTTTTTTATTTAACTAAAAATATAAAAGTATTAAGTTTTTTAGTTTTTTAAATTTTTAAAAAAAGGATCTTCGCCCACGGGGCACCCTGTGCTTAACCTCCTACGTCTGATCAGGATTCCGATGTTACATATCAGCAAAATTTGCCAGAATTGGTAGTAGGGGTATATGACAAATCCAGAAGTAACTCTGGGGACTCAGAAAAAAAAGTATAAGGATATCTGACAAAAGTACTCTAAACTTCAGGGACATGTGACATAATTAAGCCTTTAAGAAAATGAGTTTTTTGTCAAAAGTAATTTCATTTAGAATATGAGAAATATATAGCATTACACTGTGATGAAATAATCTATTTTCACATACTCCTGTCCAAGTTCAATGATATACTAAGGGCTAATAACTTCAATGATAATCAATAATAAAAATGAAAACTCTTTTACTACTAAACTCATAAACGACCCAAAACAAAAATCACCTATTCCAATTCAAACACATGATTCTTCAACCAAATATTCATCTCTTCATAAACCCACTTCTGCACCACTAACCTGAGAAATTATACACTGATAATATGCTATCAAACTTAGCACCAAAGAAAATATACCTTCATGTAGTGAAGCATGCTTCTTTGATATGCTAACAATGGCCATGAGCTCCATGATTAAACTTAAAACCAATACAAAGAACTAAACAATAGGCAGAGTAGCATTATCTAAGTTCGTACAAACTTGGAAAAAGATCCCAACCAGCCATAGCTAGAAGTACCATTTGTTAATGTCAAATGAGGTCAACTTTTTCAGCAGCACTAACTACATTCAAGGGTTATGAGGAGAGTTCCTGAAACACAATAGCACAATTTCTTTGGTGCCAATTTCAATGGCTCTTAGGACCTATACGGTACAGTCATAGATAAAGCATTATCCAAATCTCTCTAACCCAAAGGCACAAAGAATAGATTGCTTGGAAAAAGAAATTAAGATTTTATTTTGCCAAGACACTCTGACACGTGTACTAATAATTACAATTCTATTGTCCGGTCTATATAATCTGAATAGTTTCTTCATTAAAAATTTTGGTGAAAGAATGTAGGCCAATTTTTTTTAAGCTGCCACTTGTTCCTCATTTCTTTTCTTCCATTCTGAAGTAAAGTGATCAAATTGCAGCAGAACTATCATTGGTTTAGTCATCATCACGGTTTCATCTTGCTCTCTGGTCCATGTTCTGATCACGATGAAAAAAAAAAGAGAAAGCAAATGACATTATATGACAGTATGATAAGTTGGTACTTCAAACCAATATCATACATAAGAGTCAGCTAGACCACATACCAAAATACTGAAAAAAAAATGAAAATACATGCACAGATTGCTATGGCACATGTTTTGTGAATTTCAAATTTTTATATCCACTTAAGAGGTTATTAGTATAGACTATAGAATAATCTATTTCAGTTCAGCAGGTTGTTAACATCTCTTAAGTCTTAATTTCTCTTTCCCAAATCATCATTCCATGTAATTTTGAACACATTCAGGTTAGAGATTATAAGAAGAAAAATGTTTGGCCTTATCTTGGCCCTTATCACAATGGCTTTTACATGTTAGTATGTTATGATTGTGATGGAGTTACTTACACATGTAATCAGTTATGGTAGTTTATGAAAGTTATATTTTTGTTAGTGTTTGTTGTTAGAAGTTCCTAGGCTTATATTCCAGCACTAGATGGTTCTAGACCTCTGTATAAAATAGTTGAGATCAGTTTCAGATCTTGGAATCAGTTAATGATGTAACACCCCAGCCTTGGCATGCACCTTTCGTGGGCCATGAATTCACAGGGCGTGTCACGTGTAAGCTTAATAATCTCCTGAAATTATTTATCCCTTGAGGCCTTCTGCTACTCAAACCCATGACCCCATTAGCTTAGTGGTAGCGACTCTAGTGGAATCTATGACTATATCCTTGAGGTCAAGGCTGGGGTGTTACAAATGACAGTTACTTTCATAACTCTTTCATTTTCCATCAACTTCTTGCTCTTCCTCACATTTTCTCAGAGAGATCATGAACTCTAATATTAATGGTGGAAATATATGACTGTTGTGGTTGGAGTTGTTTCGCTTAAGACTAAGATATGCATGTGCATATCGACTACCTGTATATGGTGTGTGTTGAGCATGTGCATGTTGTTGAGTCAGAGTTATGGTTATTGCAAAAGGAGTCAATGTCGAATTATATGATAAATGGATTGGAATGGTACTTCAATTACCGGTTAAGTAAGTATTAAGTACCACGTCTTATGATGAAATACCAAAACGAACGCGGACCATTGACTTCCTATCCAATAATCCTAACTAACATGCAATTGAGAAGGAAGGAGTACCAATTCTATAAATGGATCCCACGGTAAAATATGGATAAGGAACATATGTAAGAGAATGATGTAAGTGGGATCCAGTTATAGGTTGGCAATTGAGAGGCGCTCCTGCTTTGCACTAGTTCGGATCATGTGATGTGTATTGTTAGTCCATTTCCTGATTAAGTTGTTATCCTAAGTTTTTATTATGAATCGTTTACTATCTTTTAAGTCAATGTGTTTTGAAAATGTCTCACCCCTTAGTGGTTAACATTTTAGGTAAATGTTCAAGAACCTTGAGGATCAGAGTGTCGCAGCGGAAGAGTCGAAAGAAAGGAACTCTGTTTATTCCTACTAGTATTGTAATTGTAAACCCCAATTTTTGTATAAACATATTTTGTAAAAAGAAATGTTGAGTTCCTCATTTTATTACAAACTTGCATTTGATTATCTTTTGTAAAATAAAGCGGGTTGTTACAATTATGGTACAGAGCAGTTCTTTCCTTTCGGCCTTGGGAGATGGTCCCGATCTCGCTGCGAACACTCTCATCTCCAACTTCTTGCACAGAGGTGAGACTTATCTATATAAAAGTTTTAGTGTTAAGTGTTTAGTTAGGGGAACTAGGGGGTATTAGCACTTATACTATTTGAAACAATTGACCAATACTAAGGAGATGTTTTGAAAGAAATCGAATACCATTGTTATAAATGAAAGAAATGATGTTGTTTGTGAGAGACAATTATGAGAAAGAGAAAAAGAGAAAGAGAAATTGGAAAAGAAAAAGAAGGAGAAAGGAAAAGAAAATCAAAAGAAAAGAAAATGGGCGTCTCGATTGAATTTGAACCAAATGAAAAACACATTTTCAATGAATAGTTTTTGAATCAAATTCAAATTTTTATGTTAAACAATTTTAATGATGAATATGGTTCGAATTCAATTGAGAGGCAATTACGGGGAAAAGCAAGACGCTGATATTCTATGGTTGAAGTACAAGTAGACAAGAAGGTCATAGATTGCCGAGAGTGATAGAGTGACTAGGTTGTGTTATTGAAACTACCAAGGGGATTGTTGCTGGAGAACCTTGATTTCTAAGTGACCGGGAATAGCATGACATAGCCGGATACCCGAGTCGGCAATCGGTTCTGCGCGCACTAATAACAAATCCTAGCGGTCGCTCAGGCACTTCGTTGACCGGTTGATAGTGGTTCCTACTGTAGCCTACGAGGGACCCCAAGAGGGGGTGAAGTAGAATGATGAACCCTGGAGTGGGTGAAGTTCAGTATGAGGGACCTGGTGAAGTGCGGTATACGAACTTTGTTAGTAAGTCCCGCATGAAGAACCATGAGGGGTGAAGTACTGTGCAGGCATTGGTTGGGGGACGCTTCCTCTCGGTTTGGCTTTTCCCCAAGAGTGGAGGGCGATGTGAGAATAAAGGAGACATGATATCGGATAGGGAAAAGAAAAGAAAAGAGAAAAAGGGAAAGAAAAGAGGAAAAAAAAAAAGAATTGTATGCCTATCTGATATACCTGTCATAGATGGATATGAATATTGGTCTCACACAAACAATACACCAAAAAGTGAAAGAGAAATGAAAAGCCCAAGAATGGGGCGATAAATGAAAATGAGTAGAATAGGTATATGTTTACAAATGGAAATACCAACAAGTGACAAAATATAGAAACTGTATATGGAAATGAAAAGAGAATGAGATTCTTTGGAACCTAAGCGAATTACTTAGGGATTCAAAGAATCAAATATTGTAAGTATTTATCCAATCGCAAACAAGATACCTAGGTGGTATGAAAATGATATAATGAAAGGGAGAATCCTTAGTATTGGGCTAGTCGGAAATCAAAGTTTTCTGCAAAGGAAATCCTGGGAATGCCGAGGCATCCGAATGAAGTACAGGAACTTAATCTACATGGCGAGGACTATTACCACTGATTGAGTGTAGTGTCGGGACTGACCATTCCAATATTTGCATTGATCGGGAGGTGATGTCATCGAAATCTAGGAATTTGTGCACTTTCATGAGATAGTAAATGATTTCCTATGTATAAAACCTTAGTGCTAATTCTTGTTGTTCTCCTTGCACTGTTATATTTTATTGTGTATGCTTGAATATGTATATGAGGAGTGGTTTGGTGTCAAATTAATTGGACGGGGATTAGAGATGGAACTGTGTGAATCAAAATAAGTTATTTCCATGACACTAATCTAACTGAGTGACCAAGCTCTCATCGGCTAGACTAGTATCCAAGAAAGCAAAAAGAAGGTTTAAGTGAAACTGGTGTTTGGTTCCACAGCTAACCTCGATTCCTGTAACTGTGACACCAAATGGGATATAAGGATCAAGTACCGATCGATTGGACTTGAATCACCGAATTGTACTAATTAGATTTGTGAATAGAAGAGAAATTTTGCCCAATGTGGGAAGCGGTTCGAACTCAATCGAAAGGCCCTCGAAATATATGTATATGCGAGGTCTTTTGGTATTAAGTTAAGCGAACAAGAATTAGAGGTGGAACCATGTCAATCACAACAATTTATTGCCTCGATACTAATCCAACCGAGTGATTTCGCTCACATAAGCTAGATTAGTATCTATGAAAAACAACAAGAATATTTATGTCGGACTCGTGGTCGGTTCCACAACTAATCTCGGCCCCGATAACTTTGAAGCCAAACGAAAGGTAAGAATGGAGTACCTATCAACTGAACTTGAACCCCGAGTTGTAACTATCATATTTATGAATAGAAAAGAGGTTTTATCTAATCGGAAAAAGGGGTTTGAATTCAATCGGAAGGTCCTCAAACCATGTTCTAGTTATATTGACAATAGTATATGTATATGTATATGTGTGTGTGTATATATATATATATGTGTGTTAATTGCTTCATTATGATAGTGATTGTTTGTTTGTTGTATTTTGTGTGCTTTACAATTTTATAATTTGAATTGTTTAAACTTTTTCAAATGACTCCAAACCAATTTCAAAACTAATTGCATTTTGATTTCAATTACAATTTTCAAAAGCTTTTCGATATAGGTGAATATCCCTATTTTAAGATTTAATACAAATTATTGAATATGTGAGTATGTATATCTATATATATATATACATATAAATTACATGATTATGTTGGAACTGTTTAAAATTTTGCAAATGATTCCAAGCTATTTTCAAATCAAATATATTTCAATTCCAATTATGATTCTCAAAGTCCCCACAACAATTTTTTTTTAATTGGAACAATGAATAAAATTACTACTTTTGAAATTGAAAACAAATAATTATGTATGTGTGTATACGTATATAAATTTTTCCTTGATTTGTTTTAAGAGGGATTTCTCGGAACTCTACGAGTATGATTTTCCCCATGTTACCCAAGTAAGCACTTAGGGTAACCAAAGACCGAGTGAATTAGTAACTGTAACATCCCGAATTTTAATTCTAAGAGTAATTAGAATAATGGTAAGATTTGGAAGTAAGGATTATTCTAAAAAGGATTTAAAATGATGGATTAGGAGTTCTTTGAATGCCATAAAGGAATCACGAAGCATTGGCATCAGAAAGGAGGTTGAAAGATGAACCAAAGAGCGTTAGAAGCGATGTTTTCGGTGTTGTAAACACCCTATATTAGGAAATTCAAAATAAAAGATTTACAACTCTAAGCAGAAATTCCACCGTTGGATGTGAAGATTAGTATGTAGGGAAGCTTGCTTTAAATTTTGGGGAAGATCCAACGGGTAACGAAGAAGATATGGCCTTTCAAAGTACTGAATAATGCAAAATTCTGCAGGTTAATCGATTAACCTATTGGCTAATCGATTAAGGCCAGAAAGTGTGCAAAAAATTAATCGATTAAGGGCTGAAGCTGGATTTGCAAGTTTGCACAGGTTAATCGATTAACCATGGTGTTAATCGATTAACACGGTCAGATCTGGAAAAAAATAAAAGAGAATTGAACACCCTCTCTCCACCATTTTTCCTTCTCTCTCACAACTCTCTCCCTCCCTTCTCCTCCTTCCTCCTCCGACCTCCACCACCGGAGCCGCCCAAGACCGCCACCCCTTGGCTCTTCCTCCCTCCCAAAGATCTGTTTCCTTTCTCCTAACCTTTCTCTCTCTTGGCTCTTTCTCACTCTCTTCCTCTCCTTCCGGCCGTACCACCGCCGCCAAGGACCACCAACCACCACTGACCCAACTCATCGCCACCATCAAAAACCCCTTTTCATTCTCTTCCCCTTAGCTTTGATCCCCCTCTCTCTCTCCTACTAGCTTTCTCTCTCTCTACGGATCTCACCGGCGTCGTTACCGATCGTGATCGCACCGGGCTTGTGTCGGGTACCTCGAGGCTCGAAGCTCTTGCCTTGGTCCAGCCGCGATCGTTCTCGCTAACGAGGAGCAACACTGACGCCGTCATCGTCGCAGAGCCACAACCCAGGTTCTTTTTAAAAGAAAGCCCGAGGTAAGAAGGGTTGTGTTACCTCTACTTGGGAAGTAAATTCTAGGATGCTATAGTGATGACTAAGAATAGGGTAATATGTTAATGAACCTTAGGGTAGTCCCCACTGACATAAATAAAGTATTTAGAATTATTAATGGAAACCACACCTTAGGGAATAGAATATGTACTTGTAGGACAAGGTACGGAACGAAAGAGCGTATTTAGGATATTAACTTGGTTAGTATTGAACGAAAATGTAGAAAAGTATACACTGTAACACAAGGGAGAAGTTAAGGAAAAACCAACTAAACTTGGGAGTAAAAGAACAAAGGGTAAACGTAATAGGCATAAAGAGTAGAACTAATAAACTGAAAGATAATAAGTAAAATAGTAAGTGAATATTTAAATGGGATAAAAGAGGGATTAGAATGTGGAATAAGGAATACGTGCGGAGTCGAATATGGGAATAGAAACAAAATAGTGAATTGGATGTAAAAGAAAATAGATAACCGGTAAAAGAAATTAGTAAAAAGATACTAAAGCAAATAGAGAGTACGTTGTTAGGGAAGTTAAATAAAATGTTGTAATAAGACATGGAAACTAAGCTAAGTTAAAAAGGGTAGTTAATTAAAATAGAGTAATGGAATAGGAATAATAAGAAAATAAAAATGTGAGATAAGGGAAACAAAGAGATAACTAATAGCTCGTAACGAGAGTTAAAATATAGAGTATATGACCAGGCTAAGAGTTAATTAAAAATAAGAATAACATTAGTAAAGAGAAACACTTAAATAGAAAAAGATAAAAGAAGGGTCAAGAAACTAAAAGAATTAAAGAGAATTAAGGAACTAAAAGTAAAGAGAAAAGACTAAAACGAATTAATGAAGAGAAAGAAAATAAAAGAAAAATGGCGCAGGTTGGTCGTGGTGACCCTGTGGCTGAATAAAAATAAAAGATAAATGGCGCAGGTTAGTCGTGGTGACCCTGTGGCCGAATAATAATAAAAGAGAAATGGCGCAGGTTGGTTGTGGTGACCCTGTGGCCGAATAATAATAAAAGATAAATGGCGCAGGTTGGTCGTGGTGACCCTGTGGCCTAATAATAATAAAAGATAAACGGCGCAGGTTGGTCGTGGTGACCCTGTGGCCTAATAAAAATAAAAGGTAAATGGCGCAGGTTGGCCACGGTGACCCTGTGGCCAAATGGTAAATACGAAAAAGGAAAAAGAAAAAGGAAAAAGATAAAGGAAAAAGATAAAGAAAAGAAAAAGAAAGAGAAGAAGAAAAAGAAAAGAAAAGAAAATGTAGAAATAATCAGAGAACTAAGAATGGAAATAAATGATGGAATGAGGTATAGCAAATTAAAAATTAAAAGAAAGTGAGAATAAGTGAAGAACTAAAAGAAAAATAATTATATGGATATTTATGAGTAACGGATATTAATAATAGAGTAGGCTTAGTTTATTGCTATGTCTCTTGTAGAGTTTATCTTTTTAAGTTCTGTGTAATGCTACCCTTCTTGCTGTATTTTGCAGGTACTGAAGTAGAGCTTACATAGGACATGGCCGAGCAGGACTTCATTCCACTACGTGGAATGTATAATTATTATTATGAGTGGACAATTACTTTTTGTAATTTATAATATGAAATAGTCGATTGCCCTGAAACTTGTACTAGTTGGGCGTTAGGATCTGTTATGACTATTAAACTGTTGTAGTTTATGTTTTTTTAATATTTCTGGGCTGACAGGTTTTAAGAGGAAATTTTTGGGAAGTTCGGAAAACAGAGGAAACTCTGCCGGATTTTCGTAAAAGTTTTTATAAGCAACCAAGTTTAAAAAGAAATTTTCTAGCCCAATTTTAATAAAACCTAAAATTAACTAGTAAAAGTGAGGTTGTTACATTTTGGTATCAAAGCAGTTTTCCTCGGCCTTTGGAGTGTGGACTCACATCTCCGATGGTTACTCACCAAGCGAGTAACTGATTCGTTTAGTAAGAGTCTAAGTCTAGGAATAGGATATTTATGTTATTGATTAAGTATTCAGTCTTTAACTGGTTGTTCCCTCCATGACCTAACAGTATGGCTGGGCGACGTGCCGAAAATGATCGGATGACTGCTATATTGGAGAACCTGATTCAAATAAATCAAAATCAGACGGAAAATATAGCACAACTGCAACAGAATCAAGCTGAAAACATCGCAGCAGCCGTAGCCGCAGCAGCCGCAGCAGCAGCAGCATTGAATCCACCACCTGTTCCTATCGAAATTGACTGGATGGCTCGATTTAGGAAATGCGAACAGCCTAGGTTCGAAGGAGGTTTCAATCCTGATGGAGCTCAGAAATGGCTCCAAGAAATTGAGAAGGTTCTCCGTTCCTTGCAACCACCCGCCGACCAGAAAGTCCGATTGGTTGAGTATATGTTGATGGGTGAAGCTGAGCACTGGTGGGAGTACCAGAGAAGGAACTTAGAAGAAGTCAACCAGATGATTACTTG
Organism: Crotalaria pallida; assembly: GCA_037953625.1. Lineage (NCBI taxonomy): Eukaryota > Viridiplantae > Streptophyta > Magnoliopsida > Fabales > Fabaceae > Crotalaria > Crotalaria pallida. The sequence continues at coordinate 31,811,707 of CM075651.1, read as the reverse complement.
GGATCTATTTAAGATCCGCTTTCTTGGGAAATATTTTCCTGAGGACGTTAGAAGGGAGAAGTATCTGTTGTTTCTTAAGTTGGAGCAGGGGAGTATGAGTGTCGACAAATATGTGGCACAATTCGAAGACTTGATTCAGTATTCCAGTGGCTACAGAGATGTGGACGAGCGAGCTAAATGCATAAAGTTTGAGTCCGGTCTCCGTGAGGATATTCGACTTACTTTCAAATATCAGAACATTTCAAATCTCTCTCATCTGGTCAATGTGGCGAGCACTTATGAAAAAGGGCTCAAGAGGAAGGCGGATGCAGATCGAAGCAAAGCAGCTCAAAGGTCAGAAGGTTCCAGAAGAGGCAAGGAACTGGCCCAGGAATCGGACCCATACGTTAACATTGGCGCTGAAGCTGTGGCTCCAGAAGCTGCAAACCTGAATGCGAATGCTCCAAGAACTAGGCCACCATGTCCACATTGTGGAGGATTCCATAAATGTATATGTCGGATGCTTAAGCAGCACAGGAAGGAAGGTCTCTATTTCCGATGTGGGCAACCCGGACACCGTACTGCAGAATGTCCTATGAGCACGTAGAGCGAGGAATAAACTTATCCGAGGTATTCTCAGCGATTAATAATGTACCCAATGGTTACTTAGGATGTTTTTGCATAAAGTATACATGTTGATTTAACTTAAGAGAAATCGATAATTGGTAGTACATTAATTAAAGTTCCGCAAAACAGAATGATGGTATTGCTACTGATAGAGTGTAAGGTCAGGATTGGTCATCCTTTCTCTTGCATCTGTTAAAAGATAATGCTATCATTCAATAACGTAGTGATGTACAGTTGATAAATGTGAGATTGGGACTGACCACCTCGGTCTTCGCGTTTATTGACATGCTATATTATTGCAATCATCTAGTTGAGATCCGAGTAAACCATCTAGGAATTCTATCTCTGTCGAAAGCCCAATTGAACTTTAATCCTATAGGACCTTTACTAAGACTCATAAACAGAAATTCGCAAACCAACCCCATGTACCACCTCGCCAACCAATTAAGAACCAAGCTAACTCAATTCTTGGAATCAACCCAGTTTCCTCCCTACCTTCGACTTACTCAGGTATGTTGATACTAAGTGGGGGAGACTTGACGACTCAATTCGGATCCTATCCGAGCGACAATAACTAGTAATCAAACCATAAGCCATAGGACTACTAAACAGATAAGTCCAAACGCTTCGCGGAGAATCGAATGAGAGTAAAACTAGGGAAAAAGCAAGACCTCCCCAAAATAACACCGAATTGAGAAATAACAACTAGGCCTTGACCTTGACCCTCAAGTGGAATCGATCCTTAGGAATTCCTATTCCGAATTGACATTATTAAACGAACAGGAAGGAAGTAGCATCGAAGTAGAATGCGAGTGCGGTGAAAATTGATTTCAAGAGTGACTTTGCTAGACTCACTTGAAGAAGTAAAAGGTGAACGGGATAAAAGTGAAGTCGTGAAGTGGAATCTCAAGTAAGATGTTATGTCAGAACACCGCAAATGATAATCTAAGTCTTTTGGACTCTGTGCATTTGACAGGATCCCGGTTGACCGAGACCAATCAATTAGCCGTAGATCCATAGAAAACGCGCCCTTCGACGGCTCTCTGCTGAAAATGCACGCTTTGGGGATAACCTCCATTGTCTTTTTTCTTGACATGTATTCAGTACACCCTGGGTCGTCTTGCAAAGACCATGAGACTCATTCTTGAGTGCTTCATGTTTCTTCTTTTCATCTTCACTCTCTTCAAGTTTCAAGCATCTCAGATGTATATGTGAGAATTCGCCAAGTCGTAGAGACCCGGCATACTTCTATGCCTACCAATAGATAGTCACCCACGTGCCCTCTTTTCAACCTTGGATACCGGTCGGGGACCTGTGTACTCTATTCTGGGCAACATATGATCATACCCCCTAGCAAGGATATAATCAAGTAGGTCAATGCTAAGTGGGGGAGGATTTCAATCCAAGGAATGTGAGATGGAACTTTAATAATAAGAAAACTGACGACCTTGTGCAGATAGAGATAACACGTAGTATTAGAAGACAAGCATTGAAATAGGCATGACCCTAACCACACCTGGAGCGGGAAATAAAAACCGAAGGGAAGTTAAGACCATAGTTAAAAGCTTTAACAATGGGATGGTTCTCCAATTACGAAACTCAACGGAATTTCGGGGACGAAATTCTAATAAGTGGGGGAGAATTGTAACATCTCGAATTTTAATTCAAAGAGTAATTAGAATAATGGTAAGATTTGGAAGTAAGGATTATTCTAAAAAGGATTTAAAATGATGGATTAGGAGTTCTTTGAATGCCATAAAGGAATCACGAAGCATTGGTATCATAAAGGAGGTTGAAAGATGAACCAAAGAGCGTTAGAAGCGATGTTTTCGGTGTTGTAAACACCCTATATTAGGAAATTCAAAATAAAAGATTTACAACTTTAAGCACAAATTCAACTGTTGGATGTGAAGATTAGTATGTAGGGAAGCTTGCTTTAAAATTTGGGGAAGATCCAATGGGTAACGAATAAGATATGGCCTTTCAAAGTACTGAATAATGCAAAATTCTTCAGGTTAATCGATTAACCAGAAAGTGTGCAAAAAATTAATCGATTAAGGGCTGAAGCTGGATTTGCAAGTTTTCATAGGTTAATCGATTAACCATGGTGTTAATCGATTAACACGGTCAGATTTGGAAAAAAATAAAAGAGAATTGAACACCCTCTCTCCACCATTTTTCCTTCTCTCTCACAACTCTCTCCCTCTCTTCTCCTCCTTCCTCCTCCGACCTCACCAACATGTAGAGCAGTTTGAGTGGAGGTCCAAAACCAGAACATTTGAATAGGTTAACATGCAAGAGAATTAGGGGTTTTGGTTAGAATTCATTCTCTGCAACCTAAACTAGGATTTAAAACAAATTGGGGGTTGATTGGACACGAGAGCTTACCAAAATTCGAATCCAAAGTAAGCTCCAGAAACTGGTTTGACAGCAACAAGCTCCAACTTCCAAGCTTTGATTCTTCCAATATACAGACTCTCAACTCACAATTTTTATGTCTATACAAAGCTCGTGATGTGAGCTTCGTATTGGTGTATAGTTTGTTACTCGAATCAACACACAGAGGGAGAATCGAAGGAAACGGTTCAGGAACCCTAACTCACAAGCTTCTTCAACAATTTGCCAAAATGCCTCTCAATCTGAGTTCAATTGGTTTATATAGACAAATAAAAGGTCCATGCACGTCGACACGACGACTGGGAACGTGGTTGGAGGGTGTTTTCGTGTCACACGGCGAGAATCGTTGGTGGTGACTCACCAAAGCGCACTAACTCGTCCAACTTTGACCAGAATACTCGAGCACTCTCAGAAATACTCGAGTATTTTGGCCAGTTTTTGAAAAATATATATTTTATTTTCTTTCCCTCCAAAACCTTTCCTATAATTACCTCTAGGTCCCAAATCAGGGACTACTATGCAAAATATTTATTTTATGCATAAATATATTTACCAAATAAATTCACACATCCATTAATAATATAATCATAGATTTTAACCAAAGATTAAAATAGAAATAATTAATTATAATAAATTTTATAATTAACATTTCATTAATCAGGGATTAAAATTTTGGGGCGTTACACTACTCCCCCACTTACAAGGAATTTCGTCCCCGAAATTCAACCTATACGAACAACTCGGAATAATCCTGACGCATCTTATCCTCTAATTCCCAAGATGTTTCCATCACATCACCACAAATCCAGATAACCTTGACCAAAAGAATATCCTTCCCTCTAAGCTGCTTGACTCTTCGATCTTCAATGCGGATAGGCATAGCTTCAAAGGTTAGGTTCTCACGTATTTCTAGGTCATCAGGTTGGATCCTAAGGACAATGGTGGGGTCATGAATATAATTTTTCAACTGAGACACATGGAATACATTATGAAGGTGATAGTTTCTGGGTTTTCAAGGCTCTACTAACACCTTTGGTTGGTACTATTCTAATGAAAACATGGTCACCTTCAGAAAATTCTAAGGGTTTCCTCCTCCTATCAGCATAGCTCTTCTGTCTGCTTTGAGCAGTCCTCATCTTCTCTTGTATCATCTTAATCTTCTCAGTTGTTTCTTGTACAAATCTGGTCCAACAAGGGCACTATCCCCCACGTGAAACCAGCATAATGGTGTCTGACATTTTCTCCCATACAGAGCTTCAAAATGGTGCCATTCCAATGCTCGTATGGGAACTATTGTTGTAAGTAAATTCCAAGAGCGGCAACATTTGTTCCCAATTTCCTTGTCCTTCCAAAACACAAGCTCTTAAGATGTCCTCCAGTGACTGAATAGTCCTTTCCGTTTGACCATCAGTCTGAGGATGGTATGCAGAACTCAACTTCAATCTTGAACCCAAAGCTCTATGTAGATCTTGCCAAAACTTTGATGTAAACCTTGGATCGCGATCTGACACGATACTTGATGGCACACCATGCAGGCGAACAACTTCCTTGATATACAACTGAGTGAGCTTTTCCAAAGAGTAGCGCATATTAACTGGAATAAAATGCGCTGACTTTGTCAAGCGATCTACAATCACTCAGATTGCATCATGACCAGTAGCTGTCCTTGGCAACCCAGATACAAAATCCATTGAGATACTATCCCATTTCCATAACGGAATTTCTAAGGGAAGTAATTATCCTCCTGGCCTTTGGTGTTCCACCTTCGCCTTCTGACACACCAAACAACACGCTACATATCTTGCCACATCTTTCTTCAAACCAGGCCACCAAAATATCTCCTTCAAATCCCGGTACATTTTGGTAGCTCCCGAATGCATACTCATCTTACTCTTATGCGCTTCATCCAGAATCATTCTCCTTACCTCCAAATTATTGGGCACACAAATCCTTTCTCTAAAGCGAAGGATTCTATATTTCCCTTCTTGAAATTCTAACTCTTTGCCTTCCTCCATAAGCTTCCTCTTTTCCTTAAGCTCACCATCCTCTCGTTGCAACTCACGAATCCTTTGCAAGAACTCATTAGCAATCTGCAACATCCCCAACTTGACACTTGTCGGCTCCACTTGCATCGTCAGGCTCAAATCTCTAAATTCTTCTATCAATGCAGCTTCTCTGACCATCATCGAACTAATAAGCATTGCCTTTCGACTCAATGCATCTGCCACAACGTTTGCTTTCCCAGGATGGTAATGGAGCTCAAACTCATAATCCTTCAAGAACTCCATCCATCGACGTTGCCTCATGTTCAACTCTTTCTGGTCAAAGAGGTACTTTAAACTCTTATGGTCACTAAACACCCGAAACGTAGTGCCATAGAGATAATGCCTCCAAATCTTTAGAGCGAAGACGACAGCTGCCAGCTCTAAGTCATGAGTTGGATAGTTCATTTCATGAACTTTTAGTTGTCTCGAGGCATAAGCGACTATCTTACCATCTTGCATCAAAGCACTTCAGAGTCCTTGTTTCGATGCATCACAGTACACCTCAAAATTCTTCTGTGGATCAGGAAAAATCAACACAGGAGATGATGTCAATCTTTCCTTCAGCTCTCGGAAACTCCTTTCACACTTTTCATCCCAGATAAATGATTGATCTTTCCGAGTTAGCTTCGTCAATGGTAGCGCAATCTTCGAGAAACCTTCTATAAATCTTCTATAGTAGCCAGCCAAACCAAGAAAACTTCTCACTTCCGTGACCGACTTCGGTTGTTCCCATTGTAGAACTGAACTTAATTTCGCCGGGTCAACCGCTATCCCCTTGTTTGAGATCACAGGCCCTAAAAACTTAACTTCCTTCAGCCAGAACTCACACTTTGCAAGTTTGGCGTACAGCTGCTTCTCCTTTAGGACATTCAACACTATTCTCAAGTGTTCAGCATGCTCCTCTGGGCTCTTGGAATAAATAAGGATATCGTCAATGAACACAACCACGAATGAATCTAAATAGGGTCTAAAGATTCAATTCATTTAGTCCATAAAAATAGCTGGTGCATTAGTCAATCCGAACGGCATCACAACATACTCATAATGCCCGTATCGGGATCAAAATGTAGTCTTAGAGATATCCTCCTCTCTAATCCTGATCTGATGATACCCTGATCTCATATCAATTTTGGAAAATACTGAAGCCCCGCGAACTTGATCCATTAGGTCATCTATCCTTGGTAAAGGATACTTGTTCTTGATTGTGACCTTATTCAACTGCCGATAGTCGATACACATCCTCATACTACCATCTTTCTTTTTGACAAACAAAACCGGAGCACCCCAAGGTGATACACTTGGCGGATCATCTGCTACTGCAACAACTCTTCAATCTGCTTCTTCATTTCAGCCATCTCCGGTGGTGCCATTCTATAAGGAGCGATAGAAATGGGACCAGCTCCTGGAACTAAATCAATTCGAAATTCGATCTCTCTCTTCGGTGGCAAACCAGGTATCTCATCAGCGAATACCTCAGGAAAATCTCGGACAACTGAAATCTCTTCAATCCTTGGGCCATTCTCCTCCACTTCCGAGTTGAACAAACACATATAGCCTGAAGGTTTTGGGTTTCTATAGATCACTACTTTTCTATCACAATCAATGATCACTTGGTTTTGGCTTAACGAATCTATTCCCAAGATCACATCTAATTGCGATAAGGGTAAACAGATCAAATCCACCCTAGAGGTTTGTCCTAACACTTATATACAACAGTTAAGACATGCTCTAGAAAAAACTACAGGAGCATTAGTAGGGGTTTCTACTTTAAGAGTGTATGATAACTCAGATATAGGTAAATTCAAACGATCTACACATTCATATGAAACAAATGAATGCGTTGCACCAGAATCAAACAACACATTACAAAGCTGACCATTTAGCAAGTAATTACCTTGAACAAGATCAGAGGATTGACTTGCCTCCACACCACTAAGAGTAAAAACCCTTCCTTGAACCACGGGCTTGTCAGCTGCCCCTCTTGAATTAGCCTTGGCCGGTTCCTTGCAGTCCTTCGCAAAGTGTCCCGGTTTTCCACAATTAAAGCAACCACTTGTTCCCCAACAAAAACGACCATGATGATGACACTTTCACTTGTCACAGAAGGGAGCCTCGCTTCGGAAATTCCTTCCATCACTACCTCCAACTTTTCCTTTGCCTTTCCCTCGACGATCATACGGACCCTTGCCTCGATTGTTGAAACCCTTGCGTCTCTGAGGTCCATAATTTTGGCTATCTTTCCTCTCTGATGCTAGCAGTCCTTCAGCTTTCTTGTCATCCTCATACATCCTACACATGTCCACAAGTGCAGGAAAACTTTGAATCTGTTGATAGCTGAAAATAGATTTCAGCTTAGGCCTTAAGCCTCCCTCAAACTTGATACACTTTCTCCTTTCATCAGGGTTGTTCTGGTAGTATGGGGAGTACTTCATCAATTCCTCGAACTTGGTTGCGTACTCACCCACGCTCATGTCTCCTTGCTTCAGCTGCAAGAATTCCACTTCCTTCTTTCTCCTCAAATCCTCAGGGAAATATTTATTGAGAAACTTCTCCATAAATACACCCCAATTAACATCCCTTCCTTCATAATGTAGGAGCTGAACCGTATGGTTCCACCAGTTCTCAGCTTCATTTTCTAACTTGTAGACTGTATACACCACTTTTTGAGCTTCCGTGCAATCCAATGTTCTGAAAATCTTGTCCATGGTGTGAATCCACTTATTAGCCTCCTCAGGTTTAAATCCTCCTTCAAACGTGGGTGGATTACAACTCCTAAAATCCGCCAAACTCTTCGCCTCGGTATTACCCACATTACACTGATGAGGTGGATTAACCGATTGAGGTGGTTGCTGAGATCGCTGTTGCTGCATAGACTCCAGCATCGCGGTAATCCTTTCTAACATCGTGTTTGTATGATTTTGGTTTCCAATTGCCATAATAGACCTGCGCTATGGACTTATGATCACATATGATAAACTAAAGAAACATTCATCACACCACCTATACTAAGGCTATAACCATAACCTCAAACAAAACATTCAATTGTATCTAGTGCTTAAAATAAGCAAGATACTAGAATTCAAATCATTAAATATGCCCTGTGGATACCTGCTTGATGTTGATGACTACCTTGCTGGACTACTTCAACTACTATAGGATCTGACTTTTTCTCTGATACCACTCAGTGTGACACCCTCTTTATGCCCCAAGTAATTAATACAATAAATATACTATTACTCGTACTAGTTATGGACTTGTTAGTATTCAGAAAATGTAGGAAATAAAATTTTCTTTATATTTTCTATAAAGGCGGGTGCACAAACCAAAACATGGAACTCTTGGAGAATGTAAATTATATCATTTCAAACATTGTACAGAATTCGACACTCTTTAAGACAAGAAAATATTTTCACAATCCAGATACCATCGATACTCAAAAATCGTATTTACATAGTAAAAATTAAGTGATGCTATCCGATCTTTCGTTTCGCGGAATTGATACCATTTTCAAATATCGTAAACGAATTCTTTAAATAATTTTTATCAGAGTAAGCGGAAGTAGTAGGACTATGCACATTTGTAATATAAACATAAGGTATATATATATATATATATCTCAGTAGGTCATGAAATACATAGTCCAGGGTGTCTCCAAGATCCGATACAAGTCCATAATAAAAGATCTATGTCCAAAAGAAAACCATAATTCTAGAGTTCCCAAAAGCATATCTACAATATATATATATATATATATATATATATACACATCTCAAAATATATAAACTCTATAGGTGGTCACATAGATCAGGTAGCAGCAGTAGTAGTAGTAGAAATATCCAGGTAGCAGCAATAGTCATCAGCCAACATCACCAGCAGCAGCAATAACTCCTCCACAGCATCATCACACTGGATCCCCTGATCCTCATCATCTACCATATGCACATACCTAGTGATCATCGTCCCTCCACTGACTCCCGATGGAGTGAACGACTGGCTCGCCTCCGCTCTCGTCCTCCACAGGATCCTCCTCGATCTCATCCGAAGGAGTGGGTACCCTACCACTGGGTACAGGGTCAGGTGATGGCGAGACCCTAAAAGGGCTCCTCGGATCAGATGGGGGAGTCTCCTCGCGGACGACTCTAGAAGAAAAAGGGTGTGAGCGGGTAGGTCGAAAGCGAAAACTGTGATATGAGCGAGCTGGTCGTGTGGGAGGTGGTCCATGGTAAGTGTAAAAGGGTGGTACGTGCATAGTGTATATGATGGGAATCCTAAATCTACAAGGACGGAACCGGATCAGCGGGTTCGGGTGGTAGAAGGTAACCTCTACCTTACCCTCGAACACCGCTCGGTGATCCTCGTAGATCCATATGCCACTAGGAAGTGGCCGGATCTCGATGCAAGCGATGTAGCGTGACATCACCTACAAGGGCACAGGGATAAGCAATTCTATACACATAATAAATAGAGCATAAATAAATGCACAATATGAATGTGTAAACATGCAGCAATAATCAACAACCACATTTAGCACTTAGCAAGAATTAAATGCAAGTAAGATGCTCATACTTATTTCATTTATCAACTTAGGTTAAATGAGTGGCATGATGTATGAATCTAGCTCTCAATCCTATCTCCATCAATCTATGTCACTCTCTGACGTCCATCCTTTACTTCGTTCAGCACTCAACAGTGCGTTGTACTCCTAGGTGTACAACATTCGTACATTCACCAAGAATGTACACGACAGACTTGGAAATGGTACATAACGTGCTCCTCAAGCAACGTCCCGTCGTCTTAACGAAATAACCATATCATCAGCATCTCACTTTCGCTGGCCACGTCGTCCACCATAACGTGTCATCAAGCAAACCGTTAGTTGGCACTCCCAGAGGCCCTCCTCATGTTACCAAAACATGATAAACGATCTATCATCCGAACTCCAGAATGAATGCAATTCCTTAACTTAAACGAGCTGATTGGTATATTTCAATTAATATATAACGTGCCACCCGAGCAACGTTCCGTCATTCAAACGAAATAATCATATCAATCAATTTCTTTTAAGTCTTAGATCACTTGGATTATTATCATTTAAGTATTAACAGAATGATTCAGAATTAAAAATGGTATTTTTAAGTTTCTGGTTAAAGTACTCGAGTATTCTTCATAATACTCGAGTAGTCCCTCAGTTTCCAGTTTTTTACTCGAGTAGTTCATAATTGTACTCGAGTCGTTCTTACTTTTTCAGAAAGTCAAGTTTCAGGTTTTCTAAAAATACTCGAGTAGTTCATGAAATACTCGAGTCGTTCATCTACCTAGAATACTTGAGTAGTTCATGCATTACTCGAGTCGTTCATCTGACTATACTCTTGCTGCATCTATTAATACTCGAGTCCTGAACCTGATACTCGAGTCGTGGTGCCAAAAGACACACTGGTGCATCACGAAATACTCGAGTATCGAGCCATCTACTCGAGTATTATGAGACAAAACAGATTGAAAACTTGGTTTTTACATACCATTTTCAATTCTAACCATTTATAATCAAATCCAATGATCAACAGAGGTCACATAACATATAATAAACATGTTCAAGCACTTGGAACACATCAAATTACAGATTTGACAGAGAATCACAAGATTATGCATAAAACATGACAATTCACAACTCAACATACTAAATTGCAATAAACTCAATAAACTTGTGAATTTAAGCTCAAAACAGTTTGCATGCATCATATGGAACTTGCTCATAACAACTTTAGAGCACAAGTTGGTCTCCAAACCAATTTCCCTATTCAATCTAAGCCCTTAGAGCCTCTTGGTGGCTCTCTAATCAAATTCATGCAATTTAAACTCTATCTAGTGAATAGAAAGCTTTCCCCTTACCTCTCAGACGTGACTCAACAAAGGAATTGCAAGGAATAGCTCCACAACACCCAGAACCACTTCAAGCACCAACATGCAGAGCAGTTTGAGTGGAGGTCCAAAACCAGAACATTTGAATGGGTTAACATGCAAGAGAATTAGGGGTTTTGGTTAGAATTCATTCTCTGCAACCTAAACTAGGATTTAAAACAAATTGGGGGTTGATTGGACACGAGAGCTTACCAAAATTCGAATCCAAAGTAAGCTCCAGAAACTGGTTTGACAGCAACAAGCTCCAACTTCCAAGCTTCGATTCTTCCAATATACAGACTCTCAACTCACAATTTTTATGTCTATACAAAGCTCGTGATGTGAGCTTCGTATTGGTGTATAGTTTGTTACTCGAATCAACACACAGAGGGAGAATCGAAGGAAACGGTTCAGGAACCCTAACTCACAAGCTTCTTCAACAGTTTGCCAAAATGCCTCTCAATCTGAGTTCAATTGGTTTATATAGACAAAGATTAGGTCCATGCACGTCGACACGATGACTGGGAACGTGGTTGGAGGGTGTTTTCGTGTCACACGGCGAGAATCGTTGGTGGTGACTCACCAAAACGCACTAACTCGTCCAACTCTGACCAGAATACTCGAGTACTCTCAGAAATACTCGAGTATTTTGGCCAGTTTTTGAAAAATATATATTTTATTTTCTTTCCCTCCAAAACCTTTCATATAATTACCTCTAGGTCCCAAATCAGGGACTACTATGCAAAATATTTATTTTATGCATAAATATATTTACCAAATAAATTCACACATCAATTAATAATATAATCACAGATTTTAACCAAAGATTAAAATAGAAATAATTAATTATAATAAATTTTATAATTAACATTTCATTAATCAGGGATTAAAATTTTGGGGTGTTACAAAAGCCTTTAGTTAAGGAAGTATGCAACAGGGGATCACCTCATCATGAGCGAAACTGGACCGCTTTAGGAATTTCCGAAACCTAAGAAGGTTAAGTGTCTACCTACGTGAACCAAAGGACAAAAGCCCGTTGTTCAGAACCAACTTGGACAATAGATGATGCCCTCTCCACGAATTCCCAGTGGTGTTAGTCATCGGGAAGACCAAAGAGAACCTAGATACATTAAAGTCAGTGGCCATTCTCTGAAGACTAATAGAACACCTCTCTTTTCACCAAAAGAAATAGTTGGCATCCGTCCTAGAGAGTGACAAAGTCCTAAGTGGGGGAGTACACTGGGGGCAGAATCCAAGATCGTGAGAGTTTCCGAGAAACCATTATCATTATTATTATGATTAGTACTATTGAAATCTAAACAAGTTTTCGAAACTTTAAATGATTTGTTGATTTCAAAAGGTTTTTGGTTTAAAATGATTTTTTGTACCCCACTCTATTATTTTCAAGAACCAAATTTCGGGGATGAAATTCCTATAAGTGGGGGGGGGGGTATTGTAAAGATTTGAATTTCTTAATCTAATAATTATATTTATGTATGTTTTTATTTATATGAAAGCGAGGTATGAATAATGATTTATAATTATTTTTTTAGTATATATATATATGTATATAGTTATGTTGAGCTAATATATATGTATGTATAAGTATTTATAATTATTTTCTTAGTGTATGTGTGTGTGTGTGTATATATATATATAGTATGTTTGAATGAATGTATGTGATTTTTTTATATGAAGCAATTGGTAAATGTGTTTGTGGTCGATGAATGTGCTTGATATGGGTGTGAGTTAGACTTTGAATATTTTGATGACGTGGTGTGGTAATTGCTCGACTAGAGTTGTTGCTTGTGTTTAAATACTTTGGATGTGTGTGTGTTCATGTAACTGTGATTAGGAATTTGTGTTAGGTAATTGAGTGTCGGGGTTGCAAGAGTCCGAGTGGGCGTTCTTAGTGTCTTGATCTTGATCGAGTAATTGGTTAGAGAATTCTATGAATGAGTTTCGAGTGCAAGAGTTGGCCTTTAGTATTAGTACTATGAGGATTCCTTCGAAATTGAGTTTCGACGGAGTTTCGGAAAAGTGTTAGGCTTTTGAGGGAATTTGGGTGTCATTCGACCGTTTGGTTATGCCTCGAGTATTGTTAGCCTCAGATTAGTAAAGTTCGAGAGTTGTCGTAACTCGTTTGAGTTAGATCGGGTGTCAGAAAAGGGTTAAATCTAAAGTTTCGGTTGTAGTTCATTCAATATGTTGTGTTCGTGATTTATATGTTTGATGATTTGAAATATGATTTTCATGTTTGGAAATGTATTTTTAATGTTGGGTGTGTTTAATTTTGTGTTAGGAAGGGTTAGGAACCTTTGAATCGGGTTAAAAAGTGAGAAAATCGGAGTTCGGGGCGTTTCGGTGCGCCTGGGCGCACCAAGCGTGCACCAGACAGAATGATTGGCGCCCAGGCGTAGCCTGGCTCATGCCCCGGCGTGCGCACCAGACTCATCCGCACCAGACCTGGTGCATGGTGCGCGCCCAGGCGCATAGTGGAGCGCGCCCAGGCGCGTGGTGCCTATAAAGGCGCGCCAGCAACACTAGCCAGCCACCACTCTCCCTCCCATGCACCAACACCCCCAAACACCCTAAAGCTCACTTCCAATCCTTTCCCCATGAACCCAAGCTAGACAAGATTTTGAGTAAATCCACACCTCCCTCTTGTTCCGTAAGCTCTCTTTCCTTCAAGATCTTTCTCTCTCCTTCTCTTTAAGCTTTCTCTCTCCTCCAATCTGAAGAACCAAGTGGAGATCGGTCAAGGGAGTTGGAATCCAAGTAGATCGGGAGTAGATCTAAGGTCTATGGAGCTTCAATCGAGCCTCCTCTTCCTCTAAGGTAAGGGGGAGACTTTTTCTACACTTTGAGTTAGAGATAGTTAGAGTTTATAATAGGATTTGGGGTTAATGATTAAATTGGAATATGAGTAATAAATTGTTACTTGATTTAGGCTGAGTTGGGTCTAATGAGGGTATTAATAGTTGATTTTATAATTATAAAAGTGTTTATGTTAAAAACCCCTTTTTATGCTATAAAAGTAGGAAGTGAAGAACTCTAGGGAGTTGATTTATATTATGTGCTCTAAGACATACATGTGTATGTTGATTGACTTATCTGTGATCTTATTGGTTGTTAGTTCTGTCTGTTTTGTTATTTGTGGTTGTTGCCTGTATTGTGTTGTGGTTGATGTTGTTTCGCTTAGGACTGAGATATGTCTGTGCATATCGACTACCTATATATGGTGTGTTGAGAATGTGCATGTTGTTGAGGCAAGGTTATGGTTATTTCAAAAGAAGTCAATGCCAAATTATATGATAAATGGATTGGAATGGTACTTCAATACTAACTTAACAGGTTAGTCGATTCTAATAACCGGTTAAGTAAGTATTACGTACCACGTCTTATGATGAAATACCAAAACGAACGCGGACCATTGACTTCCTTTCCAATAATCCTAACTAACATGCAATTGAGAAGGAAGGAGTACCAATTCTATAAATGGATCCCACGGTAAAATATGGATAAGGAACGTGTGTAAGAGAATGATGTAAATGGGATCTAGTTATAGGTTGGCAATTGAGAGGCACTCCTGCCTTGCACGAGTCTGGATCCTGCGATGTGTATTATTAGTCCATCGCCTGATTTAGTTATTATCCTTGAGTTTTATTATGAATCGTTTACTATCTTTTAAGTCAATGTGTTTTGAAAATGTCTCACCCCTTAGTGGTTAACATTTTAGGTAAATGTTCAAGAACCTTGAGATCAGAGTGTCGCAGCGGAAGAGTCGAAACAAAGAAATGTTGATTTCCTCATTTTATTACAAACTTCATTTGATTATCTTTTGTAAAATAAAGCAGATTGTTACACATGGTGAATATAGACTATCCAGAACAAACAAAGAGATTCCTTTGTGGAATGTTCGCTGACTCGCCATATCACATGTGCCAACTCTGTGAAAAGGACAAGCAATTGGCATCAGATGAAGCAATAATTGAAGAATGCCGTAAGCAATGATGTCAGCTCTTAATAATGTAAAAATGTAGTCATAAGCACTTACGTTTGAGACTAATAATGTAAGAGCATAAGAGTCGTTAGTTAAGCCCTCTCCCTTATATAAATAGGTTTGCTTAGTTTGTAAAGAGGCAAAGCGAACTAGCATAAGTGAAGTCTCTCAAGTTATAAGTCTCATGTGTTGAGCAAGCTGAGGTTGAGTTAACACTCTGGAGCCTCTTTTTATACATGTACAAAAATATTCAGAAATAAATAAAAATCTTTATGATTTCAAGATCTTTGTCTTACAAAGAAGCTATATTGCAAAAAACTTTAGAGATTAACAACGAGAAGGCATCGTGAGCCATTTTCACCAAGATTAACTAGAAAGAACTTACTTCTCAGGTGTGAACATTCAAAACTTCATTTAACATGTCTATAGAAGAACCTTTGATTTCTATAAGAAAGAAGAAGATTACAACAATTCAATAGATTGGTTGATAAACAACAATAAATTTAGAAAAATACAAAGGGAAGAATTGAATTTTAGAGAAGGAGAAAATATAAAACTAAAGAAAGGTAGATTGGAAGGCATAACCAGATTGTTTAAAGGACAAGAATTTAAGAATTTTATTTATTGTAGGAAAATATTTTGTGAGACACCGATTGATATATCTGAAACAGATGGGAAACATAATATAAAGTTATTAAAAATAAAAGATTTAAGAGAAAATACGGGCCATCAAGTATGAAGAAAGATCTAAGATAAAATATGTCCATATCAGAGCTATCCAGATCCTGATCAAAAGCACTTTTGGAGAAGGAATTATCAGTTCCTTAAAAATTGCTTTGATGGATAGTAGAATCCAAGATGTTAAAGACTCAATGATAGTTATGGTTGAAGGAAACTTAGCATATACTAAGTTGATATTCACCACATATCCTAATATAGGAGTTCCCTTAGATACTAAGAATCTTGACTTATCTTTAAATTTTTGTCATGATTTTGAGAGAAAAAAATCTAATGCAAAAAGGAAATAAAATTTTTAGCCTTACATATTGTATTAGTTATGCATTAATTAATTCTCATCATTCAATAGAACTTAGAAACAATGAGTATATTAATATTCCGAACTATTTCTAGAACTTGAGAAACCTTTTAGGATAGAGAGAAACAAAATTAAAGAATTACCAGATTCATGGGTAAAAGAAAAAAGTATAATACCAAGACCTCCTTTAAGTAAAGAAAAAGATTATGAAGAAAAGATTAAAAAATTAGCTGAAGAAGTAAAAAGGATTTCTTTCAAATTGGATAAATGCCTGGAATTCCTTATTTAAATATCAATCAATTGCAAGATCAATTAAAATATAAAACATGGGTGTTAGAAGAAATCAAAATTCAAATAAATTATATGTATGAATCGAGAAGAATTATAGTTTTATCCGGATCTCCAGAAAATAATTATTTTCATGAAGAACAATTAGATAGACTAAATCATCTATATCAAATATTAAATGATCAAATTACTCTATTAAAAGACAAGATATCTGAATACTTTATTAAGAACCCTACCTTAATAGCATAATGGAAAGATTCAGATATTTAGTCAAACAAAAGTGACTTTTAGATGAAGAAATTGAGAATTTTGAAATAATATTTGAAAATTATAATCTCAATGAGGTAATGGAAAGAATAATTTATTTTAAAACTTTCCAACTAAGATTAGAAAAAATTATAAGATGTATGTATATCAAACATTATTGTTTAAATTTGCAGTTGTGCGCCCTGAAAAAATTGGTATTAGAGCTAAAGGTTTAATCCTCACGCTCTTAAAATTAAAAATAATAATTATTTTAGAAACCAAAAATAGAATGGATAAAGTTATTTGGGATTTGAACAAAGAAATTTTTGTAGAAAGAATGATTCTTAAATCACTTAGAATAGATCTTATTAAAGTTCCATGGCTTGGAGGATATATACATAAAACATGAAGAAAAGTAAAAAAGAAATTAAAAAATTTAAGGAACAACTTTAGAAAAGAGCTAGAGGATAAATTATGGAGGAATTAATTAAATTAATTAAAAAATAACGTAACAAAAATGATAGAATCAATAAGAGAAACAAAAGGAAAAATGAATGAAATTCTAAATCAACTAAAAGAAATATCCACGTAATTTAAAATTGAAAAAAATAAAACAAGTACTTTATACAAACCTACCGCAAGAAATAAAAGAAAAAAAATAATAGATGAAATTATCAAAAATAAGATAGAAGACAAAATAAAAAAGGATATTACAGACAGTCAAAAATTGAAATTAATTTCCCACACATCTATAACGAAGAAGATGTAGAAGATGAATATTAACTAGACAACTTGTATAAGATTAGCATAAATTATTCAGAATGCCCTATTAGAAATCAATAATAAAAAGAAAAATAGAAAGAGCTTATTGGTAAAGTTGAAAATCCCGATATTTTAAACGTAGAAAGTGATGTGATTTAAGATCATAAATTGATATTAAATGTATACAGAAAAATATTAGAAACATTAAAAGAAAATGAATAAAATAAGTTGTCCAAGAATGATGGGGCAAGATCAGCCACACATGATTATTGAACTATTACACATATACACCAATTTGGTAATAGAGTTAATAGTCACATAGGTCCCCGAAAGATACCTGTGGAATCAGTTAGGTCCCTGAAAGATTTGTGGAATCTCTTAAACCCCTCAAAGATCATTTTGGCGTCACATTAGTCCCCCCATTCTATTTCGTCAGGATGAACCTGATGTAATTCTACGTGGCACGTTAAATGTTTTGTCGACCTCAATGCGATGTTGGAATGTTAAGGTGTCATGTTTGGGCCAACAAAGCATTTAATGTGTCTCATAGGATTCCATTAGGTCCCTCATTGGGGAACTAATGTGATGTCAAATTGATCTTTGGGAGTTTAAGAGATTCCACAAATCTTTCAGGGACCTAACTGATTCCAAAATGATCTTTGGGGGTTTAAGAGATTCCACTAATCTTTCATGGACCTAACTGATTCCACATATATCTTTCGGGAACCTATGTGACTATTAACTCTTTGGTAATATTACCAAAGATTCTAAAAAGGTGCACTGATTTGGTAATAAACTAGTCAACTTGCACCACCAGTTGCGTAAAGAACCCAATTCAGCTCATGACCAAGGCACCTCAGTAACCAAGGCACTTGGTTCACCAGGAGTAGTATTGGCAAAACGGGCCGCGACCTGGGAGCCCCGCCCACCCGCCCGCAAATTGCGGGCAGGGCACAAGTTTTGTAAAAAAAAATTAAATGCGGGTGGGCATGCCCGTCCATTATTTTTTGCGGGCAGGCTGCGGACGACCCGCGAGCTTGAATATTTAAAAAAAATTAAAAGATTCATTGAATATTTGAATATTCGCACTTTTTTTTTTAAACTTGGGCTAAAAATAAAGAAAGAAAATATTAATTTAATTTAATTTTTTAGTGCGGGCGGGCTGGGCCTGAAAATTAGGCCCTAAATATTTTAACGGGCAGGCATTCCCGTCCGCATTTTTTGCGGGCCGAGTGCGGGCGCGGACCATGCCCGCCCGCCCGTTTTGCCAATACTAACCAGGAGTGACCCATATCTACCATAAGTGCCTCAACTGCTATGCTAAGACTTGAACACAAGTTTTCTCTTATTCTTTAGCTTGTACATTATTCTTTTAAAGAAAAATCTGTAGCTTGCATCCGTATAAAAAATGAAGCAACCTGATTTTTTTTTTTTTTTTTTCATTTCATTTGTCACAGAAAATATGATACATAGTGATTACAATGGACTATATAAAATACTTGGCGTAGGACACACGTTGTACTTTAAACAAGACATACTACCTATATGCTACCTATCTAAAGGAAGACTGAATTTCTTCCAATGTTCTTCCCTTGGTCTCAGGGACCCATATAGCCACAAAAGCAACAGTAAAGGCAGCAACAACTGTGTAGATTATGAATGTCCCTGTAGAAAGCCAAAAGTTAGCAAAATATTGACAAGCACACAAGACCTGGATGAATCATGAATGATAAACAAGAAGATGGGAACACACACCTCCACTGCTCCAAGTCAAAAGCAAGTTTGCAGTCATAGTGATCACCCATGAAATAAGCCAATTTGCCATGGTAGCTATACTGCCAGCAAGGCCCTTTATATTCACAGGAAGTATCTGAAAAGCATGATTAACAAGTGAGAGATTTCCTACATATTCAATATACACAATCAACTCAAGTTGCCATAAATCAATGTTCAAAAGTGGAATGATGTCTTCAGAACCAAGAATACATGAGGAAATCTGTTGACATTGACTAAATAACAACAACAACAACAACTAAGCCTTTGTCCCTCTAGGTGGGGTCGGCTACATGGATCAAACGACGCCATAAAGGCCTATCATAAATCATGTCTTTTGATAAGGCATTGATTGCCATATCCTTCTCAATTGTTTTGCCTATAGTTTTCTAGGTCTTCCTCTTCCTCTAGCCCTTGTAGTACCCTCCATTTGGTCTACCCTCCTAACCGGGGCTTCCACCGGTCTCCTCCACACATGCCCAAACCACCTAAGACGAGATTCAACCATTTTTTCAATAATGAATAATTTTATTTTGCATTGACTAAATAATGCAAAATAAAATTATTCATTATTTAGATTTTTTATAATGCTGAAAGTAAGTACTTTTACTAACCTCGGACATTATAAGCCAAGGGATTGGTCCAAGTCCTAGAGAGAACCCAATTACCATAACCTACAAAGAAACGGTTGATCCAGCTAGTAAGTACTAAAAAACTTAAGTTGCAGCAAAGAAAAGAAGTCCAAAATCCAAATAACATACCACAACCCCAACGACAGAAAGTATTGCCAAAATGTTGGATAGATCAGAATCCTTTGGTACGACTCCCTGGTGGTATCAATGAAAAACTAATTCAAAACATAAGCTCCAAAAATTGAATCAAGCTATTACTAGTTCTGGTACCAACCTCCAGATAGAATGCTACAGAAGTAAGGAGAAGGCTAACTGTCATTACAGATGAGGATATCTGCAGAAGTCATAACAGATGTCAAGTATTTCCAAAACCCCATGTGCGTCTTCTAACATAATAGGTATTGGAAGAAAGCTTGTGGGATAATGAACTTTGGATCATACTTACTATTAGAAGCAGCCTCCGGCCACTTTTGTCCATCAACCAAGTAGAGATTCCAGTCGCTACAACCTGGAAAAGAAATTTGATTATGAAAACTGAACTCACTATCATAATATCTACATGAAACAAGAAATTTAAGTTAGGCCTTGGTATCCAACCTGAATAGCTCCAAGTCCAAATGTAGCAGCATTGCTAGATGAGATTCCTGTTACAATATGGAAGTCAAATACCAAAACTGGTGAAATTAAATTCTTGGAGATACAATCATACAACTACAATAGCTGTCGTCAAAACCTCAAATTAGGTTCTACTACCAAGTTACTGAAAGTCTGAAACCCAAACCAAAAATATGCTAAAAACAGCATATACGTTCCTTTTCGTTAAACACATTATTATCACAAGAACACAGCCGAGAGTCATGGATACAAAACAAATAAACTGGTGAATAATGCCTCTCAAAAGATACAAATTCCAAACTATATCATCTCAAACCATGATATATCATGTAATTATGTAAAGCATGGGTATTTGAGTATTCAAGGGTTCATACTCGCTTCACCCTACAGGGTATTTAACAGTGGTCCTCCTTCTCTCATCACCACCTCAAGATAGGGGAAAAGAATAACTACAATAAAACTATCAAATATAATGAAAATTTAACTTAACAGCTGATAGGTAGATCGAACCTGCATTTGCGAAGATGGTACTTGAATAGAACAAAACTCCATTGATACCACTCAATTGCTGAAGTATGAGTAATCCAATTCCTATCTGCAGGTGCTCAGTTAGCAAAAGTTTATAGTTTAAAATTTAGATAAATAGCTAGCATCAAGACAAGCTTGAGAAGAGACAGTGTAAAATCAGAACTAAAAAGGAATTATGGTATACCATTAAAGGGAACCAATATCTTTTCCTTTTGAGATCAGCAAACCGGATTGCAACCCTTCTCCCCGTTGATGCCACAGATCTCTATTGAAAGCAAACTGGTTAGGAGTGCATGATTCTCAAATATAGATTCTAAAACTATACCCTAACTGCACCTTTTATATGCTTACTGTCATGCATGTGACTTGGTAGGCAAAACTCATAAAGCCAAACCAGAATGTGCTAAATACCTTAATTTCATATACTTCAACAGATATATCTGTGTCAAATCCTCGCAACACTTGTAAAGAAGTCTCAAATTCATCTGTCATCCCCATCTTGGCCTATATTTTCCCAATTCGACAATAACCCAGGAAAAAAGACAGCAGAAAGAAAATTAGTGATAGTAGAACATCCTACACTCCTTTAATTAATTTTATTTTCATGAAGGAGAATGTGTATTAACAGAAATCAAAGGTTTAAAAATTCAATTATTGTAATGCATAACATATGATCCATACCAACCATCTGGGAGATTCTGGTATGAAAAATAATCCAGGTATTAATACTGTACAAGGCAAAACTCCTGCAACAGAACGGAACATCATTATTGTTAACATTTTGGACCCAGAAATTGAGTAATGCTATGGTCTACACATTAATGTTCTGAATCACCTATTCAGTATATAGTACTCGATCAGTTGTTTGATGCTAAATAATGTAAGCAAGTTTGACATAATAATGGTTATCAGTGGTACTAGAACATATATATATATACACACACACACACACACACAAACACATAATTTATTTAAAACTAGTTATGTAAATGAGGCACGTGGGCCTTACTCGGGAGGTGAAGGTTGGAGAGCATGTCTTAGCACAAGTCCCGAAGTTTAAGTATCTTGGTTCTATCTTACAGCAGGATGCAGAAATAGAAGGGGATGTAAATCATAGGATTCAAGCAGGGTGGATGAAATGGAGGAGTGCCTCGGGCGTGTTATGTGATAAGAAGGTACCACTTAAACTTAAAGGAAGGTTCTACCGCACTGCTGTAAGACCGGCGATGTTATATGGGACAGAGTGTTGGGCGGCAAAGGGCACACAAGAGAATAAACTTCATGTTGCAGAGATGAGGATGTTGCGGTGGATGAGTGGACATACCAGACAAGATCAGATTAGAAATGAGTATATTCGAGAAAAAGTTGGGGTTGCTCCTATTGTTGAAAAAATGGTTGAATCTCGTCTTAGGTAGTTTGGGCATGTGTGGAGGAGACCGGTGGAAGCCCCGGTTAGGAGGGTAAACCAAATGTATGGTACTACAAGGGCTAGAGGAAGAGGAAGACCTAGAAAAACTATAGGCGAAACAATTGAGAAGGATATGGCAATCAATGCCTTATCAAAAGACATGATTTATGATAGGCCTTTATGACGTCGTTTGATCCATGTAGCCGACCCCACCTAGTGGGACAAAGGCTTAGTTGTTGTTGTTGTTGTAGTTATGTAAATGAGGCCATCGCCGCCATCTCCCATGGATGGTCTGTCATTCAGAATCACCCCCTTTCCTTGTCCGAATACTTTCCATTGATCACCAAAATTTTGCATTTTCAATCAAATTTACTCTTCTCCCCTGTTAGACCCTGTTTTAATAATTGGTTCCTCCTCTGTATGCACACATGCCCTAAGTAGGTTCCTTGTACTTATTCAATTAAAGCTTAATGCTAAGAGCTCCTCTGTCCATCCACAAAAACTGAACCAAGTTGACAAAAGTTTAACCGAGGTAAAACATTAAGAATTTACCTAGAATAGCAAGCACTCTCCAGTTGACAAAAAGGCCCAAAAGATAAGCCAGCATTATTCCAATTGTTACAGAGAGCTGAGCCAAAAGAAATACATAAACAATAAATAATAAAATTTCAAGTAAACACCCCCAACCCGTGGAAAAAAAAAATGAGGCTCGCATTCCCAAGTAGCAATAAGTTTCCAACCTGGTTCACTGATCCAAGGCTACCTCTCATGTTTTGAGGTGCTATCTCAGCTATATAAACAGGCACCTACAAAGAACAAAGAACAAGAAGACGAACTACGTTCACTCAGCGTCCTTCCCATTTGGCACAACAAATTAAAAGAAATAAAGGCAATCAAGTTTACCACATAAGAGATAATCCCAACGCCAAAACCTTCCAACAATCTTCCCATAAATAAAAACGAGGAGTCCTATCGAAGAAAACAATACACCATATTAGGCAACAAATTTTGGACTACAATAAATATAACAGGAATTTTGAGAAACTATTGATGTGAACACTGAACAATCAAAATTATATGAGTATTCACCCCAATAGTTTTTATTTTAATGTGATTATATATCATGTATTGCTTGGCTTAATGCACACATGACACATCCGTATACTCGTCTCTAAGGGTAGAGTTTGGCAGACATCTTAGAACAAGACGAAATAAAACACATATAGGCTCAATTCTATATTTGCTGCATTGAGAAAAGAAGAATATTACTGGACAAGAGGTTACAAAGTGTGACATTTTGGTTCCACTAAAAGAGAACAGAGTCCCACTATCAATGTAATGTTCTTTTCTATTCTGTATGCTGCCAAATGCTACCTAGTTGTCAGGGACAGACACAGGGAGGAGCGAGCATGGGCTCTTACCCCGTCCCTCAACAATTAATGTTCTTTACATAGTATAGTTAAAAATAAATAATTTGATTTGAAAAAAGCTCTTTACATAAATAAATTCTAACTTTCATAGACTCTGCTTGAATCTCTCCAAGTCTCTAACATCTAGACAATAGATATGTAATTTCCCTTGTCCCCTCATCTCATTTTACCCCTTTCACTAACTCTCCAAACACTAAAGAATGCATTTCAATATTACTACTAAGTGCAATTCATTTTTATCACCGATAGAGTCTAATTAATATTATATTAATGTTTTATTAGGTTTTAGAAAGAAAAAATTTGGATCACTCCCTCTACAATTTCCTTGATCCGTCCCTGCCAATTGTACACAAGAATCTCTCCAAAATTAAACCATGAATGCTTTTAGTTAACACTTACTTTGGCGAAAGAAATGGCAAGCCATCCTATTATGTTGGGGATAGCAGCAATCATCAATGACTGCAACATTAGAAAAAATTCAAACATGCCAAAACCATCACCACTCATCAATCATTCAGTCATTCCTTTTGGATCAAAATTGGCAACCAAAACAAAAAGACTAAAAATAAGTACCCCTTTTCGACCAATATACTCCGCAATCTGACCACTAGCTATAGCTCCCACCATTGCACCCACATTGGATAAAGACCCAAACACAGAGAACTGCACTCCACAACATCAAAAGATTTAAACACGAATTTTTTTTTTTTAAAAAAAAAAAAAAAGCAAAAGTAAATACAATTCAATTAAATCAAATGACAAATATGGCAAAAAAACCTCCGAAATCGAGAGCTTTAGATCGCTTATAATAGCCTGTTGCGTCGGAGAAGAATACCCACACTGTGCCAAAAAAAGCAAAAAATTTAAAAAAAAATAAAAAAATCAGTAAAACTGTAAAAGCCTTCTTCTTTTTTAATTGACGATTGAAACGACGACGGATTGAGAAAGGAGCAGTGAAAGCAAACCGTGAAACCGAATTGTATGGGGCCTAACGCTGCGATGAGGACGCAGAACAGAACGGAAACGGAGCCATCACGGATGGCCTGAGTTGATGAACCCATTATGCTTGATTGCCTCGAACCCAGTTTGTACCAGCTTCCTGTGTGTAGGAACGGTTTCTGAAGTTCCCTGTTTTCCGAATTCTCTTCCCTGAAACTCATTTTCCTTTTCTTCTCTTTTTTGAATTTTTTGGTGTGTTGCGTTAAGACTCTGAAAATTAAAGGCGGTGGAGAAGAGGATTTTTGATTTTCGATCTGTGGTGAAAAAGAAGGGGGGAGGGGGAGGGGTTTGTTTGATGGATTTGGATGGATATATGGTGGTGGAGTGCTGTGCTGTGCTGAGCTGTGATGAGTGATTATTGAGATTGGAAAGGACAGGGGACAAAATGTTAAATAGATTTTGTCTATCTATCTCTCTCGTTCTCGGCTGGGGGAAGAGAAAGAGAGAGAGATCGAGGATTAATTTAGGTATTGTTGTTATCTACCTGTGGTGATGCAAGCAATCAATCGTGAATCATGATGCTTATCTTATTACTACTCTCGTGGGTTTTACCAGGCATCAATAATTGACGTTTGTCATGGCTTAAATTGGTAAGAAAACCAAAAAAGTCGCGAGGGAAACGCACCTAAGATATCGGTTCCAACCCATCCAATCCAACTTAGTAAAGCGGATAGGGAGGGTGGATCATGTATGTGTAAATGTGTAAAGCCTTTACACCTCTTCAAATTAACTCTATCTCTTTTCCATGTTTGTTCCAATGCACCGTATAAGTTTTTGTTCCAATGCATCATGTAAAGTTGGGCAAGTTATAAGTATTGGATTTATTAATAAAATAAAGTAACGGTTTAGGATAAAAGGAGAAAAAATTATTAGAAAAGAAATTAATACTCCCTTCATTTTATATGTAGTATTTATAGAGTTTTTGTCTCATATTTCATATGTACTAGTGTTCTTTCACAAAACCAAATACATAATTAATGTTATTTTTTCCAACACACTCTTATCACACTCTCTTTTTCACTTCCAATATATTTCTCTCTCTTCGATAATAATTATACAGGGGCATTAGAGTCAAAATACTCCACATTCTTACATCATATAATCATTTCTTAAAACTCGTGCATAACCTTATAAAACACTACTTATGAAAATTTTACCCTTATTTAAGAATTAATTTTTTCCTATCAACTCTTCCACCACCGGTCACAACCCACCTTCACCCCTCTCCCTCACCCACCAGCCACTGCCAGCCACCACCCACCTTCACCCTTTTCCTTCACCCATTAGCCATTGCCAACAAATACTCACCTCAAGGGCTTCTTCATAGACCTACATCTCCACCATCACCGCAACCCTCCGCTACCACAACCCGCCATATCGGAGCACTCCACCTCCAATCGCTCCTCCTCATCCGATCACATGCAACTTTTCAAAAATAAAAACTAGATCAATTGCAATCCCCACATCGAACGCGTGAATCCATGGCCTCCGAAACCCTCATCTACCTCATCAGCTTGCCAACAATCAATGGACGCTTTTGCTTTCCCTGACCCGAACCAGAACCCAACCCGCTAGAACCAGGGCTCTTCTTTAAACCATAATAGGGGGATTTGAGGTCAAATGCCTTCTTAACCTTGCTAACGGCAGCGGAAGTGAGGGATCGCTGAGAAATAAGCGAATTGTTGTCGTGACTAGGTGAGTTGGAGGAGTGGTGGTTGTCGTTGTTGTTGTTAGGGACGAAGGTGAGAGGTTGCCGAATGAGGTGCGGCATGTGGCGACGAAGAACTCGTAGATGTTTAGGGTTAGGTCGAAATCGGAGAGAGGGAGGGTGAGCTGGCCGATAGGGGAGGGGAGGTTGTTGTCGACGGCGAGTGCGACGGAGGATTGAGGAGGGATTATGGTTGTTGGTGGTGGTGGTGTGGTGCCTCTCTTGGAATGGCCTAGAGAGAGGCCTCAAAAGAGATAGGCCATTGCTAGAGGTAGGAGATGAGGGTACTTTGATAAATGAATTACATGGTGCATCGAAAAAAAACTCAAATGGGTGCATTAAAGAGGTTGCCTTGATATATAATGCACCAATATGAGTACTATGTAAGTATACGTACGACATACTATATATTTTCTAAAAATGTAGGATATAAATATGGTATTATAAATTCTAAATTAATAAATAAATATAAATAAAAATATACAAATAAATAATACTCCATATTGATAATGATATATAATAAAGTGTTTTTTATGGAAAGATAATGCTCAAAATCTACGACAATGTTGTTAGAAAAATGAAAAAATGCACTAAAAAAATACAAAAGCTAATAATATTTATTAGCATATGCATAACCAAATTACATTCTTTTTTCATGGTATTTTATTAGTAATATCAATTAAAATTGGTCTTCATTCTAGTTCATAAGAACAATACACTTTCCATTTGTTGGTCTTAATGATTTGACATTAATTTATTTGGTTAAATGATAGTATTTTTTCAAGGCAAATGTTAATAAGTGTCCTTATACACTTGTTAAAAAGTCAAATATAATAAAAATGGAAAATGCTAAAGAGTGTCCCTAGGGCACTTGTTAAGGATTAAATATGGTTAAAAGTTATGAGAAAATGCACTTTTTTTGAATTATCGAGAGAATAAATACATTGGACTTATGAATTTTTTCTACTTTTAGTATCTCTAACAAGTGCCCAAGACCCAATAAAAATTTATGGGAAAATATAATTTTTTTCAATCCCGGAGACATAAAAAAAAACACATTTATGATTATTTTTCCAATATTAATATTCTTGACAAATACCCTAAGACATTTATTTTTAATTTCATTGAACATTAAATGGTTAGCGGATATGGATTTGGAATTCCATGTCAATGGGCATGTTATTGGTTTTTAAGACAAATATTTTTGGGTTTTCTACTTATCCATAGAGTGAACAACAATTTATCATTAAAAAAAATATATATATATATACTTAGTGCTTTTGATAGTCATTTGACTATAGTACAAATTTGCATTTACATAACAATATGCTAGTATGATTAAAATGTGAAGTGTAAGGTCCAATATTTTAAATAAATAAATAAATAAAATAAAATATTTTATTGAATAAAATATTAAATTTTCTGATTTTAAGTCAAAAGACTCGAGTATCGTAACTAGCTATTAGGAAAATTTGAATTTTCTAGTTTGAATACAAGAGTATTTCTGGGAATACTCGAGTAGTTCGAGCAGCTCTGCAAAAAAAAAAAAAAAAATAAAAGTCGTTTTCAACTCAAATTGAAGCCAACAGCTCATTTCATCTAGTTCCAAGCACAGAGCTGGACTTTACTTCGAAGGAGGGTAAACCTAGACTATAAATAAGTGATTGTAGAAGCCATAAACTCCTCCAATTCACTCCAACCCGAATTTCTATCCACATTTCTCTGTTTTCGGGTGCATACTTTGTGCCTTCGATTCTCCTTCCTCACTCAACCAAATTCAGTACAACCAAAACACAATTCGAGTTCTAATTCCAATCTTGAATTAGAACCAAGAACCCCTCAAATTGACCTCCTGTAGAGCACGATCTAGGCATTCAAAGTTGAGTTTCTAAAGCTGCAAAAACAGAGCCTAAATCAGTGTCAAACACCCCTCTTCCTCGAATTGGTTTGGTAACTCCAGGAACCCTCTTGATTCCAAATTCGTTTATGATTAAAGTTAGCATTCCCTAGTTGCTTAAGCTAACTTGTTTCGTTGTTTTCCATGTCTTATTCAAACTGTAATTGATTGCCAAAGTTAGCTAGTGCAACTGTTTGCACCGGTGCAGATTCAAGAATTTCGATTCAATCCCTTTCTTCTTCGATCAATCGTTTCTTTAGCTTCTCTAAGGTATGGGAGAAGTTATCTAATCGCTAGAATGATAATTAACAAGCTAAATTCATAGGAACCATTTGAGGTTCATGGGCAAATGAAACTTGAATGGGGAAACTGACTTAGAGGTCAGGATTCCATGGTTTAATGATTTGGACAAGTTAAAATGAACCTAATAATGCTTATTGGACAGTTGCACAATTTCAAAATTGAGTAAAAATGAATTTCATATGTTAAAATGGACATTTTCTAAGTTTTTGTGCAATTTGTGATTTGATTTGGTTATCTGTTGATATGATATTATTTGATATGTGTAACGTGTTTGTTTTATGTGTAGTAACTTCTGTTTTGTACAGAAATGGAGTAAACAAGCGAGAAATTCAATTTGGTGCATAAAATGCAAACAACTGGTCCTATTGCAGCAAAAAGACTCGAGTATTTAGAGAAAGACATGGGTATTCTGGGAATTTAAGAACAACTCGAGTATTTCTTCAAATACTCAAGTATTTTTGCATGAACTACTCGAGTGGTTCATGAACTACTCGAGTATTTTGAACAAAATTTCATAAAACTGATTTTCTTTAATTTTCAGAATTTAACTCGTTTAATATCATAATTGTTAAATCCTAAAGACCACTATGAGGATTTCACCCAGTGTCATAACTTAATCCATTTGGTTGATAATAATCCTGGAGGAGTCCTACTGGAAATTCTATTCAGTGGTTGATATTTTCCCTACAGGAGTCCCAATGGAACTTTCATATCCATTTGGTTGATAGTTTACCCTGTGGGAGTCCCAATGGACATTGCATCCATTTGGTTGATAATTAACCCATCAGTGGTGTCCCAATGGAATAATAAATCAAAAACTAATTAATAACGTCTTAATTACTACTCCTAAAACCATCACAAAGTGGCTATGCCGCTGATGGCCTTTTTATGAAAAGATTGAGAAAAGTTAAAGATGAGATTGAAGGACTATGTCCTTGATGGAAATGTAAATAATGATAATGAATCGATAATAAGGGTTGGTAATAGACTATGTTTGCATTCATGCATTGATTGCTCCAGTTTGTTGAGGCTTTTTACGCTGTCTGTCGTACACGTTGTCTGTCGTGAAGGGTTGAGCGAAGGAAGCTCAAGATGACCCATTTCCCTCCAAACTGTGATGCCCCGGGATATTATTGAGATCAACATACATCATGCCATTAAATAAGATTAACTGCTTGAATAAAAAGGGTTTGACATATGTACATGCATTTGTGAATTTGTTACTTGTGTTTGTTGTTTTTAGCCACTGTTACTTATTATTCGTTTTAACGTGATTAGCTATGACTTACTCACTTGTTGCCCTTGTAGGTAATGATGATCCTGCCTTCCAAGGGGAAGAGTAGCACTGGTAAGGGATGTGGGATTCCCTTTCCAAATGATGGAGTTTTGAGAACCATGCTCTGGGTTACGATTAGTGTCCTAAGTAGCTCAGAGTCTATTTATTCTATTTTCCCTAAAATTTCAGTTTGAACTACTGTGTTAGGTTATGAGTTGTAAAACTTCTATGTTTTATTCCGTATCTTATGTTATATAAAAGTTCGCTTTCACATTTGCAATGTTAAAGTTTGAAAATCGTTTGCGAAAAATTATTCTCTATTTTATTATTATAAATAAATCAAGGTTAGAAATTTGGGTCGTTACACTTAGTGGTATTAGAGCAATGGTTCAAAACTCTCGGCCTATGGAATATGGCCTCACATGCTTTAAGCTGTGATAACTCTGGATTGAGTGATGGGTAGACTAGGATTGAGTCAATAAAGTCTAATATTAATATTGCTTTATTTTAACATAACTTTTGTATTTGGTAAATAGTACGAATAGTAATGGCTTCAAGCAACACTCGCCACGTTGAGGAATCCCTAGATCGTATCACTGCTGTTCTTGAGCATCTGACTAATAGGCAAGCTGCTGACCCGTCTGAGTTTAAGGGACTGGCTGATTTTAGGAAGTGTGATCCACCAAAATTCCATGGTGGAGCTAACCCTGAGGAGGCACAAATCTGGATCCAAGAGCTTGAAAAGATTTTTCAAACGATTCCGTGTTCTGAGGAGCAGAAAGTCATCTATGCTGCGTATGTTCTGGTGGGTCCAGCTGCAAACTGGTGGAAATACACAAAGCAAACCCTGGAGCATGAACACAAACGGATCACTTGGGAAGTTTTCGTGTAGAAATTCTACGAGAAGTTCTTCCTTGAGGATATCAGAAATAAGAAAGACATTGAATTTTTGGAACTCAAGCAAGGGACCATGACCGTCAATGAGTACGCTGCCAAGTTCGAAGAGTTGATGAAGTACTCCTCATACTTCATGCTTTGCCCAGAGGAGCATTCCAAGTGTGTCCATTTTGAAAGTGGTTTAAGGCCTGACATCAAGCCATTCATGAGTGGACAATGCATCCGTCACTTCTCAACCTTAGTGCATCGATGCCGAGTTACTGAAGATGACCTGAAGGCAAAGGCAATCTTTGAACAGCAGCAACGCAACCAGCAGAATTACGGTCCTCACCGTAATCATGGACGCCACAACATTCAAGGCAACCATGGCAAGAGTCCATATCACAACAAATGACAAGGGAACAACAAGGAAGAAGGACCAACTAACTTGCCCAAATGTAACCAGTGTCAAAGGCATCATGGTGGTAGAACGTGTTGGAGTGTAAACCCTCCGCCTTGTTTTACTTGTGGCAAGAAGGGTCACATCAACCGGAACTGCCCCGAGGAAAATGCTAACCAAGGAGGAGCTGCACCAAAGCCAATGGCACGAGCAAAGGTGTTCACTATGTCCGGAGCTGAGGCTGAGCAATCTGAGGGCTTAATCCAAGGTAACTGTCTCTTAAATAGCAAGCCATGCAGAGTCCTTATAGATTCTGGAGCCACCTACTCTTTTTTTTTTCTTATGATTGTGTCAACCGGTTAAAATTGAAAGTCATCGATATACCTTATAATCTCTCAGTGTCAACCCCAACCAACCTACCTGTAATCACATCTAAAGCCTGCATAGATTGTAAGGTAACCTTATTAGATAAAAACACTGTAGTTGACCTTATATGTCTGCCTTTATCCCAGTTAGATATAATCTTAGGAATGGACTGTTTATCAAAACATCATGTAACCATAGATTGTCGCAGAAAATCCATCCTATTTCCTGAGACCAAACCTCTAGCAACATCACCTGAAGGATACCTATGTTTGTTTTCTGTCTCGGTAGAGGAAACACCCAAAGTAGAACCCGAAATCACAAATATTCCTGTAATTTGCAAGTATCCAGATGTTTTTCCCGAGGAAGTGCCCGGTATACCTCCTCCTCGTGAAATAGAGTTTAGCATTGATCTTATCCTTGGAGCCGGTCCTATATCGATTGCACCTTACCGGATGGCCCCCTCAGAATTGGCTGAGTTAAAGAAGCAGGTGGAAGACTTGTTGGAAAAGAAATTTATCAGACCTAGTGTATCACCGTGGGGTGCACCGGTGTTGTTTGTGAAGAAGAAAGACGGGAGTATGCGGATGTGCATCGACTACAAACAGTTGAATAAAGTTACGATAAAAAATAAGTACCCCCTTCCCCGAATAGATGATTTGATGGACCAAGTTCGTGGAGCTACAGTATTCTCTAAGATCGATCTGAGATCCAGTTACCATCAGATTCGAGTTAGAGAAGAAGATATTCCTAAGACTGCCTTCCGATCCCGTTATGGCCACTACGAGTATGTGGTGATGCTATTTGGTTTAACCAATGCACCGGCTATATTCATGGACTACATGAATCGGATCTTTCGGCCATATCTGGATTCATTTGTGGTTGTATTCATAGATGACATCCTGATATACTCGAAAACCCCAGAAGAACATGCCAAACACCTTCAAATGGTCCTTGAAACCTTAAGGGAGAAGAAGCTCTATGCAAAGTTGGCCAAGTGCGAGTTTTGGTTATGAGAAGTGAAATTCCTTGGCCATGTGATTACCGAAGATGGATTTGCTGTAGATCCAGCCAAAGTAGAAGGCTGTACTCAAATGGGAAGCCCCTAGAACTGTCACGGAAGTGAGAAGCTTTCTTGGACTAGCAGGATACTATCAAAAATTTATTGAGAACTTTTCAAAGATTGCTTTTCCATTGACACGTTTAACTCGAAAAGAACAACCTTTTGTTTGGAATGAAAAATGCAAAGCAAGCTTTCAAGAGTTAAAAGACAAATTGACATCTTCTCCGATGTTAACTCTGCCCGATCCTCAGAAAAGTTTTGATGTGTACTGCGACGCTTCCAAGCAAGGACTGGGATGTGTTTTGATGCAAGAAGGGAAGGTTGTAGCTTATGCATCAAGACAGCTAAAGATTCATGAAGAAAATTACCCAACCCATGACTTGGAGTTAGCAGACATAGTGTTTGCATTAAAGATATGGAGACACTATTTGTATGGGTCAACATTCCAAGTGTTTAGTGACCACAAAAGCCTCAGATATATGTTCAATCAAAAGGAATTAAATATGCGACAACGAATATGGATGGAGTTTTTGAAGGACTATGACTTTGAGCTTCACTACCATCCTGGAAAAGCCAATGTGGTAGCGAATGCTTTAAGTCGAAAGATGTTGCATATGAGTGCTTTGATGATCAAGGAAGTGGAGCTGATTGAGAAATTCCGAGACTTAAATCTGGCAATAGAAGTGAGACCATTCAGTATCAAGTTAGGAATGCTAAAGATAACCAATGAATTCTTAGACCAGATAAAGGGGATGCAACGAGACGATGTGGAACTGCAAGAGAAAGTGAGGCTAAGTATGGAAGGAAAAGAACCAGATTTCAAAATTGGTCCTGATCGAGTCTTGAGGTTCAAAGATCGAGTGTGCATTCTTGCAAATCAAGAGTTGCGGAGAATCATTTTGGACAAAGCCCACAAAAGCAAAATGAGTATTCATCCTGGAGCTACAAAGATGTACCAAGACATGAAGAAAATGTTTTGGTGGTCTGGACTGAAGAAGGATGTGGCAACTTATGTGACATTTTGTTTTGTTTGTCAAAAAGCAAAGATAGAGCATAAGAGGCCTGGTGATGAACTTCAATCTTTGGATATTCCAGAATGGAAATGGAACAGTATTGCAATGGATTTTGTTTCCAGTTTTCCAAAGACCCAAGGTGGATATGAGGCTGTGTGGGTAATAGTGGATCGATTGACAAAATCGGCTCACTTTATTCCAATCAATATGAAGTATTCGTTGGAAAAGCTCACACAACTTTACATCAAGGAAGTGGTCCGATTGCATGGAATTCCTTCAAGCATCATCTTTGATCGAAACCCAAGGTTTTGTTCTCGGTTTTGGCAAAGTTTTCACCAAGCAATGGGAACCAAGTTGAGGATGAGTTCAGCTTATCATCCTCAAACCGACGGTCAATTAGAAAGAACAATCCAATCTCTTGAGGATTTGTTAAGGGCATGTGCTTTGGAGTACAGTGAAAATTGGAGTCAATTATTGCCTTTGGTAGAGTTCACATACAACAATAGCTTCCATGCAAGTATCGGGATGGCACCCTTCGAAGCACTGTATGGACGAAAGTGTAGAACCCCACTATGTTGGTTCCACATGGGGGAGAATACACTCATCGGTCCTGATGTCGTACAAGAGACAACCGAGAAGATTAAAGTAATTCAAGAAAAGATGAAGGCGACCCAAAGCAGACAAAAGAATTATGCGGATCGGAGAAGAACTAAATTGGAATTTCAAGAAGGGGAGCATGTCTTTCTCCGAGTGGTTCCGACAACTGGAATTGGACGTGTGATGAAACCAAAGAAGCTATCACCCAAGTTCATCGGTCCATACCAAATCCTGAAGCGTATTGGTCCTGCCACCATTTCTATCCAACCTGCACAACGTGTTCCATGTGTCCCAACTGAGAAAGTTCGTGCCTGACCCTGCTTCGATTATCTACATCGAATCCGACGAGATACCCTTGCGAGAGAATCTGACGTTCGAAACCGGTCCCGTCCGAATTGAAGATAGGAAAATTAAGCAGCTGCGAGGGAAATAAATTCCTTTAGTGAAAGTCGTGTGGGAGCGTGGTGGTGTTAGCGACATCACTTGGGAATTAGAAAGTTAGATGAAGGAAGAATATCCGTATTTATTCAGGTAAATAATTTCTGAGTTGAATTTTGGGAACGAAATTCCTTTTTATGTGAGGGAGGATGTAAGGTCCAATATTTTAAATGAATAAATAAATAAATAAATAAAATAAAATATTTTATTGAATAAAATATTAAATTTTCTGTTTTTAGTCAAAAGACTCGAGTCTTTTGGGGAAAGACTCGAGTATCGTAACTAGTTGTTAGGAAAATTTGAATTTTCTAGTTGGAATACTCGAGTATTTCTGGGAATACTGGAGTAGTTCGAGCAGCTCTGAAAAAAAAAAGTCGGTTTCAACTCAAACTGAAGCCAATAGCTCGTTTCATCTAGTTCCAAGCACAGAGCTGGACTTTACTTCGAAGGAGGGTAAACCTAGACTATAAATAAGTGACTGTAGAAGCTATAAACTCCTCCAATTCACTCCAACCCGAATTTCTGTCCACATTTCTCTGTTTTCGGGTGCATACTTTGTGCCTTCGATTCTCGTTCCTCACTCAACCAAATTCAGTACAACCAAAACACAATTCGAGTTCTAATTCCAATCTTGAATTAGAACCAAGAACCCCTCAAATTGACCTCCTGTAGAGCACGTTCTAGGCATTCAAAGTTGAGTTTCTAAAGTTGCAAAAACAGAGCCTAAATCAGTGTCAAACACCCCTTTTCCTCGAATTGGTTTGGTAACTCCAGGAACCCTCTTGATTCCAAATTCGTTTCTGATTAAAGTTAGCATTCCCTAGTTGCTTAAGCTAATTTGTTTCGTTGTTTTTCATGTCTTATTCAAACTGTAATTGATTGCCAAAGTCAGCTAGTGCAACTGTTTGCACCGGTGCAGATTCAAGAATTTCGATTCAATCCCTTTCTTCTTTGATCAATCGTTTCATTAGCTTGTCTAAGGTATGGGAGAAGTGTAACCTCCCGCTATTTCTAATACCTTTGGGAAAATAATTAAATGATTTAATATGATGTTTTCAAGATTTGAGTGTTGTAATAAAATTTTGATTTCATCATTTTAATTGAAATATTATTTGTAGTCAAAATAACTATAAATTTGTTGTCATACGTTTTTCAAAAATAAAATAGGACTTTTATTTAGTTTAATTAACATTTTGACAGGAAGATCAAGTGGCAAGCCTTAGAGGCATTTTTATAATTAGTTTCTTTAGAAAAATATGTTTAACTTAATATTTTGAGCATCCCTGTAAATTTTCATAGTGTTCGAAGGCTGTTTTATTTTTAGTTTCTGGACTGGTTTAATATATTACCGATATAAGTTATATATAATGATCTTCTATTTCAAAATTATAAATATTATATTTTATCAAGTTTAATATCAGAATTGAGAAAATATTTTTACTTTTGAATTTCGATAATTTTTCTTATGCAATAGCTATCCGGAGGGATCGATAACTTTATTATTTTCTAATTAGTTTTGAGTAATTAACAATACAATATTATTGTATTTAAATGTATTTTATTTTAGGATCGTCAAACTTTTGGTTATAATCCAAAATATCTATACATATTGACACACAACGAGAGCACATTATTAAAACATATATATTAATTCCTAAGCCTAGCCTCAGAACCCGTCCCAACCCAAACAAGCAATCAAAGGAAAAAAATATATATAAAATGTGTGGCCCTCAGGCCAACACGTTAAAGAAAAGAAAAAAAAAAAGAGACTCACAACATAACTAATAGAAAGAAAAGAAAATAAGATAGAAGAAGAAGAAAAGTAGCACGGCAGAGTAGAGGAGAGTGGTGACACAGAGAGGAGACTTCGTCTCTTTCAAATTTCTCGATCCGATTATTCAAGATCCAACCGTTCAATCTCAAATTCGTCTTAGGTAAATAACCTTTCCATCTCTCTCTACTCATCCATGTAATTTATTCGACGATCCATCAATATTTTTATTATCCATATATTTTCAAATAAAGAGATGTTTTGGGGAAAAGGTGTAACATCCCCGATTTTCCCAATTATTAGGTGCCTTAATTAATATAATTTTTATAAGAGTAGTGTTATTTCCAAGCATTTGAGTATGTTTAGAATGTGTTTAGGATGTAGGGATTAGTACGGGTAGGTTTGGTGAAGTAGAATTAGTTTAGAAGTGAGTTTTAGAAGTGTAATTATGAGTTAAAGAGCATAGGATCTTAGGAAATTAGGGATTGAATATCCATAACTCCAAACCAAAATTTCACCGTTGGATGTGAAGACAAGTGTCTTAGGATGCTTGTCTCAAAATTTGAGCAAGATCCGACGGTTAACGAAGAAGTTAGAGCGATTCGAAGTACAAGGGGCTAAGTGGGTTGAACAGGTTAATCGATTAACACATGAGTTAATCCATTAAGTTTATGTCACCATTCAGCCCTTAATCGAGTAGGGTATAGGTTAATCGATTAAGTTTTTAGCCACCTTCTGGCACTAATCGATTAATGGCAGCATTAATCGATTAACCATGTTATATTAACAAGTGTTAATCGATTAACCACTCGTGTTAATCGATTAACCCCTGTTATATCAACCAAAAATCACGTGAATTGGGGCATTTGTTTCATTGCTTTCTCTCTCTTCTCCCACGAATTTTCTTCCTTCTCTCCTAGGGTTTTATGATTTCCCTCAAACCCACACCAAATCAAATGAAATTAACACCCCAAATCACTCACCCATCAATCCCCCATGAGTTTCCCTCTCTCAAATCTCACATTCTCCTCTTTCTCACCAAATCCCCAATTCCCAACTCAAACCCTAACTCCTCCA
This sequence comes from Crotalaria pallida, assembly GCA_037953625.1. Lineage (NCBI taxonomy): Eukaryota > Viridiplantae > Streptophyta > Magnoliopsida > Fabales > Fabaceae > Crotalaria > Crotalaria pallida. Next base: position 31,774,259 of record CM075651.1, on the reverse strand, counting down.
ATCCACCTTCTAGTGTTGGAAAATCGATCAATGGAGCTTAGGAAGTGTTTAAGGAGCATGGAATTAGAGACTAGAAGCTAGCTTGGAGCTTGGAGCTTGGTGGTGGAGCACCAACTCAACCCCATTGTCTCCTCTTCTCTTCAAGAGGTAAGGGGGAGTACTTTGGTTTTAATTAGGGAAAGGGCTTAATAATAGTAATAGGGCTATAATTAGATGTATTTTATATGTGTATGTTTGATTGTATGTTGATATTGCTATGTTGAAAATAAAAGTGTGTATAATGAACATAGGGTGTTTAGTAATTGATTATTAGATTGTGATTGAATTAAATGATTAAATGAATAATATGATTATGATTATTGATTTTGGTATAATGGGTGTGTTCTATATGTTGAATGTGAGTACATATATGTTATGAACTTAAATTATTGCTAGAAATAAGTTGCTAGAATTGTTAGGAAACTAATTAAATGAATGGCATGATTGTGATCCTTATGGTTGTTGATTGAGTGTGATTGTCTATATATATATATTATTGCCGAAAGTTCTAAGTTATAAACCCAACCAATTGGATATAAATTATTAACGGTTCAACTAATGAAAACCACATAAAATGAATTAGAAACACGTGCGTTTCGGAGTAAGGTAGACCTTAGGTGTACGGGGAAAAACACACGTCGTTTATCGATTGATGAGGGCAAGAGTGAATTATGGGATTATCTTGGGGAACTTTGATCCTGCAAAAGACACAGGTTCGCTTCCCGTGTTGGGGATTGGTTCCACGCAAACCGGGGTAATTCCATCACTTTGGCTCGTTTTGGCCAGTGAGGGTGATTTCTACTACAGCCCGATTTGGGCAAATCAATCCAAATTGCATGAGGGACCTTCCTAAGTGGAGGTGAAGTGTTGTGCAAGCGGGTGAGCGAGGGACCTTCCTAAGTGGAGGTGAAGCACCCAACTATAGGTTGAGAAATGCTTACTCTTGGTTGGTTTTTCCCCAGAGTGGAGGGTGGGTTAGTGAGGAGGTTGTTTTATCATTGAAAAGTGTTATTGTTATTGGAAACGGAGAAGTGCATTCATTATTGTGATGAGTTTAATTCACTGAATCCGATGATAGTATTATAGTGTTAAAGCGAATAAAGTGTAAAAAGTGCAGTGTACATCGGATTCAGGAATTAAACTGTAGTGGGATGTAGTGCATATCATATTCATATGACTGAGCATAAAAGTGTAACACCCCAAAATTTTAATCCCCGATTAATGAAATGTTAATTATAAAGTTTATTATAATTAATGATTTCTATTTTAATCCTTGATTAAAATCTGTGTTTATGTAGTTAGGAAATGTGTGTGAATTTATTTAATAAATATAATTATGCATGAAATAAGTATTTTGCATATTAGTCCCTGGGTTGGGACCTAGAAGCAATTATAGGAAAGGTTTTGGAGGGAAAGTAAATAAAATTACTATTTTTCAAAATTTGGGCAAAATACTCGAGTATTCTGGACAGAGTTGCACGAGTTAGTGCGTTTGGTGAGTCACCATCAACGATTTCGTTTCGTTGACACGAAATCGTCTTCCCCAACACGTCCCAGCCTTCGTGTCGCCATGCATGAGCTCGTCCTATGTCTATAAAAGCCAATCAACACCGAATTGAGAGGCATTTGGCCAATTTGTTGAAGGATTGCATGTTCTAGGGTTTCTGAGTTCAACCCTTCGATTCTCCTCTTGTGTTCTGATTCAAACCACAAACGATACACCAATACAAAGCTCACATCTCGAGCTTTGTATAGATACCAAAATCGTGAGCTGAGTGTGAGTGTGTTGGAGGAATTGGAGCTTGGAAGTGGAGCTGTTCTCTGTCAAACTTTTGTCTGGAGCTCACTTTGATTCCGATTTCTGGTAAGCTCACGAGTCCTTTGAGTCTCAATTCGATTTCCATAGTTAGTAGGTGTTGCATAGAGTTTAGAAGTTCTAATTTCCCAAATTTCTATCTCTGTTTCATGTGTCAACCAATTCAATTTTGGACCTTCACTCAAAACTGTCTTGCATGTGGTGCTCAAAGCTGTTTTTGGTGTTGGAGAGCTTTCTCTTGGGAATTTTCTGTTAGTGCACGTCTGAGAGGTAAGGGGAAGTTGTTTTATGCACTAGATAGAGTTTAAATTCCATGATTTTCATTAGAGAGCCACCAAGAGGCTCTAAGGGCTTAGATTGAATAGGAACTTTGGTTTGGAGACCAACTCATGCTCTATGGTTGTTTGGAGCAAGTTTTATATGATGCATGTAAGCTGTAATGAGCATTATTTAACAAGTTTGTTGAGTATTTTGCAAATTGAGATGTTAAGTTGTGAAATTGTATGTTTTATGCATAATCTTGTGATTTTCTATTAAATCTGTAATTTGATATGTGCTAAGTGTTGTAACATGTTCAATATATGGTATACGAACTATTTTGATCATTGGATTGGACTAAAAATGGTTGGAATTGAAAATGGTGTGTTAAAACCAAGTTTCTAGTCTGTTCTGTGAGAAAAGACTCGAGTGCTTAGCTTGATTCTCGAGTAAAATTTTGATAAAATAGTGTATTTTGTGTTAGAACACTCGAGTATCGGGCCCAGGACTCGAGTAATAACTGATTCATGGGGTTCTCTTAAGGTAAACCACTCGAGTAATGCAGGGGTCACTCGAGTGTTCTGGAATTGATGAAGAACACTCGAGTACTCATGAACTACTCGAGTATTTTGATGAATCTGAAACCCAAGTCCCCAGAAAGACATGAACACTCAAGTATCTTGAAGAACACTCGAGTAATTAGGAAATAGTTGAAGAACACTCGAGTATTCTGAAGAACACTCAAGTAGTTTATCCAGAATTTTAAAAGCACCATTTTTAATTCTGAACCAATTGGTTAATGATTAAGTGACAATAATCCAAGGGATCTGGACTTAAAAAGAAATTGATTGATGATATGATGTTTTCATCTGGAAAATGATACGTTGCTCGGGAGGCACGTAATTTATTAATAAAAGAAAAATACATCAACAAATTCCTTTTAACCCAAGATAATGCATTCATTCTGGAGTTCGGATGTTAGATCGAATTCATGTTCTTGTAACATGAGGAGGGCCTCTGGGAGTGCCAATTGATGGCTCGCTTGATGACACGTTATGGTTGACGACGTGGTCGGCTTAGTGAGATGCCGATATGATTATACCATTTGGATGACGGGCCGTTTGGATGACGGGCCGTTTGGATGACGGGACGTGCTCGGGTGGCATGGATTCCAAACTTGTCGTGTACGTTCCTGGTGAATGTACGAATGTTGTACACCTAGGAGTCCAACGCACTGTTGAGTGCTGGGAAGTAAAGGATGGACGTCAGAGAGTGACATAGATTGATGGAGTTAGGCTTGAGAGCTAGGTTCATACATCATGTCACTTATTTAACCTAAAAGATGATAACTGAAATAAGTATGAGCATCTTACTTGCATTTAATAACTGCTAAGTGCTAAATGTGATTGTTGTTCTTTGCTGCATATTTACACATTCACATTGTACATATATTCATGCTCTATTTATTATGTGTATAGAATTGCTTACCCCTATGCTCTTGTAGGTGATGTCACGTTACATCGCTTGCATCGAGATCCGGCCACTTCCTAGTGGCATATGGATCTACGAGGACCATCGTGCGGTGTTCGAGGGGGAGGTAGAGGTCACCTTCTACCACCCGAACCCGTTGATTCGATTTCGTCCTCGTAGGTTTAGGATTCCCATCATATAGACTATGCACGTACCACCTTTTTACACATATCATGGACCACCTCCCACACGACCAGCTCGCTCGTATCATAGTTTTCGCTTTCGACCTACCCGCTCACACCCTTTTTCTTCGAGAGTCGTTCGCGAGGAGACTCCCGCTTCTGATCCGAGGAGCCCAGTTAGGGTCACACCATCTCCTGACCCTGTACCCAGTGGTAGGGTACATTCTCCATCGGATGAGATCGAGGAGGATCCCGTGGAGGACCAGAGCGGAGGCGAGCCTGTCGTTCATTCTACCGGGAGTCAGTGAAGGAAAGATGATCCCTAGGTACGTGTATATGGTATATGTTGAGGATCAGGGGATCCGATGTAGGGATGCTGTGGAGGAGACATTGCTGCTGCTGTTGTTGTTGATGATGATGTTTTCTTGTGCTACCTGGAGACTGCTACTACTATCACTACTACTACTGATGCTGCCAGATCTATGTGACCGCCTCTAGAGTCCATATTTTTGAGATGTATATATTGTAGATATACTTTTGAGTACTCTAGGGTTATGGTTTTATTTTGGACATAGATCTTTATGGACTTGTATCCGGATCTTGGAGACTTATACTGGGACTATGTATCACCTGACTCTTTTTATCTATATATAAAATCTATGTTTATATTTCTATTAGTGACATAGTCCTATAATTTCCGCTCACTCCGAGTAAAGTTATATGAAAGAATTCGGCTATGTTATTTGGAAATGGTATCAGTTCCGCAAAAGAAATAAATGGATAATATCGCCTAATTTTACTATGAAAATGTCTTTTCAAAAGTATCGATGTTATCTGAAATTATGATAAGATTTTATTATCCTAGTAAACACCGAATTCAAAACAATGTTGGAAACGATACAAGTTATTCTCTCCAAGAGTTCCATGTTTTGGCTTGTGCACCCGCCTTGAAAGAAATTTTATTTATCCATTTTTGATAAAATACTCACAAGTCCATATTATATTTATAAGAGATAGTTATTATATTAACTATTTGATTATATAAAGAAAGGGTGTCACACTGAGTGGTATCAGAGCAAAAGTCAGATTCTGTAGTAGTGGAAGTAGTACCAGAAAGGTAGCCATCAACATCAAGCAGGTATCCACAGGGCATATTTATTGTTTTAAATGCTAGTATCTTGCTTTTTTTGAGCATTAGATACAATTGAATGTGTTGTTTGAAGTTAGAGTTATAGCCTTAGTATAGGTGGTGTGATGAATGTTTCTTTAGTTCAACATATGTGACCATAAGCCCATAGCGCAGGTCTATTATGGCTACTAGAAACCAAAATCACACCAACGCGATGTTAGAGAGGATAACCACGGTGCTGGAGGCTATGCAACAACAACAATCTCAGCAACCACCTCAACCGGTTAACCCACCTCACCAGTGCAATGAGGGTAACACCGAGGCGAAGAGTCTGGCTGATTTTAGAAGTTGTAACCCACCTAAGTTTGAAGGAGGATTTAAACCGGAGGAGGCCAATAAGTGGATTCACACCATGGACAAGATTCTGAGAACCTTGGACTGCACGGAAGCTCAGAAAGTGGCATATGCAGTCTACATGCTAGAAGATGAAGCTAAGAATTGGTGGAATCATATGGTTCAGCTCCTACGTTATGAGGGAAGGGATGTGAACTGGGGTGTGTTTATGGAGAAGTTTCTCAATAAATACTTCCCTGAGGATTTAAGAAGAAAGAAGGAGGTGGAATTCTTACAACTGAAGCAAGGAGACATGAGTGTGGGTGAGTACGCGGCTAAGTTTGAGGAATTGATGAAGTACTCTCCATACTACCAGAACAATCCTGATGAAAGGAGTAAGTGCATCAAGTTTAAGGGAGGCTTAAGGCCCAAGCTAAAGTCAATTTTCAGCTACCAACGAATCTAAAGTTTTCCTGCACTTGTGGACATGTGTAGGATGTATGAGGACGACAAGAAGGCTGAAGGGTTGCAAGCAACAGAGAGGAAAGATAGCCGGAATTACGGACCTCAGAGGCGCAAGGGTTTCAACAACCGAGACAAAGGTCCATATGATCGTCAGGGGAAAGGCAAAGGAAAAGCTGGTGGTAATGATGGAAGGAATTTTCGGAGCGAGGCTCCATTCTGTGACAAGTGCAAGCGTCGTCATTATGGGCGTTTCTGCTGCGGATCAAGTAATTGCTTCAACTGTGGGAAGCCGGGACATTTTGTGAAGGACTGCAAGGAGCCGGCTAGAGCTAATTCAAGAGGAACTACTGATAGGCCTATGGTTCAAGGAAGGGTTTCACACTTAGTGGTGTGGAGGCAAGCCGATCTTCTGATCTGGTGCAAGGTAATTACTTGCTAAATGGTCAGCTTTGCAATATGTTGTTTGATTCTGGTGCAACGCATTCATTTGTTTTATATGAATGTGTAGATCGTTTGAGTCTACCTATGTCTGAATTATCTTACACTCTGAAAGTAGAAACCCCTACTAATGCTCCTGTGATTGTTTCTAGAGCATGTCTTATCTGTTGTATAGAAGTGTTAGGACAAACCTCTAAGGTAGATTTGATCTGTTTACCCTTAGCACAATTGGATGTGATCTTGGGGATGGACTGGTTAAGTCAGAACCAAGTGATCATCGATTGTGATAAGAAGATAGTGACCTATAGAAACCCAACACCCCCTGGCTACATGTGCTTGTTCAACATTGAAGTAGAGGAGAACGGTTCAAGGGTGGAAGAGATTCCTATTGTCAGAGACTTTCCGGAGGTATTCGCTGATGAGATACCTGGTTTGCCACCAAAAAGAGAGATCGAATTCGGGATTGATTTAGTTCCGGGAGCTGGTCCCATTTCTATCGCTCCTTATAGAATGACACCACCGGAAATGGCTGAAATGAAGAAGTAGATTGAGGAGCTGTTGCAGAAACAGATGATCCGACCAAGTGTGTCACCTTGGGGTGCTCCGGTTTTGTTTGTCAAGAAGAAAGATGGTAGCATGAGGATGTGCATCGATTACCGGCAGTTGAATAAGGTCACAATCAAGAACAAGTATCCATTGCCAAGGATCGATGACCTTATGGATCAAGTTCATGGGGCTTTAGTATTTTCCAAGATTGATCTGAGATCAGGGTACCATCAGATCAGGATTAGAGAAGAGGATATCTCTAAGACCGCATTTCGATCCCGATACGGGCATTATGAGTATGTTGTGATGCCGTTCGGATTGACTAATGCACCAGCTATCTTCATGGACTACATGAATCGAATCTTCAGACCTTATTTAGATTCATTCGTGGTTGTGTTCATTGACGATATCCTTATCTACTCCAAGAGCCCGGAGGAGCATGCCGAACACTTAAGTATAGTGTTGAATGTTCTAAAGGAGAAATAGTTGTACGCCAAACTTGCAAAGTATGAGTTTTGGCTGGAGGAGGTTAAGTTTTTGGGACATGTGATTTCAAACAAGGGAATAGCGGTTGATCCGGCGAAAGTAAGTTCGGTTTTGCAATGGGAGCAACCTAAGTCGATCATGGAGGTGAGAAGCTTTCTCGGTTTGGCTGGTTACTATAGAAGGTTTATAGAAGGTTTCTCGAAGATTGTGCTACCCTTGACAAAGTTAACTCGGAAAGATCAACCATTCATATGGGACGAGAAGTGTGAAAGGAGTTTCCGAGAGTTGAAGGAAAGGTTGACATCATCTCCTGTGTTGGTTTTGCCTGATCCACAGAAGAATTTTGAGGTATATTGTGACGCATCGAAACAAGGTCTTGGGAGTGTTTTGATGCAAGACGGGAAAGTCGTCGCTTACGCCTCGAGACAGCTAAAAGTTCATGAAATGAACTACCCAACTCATGATCTAGAGCTGGCAGCGGTTGTCTTTACATTAAAGATTTGGAGGCACTATCTCTATGGCACTACGTTTCGGGTGTTTAGTGACCATAAGAGTTTAAAGTATCTCTTTGATCAGAAAGAGTTGAATACGAGGCAACGCCGATGGATGGAGTTCTTGAAAGATTATGAGTTCGATCTTCATTACCATCCTGGGAAGGCAAACGTGGTGGCCGATGCGTTGAGTCGTAAAGCAATGCATATCAGTGCAATGGTCAGAGAAGCTGCATTGATAGAAGAGTTCCGAGATCTGAGCTTGGCGATGCAAGTGGAGCCGACAAGTATTATGATGGGGATGCTGCAAATTACCAATGAGTTTTTGCAAAGGATTCGTGAATTGCAACACGAAGATGAGGGGCTTAAGGAAAAGAAGAAACTTATGAAGGAAGGCAAGGAGTCAGGGTTTCAAGAAGGAAAAGATGGAATCCTTCGCTTTAGAGCAAGGATTTGTGTGCCTGACAATCTAGAAGTAAGGAGGATGATTCTGGATGAAGCACATAAGAGCAAGATGAGTATGCATCCAGGAGCTACCAAAATGTATCAAGATTTGAAGAAAATGTTTGGGTGGCCTGGCTTAAAGAAGGATGTGGCATGTTGTTTGGTATGTCAGAAGGCCAAGGTGGAACATCAAAGGCCAGGAGGAGAATTACTTTCCTTGGAAATCCCATTATGGAAATGGGATAGTATTTCAATGGATTTCGTGTCCGGGTTGCCTAGGACAGCTATTAGTCATGATGCAATCTGGGTGATCGTGGATCGTTTGACCAAGTCAGCGCATTTTATTCCAGTCAACATGCGCTACTCTTTGGAAAAGCTCACTCAGTTGTATGTCAAGGAAGTTGTTCGCCTGCATGGGGTACCATCAAGCATCGTGTCAGATCGCGATCCGAGGTTTACATCGAAGTTTTGGCAAGATCTACATAGAGCCCTGGGTTCAAAGCTGAAGCTGAGTTCTGCATACCATCCGTAGACTGATGGCCAGACGGAGAGAACTATTCAGTCACTGGAAGACATCTTAAGAGCTTGTGCTTTGGAAGGCCAAGGGAAGTGGGAGCAAATGTTGTCGCTCGTGGAATTTACTTACAACAATAGTTTTCACGCGAGCATTGGAATGACACCATTTGAAGCTCTATATGGAAGGAAGTGTCAGACACCATTATGCTGGTTTCAAGTGGGGAAGAATTCTCTGGTTGGACCAGACTTTGTGCAAGAAACCACAGAACAGATCAAGATGATACAAGAAAAGATGAAGACTGCTCAGAGTAGACAGAAAAGCTACGCTGATAGGAGAAGGAAACCCTTAGAATTTGCTGAAGGAGACCATGTGTTCATTAGAATAGTACCAACCAAAGGTGTTAGTAGAGCCTTGAAAACCCAGAAACTATCACCTAAGTTTATTGGTCCCTATCAGATTCTTAAAAGAGTCGGCCCAGTAGCTTATCAATTAGCCTTGCCCCCGTCACTAGCAAATCTTCATAATGTATTCCATGTGTCTCAGTTGAAAAGATATGTCCATGACCCCACCATTGTCCTTAGAATCCAACCTGATGACCTAGAAATTCATGAGAACCTAACCTTCGAAGCCATGCCTGTTCGCATTGAAGACCGACGAGTCAAGCAGCTTAGAGGGAAGGATATTTGTTTGGTCAAAGTCGTTTGGATCTGTGGCGATGTAATGGAAGCATCTTGGGAATTAGAGGATAGGATGCGTCAGGACTATCCTGAATTGTTTGTATAAGTTGAATTTCGGGGACGAAATTCCTTGTAAGTGGGGGAGTAGTGTAACACCCCAAAATTTTAATCCCCGATTAATGAAATGTTAATTATAAAGTTTATTATAATTAATGATTTCTATTTTAATCCTTGATTAAAATCTGTGTTTATGTAGTTAGGAAATGTGTGTGAATTTATTTAATAAATATAATTATGCATGAAATAAGTATTTTGCATATTAGTCCCTGGGTTGGGACCTAAAAGCAATTATAGGAAAGGTTTTGGAGGGAAAGTAAATAAAATTACTATTTTTCAAAAATTGGGCAAAATACTCGAGTATTTTCTTCAATACTCGAGTATTCTGGACAGAGTTGCACGAGTTAGTGCGTTCGGTGAGTCACCATCAACGATTTCGTTTCGTTGACACGAAATCGTCTTCCCCAACACGTCCCAGCCTTCGTGTCGCCATGCATGAGCTCGTCCTATGTCTATAAAAGCCAATCAACACCGAATTGAGAGGCATTTGGCCAATTTGTTGAAGGATTGCATGTTCTAGGGTTTCTGAGTTCAACCCTTCGATTCTCCTCTTGTGTTTTGATTCAAACCACAAACGATACACCAATACAAAGCTCACATATCGAGCTTTGTATAGATACCAAAATCGTGAGCTGAGTGTGAGTGTGTTGGAGGAATTGGAGCTTGGAAGTGGAGTTGTTCTCTGTCAAACTTTTGTCTGGAGCTCACTTTGATTCCGATTTCTGGTAAGCTCACGAGTCCTTTGAGTCTCAATTAGATTTCTATAGTTAGTAGGTGTTGCAAAGAGTTTAGAAGTTCTAATTTCCCCAATTTCTATCTCTGTTTCATGTGTCAACCAATTCAATTTTGGACCTTCACTCAAAACTGTCTTGCATGTGGTGCTCAAAGCTGTTTTTGGTGTTGGAGAGCTTTCTCTTGGGAATTTTCTGTTAGTGCACGTCTAAGAGGTAAGGGGAAGTTGTTTTATGCACTAGATAGAGTTTAAATTCCATGATTTTCATTAGAGAGCCACCAAGAGGCTCTAAGGGCTTAGATTGAATAGGAACTTTGGTTTGGACACCAAATCATGCTCTATGGTTGTTTGGAGCAAGTTTTATATGATTCATGTAAGCTGTAATGAGCATTATTTCACAAGTTTGTTGAGTATTTTGCAAATTGAGATGTTAAGTTGTGAAATTGTATGTTTTATGCATAATCTTGTGATTTTCTGTTAAATCTGTAATTTGATATGTGCTAAGTGTTGTAACATGTTCAATATATGGTATACGAACTATTTTGATCATTGGATTGGACTAAAAATGGTTGGAATTGAAAATGGTGTGTTAAAACCAAGTTTCTAGTCTGTTCTGTGAGAAAAGACTCGAGTGCTTAGCTTGATACTCGAGTAAAATTTTGATAAAACAGTGTATTTTGTGTTAGAACACTCGAGTATCGGGCCCAGGACTCGAGTAATAACTGATTCATGGGGATCTCTTAAGGTAAACCACTCGAGTAATGCAGGGGTCACTCGAGTGTTCTGGAATTGATGAAGAACACTCGAGTACTCATGAACTACTCGAGTATTTTGATGAATCTGAAACCCAAGTCCCCAGAAAGACATGAACACTCGAGTATCTTGAAGAACACTCGAGTATTCTGAAGAACACTCGAGTAGTTTATCCAGAATTTTAAAAGCACCATTTTTAATTCTGAACCAATTGGTTAATGATTAAGTGACAATAATCCAAGGGATCTGGACTTAAAAAGAAATTGATTGATGATATGATGTTTTCATCTGGAAAATGATACGTTGCTCGGGAGGCACGTAATTTATTAATAAAAGAAAAATACATCAACCAATTCCTTTTAACCCAAGATAATGCATTCATTATGGAGTTCGGATGTTAGATCGTATTCATGTTCTTGTAACATGAGGAGGGCCTCTGGGAGTGCCAATTGACGGCTCGCTTGATGACACGTTATGGTTGACGACGTGGTCGGCTTAGTGAGATGCCAATATGGTTATACCGTTTGGATGACGGGTCGTTTGGATGACGGGACGTGCTCGGGTGGCATGGATTCCAAGCTTGTCGTGTACGTTCCTGGTGAATGCAACACACTGTTGAGTGCTGGGAAGTAAAGGATGGACGTCAGAGAGTGACATAGATTGATGGAGTTAGGCTTGAGAGCTAGGTTCATACATCATGCCACTTATTTAACCTAAAAGATGATAACTGAAATAAGTATGAGCATCTTACTTGCATTCAATAACTGCTAAGTGCTAAATGTGATTGTTGTTCTTTGCTGCATATTTACACATTCACATTGTACATATATTCATGCTCTATTTATTATGTGTATAAAATTGCTTACCCCTATGCCCTTGTAGGTGATGTCACGTTACATCGCTTGCATCGAGATCCGGCCACTTCCTAGTGGCATATGGATCTACGAGGACCATCGTGCGGTGTTCGAGGGGGAGGTAGAGGTCACCTTCTACCACCCGAAACCGTTGATTCGATTTCGTCCTCGTAGGTTTAGGATTCCCATCATATACACTATGCACGTACCACCTTTTTACACATATCATGGACCACCTCCCACACGACCAGCTCGCTCGTATCATAGTTTTCGCTTTCGACCTACCCGCTCACACCCTTTTTCTTCGAGAGTCGTCCGCGAGGAGACTCCCCCTTCTGATCCGAGGAGCCCAGTTAGGGTCACACCATCTCCTGACCCTGTACCTAGTGGTAAGGTACATTCTCCATCGGATGAGATCGAGGAGGATCCCGTGGAGGACGAGAGCGGAGGCGAGCCTGTCGTTCATTCTACCGGGAGTCAGTGGAGGAATGATGATCCCTAGGTACGTGTATATGGTATATGTTGAGGATCAGGGGATCCGATGTAGGGATGCTGTGGAGGAGACACTGCTGCTGTTGTTGTTGTTGATGATGATGTTTTCTTGTGCTACCTGGAGACTGCTACTACTATCACTACTACTACTGATGCTGCCAGATCTATGTGACCGCCTCTAGAGTCCATATTTTTGAGATGTATATATTGTAGATATACTTTTGAGTACTCTAGGGTTATGGTTTTATTTTGGACATAGATCTTTATTGACTTGTATCCGGATCTTGGAGACTTATACTGGGACTATGTATCACCTGACTCTTTTTTATCTATATATAAAATCTATGTTTATATTTCTATTAGTCACATAGTCCTATAATTTCCGCTCACTCTGAGTAAAGTTATATGAAAGAATTCGGCTATGTTATTTTGAAATGGTATCAGTTCCGCAAAAGAAATAAATGGATAATATCGCCTAATTTTACTATTAAAATGTCTTTTCAAAAGTATCGATGTTATCTGAAATTATGATAAGATTTTATTATCCTAGTAAACACCGAATTCAAAACAATGTTGGAAACGATACAAGTTATTCTCTCCAAGAGTTCCATGTTTTGGCTTGTGCACCCGCCTTGAAAGAAATTTTTTTTCTCCATTTTTGATAAAATACTCACAAGTCCATATTATATTTATAAGAGATAGTTATTATATTAACTATTTGATTATATAAAGAAAAGGGTGTCACAAAAAGCATTACTATACATTGTTATTGTATAAGGAGATGTATTGGCATAGTGTGATAAAATAGTTAAATGCTAAGGTATAGGAATATATGGCTAATTGGAATAATGTGAGTATGGCTATATGTGTGTGGGTATGTCTAGTTATCCTTTATTACTGTTATTTTAAGTGTTTTCCTTAATTATTTCTCAAATTACTCACCCCTTAAGTTGACCATTTTAGGTACCTCCGGAGAAAGATGTTCATTGCTTCGCGCCGTGAAGGTATACTCTCAATTGTAGAGAGTATACTCTTATTGTGACCTCCTTGGTCCTATTATTATTGTTGCAACCATTCTAGAATATTAAACTGTAAAATGTTTTATTAATTAAAGTTGTTATAAGTGTTAATTTTTATTGTAAATTAAGAATGTTTTTATTTGTACAAGGACTTTGTAAGAACCTCTCTTTTTATTAAGTGTATCAATGGTTGTGAAGGATATACAAATATCCTTTTCTAAATTTTTTCAAAAATAAGTCACAACCTTTTATAATGTACTTACAATTTTGTTTTAAATAAACTGTTCTGGACTGACAGGGGAATAACTAACTTGGGGGAAAGTCCATATTTTAGAGTACACTCCGCCAAAATTTTTAATTTTTATAAAATCCCAAGTATTTTAATATTAAATCCTATAAAAAGTAATATATTTTAAAGTATAAAAATTGAGGATTGTCACGCTCTTTTTATTGTACTACTTTATTAAAAGGAGTTCTGTTATGTTACTAAAATAGAAAGTATGGACTTGCTCGAGCAGAGATATAATTATAAAATTTCTTTAAAATTCTTTTTTTCTAACATGGTGTTTATTTGTGGTTATTAAAAGCCTTTCCTTAGTCATTTATGAAAACATTTCTTATTATAGCGAAATACCGTAATTATCAGAGTAAGCGGAAATAGTGACCTTGACTTGATAATTCACATTCATAAACTATTTATAGGAAAAGAGTAGGTATATATATATATATATATCATCATCCATAAAAGTCAAATACAACCAAGTCAAAGTCGAGATAGCAGGTGTTACGAAAATACAAGTCCATAATATAAACTAAAGATAAGACCACCTCACTGATATCTCTCAAAAATATGTACAATATATATATATATATATATATATATATATAGAGCAAAATGTGAAATCTCCAAAGGTGGTCCAGTGATCCTCCTCCATAGCCTGATCTCCAGAGTCTCCAGCAGCTGCTCCACCCGTCCCACATCCTAATCATCTATACTATGCATCACCTGGTGGATCCCCAGCTCCCCACTGGCTCCCAGTGGAGTGCTCGACTGGCTCGTCCTCACCATCGCCCTCCTCCGGGTCCTCCTCTACCTCCTCCGACTGAGTGGGTATCCCACCACTGGGCACTGGATCCGCTGAGGGTGTCCCATGAACTGGACTCATCGGACTAGGTATAGGAGTCTCCTCTCGAATCACTCGAGAAGCAGAGGGGTGAGATCTAGTAGCAGCTCGAAAACGGAATGAGTGGAAGCGACGAGCAGGTCGAGTCGGGGGTGGTCCATGATAAGTATAGAAAGGGGGTACATGCAAAGTATAGACAATAGGGATGCGAAACCTACGAGGACGGACACGAGCCAAAGGGTTGGGGTGATACAGAGTCACCTCCACCTCACCCTCAAATGTGGCTCGATGGTCCTCGTAGTACCACACTCCGCTAGGGAGCGGGCGCAACTCGATGCAAGCTAGATAGCGTGCCATCACCTAACATGGGCAATAAGGGGTAAGCACATAATTCACATAATCGAATAAGAATAAATAAAACATGTAACAATAGCCAGTTACAAATGTCCAATGCAAAGGTAAATGCAGATGAATGTATTCCATTTATATTAATACCATTAATTATGAGTAATGATGCATGTCTCCCAATTCCATTGTCCATTGAACGTTCATTCCAATAATTCGCATACATGACCAACATGTATTGTGGAACTGCTCGGATAGTGTGCACACAACGTCACCAAGACGTAACAGCATTCCCAAATGCTGCCCACATTACCAAAATGTGTCATCGAGCCAGTTACCACCGAATTATCCCCAACCTTACACCATGCATGTATGCACATAAAAATTATACACCAAGATTAACCAATAATCTTATTATGTGCATCCAATATTATTCCTTCAGTAGGTTAAACTGTTGTTAATAATTTCCCAGTCCTTTTGTTGGAACATGACACTTTTTCCCATAAGCATAATTGATCTTAATCGATATCCCATTAGGTATGTTAAAAGTAAAATTGTGTTACTGTCCTGATCCAAAAATACTCGAGTAAACTTCTCCAGACTTGAGTGTTTTCTTGATTTATCAAAGTACTCGAGTGTTCCTCCTGGTACTCGAGTGTTCTTTGTTTCCAGAACTAAATTTACAAAGATTCAACCATGTACTCGAGTGTTCCAGGCAAGAATCGAGTGTTCTTTCATTTCCAGAAATATACTTTAAAAATTTCCAGAATACTCGAGTGTTCTATATGAATACTCGAGTGTTCTTGAGTTTTCCAGAAAATCAATTTCTCAAAATAGGCAAAATACTCGAGTATTACCCATAATACTCGAGTGTTTGCAGACAGACAGCACTAAAATCAAGTTTTAACATACCAATTTCGATTATAGTCCATTCCAGTCCAAACCAAAGATCAATACAGCTTACATTACACATTTTAAACATGTTCCAACACAGAATTAACAACATTTAACACTGAATCACAGATTATCCATAATTATGCATAAAAATGCATTTTCCACAACTTAACATACCAATTCCAATTCTACATATATCCATTCCATTTTCAGCATTGGTACACCTTGCATGTGACCAAATAAACATGTCCAAACCTTCAGTTAAGTCCAGAAAGGCCTCCAAGCCTCAAACCTATTTCAAACTATGCCCATAGAGTCATTCATTGACTCTCAACCTAATTCCACACAATATACTCTTATTCTAGTGAATTAATAGCTTCACCCTTACCTCTAATTCGTGAATCAACTCTGAAATCGCAGAGAAGTTGGCTGGAAATGCTCAAACCCAAAAATCCTTTGCATGCCACCACAGTTGAACAGGGCACCAAAACCAGAGGATTTAACATGCAAAATCGTTTTAAAAATTAGGGAAAGAGGTTAGGAGTTTTTCTCTGCAACTTAATCTAGAGGTGTAAACGAATTTGAGGGTCATAGGGTCTAGGAGCTTACCACAATCCAAGCTGGAAGTGAGCTCCAAGCTTCAAGTTTCTGAACTTGGCCACAGAAAATGCCTCACTTTCGAGCTTCGACTCTCCTTCCTCAGGCAACCACAACTCTTAAATCTTAGGTCTTTGTAAAGCTCGTGATGTGAGCTTTACAATGATGTGTATCACTCAACTCAACTCTCAGAATCGGAGGAGAACGTGGAAGACGAAATTGAAAACTCTAACTCAACGTTTTCAGAGAAATCCAACAAAAATCCTCCAACATCTTCAACTCAGGGCTTAAATAGATGTTGCCCATGATCATGCAGCTCGCCACGACACCCACCATTGTGTACCCCTGGTGTTTTCGTGTCAACCAAGTGAAATCGTCGTGTGTTGACTCATCAAACGCACTAACGAGTCCTCCACTGACTCGATTACTCGAGTATTTCCAGAAATACTCGAGTATTCTGGTCACTTTTTCAAAAATATTTATTTTAATGCCCCTTCCCTCCAAGACCTTCCTAATATTGCTTCTAGGTCCTCTTTCAGGGACTAATATGTAAAAACCTTATTTTTACATATTATTCTCTTGCTCCAATATTTTTCTACTTTCGCAATTACTAATACTAACTCATACTAAACTTAATTTATTTATGAAATATAATTATGATTGAGAAAGAAATTATAAAATAATCTTTCATAAATCACAATTGTATTACATCAAGAAGCAAAAATATGGGGTGTTACAAGGATGTTACAAAAGGGATATATTTTTTTTCGTATAATGATATATAGTTATTATTTTGACAAAAATGAATTTAGTTTATTATATATATATATATATATATTTAATGTTATAATTATTTTTAACGTGTGTCCCTGTTTAGATCTAACACGTTGTCCCTGACCCTCGAGTAAGGCGCGGATGTGAAAGTGACATTGTTCCTTTGGTCAGGAATCCCAGGTAAGAGGGGTTGTATTACTTTTATTTGGGACATAGATTCTAAGGATGTTATAGTGATAGCTAGGTGTAGTTAGTTAATTTAGAAGATAAACCCTCTTATTTTATGTTATAAAAGTAGGAAGTGAAGAACCCTAGGTAGCTGACTTATATTATGGTACTCTGAGACATACCTGAGTATGTCAACTGATTTGCTGGTTATCTGTTGATTGTTAATCATTATTGATATCTGTTGGGAATTAATTATGTGACTAAGTTCTAAATGGGTAGGGTGATGATCAAGTGTTCTATACCTGTTTAATTAATAATGTGTATGCTATTTGGAAATTTGTGATAATTGATTATTTAAATGATAAATGTGGATGCTTGTGACTAGTTGTGTTATAAATGAAATAAGATTTAGAAAATTGTTTAGAAAGGGGCTGTGCAAGCTATGTGCTAAATGTGTATTTATATGTGATTATTGGTGTTATAAATTTTTATTTAAGAGTGTGCGTTGTTATTTGAAATGGGTGTTATATATATATATATGATGTTGGAAATTTGGTTATGAAAATGAATATGTAAATGGAAAAGAAAAGACCTGGAAATGTAAATGGAATCTGAGGTGGGAAATGATCATTTGGGGCACCAGAACACTAGGTACCTGGCTAGGTATTTCAATTACCTGTTAGGGCCAATTACCTGCCAGGCCAATTACTCATCATGCCAAACCGCCCAGTTAGGCGTTGGTGTGACCCATGGATCAGTTCCCTGCTAAATAAATGGAATAATTAATGGAATGGTAAATTGTACATAGTCTTAACAGGTTATGGTCTGGATGGGTGCAAAGTCCTGGGCATGTGCCAAAAGTCCCTAGACAGGTGTTCCAATTACCTAGCGGGTGCTCAAAATCCTAGTGGTGTACATAAAAAGGAATAAGGGAAAAATGGTATAGTATGTATGCAGATCTCTGACTTGAGGTTACATACATTGCAAGCAGAGTTTGTATGCTGGCCTCTGGCCTCTGACCTGAGGTGACATACAATGTAAAAGTAAAATGAAAGGAAAATGAAAATGAATTGTATGGTATGTATGCAGATCTCTGACCTGAGGTTGCATACATTGCAAGCAGAGTTTGTATGTTGGCCTCTGACCTGAGGTGACATACAATGCAAAAAAATAAAATAAAATGAAAACGAAATGAAAATGAGAATAGGATAATGAGAAAGAGAAATGGAAATGGAAATGGAAATTAAAAAGGAAAGGAAATGGTTAATGGAAATGTTAATGCTAATGGAATTGGAATTTGAATGTGATTGCATAAGAATGTGTGTATGGTTGTTAAGCAGTTAGTGTGTAAGTAGGGCTTAGTTCATTGCTGTGTTTCTTAGAAGCTATTTTCCCAAGTCATGTGTAATGCTGCCCTTCTTGCTATATTTTTGCAGGTACAAAAGCGGAGCTTACTCAAGTCATGGCCGAGTAGGAGTACATTCCATACCGTGGATTGTAGTTAGTAGTTGGGTGACCATGTACTGGTCGGGGGTTTTATTTCAGGGTTGCTGATGTACTTCTTTTATTTGTATTATCTTTTGAAATCTAAGTCATTTGGGAACTGGTTCATATTTTCTGGAAATGTTGTACTGATTGAACGAAAATTATATTTTTGGGTTCTGCCGGCCTAATGCGTTTATACAAAAGTTTTATGCAGGTTATTCAGGAAATGAAAATTTTGGGAATGTCCCTAAATCAAAGGAAACTTCGTCCGTTTGACGGGAGATTTTTATAAGTTTAAAAAGGAAATTTTAAACTCACTATTTTTCATAAATGGATAATTAAGGGTAGCTAATGTAAGGTGTTACAAGAAGTTATCTAATCGCTAGAATGATAATTAACAAGCTAAATTCATAGGAACCATTTGAGGTTCATGGGCAAATGAAACTTGAATTGGGAAACTGACTTACAGGTCAGGATTCCATGGTTTAATGATTTGGACAAGTTAAAATGAACCTAATAATGCTAATTGGATAGTTGCACAATTTCAAAATTGAGTAAAAATGAATTTCATATGTTAAAATGGACATTTTCTAAGTTTTTGTGCAATTTGTGATTTGATTTGATTATCTGTTGATTTGATATTATATGATATGTGTAACGTGTTTGTTTTATGTGTAGTAACTTCTGTTTTGTACAGAATTGGAGTAAACAAGCGAGAAATTCGATTTGGTTCATAAAATGCAAACAACTGGTGTTGTTGCAGCAAAAAGACTCGAGTATTTAGATAAAGACTCGGGTATTCTGGGAATTTAAGAACAACTCGAGTATTTTCTTCAAATACTCAAGTATTTTTCCATGAACTACTCGAGTGGTTCATGAACTACTCGAGTATTTTGAACAAAATTTCATAAAACTCTGATTTTTTTAATTTTTAGAATTTAACTCGTTTAATATCATAATTGCTAAATCCTAAAGACCACTATGAGGATTTCACCCAGTGGCATAACTTAATCTGATCCGTTTGTTTGATAATAATCCTGGAGGAGTCCTACTGGAAATTCTATTCAGTGGTTGATATTTTCCCTACAGGAGTCCCAACAGAACTTTCATATCCATTTGGTTGATAGTTTACCCTGTGGGAATCCCAATGGACATTGCATCCATTTGGTTGATAATTAACCCATTAGTGGTGTCCCAATGAAATAATAAATCAAAAACTAATTAATAACGTCTTAATTACTACTCCTAAAACCATCACAAAGTGGCTATGCCGCTGATGGCCTTTTTCTGGAAATATTAAGTTAAGGAAATGAAACTGGTTACAGCCATCACAAAGTGGCTATGCCACTGATGACCTTTTTATGAAAATATTGAGAAAAGTTAAAGATGAGATTGAAGGACTATGTCCTTGATGGAAATGTAAATAATGATAAATAATCGATAATAAGGGTTGGTAATAGACTATGTTTGCATTCATGCATTGATTGCTCCAGTTTGTTGAGGCTTTTTACGATGTCTGTCGTACACGCTGTCTGTCGTGAAGGGTCGAGCGGAGGAAGCTCAGGATGACCCATTTCCCTCCAAACTGTGATGCCCCGGGATATTATTGAGATCAGCATACATCATGCCATTAAATAAGATTAACTGCTTGAATAAAAAGGGTTTGGCATATGTACATGCATTTGTGAATTTGTTACTTGTGTTTGTTGTTTTTAGCCACTGTTACTTATTATTCGTTTTAACGTGATTAGCTATGACTTACTCCCTTGTTGCCCTTGTAGGTAATGATGATCCTGCCTTCCAAGGGGAAGAGTAGCATTGGCAAGGGATTTGGGATTCCCTTTTCAAATGATGGAGTTTTGAGAACCATGCTCTGGATTACGATTACTAAGGCTTCTTAGTCCCACATCGGCTGGTAAGGAGAAGGAAGCATGCCTTATATAGGGTGTGGATACCTTACCTCACGTGGACGCATTTTGGGGCTCACTGATAGTGTGAGACCAAGAGAAAACCAAAACAGTTAGGGATGGCCCAATAAGCTTCTATTTTGATCTCATACGACATCGTTTTGGGGTGTAACGTTGATTTTTAGCCTTGTAAGATCATTGGTTGTCACATAGGAGGCTCCCATTAACGGTGTTAAAACATAATTGGACGGAAGGATTTATTTGAAACAAGTTACAAACTTCTGGATTTATTTGAAACGATAAAAAGTTAAGGGACGAAATCGCAACCAAAAAATAACTTACAGGACCAATCTAATAGTTTTGCCTAAAAACATTCATTATAAAATAACTTAGCTTTGAGTCCAACATAGTTCATTGCATTTTATCAAAAGGACTCATACAGTTCCCAAAAGTTTTCACCATCACACTTCTTCAAGACAAGACATAAATTAAAATAAGCTGAATTACATAAATAGTTCATTGCTTAGGTAATCCTCAATTCTAATAAACAAATCCTATACTCTAAGAGACACAACACTACCATAGCTCGGCTTCAAGCGCACTCAATTCTCGTCAATGGCGGAATCCACTTTCTTATCCTCCTCAGGTGCTACTTCCTGGTTCGGCGCAGAATCTTCCACTATCGTTGATACGGGTTCCTCCACAACTAGCGGTGCAAATTTTTGCACAGCTTCTTGGTGCTCCCTTATTCTTCTGCGATTACGGCCTCGAAGTATAGCATGACCGCCTCTGCTGAGATTCCTGAAGGTGATCTGACCCAGGTGCGGTTCCAAAGTTGCTCCCCTTAGAACGTGGCTGGGGTCCAGGATCTCAAGTTTAGTGTGGCCTCTCCACACCCAACCCTCTAAAGTGGCTTCCCTTGCTCTTTCTCGCGAATGCCAAACAGTGACGTCTATTCGATACGACATCTACTCGTTGTGGCATCAGCATCCACCAACAAAACAACGAGACAAGAGAGAGTAAGCATTCTGAACGACGTATCGTCGACGGAGTGGGTTTACAATAGGCAAAATATTAAGACCACACAAACATAACAAAGTAACATATATACAACACAACATTCATAATCATGATCATGATCAATTAATAATTCACCAGCACAAGCTTATTTTCACTTGTTAATATCATCAATCTCTTCTCGACATATAATCCTTCTTTTCTCAAGTTCTTTTCTCAATCACATCTTGTGAATCTTTTAATTCCATTCATTTTCGTCTTTCATAAAGTCTCATTCACTTTTCCATTCTTTCATTATCGGGATCATTCTCATTATTGTAATATTCATCTTTTCTTAATTACACATTATGAATTTGTATCCTTCAATGATGCGGGGAATTGGTCATCATTGAGGAGTTTGGTTAGCACACACGACTACATCTCCTCATGTCCACCAATGCCTAGTCGGAAGCAAACAGGAGTACAGGACCTTACCCACTCAGGCTGGCTGCCAAAACATATCATAATCATCACATTTCATCATCCTATCATATCATAATCAAGATCATCGGGGCCCATCAGCAACACGGACAGCCACCTCGTTCCAGTCCCTCTCCACTGTTCACGAATTGCCATAGGGGTGACAACACTATTCCAGTTGGCCGTGCAGGACTTACCACGGTTATTCGGGACCGGCTCACCTTTACCACATATGGAATTCGTCCCACCCAGAATAGTACTCAAGGCATCATGACGTTTTACCGCCCTAGCCTACCCTAAATCCGCAAATAACCCAGGGTATCTTCCTCTCCACTACTTCACACTCGTACTCTCCACGTTAGTCAATGTCTTTTAAAGTTTTATAATTAACTTTCAGGCTTATTAACTTGGTCGACTCATTCTTGGTGCATCCCTTCAATGAGCCTCGACCTCTAACAGATTCCTTTCTTTTCCCCAACAATAGCATTGTACAAGGCTTCGAGTTCCAGCAACTTTTTGGAACCACGACCATCGCATAGCTCACATGGTTGACTTAGAGTCCTAGCCTCACGGAGATTCTGTTAGACACCACGGCCAACACATAGCTCGCATGGCTGACTTGAAATCCTAGCCTTACAGGTGTTCCTTTGAAAGTTACTTACGTACAAGCATCGTTCCATAATCACATTCTCATTTTATAAACATTTCCAATTTAACCTTCTCAATCTTTGGAACCGAGCTTATATCTTGCATCACATTACTCTTTGAACATCACCATTGCCATCACAACTCGGCTCATTTTTCATAATACAATCTCTTTGAATCATCGTTCACCTCATTCACATAACAACAACGTTTCAATCTTTCTTTCTCAACTTTAGGATTCAACTAAATGAATTACTCATTAAATCAACATCTTTTCCTTACAACACTTTGAGACTTTCCATACAATCTTTCTTATCATTCTTATCTTAGCAACATAATTCTTCTCTTGATAACTGAACTCTATTCTTGATAGTATTCTTGTAACATCCTGAAAATTAATATTAAATATAATAACTTTATATATATATATATATATATATATAAAGTACATAATGATTTATTTAGGGATAGGATTAAGCCGTAGGAATTGTATAAGGGTAGTGTGGTAATAGGAAGCATATGCCGACCTAGAATGTAGGTATTGGACCTCGGACCGATCCCGGCCGAGCTAAATGGGGTCACACGCGGAACCCGTTGTCAAGCTAGGATTAGACGACCTCAGCGCACCTCACGTCAGTATCCGATAAGGAAGCTCGGACTACCGATGTTCCTCTATACCGAGCCTACGTATCCTAACTCCTCCGTGACAGCTCATGTGGAGCTGTTGGCCCATTGGGTTTCGCACCATCCGTACTATGTACTATCATTCACTTTATGTCACTATCATTGCTTTAT
This sequence comes from Crotalaria pallida, assembly GCA_037953625.1. NCBI lineage: Eukaryota > Viridiplantae > Streptophyta > Magnoliopsida > Fabales > Fabaceae > Crotalaria > Crotalaria pallida. The sequence continues at coordinate 31,750,790 of CM075651.1, read as the reverse complement.
GTCCTTTTCAAGTCACTATTCATGGCTTCCTCTAGAAGCCAATGAATCCTGTCCACACATTCTAGCTTCTCCAAGAAGCCTCCAATGAGGACCACACAAATAATTCCCCTAAATGAATAAAAGAATATCCACACACCACATAACACACTTTGCATTCTCTCTCTTCCTCCTTCGTCTCTCTCCCTCATTTTCTCTAAAGTTCCAGCAACCCACCAACAAACCCCAACATACTTTATTTCTCTCTTCTCACTCACGACCGCCTCCCTCTCTTCCACCAAGTGGTACCAACCGGAGACCCTCCTTCCTCCGTTCTTCTTTCCGTTTCAGACGCCCTTGGACAGCCGGTGTTGAGTGTGCAGCTTGGAGGAAAAGATCCAAGAAGAGTGAAGCTCACAAGGTCAAGCATCAAGAAAGCCATTCTCAACTCTCAACTCTTATCTCACACGGTTTGAGGTAAGGAGTGAGTGTTACCTCTACTTGAGTTTGGGTTTCTAGGGTGTTCATAAAGGGTACTAAGAGTGGGTGTTAGATTAGGGAATGGATATAGGTTAATGTTAGAAAGGAAAGGTAAAAAGGGTAAGAGGAACTAATGAATGAACTAGAAACATGAATTTTAGGTGAAGAGGGAGCATTATTTCTGGTTATATGCTTATATTTACATGATGTGTTGATTAAATTCTTTATTCATTTTGTTGTTGTGGCATAAGTGATTATGAGCTTTGATATTCATTGTGTAAATGTTTATGAGTTGGGAATATTTGCTGTTATGTCTGTGGCTGAGCTTCGAGAGAGTGAATGTGGGTCCGAGGTGATTAGATATGGAGAGTATAAGAGAATAAATAAAAGGAATAGATGAGATGGTGATTCATGGAAAAAGGGAATGGTTAGAGGGCGGAGCCGAGAGAGGCCGAGCTAAGAAAATAATGAGATTAATGTAAAGAGGAATAATTTAAAGGGTTGAGCCGAGATAGGCCGAGCTAAATGGTTAAAAAGATAAGAGGAATTAAAGAGAAATGGTTGTGTGATCGGGTCATAGCAGACGCGTACTGGGTGCGTGCATTGATCGCGTAAGACACATACTGGGTATGTGCAGCTGTAAGGCAGGTACGGGGTACTCGCAGTTATGATTCACACGAGGTTCCGAGCACGGAATCAGTGGGATGTGTTCCTGGTCATAGCAGACGCGTACTGGGTGCGTGCATTGATCGCGTAAGACGCCGAGATGCGCCGCTGTAAGACGAGTACTGGGTGCTCGCAGTTATGGACACTCCTTACTCCATAGAATGATCGGCAGTAGTGCTCCTGGTCATAGCAGACGCGTACTGGGTGCGTGCATTGATCGCGTAAGACGCATACTGGGTATGTGCAGCTGTAAGACGGGTACTGGGTACTCGCAGTTATGGACACTCCGATATCCGACCTTAAATGGTGTAAGACATGCACTGGGTGTATGCATCCGAGAAGAGTAAAAGATTATAAGCTATGTAAAAGTGGAATAATGAGTAATGAATCCGAGATAGAGATGGTTTACCGAGGTAAGAGATTAGTGGCCGAGAACCGAGTGTAGGAATTAAGGAAAGGGTATAAGGGGAACTAATCGGATGAACCGAGGTATAACTAGTGTGAGCCGAGCTAAATTAAATTGTATGCATGTGAACCGAGCTAAATGATGATATATGCATGTGATATATGGTTTGATTACTTGTCATTTATGTGGTAATTGACTACTTGTGTTTGGCTTGGTAGTTCGGTATGTCATGTTAGAAACTGCTTATTTAAGTTCTGTGTAATGCTCACCTCCTTACCATTTTTTAGGTACTGAGCCCGAGCAGACGCAGTCCCCGGTCGAGCAGGACTCTCCCTCACAGGGAGAGTAAGTCAATAGAGTCCGATAGCCTAGATGGGCCTCGGCCAGTTGGCCGAGCTAAAGTATTATGTATTTTGTATGGATCTCGGCCCTATGGTCGAGCTAAACGTTATTTTGTATTTTGATTAAAGAACTCGGTGTAACTATGCTATTTCACTTTTTCTCTTTTAATGATTTAAGTCTTCCGCTTTATAACTCTGATGATTTGGTATTAATGAAAAGAAATTTTAAATCCCTTATTTTCGGGTTTAAGGGTAATTATTATATAGGGTGTTACATTTTTGGTATCAGAGCAGTTTCTCCTCGGCCTATTGGAGTTGCAAAGGACTCCAGTGGTTACTCACCAAGAGAGTAACAAATAAGTAAACTCTAGACGTCTAGGTTAGACAATAGAGCTTATAGATCTATATGTATATGTATATATTTACTTGATTATTCGGTGGTTAATTGGCTTTCTCTCCATGTCCGAGCAGCATGGCTGAGAGAAGAGCTGATAACGACCGAATTGCTGCTGTGTTGGAAACGCTGGTTCAACTGCAGCAGAGCCAAGCGCTGGCTCAGCAGAACCAGGCTGAGAACCTCGCTCAGAACATCGCCGCAGCCGCAGCAGCTGCAGCTGCAACCCTTCAGCCTCAACCTCCGGCTCCGGTCGAGATCGACAGGATGAGCCGATTTCGGAAGAACGAACCACCTCAGCTCGAAGGAGGTTATAATCCAGATGGAGCTCAGAGATGGCTCCAGGACATTGAGAAGATTTTCCGATCTCTGCAACCGCCCTATGAGTACAGGGTGAGATTGGCTGAGTTTGTGCTGGCGAGTGAAGCCGAGCACAGGTGGGAGCAGCAGAGCCGTGGACTGGAAGCGGCTAATGAAGCCATTACTTGGGATTTGTTCCGAGCTCGATTCCTCGGAAAGTACTTTCCCGAAGATGTCAGGAGAGAGAAGGAGCTCGCTTTTCTCAAGCTAGAATAGAGGAACTTGAGTGTTGGGGAATATGCCGCTCAGTTCGAGGATTTGATCCGTTATTCTGGAAGCTACCGAGATGCTGATGAGCGTACCAAGTGCATCAAGTTTGAATCTGGTCTCCGTGATGATATTCGGCTCGCATTCGAATATCAGAACGTGGCCAATCTCTCACAGCTGGTAAACATGGCTAGCACCTATGAGAAGGGGCTCAAGAGGAAAACCGACGGAAAACGGAGCAGGTCGGCACAGAAAGCAGTGGGGCCTATCCGAGGAAAAGGAGCTGTTCAGAGATCTACTCCCTATGTGAATCCGAGCTCAAGAGTGTCAACGACTCCAAGGAGCGGTGGTCAGATGGTGGTCGTTCCTGGTCCCTATCCGATATGTCAACACTGCGGAAGGCAACACAGGGGAGAATGCTGGAGTCTGGATCCGAGCAGAGCAAGAGGATCCTGTTTTCGATGTGTCAAGCCTGGTCATTTTGCAGCTCGGTGTACCGAGAGCCTTGTGAAGGAAGAAGTCAATGTGGCAAAGGCGCAACAGGCTGGTGTTAACCGACCAATGCAGAGAGGCAAAGTTTATACCATGGATGGTGAAGAGGTGACTGATGCCGACGAGCTGATCCGAGGTACTTGTCAAGTAAACAACATTACATGTGTTGTGTTATTTGATTGTGGAGCCACACATTCTTTCATTTCCCTTGACTGTATGAACAGACTAAAACTATCCCCAGTAGAAATGCCTTACAAACTATCCATTTCTACCCCAACCAATTCTTCTGTAATCACTTCTAATATGTGTCTAGAGTTTCCTATCCAAGTATTAGGCAGAGAGTTTAAAGTCAATTTGATTTGCCTACCCTTAACCAAGCTAGATATTATCCTCGGCATGGACTGGATGTCTCAACACCATGTCCTGCTCGATTGCCGAGAAAAGACCATAATCTTTAGTGGCCCTTCTGTTGCGAAGTTAGAGACAACAGAGGAACCGACCTTAGACTGAATTCCTGTAGTCGGAGAATTCCCAGAGGTTTTCTCGGACGAAATGCCTGGCTTACCGCCGAGAAGAGAAGTAAAGTTCAGTATAGACCTTATTCCGGGAACTGGCCCGATCTCAATTGCTCCGTACCGAATGGCACCTCCCGAGCTAGAAGAGCTCAAGAAATAGTTAGGAGAACTTTTGGCCAAGAAGTTAATCCGACCAAGCGTATCACCTTGGGGAGCTCCGATCCTGTTCGTTAAAAAGAAAGATGGTAGCCTCAGAATGTGTACTGATTATCGGAAGCTCAACGCGGTAACTGTGAAGAACAAATATCCCCTCCCTCGGATTGATGACTTGTTGGACCAACTTAAGGGAGCGTCGGTATTCTCAAAGATAGACCTCCGATCTGGATATCACCAGATCCGTATCCGAGATGAAGATATTCCGAAGACAGCTTTCAGGACGAGATATGGGCATTTTGAGTATGTGGTTATGCCCTTCGGACTTACCAACGCCCCTGCCATCTTTATGGACTACATGAATAGAATCTTCCAACCTTACTTGGACTCGTTTGTGATAGTCTTCCTCGACGACATCCTCATCTACTCTCGGAGTCCGAGTGAACATGAGCAGCACTTGAGAACGGTGTTGCAGGTTTTGAAGGACAAGGAACTCTACGCCAAGCTTTCTAAATGCAGTTTTTGGCTCAAAGAAGTTCATTTCCTCGGTCATGTAATATCCGAGCACGGTGTAGCAGTTGATCCCTCCAAGGTGGAAGCGCTGCTCAAGTGGGAGAGACCCAACTCGGTAACCGAGATCAGGAGTTTCCTCGGTCTTGCAGGGTACTACAGGAGATTCATTGAAGGATTTTCCAAACTGGCTCTTCCGTTGACCTCGTTAACCCGAAAGGATGCACCTTACCAGTGGTCTGAACTGTGCGAACAGAGCTTCCAAGAGCTAAAGAAAAGGTTGACGAGTTCGCCCGTGTTGATTTTGCCCGATCCGACCAAAGCCTTTGACGTGTTCTGTGATGCCTCAAAGCAGGGTCTCGGCGTGTGTTGATGCAACAGGGAAAAGTGGTGGCTTATACCTCTCGGCAACTTCGGCAACACGAGCAGAATTACCCCACTCACACTACTACAGAATTGCAAAAAAGTTCCCAGATATTAATCCCAGTTCCGGACGGAACTGGGATTAATAGACAAAAGATAGTTAAAAAATATCATGAATTTATTGATCCCGGTTATAAAAAACACGGAACCGGGATCAATATTATAACATAAATAATTTTTTTATTTTTAAAAATTAAAAATCACACCAAACTTATTTATTCCATTGTTTTACTTCAACCGGGATGCATAATAAAAAACCGGAACCGGGATCAATACTGTAAAATAAATATTTTTTCCTTTCATCCTCATCAATACTATAACCCAGATGCTTACAGAGTTAGAGTTAGGGTTTGCAGCCACCATCTCCACCATCTCTCTCTCAAATCCCCTCTCTTGCCACCGTCCCTTCGCTCTAGCCACCGTCCCTATGAAGCTCTCTCTTCGCCCCTCACTCCCTCTGAAGCTCTCTCTCACCGTCCCTTCGCTCTCTCTCTTTGAATTCGAAGCTCCAGCCGCCGTACGCTCCAACCGTCCCGCCACTGTCAGCTCCTCTCTCCCGCCGGCGGATCCCCTCTGCTTCGAATCTACGTTGGTGACCTTAGCATCGCAAAAATCGAACCCCTGAGGACTGAGATTCGAGATCGAGCTCATCACCTCCAGAAGTCGTGAACACCGATTTGGACGAAACCCTTTGAATCACGACTACTTCTCCTCACAACCTTTGGCAGCAACCATCATTTCTCCCCGTCAACCTCGGTAGTGCAAAACATATCTGTGGGTCTGGAAACCAATTGCAAGAATCTCAGCTTGACTAAATTTATGCAGGTATCCCTTTAATCCCTGTCTTTCTTAAGCTTCATTACATACTCATTGGTGGATTAGTACATGAAATTGGTGATGTTTGAGGACCTGTGATTTAGATTTATGTTAATATCACGTTGCTTGGATTAAACTGAATTTTTTAAGTAATTTTTTTTCTTTTGTAATTCCTCAATTTTAAACTATATGACGTCTTGTCATTGTAAAAGGTTATAGCAGTTTAAACATAGAGTAATATAAGATTAGCATCTACTTCACAATAATTGCCATGTATGTGTCTATGTCAGACATTTTTGGACACTCTAAACTATATTCTATAAAGTTTTATATCTCTTTTTCCATTTGTGTCTTTTGTTGTATCCATGTTTCCTTAGCATCTTATTTAGTTTCACTGTGAGCATATTAGATTAGCATTCAGATACTTAAGTAGCATTTGGTGAACATATCAAAATAGGAAGGAACTTATGTGTGTTTGGTCTATAGAATTAGAATAGAAAAAAGTAGAACTCATACATTAGAATTGGAAGAAACATATGTGTGTTTAATAATACATTGAATATTTGACAAATACACTCCAAGTTGCCTATTAGCTCACTTCAGAGGACACATCTAAGTTGCTGATGAGAAATACATCATTATTGGTGACTGGTCTGAAATACATCATTATTGGTGACTGGTCTTTTTGGTTTCAGAATTTTGGGTGTTTGAAACCAAAATGTATTCCTGTGATAGCTCATCCAGGAATCATCTAGGAATCCTGTGATAGCTCCCTTACAACGTAGTCTCATATTTCTCATAGATTTCTCGTAGCACTATTTATCATAGATTTGATAGCTCCCTTATAATGTGTGTATATATAAAAGATAAAAAGTAATAATAGATTTGATAGCTCCCTTATATATAGATTTGAAAGCTCCTTAATATATAGATTTGATAGCTCCCTTATCTTATATATAGGTTTGACAGCTCCCTTATAATGCGTGTATGTATAAAAAATTGACTCTAACTAACTACATGTCTAGTACCTAATGCAACTGCAATTGCAGGTATAGTTGCAATAGACCAAGCTTGAGTCTCCAACTTGTCAATTGGAAGGCCTGAGAAAGCATAGTTGTAAATGTAACCAAGTAGAATGCCAACATCGATAAAGAGTTCAGGTTAAAACTTGATTGAGTTTGATTTCACTAGATAAATTCTTGGTTAGAATCCCTACCTAAGGAGTTTCCATTGTCTTCGTGTTAGTTTCATTGTGACAATGTCAGTTATCTTTGTGTCATTTTAATTTGATAGTAATATCCATATTTATTCCATAGAGATACACTACTACAGAATTGCAAAAAAGTAGCCGGATATTAATCCCGGTTCCGTTTCGGAACTGGAATTGCACATATTCATTTTTTCCCTCTGGTTGAGTCATGCTATCAGTCCATTATTTTTTACTTCTGGTATGTGACAGGTTTATAGCAGTGCTTTGCGGTTGGTGCGTTCTGTGGTGAGTACATTTCATCCTAAATTATGTTTGTTTAGTAGCTTACTCAACTTATCATTTTAAATGATTTAAAAAGTTTATCTTTCAAGCTCTCTGAATTTTGTTTTCATGTTAAGCAACTATAGTGTTGTATGGGACCTCATTCAATTCAGTAGTACTTAAAATGAGTCAACCTTTCTTCTTTCTAGTAGAAGTTGACTGATCTTCTACCTGAATTAATATACACTGTCTATTATAGCTGTTTTATCTCAGGCCCAGTCCTGACATTTTATAGGCTTGGGGATAAAAAAAATTGAGGGCCCCCTAATCTATCAACAACTTGCAACTACTTGAAACTTTAACAACAAAGTTTGGATAGCATTTCTCTCTTAAGTAAGAAAGGGACTTTCCCAAAATACTATTATTGTCTATAATTTCACAACAATACAATCAACTATCAAAAAGCCTCATATGGGCCTACAATAGTTATGTGAGCAAGAAGTTTGAGGATAAAGAAGATTTTGGGGCTACAATCAGTGGCGGAGCTTGAATAAAAAGCTTCGGGAGCCGAACGTATTATACGATAGTATAATTATACTATTACCTAATGTTTGAAGTCCGGTTTATGTTAGATATATTTGTTTGAGCATTAGTGGCTCAGTGGCTTATTTCTCCGTAACGTATCTTCAGACTATAGGTTCTTACTTAGGCTTCTTCGTTTTCTAAAAAATGTATGTGTGGACTCAAAATTCAAAATTAATACAGAAAAAGTGGAGAATCGATACTCGGGGAAGCATCGTCCAGCTGAGCTAGAGGAGACACTGGTTGAAATTTATCAAACTTCCACACACACACACACACCCACACACATATATATATATAGCGACTGCTTTATCTTTTTCATGGGCCCCTAAAAATCTTGGGCCCTGGGCGATTACCCTTATTGTCCACCCTGTTTTATCTATGCAACTAATAGATGGAACCATTCATTTAGACACTAACTTGGACAGAATTAATTTTTCTCAGCTACCATTACCACACCTTAAAGTTGGATTTTAACTGCACCTCCTGCGGGGAAAGCAATTGCACCTCATAATGACTGGAAACGATCAGAATTTTTTTGGATCATGAAAGGCTTCAACAGGTAAGACATTTGAGCAGCATATTGAAATCTTTTAAAAGGCAACTAAAAATAGTTTTAAAATCATTAGAAAGCCAGTAGGCTCCACAAAAATACTTTGCCTATAAAAAAAAAGAAACAAAGCCAGTAGGCTCTAGTATCATAAATGTAATTTTTAACTAAACAAGTTACATTTCTGCCTTCATTCAGATACCCAGGGATGAACAGAGACAAGCACCTCAAATTCACTCAGGCAGATCAATAGATTCAGTGAATGGGGATAAGAAGACCATCAAAGTAGACATAGAAGATATTACTTCTGTATCAGCATGTGCCGATCTGACTTTACCACCTGGTGCAGGCCTCTCCATAGATACAGTGCACGGATCAGTTTTCTTGGTGAGCAACATTTCATTGACCTGAGTTTATTCGCATTGCATAGATTTGTTGCTTCCTTCCTCTTCACTTGTGAAAGGTTCTTTAATCAAGGGCACAAAGTGAATTTTTATTGAAGATAACATAGGGCAATTTGGAAAGCTATATCATTTTTCACAATGAAATAAGCTAAACTTGTGTACATTTAATAATGAAATTACTTCTGCGCCCTTGATTGTCCCAACTCCTTATTCGATATTGAAATGCGCTAGACTTGAGTTCTATTTCTTAGTCAACCCTGTTGATTTCTTTCAAAAACTGGAGTTTCTGGTGATGGCTTGTTCTGTTTTGATAACTAGCTCATAGAGGGCCAACATCCGCCATGCTTTCAGTTCTTCTCATTGTGCATTTGTCGAATGGAAGTCAATGTCAATTCATGTACTTCCTGAGTTACTACCCGTCCCCTATCCCCTACAATGCATCTTTATATTTGTTTTGCTTGGCGCAACGGTAAGGTCGTTGCTTAGTGGACAACAGGTCACAAGTTCGAATCCTAGAAATAGCTTATTCGCTTGCGGAGGTAAGGTTGCGGAGAAACCTTCAACGCCTATAACTCTCAAAGTATATTTTTCCATCCCTATATGTGTTGTGTGTTGGTTATTCTGTGTTGGTTATTATTATTATTCTGTGTTGGTTAGCAAGTTCTTTCTTTACTTCTTAATTTTATTATTATTATGGTTAAATTTCATTGCTTATTGAATGTATGTATGTGTTAATTGTTTGCTTAATTTAAAATTCCATTCATTTTTAATTTTATTTCAGTTAGGAGATGCCAAGATCAATTGTTAATGTTGAACTTGATGCTGCCAATGCTACTTGGTTGTTGAGTATCGCCAACTTTATCAAGTACAACGTATCTTCATTTTTATGTTTGATTATATATGGTCTTGTGCATTAGTGCAATTTTATGTTTTGGTTCGAAAGAGCTGGGAACATGCTATTCTTGCTTTTCATTCTTTTTACTAGTACATTAGTTCAATTTTATGTTTGATCTTATGTTTTATGACTAACTAATTAAAGAATACAGCCTTGTGGTCTTGTACTCTTGTCTATGTCTTTTTTATTAGTTTAAATTATATTTACTTGTCTATTGTCTCGGAAGAAAATATATCAACACAATTCTAATTCCATTTTCTATTAAATTGTATAGTATTTTGAAGATTGCTAGTACACCTACTATTCCGATGAATTGCTGAATGTAGTCAAGGAAGAATGGGCAGCATATGTTCTTGACGAGTTACCTTAGCTTAGTTTTGAATTTAGGGCACCATATATATTTTTGAATGTGACTATGTAGCATCTATATGATCGAGCTTGTTTAGCCTTTTGTATGTATGGATTCATTTGTTTTGGTTTGGGAGTTATCTATCTTAAATGTGTATTGATATTTACGTTTCTAATGTTTATAATTATGGCATTTATTTGTTGAAAAAAAATGTTGACAATTTATTTAAATATATGGATATAGAAAATATTATAATTTTAAAAAAATATATACATATATTCACTAAAGATCCCGGTTCATTTTAAAAAAACTCAGCAGTGATCATACATACTAAAGATCCCGGTTCGCTTTAAAAAACTCAACAGTGATCATATATATTAAAGATCCCGGTTCATTATTAAAAATCAACAGTGATCAGATATACTATTGATCCCGGTTCCTTGTTTTTTATTGATCCCGGTTCCATGTTTTCTAAAACACCTGGGATCAAAAGTATCAGACTTGTTATACCAGGGGATACAATCCCAGTTCAGAACCGGGATCAATATGCATGCGGAACCGGGATCTTTAAACATTTCTGTTGTAGTGTCACGATCTCGAATTGGCAGCTGTAGTGTTCGCCCTTAAGATTTGGAGACACTACTTGTATGGCACGAAATTCGAGGTGTTCAGTGACCACAAGTGCCTCAGCTATCTTTTCGACCAGAAGGAACTGAACATGAGGCAGTGCAGATGGGTTGAATTTTTGAAAGATTATGATTTCAACTTGCACTATCATCCCGGAAAAGCCAACGTGGTGGCCGACGCATTGAGCAGGAAGAGTCTTCATTTGAGCAACATGATGGTTCGAGAGATGCAGTTGATGCAGGAGTTCAGTGATCTTAACCTCGGCATAGAGAAGAAGGAAAATAGTGTGGTGCTGGAAATGCTGCAAGTAACAAATGACTTTGTGGGTTTCATCAAGGAAAGACAGGCTGCCGACTTGGAACTCCAGAAACTACTAGAAAGAGCAGGAGACAAGGATGAACCCGACTTCACTAAAGGACCCGATGGTCTCGTACGATTTCGGGGCCGAGTTTGCATTCCTATGGACTTTGAAGTCCGAAGAGAGTTAATGGAAGAGGCCCATAAGACGAAGATGAGTCTTCATCCGGGAGCCACAAAGATGCACCAGGATCTGAAGAGGTTGTTTTGGTGGCCGAAGTTGAAGACCGATGTGGCAGATTATGTATCTCGGTGTTTAACATGTCAGAAAGCCAAAATCGAGCATCAAAAACCCGGAGGATTACTCAAGTCTTTGGAGATTCCGCAATGGAAGTGGGACAGTATTTCGATGGATTTTGTGTCGGGTCTACCAAGAACGAGATCAGGGTAGGAAGCCATTTGGGTGGTGGTGGACCGACTTACAAAGTGTGCTCACTTCCTGCCGATCAGCATGAAGTACAGCCTAGAGAAGCTGACACAGCTGTACATAAAGGACATTTTTCGGCTCCACGGTGTTCCGAGTAGTATTGTGTTGGACCGTGATCCTCGTTTCCTATCTCGATTCTGGCAGAGTTTGCAACAAGCCATGGGTATAAAGTTGAGGTTTAGCACAGCTTATCATCCTCAAACCGATGGACAATCCGAGCGCACCATTCAAACTCTTGAGGACTTACTGAGAACATGTGTGCTTGAACAGTCGGAAAGCTGGGAAGCACTTCTGCCCTTGGTCGAATTCACATACAACAACAGTTTTCATTCAAGTATCGGGATGGCTCCTTTCGAAGCATTGTATGGTCGGAAATGTCGGACGCCGTTATGCTGGTTCCAGATAGGAGAAAACTTGTTGATTGGTCCCGACATTGTGCATGAGACAACCGAGAAGATCCGAATGATACAAGGAAAGATGAAAGCAGCACAAGCCCGACAGAAGAGCTATGCCGACAAGAGAAGGAAACCCTTGAACTTCATCGAGGGAGATCATGTATTCCTGCGGGTATCCCCTGTAACAGGTATCGGCCGAGCTATCAAATCAAAGAAGTTGACCCCTCGGTTTGTCGGACTGTACCAGATATCGGAGAAGGTCAGACCAGTAGCTTACAGAATTGCTCTACCTCCGCACTTGTCTAAGCTTCATGATGTGTTCCATGTCTCGCAACTTCGGAGATACATTCACGATCCCTTACATGTGATAGCCAGTGGACGAGCTGCCGCTAAAAGACAACCTGACCTTTGAAGTTCTTCCAACCCGAGTTGAGGACAAACAAGTCAGACGGCTCAGAGGGAAGGAAATCTCTTTGGTCAAGGTCGTCTGGAATCGGAATGATATGGAGGAAGCTACTTGGGAACTCGAGGAGAAGATGAAGCAGTCATATCGGCAACTGTTCAATGCCGACTAAATTTCGAGGACGAAATTCCTGTAAGTGGGAGAGGAATGTAACATCCTGAAAATTAATATTAAATATAATAACTTTATATATATATATATATAAAGTATATAATGATTTATTTAGGGATAGGATTAAGCCGTAGGAATTGTATAAGGGTAGTGTGGTAATAGGAAGCATATGCCGACCTAGAATGTAGGTATTGGACCTCAGACCGATCCCGGCCGAGCTAAATGGGGTCACACGCGGAACCCGTTGTCAAGCTAGGATTAGCCGACCTCAGCGCACCTCACGTTAGTATCCGATAAGGAAGCTCGGACTACCTATGTTCCTCTATACCGAGCCTACGTATCCTAACTCCTCCGTGAAAGCTCATGTTGAGCTATTGGCCCATTGGGTTTCGCACCATCCGTACTATGTACTATCATTCACTTTATGTCACTATCATTGCTTTATGTCCTTTTCAAGTCATTATTCATGGCTTCCTCTAGAAGCCAATGAATCCTGTCCACACATTCTAGCTTCTCCAAGAAGCCTCCAATGAGGACCACACAAATAATTCCCCTAAATGAATAAAAGAATATCCACACACCACATAACACACTTTGCATTCTCTCTCTTCCTCCTTCGTCTCTCTCCCTCATTTTCTCTAAAGTTCCAGCAACCCACCAACAAACCCCAACATACTTTCTTTCTCTCTTCTCACTCACGACCGCCTCCCTCTCTTCCACCAAGTGGTACCAACCGGAGACCCTCCTTCCTCCGTTCTTCTTTCCGTTTCGGACGCCCCTGGACAGCCGGTGTTGAGTGTGCAGCTTGGAGGAAAAGATCCAAGAAGAGTGAAGCTCACAAGGTCAAGCATCAAGAAAGCCATTCTCAACTCTCAACTCTTATCTCACACGGTTTGAGGTAAGGAGTGAGTGTTACCTCTACTCGAGTTTGGGTTTCTAGGGTGTTCATAAAGGGTACTAAGAGTGGGTGTTAGATTAGGGAATGGATATAGGTTAATGTTAGAAAGGAAAGGTAAAAAGGGTAAGAGGAACTAATGAATGAACTAGAAACATGAATTTTAGGTGAAGAGGGAGCATTATTTCTGGTTATATGCTTATATTTACATGATGTGTTGATTAAATGCTTTATTCATTTTGTTGTTGTGGCATAAGTGATTATGAGCTTTGATATTCATTGCGTAAATGTTTATGAGTTGGGAATATTTGCTGTTATGTTTGTGGCCGAGCTTCGAGAGAGTGAATGTGGGTCTGAGGTGATTAGATATGGAGAGTATAAGAGAATAAATAAAAGGAATAGATGAGAGGGTGATTCATGGAAAAAGGGAATGGTTAGAGGGCGGAGCCGAGAGAGGCCGAGCTAAGAAAATAATGAGATTAATGTAAAGAGGAATAATTTAAAGGGTTGAGCCGAGATAGGCCGAGCTAAATGGTTAAAAAGATAGGAGGAATTAAAGAGAAATGGTTGTGTGATCGGGTCATAGCAGACGCGTACTGGGTGCATGCATTGATCGCGTAAGACACATACTGGGTATGTGCAGCTGTAAGACGGGTACGGGGTACTCGCAGTTATGATTCACACGAGGTTCCGAGCACGGAATCAGTGGGATGTGTTCCTGGTCATAGCAGACGCGTACTGGGTGCGTGCATTGATCGCGTAAGACGTCGAGATGCGCCGCTGTAAGACGAGTACTGGGTGCTCGCAGTTATGGACACTCCTTACTCCATAGAATGATCGGCGGTAGTGCTCCTGGTCAAAGCAGACGCGTACTGGGTGCGTGCATTGATCGCGTAAGACGCATACTGGGTATGTGCAGCTGTAAGACGGGTACTGGGTACTCGCAGTTATGGACACTCCGATATCCGACCTTAAATGGTGTAAGACATGCACTGGGTGTATGCATCCGAGAAGAGTAAAAGATTATAAGCTATTTAAAAGTGGAATAATGAGTAATGAATCCGAGATAGAGATGGTTTACCGAGGTAAGAGATTAGTGGCCGAGAACCGAGTGTAGGAATTAAGGAAAGGGTATAAGGGGAACTAATCGGATGAACCAAGGTATAACTAGTGTGAGCCAAGCTAAATTAAATTGTATGCATGTGAACCGAGCTAAATGATGATATATGCATGTGATATATGGTTTGATTACTTGTCATTTATGTGCTAATTGACTACTTGTGTTTGGCTTGGTAGTTCGGTATGTCATGTTAGAAACTGCTTATTTAAGTTCTGCGTAATGCTCACCTCCTTACCATTTTTCAGGTACTGAGCCCGAGCAGACGCAGTCCCCGGCCGAGCAGGTTCACTCTCCCTCACAGGGAGAGTAAGTCATTAAAGTCTGATAGCCTAGATGGGCCTTGGCCAGTTGGCCGAGCTAAAGTATTATGTATTTTGTATGGATCACGGCCCTATGGCCGAGCTAAACGTTATTTTGTATTTTGATTAAAGAACTCGGTGTAACTATGCTATTTCACTTTTTCTCTTTTAATGATTTAAGTCTTCCGCTTTATAACTCTGATGATTTGGTATTAATGAAAAGAAATTTTAAATCCCTTATTTTCGGGTTTAAGGGTAATTATTATATAGGGTGTTACATTTTTGGTATCAGAGCAGTTTCTCCTCGGCCTATTGGAGTTGCAAAGGACTCCAGTGGTTACTCACCAAGAGAGTAACAAATAAGTAAAGTCTAGACGTCTAGGTTAGACAATAGAGCTTATAGATCTATATGTATATGTATATATTTACTTGATTATTCGGTGGTTAATTGGCTTTCTCTCCATGTCCGAGCAGCATGGCTTGAAGTAAAACACTTAACTTTTATTTTTGTCAAACCTTAAGGTCATCAAATCACAAGTTGGACAGCATCGTGTATTTAATTCAAAATCACTTACTCACATCAAATAAAATCCCTACATGTTTACATTTTGAACCAAAGCATTCTTCTACACAAAGGCACTTATATACACTTGTTTTTAATTAACTTTTCTAAACAAATCATTCTTGGACAGCATCTACACAAGGCTAACATTTTCAATTTTAAAACAGAATCAAGCCAAAATCAATTAGTTTTCAAGAACTGAACACTCAATCAAACCACCTATCACAATCAATTAAGATAACTCCAAAATACAACATTCTAACTAATGAAAGCACATGAACTTAATTCATTTTCCTTCAATCTATTATTGATCATAAGCAAGTAAGCATGTAGTCAATTAAACATATCATATTAAATCAACAATTACTAACCATGGCCGAATCACACACCTATACAACACATTTAATCATTTAACATATAACATTTAAAACAAACCAAACTTAACCCTAATTACCTAGCCCCAAAACCGAATCATGTAACTCCCAAACAACTAGTTCATCATTTTTACTTTTACACTAACTCAAAGTGATTACTCAAATAAGGTTCATTAGTTAACAAAACAACTTAGTTACCAAAGCATTCACTCAAACCGAATTGCATTCATTAATTAGGACTAGAACAAAAATCAATTCCTTAACTTATATTCTACAAAACCGAATCTTCATTATCATACATTCACAATTCAACTTAAAACAAATCATATTTCAATTGAACAACTCAAAATATGCAAGTTTCAATCCCTAAACACTTAAACATGCTAAATCGCTTCTAAAAAACATTTCTCATATTCTTAAAAATTTTCACATAACACATTACAAAATCTTGTATTAACATAACGCAATTTTATCATAAACAATCATCATCACAAAATTTTCTTAAACATGTTTACTTCGTGTAAAAATTGTTAACTTTGATTTAATAAGATTAATCTACCCATTTTTAACTACCAAAAACCAAATCATGTATAAAAGAATAAAAAACCAAATTCCCTATTTCTTTTCTATAAGGCCGAAGTAAACAAAGAAAACAATACAAAAATTGCTAATTAATTTTCATCGCTTAAATCAACAAATCATTTGAGGATTTTTACATGCATGTACTAAAAATAATTATTTAAGCCTAAAGTTCCTTAAATAATAACATGCATGACACTTAACACTTAACCATCCTAATTTACCTCTAATCACATGCATGCAAAACTAATCACTTTTAAATACTAACATGCATAAAGTAATCATCAACCAAAACTCATTTTCATCAAACAAATCCTCTAATCTATTTTTGCATGTCATGGCCGAATTCATGATCTCAAAAAATGTCATCACTTTAATTGAAAATAAACATGCATGTATCAAAATTTAAAACTAATTCCATCATCCTATTTTTATACACAAAAACCGAAACACAAGGCACCAAAAAGACAAGGATCTAAATAACTTTTATCAAGGAAATTTACCAACAACTTCAAGAATTATTCAGATCATCATGCATGTGCATTCAAAGAAAAGATCAAGGGCCAATATCAACGTGCATGCACTTATCAACAAAAGTTCATATCCCTATGATTTATACCTAAACCGAAAATAAAATAAGAAAATTACTAGATCAACTCATGATTTCAACATTAAACCAAATTTAATCATCATCAAGCATGAAAATATTAACATGCAAACATCATCATCATGTCCAAAGGTAACTAAATCCTTAACATGCAAACCGAAAAAAAATCAAGAGATCACAATAAACATTTTTAATTATTTTTTTTAAAAGAAACATCAAAATAACACTTTAAAGATAAAAGAAAATCACTATGCTTGCATTCACAAATTCAAGATCAAGCTTAAAAATCAACATGCATGAACTCTAAATTACTAACACAAATTTTTATCTCCTTAATTTTGAGCATGAATCGAAAAGAAGGCAAGAAAACTAGTTGTTCAAGGCTAATTTTTCAAAGCAAAAACCATAATTAATCATTAAGAGTAAAAATCATCATGCATGCATAAGAAACTTAGAGATCAAGCTTGATTACTAACATGCAACACAATTTCTAAAGTTTATTTCACATCTATTCCAAGAATAAAACTAAAGATTTGTAACACTACAAAATACCTAAAAAGAAACACTCAAGCTCAAAAAAAAATCCTCTTCCTTTTCCTAGTTAGCTTCGGCCTCCTCTCCTTCTTCTTGGTGGGAATGATTTTCTTCTTATTCTTTGTATGTGTATGAGAATGGAAGTATGAAGAAGTGGAGTAAGTGGGTTAAAGATTTAGCCCTCTCTCTCTTTCTCTCTCTAATTCGGCCTCCCTTTCTCTCTATACCATGGAGATTTCTTTAAGTTTGGTAAAAGTGTGAAATGAGCAAAGATGACTAAAGTAAGGAACCAAAGGGAGTATTTATAGGCATATAGTTTGGGTTTGGGCTTAAAGGATTAAATGGGTTAAAAGCCCAAAATTTGGTAACTCATAATGTTGCATGTAAAAGGTCAAATTAGTCACATCCTAAAATCATTTCCCCCACTACACTATTATTATTAATTTTTTTTATCTTAATTTATTTTCTTTCTTTCCCTCTACTTACTCTAGAAGGAAATAAATACAAACATCATCCATGCATCACACAACACATACATATGCACATACATACACATTGCATTTTCATTTTCAATCACACTTTTAGGCAAAATAATTAACTGTATTTATTGGCTACAAATACAAACCCCATTTCATTTTCTAAAATTATATTTTCATGTATATAAGAGATTCTCAAAAGGAAAAGTTCATTAGAGGTCTTTAACTATTTTAATGATTTATGCACTCAAAATTCGTATAAAATGCACCCAGAAAATAAGTTTTCGTAAATCAATCCAGAAAATTATAAATTTTACATTTTTAAATTCTACATTTCAATACGATCGTTTTCATATAAAGATCATAATTTTTGGACTTACGGTCAAAAAGTTATGAATTTTCAAAGTTAACAATTCAATTAAAGTCTATAAGGAATTTCATTACTTAAAAGAATCAAAATAATAATACCATCACTATTCCTCTATCAACTTTAAACATTTCATGCTTAATAAAATCATTTACTTCAAATCTATACAAATTATTTATTTATAAAATTCTATAAAATCTATGACTTCTTACTTAAACAAGTAAAATATTCACTTCAAATCCTTTTATAAAATAAAATCTCAAAATTTATATTTATGAAAATTAATTTATACTAGTAGAAAAACGCAGGATGTTACATATGGACTTCTATATCTCCAAGGTGTTACTCCATGTGAGAGTAACTATAATTAGTTAAGTATTGATGGTATAGAGTATAAGTATAGTGTTGTGTCGAACTATAATTAATCCCTAGTGATGTTAGAATAGTATTTCTTTGAGTTCTAGTTGAAAGCTATTAATATATTATGAGTTTAGTGTGTTTCAAAACAATTTATTGGAAACATGGACGTTGTCACATTTAGAAAATGGATGAAGACCGAGACTAAGGAAAGTGAAAGAACCCCCAACGGGCTAGAGCATATGATTGCTACCCAACGAGAAGCAAGATCCTTAGTTTCGAATTAAGTACGCCAATTTTTAAATGTGACAATGTGATAATGAATGTATCTGTTTCCAAACTTTGTATCTGAAACTTAGGAGTGACGGAAATGATCTTACCTCCAATGTAATGTATAATTGAGACTGACCACCTCAAGGTTTACATTTGTTGGAAGGTGAAATCATTAGAGTCTCTGAGTTCTAGGATACCTTTTGAGTGGGTAATGTTTGAAAGTCTAGGGAGAATAGTTTGTTTTAGTTAAACCCTATAGATTCCTAATTATCCTTAATCAGAGTGCACAACGAACGTAATTAGGTGTAGTTCCATGTTTCTCCGCAAATTCCAGTTGATAGAGTTTACCTAGTGAAATCCTTATGCTCCTCTTTAACTATTTGGTACTAATATTGTATTGCTTATGAAATCAAATTATTTTAGAACTTTATTTTTGAAGTGTGATGATATTATGGATTGCTTTGATTTTAAAGTACACCATGTTTATGATGATTATTTTTTACTATGTTGATTTGATTCAATATTTTGTTAAATTGACTAGTATGTCAAACAATAGATTTTCATAAGCGCATTAGTGAATGTGTGGATTCCTAGTTAATGAACTTGTGTAATATCTTAATTGCATGGACTGATTCTTATAGCTTATGATTTTGTCTTCATGATCCTAAATTGGCTGCTGGGATGCTTCTTGAAAGTTGCTGAATATGAGTTGATATATTGTTGTTTTTGCCACTGTTTTAATACGAATTCAAGACTGAAATTCTGCTACATTCATGCTATTTTTGGCTGCTGATTTGGGTTGTAAATGTCGCTGAACTGATGGTTTCAGCATTATGATTTGTTTCAGCTTATTGATCTATGTTATTGATATGATTTGTTCGTTACTAATTTGAATATGGCATTAACTAAAGCACTATATTATGCAGTATTTGGCACCATTTTATCACTGAAATTTGCTTAGACATGAATGCCTTTAATTCTGCATTTTTGGCCTAAATAATTCTGTTGTCATGACCTTAATTGTCGCTGAAATTGATGTGATATTTTGACACTAATGCATTATGTTTTGCAGCTATTGAGCCTTGTTCTAGTTTGATATAAGTCTTCATAATTGGCCTTGATAAATCTGTTGATTTGGTCCGGGTTTATTGCTGAGAATTGCCTGAAATGTCATGCTCTGTTGCTGCACTATTCAGTTTTCTATTTGACTAATATCTGATGCAGATAATTGATTGTCAGCATCAGACAATCGATTATCAGCACCAGTCTGAGGCTGAATCTTGTGTTCTTACATGTTTTAATGATTTCTTTTGCAATATAATTGTGCTATGCCATGACAAGGACATATATGGAGTTATTTTATGATTAAAACACATGGTTTTGATTCATGAAAAATTGTTTTTACAATGTTTTCATGAAAATTCAGATTTTTCAGTTTATCTAAATCTGAAACTTTGATGGCTTGATTTGATTTGTATAATGCATGAAAGGATTCAAACTTGGTATGAAAATGTTTGTTACATGTTATATTTAATGTTTGAATCTGCAACATGTGTTTTGATTGCCATATCTTTGAGATTTTAATGGTTAAAGTGAGTCATGTGAACTGCTGTGTATATCTATCTGATATATACTCATGACAATAGATTGTCATGAACAGACAATAGATTATTTGTGTATCTGAGAGCACAAATTATTTGGCTATTATATTTTATTGTTATATGCTTTTTGATCATGCCAAAAGGGGGAGAAAGGTTGTGTTTGTTGTTTTATGTTTTGTGTAGGATTTGTTGAGCATAATTATTAAAGGTTACCTAAAGCATAAATTGAGGGGGAGCACGTAACAAATCGAATCACAATTTTCACAAGGGTTTGTCATCATCAAAAAGGGGGAGATTGTAAAACAAGTGCTTGATATGTGTTTTGACGAAGACAAAGTGAAAAAAGAAGAGGAAATTGCAACAAACAATAACAAGAAGACTCAAGAGCAAAGTTTAAGGACATTTGTGTTTAATTGTATTTTATACTTTAAGTCTTTAAGTATTTGATGCGTAGAGTCTTAGGTTAGGTAATGAATCTCAAGGAATAATCATTTTATACAAATTAAGAATTTTTTTCAGACATTACTAAAACCAAGTTTATAAAATGATGCATATATTTTAGAAATATTTTAAACATTTTTTCATGCATAATTAAATGGCTAAGAATGGGTTTTGGAACTTATATTTTGATAGAAATCAATTTGCATTTGAAAAGCTTTTAATTTGGGGAAATTTATACTGTGACAATCGATTGTCACATATTGACAATCGGTTGTTTCGTGAAAATCAGCACAGGTCTGATTGGTTTTTAAAAGCTGTAAGTTTTAACTAATTTCATAACCAACTTGATTCATCTATATCCATTATATAAAGGTTTTTCTACACGTTTTTCAGAATCCCAATTGAGGGAAAAACACATAAACCTTAGCCATATTTTCTTAAAGCATCAAAGAGAAAAGTTGTATCTTTCTCATCTTGAAACTCATGTTCTTAATTGTGTTTATTGAGTATTCATTGAGATTCAAGAATAGGATTCTATAAGTTGATTATGAGTTGTGTAAATCTGCACATAGAGGTGTGAATCAAAGAATGCAACAACAATTATTGAAGATTCATGAAGAGCACTTGAAGGTTTCAAGTGTGGGCTTGAAGCTTTCAAGCAAAAGCATTGAAGAAGAAGATTGAAGGTTTCAATCATCTTGGAGAAGAAGACTTAGAGGTTCTAAGCACTTGGAAGAGGTTCTTTCAAGAGAGAAGAAGAAGGTTGAAGATCGATCAAGAGGTTTAGCCAAAGGTTTTGGAATCTTTAGGGAGGCAATCAAAGGTTTTGTTGTGCATGAGATTGTATCGAATTGATTTCAATTTCTTCTTATAGCAATTCTCCCAATAAACAAGGGAGGACTAGATGTAGCTCTTGATGTTCAAGAGTGAATCATGTGACGACCCGACTTTCTATTCTTAATAAAATACTTATATTCAAAAATACGACCATTTTTTTTATTTTTCTTTCCATCATAAGTCAAGTCATCATCATTTTCAATTCTTGCGGAAAAACATTCAAAGACGTCATGAAGGAAAACATCAAAACTTCATATTCCATTTTCAAGTCATAGAGTGCATTTTCATTACATCAAAAGTTAACAACATTAAACTTAACTTATATACTCTAGGTTATTACATTATATTACATATATTACAACAAAACATATAACAACCTAGAGCAACTAGTTCGAAACTCAAAATATAAATAACATAAGTAAGAGAAACCTGATGAGTTGCATTATCCACATTACATCATCCAGAACTCAACTCAGTCATCAGTTCCCCACTGACTTCCAGTTGAGTTTTCCATGAGTTCATCATCCACCACCGGATTTGCATCCTCCACCGGGTCCTCATCCTCTATGGGATCCTCCTCCTCCTCTTTCTCCTCATGTGCTGGATCAGATGACACATAAACTGGAGTCCGAGATCGGGCTCTAATGAAAGGACGAGAGGGAGCAGGAACCTTTAAAATGATTCTTTCCTCAGAGGGTGATGGACTTGGTGGAAGGATGCGTCTCGGAAAACGTCTTGGTGGTGGTGGTGGTGTCCCATGGCGAAACACAAGATTTGGTGGAATGTGCATAATGTACATCATTGGGATCCTCGTACGATGCGGACGCATCCGGGACCAAGGGTTTGGGTGACGGAAAGTGATTTCCACGTCCCCTTCGTACGTGGCCCGGTGCTCCTCAAAATTTCACTCCCCATTAGGGAGCGGCCTCATTTCCACGCACATCATATTCCTTGCCATGTCCTACAACAAGGGATTAGGAGTGAGTCATAGCTAAATACAATAACAAATGAGCATAACAGAGGCTAAAAATAACAAGCACATATAATCAGATAGCATCCAGAATGCAAGTATATACATATGCTCAAACTTATTTAACTCATTTAATTTCATTAGTGACATGATGCATGTCTACTCCTCATTCATGCTTCACAGTTCGGCATCCTTTCGGGTATCCATTTCAAACCTATGTTTTCTTAGAACTGGAGCGTATCCATTTCTCATGCATCACGATTGATTGGTAACTAGCCTTCATAGCATTCTATGCCATGGTATCCAAGTCATCACAGCACTTCTAGGCCATGGTATCCAAATTCTATCCTATGCTAGATTTCCACAATCGAAATCAGAGCAACTCCATGCATGATAATGTCACATAAGATTTTCATTTCCTTTCTTTCATTATTCTCATCAGCATTTCATTTCATTGGTTTTCCTTTAACTTTTCTTTTAGCTGGTGATGGTGCTTTCCGAAAAAGACCATCAGCGGCATAGCCACTTTGTGATGGGTTTACTTACTTTCAATTCTCTTTTCAGAAAAATCCATCAGCGGCCCAGCCACTTTGTGATGGTTTTAGAAATAGCGTATAATCATTTATTTAGTAATCCATCGGGGCATAGCCTCCTATTGGTGGATTTTTATTGCAACGACCCCATTGGGACTCCCATAGAAAAATATCAACCAAGTGAGTAAAACTTTCACTGGGACATCTAGGGATCATATCAACCGAATGGGTGTACGCACTTCCGTTGGGACTCCTGTAGGGAAATAATAAACCACTGAATAAAAGTCCAGTAGGACACCTCCAGGATAACTATCAACCAACGGGATTAAGATATATTAATATTAAACGAGTTAATTATAAGAAAATTTTAGAAAGTAAGTGTTTTCTGAAAAATTGTTCAGAATACTTGTAACACCTAAGTTTATTTACCCTTTTATACCCTTAATTAAAATAGTGAATTTAAAATTTTCTTTTTAATTTATAAAAATCTCCCGTCAAACGGACGGAGTTTCGTTTGTTTTTAGGACTTTCCCAAAAATTCCGGTTTTCCTGCAACCTGATAAACAACATCATTCAAATTTCAAAGCCAGCAGGGCTATTCACATATATATATATATATATATATATCATCTAGTGCCACATCGTGCACACATCAAGATACCACAGTATGAGACATCAGAGTATAAGCATCAGAGTTAAGCGGAATATAAACAAGTTGGAAAACAATTTTTCCCCAAAATAGGACCCCTTCCCAAAAGGAGTCGTCCTGGGCCCCCAAAAAGCTATTTACATTATATATACAACAAAAATGATTCACATCAGGTCATCGGGCCCAGGACATTCCCATGTCCTACATAGCTAAAAGTGACCTACTCTCCCTGTGAAGGAGAGTACTCCTGCTCGGCCTGATCGGGTGCAAACTCTTCCTCAGTACCTGTGGAGATAGTAAGGAGTGAGTATTGCACATAAAATGGGGAGGCAGTTTCCAATTAATACATAATGCAATACCAAGTCAAACACAATTAACAATTTAATCACCACATAATAAAACTCAACACATCACAATATGTTCAATAGTTTCATAATTCAATCACCTCCACTTTGTTCTTAATTCAACATTTTAATCAAGTCTTTTATTCTATTCTCTTCCATTATATTCACATTACTTTTACATTTTGTCCCTGGTCACGTCCTACTGCGTCCGCACTAATGTGCTGGTCACGACTTACTGCGTTCGGGTATATTTCATTTTGTCCCTGGTCACGACCTACAGCGTTCGCATCTTTACGCGATCACGACTTACTGCGTCCGGGAATATTTCATTCTATCCCTGGTCACGTCCTACTGCGTCCGCACTAATGTGCTGGGCACGACTTACTGCGTCCGGGTATATTTCATTCTGTCCCTGGTCACGACCTACTGCGTTCGCATCTTTACGCGATCACGACTTACTGCGTCCGGGAATATTTCATTCTATCCCTGGTCATGTCCTACTGCGTTCGCATCTTTACGCGATCACGACTTACTGCGTCCGGGTATATTTCATTTCACATTTTCCCCGGTCACGACCTACTGCGTCTGCACTCCTGTGCACTCACGTCTTACTGCGTCCGGGTGTATTTCATTCTCATTCTTTCAACATTATCCATTCTTACTCTTTAACAATTACATTCCCCTCTTAAATTGTTGCACTAAATATTTTTATTACCCAATTATCACAATTATCCACTATAAAATCAACTTTCACAGTCCAGGCATGTTATCCACATTATCACTATTATATTCCATAATTCAAACAACATAATTCAAGCACATTCATGTTATCATTTCTATTATTCTTAGCTCATAAATCCTATCTATTAATTAACCTATGGTGCAATACCCTATCTAGCACATAATTCCTAGTACACATTATATGCATATCGTAAACTAAACCCCAGAGTAAGGCAATACTCACTATAACCCACTCCTTACCTTAAATTAGCAAGAAGTAAATAGAACCTTAGTGAGCCCTAGCTCAAAATCTTGGAAACTTGAATTTCCTAAGCCTAGCTTGCCACCTCAATAAGGAAATGATGAAATGATGGTACACAATCCTATTTGAGAGAGCACAAGATGAGTGATCCTTGTCCTTGCCTTGGTTTTGGTTGGAAGGCATGAAACACAATCCCTACATAACCATGAGTGCAAGAACCCTAAGGTTTTAGAGCACAATATCTATGAGCTAAGGAAAGTTGAAATGGAAAGGAAAATTAATTCATGGCATGAAGCTAACTTACCCCAATCAATGGTGGAAATTGAAAAACCAAGAAGAAGGAAGAGAGGGAGAAAACTCGTGTGAATCAAGGAAGAGAAAGGAATGAGCTCCTAGCCAAAATCCATGATGCAAGCTTGATGGGTTTGGTTGATTTTGGGTTGAGGTGCCCAAGAATCAAGTGTTTATGGTGGGATGATGATGAGAGTGTTCTTGGGGTTGAGAGAGTTTGATGAAGATGATGGATTGTGTTGCTATTGAAATGAGAAGGAATGAAGGGCTTTAAGTGTTTTAGTTTCTTGCCATGAAGCTAAGAAAATCGTGTGGCCTGAAACAGAAACTTAGCCCCCAAGTTGAAAATTAACGCACCAGATCTGATCTGGTGGCGCGCGCTCGCTTGGGCGAGCGATTTACTCGCTTGGGCGAGAGTTCAGCACCAGCACCAAGCTGGTGCATGGCTGATGCGGTCAGGATTGGAAATGGTGCGGTCAGGGGGGTTTTTGGCGCGCCAAAACGCGAATTGGTGCGGCTGGTGCGCATCACCGCTCGCCTGGGCTAATGGGGGACTCGCCTGGGTGGGTTTTTCACTGTCTAGTGCACGTATGAACAGTGCACCCGCCTGGGCGCATGGCTGGTGCGCCTGGGCGAGAAACAGGGTCTTCAACCTTCGATTCGCCGTAACGTTTTCGTTAACCGTCGGATCAGGTCCAAATTTTTAGATAAGCTTCTTCACCCCATAAACTTCATATCCAACGGTGGAATTTATTTTCTTAGCATCCTATAATAAATTTCTAATTTTCTCTTTTCGGTCGATTTCTAACATCTAAAACGCCGATTTAACTCCCGATTTCGCTTATATGACTTTGCCCGAAGCCACAACTGCCTTCTATACAACCCCTAGGACTTATAATCACCACTCACCTATCTACCAAAATTCATTAAGTCATTATTCCAATTTTTCTTAGGTTTTTATTTAATAATTTCATTTAAAATAAAGTTTAGGATGTTACAATTCTCTCCCACTTACCTGAATTTCGTCCTCGAAATTCGTCGAACAATTGTGGATGAGACTGCCTGATCTTGTCCTCTAGTTCACATGTAGCCTCTTCCACATTGTTCCTGATCCAAATAACTTTCACCAAAGCGATTTCCTTGCCTCTGAGCTGCTTCACCTGCCTGTCTTCAATTCTAACGGGCAGAACTTCAAAAGTCAAATTCTCCTTCAAAGGCAAATCATCTAAGGTAACCACATGCGAAGGATCATGGACGTATTTCCTTAATTGTGAAACATGAAACACGTCATGAAGCCTTGCTAAATGAGGGGGTAAGGCAATCTTGTAAGCCACTGAGCCAACCTTCTTCAGAATCTCATAAGGCCCAACAAACCGAGGAGTTAGTTTCCTAGACTTTATTGCCCTACCGATTCCTGTAACCGGAGACACTCTTAGGAATACATGATTCCCAACATTAAACTCCAAAGGTCTCCTTCGCCTATTAGCATAACTCTTCTGGCGATCCTGTGAAGTTTTCATCTTATTCTTGATCATTGTGATCTTCTCAGTTGTTTCTTTCACAATGTCAGGACCTGTCAACAGATTTTCACCTATTTGGAACCAAAACAGAGGTGTTCTACATTTCCTTCCGTAGAGAGCCTCAAATGGTGCCATACCGATACTGGAGTGAAAGCTGTTGTTGTAAGTGAACTCCATCAATAGCAGTAACTGCTCCCAACTACCAGCTTGCTCCAGAAGACATGCTCTCAGCAAATCCTAAAGTGTCTGGATAGTACGCTCAGATTGTCCGTCTGTCTGCGGATGGTAAGCCGTACTAAATTTCAGCTTAGTACCTAATGCCTCCTGAAGACTCTGCCAAAATCTAGACAGAAATCTCGGATCACGATCGGATACAATACTGGTAGGAACACCATGCAACTTGACTATGTCCCTGATATACAACTGAGTCAACTTCTCTAGAGTATATTTCTTGTGGATAGGAATGAAATGAGCACACTTTGTAAGACGGTCTACAACCACCCAAACTGCATCACATTCTCCAGCAGTCCTTGGTAAACCCGTCACAAAGTCCATAGCTATACTGTCCCATTTCCACTCCGGAATATCAAGTGATCGCAAAGGACCACCAGGCTTTTGATGCTCAATCTTAACTTTCTGACAAGTTAGGCAATGAGACACGTGATCGGCCACATCGGTTTTCAACTTCGGCCACCAATAAATCCTTTTCAAATCTTGGTACATCTTTGTTGAACCAGGATGGAAATTCATCTTGGTTCGATGCGCTTCCCATAGGATATCTCTTCTAACTACAAAATCCATAGGAACACATATCCGACCCCTAAATCGGATAATGCCATCAGAACCTTTCACAAAGTCGGGCTCTTCATTGCCCGATGCCCCTTCTAACAACTTTTGCAATTCCGAATCGTCGGCTTGTCTTTCTTTAATAAAACCAATCAAGTCATTAGTAACCTGCAACATTTCTAGAACGATGCTCTTCTCTTTCACTTGCATGTTCAAGTTGAGGTCACTGAACTCTTGGATCAATTGCATCTCTTTCACCATCAGATTGCTGACATGCAAAGTCTTACGACTTAGTGCATCAGCCACTACATTGGCTTTGCCCGGATGATACTGAAGATCGAATTCGTAGTCTTTCAGAAATTTCATCCACCTCCTCTGTCTCATATTCAACTCTTTTTGATCGAAGAGATAGCGAAGACTTTTATGGTCGCTAAAGACTTCGAACTTTGAACCATATAAATAATTCCTCCAGATTTTCAAAGCAAAAACCACTGCCGCCAACTCAAGATCATGAGTGGGATAGTTCTGTTCATGCTGCCTCAATTGTCTGGATGCATAATGTAACATCCCTAATTTAATTCCAAGCTTGAATAGTGAAATAATAGGTTTAAAACGTAGGGAATGGGTAGATTAATTGCTTAAAGAATTTTGGGAGAAAGGTGAGTAGTAATTATAAGTACTAGGGGTTGTGTAGGAGACATTGGTAGCAATGGGAAAAATTATCTAAGCAAAATCGGGAGTTAAATCGGCGTTTTAAATGTTAGAAATCAGCCGAAAAGAGAAAATTAGGAATTTATTATAGGATGCTAACAAATTAAATTCCACCGTTGGATATGAAGTTTAAGGGATTAAGAAGCTTGTCTCCAAATTTGGGCAAGATCCGACGGTTAACGAAGAAGATATGATACGGTCAACTCAGAGTCAACAGACTCTCGCCCAGGCGGGAGAAATCCTCGCCCAGGCGAGCAGCGGAACAAAACAGCACCAAACAGTGGCGAGTGCGCCCAGGCGAGCAGGAGGCCGCGCCCAGGCGCACGGTGCGCGAATCAGCAGCACCAGCACCATAAATGGTGCGAAAATGACCCCCCAAACCCCCATTTTTCCAACCCTTCTTCCTCCCTCTCAACTCTCTCTCTCTCTCCGCCCCCAGCACCACCAACCGGCACCACCGGAGCTGCCCAAGGCCACCACCCCTCTCCTTGGCTCTTCCTCCTCCCCATAGATCTACTCTCTTCCTCCTCCCTCTTGATTTCTTTCTCTCTCTTCTTGGATCCCCATCTCTCTCCACCACCAAACCCTCCACCATGAACCACCCACCACTAACCCAGCTCACTTTCGCCACCATCAAGAACCCCTTTTCCTTTTCTTCCCCTAGCTTTGCTCTCTCTCTCTCTCTCCCTCATCCCTCTATTTGGTCTCTCTCTCCTTCCACCGGATCTCACCGGCGTCGTTACCGACCGTGATCGAACCAGGCTTGTGTTGGGTACTCCGAGGCTTGAAGCTTTGGCCTCGATCCGGCCGCGATCGTTCTCAATAACGAGGAGCAACACCGACGCCGTCATCGACACCGAGCCACAACCTAGGTTCTTTTTAAAAGAAAGCCTGAGGTAAGAAGGGTTCGTATTACCTCTACTTAAGAAGTAAATTCTAGGATGCTATAGTGGTGACTAAGAATAGGGTAATTAAGGAATAAGTCAAGGAACCTTAGGGTAGTCCCCGCAAATATAAAAGCTTGATTTAAAATGACAATGGAATAAATTGGATATGTATAGAAAGAGTTCCGGAATGAATGAGTATGAGAGGATATTAAAAGAGTTAAAATAGAATGAAAGTGTAGGAAAACATGAAATAAAACCAAGGGAAATTAGTTAAGGAAAAACTAACTAAAATTGGGGGGGGGGGGTAAAAGAATAAAGGGAAAATGTAATAGGCAAGAAGAGTAGAACTATCAAACTAAAAGACAAAAAAGTAAAATACTAAGTGAAGATTTAAATGAGATAAAAAGAAAAGGGGATTAGAAAGTGGAACACAGAATATATGTGGAATCAAATATGGGAAGAGAAACAAAATAGTGAATTAGATATATAAGGAAAATAGATAATCGGTAAAAGAAATTAACAAAAAGGATACTAATAAAACAAAAAGAGTGAGTTGTTAGGGAAGTTAAATAAAATGTTGTAATAAGATATGGAAACTAAGCTAAATTAAGAAGGGTGTCTAATTAAAGTAGAGTAATGAAATAGGAATAATAAGTAAATAGAAGTGTGAGACAAAAGAATTAATGGAATAACTAAGAATTTGAAAAGGAGAGTTTAAGATATAACGACTATATCAAAGCTAAGTGGAGTTAGACGTAAACTAGGATAATTAATAAAAAGAATAAGGAAAAAAGGAAAAGGAAGAGAAGAAGAAAAAGAAAAGAAAGAGTACAGGGAAATAACTAAGAGCTAGGAAGCGAGAATTGAGATATAATGTATATGGCTTAATCAAGTAGAACCAGTTAAAAATGAGAAACATTTAAATATAAGAAGATAAAAGAAGGGTTAAGAAATTAAAAGAATTAAAGAGAGCTAAGGAAACTAAAAGTAAAGAAAAAAGACTAAGACGAATTAATAATGAGAAAGAAATTAATTTTAATCGGCACAGGATGGTCGTGGTGACCCTGTGGCTTAATAAACATAAATAATAATCGTCGCAGGATGGTCGTGGTGACCCTGTGGCCAATAAATATAAATTATAATTGTCAATGGATGGTCGTGGTGACCCTGTGGCCTAATAAATATAAATAATAATCGTCGCAGGATGGTCGTGGTGACCCTGTGGCCTAATAAATATAAATTATAATTGTCACAGGATGGTCGTGGTGACCCTGTGGCCTAATAAATATAAATAATAATCGTCGCAGGATGGTCGTGGTGACCCTGTGGCCTAATAAATATAAAGTATAATTGTCACAGGATGGTCGTGGTGACCCTGTGGCCTAATAAATATAAATAATAATCGTCGCAGGATGGTCGTGGTGACCCTGTGGCCTAATAAATATAAATTATAATAGTCACAGGATGGTCGTGGTGACCCTGTGGCCTAATAAATATAAATAATAATCGTCGCAGGATGGTCGTGGTGACCCTGTGGCCTAATAAATATAAATTATAATCGTCACAGGATGGTCGTGGCGACCCTGTGGCCAATTGATAAATGTAAAAGAAAAAGAAAAGACAATGTAAAAGAAAAAGAATGGAAACAAAAGGATGAAAAGGGAAATGATATATATAAATGAATGTCGGGTTAAAAGTGGAATAAAGTGTGGAAAAGTGATAAGAGAATTAATAGTTAAAAGAAAGTGAGAATAAGTGGATAGCTAAAGGAAAATTAATTATATGGACATTTATGAGTAACAGATATTAATAATAGGGTAGGCTTAGTTTATTGTTATGTTTCTTTTAGGATTTATCTTTTTAAGTTCTGTGTAATGCTACCCTTCTTGCTATATTTTTGCAGGTATTGAAGTGGAGCTTACATGGAATATGGCCGAGCAGGATTTGCATTCCACTACGTGGAATGTTTATTGAATATTATGAGTGGACGTTTGTTTTTGTAAATTATAATATGAAATAGTCGTCGCCCTGAAACTTGTACTAATTGGGCGTTAGGATCTGTTATGACTGTTACATTGTTGTGGTTTATCTTTGTAAATATTTCTGGACTGACAGGTTTTAAGAAGAAAATTTTTGGGAAGTCCGAAAAACAGAGGAAACTCTGTCCATTTTTCCGGAAACATATTTTTAAGTATTTTAATTTAAAAAGAAATTTTCAATTACCATTTTTATAAAATCCTAAATTAATAAATAAAAGTGAGAGTGTTACAATTTGGTATCAGAGCAGTTTTTCCTCGGCCTTTGGAGTGTGGACTCACATCTCCGATGGTTACTCACCAAGCGAGTAACTAATTTGTTTAGTAAGAGTCTAAGTCTAAGAATAGGATATTTAGGGTATTGATTAAGTATTCAGTCTTTAACCGGCTGTTCCCTCCATGACCTAACAGTATGGCTGGGCGACGTGCCGAAAATGATCGGATGGCTGCTATATTAGAGAACCTGATTCAAATGAATCAGAATCAAGCACAAATGCAACAGAATCAAGCCGAAAACATCGCAACAGCAACAGTTGCAGCAATGAATTCTCAACCCCCAGCTCCAGTTGCGATTGATTGGTTGGCACGATTCAGGAAGAATGATCCGCTAAAGTTTGAAGGAGGGTTCAATCCCGATGGGGCACAACTTTGGTTGCAAGAGATTGAAAAGATCCGAATAAACCACCTAGTAATTCTACCTCCGTCGAAAGCCCGATTAAACTTTAATCCTATAGGATCTTTACCAAGACGCATGAACAGTGATTCGCAAACCAATCCCATTCAAGACACTCTTATTCTATATTTCCACGGAGAACATCCAACTAAATGATCGAACCACCCTTCTAACTCGTGTGAGAATTTAGCCGTATGCGTAGGTATGAAGAGCCTAGCTAATCAATTCTTGGAATCAATTCAGTTTCCTCCCTGCCTTCGACTTACTCAGGTATGTTGATAATAAGTGGGGGAGACTTGGCGACTCAATTCGGATCTTATCCGAGCGACAATAACTAATAATCATACCATAAGCCATAGGACTATTAAATAGATAATTTCAAACGCTTCGTGGAGGATCGAATGAGAGTTAAACTAGAGGTAAAACAATACCTCCCCAAAATAACACCGAATTGAGAAATAACATCTAGGCCTTGACCGAGACCAATCAATTAGCCGCAAATCCATAGAAAACGCATCCTTCGACAACTTTCTGCTGAAAATGCACACTTTGGGGATAATCTCCATTGTCTTCTTGCTTGACATGTATCCAGTCCATCTTGAGTCATCTTGCAAAGACCATGAGACTCATTCTTGAGTACTTCATGTTTCTTCTTTTCATCTTCACTCTCTTCAAGCTTCAAGCATCTCAGAGCATAGGTGAGAATTTGCCAAGTCGTAGAAACCTAGCATAGTTCAACGCCTACCGATAGACAGTCACCTACGTGTCCTTTTTTTCAGCCTTGGATACCGGTCGGGAAACGGTGTAATCTATTCTGAGCAACGAATGAGCATACCCCCTAGCATGGATATAATCAAGTATGTCAATGCTAAGTAGGGGAGGATTTCAATCCAAGGAATGAGATATGGAACTTTAATAATAAGAAAACTGACGACCCGGTGTAGATAGAGATAGTACGTAGTGCCAGAAGGCAGACATTGAAATGGGCATGGCCCTAACCATATATGGAGCCGGAAAGTAAAAATCGAAGGAAAGTGAAAACCGTAGTTAGAAGCTTACTCATGGGATGGTTCTCCATTTGAAGAAACTGAACGAAATTTCGGGGACGAAATTCTAATAAGTGGGGGAGAATTGTAACATCCCTAATTTAATTCCAAGCTTGAATAGTGAAATAATAGGTTTAAAACGTAGGGAATGGGTAGATTAATTGCTTAAAGAATTTTGGGAGAAAGGTGAGTAGTAATTATAAGTACTAGGGGTTGTGTAGGAGACATTGGTAGCAATGGGAAAAATTATCTAAGCGAAATCGGGAGTTAAATCGGCGTTTTAAATGTTAGAAATCAGCCGAAAAGAGAAAATTAGGAATTTATTATAGGATGCTAACAAATTAAATTCCACCGTTGGATATGAAGTTTAAGGGATTAAGAAGCTTGTCTCCAAATTTGGGCAAGATCCGACGGTTAACGAATAAGTTATGGTACGGTCAACTCAGAGTCAACAGACTCTCGCCCAGGCGGGAGAAATCCTCGCCCAGGCGAGCAGCGGAACAAAACAGCACCAGACAGTGGCGAGTGCGCCCAAGCGAGCAGGAGGCCGCGCCCAGGCGCACGGTGCGCGAATCAGCAGCACCAGCACCATAAATGGTGCAAAAATGACCCCCCAAACCCCTATTTTTCCAACCCTTCTTCCTCCCTCTCAACTCTCTCTCTCTCTCTCCGCCCCCAGCACCACCAACCGGCACCACCGGAGCCGCCCAAGGCCACCACCCCTCTCCTTGGCTCTTCCTCCTCCCCATAGATCTACTCTCTTCCTCCTCCCTCTTGATTTCTTTCTCTCTCTTCTTGGATCCCCATCTCTCTCCACCACCAAACCCTCCACCATGAACCACCCACCACTAACCCAGCTCACTTTCGCCACCATCAAGAACCCCTTTTCCTTTTCTTCCCCTAGCTTTGCTCTCTCTCTCTCCCTCTTCCCTCTATTTGGTCTCTCTCTCCTTCCACCGGATCTCACCGGCGTCGTTACCGACCGTGATCGCACCAGGCTTGTGTTGGGTACTCCGAGGCTTGAAGCTTTGGCATCGATCCGGCCGCGATCGTTCTCAATAACGAGGAGCAACACCGACGCCGTCATCGACATCGAGCCACAACCCAGGTTCTTTTTAAAAGAAAGCCTGAGGTAAGAAGGGTTCGTATTACCTCTACTTAAGAAGTAAATTCTAGGATGCTATAGTGGTGACTAAGAATAGGGTAATTAAGGAATAAGTCAAGGAACCTTAGGGTAGTCCCCGCAAATATAAAAGCTTGATTTAAAATGACAATGGAATAAATTGGATATGTATAGAATGAGTTCCGGAATGAATGAGTATGAGAGGATATTAAAAGAGTTAAAATAGAATGAAAGTGTAGGAAAACATGAAATAAAACCAAGGGGAATTAGTTAAGGAAAAACTAACTAAAATTGGGGGGGGGGTAAAAGAATAAAGGGAAAATGTAATAGGCAAGAAGAGTAGAACTAACAAACTAAAAGACAAAAAAGTAAAATA
Source organism: Crotalaria pallida (assembly GCA_037953625.1). Classification (NCBI taxonomy): domain Eukaryota; kingdom Viridiplantae; phylum Streptophyta; class Magnoliopsida; order Fabales; family Fabaceae; genus Crotalaria; species Crotalaria pallida. The sequence continues at coordinate 31,716,171 of CM075651.1, read as the reverse complement.
CTAAGTGAAGATTTAAATGAGATAAAAAGAAAAGGGGATTAGAAAGTGGAACACGGAATATATGTGGAATCAAATATGGGAAGAGAAACAAAATAGTGAATTAGATATAAAAGGAAAATAGATAATCGGTAAAAGAAATTAACAAAAAGGATACTAATAAAACAAAAAGAGTGAGTTGTTAGGGAAGTTAAATAAAATGTTGTAATAAGATATGGAAAATAAGCTAAATTAAGAAGGGTGTCTAATTAAAGTAGAGTAATGAAATAGGAATAATAAGTAAATAGAAGTGTGAGACAAAAGAATTAATGGAATAACTAAGAATTTGAAAAGGAGAGTTTAAGATATAACGACTATATCAAAGCTAAGTGGAGTTAGACGTAAACTAGGATAATTAATAAAAAGAATAAGGAAAAAAGGAAAAGGAAGAGAAGAAGAAAAAGAAAAGAAAGAGTACAGGGAAATAACTAAGAGCTAGGAAGCGAGAATTGAGATATAACGTATATGGCTTAATCAAGTAGAACCAGTTAAAAATGAGAAACATTTAAATATAAGAAGATAAAAGAAGGGTTAAGAAATTAAAAGAATTAAAGAGAGCTAAGGAAACTAAAAGTAAAGAAAAAAGACTAAGACGAATTAATAATGAGAAAGAAATTAAATGTTAATCGGCACAGGATGGTCGTGGTGACCCTGTGGCTTAATAAACATAAATAATAATCGTCGCAGGATGGTCGTGGTGACCCTGTGGCCAATAAATATAAATTATAATTGTCACAGGATGGTCGTGGTGACCCTGTGGCCTAATAAATATAAATAATAATCGTCGCAGGATGGTCGTGGTGACCATGTGGCCTAATAAATATAAATTATAATTGTCACAGGATGGTCGTGGTGACCCTGTGGCCTAATAAATATAAATAATAATCGTCGCAGGATGGTCGTGGTGACCCTGTGGCCTAATAAATATAAATTATAATCGTCACAGGATGGTCGTGGTGACTCTGTGGCCTAATAAATATAAATAATAATCGTCGCAGGATGGTCGTGGTGACCCTATGGCCTAATAAATATAAATTATAATAGTCACAGGATGGTCGTGGTGACCCTGTGGCCTAATAAATATAAATAATAATCGTCGCAGGATGGTCGTGGTGACCATGTGGCCTAATAAATATAAATTATAATTGTCACAGGATGGTCGTGGTGACCCTGTGGCCTAATAAATATAAATAATAATCGTCGCAGGATGGTCGTGGTGACCCTGTGGCCTAATAAATATAAATTATAATAATCACAGGATGGTCGTGGTGACCCTGTGGCCTAATAAATATAAATAATAATCGTCGCAGGATGGTCGTGGTGACCCTGTGGCCTAATAAATATAAATTATAATCGTCACAGGATGGTCGTGGCGACCCTGTGGCCAATTGATAAATGTAAAAGAAAAAGAAAAGACAATGTAAAAGAAAAAGAATGGAAACGAAAGGATGAAAAGAGAAATGATATATATAAATGAATGTCGGGTTAAAAGTGGAATAAAGTGTGGAAAAGTGATAAGAGAATTAATAGTTAAAAGAAAGTGTGAATAAGTGGATAGCTAAAGGAAAATGAATTATATGGACATTTATGAGTAACAGATATTAATAATAGGGTAGGCTTAGTTTATTGCTATGTTTCTTTTAGGATTTATCGTTTTAAGTTCTGTGTAATGCTACCCTTCTTGCTATATTTTTGCAGGTATTGAAGTGGAGCTTACATGGAATATGGCCGAGCAGGATTTGCATTCCACTACGTGGAATGTTTATTGAATATTATGAGTGGACGTTTGTTTTTGTAAATTATAATATGAAATAGTCGTCGCCCTGAAACTTGTACTAATTGGGCGTTAGGATCTGTTATGACTGTTAAATTGTTGTGGTTTATCTTTGTAAATATTTCTGGACTGACAGGTTTTAAGAAGAAAATTTTTGGGAAGTCCGAAAAACAGAGGAAACTCTGTCCGTTTTTCCGGAAACATATTTTTAAGTATTTTAATTTAAAAAGAAATTTTCAATTACCATTTTTATAAAATCCTAAATTAATAAACAAAAGTGAGAGTGTTACACATAAGCTATGACTTGCCCTTGCTGCATCAACACACAACCCAACCCTTGTTTAGAAGCATCACAATACACCACGAAGGACTGAGTCGGGTCCGGCAAAATTAACACTGGGGAACTAGTCAACCGCCTCTTCAATTCTTGGAAACTACTTTCACATTCCGGGGACCACTCAAACGGAACACCTTTCCGTGTAAGAGTTGTCAAAGGAAGGGCCAATTTAGAAAACCCCTCAATAAACCTCCGATAATACCCAACCATACCAAGAAAGCTTCTGATCTCAGTAATGGACTTAGGTCTCTCCCACTTAAGTACCGCTTCCACCTTAGAAGGATCGACAGCAACACCCTTCTCAGAAATGACATGCCCCAGAAACTGCACTTCATTCAACCAGAAACTACATTTAGAAAGCTTTGCATAAAGCTGTTTGGATTTGAGAATTTGCAGCACTATTCTCAGATGCTCGGCATGCTCACTTAGACTCTTAGAATAGATGAGAATGTCGTCGATAAAGACTATGACAAAAGAATCCAAGTACGGCCTGAAAATCCTGTTCATATAGTCCATGAAGATGGCCGGAGCATTAGTGAGACCAAAAGACATAACCACATACTGAAAATGTCCATATCTCGACCTGAATGCCGTTTTAGGAATGTCCTCCTCTCGGATACGGATCTGATGGTATCCCGATCGAAGGTCAATCTTAGAAAATACACCTGCTCCTCGCAATTGGTCCAACAAATCGTCGATGCGAGGGAGATGATATTTGTTTTTCACAGTCACCGCATTCAACTGCCTGTAGTCGATGCACATTCGGAGACTTCTGTCCTTCTTTTTAACAAAAAGAATCGGAGCTCCCCAAGGTGACACACTCGGTCTAATCAAACCCTTGGCCAAAAGCTCCTCTATCTGCTTTTTCAACTCTTCTAACTCCGGAGGTGCCATCCGGTACGGGGCTATTGAAATAGGACTTGCACCAGGCATCAGATCAATACTAAACTCCACTTCTCTGTTTGGCGGTAATCCAGGAATCTCTGCAGGAAAGACTTCTGGAAATTCGCAGACTATCGGAATCTGACTGATCTCTGCCTCCTCATTCATCTCCAGGGCAGATAAAGAAAGATCACTAATAGTAATTGATTTCTGATGACAGTCAATCAGAACATGGTGTCGAGACATCCAGTCCATGCCCAGAATGATGTCAAGTTTAGTTAGAGGCAAACAGATTAGATTTACTTTGAATTCCCGCTCCAATACTCGAAGTGGGCAATCCAAACACATAGTTGATGTGACTACAGAAGAATTTGTGGGTGTAGAGACAGATAATTTATAAGGCATTTCTATTGAAAACAACCCTAACTTCTTCATGCAATCGGCAGAAATAAATGAATGAGTAGCTCCGCAATCAAAGAGAATACCACAAGGAACATTATTAATATAACTGGTACCTCTAATCAGTTCATCAGCATCTGTAACTTCCTCGCCATCCAGAGTATACACCTTGCCCTTCCGAGTCACCCGATTGTCACCAGCTTTCTGAACCTTAGCCACATTCACCTCCTTCTTGACTGCACTTCTAGGACAATTCAACATAATGTGACCTGGCTGACCACACCTGTAGCAGGTTGGTCCCCCCTTACTTGGATCCAATCTCCAGCAAGTCCCCTTATGCTGTCTACCACAATGTGGACAAGTCGGAATAGGACCATAGGCACTCACTACTGGGCCCGTTCTAGGCTGGGAGTAAGGACCTGGTCGCTGCACCGAACTCTTGCCCCTGATAGGACCTCCAGACTTTTGCACATTCTTGTTGCGTTTCTCAGCTGCACGTTGCTTGCGAATCTTTTCATACGTGCTAGTCATGTTGATCAGTTGAGACAAGTTGCTGATGTTTTGATATTCAAAGGCCATCTTGATCTCATAATGAAGTCCGGTCTCGAACTTGATGCACTTGGTCCGTTCATCTGCATCCCTGTAACTCCCTGCATATCGGATCAAGTCCTCAAACCTAGCAGCATATTCACCGACGCTCATGTTCCCTTGCACGAGCTGCAGAAAAGTTATCTCCTTCTCTCTTCGAACATCTTCAGGAAAGTATTTGCCCAGAAAACGATTCTTGAACAAATCCCATGTGATCGCCTGATTGTTCGCCTCCAATCCCCTCCGCATTTGTTGCCACCAGTGTTCCGCTTCACTAGTCAGCATGTACTGTGCTAGCAGAACCTTCTGTTCCTCCGATGGTGCCAAAGTATTAAGAATCTTCTCGATCTCTTGCAACCATAGCTGTGCCCCATCGGGATTGAACCCACCTTCGAACTTCTGCGGATCGTTCTTTCTGAACCGTGCCAACCAATCAATAGCAACTGGAGCTGGGGGTTGAGAAATCATTGCAGCCGCTGTTGCTGTCGCTGCTGCTGCAGCTGCTGCTGCGATGTTATTCCCCTGATTCTGTTGCATCTGTGCCATCTGCTCCAGAATAGCTCGGATCCCATCATTATCGATCCGTCTACCAGCCATTCTGTTTAGTCATGCACAAGGACGACAGTTAATGCTTAATAGCGTAATTAATAGTATAAACATCCTATCAACAAACTCTAGACTCTAAACTATAATTATCGATTACTCGCTCGGTGAGTAATCACTGGAGTAGCTCATAACTCCAAAGGCCGAGGGAAACTGCTCTGATACCATAAATTGTAACACCTAAGTTTATTTACCCTTTTATACCCTTAATTAAAATAGTGAATTTAAAATTTTCTTTTTAATTTATAAAAATCTCCCGTCAAACGGACGGAGTTTCGTTTGTTTTTAGGACTTTCCCAAAAATTCCGGTTTTCCTGCAACCTGATAAACAACATCATTCAAATTTCAAAGCTAGCAGGGCTATTCACACACACACACATATATATATATATATATATATATATATATATATCATCTAGTGCCACATCGTGCACACATCAAGATACCACAGTATGAGACATCAAAGTATAAGCATCAGAGTTAAGTGGAATATAAACAAGTTGGAAAACAGTTTTTCCCCAAAATAGGACCCCTTCCCAAAAGGAGTCGTCCTGGGCCCCCAAAAAGCTATTTACATTATATATACAACAAAAATGATTCACATCAGGTCATCGGGCCCAGGACATTCCCATGTCCTACATAGTTAAAGTGACCTACTCTCCTTGTGAGGGAGAGTACTCCTGCTCGGCCTGATCGGGTGCAAACTCTTCCTCAGTACCTGTGGAGATAGTAAGGAGTGAGTATTGCACATAAAATGGGGAGGCAGTTTCCAATTAAGACATAATGCAATACCAAGTCAAACACAATTAACAATTTAATCACCACATAATAAAACTCAACACATCACAATATGTTCAATAGTTTCATAATTCAATCACCTCCACTTTGTTCTTAATTCAACATTTTAATCAAGTCTTTTATTCTATTCTCTTCCTTTATATTCACATTACTTTTACATTTTGTCCCTGGTCACGTCCTACTGCGTCCGCACTAATGTGCTGGTCACGACTTACTGCGTCCGGGTATATTTCATTCTGTCCCTGGTCACGACCTACTGCGTTCGCATCTTTACGCGATCATGACTTACTGCGTCTGGGAATATTTCATTCTATCCCTGGTCACGTCCTACTGCGTCCGCACTAATGTGCTGGGCACGACTTACTACGTCCGGGTATATTTCATTCTGTCCCTGGTCACGACCTACTGCGTTCGCATCTTTACGCGATCACAACTTACTGCGTCCGGGAATATGTCATTCTATCCCTGGTCACATCCTACTGCGTTCGCATCTTTACGCGATCACGACTTACTGCGTCCGGGTATATTTCATTTCACATTTTCCCCGGTCACGACCTACTGCGTCTGCACTCCTGTGCACTCACGTCTTACTGCGTCCGGGTGTATTTCATTCTCATTCTTTCAACATTATCCATTCTTACTCTTTAAAAATTACATTCCCCTCTTAAATTGTTGCACTAAATATTTTTATTACCCAATTATCACAATTATCCACTATAAAATCAACTTTCACAGTCCAGGCATGTTATCCACATTATCACTATTATATTCCATAATTCAAACAACATAATTCAAGCACATTCATGTTATCATTTCTATTATTCTTAGCTCATAAATCCTATCTATTAATTAACCTATGGTGCAATACCCTATCTAGCACATAATTCCTAGTACACATTATATGCATATCGTAAACTAAACCCCAGAGTAAGGCAATACTCACTATAACCCACTCCTTACCTTAAATTAGCAAGAAGTAAATAGAACCTTAGTGAGCCCTAGCTCAAAATCTTGGAAACTTGAATTTCCTAAGCCTAGCTTGCCACCTCAATAAGGAAATGATGAAATGATGGTACACAATCCTATTTGAGAGAGCACAAGATGAGTGATCCTTGTCCTTGCCTTGGTTTTGGTTGGAAGGCATGAAACACAATCCCTACATAACCATGAGTGCAAGAACCCTAAGGTTTTAGAGCACAATCTCTATGAGCTAAGGAAAGTTGAAATGGAAAGGAAAATTAATTCATGGCATGAAGCTAACTTACCCCAATCAATGGTGGAAATTGAAAAACCAAGAAGAAGGAAGAGAGGGAGCAAACTCGTGTGAATCAAGGAAGATAAAGGAATGAGCTCCTAGCCAAAATCCATGATGCAAGCTTGATGGTTTTGGTTGATTTTGGGTTGAGGTGCCCAAGGATCAAGTGTTTATGGTGGGATGATGATGAGAGTGTTCTTGGGGTTGAGAGAGTTTGATGAAGATGATGGATTGTGTTGCTATTGAAATGAGAAGGAATGAAGGGCTTTAAGTGTTTTAGTTTCTTGCCATGAAGCTAAGAAAATCGTGTGGCCTGAAACAGAAACTTAGCCCCCAAGTTGAAAATTAATGCACCAGATCTGATCTGGTGGCGCGCGCTCGCTTGGGCGAGGGTTCAGCACCAGCACCAAGCTGGTGCATGGCTGATGCGGTCAGGATTGGAAATGGTGCGGTCAGGGGGGTTTTTGGCGTGCCAAAACGCGAATTGGTGCAGCTGGTGCGCATCACCGCTCGCCTGGGCTAATGGGGGACTCGCCTGGGCGGGTTTTTCACTGTCTGGTGCACGTATGAACAGTGCACCCGCCTGGGCACATGGCTGGTGCGCCTGGGCGAGAAACAGGGTCTTCAACCTTCGATTCGCCGTAACGTTTTCGTTAACCGTCGGATCGGGTCCAAATTTTTAGATAAGCTTCTTCACCCCATAAACTTCATATCCAACGGTGGAATTTATTTTCTTAGCATCCTATAATAAATTTCTAATTTTCTCTTTTCGGTCGATTTCTAACATCTAAAACGCCGATTTAACTCCCGATTTCGCTTGTATGACTTTGCCCGAAGCCACAACTGCCTTCTATACAACCCCTAGGACTTATAATCACCACTCACCTATCTACCAAAATTCATTAAGTCATTATTCCAATTTTTCTTAGGTTTTTATTTAATAATTTAATTTAAAATAAGATTTAGGATGTTACAATACTCGAGTAGTTCATGAACTACTCGAGTAGTTCATGCAAAAATACTCGAGTCTTTGAAGAAATACTCGAGTCATTCTTAACTTTCCAGAATACTCGAGTACTCCTTAAAATACTCGAGTCTTTTTACTGCAACAGCACCAGTTTTTCTGCACTTTTAATACCAATTCGAGTTCCTTGCTTTATTTCTCCATTCCTATGCAAAACAGCAACTTAGGCACATAAAACAAACATGTTACAACACTTAAACACAACTGAAACAACATCAAATAGCATCAAATCACAGATTGCATTCAAAATTGAAAATATCCATTTTAAATTGTGAAATTCATTTCCACTTGATTTTAAATTCGAAACACATTACAATGAGCTTTATTAGGTTCATTTAAACTTGTTTGAATCATAAAATCATGGGCTTCTGACCTCCAAGTCAGAATCCCAATTCAAGTTGCATCCCTCTTTGAACCTTTAATGGTTCCTACAGTTTTAGCTTGAAATTACTCATTCTAGTATTTAGGTAACTCCTCCCTTACCTCAAGGAAGCTAAAGAAAGGATAGATTGATCAAGAACGAGATTGAATTAAAACTTGGTTCCTGGACCGGTGCAAAACTGTTGCACTTGGCTGTCTTTGGCCATCAATTTCACAATGAATAAGACATGAAAAAGAATGAAACAAGTTAGCTTTAGAAACAAGGAAATGCCAACTTTAAATAGAAACAAGTTTGAAATCGAAAGAGTTCCTGGATTTACCAAACGGATTCAAGAAAGATGGGTATTTGATGCTGAAACTTGCTCTGTTTTCGCAACTTTGATTGCTCAACTTTGCTTGCCTATAACTCGATCTACAGGAGGTTATTTGCAGTGATTTCGGGTTCTAATTCAAGATTGGAATTAGAACTCTGATTTGTGTTTTGGTTTCGAGGGGAATGAGTGAGAAATGAGAGAGAATGAATGGATCAAAGTCAGCACCTCAAAACAGAGAAAACTTGACAGAAATTCGGGTTTGATTGATTTAGATGAGTTTTGGGGCTCCCCAATTCACTTATTTATAGTCCAAGGTTACCTTACTTCGAAGTAATGTCCAACTCTGTGCTTGGAACCAAGGGAATTGCGTTTTGGTTCGAAGTTTGAATCAAAACTGACTTATACACACACAGCCACTGCACGAAATACTCGAGTATTCTGGACAATACTCGAGTATTGCTGACGCACCAGCTTCAAAACACTCAGCAACACTACTGAGTACTCGAGTCTCCCAACTAATACTCGAGTATTACAACTAAAAATTCAAATTTTTTCTAACAGCTAGTTATAATATTCGAGTCTTCCCCAAATACTCGAGTATTCTAACCAAAATCATAAAAATTAATATTTTATTCAATTATAAACATATATTTTATTTTATTTAAAATATCTGGACCTTACAAATCAGTATAAAAATCTCTATGTCATCTTCCCTATCTCTTCTTTAATCTGTCAATTTCATAACTAAGGTTTAAATTGGAGATTTTCTTAATAATTGATAAAAACTAATTTTCCTAATCAATTAAACTTATATATATCTTTAATAAGTTGATTGCATGTGATTTTCTATTAAATCTGTATATTCCTATAATATTCTGTTTTAGAAATATCTAATTAGTATCTGGTTGATATTTGTTCTGTACCTGGTGGTTATTTGGTTAATGTTAAGTAATAATTGAAGTTTATTGAATAACAATTAGTTAGTATCCAGATATCAGCAAGAGTTTTTGAAAGAATTTTTAAAATTGACATAGGTTCACTTTCACACCTATTCATAAATCCCAACAGACCCCCTTCGCCCCTCGCGGTGCCCCTTATTATGCTTCTCATCCTTTATCAGTTTGGTGTCTCCCTCTGAACTGTCTCCCTGTCTCTGTTTTGTTCTCTCACTAACTGTTACTTCAGTTTTTCATGTTCTATAAATATTTGTCTATGTTCTTTTACTTTGTTGTGATGGAATAGTAAATACTATCTTGATTTAGAGTAATGAAAGTGGTTTGGTGCTCTTATTTTGTTTTTATTTTTTTCACACCAAATGTTTAAACTAGTTTAAGAATTCATCTTTTTTTTTCTATATGCACCACTTTTTTTTTCTTATTTTATGCTATTTTTTGGATTTTTGGATTTTTTATTAGTTGTTACAAAATGCAAACATTACAAGTTGTGTGGTAAGAAATTATTAATATAATTCATATGAATTACAACTTGTTGATTGTATTGTTTTTTTTTTTTTTGAAATTTTCTATTTTCTATTTTTTAATTTTATATATAATTATATTAATAAAATAAATATATATAAGAATGTACTTGTACCCTAATTTTTTTTTTAAATGTCGTACCTCGTACCCGTACTCGTATCGGGTACCATACCCATACTCATGCAACACATGTTCTAGCCACCATGTTATTTTAAATTTTTCGAGGAACCTTATGTAACCACTTTTACATTTAAATGTCAAAATCTAACATTATAGAATATAATATAGGTTTTTGCCTTAAAAATCATATAGAATAGTATAATAGCTTCCAAAGGTTTCAACACTAATATTCTGAAAGGAAAATGAAAGTTTTTAGAGACAATCATTTGATAAAGTTTCGAATAGATTGTTTCTTATCATTTTCATAAATTCAATTATAGAATTAGTTTTTAGTTTTTAATCGATTACTATAAAAAATTTAGTTCAGACAATTGATTGTTATATGGAAACAATCAATAATTATCGTGTTCTAGATTTGAGAAATATTCCAAGTTACTCTTGAACTATCGATTGGCACTTTAGGATATTTGATTATACCTGCAAAATTTTGCATAAATTGAGAGCAATCTCAGTGTTTTTCACATTGGTTCTTAACTCAATTTCATGGTTTCTTATTTCTAACGATTTGTTTTCATCAGTATCATCTTAAAATCATCCTTTCAGATCTTAATTTAGATCCAAATGCAAAATGGAATAGGCTAGTTATTCAAAATTAGTATCGGTAATAAGTGTTTCTTAAAATCAGAGTATAACTTCCGATTTCCATGTCCATAGTTCGAATTTCGATTCCAAATCCATCCGCACGGGTGCTAACTGCTAAGCCCATCAAGAATTTCCAACAAATTAGAACGATAAATTTTGCTATCCAAAGGTTCATGAATTCCATCATATATTAGTAAAGACTCATGGCAACCTTAATATCTAGCCTAAGGTTTAAGTAACACATTAGAAGCAAAGAGGGAGAAAGGAGTTTATAGCGAAACTCACTTCAATTTTAAAATACAATCTTTAATCTCCAAGAGGCTCGTTGTCAAGTCCTGGATTCTTCCTACTCCCGATCCTTACACTTTGTAAGGAAAATGGATGATTATGGATTGCTTATGAGCTACTTATGAAACTCGAGTTTTTGTCTAAAGTTTTGGAAACAAAAAGGTAATGCTCCTGCTTCAAAATTCAATAAGGAGAATTTTGGCAGAATAATGGGGATGGAAAGCAGAATAATAGGGAATTCAAGAGGTTTTATAGAGTTCTTATGCTTGGGAGGCAAGTCGTAGCTACTTGTTGGCAAGTCATGACTGATGTCAACTTGCTAATGCGACTCTTCCTCTTTGGGTGGGTCCTACGGTACAGGAAACAATGCGTTTTTGATGTTCTGACATCAAATATAACTCTTGATAGTTTCGAAAAGAATATTAACAGAAAGTGCGTCGCGAGATGGTCGATTTGGTTATAAGTGTTGGAAGTTCCACGTCGTCTGCCTCATAATATATGGTGTCTTGTTCTAGATCAGGTCATTCACTAAGGTCACAGAGAGAGACCTAGTGAGGCGGTTTGACCTAGAGTTGATGTATGCTTCTCTGAGTTTCACAGGTATCAGTAGGATAGCCTGGGATGCCCTAATCACTGTGTGTGCAGTGTGAACTTAGGGTTTAGAAAGCGTACCTGAGCCCCATGTAGCACTGTACTACTTATAGAGGTGGCTGGATGCCCTAATGGGCCAGCTGAGTGGTGGCCCAGTCGATCCAGACCAGTATGAGCCGTAAGAGGATATGAGCGACGAGGCTTGTAGGCCGTCACCCTGTTCTTGTTGGCTTAAGTGGCGTAAAGGCCGAGTTAAGAGGACGAGTTCAGCCCGTTTAGGCTATGTCAGTTCATAAGGCATCCATCTCGGCCTGTTAGTATAGCTGGAAGAGTGGAACGATCTCGGTCAGATAGGGTCCGATACCCTGTGATCTCGGCCAGAGGCCTAGTCCACCACATAAGCCCCCCATCTCGGTAAGACTATGAAAGTCTTGCAACGAGTTCGGAAGTGGAAGGCACGTTGGAAACATCGAGGTGGTTGACAGCTGTTGTTCCTACTCTGCCTCGTCGTTTCGGATTTGACTCCTGTCTTTTCGCTTGCCCAGAGTAACGTCTGCAGCTCCGCTGTCAGGCACGTGTCAACTTTTTCGTGCGCCAGCGCTTGGCCATTATTATTGTGCGGCTCGAGACAGACCCATTTATTAGCCCTGGGACGCGTGTTCAACGGCCACTGGTCTCCTTGTGGGTTGGGCCTTATTCGTTGTCCAGGCCCACGAATTCAAAACTGGGGGGAAGTTGGGCAGTTTCCTTTTCTCTTTCTCTTTTCCTTTTCTCTCTCTTTCTTTCATTCCACATTCTCAACCGTTCCATTTTTTCCACTAAAACATGATCAAAGACCTTCCTTAACAGTACTTCCAGTTTTCCTTTCATTTCCCAGAAATGTCCTTTCTTCTTCCAACCCTTCTGCTTCCTCCATTTGCACTATTGATTTGCATGTGAAGTAAAAACGATTTGCTTCTTTTGCTTCCTGCTGTTCATCATTCTCTTCGATTTCTACTTTGCAGACAGGCTCTTGCTTCCTTGCGAACTCTTCTTATAACAGGTACCCTCTGAGTCTCCCTTATCTCTACCTCCATTTTCCTTTGTCTTTCGCTGTCTGGGTGCTGTTGGGTTTGGGGCATTTCTTCTGAGTTTCTGTTTTCTGGGTTTTTGTTTTTGAGTGACCTTCTGGGTTTTTCCGTTTTTACTGATAAGCAACAATGAGTGGTAGGTGGTATAAAAAATGGTGTGGGTATGTAAACCTTAGCAGTAGTAGTGAGGATGGCAATGACAGCGATTCTTCTTCTTCTTCTCAACCTTCCAATGATTCCGTTGAGATTGTCCCGTACCCTCGGCCTCGTCGTATTTACCTTAAGAAATACGAGGTTGTGATGGAGGATGTGGTACCTCTTGATGCTTATTACCCGATGACCGTATCTGAGAGGAGAGAGAATATAAGACTTTACATTTATGCCGAAGTTAGGGCCGGCGAGGAGAAAGCCGACTATGAGAACATGGTAAGGAGTGAAGAGCGAAAAAGGGTTTGGGGAAAAGGAGTAGAAGTAGAAGAGGGGAGGTGTTCGCCACTTGGCACCACTGCTCGGGGCTTCAAGGGGGGGTTACTATCTGTCACCCATAAGTTTAACACCGAGCTCCCCTCTTCTTCTTCGGGTTTGATGGCTCCTCGAAAAGTGGTGAAAGATCCTACCGCATACCCAGCGCCATCGGACGCCGAACTGTACCCATGGGTGGACCGTGAGGTGCTAGGCATCCAATCCACGATGTTTTCCGAGGATAGCGTCAGCTCGGTTCGACAATTTATACTTCCTTGCCCCGAGGACGAAGCTGGAACCTCATACCAAGTATTACCCTGCTCAGAAAATGACCGAGTGTGCTCGGTGACGGACGAGAACAACGTTTATTTATATGAAGATATGGTGGTCACTCTTGGCCTTCGCTTGCCGTTCACCGCCTTGGAAACTAGGGTTCTGAATGCCCTTGGGGTTGCACCTACCCAACTACATCCTAACGCTTGGGCATTTTTGAAAGCGTTCGAACGATATTGTCGTGCAAAGGCGTTGGTATGCACGGCCAAAGTCTTCTTTTGGCTTTTCAACCCCCATGTGACGGTTAAGGAAGCTGGCAAATCTGGCAAGATGTGGGTGTCGGTAAAAAGTCGGTCATACTATAGTTTATTTGCCAAATTTCACGAATCATGGAAGAACTTCAAGCCGAGGTTCTTCAAGTACCAGTATGTCGGGAAGGGTCGGCCATGGTTTCGTACCAATGACGGTCCCAAATTCCCCCTCCAGTGGACGACTGAATTTTATACCCGACATGCCACTCCTCGGAACTGGACGTCGGCCCCACTCTCTCCGGACGAATTGCTGACTACTAAGCATTTTTTTGATGAATATAAGGCAAGAGCCAAAGAGTGGGCGCAATTGGACATTTGGCGCATCATAAGTTGCACCGAGGAGCTGGTGTCCTCTGAAATTGGTAACCTCCTTTTCTTTTTTTTCGTTTTTTTTACTGAACATCTGTTTCGTTTCTTGTAGTTAACTATTGGAAGGAGGTCGAGGACGTAGATCCTACTGTTCTTGCGGAGCAGAGAAGAAAAGTCAAGCCGAAATTAACTACGACCTGCGAAACGACCTCGGAGGACACCGCAAGTACTGGTGAAGATATGGCTAGCAAGGCTGAAAGAATGCTCTCGGTCGCGGCTATGCAGAAAAGAAAGAGGCCGGAAGCAACTGAAACTCCACCTCGACCCACACCTCCTGTCATCAACTTGTCGGATTCTTCAACCGAGGTTCCGACTCCAGAAACCGAGGTTCACAACCCAACTCCTACCCGTGCTGAGATAATGACCTCGGCTGAGGCGGTGGCTATCCGAGCAACATTCAGTGAGCCACTGGACTTGGGAAAAATGACGGCTACTGACTGGAAGCAAGTAGCCGATAACCTGGCCGAGCATCTCCACCGCTCAGCGAACCTGATGACGGCAATTGCGGGTGCTTATGCCGACGCCGAAGCAGGTTTCTCTGCTAAGGCGAAAACTGACCTCGGGAGGCTCGCCGAGGCTGAGAAGGAGGCCGCTGAATCCAAGTGACGACTGGAGGAATTACAGAAAACTTATGAGGAGAATGTAGCTAAGCTGAAGGCTGATGGCGAGGCCGAGGTGGAGAAGGTTAGGGGTATCCTGAAGAGACGAGCAGCCCAAGCACTGAAACACAAGATTGCTGCCGCCAAGGCCGGGTTCGACTTGGAAAGATCAGCGGATGCTCTGTTTGCAAATGCAATGGAGCAGATGCGGGTGCTCAACTCGGACTACCGTCTGCAGTATGTCGGAGCTCATCCAGAGTTCAGGGTCAGTGATGGGAAGCTTGTGGACTGCACGAATGGTGACGTTGAAGTCAATCTCAGCCGTGATGACCTTCCCGATCCGCTAGCCGAGAAAGAGGAGCCTGATTTTGATCCTAGCACAGTAGTACTTTCAGATGTTGAGGAATGAGCGTAAGTCCCTTATGCTGGGCGGCTTTTATAACTTATGCTAAACTGATTCCTGTTTTACCTTGTGTTTTTGCATGTTTTTGTTTATTAAGAGGTTTATGCTTTTATGTACTAAGTTTGAGTTATGCGTGTCGTTTACCCTTTTCCTTGTGTTATTGCTTAATGTACTGCAATGTGATGGGTTGAGTATGAGTTGGGGAGGAATCCCTTTCGTATCTGTTTAATGTGATGGGAGTCTCAGTCCAAGCACTTGAGCCAAAGTGTGGACCTCGTCCCCTGACTGTGCTAGGCCCCAAAAAGTGAGCCTGTTAGAGTCAGGTGCTCCCCGTACCTTAGGAAAATTCATAAGCTTTCCTCTGAGAAGAAGTGCTGTATATAAATCGCACAGTTCAATTTAGGTGGCTAGTCTAAAATGGAAAGGCATGTACATAACGCATGTTTAAGATGTAGATAACGTGAGTGATTGAAACTGCAAAATGTACTATTTGTTATAACTGAAATGTTGTTAGTACATGGTCATGCAGCAATATTCAATGTCTAAAAAACAAATGATTAGGAATTTAAGTAAATAAAACCTAAGAGTTCTGAACAAAACAATTATCAGGTAATAAAAATGAAACAGAAGTAAACATAAAGATTGGGAGTAAATCCTGCCGATCTGCTAGCTGAAGTAATCTCTGAGTTTCGTTGCGTTCCAGCTATTTCTGATCTCAGCGCCGCCGAGGGTTTCCAGCCTGTATACTCCCGAGCCTGTTTTGGATACAACCCTGTACGGCCCTTCCCAATTCTGTGCGAACTTTCCTTCTCTGGCATTCTTCAAACCGATATCGGTGCGACGCAAGATGAGGTCACCGACCTCGAATGATCTCGGACCCACCGCTTTGTTGTATTGCTTTGCCTGCCTCTCCTTCGCTTTCTTCTCTCTTTCCTCGGCTTTATCTCGGATCTCTTCGCTTAGGATTAATTCTTCCCTCAGCAGCGCATCATTAGTTTCCTCAGGTCTGTCAAGCATACGGAAAGTCGGAACTCGGCGTTCTATTGGAATCACTGCATCGCAACCATAAGTGAGTCTGAACGGTGTTTCCCCTGTTGAGTTCTGTATGGTCGTTCTCAAGGACCAGAGGATCTCAGGTAATAAATCGGCCCAGGCTCCTTCAGCCACGAGTAACCTTTTCTTTAGTCCGGACAGAATGGCTTTATTCGCAGACTCGGCCTGTCCATTGGATTGTGGGTGCTCAACCGAGGAGAAATGATGCGAGATGTGCAAATGCTCTGCTAGAGCCTGGAAAGTATCCGCTGTGAATTGGGTTCCGTTATCAGTTACAATCAAATGTGGGACGCCGAATCGAGAGATGACATTCTTGAGGAATTTTTGAATTTTCAGCGATGAGATGGTGGCTAGCGCCTCCGCTTCTATCCACTTGGTGAAGTAGTCGACAGCGACCACCACATATATGAGCTGTCCAGGGGCTTTTGGGAATTTACCCATAATGTCCATGCCCCACATGTAGAAAGGCCATGGTGAAGCTAAGGAGTGCAACTCCTCTGGAGGTCGGCGGTACACGTCGTTGTGATGCTAGCATTGCGGGCAGCGACGGACGTGGTCAATGCAATCGGCCATCAAAGTCGGCCAATAGTAACCTGCTCGGAGAATCTTTCTGGCCAAAGACTTTCCCCCCAAGTGGTGACTAGCTATTCCGCCGTGGACCTCGTTCAGAACCTTTCGGCCTCTTCCTTACCCAGACACAGAAGCAAAGGTGATGCGGCCCCCCTTCTGTACAAGATATTCCCCATTAACACATAATGGGCTACTTTTTTCACAAGTTTCATGGCTTCCAATTGGTCGGAAGGGATAACACCATGTTGCAGGAATGATCTGATTGGGGTCATCAAGTCCGGCGAAAGGGAAATAGCCAAGACAACGCTGGGTCCAGGGATTTCTTCCTGGATGACACTTTTGTTGTTTCCAGCACCCTTAGTGCTTGCTAACTTGGAGAGGACATTAGCCCTTTCGTTTGAACACCTGGGAATATGAGAGATTGAGAACTGCGAGAAACCTGATGCCAACTCCTTCACCTTTTCCAAATACTTCTGCAGTATTGGTTCTTTGGCCTGATACTGTCCAGATATTTGGGAAACGACCAATTGTGAATCGCTGAAGATCTGAACTTCATCAGCTCCGAGCTCCTTCGCCGTCCGAAGTCCGGCCAACACCGCTTCGTACTCTGCCTGGTTATTCGAAGTGGTGAATTCGAATTTCAAGGAGTACTCGATACTGACGCCCTCCGAGTTTTCTATTATCACACTTGCCCCTGCTCCCTTCTTGTTGCTGGAGCCGTCCACATAAATCACCCAAGCTGCCGAGTTCGAGCATTTCTGTGACTCGGTAAACTCGGAGATAAAGTCAGCTAAAGCATGGGATTTGATGGCTCTCCTCGGCTCATAAGAAATATCGAACTCGGAGAGCTCGACTGACCAAGCCATCATCCTTCCTGCCAAGTCCAGCTTTTGCAGGATCTGCCTGATTGGCTGAGCAGTTCTTACCTCGATCGGATGGCTCTGGAAGTATTGTCGGAGTCATCTCGCCGATAAGATCAAGCAAAAAGCACACTTTTCTATCTTCGAGTACCTGATCTCGGGACCCTGAAGGGCTCGGCTAACGAAGTAAACCGGGAATTCTAGCTTGGCGTCCTCCCTTACTAGGGCCGAGCTGACGGTCAAATCTCCAACCGACATGAATAGAACGAGCTTTTCCCCTGCTTGGGGGCTAGATAAGATCGGGGGAGCAGACAGAAATTCCTTTATTGCTGAGAAGGCTATTTCACACTTCTCATCCCAAACAAAATCAACATTTTTCTTCAGTAACTGGTACCAGGGAAGTGCTTTTCTTGCGGTTGGGGTAAGAACCGAGAGAGTGCAACGAGTCGTCCGGTTAACTATTGAACTTCTTTTAGGTTCCTCGGGCTTCTCATTTCGAGAACAGCCCTGCACTTGTCGGGATTCGCCTCGATCCCACGCTCTATTAACATGAAGCCGAGGAAAGCCCCGGCGGGAACTCCGAACGTGCATTTCTCAGGGTTTAGTCTCATGTTATGCTTCCTTACTCGGGCCAAAACCGCTTCCAAATCTTGTACATGGTTGTTCCTTGACTTGCTTTTGGTGATCATGTCGTCTATATACACTTCCATTTTCGGTCCGATTAGCCCTTCAAATACCCTGTTCATCATCCTTTAATAAGTTGCTCCAGCGTTCTTTAGACCGAAAGGCATGACTGTATAACAGTATGTGGCCTTCTCGGTGATAAAGGCTGTTTTTTCCTGATCGGGTGGATACATCGGTATTTGATTGTAACCCGAGTATGCATCCATGAAGGAAAGAAGCTGGTACCCTACGGAACTGTCGACCAGCTGATCGATGATGGGCAACGGGTACTGGTCTTTCGGACAAGCCCTGTTGAGATCCGTGTAATCAACACACATCCGCCATTTCCCATTGGACTTCTTCACCAATTCCGTGTTGGACAGCCATTCAGAATATGAGACTTCTCTTATGAAACTGGCTTCGAGCAGCTCCGACACCTTCTCTTGGATGGCTCTAGACTTCACGATGCCTACCCGTCTTTTCCTTTGTGCCACAGGCTTAGCTTTGGGGTCCACGCTAAGGCGGTGGCAGATGAAGTTCGGATCGATACCCGACATGTTCGCCGAAGTCCAAGTGAATAGGTCCTTGTTACGACGCAAGAGTTGAATTACCTCTTCTCGAATGGAGGCTGGGAGAATGGTTCCGACTTGTACCGTTTTGGAGATGTCGGATGGATCAATTGGGACAGATTCCCAACTTCCTTGGGGCTGTGGTCGAAGGTCATCCAGTTCGGCTCTAACATCCAACTCGGCCAGGAGAACTCCTCCCTTGGACATTGGTGCATGAGGAATCTTCTCCACTTCGTTCTTCTCTTTTTTAATTTTCCCGAGACTAGCGTTGTAACACAAACGTGCCTCTTCCTGTTCGGCCTTTATTGTGACCACTAAGTCGTCCGCGCCCACAAACTTCATGGCCAAGTGGACCGTGGACACTACTGCTCCGAAGGCCTGAAGGCAAGTCCTGCCTAGTATGGCATTATATGCTGACGGACAGTCTACCACCAGGAACTTGATGATCTCCGTTCTGGTGGCCGGCTGGCCTCCCAAGGTCATCGGGAGCTTAATGACACCTAGGGGTCGTATCGAATCCCCTGTGAAACTGATCAAGTTCCCTTCAAAATCTTCCAAATCGTCTTGACGAAATTTCATCTTTGAAAAAGCATGCAGAAAGAGGATGTCAGCAGAGCTTCCTTGATCGACGAATACTCTGGCGACATCAAAATTGCCGATTCTGGCTGAAATGACCATGGGGTCATTATGGTCTGGAAGGACCCCCACCATGTCCTTGTCCGAGAAACTGATTGGAATGTTCCAAGAAGGCTTCTTCCGAATAGGACGATGATGGACTGCCAATACCTGGTTAACTTATCTCTTCCGCTTGGAGCGGTGTTCACCCCCTCCAACAAAGCCTCCAGAAATCGTCTGAATGGTGAGATTCTTTGGAGACTTGTCAAGCTCATCGATAGTGACTAGATTCACTTGACCTCGGCTTTCCTGTTTCTTTTCAGGAGTGGATTCTCTTCTCCTCTTCCCCTTGTTGGGACTCGGGGACCTTCTTCGAGGCGTTTTTTCTATTGCTTCTTTGATGTATCTCTGAAGCTTCCCCTCACGAATCAAATCTTCGATTGCATCTCGAAGCCAAGTACATTGATCTGTGTTGTGCCCGTATACTTCGTGAAAATCACAGTACTTGCTCCTATTCACGTGTTTCTGATTTCTGAGATAGGGTGGCCTGCTAACGTGTCTGAGCTCGATTTGCATTGTCTCTTTCCAGATATGAGATCTAGGTGCATTGAGCGGAGTGTACGTTTTGTACCTGCAGGGAAGAGGTTGGGGAGGTGGTGGGGGTGGACGTCTTCCTTCTCTATCTTCTCTCCGAGGACGACCCCGAGGGTTTATGCGGTCCTCCTGCACGGGGTCGCTTTGATTCCGGGTCAGTCTGCTAGAATGACCTTTGTCGAACTCTTCAAGGTTGATGAATTTGTTAGACCGCTGTCGGAGCTCGGCCATATCTCGGGGTGGTTTCCCGATGAGGGCCTTCCTGAAGTCACCCGAAGCCAAACCCTGTGTAAAGAGTAGAACTGCCACACTTGGTTCGAGATTAGCGATCGAACTCGATTCATGGTGGAATCGGTTGAGATAATCTCTCAGGGTTTCTCCTGGTTTCTGCGTCACCGTTGCCAGTGTGTGATCCGATTTGGGCTGGATGCAACTGGCGGTGTATCTATTCAGGAACACCCTTTTCAACTCCGCCCAAGAATTAATCGAGTTCCGAGGAAGAGAAGCATACCACCTCAGAACTGGTGCTTGAAGGGTCATAGAGAACGCTCTGCATTTCATCCGATCTCCTCCCCCATAAAAATTCATCGCCCCTTCAAAAGACAGAATGTGATCATTAGGATCGGAGAGGCCGTCATACCTCTGAATATTGCTGGGTCCGAGATACCCCTGCGGGGTCTCGAATGCCATTATATAAGGAGTGAAAGGGTGACCCGGATGTTCCTGCTCGGGCTCTAGGTCAGGATTCAGTGGGGGAGGAGGAGGGAGGGAGTCCTCTTCCCTCCTGCGAGAGTCAGTGCTTCGCAAAGATCGAGAAGAATCTTGTCGTGCCGGAGCCATACTCGGTGCTCGTTCGACCCTACGTTCCGGAGTCATTCGGGATACTCGTTCGGCCTCGTGTACTAGATTTTGTGTCGGAGCCAACTGTATTGCTCGTTCGACCACAGGTTCCAAATTTTGCGCCGGAGCCGGTTGTGGGGCTCGTTCGGCCATACGCGCCATGGTTTGCTGCTGCAAATCGGCGATAGCTTGACCCTGTTGTTCCATAATCCTCATCTACATACGCATCATGGCTAAGATCTCATCATCGCGACGTCGTGAAGACGTGCTCGCGCGACGAGATCGCTGAGAGGGGCCAGCAGAATGCCCGTGCTCTCTGCTATCGCGATGTTGGGGCGGTGCGTTCTCTGCATGGTTAGAGTGAACCGCTGCGTGGCGATCCGACCGCTGATGTTGAATACTTCCTCCCCTGTTCACACCCTGATAGGACGACTCTCCTGAGAGCACTGTGTAGGGGCCACTGTGAGTGTGCGTTAGAAGGGGTTGAGCAGGGATCACCGCAGGCTGTGGTTGCACTGGTGGTATAGGGTCTACCACAGGGGGTGGTTGGTTCGGAGGTGGGAGGTTAACAACTGGCTGCGGCTGAACAGCCCTATTCGCTTGGAGGTGCTGACGGAGATCCGCCACCTGTTGCTGAACCGCGACAGCCCTGGGAGGACGGCCCCTACCCCTGCGTTAGGGACGGTTTTCTGCAGCATCCTCCATTGTAGGTTTCTTGAGGGTGGGAATCGAAGTTTATCGTCCCCACAGACGGCGCCAATGTCTTGTTCTAGATCAGGTCGTTCACTAAGCTCACAGAGAGAGACCTAGTGAGGCGGTTTGACCTAGAGTTGATGTATGATTCTTTGAGTTTCACAGGTATCAGTAGGATAGCCTGGGATGCCCTAATCACTATGTGTGCAGTGTGAACTTAGGGTTTAGAAAGCGTACCTGAGCCCCATGTAGCACTGTACTACTTATAGGGGTGGCTGGATGCCCTAATGGGTCAGCTGAGTGGTGGCCCAGTCGATCCAGACCAGTATGAGCCGTAAGAGGATATGAACGACGAGGCTTGTAGGCCGTCACCCTGTTCTTGTTGGCTTAAGTGGCGTGAAGGCCGAGTTGAGAGGACGAGTTCAGCCCGTTTAGGCTATGTCAGTTCATAAGGCATCCATCTCGGCCTGTTAGTATAGCTGGAAGAGTGGAACGATCTCGGTCAGATAGGGTCTGATACCTTGTGATCTCGGCCAGAGGCCTAGTCCACCACATATGGTATGGTTTAAAAACTTGTTGGACTACTCCCCTCGTTGCCAATTGGTTTTGAGATGGAACCTCAACATGGTATCAGAACCAGAGCCCAACTTTTTTCCAGTTGTTATGGGCCAAAAGTTGCCCTTTGTTATGGGTCAATAGATACCCTTTACCTGGTTCGGCAGACTTCGTTGGAGGGGGCGTGTTGGAAGTTCCACATCACCTACCTCATAATATACCTCAAATTGAACCTTAACAATAAGTTTGTCAAAATCAAATAAGAAATGGTGAAATTATGAGCCTCGACAAGGGGTAAGTATAGGAAACTCGACACACTTTTTCGTTAAGAAAACATTTACTAGTGCCAAGCTATTATCAATCTGAGGATTGAAATAAAAATGGTTTCAGAATGACGTTAAAATTTACAGCCTAGTTCAAAAAAATTAATTTAAACATACTTTTCTAAAGAATATTTTTTGAAAAGGCTTATTTATGGTTTTAGTTCCTATAAGTTATTTTGACCGGGACTGATCCTTAAATTTTCTAACATCTTGGTTTTGGTCCCTTACATTAGTAAAAATCTGTTATTTGCTAACATGGTTAACGAAAATCCACACCAGTAGCCGCGTGGTGTGAGGTAGCGTCAAATAGATGATGTGACATAGATGATTCAAGGTCATGAACTCAAAATTTTGCGTATCGGACCATTTTGCGTACGTGGATTTGTATCATTCACGTCATATCACTTATTTGGTGTCACCCCATGTCACATGGACTGCTGATGTGATGTTCCGCTAACCACATAAACAAATAACGAATTTTTACTAATGGAAGGGACCAAAACCAAAATGTTTGAAAATTTAAGGACTAGTACCGGTCAAAATAACTTCTAAAGACTAAAAACAAAACACGTTAAACTTTTAGAGACTAAAACCATGAATAAGCCTTCTTAAAATGCTTTTAAGTCTTTATTGCGGGGTGTGCACACAAATCGTTTTAAAGACCGAGAAAAATAGCAGTTTTACTTTTATAAATTGATAAATGTTATAAACAATTCATATTTATCCAATTAGTGGATGACTATCTATTGGATTGAGTTTATCTCTATTAGCTTGGGTTTATCCTTCTTTGTGTTTATCTTTAGTTGAAACCACTTCATATCAGGGTTTCCTATCTCCCTATAAATAGGACTCACCTATGATGTAAAATGTACACTAAATATATCATAATATATTGTTGCCTCTCTTCTCCTCCTTCTCTCTTCTTCCTTATTTGCATACGTTTTATAACACGTTATCAGCACGATCGTTCTTTCCTCTAAAAAGGTGTTAAAGCTAATTCATCAAAAGCAAGGTAATTTTTTTTTATTTATTTATTTATTATTATTTTTTTTCCTCCAATAGTAAAGTAAGCTTCTCTTCTTCTCTTCATAATTTTTTTTTATCTGCAAGTGCAACGTATATGTAGAAAGAAAGAGAAAAATAGTTTGATCTGAAAAAAAAAAGTATGAAAGGATCTAAAGATCCCATAAGCCGTGAAAAAAAAAAGCTGTACATATTCAGCCGTGGCCCATGCATATACATATGCAAATGCAAAAGAACCGAGAAAAGAAAAACAAAATAATGTATGCATATGCAAAGGAACCGAAAAAAAAATATCGTATGTATATGCAAATGCAAAAGAACCGAGAAAAGAAAAACAAAATACTGTATGCATAAGCAAAGGAACCGAAAAAAAAATGCAATTACCAAACTTCTCGAAAAAAAAAATGCAATATCGTGAAAAAGGTTTCAAGAAATACTCTCAATTAATTTCTTGTCTTCTTGTGGGTTAACAAAATAATGAGCTGTTACTAAAAAAAATCATGAATCTCATGCAACGGGCACTGCTCCATTTCCTGAAGCGAATGTAGCAACACACAGCCACAATTCCCATGCACAAACTCGTGGTCGTGGTCGTGGCCGCGGTAGTCATCGTGGTTGTGGATATGGTTATAGTGGATATGGACCCAGTCGTGGTCGTGGATATAAACAAGGTAGACATAATCGTGGTGGTTATTCGAAACACACATGGAAAAGGGGTGAAAATACTGAAAAACGACAAGGTGCTGAAATTAGCAAAAATGATGAATACAAATGTGATCGTTGTGGTATCAAAGGCCATTGGGCTCGTGTATGTCGTACACCTGAACATCTTGTCAAGCCTTACCAAGAATCAATCAAGAAAAAAGGGAAAAATATAGAAACAAATTTTGCTTTTGAAGAAGACAATCCTGATTACAACCACATGAATACCACCTCTCTAGATGTTTCAGATTTCTTTATTGATCCAAATGAAAATTTTGATTTTCTATCTGGAGATGGAACCACCAAAATTTAATTAGATGTTATTGGTTTTAGAACATTTTTTTTAATGTTTTTATTCTTTTGTTGTTTTTCCTTTTTCCAATAAAGTATTTAGGTCTAGAATGAGTTTCCTTTTTTTTATGATGAAGTAATAAAGTTTTTATTTTCAAGTATTATCATTTCATTTTTTTTTAAGAATTCATATTAATTATCTATTTTCTTTGTATCGTAGTAAGAATGAGTATTCCTTTACATGCTTCATTGGTTGGCTACAAATTTAATCATAAAGAAATGTGTCTTGCCGATAGTGGAACAACTCACACAATTCTCAAGGATAAAAAAATATTTCTCCTACCTAGTAATGCAAGAAGCAAACGTTAATACAATATCTGGTAGTACAAATATAATTGAAGGCTCCGGAAGAGCAAATATAATACTAACTGGAGGAACAAAATTGTGTATCAATAATGCATTACTCTCTACTAAGTCTCAAAGAAACTTATTAAGTTTCAAGGATATTCGTCAAAATGGATATCACATAGAGACAACGAATCAAGGAGGTATTGAATTCCTTTATATCACAAAAGTGATTTCAAATAAGAAATGCATAGTAGAAAAGTTGCCTACTTTTTCCTCTGGTTTGTACTACACATACATTAGAACAATTGAGATACATCATGTCGCAAACCAAAAGTTTGTGGATAATAATAAGTTCATTGTTTGGCATGACCGGTTAGGCCATCCCGGATCTATTATGATGCGAAAAATAATTCAAAATTCTTGTGGACACCAAATGAAGAACCAAAAGATTCTTCAAACTAATTGTCTTTCATGTGTTGCTTGTTACCAAGGGAAGTTGATCATTCGGCCATCACCTGGAAAAATTGAGTATGAATCACTAACATTTTTGGAACGTATACAAGGTGATATATGTGGGCCAATAGACCCATCATGTGGACCATTTAGATATTTCATGGTTTTAATAGATGCATCAACTAAATGGTCACATGTATGTTTATTGTCAACTCGTAACCATGCATTTGCGAGATTACTTGCTCAACTAATTAGACTTAGAGCACATTTTCCTGATTACCCAATTAAGAAAATACGCCTTGACAATGCTGGTGAATTTACGTCTCAAACTTTTAATAATTTTTGCATGTCTATTGGCATTGATGTTGAACATCATGTAGCACATGTTCATACACAAAATGGACTTGCGGAATCACTTATTAAACGATTACAAATAATTGCAAGGCCTTTACTTATGAGATCAAAACTTCCAATAACTGCTTGGGGACATGCAATTTCGCATGCTGCAGCACTAATTCGCATCAGGCCAACAAGTTTTAACAAATCATCCCCTTTACAAATGGTTTTTAGTCAGGAACCTAACATTTCCCATCTAAGAATTTTCGGATGTGCGGTATATGTTCCTATTGCTCCACCACAACGCACTAAGATGGGACCTCAAAGAAGGTTGGGAATATATGTTGGATATGAATCTTCATCCATAATAAAATATCTCGAACCAACAAGGGGAAATTTATTCACGGCTCGATTTGCCGATTGTCGTTTTGATGAATCTGTTTTCCCAACATTAAGGGGAGAAAATAAGCAGCCGGAAAAAGAAATTATTTGGAAAGAATTATCATTATCTTATCTTGATCCTCGTACAAAATAAAGCGAACTTGAAGTTCAAAAGATAATTCATTTGCAAAACTTAGCTAACCAATTGCCAGATGCATTCACTGACCTAAAAAGAGTGACTAAGTCACATATTCTAGCTGCTAATGCTCTAATAAAAATTGATGTCCCTGTTGGACAAAATACAATTGCAAATGAGTCTGAGGCACGTCTAAAGCGTGGCAGACCTGTCGGTTCCAAAGATAAAAATCCTCGAAAAAGAAAAGGAGCTAAGAAAGAAGATGGTCAATTCGAGGATATGGTGACTCTTGAAGAGCCTTCAGACATAATTAATAGTTCAATTCCAGAAGAAACTCAGGTACCTGAAAATTATGAAAACAAAGAGATCTCAATAAATTATGTCATGAATGGAATTTAATGGAACCGAAATGAAATCGACGTCGACGATATTTTTGCATATAATATAGCGCTTGAAATTATAAATGATGAGGATCATGAACCAAAGTCTATTAAGGAATGTAGACAAAGAAATGATTGGCCAAAATGGAAAGACGCAATTGAGGCAGAATTTAATTCACTTGATAAGCGACAAGTATTTGGACCTGTAATCCGTACACCTAAAGGCGAAAAGCCAGTTGGATACAAATGGGTTTTTGTGCGAAAGCGAAATGAAAAAGGAGAAATTATGAGATATAAAGCAAGATTAGTTGCCCAAGGTTTTTCGCAAAGACCTGGCATTGATTTTGAGGAGACATATTCTCACGTGGTGGATGCAAGTACTTTTCGATACTTAATTAGTCTGGCAGTACGTGAAGGGCTCGATTTGCGTCTAATGGATGTCGTTACAGCCTATCTATATGGCTCTCTTGAAAATGAAATTTATATGAAACTTCCTGAAGGATTTAATTTACCTGAAATATATAATTCAAATTCTCGAGAAGGTTATTCAATTAAATTGAATAAAAGTCTTTATGGATTAAAGCAATCTGGGCGCATGTGGTATAATCACTTAAGTGAATATTTAATCAAGGAAGGATATAAAAATGACCCAATTTGTCCATGTATTTTTTTGAAAAGGAGTGGCAAGGAATTTTCTATAATTGCTGTTTACGTTGATGATTTGAATATTATTGGAACTCCTAACGAGCTTCCAAAAGCTGTAAATTGCTTGAAGAAAGAATTTGAGATGAAGGATCTGGGAAGAACAAAGTTTTGTCTTGGTTTACAAATGGAATATTTAAATAATGGAATTTTGGTACATGAGGAAACTTATACTGCAAAGGTTCTTAAGCGATTTTACATGGATAAAGAACATCCATTATGTAGTCCAATGGTTGTAAGGTCACTTGATGTGAATAAAGATCCTTTTAGACCTAAAGAAGAAGATGAAGAACTACTTGGTCCTGAAGTACCATATCTTAGTGCGATTGGGGCATTAATGTATCTTTCTAGTCACACACGACCTGATATATCATTTGCTGTTAATTTATTGGCAAGACATAGTTCTTCACCTACAAGGAGGCACTGGAATGGAGTTAAGCATATACTTCGTTACCTTAAAGGTACAATGGATATGGGTTTGTTTTACTCAAATATGACTAAATCAAATCTTATCGGTTATGCCGATGCAGGTTATCTATCTGACCCTCATAATGGTCGATCGCAAACCGGTTATGTATTTACATGCGGTGACACAACTATTTCATGGCGATCTATGAAACAAACGATTATTGCCACTTCGTCTAATCATGCGGAAATTTTAGCATTACATGAGGCAAGTCGAGAATGTGTTTGGCTAAGATCTGTAATTCAACACATACAACAAAATTGTGGTATATTATTTGGAAAAATGAATCCGACCATTCTATATGAAGATAATGCTGCATGTATTGCCCAATTGAAAGAAGGATATATTAAAGGAGGTAGAACAAAACATATTTCACCAAAATTTTTTTATGCTCATGACCTACAGAAAAATGGTGACATAAGTGTTCAACAAGTTCGTTCAAGCGAGAATTTAGCAGATCTTTTTACAAAGTCTTTACCAACTACAACATTCCAGCAACTAATACAGAAGATTGGTCTTCGTCGTTTCAAAGATATTTGTTCACATGAGGGGGAGCAATAAATACGCATTGCACTCTTTTTCCCTTATCCACGGTTTTATCCCATTGGGTTTTCCTGGTGAGGTTTTTAATGAGGTAGTATTCATTTGCGTATCAAAATTATGTACTCTTTTTCTTTCATTAAGTTTCATAGTTATTTTTTTTTTGTTAGTAAATTTTTTAATGAGGCATATTTTTGTAATAGTCATCCAAGGGGGAGTGTTATAAACAATTCATATTTATCCAATTAGTGGATGACTATCTATTGGATTGAGTTTATCTCTATTAGCTTGGGTTTATCCTTCTTTGTGTTTATCTTTCTTTGTGTTTATCTTTAGTTGAAACCACTTCATATCAGGGTTTCCTATCTCCCTATAAATAGGACTCACCTATGATGTAAAATGTACACTGAATATATCATAATATATTGTTGCCTCTCTTCTCCTCCTTCTCTCTTCTTCCTTATTTGCATACGTTTTATAACAATAAATAACATATTTATAATTGTGATAAAAAAAATCCGTTGTACCAAAAACAAAATTGTGATAAAAAAATACGTTTTGAAAATAATGGCACAAGTATATTTTTGATATGGTTTCCTTTTCTCAAAGTTACTCTACCAAATCCTTTATTTAATTATAATTGTAATCGGGGGAAAAATCACGTTGTTACATCAAGTGCCAATCTTGAAGACTTATGTGAGGACCTTTCACATATCCTACTAGTTAGAATAGTCACTAACTCAATTCACCGTTATGTGACTGGAAATCAATCAACATTAAGTGATTTTGAGTGGAGCGTTATGACATGATTAGTGGTGCATTAAGGATCAGTTAGTTGTGCATAGTGAATAGTTTAAGTTTGTATTCATGGCTGAAATGTCTATATATCCTTCTCTTTGTTATAAAAAGGTGTCCTGATTCTGCTCTCATTTTCCCATTTTGAATTCCTGCATCCTCGTTAAAAGTTAAGATTCCCAACTTAAAGAGGACATCCACTTGTCCCTTTTCTATTTTCAAATTTAAACCCTTCTCTTTATTATAAAAAGGTATCCTAATCCTGCTCTCTCATTCGAGCAATTATTAGGTGGTCCGGGATTATGGACCAGGATAATCACCACCATCCTTTATTTAATTTTTGAATTTTTTTAATTAAAAAATAAACTATCAGATGTACCTGGACCACATGGTACAAGACTAACTAATAATTTTCTCTCTCAGTCACCCATTTTGAATTTTTGCATCCTCATTAAAAGTTAGGATTCGCAACTCAAAAGAGGACATTCACCTATCCCTTTTCTATTTTCAAATTTAAATTTAAAACCTTAAAAATAACTACATTTATAACCACTTCAGTGCATAGAATAATACTTTGAAAAACAAGTTACAAATATAACCACAACATATATTTAACCACTCCAATGTGATAAAACCTCTATTGCAGAAAGATAATAACATCCACTACAACATATAATTAAACCTACATTCTGGAATGAGTAATTCATCATGGAATGAGTAATTTATCATTAAACCTGCATCCTGAGATGAG
The DNA here is from genome assembly GCA_037953625.1 of Crotalaria pallida. Classification (NCBI taxonomy): domain Eukaryota; kingdom Viridiplantae; phylum Streptophyta; class Magnoliopsida; order Fabales; family Fabaceae; genus Crotalaria; species Crotalaria pallida. Next base: position 31,686,535 of record CM075651.1, on the reverse strand, counting down.
TAATTCATCATTTTCTTCTTAACCATGTTACAAATATAACCACTCCAGTGCACAATGTACACCAGGAAAAAATTGTTATAAAACCTCCAATGCAAAAGATGATAACATCAAGTAGCATTATGCTTTTCAATTTTTCTTTTCAACAACAACGAAAGTAGCAGATTTAAAACAAATAAATCCATTCATTACTTTTACTTCTATCTACATGTTTCAATTTTTTTAACTTATTTTAGCCATATTATACAGCTACTACGGTTAGAATGAATAACCATTAGAGATTTTTTTTTCTCTTTTCTTTTCCACCCAATATATAGTTCCATATTGATCTTGAATTTTGAGAATTTTTGTGTTTGTATTTGCAGAGTGATGCACCTTTCTATATTTGGGTTTTGTATAACTCGATAACGTAAGACTGACATACTATCATGCATGTTGGAATAAATGAAACTATAATTTTTTACCTCTCTCTTTTTCTTTGACACTCAAATTTTGAAATTTATAACATCCAATTAATAATGATATTTTTTTAAAACACAACTCCCATAGTTTTGAGTGTTCTAATAAATTGATTTATATTTTTCTCTGTTATGCATTCTCTGAAAAAAAATTATTTTGATTTATGGGATTCCCTCACATGGAGTAATGCCAAACATTCAATTTTACTGGAATATTTGAACAAAGTGACAACCAGGTATGGAATTTCATATATTTCTTCTTTTTATTTCACTATATTTCTTTATTCTTTGTTATCGTGTTTTAGTTTTTCAAATTCCTAAATTTCATTTGAATTTTATTATTATTCTTTGTTATGGGTTGACAACAGTATATACAAAAATCAATTGGCCTAGCATGTTATTATATCATTATATATGGGTTGACATCAGTATACAAAATCAATTGGCCTAACGGTGTTAAACAACACATTTATTTTTTTAATATATTCATAAATATATTTTGTTGTGGCATTCTGTGATGACCCAAATTTATTTATTCTTTTAAATCATTTATTCCAAAAATAGTGACCAAATTTTTTTTCATTTAATATTCAATTTAAAATTCAATATTCAAATTCTAACAAAGCAACTTCAACATGCGCGGAAGCAAAGTACTTTTCATTTATATATATCTTGGCATCATAACTTACATCACTTCACAATTTCATCACATTCTTTCAAAACACATAAGTTTCGTTTTCATTATCTATTACTAGACTCTGAGTTAATCAAACTATTAATACGAACGTAACCCAGAGCGTATGGTTCGGAACTCAAAAGATAACAACATTATCCATCCAAGACAGGTGAAATATGTATGATCCATTGGATAGGAATCCTCATCCCGAGGGGAAGCATATGAGGGAGAGGGTAGATAAAAAAATCTCTACTTCTCTTTCAAGAAGAATGCGATGTCCCACCCAGTGCCACTCCCCGTCAAGGAGTAACCTCAATTCCACATGTATTAGATTTTAAAGGATTACCTAATAAACAAAGGGCAGGGAGTAAATCATAGCTAAACACATAATCAAATGAGTATAACAGAGGCTAAAAATAACATACACATAACATCATATAGCAATTCAAATGCAAGTACATATTGTAACATCCTACTTTTTATTTCCTCTATTATATTTAAATCATGGAAATTTTAGTAAAAATTTGACGGAGTTTACTTTAAAATATGAATTTTTCCCTTTTTTAAAAATATAAACCTGTCATATCTAGATACAATTTACGCATAAAATAAAAATTTATAGTTGTTTATGGCATCGTGATACAATTATTACAAATTACATTCCAAAATCAAATGACATCAGAAGCGAGATGATTGCAAATTAAATTGTGATATTAGAATCACAATAAATCATTACACTCTATTCATAAGAGTGTAATTCTTCTCGGCTTATAGAACCTTTGACTGCATTGACCGTGTACCTAAAAATAACAACTAAGAGGGTGAGATATTTATACCAAAATCAAAGGAAACATATAAAAACAGTAATAAAGTATAATAATACATATACAACTTCATTACTAATTATAATTATGTGTAATGCATGCTATATATATATATTTGATAAACATAATATACACTATAACATAATCTCCATTTTCCATTTCCTTTCTTTTTCCTTGTTATAACATCGTAGTTATTACTACTTTCCTTTTCCTTTATGTTTACTTCGTAGGCATTGCTGCGTATTCTTTTCCTTTTACTCCGTAGCTATTTCTACGTTTCCTTTTCTTTTTCTTTTCCTTTTTCCTCACATCGCCCTCCATACTTTAGGAAAGACCAACTAGGAGTAAATGTTCCTCTACCAGCGCATACGCTGTACTTCACGAGAACGTCCATCATAAAGTGTAGGAACCCTACTTTGTACTTCACGAAAACGTCCATCATACAGGGTAGGAACCATCCTCTGTAGTCACGAAGTATGTAAGTGACCGATAGAACTGCTATAGTGTGCACATGACCAATCACCAATTCAACCAGTACTTCACGAATACGTCCATCATACAGGTCTCTTCTAGGGTAGATCAAAGTCCACTATAATAGTTTCCGTGATTGTTTCATAAACAAAATCAAATCACTATAATACTCTCGTCCATTAATTCTATGAATCTTCACGATAACGTCCATCAATTCATAGAACCTGGCCTTCACGTCATCTTTCCTAATCCCTAACGTCCACCTTACTCCATAATTATATGTGTTTCTAGTTCATTTTAGGGTATTTGTGATAATCAAGCCGTTTCATACTAATTCCAATTTGGAATGGATTCTCTAACTTAGGGTAATTGACCATAATCATAAATCATGAATAATAAACATTTAAACATAAAAACATTAATAATAATAACCATAACATTCATTTATTCACTTTAATAAACATTCAAGCTTAGAAGCAATACTTAAGTAGCATCATCATCACTAATTCCTATGATCCTTAATTTAAAGAATCACATAATTCTTTCAAACATTTATAATATTCATTCACTTAAATCATTAACTTCTTTCACCTAACATCAATTAATCAAGCATCATCATCATCATCCATCAACTAACATAAATCCTAGGTTCATGGCATACTTAAATTTATAAATCATTTACACATCAAACATACATATCAATATATATACATATCATTATATCTCTATTACTATCATTATACCCTTCCTCTAATTATTGGAAAATACCTCCCCTCTTACCTTGGAAATCCTAGTTATAGCGAAAGAGCCACGTTTATAACTGTGACTTACTCCAGGGTCAGGTTCCACAATAACGTGTTGGATCTAAATAGGGACATATGTTAAAACTAATTATAACATTAAAATATATATAAATATATATATATATATATATATATCAACTAAATTCATTTTTGTTAAAATAATAAATATATATCATTATAGAATAAAGATATATCACTTTTTTCCAAAACATCTCTTTATTTGAAAATATAGGGATAATAAAGATATTAATGGATCGTCGAAAAAATTAGATAGATGGATAGAGGGAGTTGAGGAGATTATATACCTAAAAAGAATTTGAGATTAAACGATTAGATCTTGAGTTATTGGATCGGGAAGTTGAGAAAACCTTAAGTTTCCTCGTCTTTGTCGCCCTCTCTTCTTCTCTCTGTTGCACCTTTCTTTTCTTTCTTTTATTTTCATCGTGCTTCTTTGATACTGATGGGTTGGGTGGTACTACGAGTAGATTTAGGAAATTAATTTATATTTTATGTTTTGTTCTCATTTGTGGGTCAATATGTGTAGGTATTTTGGATTATAATCAAAAGTTTGATGATCGTAAAAGTAAAATATTTTAAGTAGAACAATACTATACTTTTAATTAATCAAAACTGATTGAAAAATAATAAAGTTATCGGTACCTATAGCTGTTGCGTAAGAAAAAGTAAAAAAATTCAAATATAAATACATTTTCTTAATCCCGATGTCAAATTTCATAAAATATAATATTCAGAATCTTAAAATAATAAGTTTTTAAATGTAACTTATACCGATAATATATAAAAATCAGTTCGGGAGCTAAAAATAAAAAGTCTCAGAATACTATGAAAATTTACAGAAATATTTAAAATATTAAATTGAACATATCTTTCTAAAGAATATTTATGAAAAAGCCTCTAAGGCTTGACAGTTGAGCCCCTTGTCAAAATATTAATTAAACTAAATAAAAGCACTCTTTTATTTTTGTAAAACATACTTTAACAAATTTATACTTATTTCGATTAAGAAACATATTTCAAATATAATGATGAAATCAAAATTTTGTTATGACACTCAAATCTTGAAAACATCATATTAAATCATTTAATTATTTTACTAAAAATATTAAAAATTGCGGGGTGTTACACATATGACATCCCCATTTCACATTCTTTCAATTCTTATTTAGTGGTATGATGCATGCCTAATTCCAAACATTACAGTTCGATCGGATCTGGTTTCGACCAGTCATCCACCTAATACATCAAACCAGAGCGTTTCCATTCGTCACGATTCACCGGGAGGGGCCTTCCTGGGCGGCTCAACCTGGCGTGAAGTTGGACCATTTTCATTCCATAAGGTAACACGATTTATCGGGAGGGGCCTTCCTGGGCGGCTCAACCTACATAAACCGGACCCGTTCCATGCATATATATATATGCAAACATGGTTTCATTACCAATCCTTTAGTTCATTTCATTTCTCATAGAGTTCGGGCAGTATCTTGCTATATTCTCAAGTGCAATTTCCATAGTTCAATAATCCATATTCATTTATTTCCACAATTACATTCCATTCTTATTCGGGTAATATTCAATCCATAGTCTATCTTTATTCCATCAGTGGCATAGCCTCCTTGTGATGACTTAAAGATATACTAATTCAATTTCAATTATCATAATTTCCATCGGCGGCATAGCCACATTGTGATGGTATTAACAAATCCCATAATTATTTCAATTGAATATTACCACGATTACCACGATTACTTTATTTATTTCATTTAATTTAATTTTGTAGCAATCGATTACCAGGTTGTGGTAATCAATTACCACGATCACTGCAGCATCACTTTTTGGTTTTGATGCACCAAATCAAAATCCTTGGTTTCCTTGTTCCTTTCCAACCAAAACAGAAGTTAATATTTCCTTTTAGTATAAAAAGATGTCCCAATGGAGGCTCCACAATCTCCCATTTCAAAATGGAGCATCCTCATTGAAAGTTGATGAATGCTCAATTATAAAGGTATCCACTTGTCAAAAATTAAATAAACTTTTGTCTTTTTTGCAACTGTCTCCCATTAAAAAACTGTCAACTCCTTTTCTAATTCATTTACCATCCAACATATACACATAATAATAATCTGACCAACTGTTCTCTTCTGCGCATTTTGATTTAGTCTGATTTTCCCTGGCTGCTGCTGCAGTCGTTTTTATTCTTCCATTTTAAACCACTATGTCTCAAAACCAACATGGTGTTTTTGATGTCAACCTCCAAACATGTATCTCTCTATTCATCTTTGTGATCATTGCTTTGAATTTCTTCAATCAATTTGGATCCAGTGCTCAATCATACCCCAAGATGAAGGTATGTTTCCTTTTTGTTTTGCTTTATTATACAATATATGAATATATATTATATTTTTCAGTGTTAATTTCTTTGTTTGATTGCTCTAACATGAAATTATTGGAATAACTAAGGAACTTTTTTTCGTAACTTCCTAAAAACTGAAATTGTCTTTTACAGATATTACAGATACTATGTAATTAAATTATGCTAAGCTTCTTCTCCATCTCTGTGTGTATCTCTCTACTTTCTCTCTCCACTTTCAATCATTCGGAGCGTGTGTAACATCCCGACTTTTAACCCTTAGTATAATTATAATAATAATAGTTAATAGATAATAGATTAGAATAATAATAATAATAATAATAATAATAATAATAATAATCAAGTTTAAGACTAACTAATTAAGGTCCCTTTTAGTATTATAAAAGTGTTAGGAAATATCGGAATGTAAACCCTGGATTTCTGTAACGTTATAAACTATAAGTTTTATTGAAATAAATAATTGCTTCTTGAAATCGATCAATTAATTGTTGGGTATTTTTATAAAATACATTATGTTAACTACGAAAGTATATTTAATTATATTTTTAAGTGAACTCGTTTAAAGAAAATTATCATACTAAAATAATGTTAAGCATTTTGAATACTTTAACTTTTATATATTCAGTAATGAATTATGTTTAGTGTTTTTTTTAAATATTTGACTTTATGACATTCTCAAAAATATATTTGTTTATTTGATTTGATGAGTAGATTCTAATTTTTATGAATGCTCTTAAAAAATAAGCACGCTCATTGAAGGATATACTTTTTATATTTTCATTAATTTGGACATACCAATATTAAATTACTTCGTAAGTAATATCAATTATTAACTTTATGATATCCCTATATGTGATAGCATGATATTTAATTCCTAGCACTAGTTTCCCTTCAAATAATAATAATATTGATTTCTATTTACTAAATTAATAAATAAATAAATAAAAGTATTTGTTTAAAAAAAATAAAATAAATTAAAGGGGGTTCAACCGTCCCTTCTTTGGTGTAGCCGACCCTAATTCTTGTTTTGGCCACCTTTCCCTTCCTTTCTCTCGTCGATCTCTCTCTCTATGGGTGCCCCTTTTTCTTTCTAACCCATCTCTTTCGCCTGCGCCGATGCCGCCATCAAACACCATCGCCGCCACGAAGCTCGCGTCGCCCCTTTCCTCCCTCACGGTCCCTGTTTCTCTCTCTAAACCGACTAAACTCGGTGTTCTCTCCTTGATGTCGAGCCGTCGTCCCCCCCTTGCTGCCACGCCGTCGGCTCAGTCCCTCTCTCTCACGCGTTCTCCTTCTCGCGCGACTCTCTCTCCTCCCTGTCTCCCAAGCGCCGCTGTTCCATGGACGAAGCTCCACCGTCCCCTGGTTCAGATCCGCCGCTGGCTGGGTCGTGGCGTTTGTTGATGCTGCCGTTGCCGTCGGCCATGTAGGTCACGCTGCCACCACTGCTTTCCTCTCTCTGGTCCGTGCTAAGGAACACCATCGACGCCGGTATCGTCGTCACCGTCATCGTTACCGTGGTCAGCCTCTCCGTTGTGCTTTGAATCGGATTGACTGAACTGGCCTTCAAAACCATATTTGAGGGTAAATCTCTAATACCTTTTTAACTACTCTATGTTGTGTTTCAATTTTAATACTGTTACTAATTTTAATGTTATTTGTGATAATTATAGTGTTAAACTGTTTTGGGAAGTTAGTGTTTTGGAACCTTATTATAGTCTTGGATATTTATTTGTATTATGATTTCATATTAAGTTTAATATATTGTTGTTGATAATAACTTTAATTAGTTGTTCAGACTTGTGGTAATGTCAAATTAACGGTTATGTCGAACGATTAAATTGAAAGTATTTTGTTAAAGGTGTGGGTTCCTAAGTAATTAAATTGTCTGGTTGGGTTGGATTGTTGTTAGAGTAAAACCAAGTTTTAATTAATTAGGAACCTGAAATATTCGACATACGTTAATTCGAATTTAAACCTTGATTTTTAATTCCAAATTGAAGGGGAGTGTACCTATTTGAACTTTGGAAATTAGTTTAGACTTATTTTCTATCAAAGAACACTCTCTTTCAATTCAAAATTCATACCGTTAAGTATCATATGCATTTGACTTTGTGAATCGTGATTAAAGCTATTTGATTTTAAATTATTTTTGGTAAGCATGTAGTTTCGAAAGTTAAAGTGTTTTCAATAAAGAATTTTTATTGTCAAGCGATACTAGCATTTATTTTTATAAGTTGAAGTTAAGAATTCATGACCCTAACGTATTTTAATAATGATCATATTAGTTTGAAAGTTAATATGTTTCCAATGAGAAACTATACTATTTTGTGAAGACATTGGCTATTATTTTAATCTTGGTTAACTTTGATTTACGAACTATAATCGAGTGTTTTTGACGCCGCTATTAGTTACTAATTTATTTCTAAAACTTGTTTTTAGTTAACACCGAAAGATCCCTATTTTAATACTTTGTTAGCTTATTGCGTATAACGGAAAACTATGTTTTTATAACGTTTTCAATCAAGGTTTAAATGATCGTTTTATTATCGCGCCTGATTGGGCCTTGGAGCGTTATATTAATTGTTATTTATTTTATACAATATTATTAGACGATGAAGGAGCTTTAGAACCTGTCGCCGCGCGTAAGAAATGAACTTTAATACGTTTGGATATTATCGCACCAAAAGGAGCATGTCTTTGGAAAATCAAGGTAAGAAGAGTAGGTATTACCTGGGCTTAGGGGGTGTATTTGTGACATCCCGTATTTTCCTAACAACGATAAATAAATTTTTATTAAAGAGGAGTTTTGAGATATTATTTTACAAAGGATTTTTAATAAGTGTTTTATTTGATTACGTAAGAAGTTTGATTTCATGATGGATTTCTACACTTTGGAATTTAATCCACTTGTGTTAAAATTTCATGTGTTTGTTTTTCTAAGGTTTTCGATGCATTATTTTACTTAAGGTTTTGACTAAGATTTTATCTTCTTAAATTAATGCATACTGTTTTGTGGTAACTAAGGTGGAAAATTATTTCTACCCTAAGTTTCAAAAATCAAAGTCCAATCATCTTATCATACCCTTAATCTGGAATCATCTCTAGAAACCCTAATTTGCATCCCTAATCTTTGATTAAACCTTAATCAAGTTCCTAATCCTTGATTAAGTACTTAATCACTCTCTTAAACTCTAAACCCTCAAGGTTAGTGAACTAACCTAGAATTAGTTTTCCCTAAACCTATACTAGTATGGATTAAGTCCTTGATTAGTACCTTAATCCTTGATTAAGCCCTAAACTCTAAGGATTAGTGAACTAAACCTAATCTAGTTTTCCTAACCCTACCTTAATCATGACTAGATCCTAATTAGCACCTTAAACCTAGATTAATTAACCTAATCTACTCTTAAACCCCCCAAAACCAAATGCACACTCACATGTGCATTACTTGGTTGGTAGCCAAGTTTATGATGTCACCATAGTGACACAAGCATGACATGGAGGAGAAAAGAAAAAGAAAAGTGAAACCGTGGGGAGGAAGAGGAATTCAAGCCCAAGCCCAAAACCATGTGTGTATACAAACACTCTCACACACCCTTTACTTGTTTTCCACTTCTTCATTTCCACCCATTCTAAATCTAAGAAAGAAAGAACTTTAGAGAGAGAGAGGGAGAGGAGGCCGAAGCCTTGAGGAGAAGAAGAAGGAGGATTTTTGGCTTCTCTCATGGAATTTCAAGCTTGATCTAGGTATTTCCTTAGGTTCCTAACCTCTTTCTTTAGTTCATTTTCGGTTTTCATGTTTTCATTTCTAAAAGTTTTAATTTTTGTTTGAAAATGTTAATGCATGTTTGTTTTCAAGTTAGATCTAGTGTTTTTAAGATGCAAACATGTTGATTTCTAAGCTTGATTTTGAAGCTTTTGTTAAGTAAGCATTTTCTTTTATGATTTTAAGTTATCTCATGAACTCATTCATTTTCTTCTTGATTTCTTAAAGTGTTTTTGAAAAAGTTTGATTTTGAGTTTACATGAAGGATTTTATTTTCTTGCTTGATTCGGTTTTGGTGTGCATGCAAAGAAAATTATTTTTTTTAGTAAAGAGAGTTTAACTTAAAGAATGAAACTTTTGATAAAATGAACTTATTTTCTTGATGCTTGTTGTTCTCCTTCTCTATCATTTTTATTTTTCGGTTTTTCTATGAGCTTCAACGAGGATTTTGTTGTTTCTTGGCCTTGAGCTCTTGCATGTGGATTTTTAAGTTTTCTTATGATTTTCTAAGCTTGATTCTACTTGTATTTGAGTTTAAAAAGAATAAATGAACATGCATCCACAAGGATGATGCTCACGGTTTTGGCCCTTCTTGGTTCAAATGATTTTGATCTTGGATTTTCAATTTCATGATTGGTTATGAGTTGATCTATGGTGTTCCTAAACTAAGAGTTTTTGATTTACACGAATCTTTCCTATTTTTCTTTTACATGTCGTGGTTGGGGTTTGATTTGAAGGAAAATGATTTTTATGTTGATGCATGATTTGGTGTTGGCTTAGATCTTTAGGAGATGAATTTTGATGATGATTATGTTCATGCATGTAGGATTTTTGTCTTGATCTACTATTTTTAAATGCATGCATGTAAAGATCTAGTGAAAAGGAGTATGCTTTGATGTTAGTTTTGATTTTACTCTTAAAGCCTTGATTTTGATTCTTGAGTGTTGATGCATGTTTGATTTTCTTTGAGATTTATTAATTCTAAGTATGTGCATGTCAAGATCTAGGTTAGTTAAATTCGATCCTTGATTTTTAGTTTAAAAGGCTTGATTTTTATTTATAAATGTTGATGCATGTTTGTTTCAAGACTAGATCTAGTGCTTTTAAGTACATCCATGTTGAAATTGGACTTGAAATAAATTGATTTTATGCATGTGGTATTTGAGTTAAAGTAAATTATTTTCATAATATATTGATTCGGTTTTTGAAGGAAAAATAATTGGTGGATCGATTTTTGTGTTGATTTGTATGAGAAAGTGCTTATGATAATTGTTTGACAAAAAGTTTAAGTCTTTATTCATGCATGTAAATAAATTCGGTCCAAGCATGAAAAATAGGTGAATGAGTTTATCCCTGAACATATGTTGATGATTTGTTAAGCTTTATTATCTTCTTGAGTGTATTTTTGATTTTCATGAAAGGAAATGAATGAACAAGTTTGTTTGATAAAAGCTTTGTGCTGAAATTGTGATGTGTGTGATGATAACCTTGATAAATGATATTTGTACATGTTCAATAATTTTGAAATTTTGTCACTGATCTAAGTATGTTAAAATGAGCTTCTCTGAATTTTTGAATGATTTTTGGAATTGAATTCCTATTTCTATGAGAGCTAACTTTGTGAGGACAATTTTGAGAAAACAAGTTTTTCGGTTTAAAGATGGACAGAATTTTCAAACTTTTGCTACTCTAAATTGCTTGAAATTTTTATGGTATCTTCCTGAATATCTCTAGATATTCTCTGTAAAATTTGAAGAGATTTGGAGTTGATTTGATAATTTTACTAAAGGCAAAACAGTGAACCATTTGGTTCAGATTTTCCGGATTTAGTGACGAATTTAATTGGAAAAATATGACTTTCACAACTCCAAATAATCTGAAATTTTTATGAGATGGTCTTGATTGTGTAAGCAAGATTTATAACAATTTTCATGCAATTCGGAGTTGAAACACTATTTTTAATCATGGCATTTTGGCCTCAGGCCAGCAACAGTTCTATCTTGCTTTTCATACGAAATCTGATTTGAAACCTAGCTTAAGGTTGTTCAAATGACTTGAAAATTTTATATGATGAACTTTGGCATATATGTGTATGTTTTGGAAATTTTGAGGATTAGACAAATTGATTTGGTATAGTTTTAGATTTTATCTTTTGTGCTTTCCCGTAATCGAACAAAAGCTTTATTTAAATGTTTTCGACAAATATGAATTTTTTACTTTATTTTGTGACTTGGCTGGACCTGTATGATGATCATAATTCCTTGAAATAATTGAATGAGTGATTGCTTGATGATATGTTTAGACTATGCATGAATGAGTTTGCAAGGTAATTGTTACGGTGTTTCGGTCTAGGCTATTGGTTTGAAATTATGACTTGAGAATGTGCTATGTGCTATGTGCCAAATGGTTTGTTTTAGGTGGTGCATGTTAATTTAACTACTTTGTTTAAGTGTCTTGGAATTGTTTATTTGATAAAAGAAGTGAAGGAAAATGAGTTATTTAATAAGTTACGATGTTGTAATTGATCTTTTGAAGTTGATTGATTTTTGAAAAGAATTTGGTTATTTGAAAAAGTATTGGGCTTACTGGTTGCTTCTCTATATGATTTCATGGTGTTATGTTTGAAAATAAATCATTTCAAATGTTCATTTTAACATGGAGTATTAAAGAGATTAAAGAACGATTTTTCGGTGTTTTCGAATCTTGGTTGTGGCTGTCCGGAATGGACCAGCAACCAATTCATTTATTTAAAGTATTTATATGAGTATGATTCGATTTGTATGTGCCTATAAGTTTAACTACTTTATTTGATTGAGAAATTGTTGATCAAAGTGTTTATTTAATTGTTTTCAAGATACTTAGTTTGTCTATGGATTTAAATTGGTTTTGGACAATGGAAAGTGAACTTGAGACCTAGAATATGATGATGTCCAGAGTTTTTCTAAGTTTTATTTCTTATTTAAAAATGTTTTCAAAGTGATTTGAAGTTGAGTTTTGATAAGTACTTAATATAAGATAAAGTTGGTTTGAAAAGTGCAATTTTACGGTGTTTTCAGATTTTCTAAAGAGTGGTTTGTGGGCTTGTATCTTTGCTGTCCAGATTTTATTTAAATTGTTTTTAAATCCTGAAAATGTGTTTGGTTGGTTTAAAGTTTGAGTTTTAAGTGGTACGTAATTTAAGAAAAGTTGGATTGAAAAAGTAACGTTAGCCATGTTTTCGGGTTCGAGCGAGCTGTTGTCCAAGACGGACCAGCAACCGTTCCATTTATTTAAAATGATTTCGTTGATTTCTTATAATGATTTCAAAGTATTTAAAGTACAGTGAAAGTTGGATTTGATTTGAGAAAGTCTTGACGTTTTACAATTTTCTGACAAGAAGTGAAAGGAGTTTTCGAAAACACGTTTTGATTCTGAGTATGACGATTATTTAAATAGACTAGTAACGTTAGTGTCTCCTATCAAGTACATGGTGCGTGTAAGTCAGGAAGTTGGAGCAGCTGACAGTTGGGAGGACCCGCAACGATTTCGGACAAAGTATTTGTTGGATTTGAGGTGAGAGAGAAGCTTTCCTAAGACACCGTGGTATTTAGGTGATTTATTAGGACGTTCCGGATCATCTCAAAGATCGGAACTTGGTGGTTCCGAGTCAGTAGTATAGTGACAATTGTTTGTGTTGTGTGGCCACTTATACGAAGGTGACAAAGACCACATTGTTGTTGTGTGATGATTGTATGATGATGGTTTGAAATAGCATGTTTATGTTTATCTGCTTAAATGTTTAATTATGCATGATGATATTTGAATTGTTGATTAATAAGAATAGTAAAGACATTAGAAACTATGAGAAAAATTCCCCAAAGAACAGAATAGAACTCTAATGGATTAGACGCGCTGTGGAACCGGATGATGCTGATGCGCCCGAGTACGTGGATCGAGCTGACAATACGGCTAATGGACTAGTGTCTGGACGATGATGATGCCTTTGGACCTGGACGCAACGACTGCAGAATTCCACAAAGATAGTTCCCATATGGTCGTAGCCATATGTTGGAATGACTTGGGATAGGTCGGAGCCTGTAACATCCCAAATTTTAAACCTAAGTGCAAATAAATTAATAATAGTTGGAATAATTGAGATGATAATAATAAAACCATAAATAGATATTAAAAGAAGAGTTCAAACATTAGAAAAGATTAATAATAATAATAATATTGGTTTAGGAAAGGAAGAAGTAGTAAATTGAAGTTAGGAACAGGCCGGAAAAAAATAGATAATCCGGTACTAAAATATAACATAGGGTAGAAAATCAAAATAAAAGATTTAAGACTCCAAACGCAATTTCCACCGTTGGATATGAAGATATGATTTTTAGAAGGTTGCTCGTCAAATTTGAGCAAGATCCACGGTGCACGAAGAAGTTATGGCTATTTGGAGTTGGGGAGAAAATAGCTGAAAAATTGAAAAGTGAAGTAGCAGTACCTGAAGGTTTCGCTTAAGCGAAAATCCGTCGCTTAAGCGAAAACGTGAAACTTCACCACTGAAGCCATTTCGCTTAAGCGAAACTGGTCGCTTAAGCGAAAAGCGTTCGTGTCCATTACTGAAGCTCGTTCGCTTAAGAGAAAAATTTCGCTTAAGCGAAAATGGTCTGACTGGCTTTAAAACGCGAGGAGACCCTCTTCTCCACTCACTCTCCCCCTTTGTTTCTCTCTCTTCCTCGGATACTCCTTCTTCCTCCCTCCTCCATGACCTTCACCAGAGCCACCAAGGCCGCTGCCGCCTCCTTGAGCCTCCCTCCCTCTCCATAGATCTACTTTCTCTCTCTCTCCTTCCCTCTCAATCTCCCTCCTTGCTCTCTCTCTCCACCACCACCAACCACGACCAGCCGCTGCCGGAGCCGTCACCGCCATCACCTCCACGGCCAACCACCCTCATAAACCCCTTACTCGCTCTCTCTTTCCCCGATTGGCTGAGCTTTCCCTCTCTCCCTCTCTTCTCTTCCTTGTCGGCCGCCACCGCCGCCGCCTCAGACCACCGCCGCCGTGGCCGCCGATAGAACCACCACAGCCACAGCTCCTCCCTCATCCATTTCCCCCCTCTCACGCCCATAAGCTCTCTCTCTCTCCACGGATCCCACCGGCGCCGTTACCGATCGGTGATCGTGCCGAGCTCGTGTCGGGAACCTCGAAGCTCGAAGCTCTTGCCTGGGTCCAGCCGCGATCGTTCCCGCTAACGAGGAGCAACACCGACACCGTCATCGTCGCCGAGCTAAAATCCAGGTTCTATTTAAAAATCCCGAGGTAAGAGGGTTCGCGTTACCTTTACTTGAGAAGTAAATTCTAGGATGCTATAGTGGTAGCTAAGAATAGGGTAATTAAAAGTATGTTAATGAACCTTAGGGTACCCCCGTTGATATAGATAAAATAAATAAAATTGTGATGAGAAACCACACCCAAGAGAATAGGATGTATGTGCGTAGAATAAAGTTTGGAAGGAGTGAGTGTATTTAGAATACTAAAAGAGTTAATATAGAATGAAAATGTAGAAAAGTATAAAATAAAACCAAGGAGAATTGTTAGGGAGAACCAACGAAACGTGTGTAACATCCCTGAATTTTAGTTCCCGAATAATGTCATGCTTTGTTATATGAATGTTTTGCTTTGCTTGATGTGTTAGAGCTTAATCGTGTTTTGTTAGCTAATAGTGATTAGGGTTAGACATTTAATGACTTAGTTAAAAGTTAGATTAGCTTGGTTAATGAATGGCTTAAGGGTTAACTGGACTAGATTAAACCTAAGTTAACCTAATGGGCCTTATGAGTGATGTTGGGCCATGAATGAGTGTTGGGCTTTGTGTGTGAGTGTGTGGCCGTGGAGTGCATGTGTGTGTGAGGGAACTTGTGAGTTGCATGAAGTAGTGAGGTGGCAAGCTCACATTTCATGCATGTTGGTCAAGAGTTAGGTGGCAACTCCACATTTCCTTCCTTTGCATGGAGTGTGATGTGTCCACACCAAGATTCACCATTATGCCACCTTATCTTTTCACCTTTTGACCAAAAGCCTTCATAAAAATAACCATGTGGTGATGAGCATCATTTTGGGCTTTCTTTCTTCATGACACCATCACCATCATCTTCCTCTTCTCTCTTGAAACCTCACGGCCACCACCCAAAAACACCCTCATCCAAACATTGTCTTCCATTAAAATCAAGAAATATTTACATACCTAGGCCTAGATCATGAATACACATCATGCATGAGTGATCATGGCTTAGAAAATTCAAACTCAACCCCTTCCTTTTCTTAGAAGCTCACGGCAACATCCACGACCACCCTTGATCAAGCCTAAACTTCTACCAAACACAAGAAACCTTAGCATATTCATACTCTAGATCATGAATATGCCACTTACTTGAAGATTGTGTTGAAGAAATTTCAACCCAAGACCTTAGCAACCTCACGGCCAAACCCCCATCAAAGCTTTAAAATCTTTAGCTTGGTAGATCAAATGGAGCCTTAGAGTTTTAGAAGCTTGGGATTAAGTCTCAAGAGTCTAAGGAGGGAGAGTGCTCACGGTTGGAGAGGAAAAAAGGCCCAAAGGTTCTAAGTCTTCTTAGTTTTCTTCAAGAGGTAAGTGAGAGAAGCTTGCACATTTGCTAGAATAAGTCTTAAGCTTAGAAATTAGGGCGAGTCACCATGAGACTCAAGGGCACTAGTTAGACTTTGATTTTGGGCTTGGAGGCCGAATTTTGATGAATGATGACTTGTTATTGTTTAATGTTTCTATGCTGAATTATATGAATATGTTATGTGTTGTTGTGTAATTCCATAGATTATGTGGTTCGTGGAATGTTTAGACATTAATTGTTTGATGCTGAATTTTATGACCATGTTTAGTATTGATGAATGATTGCTTTTGTGAATACCATATGTTTATCCTGAATTTTACGAGCATACTTTGTGTTGATGAGAAACCGAATGGATTAGTTGTTAATTGAATACTTAGCCCCTTGAATGAACTAGGCTTAAGTGTTGATCCCAAACGGTTTTAGAACCTTAAGTCTCGGTTAAGGACTTAATTTATTAGCCAAAGAGAGTTAGCCAACTAAGTGTTAACCAAACTTAGTTTTAGATAACTAATTAACACCTAGACCTAATTAAGTTTCACTGAATCCTTGATTAGCAACCTTAAACCCTGATTAGTCAACTAATCCAAGATTAGTTAGACTTCATCCTTGATTAGTAACCTTAATCCTGATTAGTCAACTAATTCAAGATTAGTTGGACTTAATCCTAGATTAGTAACCTTAATCCTGATTAGTCAACTAATTCAAGATTAGTTGGACTTAATCCTTGATTAGTGACCTTAACCATGATTAGTCAACTAATCCATGATTAGTTGGACTTAATCCTTGATTAGTGACCTTAACCATGATTAGTCAACTAATCCATGATTAGTTAGACCTAATCCTCGATTAGTGACCTTAACCATGATTAGTCAACTAATTTAAGATTAGTTGGACCTAATCCTCGATTAGTGGCTTTAAACCTGATTAGTCAACTAATCCAAGATTAGTTGGACGTAATCCCAGATTTGTGACCTTAATCCTGATTAGTCAACTAATCCAAGATTAGTTAGACTTAATCCCCGATTTGTAACCTTAATCCATGATTAGTCAACTAACCCAAGATTAGTTGGACTTAATCCTCGATTAGTAACCCTAATCCCCTGATTAGTCAACTAATCCACGATTAGTTGAACCTAATCCATGATTAGCCGGATTTAATCCAAGATTAGTCAATTAAGTTAGACGTAATCCCCGATTAGTGAGACCTAATCCGTGATTAGTGGACTTAGTCCACGACTAAGCCAGTTAAAGTTCAGTTAAACCTAGTCTTAAGTAGTTAAGACTTAGTTAACCAAAGTCCTAAGTAATTAGGACCTACTTATCCCAAGTTTTAGTCACTCAAGGTGACTTAGGTCAAGGAAGGATGAGACTTGGACCGAACGCTTAGTCATAGACGTGACCTAGAACTAGTATGAATCTGCTATGTCATCTGTATGCTTAGATACTTATGGATACATGTTGGATGCCTATGGCTATGTATGTATCCATGCTGGACTGATGTCAAATGATTATGACATAGTTGGACTAATAATAAACCTGGAACTTGAACATGTGCATGATAACCTAGGACTGCAAGAGTTGCATTGATACATACATGACATGAGCTAGGTTATCAGACCAGTCCCAATCTGAGGAACACCTACGCAGGTGGAAACACCGTAAGGCGTGCCTTTCCTACGCCGGTGAACCTGTGAACTGTTTTGGTAACTGAACTTGATATTTTATGAAAGCCTGCACAGGGTTCACCATAACTCGTGTCGTTTACGCTGGTGGAAACACTGTAAGTCTTGCCGTTTACGCTGGTGGACGCACTGTAAGTCGTGTCTTTTATGCTGGTCGAAATACTGTAAGTCGTGCCGTTTACGCTGGTGGAAACATTGTAAGTCATGCCTTTTACGCCGGTGGAAACACTGTAAGTCGTGCCGTTTACTCTGGCAGACGTGCCGTAAGCCGTGCCGTGTTCTTGAACACACCATTCCTCAGATCTGGACCCGGTGGACATAGAGGCCTCAGAGTTGGAGAACATGTACATGCATCATGCCACTTATCTCGAAGATAATAATTAAACTGGTGTTTGCTCATATGTATATGCATTTTCTGCACTGGTGATTGCTGCTGTTTATCTGGCTGTGAATGTTAGGGCTTAGGCTTATTCGATAATGCGACTGTGTTAGGCTTACTCTCCTGCCCTTTTAGGTGATGGCCAGACGCTTGCCTTGTATCGAGATCCGCCCGCTCCTTGATGGTGTTTGGGAGTATCGGGATCACCGGGCTGTTTTGAGGGTGAAGTAGAGATCACTCTCTACCATCCTAATCCCGTAGTTTGCTTTCGTCCTCGTAGGTTTCGTGGGACGAAACCGGTGATCTCTGACTATGGAATAGCTGCAGTGGACCAGTGACCAGCTCTGATGATACCCTTTCTTTTCGAGTTTTATGTTTTGTAAATGTTCTTTTGGTGAGGTATTGTCAGAGTGTTTTATTTCCAATGGACTTGTAACTATTTTGTATGAGACCTTTTATGACTTATTATCTACAACTATGGTTCACTTTACGCATTTCAATATTCCGCTTGCTTTTAATAAGTTTTGAAATCCGGTATTGATCAGTTTTATTTTAAAAGCACTCGCAATTGAGGGACTAAAGGTTTCATTTATGAAAATAATATTTATTGCGAAAACCCTCGACTGCTTTCCAATTCCTTTTAACTTGTCGTATTTCAATTCTTTGATTTTACTTACCAATCAAGTGTTTTAAAAGAAAAATTTTTCCACCCTAATTTTTGAAAACTATACAAGTCCAAATTACTCGAGCAAAACCTTTTGGAAAATAAGAGCGTCACACCTTTTGTGGTATCAAAGCTGAAGGTCCTGCACCTGGTCCATAGCTAGTTCTATCAAGACTAGGATAGTTGTAGGATTAAGATAATTGTAGGACTTCAGTTCCCTTAGGACTATTGTGATACTTAGCCTTTAGTGCAGGTTCACAATGGCAGCTAGGAATCAACGTAACTTAGCTGAGGTTTTAGATAGGATCACTACGGTGATCGAGAACATGCAACAACAAGCTAACCAACCACCCCCAGACCAAGCGGGACAAGTCGAGTTCCGTAGTCTGTCCGAATTCCGAAACTGTAACCCTCCTAGGTTTGAGGGAGGTTTCAAACCCGATGAGGCTAACAAGTGGATAAGCGAACTGGACAAAATCTTCCAAACCTTAGGATGTACGGACGCTCAGCAGGTGACCTATGCCACGTACATGTTGTTTGGGGAAGCTGAAAACTGGTGGAAGCACGTTGTTCAACTCTTGGCTCACGAAGGTCGGGAAGTCACATGGCAAGTGTTCACGGAAAAGTTTCAGGATAAGTACTTTCCCGAGGATCTGAGGCGGAAGAAGGAGGTGGAGTTTCTGCAACTGCAGCAAGGCGACATGAGTGTGGGCGAATACATGGCTAAGTTCGAGGAATTGCTTAAGTATTCTCCTTAATTTCAGCAACACCCTGACGAACGAAGCAAGTGCATCAAGTTCGAGAATGGGCTAAGGCCGGATCTAAAAGCAGCTTTCAGTTATCAGAAGATTCAGAATTTCTCAACTCTGGTCGACATGTGCCGGGTTTATGAAGATGATAAGAGGGCTGAGGAGCTATACCTGCGAAGTAAGAGGAATAAACAGAGTTTCGGGTCACAGAGGCGCAAGGAGTCGAACTTTAGAGGCCAAAGGCCGCACTTCAAGAACAAGGGTAAAAGCAAGGTGTCGGGACAAGTAGCGAGTTATCACGGAAGTGCTCCATTGTGCGATAAGTGCAAACGTCATCACTTCGGAGAGGTTTGTCGGAAGCCGTTTTCTGGTTGCTACAAGTGTGGTAAGCCGGGTCATTGGTCAAGAGACTGCAGAGAACCCGAGAAGAATGACTCGAAGGGATCGGTGAATAGACCTATGGCTAGAGGGAAGGTGTTTACTCTCAGTGGTGCTGAAGCCAATCAAGCCTCTGATCTCGTGCAAGGTACCCTTCTTCTCAATAGTCAACCTTGTAAAGTTTTGTTTGATTCTGGAGCTACTCATTCTTTCGTTTCATATGAATGTGTGAATCGTTTGAACTTGCCCCTATCCGATTCACCATATTGCTTTAGAGTAGAAACCCCAACTAATTCCCCTGTCCTTACTTCCGAAGTCTGTCTAAACTGTTTGGTTGAGGTACTAGGCCGCGTCTCGAGTGTAGACCTAGTTTGTTTACCTTTGTCACAGTTAGATGTCATTCTGGGTATGGATTGGATGATGAGGAACCGAGTGATCATCGACTGTGATAGGAGAATAGCCTTGTACAAAGACCTTCAACCCTCGAACCCCGAACCCAAAGGCTTCATGTGTTTGTTCTCTGTAACGAGGGAAGAAGAGGAGAAGGAGATAGGAGGAATACCAGTGGTAAAGGAGTTTCCGGAGGTGTTCACGGATGACGTGCCGGGGTTGCCGCCAACTCGAGGAATCGAGTTTGGTATCGATCTAATCCCAGGAGCTGGCCCAATCTCTATAGCACCGTATAGGATGGCGCTGCCGGAAATGGCTGAGTTGAAGAAGCAAGTAGAGGAGTTACTACAGAAGCAATTGATCAGACCAAGTGTGTCTCCCTGGGGTGCGCCAGTGTTGTTTGTGAGAAAGAAGGACGGGAGTCTGCGTATGTGTGTGGACTACCGGCAGTTGAACAAGGTGACCATCAAGAACAAATACCCTCTGCCGAGGATAGACGATCTTATGGACCAAGTTCGTGGAGCTTCTATTTTCTCGAAGATAGATCTAAGATCTGGGTACCATCAGATAAGGATTCGGGAACAGGACATTCCCAAGACGGCGTTTCGGTCTCGTTATGGGCATTATGAGTATGTGGTAATGTCGTTCGGTTTGACGAATGCTCCTGCTGTCTTTATGGACTACATGAACAGGGTCTTCAGACCGTTCTTGGACTCGTTTGTAGTGGTCTTTATAGATGACATTCTGGTCTACTCAAAGAGTCCAGAGGAACATGCAGAACACTTAAGGATTGTGTTGAAAGTTTTAAAGGAGAAGCAGTTATACGCCAAACCCTCGAAGTGCGAGTTTTGGCTGGAGGAAGTTAAATTTTTGGGACATGTGATCTCGAAAGGAGGAATAGTTGTCGATCCAACAAAGGTTGAATCAGTTCTTCAATGGGAACGGCCTAAGACGGTAACGGAGGTCCGGAGTTTCTTAGGACTTGCCGGGTACTACCGAAGGTTTATAGAAGGATTTTCGAAGATCTCCCTACCTTTGACTAAGTTGACCAAGAAGGATCAACCTTTTGTCTAGGACTCGAAGTGCGAGGAGAGTTTCCAAAAGCTGAAGGAAAAGCTGACCACTTCACCAGTGTTAATCCTACCTGACCCACAGAAGAGCTTTGATGTGTACTGCGATGCATCAGGGCAAGGCCTCGGATGTGTGTTGATGCAAGAAGGTAAGGTTGTGGCATACGCATCAAGGCAGCTGAAAGTGCATGAGGTGAACTATCCGACGCACGACTTAGAGTTGGCCGCGATAGTTTTCGCTCTTAAGATCTGGAGACACTATCTCTATGGCACTGTGTTCCGAGTGTTCAGTGACCATAAGAGCTTAAAGTATCTCTTTGACCAGAAAGAGCTGAACATGAGACAACGTCGATGGACGGAGTTTCTCAAGGATTATGACTTCGAACTCCACTATCATCCTGGAAAGGCGAATGTGGTTGCGGATGCCCTAAGCAGAAAGACATTGCATGTGAGTGCCATGATGATTAAGGAGGCTGTGTTACTGGAGAAGTTTCGAGATACGAGTTTGGTAATGGAAGTAGAGCCAACAAGCTTAAAGTTAGGAATGCTGCAGGTCACGAATGAGTTTATGACTCTGATTCGCGAGCGGCAACAAGAAGATGGTGAGCTTAGTGAAAAGAAAAGGTTGGCATTTGAAGGGAAAGAACTGAACTTTCAGGAGGGAAAGGATGGACTTCTTCGTTTCAAAACGAGGATATGCGTTCCAAAGGACGCAGAACTTAGAAGAATGATATTGGAGGAAGCGCACAAGAGTCGGATGAGTATGCATCCGGGAACAACTAAGATGTATCAGGATTTGAAAAAGTTGTTCTGGTGGTCTGGATTAAAGAAAGATGTGGTCGAGTATGTAGCATCATGTCTGGTTTTCCAGAAAACGAAGGCCGAGCATAAGAAGCCAGGAGGAGAGCTACAATGTTTGGAGGTCCCTCAGTGGAAATGGGACAGCATATCGATGGATTTTGTGACAAGTTTACCAAGGACGGACCGGAATTTTGATGCCATATGGGTTGTGGTAGATCGGTTAACTAAATTTGAGCATTTTATCCCCGTAAATATGCATTATTCATTGGAAAGGCTTGCTCAACTTTACGTTGATGAGGTGGTACGACTGCATGGTATACCCTCTAGTATACTGTCTGACCGTGATCCAAGGTTTACGTCTCGGTTTTGGAACAGTCTGCATCAAGCCCTGGGAACAAAGATAAAAATGGGATCTGCTTATCATCCTCAAACTGACGGACAAACAGAGCGAACCATTCAGACGTTGGAAGATATGTTAAGGGCATGTGCTTTGGAGGAACAAAGAAGTTGGGATAAGGTGCTACTGTTGGTGGAGTTTACCTATAATAACAGTTATCATGCGAGTATTGGGATGGCACCGTTTGAAGCGTTGTATGGTAGAAAGTGTCAGACCCCACTATGTTGGTTTCAAGTGGGGGAGAATGCTTTAATCGGTCCAGAACTGGTACAAGAAACAACTGAGAAGATCAAGATGGTACAAGAGAAGATGAGGACTGCTCAGGGAAGGCAGAAGAGTTATGTGGATGAGAGGAGAAGACCTCTTGAGTTTGCAGAAGGAGAGCATGTGTTTATCAAGGTATCCCCGATGAAAGGCGTAGGCAGAGCGTTGAGAACCAAGAAACTTTCACCCAGGTTCATCGGTCCGTACCAAATCCTTAGGAAGATTGGCCCAGTCGCGTACCAGATAGCCTTACCACCATCCTTGTCTAGTCTGCACAATGTCTTTCATGTTTCACAACTTCGAAAGTTTGTGCACAACCCCAAATCTATCCTAGATATCCAACCCGATGACCTGTCTGTGCGAGAAAACCTAACTCTAGAAGCTGGCCCGATTTTTATAGCAGACCGCCGAATCAAACAACTTAGGGGAAAAGAAATACCCTTGGTTAGAGTTGTTTGGGAACACAATGGTGTTCAAGAGTCAACCTGGAAACCCGAAGCTTCGATGAATAGAGAATATCCTGAGTTGTTCAGGTAGAACAGAATTTCGGGGACGAAATTCCTGTAAGTGGGGGAGAGTGTAACATCCCTGAATTTTAGTTCCTGAATAATGTCATGCTTTGTTATATGAATGTTTTACTTTCCTTGATGTGTTAGAGCTTAATCGTGTTTTGTTAGCTAATAGTGATTAGGGTTAGACGTTTAATGGCTTAGTTAAAAGTTAGATTAGCTTGGTTAATGAATGGCTTAAGGGTTAAGTGGACTAGATTAAACCTAAGTTAACCTAATGGGCCTTGTGAGTGATGTTGGGCCATGAATGAGTGTTGGGCCTTGTGTGTGAGTGTGTGGCTGTGGAGTGCTTGTGTGTGTGAGGGAACTTGTGGGTTGCATGAAGTAGTGAGGTGGCAAGCTCACATTTCATGCATGTTGGTCAAGAGTTAGGTGGCAACTCCACATTTCCTTCCTTTGCATGGAGTGTGATGTGTCCACACCAAGATTCACCATTATGCCACCTTATCTTTTCACCTTTTGACCAAAAGCCTTCATAAAAATAACCATGTGGTGATGAGCATCATTTTGGGCTTTCTTTCTTCATGACACCATCACCATCATCTTCCTCTTCTCTCTTGAAACCTCACGGCCACCACCCAAAAACACCCTCATCCAAACATTGTCTTCCATTAAAACCAAGAAATCTTTACATATCCTAGGCCTAGATCATGAATACACATCATGCATGAGTGCTCATGGCTTAGAAAATTCAAACTCAACCCCTTCCTTTTCTTAGAAGCTCACGGCCACATCCAACACCACCCTTGATCAAGCCTAAACTTCTACCAAACACAAGA
The DNA here is from genome assembly GCA_037953625.1 of Crotalaria pallida. Classification (NCBI taxonomy): domain Eukaryota; kingdom Viridiplantae; phylum Streptophyta; class Magnoliopsida; order Fabales; family Fabaceae; genus Crotalaria; species Crotalaria pallida. Next base: position 31,662,400 of record CM075651.1, on the reverse strand, counting down.
AACCTTAGCATATTCATACTCTAGATCATGAATATGCCACTTACTTGAAGATTGTGTTGAAGAAATTTCAACCCAAGACCTTAGCAACCTCACGGCCAAACCCCCATCAAAGCTTTAAAATCTTTAGCTTGGTAGATCAAGTGGAGCCTTAGACTTTTAGAAGCTTGGGATCAAGTCTCAAGAGTCTAAGGAGGGAGAGTGCTCACGGTTGGAGAGGAAAAAATGCCCAAAGGTTCTAAGTCTTCTTAGTTTTCTTCAAGAGGTAAGTGAGAGAAGCTTGCACATTTGCTAGAATAAGTCTTAAGCTTAGAAATTAGGGCGAGTCACCATGAGACTCAAGGGCACTAGTTAGACTTTGATTTTGGGCTTGGAGGCCGAATTTTGATGAATGATGACTTGTTATTGTTTAATGTTTCTATGCTGAATTATATGAATATGTTATGTGTTGTTGTGTAATTCCATAGATTATGTGGTTCATGGAATGTTTAGACATTAATTGTTTGATGCTGAATTTTATGACGATGTTTAGTATTGATGAATGATTGCTTTTGTGAATACCATATGTTTATCCTGAATTTTACGAGCATACTTTGTGTTGATGAGAAACCGAATGGATTAAGTTGTTAATTGAATACTTAGCCCCTTGAATGAACTAGGCTTAAGTGTTGATCCCAAACGGTTTTAGAACCTTAAGTCTCGGTTAAGGACTTAATTTATTAGCCAAAGAGAGTTAGCCAACTAAGTGTTAACCAAACTTAGTTTTAGATAACTAATTAACACCTAGACCTAATTAAGTTTCACTGAATCCTTGATTAGCAACCTTAAACCCTGATTAGTCAACTAATCCAAGATTAGTTAGACTTCATCCTTGATTAGTAACCTTAATCCTGATTAGTCAACTAATTCAAGATTAGTTGGACTTAATCCTAGATTAGTAACCTTAATCCTGATTAGTCAACTAATTCAAGATTAGTTGGACTTAATCCTTGATTAGTGACCTTAACCATGATTAGTCAACTAATCCATGATTAGTTGGACTTAATCCTTGATTAGTGACCTTAACCATGATTAGTCAACTAATCCATGATTAGTTAGACCTAATCCTCGATTAGTGACCTTAACCATGATTAGTCAACTAATTTAAGATTAGTTGGACCTAATCCTCGATTAGTGGCTTTAAACCTGATTAGTCAACTAATCCAAGATTAGTTGGACTTAATCCCAGATTTGTGACCTTAATCCTGATTAGTCAACTAATCCAAGATTAGTTAGACTTAATCCCCGATTTGTAACCTTAATCCATGATTAGTCAACTAACCCAAGATTAGTTGGACTTAATCCTCGATTAGTAACCCTAATCCCCTGATTAGTCAACTAATCCACGATTAGTTGGACCTAATCCATGATTAGCCGGATTTAATCCAAGATTAGTCAATTAAGTTAGACGTAATCCCCGATTAGTGAGACCTAATCCGTGATTAGTGGACTTAGTCCACGACTAAGCCAGTTAAAGTTCAGTTAAACCTAGTCTTAAGTAGTTAAGACTTAGTTAACCAAAGTCCTAAGTAATTAGGACCTACTTATCCCATGTTTTAGTCGCTCAAGGTGACTTAGGTCAAGGAAGGATGGGACTTGGACCGAACGCTTAGTCATAGACGTGACCTAGAACTAGTATGAATCTGCTATGTCATCTGTATGCTTAGATACTTATGCATACATGTTGGATGCCTATGGCTATGTATGTATCCATGCTGGACTGATGTCAAATGATTATGACATAGTTGGACTAATAATAAACCTGGAACTTGAACATGTGCATGATAACCTAGGACTGCAAGAGTTGCATTGATACATACATGACATGAGCTAGGTTATCAGACCAGTCCCAATCTGAGGAACACCTACGCAGGTGGAAACACCGTAAGGCATGCCTTTCCTACGCCGGTGAACCTGTGAACTGTTTTGGTAACTGAACTTGATATTTTATGAAAGCCAGCACAGGGTTCACCGTAAGTAGTGCCATTTACGCTGGTGGAAACACTGTAAGTTGTGCTATTTACGCTGGTGGAAACACTGTAAGTCGTTCCGTTTACGCTGGTGGACGCACTGTAAGTCGTGCCTTTTATGCTGGTAGAAATACTGTAAGTCGTGCCGTTTACGCTGGTGGAAACACTGTAAGTCGTGCCGTTTACGTTGGTGGAAACACTGTAAGTCGTGCCTTTTAGGCTGGCAGACGTGCCGTAAGCCGTGTCGTGTTCTTGAGCACACCGTTCCTCAGATCTGGACCCGGTGGACATAGAGGCCTCAGAGTTGGAAAACATGTACATGCATCATGCCACTTATCTCGAAGATAATAATTAAACTGGTGTTTGCTCATATGTATATGCATTTTCTGCACTGGTGATTGCTGCTGTTTATCTGGCTGTGAATGTTAGGGCTTAGGCTTATTCGATAATGCGACTGTGTTAGGCTTACTCTCCTGCCCTTTTAGGTGAGGGCCAGACGCCTGCCTTGTATCGAGATCCGCCCGCTCCTTGATGGTGTTTGGGAGTATCGGGATCACCGGGCTGTTTTGAGGGTGAAGTAGAGATCACTCTCTACCATCCTAATCCCGTAGTTCGCTTTCGTCCTCCTAGGTTTCGTGGGATGAAACCGGTGATCTCTGACTATGGAATAGCTGCAGTGGACCAGTGAACAGCTCTGATGATACCCTTTCTTTTTGAGTTTTATGTTTTGTAAATGTTCTTTTGGTGAGGTATTGTCAGAGTGTTTTATTTCCAATGGACTTGTAACTATTTTGTATCAGACCTTTTATGACTTATTATCTACAACTATGGTTCACTTTACGCATTTCAATATTCCGCTTGCTTTTAATAAGTTTTGAAATCCGGTATTGATCAGTTTTATTTTAAAAGCACTCGCAATTGAGGGACTAAAGGTTTCATTTATGAAAATAATATTTATTGCGAAAACCCTCGACTACTTTCCAATTCCTTTTAACTTGTCGGATTTCAATTCTTTGATTTTACTTACCAATCAAGTGTTTTAAAAGAAAAAATTTTCCACCCTAATTTTTGAAAACTATACAAGTCCAAATCACTCGAGCAAAACCTTTTGGAAAATAAGAGCGTCACAACGTGAGAGTAAAAGAATAAAGAATAATTGTGTTAGGCGAGGAGAGCTATTAAACTAAAAGTAAGGAAAAGGAGCAATTTAAAATGTGAATACGATGAGCATGGGCGGAGTGGACATAATTAAGAGTTGTTGGAAAATTAGAGAAATAGGAACGAAGCAATAAACTAAATCCAATTATAAAAAGGAAACAGGTAAAAGAAACTAGGGAAAAGATAATAAATCGAAAAGAGAGGACGTCATGATGAAAGTTAGAATAGAACGGTGTAATAAAATAGGGAAACCAAGTGGAGTTAATAGGGTAGTTAAATAAAATGAAATTAATGAAATAGGGATAATAAGTTAAGTAATGATGTGAGTTAATAGAGTAGTTAAATAAACTGGAGTCAATGAGATAGAAATAATAAGTTAAGTAAGAGTGAGAGATAAATGAAATTAAGAAATAACTAAGAATTAGTAACGAGAACTAGAATATACTATACTTGACCGTATTAATTAGAGTTGGATAAAATCGGGGAAAGCTAACAAAAAGAAAAAGAGTAAAGTAGAAAATGTAGAAAATGTGATAAGTCATAAACGAAAATAAAGATTAAAAGATTCTGAGGAGCATAAAAAAATTACTTAAATTATAAGAAAAAGAAAAGGAAGAGAAGAAGAAAAAGGGAAAGAAAGAAGGATATTGAAAATAGTGAAAAGTAAACAATGTGATAATAAGTCCCTAAGTAAAGAAATGAAATAAAAGAGAAAAATACAATAAATCAGAAAAGAGAAAAGATATATGACTAAGAAAAAGGGAAAAAGAGAAAGAGAAAGAAAAAGAAAGAGAAAGAAAGGAAAGAAAATAAAAGTCCGGTGCGAGCCTGGTAAGGCGTATCGGCATCGATGTGAGCTTGGTAAGGCGTGTCGATTAAAAAGGAAAATAAAAGTCCGGTGCGAGCCTGGTAAGGCGTGTCGATTAAAAAGAAATTAAAAGTCCGGTGCGAGCCTGGTAAGGCGTATCGGCATCGATGCGAGCCTGGTAAGGCGTGTCGATTAAGAAGAAAATGGAAGCTCGATGCGAGCCTGTTAAGGCGTATCGATTAAAAGGAAAAAGAATGGAAAAATGGTTAAAAGAATGGGAATGAAAGAATGAAAAGAGAATCAATAATTAAAAGAATGTGAGAATAAGTGAAGAACTAAAAGAGATTATTTATATGAATAATTATGAATAAAGTATATTAATAATTATGTAGGCTTAGTTATTTGCTATGTCTTCTTATAGGATTTATCTTTTTAAGTTCTGTGTAATGCTACCCTTCTTACTATATTTTTACAGGTACGGAAGCGGAGCTTACACTGTAGCGGGCCGAACTGGAAACTCTCCACCACGTGGAGTGAATTTGTGATACCCTGAGTGGATTTTATTATATTAAAAACTTTTATTTTTGTAATTTATAATATGTGTAGTTATATGCCCTGAGACTGGTACTGATTGGGCATTAGGATCTGAACTGGTTTTTAATCTATGTGTTTATGTTTTTAAATAATTCTGGACTGACAGGTTTTTAGAAGGAAATTTTTGGGAAGTCCGAAAAACAGAGGAAACTCTGCCGGATTTTCGTAAAACCTTTCATAAGAAACCAAATTCTAAAATGAACTTTCAAACTCTGATTTTATTAAAATCTAAAATTAACTAATAAAAGTGAGGATGTTACATTTATGGTATCAGAGCAGTTTCCCTCGGCCTTGGAGTGTGGAATCACAACTCCTATGGTTTACTCACCAAGCGAGTGACCAAATGTTAGTGTCAAGTCTTAGAATAGATGAATAGGTACACTTAGATTGAGAATTGTTTAGTTAATTGTGGAATAACGTAATCTTTTTCAGAACTCAGTCACCATGCCTCGGAGACGTACTCAGGATGAAAGGATGGCTGCTATACTTGAGAATCTGGTCCAAATGAATCAGAATCAGGCTGAAACAGTAGTAGCGGCCACAGCAGCAGCAGCCGCCGCACTCCACCAACCCCTAGACTCAATTGGCATCGATTGGCTAGCTAGATTCAGGTAGAACGATCTGCCCAAGTTTGAAGGTGGTTACAATCCGGATGCAGCCCAGAGATGGCTCCAAGAATTGGAGAAGATTTTCCGCACAATGTCACTGCCCGCGGAGCAGATAGTTCCTTTGGCGGCGTACATGCTCACTGGGGAAGCTGAATATTGGTGGGAGCATGTACGAAGGGAAATGGAGATCGCTAACCAGGAGATCACCTGGGATGTGTTCAGAATCAGGTTCCTAGGGAAGTACTTTCCGGAAGATGTCCGCCGAGAAAAAGAGCTGGCATTCCTGAACTTAACACAGGGAAGTATGAGTGTTGGAGAATATGCCACACACTTCGAGGATCTCATCCGATATGCCGGAAGCTACAGGGACGCTGATGAAAGGACTAAGTGCATTAAATTTGAGAACGGGCTTCGCACTGAGATTAAAATCGCCTTTGAGTATCATAATGTTGCAAACTTGCCCGACCTGGTAAACATGGCTAGCACTTATGAAAAAGGATTGAGACAGGAGAGGTTGGAGCAACAAAACAAGAGTATGCAGGGTGCTGGAAGTTCTACCAGGGGAGAAGGACCGACGCAAGAATCAGGCCCATATGCCGATATTAATGCTATGGCAATAGTTCCAATGGACACGGCTCCCGACGTGAATGCTCCGAGAACCAGGCCACCATGTCCACTATGTGGGAAATTCCATCGGAAATTGTGCCTAATATTGAAACAGCACAGAAAACAGGGTCTTTTCTATATATGCGGACAACCAGGACACATGGGGGCAAACTGTCCTAGACGTATCGGTGAAGGGAGCGAATGAACTAATCAAGGTACTTTTCATGTTAGTAATACATCGATTGTTTACTTCAATGTTGTTGCTTAGATTGAGTGTGGGTAGTATAACCTAGAAGAAATCGATAGGTGTTAATGCCTTAGCTAGAAGTTCCACCAAACGCATTTGATGATATTGTCACTTGTAGAAGTTAAGGTTAGAGCTGATCACTCTAAATCTTGCGTCTGCTAGAGGATGATACCACCAACAAACTTGACAATGATATTGCCATTGATAGATGTGAGATTGGGACTGATCACCTCGATCTTCGCACCTATTGGTGATCGATGTCATTGGCACATTTCATCAAAAACCGAAATAATCAAATTAATAGGTTTTTAAAGTAGACCCCCTAGACGGAACAGAGCTAAACCGAGAAGAGTTTCTTCTAAACTCTGCGCACAGCATTAAAGAGTAGAGTGAAAAAGTGTAGAATCCTTGAGAGACTCGAACGAACCTTATAGCTATCCTCCTGCAGCCGAGTCGAATTAGTAAGTGGACAACTTGGAACCCACCTAAGAGTCTAATCAAAGTTTTCGAACGATTCCCTCAAAGGAGGCAAGTCTTAGTCACTCTGTTAGGTACCCTTACCAAGACCAATCAAATCTGCCGCAGGTTCATAGAGAACGCATCTTTTGATGACTCTCTGCTGAAAATGCACACTTGAGGATAATCTCCGTTGTCTTCTTGCTTGACATGTATCCAGTACATCCTGGGTCGTCATACGAAGACTATGAAACCCATCCTTGAGTGCTTCGTGTTTCTTCTTTTCATCTTCACTCTCTTCAAGTTTCAAGCGTCTCAAATGTATACATGAGAATTCACCAAGACGTAGGAACCCAACATAGTTCTATGCCTACCGATGGATAACCATCCACGTGTCCCTTCTAACCTTGGATACCGGTCGAGAAGCTTATGTGCAAAATTCCGAATAACGAATGAGCATACCCCCAAGCATGGATATAATCAAGTATGTTGATTCTAAGTGGGGGAGGATTTCAATCCAAGGAATGGGAGATGGAACTTTAATAATAAGAAAACTGACGATCTTACGCAGATAGAGATAATACGTAGTATTAGAAGACAAACGTTGAAATAGGCACGACCCTAACCACAGGAGGAGTACGTGGAAAGTAAAAACCGAAGGGAAGTGAAAACCGTAGTAAGAAGCTTACCAATGGGATGGTTCTCTATTCATGGAATCGAACGGAATTTCGGGGACGAAATTCTAGTAAGTGGGGGAGAAATGTAACATCCCAAATTTTAAACCAAAGTGCAAATAAATTAATAATAGTTGGAATAATTGAGATAATAATAATAAAACCATAAATAGATATTAAAAGAAGAGTTCAAACATTAGAAAAGATTAATAATAATAATATTGGTTTAGGAAAGGAAGAAGTAGTAAATTGAAGTTAGGAACAGGCCGGAAAAAATAGATAATCTGGTACTAAAATATAACATAGGGTAGAAAATCAAAATAAAAGATTTAAGACTCCAAACGCAATTTCCACCGTTGGATATGAAGATATGAGTTTTAGAAGGTTGCTCGTCAAATTTGAGCAAGATCCAACGGTGCACGAAGAAGTTATGGCTATTTGGAGTTGGGGAGAAAATAGCTGAAAAATTGAAAAGTGAAGTAGCAGTACCTGAAGGTTTCGCTTAAGCGAAAATCCGTCGCTTAAGCGAAAACGTGAAACTTCACCACTAAAGCCATTTCGCTTAAGCAAAACTGGTCGCTTAAGCGAAAAGCGTTCGTGTCCATTACTGAAGCTCGTTCGCTTAAGCGAATAAATTTCGCTTAAGCGAAAATGGTCTGACTGGCTTTAAAACGCGAGGAGACCCTCTTCTCCACTCACTCTCCCCCTTTGTTTCTCTCTCTTCCTCCAATCCTCCTTCTTCCTCCCTCCTCCACGATCTTCACCGGAGCCACCAAGGCCGTCGTCGCCTCCTTGAGCCTCCCTCCCTCTCCATAGATCTACTTTCTCTCTATCTCCTTCCCTCTCAATCTCCCTCCTTGCTCTCTCTCTCTCCACCACCACCGACCACGACCAGCCGCCACCGGAGCCGTCACCGCCATCACCTCCACGGACAACCACCCTCATAAACCCCTTACTCGCTCTCTCTTTCCCCGATTGGCCGAGCTTTCCCTCTCTCCCTCTCTTCTCTTCCTTGTCGGCCGCCACCACCGCCGCCTTAGACCACCGCCGCCGTGGCCGCCGATCGAACCACCACAGCCACAGCTCCTCCCTCATCCATTTCCCCCCTCTCACGCCCACAAGCTCTCTCTCTCTCCACGGATCCCACCGGCGCCGTTACCGACCCGTGATCGTGCCGAGCTCGTGTCGGGAACCTCGAAGCTCGAAGCTCTTGCCTGGGTCCAGCCGTGATCGTTCCCGCTAACGAGGAGCAACACCGACACCGTCATCGTCGCCGAGCTAAAATCCAGGTTCTATTTAAAAAGCCTAGGTAAGAGGGTTCGCGTTACCTTTACTTGAGAAGTAAATTCTAGGATGCTATAGTGGTAGCTAAGAATAGGGTAATTAAAAGTATGTTAATGAACCTTAGGGTACCCCCGTTGATATAGATAAAATAAATAAAATTGTGACGAGAAACCACACCCAAGGGAATAGGATGCATGTGCGCAGAATAAAGTTTGGAAGGAGTGAGTGTATTTAAAATACTAAAAGAGTTAATATAGAATGAAAATGTAGAAAAGTATAAAATAAAACCAAGGAGAATTGTTAGGGAGAACCAACGAAACGTGAGAGTAAAAGAATAAAGAATAATTGTGTTAGGCGAGGAGAGCTATTAAACTAAAAGTAAGGAAAAGTAGGAATTTAAAATGTGAATACGATGAGCATGGGCGGAGTGGACATAATTAAGAGTTGTTGGAAAATTAGAGAAATAGGAACGGAGCAATAAACTAAATCCAATTATAAAAAGGAAACAGGTAAAAGAAACTAGGGAAAAGATAATAAATCGAAAAGAGAGGACGTCATGATGAAAGTTAGAATAGAACGGTGTAATAAAATAGGGAAACCAAGTGGAGTTAATAGGGTAGTTAAATAAAATGAAATTAATGAAATAGGGCTAATAAGTTAAGTAATTATGTGAGTTAATAGAGTAGTTAAATAAACTGGAGTCAATGAGATAGAAATAATAAGTTAAGTAAGAGTGAGAGATAAATGAAATTAAGAAATAACTAAGAATTAGTAACGAGAACTAGAATATACTATACTTGACCATATTAATTAGAGTTGGATAAAATCGGGGAAAGCTAACAAAAAGAAAAAGAGTAAAGTAGAAAATGTGATAAGTCATAAACGAAAATAAAGATTAAAAGATTCTGAGGAGCATAAAAGAATTACTTAAATTATTAGAAAAAGAAATGGAAGAGAAGAAGAAAAAGGAAAAGAAAGAAGGATATTGAAAATAGTGAAAAGTAAACAATGTGATGATAAGTCCCTAAGTAAAGAAATGAAATAAAAGAGAAAAATACAGTAAATCATAAAAGAGAAAAGATATATGACTAAGAAAAAGGGAAAAAGAGAAAGAAAAAGAAAAAGAAAGAGAAAGAAAGGAAAGAAAATAAAAGTCCGGTGCGAGCCTGGTAAGGCGTATCGGCATCGATGCGAGCCTGGTAAGGCGTGTCGATTAAAAAGAAATTAAAATTCCGGTGCGAGCCTGGTAAGGCGTATCGGCATCGATGCGAGCCTGGTAAGGCGTGTCGATTAAGAAGAAAATGGAAGCTCGATGCGAGCCTGTTAAGGCGTATCGATTAAAAGGAAAAAGAATGGAAAAATGGTTAAAAGAATGAGAATGAAAGAATGAAAAGAGAATCAATAATTAAAAGAATGTTAGAATAAGTGAAGAAATAAAAGAGATTATTTATATGAATAATTATGAATAAAGTATATTAATAATTATGTAGGCTTAGTTATTTGCTATGTCTTCTTATAGGATTTATCTTTTTAAGTTCTGTGTAATGCTACCCTTCTTGCTATATTTTTACAGGTACGGAAGCGGAGCTTACACTGTAGCGGGCCGAACTGGAAACTCTCCACTACGTGGAGTGAAATTGTGATACCCTGAGTGGATTTTATTATATTAAAAACTTTTATTTTTGTAATTTATAATATGTGTAGTTATATGCCCTGAGACTGGTACTGATTGGGCATTAGGATCTGAACTGGTTTTTAATCTGTGTGTTTATGTTTTGAAATAATTCTGGACTGACAGGTTTTTAGAAGGAAATTTTTGGGAAGTCCGAAAAACAGAGGAAACTCTGCCAGATTTTCGTAAAACCTTTCATAAGAAATCAAATTCTAAAATGAACTTTCAAACTCTGATTTTATTAAAATCTAAAATTAACTAATAAAAGTGAGGATGTTACAGAGCCTATCTCTCAAAGATTGATTAATATCCCGCATATAGTCGGAGCTATATGCCGAAGGTGATTCTGAATGGGTCGAAGCCCGTCAGAATAATTATTGATATCCCACATATGGTCGGAGCTATATGCCGGAAGTGATTCAGGATGGGTCGGTGCCCGTCAAACATATTGGTAGAGTCCCACAGAAGTATTCCGCATATGGTCGGAGCTGTATGACGGAGATGACTTAGGATGGGTCGACATTAGGACAAACGAGTATAACCTCACGACTTAGAACCCTAACCCGAAGTAGTGGAGAGGAAGATACACCTGAATTACCCTTGTGGTGTTCAGCTGGATGATTAAGATAGGGGATGGAAATGACAGTGATTCGTCAAGAAGCCTTGAGAAGTCTGTCTAGGTGGGAAAAACCATAGAGGCCCTGGCTTAACCGGTCGGAGCTGGTAACCCAATGGTGTGGACAAAGTACCACATGATCACTAGACAGATGACTGACACCCCCTTGACTAAATCTAGATCAGTGAGAGGGATGCTCGAACACGGCCGGATGTGCCCACTTTACTTCCCGGGACATTATATGAATTCATTTACTTTGCCATCCAGGAAAAGCCGGTGTGGTTAGAGATCATGTACTCCTGATTGCTTCCGACTAGGTGGATGGATTCCGAGGAGATGTAAACCCAAACCATAAAGCCTGAACTTCCGATATTATGGACTCGAGAAATATGGACAAAGAGACTTTGATCCCATGAGATAAATTGATTAAGAGATCCCCTTAAGTGAATGATTCGAAAGAGGTGATTGAGAAAAGCACGTGAGAAAGAAAGGATTATACGTCGCGAAGAGATTAATGATATGGATAAACGAAAGTAAGCTTACGTTAATGAATGATTAATTGATGATGATCATGATTATGAATGTGATGATGCAAATATGTTATCTTGTTGTGTTGTATTTATATTGCATTGTTGTGTTGTAAATATGTAATGTTGTATGCATGCATTGTCTTGATATTTTGCCTATCGTAAACCCACACCATCGATGATGTGTCGTTCGGAATGCTTACTCTCTCCTGCCTCGTTGTGTTGTTGGTGGATGCTGATGCCACAACGAACAGATTTGTGCTAGAGGATCAAAAGAATGTGGAAGGTTTGGTACAACCTGACGACTAAGAGAGAATCGACGATGTCGAGTAGTACCTGGAGCTAGAAGGTGCACCCGTCAAGGATGGAGACAAGGATTGATGCATAGACCTAATGTTGAGGTCTTCCTTTTCAGAGTATTGTACTCCCTTAGCAGGTACTTAGACATCATTAGCTGCATCCACATGTACACCCGAATTATGTTTTCTAATGCTGGGTAACCAGTGATTAAGTTTTCTGGTTAAGAACAAACGAAATGGGCTTTTAAATGTGATTTGTGAAAGCAAGTTTCCAAGTGCGATGTTTCTTAACATCTCGGTTTGGAACTTGAAGTATAACGTGAGATATGAGAATCAATTTTCTGTTGTAAACTATTTTGATAAAAGATTTTGGAACTTGGAGATTCTCATGTCCATGTTATGTGATAAAAAAAATTGGCCCAAATTTTCACTACATTGAATTAAAGAAATTATATTTTCAAGTTGTCAAATCGGGGTGTTACATTTGTGGTATCAGAGCAACGGTTGTCCTAAGTGGCCTAATGCATGGGCTTACATGCTTTGTTTGGGTGCATCTGTTTGTGTGTTGGTGTTAGAATTATGATGAGTAAGGATAGGAGTGCGAGGTTACGTGAGCGCTCGTTTTGTCTCTATCGTTCTATCTCTCTATCTCTGGAGTGCGTCGGGAATTTGTCTACGGTGCGTGAGCCTTTGTTCTGTGTGACCTGAACTTTCCCTTCTATGTTGAAACCCTTTGTTTGTGAATCCCTTTTGTTGCACTAACTTTTGAAATCCTGACATGAAACCTTGTTGTTAAAGCTTCTTTCTATATATACGAACCCTTTTCTTGTGATCATGGCCAACGTCCATAGCGGCCTGGCATGTCTTTCGAAAATGACGCTGATCTGTCAAGCAATTTGACAAGGCTGTGATTGCTGATGAAACTGAAGCTTTATCTCTTGAGCTTTAACAAAACGTTTGTTTCCTCCGGAACCCTTGTAACAATCTTAGACCCTGACATCTTATGCCAATCAAGTAGATATTTTCGAGCTATGAGGTGGACAGTGTGGTGTTGCTAAGGAAGAGTTATGGTGGTTGAGGGATAAGTAAGCGTGAACAAAGGTGATGTATTAGGAACAAAGTAAGGTAAGAGTACCCCTTAGAGCCATAAGTATGATAGTGGAACATACAAAAGAATTAAAACTAAGAAGCCTGATAGCAGCCTACCCTGAGTAATGGTATGGATAGCGTTAAGGTGATAGATATCTAAGACCAGTCTGAAAGATTTAGAGTTAGAAAAGCTCTAGTTGGAGTAGGTGAATGATTGGAGTGGATGTGAACTTATAATAGGACCATGAGATGGAATAGATGAGGTGGTGAAATTAACGGATGGAACCCTTAAGTGACGTCCAAAATTAGGTTAAATGACTAAGATTTGATGTTTTAATGGACATAGATGACTGTAAGATTTGGATTCAAGGATATTGCTAGGATTAAGGTTGTTAAAATGGGAGGATGAATCCCTGAGTTGGAGAGCTTTTGATGGTTTAGAGCCCGAAGACGATTCATGAAGGGTGGAGAAAGATCTAGAATGCATAAGTTATTTAAGTAAGTGCTTAAGATGAGGAGTAAGATGATACATGTAAGGTCCTGTATTTTTATAAACAAAATAAATAAATGTGTTGAATAAAATAATGATTTTTCTGAAATTAAGATATTTTACTCGAGTATTGTAGAGGGTACTCGAGTATAATCACTATCTGTTTGAAAATTTGAATTTTGAGTCAAAAGACTCGAGTATGTCAGAAAAGACTCGAGTGTTCTTGAGTTTTTGAAATATACTCGAGTAGAAAGAAAAAGACTCGAGTAAATCGAGCAGTCTGGCTAAATGTATAAGTTGGTTTTATAATTAATTTCGCACCAAAACGCGGTTTCTTGACGTGACAAGCATAGAGCTGAACCTTACTTCGAGTTGAAGTACTCTTAGACTATAAATTGATGCTTGGGTGAAGCATCAACACCTCTGAAGTTCCAAAACCCGAATTTGACCAGAAATTTCCCTGTTTTACAGAGTTCACTTTGATCCCTTTGTTCTCTCTCAATCCTCACTCATTTTCCTTGAAACCTAAACACAAACTGAAGTTCTGATTCCATTCTTGAATTAGAACTCGAAATCACTTCAAATAGCCTTCTGAAGATCAGGTTCTAGGCCTACAAAGTTGGAGGTTCAAAACTGAGAAAAACAGAGTAACATTCAGTCTCAAGTATTCATCTTCATTGAAATCGTTTGGTAAATTCATGGATTCTTTTCGTGTCAAACTTGTTTCTGATTAAAGGTAGTATATCCTAGTTTCTGAAACTAACTTGTTTCATTCTTTTCATGCCAAATCCGTGGTGAAATCTGTGGCCAAAGTCAGCCTGTTCAACTCTTTTTCACCAAGTCCAGAATTTGGATTTTTGATCCAACCGATTTCTCTGTCGTTTTACTTGTTGATTAGCTTCTCTAAGGTAAGGGAGGAGTTATCTAAATACTAGAATGAGTTATTTCAAGCTGGAAATGTAGGAACCTCATATGGTTCATCAAGGGGTGAAGTTTGAATTGGGAATATGACATAGAGGTCATAAACCCAAGTTTTTATAAACCAAACATGTCTAAATGGACCTAATGATGCTCACTGGATCAATTTTCGAAGTTAAAAACAAAAGGAAATGAAAATCATATGTGAAATGGTTATTTGCTAAGTTTATGTTGATTTTGTGATTTATTGCATTTGATGTTGTTTCAATATTGATTACATGTTCTAACATGTTTATTTTATGTATCTAAGTTACTGTTTTGCATAAAAGTGGAAAGGAAAGGCTCTGAACTCGAATTGGCATTATAAAGTGCAGAAACTGGTGCTGCTGCTGCTAAAACACTCGAGTAATTGAAGAAAGACTCGAGTATTCTGGAAAATGGGAAGAACACTCGAGTATGTCTTGAAGGACTCGAGTAATTTTACATGAACACTCGAGTATGTGAAGAACTACTCGAGTAATTTAAAATAATTTTCAGAAAATCTTTACTTCTTTATGAAGTAATTAAAGATTAACTCGTCTAAACTCCTATATGCTTAAATTTTAATTTCTGCTCTTAATATCTATAGATTTAATCCCATTGGTTGATTTTATCCTGGATGAGTCCTACTGGAATTTTATTCAGTGGTTGACATATTCGGACAGGATGTCCCAATGGAGGTGCGTACACCCATTTGGTTGATTTTATTCCCACGTCCCAGTGGAAGTTTTTACCCACTTGGTTGATATTTTGGGAGTCCTAGATGGGGTCGTTGCACAAATTAATGACAACGTAATTAAATTCCTATTGTATAAAACCATCACAAAGTGGCTGGGCCGCTGATGGAATTTTTGGAAAGCACAAGCACCAGTTAATGCAAAAAAAAAAAAATGATGAAAAGATGGTTATAAGCAAGAAGGATTATGAATTTTGGGTCTCTATATTGGAGGCATGATATTCAAAGATATGAATTAAAAGAGAAAAAGACAATGAACAATTATGTGACATTGACATGCATGGAGATGCTCCGATTTTGATTGTGGAATCTGGTATAGGTAGAAGTATTCCGCAGCCCTGAGATAGCTGTGATGCCATAGCACGAAGATGCTGTGATGATTTGGATTCCGTAACATGAAAATGTTATGATGGCCAAATTCCCAATCAAATCGTGACGCCTGGGTTGTGAATACGCTCCGGTTTGATGAACCATAGGATTATGAATATCCCGAGCCTGAGATACTCGGATGCCGAACTGCGTAGCATGAATGGAGAGTAGGCATGCATCACGAAACTAAATGAAATATTATAAAAGACAGTTTGAGCATATACATATGCATTTATTATTGCTATCTGGAAACTTGTGCTTGTTATTTCTAGCCTCTGTTATGCTCATTTGTTATTGTGTTTAGCTATGACTCACTCCTAATCCCTTGTTGTAGGTCATGGCCAGGAATATGTTTTGCGTGGAGATGAGGCCGCTCCCTAATGGGGAGTGGAACTTCGAGGATCATCGGGCCATCTATGAGGGAGACGTGGAAGTTATTTTCCGTCACCCGAACCCATGGTCCCGAATGCGTCCGCGTAGGACGAGAATCCCAATGATGTACATTATGCACATTCCGCCCAATTTTGTGTTTCGGCATGGAACACCACCACCACCGCCAAGACGTTTTCCGAGACGCACCCTCCCACCAAGTCCATCACCCTCTGAAGAAAGAATTATTTTGGAGGTTCCTGCTCCCTCTCGTCCTTCCACTAGAGCCCGATCTCGGACTCCGGTATATGTGCCATCTGAACCGGCACATGAAGAGGAGGAGGAGGAGGAGGATCCGATAGAGGATGAGGATCCGGTGGAGGATGCTGACCCGGTGGCTGATGATGATTTCATGGACAACTCAACCGGTAGTCAGTGGGGAACTGATGATTGAGTTGAGTTGGGATGTTGGAGTGTGGATAGTGCTACTCATCAGGTTTCTCTTATCTATTTGATATTTTGAGTTCCGAACCAGTTGCTCAAGGTTATTATAAATTTTGTTGTAAGATATGTAATATAATGTAATGACCTAGAGTACTTAAGTTAAACCTAGTGGTGATAGTTTTAATGTAATGGAAATGTACTTTCCTTTTTATGAAATATAATATGAATAGTTTCTTTCATGATAATTATAATTTCCGCAAAGACTCGATAATGGATGATGACTGACTTTTAGTTTCAAAAAAAAAAAAATGGTCGAATTTTCTAAGAATGAATATTAAGTTTTGGAATAAAAGTTGGGTCGTCACATTTAGTGGTATCAGAGCAATGGTTCAACTCTCGGCCTTGGAGTGTGGCCTTACACACTAACCATTGCATACTCTAGAATCATGTTTGCATTTTGAGATATAGAATAGCAGAATCTAATTAAGTTTTCCCTTTTGGATTCTGTAGGATAGATGGCTGGACGTAATAACGCTAACATTGCTGAGGCTCTGACCCGTATGGCTGCGGTCCTGGAAAACTTGCAGCAAACCCGTCCTCCCAGCAATGTAACCCCTGTTGAATTTCAAGGACTAGATTCTTTCCGTAGATGTAAACCCCCTGGCTTCTCGGGTGGTCGTTGCCCTGAGCAAGCCCAGTTTTGGTTAGCTGAGATGAATAAGATTTTCCGAACGTTGACTCTCACGGAAGTTCAGAAGGTCACGTTCGCGGCCTACATGCTGAATGGGGAAGCTGCAACTTGGTGGGAGCAGACCCGCCAGTTCTTGGAGTATGATCATCGCGAGCTCTCTTGGGAAGTCTTCACGGAAAAATTCTTGGAGAGGTATTTCCCGGATGATGTTCGGATCCAAAAGGAGATGGAATTCTTAGACTTGAAGCAAGGCAGCATGACTGTCGACCAGTATGCTGAAAAGTTTGAGGAGCTGATGAAGTACTCCCCGTACTTCCAATATCATCCTGACGAATACTCGAAGTGCACCCGGTTTGAAAATGGGCTAAGGTCAGATATCAAGCTAGCTGTAAGCGTGCAAAGGATTCGTCACTATCCAATCCTGATTAGTGCATGTCGCATTTTCGAGAAGAACAACTTCAAGAAGGAAGTCAGTCAAGGAAGCCATGGACCCCACCGCAATCAGCATAAGAATAACCGTGGAAATCGTGGAGGCCCATATTGGCACAAAGGAAAGGGAAGAGCACAACCTTCTGGAGCAGTTAGTCTTCCGGCTCCGGTAGAGATTTGTAGCAAGTGTCGACGCTCTCATCCTAGTCAAGAATGCTGGAGGGACAAGCCACCAGTCTGTTTCAATTGTGGAGGGACCGGACACATCGCCCGTGCGTGCCGCCAACCCCCGCGTCAAAGCAACCAAGGACAAGGAAGCAATCCTTGGGTCAATGGAAAGGTGTTCACGATGTTTGGAGAGGAAGCAAAGCAGGCTGACAACCTTGTGCAAGGTAACCATTTCCTCAATGGCATGCCTTGTCGCTTTTTATTTGATTCCGGAGCAACGCATTCCTTCATCTCGGAGGAATGTGTCAAGCGTTTAAATTTGTCTGTCTCGGAGACCCCGTTTAAACTGAGTGTGTCTACCCCCACGAATGCTCATGTTGTTGCATCAAGAGCATGTGTCGGTTGTGTGGTTAGCATAAGAGATCAGATTTCTCGAATAAATCTGATTTGTTTGCCGTTGTCCAATATCGATGTCATTTTGGGCATGGATTGGATGGCATCCAACCATGTAGTAATCGACTGCAAGGTTCGAACGATCATCTTTCCTGGTGAGAAGTCGCCGGCCAAGCGACCTGGAGGTTATGTGTGCCTATTTTCAACCATCGCTGAAGAAAAGAAAGAGGAAGCAAAGATCGAAGATATTCCGGTTATTCGAGAGTTTCCCGAAGTGTTTCCCGATGAAGTGCCCGGTTTGCCGCCACATCGAGAGATAGAATTCAGTATTGACCTAGTCCCCGGTACTGGCCCTATCTCTATCGCCCCTTATCATATGGCTCCAGCAGAATTAGCTGAATTAAAGAAGCAAGTGGAGGACTTGTTAGAAAGGCAGTTCATCAGACCAAGTGTGTCGCCTTGGGGAGCGCCGGTTTTATTCGTGAAGAAGAAGGATGGATCAATGAGGATGTGCATTGATTATAGGCAACTCAACAAGGTTACCATCAAGAACAAGTATCCGTTGCCAAGAATCGACGATTTGATAGATCAAGTGAGTGGAGCATCGGTATTTTCAAAGATTGATCTGAGGTCAGGATATCATCAGATCAGAGTTAAGGAGGAAGATATACCGAAGACTGCTTTTCGGTCACGATATGGACACTACGAGTATGTAGTGATGCCATTTGGGTTGAGCAACGCTCCAGCAATATTCATGGATTACATGAATAGAGTGTTCCGACCCTACCTGGATTCCTTCGTCGTGGTGTTTATCGATGATATTCTCATCTATTCGAAGAATCCGAAAGAGCACGCTAATCATTTGAAGATTATTTTGGAGACCCTGAAGGAAAAGAAATTATATGCTAAGCTGGCCAAGTGTGAATTTTGGCTTGAAAAAGTCAATTTCTTGGGTCATATAATTTCAAAGGATGGTGTGGTTGTGGACCCGGTCAAAGTAGAAGCAGTTTTGTAATGGGAAAGACCAAAGACGGTTACTGAAATAAGAAGTTTTCTGGGGTTAGCTGGATATTATCGGAAGTTTATCGAAGGTTTTTCCAAGTTGGCTCTTCCGTTGACTCGTTTGACCCGGAAAGAGCAACCTTTTGTCTGGGATGAGAAGTGTGAAGTTAGCTTCCAGACGTTGAAGGACAAGTTAACATCATCTCCAGTGTTAACTTTGCCCGATCCTAGGAAAAGCTTCGATGTTTATTGTGATGCATCTCGACAAGGTTTGGGTTGTGTCTTGATGCAAGAAGGGAAAGTTGTTGCTTATGCATCTCATCAGCTGAAGGTGCATGAAGGGAACTATCCTACTCACGACTTGGAATTGGCTGCCATTGTCTTTGCTTTGAAGATATGGAGACATTACCTGTATGGTAATACGTTCCAAGTATTCAGCGACCATAAAAGTTTGAAGTATCTCTTCGACCAAAAGGAACTGAATATGAGGCAACGTAGGTGGATGGAATTCCTGAAGGATTATGACTTCGAATTGCATTACCACCCCGGCAAAGCTAATGTTGTAGCCGACGCTCTCAGTAGGAAGATGTTGCACATGAGTACGATGATGATAAAGGAAGCTCAGCTAATTGAAGAATTCCGCAACTTGAATTTGGCAATTCAGTTCAAGCCGAGCTGCGTCAAGTTAGGAATGTTGCAAATCACAAATGAGTTTGAGGGTCAAGTTCGAAACCTTCAACAAGCGGACGAGGAGCTTCTAGAGAAGAAAAGATTAGGAATGGAAGGAGTGGAACCGGAATTCCAATTAGGATCTGATGGTATTTTGAGATTCAGGAATCGAATCTGCATCCCGGCAAATCAAGAATTAAGGAGAGCTGTATTAGAGGAAGCCCACAAGAGCAAGCTAAGTATGCATCCTGGATCAACGAAGATGTATCAAGACCTGAAGAGGATGTTTTGGTGGTCTGGACTAAAGAGGGATGTTGCGTCTTACGTAGCGTCTTGCCTTGTCTGCCAAAAGGCGAAGATCGAGCATAAGAAGCCTGGAGGAGAACTACAACCTTTAAGCATACCAGAATGGAAGTGGGATGGAATAGCTATGGATTTCGTAAGTGGTTTTCCAAGAACAAGAGAAAGCTTTGATGCAATTTGGGTTGTGGTTGATCGCTTAACGAAGTCTGCACATTTCATTCCCATCAACATGCAGTATCCGTTGGAGAAGCTTGCAAGATTGTACATTAAGGAGATTGTTAGATTGCACGGAATTCCCTCGAGTATTGTATCGGATCGTGATCCCCGTTTCGTGTCCCGGTTCTGGCAGAGTTTACATCAGGCATTGGGAACGCAGTTGAGGATGAGTTCCGCCTATCACCCTCAAACCGATGGTCAATCGGAAAGGACGATTCAATCCTTGGAAGACCTGCTTCGAGCGTGTGTTCTGGAATATCAAGAAGGGTGGGATCGGTTATTGCCGCTTGTGGAATTCACCTACAATAATAGTTATCACGCAAGCATCGGTATGGCCCCGTACGAAGCCCTCTATGGAAGGAAGTGTAGAACCCCGCTATGTTGGTTCCAAGTGGGGGAGAAGGCTCTCATCGGACCTGAATTAGTTCAAGAAACGACTGAAAAGGTAAGGACTATCCAAGAGAAGATGAAGATCGCTCAAAGTCGCCAGAAGAGCTATGCCGACCAACGAAGATCCAAGCTCGAATTTCAAGAAGGAGATCATGTATTCCTGCGGGTTGTGCCAACGACTGGAATTGGAAGGGTAATGAGGCCAAGGAAGCTATCTCCTAAGTTCATCGGCCCTTACCAGATTTTGAAACGAGTAGGCCCTGTCGCGTATCAGATCGCCCTACCCCCATTTTTGTCCAACCTGCACAATGTTTTCCATGTCTCTCAGCTTCGCAAATTTATCCAAGATCCATCTTCGATTGTGCAATTGCAACAAGATTTGATACCGCTGAAAGAAAATCTCACGTTTGATCTTGGACCCGTGAGAATAGAGGATAGAAGGATTAAGAAGCTGCGAGGGAAAGAGATTCCGTTAGTACGAGTTCTCTGGGGGCAAGGTGGAGTGTCTGACTCCACATGGGAATTAGAGTCTAAGATGAGGGATGAATATCCACATCTATTTTTGTAAATCGGAATTTCGGGGACGAAATTCTATGTAAGCGGGGGAGGATGTAAGGTCCTGTATTTTTATAAACAAAATAAATAAATGTGTTGAATAAAATACTGATTTTTCTGAAATTAAGATATTTTACTCGAGTATTGTAGAGGGTACTCGAGTATAATCACTATCTGTTTGAAAATTTGAATTTTGAGTCAAAAGACTCGAGTATGTCAGAAAAGACTCGAGTGTTCTTGAGTTTTTGAAATATACTCGAGTAGAAAGAAAAAGACTCGAGTAAATCGAGCAGTCTGGCTAAATGTATAAGTTGGTTTTATAATTAATTTCGCACCAAAACGCGGTTTCTTGACGTGACAAGCATAGAGCTGAACCTTACTTCGAGTTGAAGTACTCTTAGACTATAAATTGATGCTTGGGTGAAGCATCAACACCTCTGAAGTTCCAAAACCCGAATTTGACCAGAAATTTCCCTGTTTTACAGAGTTCACTTTGATCCCTTTGTTCTCTCTCAATCCTCACTCATTTTCCTTGAAACCTAAACACAAACTGAAGTTCTGATTCCATTCTTGAATTAGAACTCGAAATCACTTCAAATAGCCTTCTGAAGATCAGGTTCTAGGCCTACAAAGTTGGAGGTTCAAAACTGATAAAAACAGAGTAACATTCAGTCTCAAGTATTCATCTTCATTGAAATCGTTTGGTAAATTCATGGATTCTTTTCGTGTCAAACTTGTTTCTGATTAAAGTTAGTATATCCTAGTTTCTGAAACTAACTTGTTTCATTCTTTTCATGCCAAATCCGTGGTGAAATCTGTGGCCAAAGTCAGCCTGTTCAACTCTTTTTCACCAAGTCCAGAATTTGGATTTTTGATCCAACCGATTTCTCTGTCGTTTTACTTGTTGATTAGCTTCTCTAAGGTAAGGGAGGAGTTATCTAAATACTAGAATGAGTTATTTCAAGCTGGAAATGTAGGAACCTCATATGGTTCATCAAGGGGCGAAGTTTGAATTGGGAATATGACATAGAGGTCATAAACCCAAGTTTTTATAAACCAAACATGTCTAAATGGACCTAATGATGCTCACTGGATCAATTTTCGAAGTTAAAAACAAAAGGAAATGAAAATCATATGTGAAATGGTTATTTGCTAAGTTTATGTTGATTTTGTGATTTATTGCATTTGATGTTGTTTCAATATTGATTACATGTTCTAACATGTTTATTTTATGTATCTAAGTTACTGTTTTGCATAAAAGTGGAAAGGAAAGGCTCTGAACTCGAATTGGCATTATAAAGTGCAGAAACTGGTGCTGCTGCTGCTAAAACACTCGAGTAATTGAAGAAAGACTCGAGTATTCTGGAAAATGGGAAGAACACTCGAGTATGTCTTGAAGGACTCGAGTAATTTTACATGAACACTCGAGTATGTGAAGAACTACTCGAGTAATTTAAAATAATTTTCAGAAAATCTTTACTTCTTTATGAAGTAATTAAAGATTAACTCGTCTAAACTCCTATATGCTTAAATTTTAATTTCTGCTCTTAATATCTATAGATTTAATGCCATTGGTTGATTTTATCCTGGATGAGTCCTACTGGAATTTTATTCAGTGGTTGACATATTCGGACAGGATGTCCCAATGGAGGTGCGTACACCCATTTGGTTGATTTTATTCCCACATCCCAGTGGAAGTTTTTACCCACTTGGTTGATATTTTGGGAGTCCTAGATGGGGTCGTTGCACAAATTAATGACAACGTAATTAAATTCCTATTGTATAAAACCATCACAAAGTGGCTGGGCCGCTGATGGAATTTTTGGAAAGCACAAGCACCAGTTAATGCAAAAAAAAAATGATGAAAAGATGGTTATAAGCAAGAAGGATTATGAATTTTGGGTCTCTATATTGGAGGCATGATATTCAAAGATATGAATTAAAAGAGAAAAAGACAATGAACAATTATGTGACATTGACATGCATGGAGATGCTCCGATTTTGATTGTGGAATCTGGTATAGGTAGAAGTATTCCGCAGCCCTGAGATAGCTGTGATGCCATAGCACGAAGATGCTGTGATGATTTGGATTCCGTAACATGAAAATGTTATGATGGCCAAATTCCCAATCAAATCGTGACGCCTGGGTTGTGAATACGCTCCGGTTTGATGAACCATAGGATTATGAATATCCCGAGCCTGAGATACTCGGATGCCGAACCGCGTAGCATGAATGGAGAGTAGGCATGCATCACGAAACTAAATGAAATATTATAAAAGACAGTTTGAGCATATACATATGCATTTATTATTGCTATCTGGAAACTTGTGCTTGTTATTTCTAGCCTCTGTTATGCTCATTTGTTATTGTGTTTAGCTATGACTCACTCCTAATCCCTTGTTGTAGGTCATGGCCAGGAATATGTTTTGCGTGGAGATGAGGCCGCTCCCTAATGGGGAGTGGAACTTCGAGGATCATCGGGCCATCTATGAGGGAGACGTGGAAGTTATTTTCCGTCACCCGAACCCATGGTCCCGAATGCGTCCGCGTAGGACGAGAATCCCAATGATGTACATTATGCACATTCCGCCCAATTTTGTGTTTCGGCATGGAACACCACCACCACCGCCAAGACGTTTTCCGAGACGCACCCTCCCACCAAGTCCATCACCCTCTGAAGAAAGAATTATTTTGGAGGTTCCTGCTCCCTCTCGTCCTTCCACTAGAGCCCGATCTCGGACTCCGGTATATGTGCCATCTGAACCGGCACATGAAGAGGAGGAGGAGGAGGAGGATCCGATAGAGGATGAGGATCCGGTGGAGGATGCTGACCCGGTGGCTGATGATGATTTCATGGACAACTCAACCGGTAGTCAGTGGGGAACTGATGATTGAGTTGAGTTGGGATGTTGGAGTGTGGATAGTGCTACTCATCAGGTTTCTCTTATCTATTTGATATTTTGAGTTCCGAACCAGTTGCTCAAGGTTATTATAAATTTTGTTGTAAGATATGTAATATAATGTAATGACCTAGAGTACTTAAGTTAAACCTAGTGGTGATAGTTTTAATGTAATGGAAATGTACTTTCCTTTTTATGAAATATAATATGAATAGTTTCTTTCATGATAATTATAATTTCCGCAAAGACTCGATAATGGATGATGACTGACTTTTAGTTTCAAAAAAAAAAAAATGGTCGAATTTTCTAAGAATGAATATTAAGTTTTGGAATAAAAGTTGGGTCGTCACATTTAGTGGTATCAGAGCAATGGTTCAACTCTCGGCCTTGGAGTGTGGCCTTACACACTAACCATTGCATACTCTAGAATCATGTTTGCATTTTGAGATATAGAATAGCAGAATCTAATTAAACTAGAATTGGTGAATGTTGGAAAATTTTATGACTTTAGTCCCTGTCAAATGCTATTGGATAGATATGATGTATAGGAATATGATTCATCAAAGTTGGGGAGTAAACGGAGAATTTTGAGGTTTGTAATAACCCGCCTATGTTTAAGTGGATGAGAAGAGTCAAGTTAAGGGAGAAAGACCGTGAGAATAGTAGTACCCTTGTTAGGATTGGCATAATCATGCTATTCTTTCTAAATGTTGTTAAAAACTTTTGAACCCTTAAACTTTTGTTGACAAAACTAAACCGTTAATATTCCATTTTATCTGATAATGGAATGGCTCGAAAGATTAATTTTGAAAGTAATCAATTTGACTTACTCCCAAGAACCTTCAGAGAATGGTACATAATTGGCGACTCGAGGACGATGACTATTGTTAAAGGCTAAAAGAATCGCTTACGGAGATCCGACATCCGTTGATCGTGGAGTTCCGCGTAGCATTTCTCGAGGACGAGAAATCTTCAAGTTGGGGAGAATGTGACATCCCGTATTTTCCTAACAACGATAAATAAATTTCATTAAAGAGGAGTTTTGAGATATTATTTTACAAAGGATTTTTAATGAGTGTTTTATTTGATTACGTAAGAAGTTTGATTTCATGATGGATTTCTACACTTTGGAATTTAATCCACTTGTGTTAAAATTTCATGTGTTTGTTTTTCTAAGGTTTTCGATGAATTATTTTACTTAAGGTTTTGACTAAGATTTTATCTTCTTAAATTAATGCATACGGTTTTATGGTAACTAAGGTGGAAAATTATTTCTACCCTAAGTTTCAAAAATCAAAGTCCAAGCATCTTATCATACCCTTAATCTAGAATCATCTCTAGAAACCCTAATTTGCATCCCTAATCTTTGATTAAACCTTAATCAAGTTCCTAATCCTTGATTAAGTACTTAATCACTCTCTTAAACTCTAAACCCTCAAGGTTAGTGAACTAACCTAGAATTAGTTTTCCCTAAACCTATACTAGTATGGATTAAGTCCTTGATTAGTACCTTAATCCTTGATTAAGCCCTAAACTCTAAGGATTAGTGAACTAAACCTAATCTAGTTTTCCTAACCCTACCTTAATCATGACTAGATCCTAATTAGCACCTTAAACCTAGATTAATTAACCTAATCTACTCTTAAACCCCCCAAAACCAAATGCACACTCACATGTTCATTACTTGGTCTCCAAGTTTATTTACTTGGTAGCCAAGTTTATGATGTCACCATAGTGACACAAGCATGACATGGAGGAGAAAAGAAAAAGAAAAGTGAAACCGTGGGGAGGAAGAGGAATTCAAGCCCAAGCCCAAAACCATGTGTGTATACAAACACTCTCACACATCCTTTACTTGTTTTCCACTTCTTCATTTTCACCCATTTTAAATCTAAGAAAGAAAGAACTTTAGAGAGAGAGAGAGGGAGAGGAGGCCGAAGCCTTGAGGAGAAGAAGAAGGAGGATTTTTGGCTTCTCTCATGGAATTTCAAGCTTGATCTAGGTATTTCCTTAGGTTCCTAACCTCTTTCTTTAGTTCATTTTCGATTTTCATGTTTTCATTTCTAAAAGTTTTAATTTTTGTTTGAAAATGTTAATGCATGTTTGTTTTCAAGTTAGATCTAGTGTTTTTAAGATGCAAACATGTTGATTTCTAAGCTTGATTTTGAAGCTTTTGTTAAGTAAGCATTTTCTTTTATGATTTTAAGTTATCTCATGAACTCATTCATTTTATTCTTGATTTCTTAAAGTGTTTTTGAAAAAGTTTGATTTTGAGTTTACATGAAGGATTTTATTTTCTTGCTTGATTCGGTTTTAGTGTGCATGCAAAGAAAATTATTATTTTTTTTTAGTAAAGAGAGTTTAACTTAAAGCATGAAACTTTTGATAAAATGAACTTATTTTCTTGATGCTTGTTGTTCTCCTTCTCTATCATTTTTATTTTTCTGTTTTTCTATGAGCTTCAAGGAGGATTTTGTTGTTTCTTGGCCTTGAGCTCTTGCATGTGAATTTTTAAGTTTTCTTATGATTTTCTAAGCTTGATTCTACTTGTATTTGAGTTTAAAAATAAAAAATGAACATGCATCCACAAGGATGATGCTCACGGTTTTGGCCCTACTTGGTTCAAATGATTTTGATCTTGGATTTTCAATTTCATGATTGGTTATGAGTTGATCTATGGTGTTCCTAAACTATGAGTTGTTGATTTACACGAATCTTTCTTATTTTTCTTTTACATGTCACGGTTGGGGTTTGATTTGAAGGAAAATGATTTTTATGTTGATGCATGTTTTGGTGTTGGCTTAGATCTTTAGGAGATGAATTTTGATGATGATTATGTTCATGCATGTAGGATTTTTGTCTTGATCTACTATTTTTAAATGCATGCATGTAAAGATCTAGTGAAAAGGAGTATGCTTTGATGTTAGTTTTGATTTTACTCTTAAAGCCTTGATTTTGATTCTTGAGTGTTGATGCATGTTTGATTTTCTTTGAGATTTATTAATTCTAAGTATGTGCATGTCAAGATCTAGGTTAGTTAAATTCGATCCTTGATTTTTAGTTTAAAAAGCTTGATTTTTATTTATAAATGTTGATGCATGTTTGTTTCAAGACTAGATCTAGTGCTTTTAAGTACATGCATGTTGAAATTGGACTTGAAATAAATTGATTTGATGCATGTGGTATTTGAGTTAAAGTAAATTGTTTTCATGATATATTGATTCGGTTTTTGAAGGAAAAATAATTGGTGGATCGATTTTTGTGTTGATTTGTATGAGAAAGTGCTTATGATAATTGTTTGACAAAAAGTTTAAGTCTTTATTCATGCATGTAAATAAATTCGGTCCAAGCATGAAAAATAGGTGAATGAGTTTATCCTTGAACATATGTTGATGATTTGTTAAGCTTTATTATCTTCTTGAGTGTATTTTTGATTTTCATGAAAGGAAATGAATAAACAAGTTTGTTTGATAAAAGCTTTGTGCTGAAATTGTGATGTGTGTGATGATAACCTTGATAAATGATATTTATACATGTTCAATAATTTTTAAATTTTGTCACTGATCTAAGTATGTTAAAATGAGCTTCTCTGAATTTTTGAATGATTTTTGGAATTGATTTCCTATTTCTATGAGAGCTAACTTTGTGAGGACAATTTTGAGAAAACAAGTTTTTCGGTTTAAAGATGGACAGAATTTTCAAACTTGTGCTACTCTAACTTGCTTTAAATTTTTATGGTATCTTCCTGAACATCTCTAGATATTCTCTGTAAAATTTGAATAGATTTGGAGTTGATTTGATAATTTTACTAAACGCAAAACAGTGAACCGTTTGGTTCAGATTTTCTGGATTTAGTGACGAATTTAATTGGAAAAATATGTTTTGCAGAAATCCAAATAATCTGAAATTTTTATGAGATGGTCTTTATTGTGTAAGGAAGATTTATACCAATTTTCATTCAATTCGGAGTTGAAACACTATTTTTAATCATGGCATTTTGGCCTCAGGCCAGCAACAGTTCTATCTTGCTTTTCATACGAAATCTGATTTGAAACCTAGCTTAAGGCTTTTCAAATGACTTGAAAATTTTATATGATGAACTTTGGCATATATGTGTATGTTCTGGAAATTTTGAGGATTAAACAAATTGATTTGGTATAGTTTTAGATTTTATCTTTTGTGCTTTTCCGTAATCGAACAAAAGCTTTATTTAAATGTTTTCGACAAATATGAATTTTGTACTCTATTTTGTGACTTGGCTGGACCTGTATTATGATCATAATGCCTTGAAATAATTGAATGAGTGATTGCTTGATGATATGTTTAGACTATGCATGAATGAGTTTACAAGGTAATTGTTACGGTGTTTCGGTCTAGGCTATTGGTTTGAAATTATGACTTGAGAATGTGCTATGTGCTATGTGCTATGTGCTATGTGCCAAATGGTTTGTTTTAGGTGGTGCATGTTAATTGAACTACTTTGTTTAAGTCTCTTGGAATTGTTTATTTGATAAAAGAAGTGAAGGAAAATGAGTTATTTAATAAATTACGATGTTGTAGTTGATCTTTTGAAGTTGATTGATTTTTTAAAAGAATTTGGTTATTTGAAAAAGTATTGGGCTTACTGCTTGCTTCCCTATTTGATTTCATGGTGTTATGTTTGAAAATAAATCATTTCAAATGTTCATTTTAACATGGAGTATTAAAGAGATTAAAGAACGATTTTTCGGTGTTTTTGAATCTTGGTTGTGGCTGTCCGGAATGGACCAGTAACCAATTCATTTATTTAAAGTATTTATATGAGTATGATTCGGTTTGTATGTGCATATAAGTTTAACTACTTTATTTGATTGAGAAATTGTTGATCAAAGTGTTTATTTAATTGTTTTCAAGATACTTAGTTTGTCTATGGATTTAAATTGGTTTTGGACAATGGAAAGTGAACTTGAGAGTTAGAATATGATGTTGTCCAGAGTTTTTCTAAGTTGTATTTCTTATTTAAAAATGTTTTCAAAGTGATTTGAAGTTGAGTTTTGATGAGTACTTAATATAAGATAAAGTTGGTTTGAAAAGTGCAATTTTACGGTGTTTTCGGATTTTCTAAAGAGTGGTTTGTGGGCTTGAATCTTTGCTGTCCAGATTTTATTTAAATTGTTTTTCAATCCTGAAAATGTGTTTGGTTGGTTTAAAGTTTGAGTTTTAAGTGGTACGTAATTTAAGAAAAGTTGGATTGAAAAAGTAACGTTAGCCATGTTTTCGGGTTCGAGCGAGCTGCTGTCCAAGACGGACCAGCAACCGATCCATTTATTTAAAATGATTTCGTTGATTTCTTATAATGATTTCAAAGTATTTAAAGTACAGTGAAAGTTGGATTTGATTTGAGAAAGTCTTGACGTTTTACGATTTTCTGACAAGAAGTGAAAGGAGTTTTCGAAAACACGTTTTGATTCTGAGTATGACGATTATTTAAATAGACTAGTAACGTTAGTGTCTCCTATCTAGTACATGGTGCGTATAAGTCAGGAAGTTGGAGCGGCTGACAGTTGGGAGGACCCGCAACGATTTCGAACAAAGTATTTGCTGGATTTGAGGTGAGAGAGAAGCTTTCCTAAGACACCGTGGTATTTAGGTGATTTATTAGGACGTTCTGGATCATCTCAAAGATCGGAACTTGGTGGTTCTGAGTCAGTAGTATAGTGGCAATTGTTTGTGTTGTGTGGTCACTTATACGAAGGTGACAAAGACCACATTGTTGTTGTGTGATGATTGTATGCTGATGGTTTGAAATAGCATGTTTATGTTTATCTGCTTAAATGTTTAATTATGCATGATGATATTTGAATTGTTGATTAATAAGAATAGTAAAGACATTAGAAACTATGAGAAAAATTCCCCAAAGAACAGAACAGAACTCTAATGGATTAGACGCGCTGTGGAACCGGATGATGCTGATGCGCCCGAGTACGTGGATCGAGCTGACGATATGGCTAATGGACTAGTGTCTGGACGATGATGATGCCTTTGGACCTGGACGCAACGACTGCAGAATTCCACAAAGATAGTTCCCATATGGTCGTAGCCATATGTTGGAATGACTTGGGATAGGTCGGAGCCTATCTCTCAAAGATTGATTAATATCCCGCATATAGTCGGAGCTATATGCCGAAGGTGATTCTGAATGGGTCGGAGCCCGTCAGAATAATTATTGATATCCCACATATGGTGGGAGCTATATGCCGGAAGTGATTCAGGATGGGTTGGTGCCCGTCAAACATATTGGTCGAGTCCCACAGAAGTATTCCGCATATGGTCGGAGCTGTACGATGGAGATGACTTAGGATGGGTCGACGTTAGGACAAACGAGTATAACCTCACGACTTAGAACCCTAACCCGAAGTAGTGGAGAGGAAGATACACCTGTATTACCCTTGTGGTGTTCAGCTGGATGATTAAGATAAGGGATGGCAATGACGGTGATTCGTCAAGAAGCCTTGAGAAGTCTGTCTAGGTGGGAAAAACCATAGAGGCCCTGGCTTAACCGGTCGGAGCTGGTAACCCAGTGGTGTGGACGAAGTACCACATGATCACTAGACAAATGACTGACACCCCCTTGACTAAATCTAGATCAGTGAGAGGGATGCTCGAACACGGCCGGATGTGCCCACTTTACTTCCCGGGACATTATATGAATTCATTTACTTTGCCATCCAGGAAAAGCCGGTGTGGTTAGAGATCCTGTACTCCTGATTGCTTCCGACTAGGTGGATGGATTCCGAGGAGATGTAGACCCAAACCATAAAGCCTGAACTTCCGATATTATGGACTCGAGAAATATGGACAAAGAGACTTTGATCCCATGAGATAAATTGATTAAGAGATCCCCTTAAGTGAAAGATTCGAAAGAGGTGATTGAGAAAAGCACGTGAGAAAGAAAGAATTATACGTCGCGAAGAGATTAACGATATGGATAAACAAAAGTAAGCTTACGTTAATGAATGATTAATTGATGATGATCATGATTATGAATGTGATGATGCAAATATGTTATCTTGTTGTGTTGTATTTATATTGCATTGTTGTGCTGTAAATATGTAATGTTGTATGCATGCATTGTCTTGATATTTTGCCTATCGTAAACCCACACCGCCGACGATGCGTCGTTCGGAATGCTTACTCTCTCCTGCCTCGTTGTGTTGTTGGTGGATGTTGATGCCACAATGAGCAGTTTGTGCTAGAGGATCAAAAGAATGTAGAAGGTTTGGTACAACCTGACGACTAAGAGAGAATCCACGATGCCGAGGAGTACTTGGAGCTAGAAGGTGCACCCGTCAAGGATGGAGACAAGGATTGATGCATAGACCTAATGTTGAGGTCTTCCTTTTCAGAGTATTGTAATCCCTTAGCAGGTACTTAGACATCATTAGCTGCATCCACATGTACACCCGAATTATGTTTTCTAATGCTGGGTAACCAGTGATTAAGTTTTCTGGTTAAGAACAAACGAAATGGGCTTTTAAATGTGATTTGTGAAAGCAAGTTTCCAAGTGCGATGTTTCGTAACATCTCGGTTTGGAACTTGAAGTATAACGTGAGATATGAGAATCAATTTTCTATTGTAAACTATTTTGATAAAAGATTTTGGAACTTGGAGATTCTCATGTCCATGTTATGTGATAAAAAAAATTGGCCCAAATTTTCACTACATTGAATTAAAGAAATTATATTTTCAAGTTGTCAAATCGGGGTGTTACAGTATTTCTAGTAGATAATAGTAGTACCTATGGATGTGTGATTTTATATGTTAATGAACCTTAGGGTAGTTAATAATGGTAAAGTATAAGGATTTAATCAAAGATAGGAGATCACTTGATATTATGCATTTTATATTTGATGTTGTGATGTGAACATGTTGTATGATAAATGATATGAAATGAGGTACGTGTTGCTGTGCAGCTTAGCTTCAATAACTAAAATGTGAGATTGTGGAACTAGGTAGAACTAGGAATGTTTCTAAGTTTAGTAATTGAGGTACCCCTAATAATAACGAGCAATTAAAAATGAAGTCGAGCGAATGGAGTGTTAAGCAAAGGCAAGATAATATGTGTGAAGATTAGTGATTAAACGCAAAGAAAGGGAATAAAAAGAAGTAAATGAAATAATAGAACAAAGGAATATGGTTTGCGAATACCATGCCGTGTAAGACACACCACCGTGCGCAGTAAGACGCGCGCAGGTTGTGCGCTGTATGTTGTCAGTGGTGAGTGTGCAGTGGTTGCACAAGACGTACGACGAAAGAGCGTACGCAGCGGTAAGACACAAAAGGGAGATTGTGCGCAGAGGTGTATTCGAACTACCCAGGTATGTGGATGTCGGGTCGTGTAAGACACACCACCGTGTGCAGTAAGACGAGCGTAGGTTGTGCGCAGTAAGACGAGCGCAGGTGAGTGTACAGTGGTGGCGTAAGATGTACGACGGAAGAGCGTACGCAGCGGTAAGACGCACAAGATAGATTGTGCGCAGTGGTGGGTTCACAATCCTGAGAAAGAGACCCTACAGGTTTAGTGGATGCCGGGCCGTGTAAGACACACCACCGTGCACAGTAAGACGCGCGCAGGTTGTGCGCTATAAGTCGTCAGTGGTGAGTGTGCAGTGGTTGCGTAAGAGGTACAACAGAAGACCGTACGCAGCGGTAAGACGCACAAGAGAGATTGTGCGCAGTGGTGGGTTCACAATCCTGAAAAAGAAATGAGAAGGAAAAAGAGGAAAAGTTTAGAAAATATTAAAAGAGAAATGAGAAAGAAAAAGAGGAAAAGTTTAGAAAATCTTGAGAGAAATAGAAAGAGATAAATGATAAGATGTGAGAATGTTATAAGAGTCACAGAAAGAGAAAATTGGAAAGGAAACAATATTAGTGTCGTTGACAATTCTTAGTGAGAAACCTTGGAGATGTTTGTACTTGTAGCTAGAAGGAATGACTTGATGCTTATATAAATGTTGCTATGTCATTATATGCTAACTGTGATTGACTTGGCTATTTACTATGTTTATTAGAATTCATTTGCTAAGTTCTGTGTAATGCTTAACCCTTAACTGTTTTTATACAGGTACCGAGATTGGGCTTGCACTATTTTTGGCCGAGCAAGAGTGTAAACTAGTTAGGAGAGAAAGCATAGTAGTTTATTATTATAATTAAGTTATGTTTGTTTTATTATAATTCAATCGTGCAAGCCCTGAGGTTGGTTTTATTTTGTTAAAAGGGCATGAAAGCTAAAAAGTATGTATTTGAATGTTTCATAGTTTTATGGACTGTACTGGGCTGAACAGATGAACAGTATAAATTTTTGGGAAGTCCAAAAAATAGAGGAAACTCTGTCCGATTTTCCAGAGAATTTTCAAAAGAAAATAAGATTTTAAACGAAATTTTTAAGTCGCTAATTTTAATATAGGAAATAAAACTTCGGATGTTACATTGTGGTATCAGAGCGGTTTTCCTCGGCCTTTGAGTTTGGACTCATAACTCCAATGGATTACTCACCAAGCGAGTAACCAATAGATAGTTAGATGACTAAGTTAGTTAGATTAGGGATTAAAATTTGTTGGACTTAGTACAACATCTCTTAATTTATAGTAGATTTGTTAGTGTTTGTTCCAATTTCCCCATTTGTTATATTGTCACACTTGGAAAGCATCTTGACATCTTAGATATTAATAGTAGAACCTAGATTTCATTTGACTCTGAATATCAATTGACTATTAAGAGATTTTATTAATTCGTGATACACTCGTTAATGTACAACTTCTCGAGTACTATGTATCCATCATTCTAAGTTCTATACAAACACTTGAATTCAAAACAAAAAGTTACCTATTCATATTTTTGCATGGGTTAGATCTTACATACACCTATAGCCTTTTGATATCGAAGAAAACTCCCTTATTACCATTGACAATAGTTTTTATTCTAAACGAACTTAACTCTTTGTGTTCCCAACATAATTAGAGAGTTATCATTTTTTCCTTTAATTATGACCTAGTTTGTAATAACAAAAATGTAGTTTCGATTTGAAGAATTGACGCTTGAATCTACCTTGGGTTCCTAATCCTTACAATCTCTTATACGTCAAGAAGTTGATTTTCTTTTTTTTTTAATTCTTTTCAATTCCATTTGCCTCGTGACCATCGTAGACTCGAATTGCCCCTTTTGTAACACCACGATCTGGAAACTTGAAAACTTTAATCATTTTGGGCAAAAATTAGGGCCATTTTTTTTTAAAAGGGCGAGTAGTGCACAAGATGAGAACACTTCTATTTTTTTTTTTAAAACATAATTGTATAGAAAACTCATGTTCCCATATTGAACCAACTCTTTCAAGTCCCAAACCGGAATGTCACATGACACTACGCTTCGAAACTCAATTTCCAAAAACATCAGGTGCTTAAAATAGCCCATATGATTTCTTGTCAAAGTACCATTACAAAGATTAATTTGTTGGGGTTACGTCAGGATACCATTAGGTTGCTAAGAACTCATAGTGGGGATACATACTCAAAAGGGAAATTACCTAAACCTCTAATCATAATCTCCCTAATCTAGCTTGGCAAGTTTGCGGTACCACTCGTCATCATCCGCCAGTAGATCCTCTGGGGTAATGATCCAACTTCCATCACTGTAGTACTCCTCTGGGTCATCTCGATCGGACCAGAGGTCGGGATCTTCCTCCTCGTCCTCA
The DNA here is from genome assembly GCA_037953625.1 of Crotalaria pallida. Lineage (NCBI taxonomy): Eukaryota > Viridiplantae > Streptophyta > Magnoliopsida > Fabales > Fabaceae > Crotalaria > Crotalaria pallida. Next base: position 31,627,944 of record CM075651.1, on the reverse strand, counting down.
TCAGCAATCTCCCCCTCAGAATCATCAGGTCCATCCTCTTCTTCTTCTTCTTCGGCTACCTCCTCCTCTTGGTCTAGCTCCACTCGTCGGCGCGGAATCTCATCAAAAATCATCTTGTAAGATGACGTAATGCTATTATTACCCCTTCGGGGAGTCGCTCCAATCTCCCGCAGTTGCTGATATTGCACCAGGTTGGCCATCTAGTGTCCATACAATTTTATACAAGAAAGGATAGATAGAGTAGAGAGAGTGAGCAACCCAAAACGGCAATGTCGACTATGTGGGATTACATCAGGTAAATATTAAGACAAAATAAATATAAAGGCAAACATAAATCCAACAATAGCATAAGGTAAATCAAGACAACACATATAACTATCATGATGTACACATGCCTAATCATCCAATTATTCGTTCCAGCATTTGCAAAGCTCAAGATAATCACATCCTTCACCATAATACTTTTCTTCCATTCTCTCTCATTCCTCAAACCCATCCAATGCATCACAGGTACTCATATCATTTCCCATACATAAATCCTATCCATCACTTGAGGCGAACATCATCATCAATATTATCTTTATTAACATTACACTTATCTTTGGAACATCTGGGTTATTTAAGTCTTATTAATTCGATTAGCATCAATGATGAGGGGGAAACATCATTGTGCTCGCACACGTCTACATCTCCTCGGTTCACCACCCAACCTAGTCGGAAGCAAACAGGAGTACAGGACCTTTACCACGCGGGCACGACAGCTGTCAACAACAAATGGCTCCAAGCCAGGAGGTCTCAGCCTCAATCACATATAATATCAATCAGGCTCACTGTCTCACAGTGGCAAAACACAATGCCCCGTTCCAGTCCCTCTCACTCTTCTCGATTTGCAATCTAGGGGGCAACAGTACTTATTTTAATTACGGCTTAGTCCTAATGATCGGCCCATCCTTGGTGCATCCCTTCAATGAGACCCGATCATTAATCGTACGCATCTAATCCCCCTAAAGCTCATATACTATCACGCGAATCATCGCAACATCATTGCATCGTCTTTCTCTTTCTCAAATCACAACAACATTGGTTCTCATCAACATGAGCAACACAATCTCAGATCAACTTGTAACTCAGCACATCCTCGTTTTCCTCTTCGTCGGCTATGGATCAATAGCATCCCCCATAGCCCTTACTTCTATAACTCAGCAGCGTCGTTAGCATATTTTCTGATCGGCTCGACCTCACAGCATTGTTAGCTCCACTCCTCATCACCACGCTTCCGCTCGCTTACATTCCTCATAGTCATCTTAGCAGCTTCTCCTCGACTAATCACGTCTTTCACATCTATCGTTTTCGTCTCTTATTTCTTTGATTACTATTTTATAATCTTAGTCTTTATCGATTACTCGCACGGTTCCCAACCATATCCTCTTAAATAACAATTAAACAACTCTCCAAAATGAAATAGCACAATATGAACAATCATAAAACATATCATCATTTTCATAAACCAATCTCAGTCGTTCGGGTGGATAGCTAAACCAATCAAACAAGCGCTATCACATACACCACTACGCTAAATGAGATTGGAGTCCAATCTTTGAGATGATTGGACGCCTTAATAAGTTACCCAATTACCACAGCGTCTTAAGGGAATGCCCCTCTCTCACCTCGATGACGAACGTCCTAATGCGCTCCACGATCTCTTGATCATCTCTCCTCGCCTCATGCCCTCGCATCCTTCGCTCAACTAAGACATTTTATCGTGCATTAGAAACGATTTCGATATATTCTTGTGATTTGTTTTGAAAATGATTTCTCTTTTGAAAACTTGTTATCATTATCCAAGATTTCCAAATTCAATCCAAATTCATGATTAAAACAGTTCTCAAGAAAATCTTTGAAAACAATTTAGAAACACTCTTTTATTCAAATAAGCTTCCTTTCATATTTAAAACTTGATTTAAAACATTTATTATTTACTTGTCACAGAACACTTTTGGACTAAAGAAATTAACTAATCAAATTATAACACTAACACACACGTTCAAGCATGTACAGGAAAATAATTCAACTTAATTTCTTAATCCAATCATGACGAAACCTAATTAATATTTCTTAATTACCATTAAATTCCAAACCTTGAAATCATGCAATTATCATCGTGAAAATTAGTTTAATCAATTCTATTTACTTCTAGTCTCTAGAATCGAAAAGGAATAGACACATCATTGCACCAACCATATAATAGCACAAATATAGAATATAACCACACTCACTATTCATCTAAAAGAAAATCATTCCAAGCACTTAAACAAGCACTAACCGAGCCATTCAAGCAAAATCTTACAAAATATATCAAATCATCAAAGTCACAAAACAATGAAATCATCCCATTTCTTTGAGACTGAAACCGTGAGCATCATGGGAAAAATTTAATAGTTTCAATTTCATTTTTCTTAACTCAATTCAAGAAAACAAGTAAGACCACAAATCATCTTATGCATGTAGCTTTATGCTCCTAGATAAGGTCAATCCTAGTCTATATGTGATCTAAATGATGATTAGGCACACTCCCCTATACACTTATCTCAAGACCGAATATTTACATGCATCGGGCAAGAATCTTAGTTCACTTTTCAATGCATTAAAGACAACTAAAGCAAATCACATTGCATCATCATGCATGAATCATCAAGAGATTTCCTTAGACTTTTTATTAAAACTTAAACTTATAATTTTTCTCAAATAGAAATATGGTTTATAGCTTGATCTCCTAAAAAGAATGGCATGCATGAACTTAAGACCACCATATCTTCCTTTAATACCTACATGTACCTAAAATCATGCACTAAAACAATTTTATCACTTATGGCCGAATGGCCTTCTCATCAACATAACAAACACAAAACAAATGTTTAGATCAAATCATGCCCATAAAAGAAAAATCAATTTAAAGACCATTACCCTATTATTTCTTCTAGGCCGAGACATACATAAAAGAGAAACATAGCCTTTTTCATTTGAAACTTAACATGCAAAGCCTCAAAATCCGTAACTTGTGAGATATTAAATTGTAGATTAAAACATACACACACAAAGATCAATCAAAATCATCACAAGATCAACATGCAAAGCTAAAAATCCCTATTTTCTTTCTCAAATAAACTTAGATCGTGAGATTGTAAAGCAAACATTCATATCTATACGCATAGGTCACGGTTTGAGCACAAAAGATCAACATGCAAGACACAAATTCTTCACCTTGTTATCAATCAAACCTAGATCATAAATCATTTACTAAACTTTTTCATAAAAACCTCACGGTTCACGGTTTAAGAGGATAAATTCAACATGCATGAAGTTTTCATTTTAGTTTTTCTCAAAAATCTCTAGCAATGAGTTAGATCCTTTAGAAGTTTGTTTAGAAAATCATGATGATCTACCTAATGAAGCCATAACCGAAGCTTTAAGTGTAACACCCCTCATTTTCGTCTCCCAAATAACCAAGAAATTGATTATAACAATTATTTTATAATTGATTTATATTAGTTTTGAAGGTTTTAGTTTTTGTACATTGTGTGTTTTAATATAAAAATATGAGATATATTTTTATATGGTTATTTTGTACAAAAATGTGAATATTGTAAATTAGCCCTTGGGTTGGGACCTAATTGCAATATTAAAAAGGTTTTTGAAGAAAGAGTAATTAAATTATTAATTTTTGAATTTTATCAGTATGTAACCGGTTAGAAGGGCTGTGTAACCGGTTACACGATGAACTCATAAAACTAGGTTAGTGCGTTTGATGAGTAATCAAGCCAAAACCCAGAAATCTGCCACGAATTCATCCTTCTCTTGGTGGGGTAGGACGTGTCAACATGCATATTAGCCTGATTTCTCTATAAATAGCCCAATTGATCGAGATTTTGGCTCATTTTGTTATCTGAAGTGCTGATGCTCTGTTTAGGGTTCTGAGATTCGTCTCTGAAATTCTCCTTCGTTTCTGAGAGTTAGAACATGAGTGATACACCATTACAAAGCTTGAATCAAGGGCTTTGTATTGATATAAAGTTTGTGAGTTGAGAGTCCCTGAATCAAGAGAACGAAGCTTGCCATGTTGAGGTGTTGATGCTGTCAAACATCAGCTTCTGATTTCTGGAGCTGACTTTGAAGCTCGATTTTGGTAAGCACACAAACCCTTCTAGTTTCAAATCTGTTCCTACCTCTAGTGCATGTTGCAGAGAATTCAATTTGACCATTTTCCCCAAATCTTAATTTGGTTTTGCATGTCAATTTCCCTGGTTTTGGTACCCTGTCCAACTCTATCAGCATGGAGTGGATTTAATGGAAATTTGTGTTGGAGCCTTTCTCTCTGCAATGTTTTGGATCAAGCACAATTTAGAGGTAAGGGGGAAGCTTACTATTTGCTAGAATGAGAATAAATTGTGGTAGAATATAGGATGAGTCACCAAGAGACTCAAAGGGCATAAGTTGAAATGGTTAAATGGCTTGGAGGCCAATTTGAGCTCAATTGATGTTTTGAGCAATGTTATCTGAATGCATGCAAGCTATGTTGATGTTGATTTCATGACTTACTTGGATATCATGTGAATTGATGCATTAAGTTGTGAAATATGTGCAATTATGTGCAATTTGTGTATCCAAATTGAATGCATGCAAGATAGATATGTTTCTGTGTTTAAACGTATTTATTTAAGGTATATGTACTCTGTTAAAGGTTGAAATTTGGTTAGATTTGAGTAGTGAAGAGAATGGTTTGTTAAAACTCATGTTTTAGTGTCAGACTGCATAATCTAACCGGTTACTCGATATTCGTAACTGGTTAGACCCTGTTAAAATGCAAAAGAAAATAAGTTTACAAAATCAGCATTATGGTCTTACAAATCCTACTCAAATCTAGGCCTTAATTTCATGGAAAACAATCTGAAAATAAGTTGATTTCACTGTTATAGTTCAGATTGCAGTTAAAGAGTTAATACCTTAAGGTAATGAGTTAGTTTCAAGAGGAAATTATGCTCATTGGACAATGAAATGTGATTTAGACTTTTGAATGATATAAACAGTGGTTTTGAGGTATAAACATTGTTAAACTGGTTTATGGATTGGGTAGGGAATTCAAGAAAAAGGGTTTTCTGAATTACAATGGTAAACAGTTCAGGTCTGTAATTCTAACCGGTTAGCCTGGAACTGTAACCGATTAGTACCTGAATCTGAAAAATAAAAAGTTAAGTTTTTGAATACCATTGACTTTGTTTTACCCAATCTAAGTTTAAAGGCATGTCTTGAGATAATTCAAAAGAGAATTTTGTGTCAAAGACTATACCTCAAATAAATCGTTCAAAAGAGAAATTGGAATATTTCTAAATCACAGTAATTAATGGAAAGACCAACCTTAGTAATTATGTATGCGATGCATGCATAGAGAAAGGTGATGAAATAGGTTGGCAAGGATTGTTTGTGATGTTCGGGGTACACAACCCTGTACTCTAGGAGTACTAAACTGACGCAACCAACTTAATGACACATTCTGGGAATGTGGCCATTGTCTGGGACATGGTTTCTTGGACACGTTCTGGGAACGTGATGCACACTCTGGGAGTGGTGCTTGATTATATTCCAAGTATGGGTTGCGATACGTTCTGGGAACGTATGTTAGTGTTCTGGGAACACGTTGGTATAATAATGGAATTAAAGATAAAACCAACCTTGATGATTGTGCATTCATATAGAATGGAAGTTTGGTTGGTAGGAACTTTTATCATATTCTGGGAATATGAGGAGGGTACTCCGGGAGTACCAAATTATAACCTACTTGATGACACATTATAGATATGTGGCCAGTGTCTGGGACCTGGTTTTATACGTTCTGGGAACGTATGTTAGTGTTCTGGGAACACATTGATATGCAACCTACTTGATGACACATTATAGATATGTGGCCAGTGTTCGGGACCTGGTTTTTATGCGTTCTGGGAACGTGGTGCACACTCTGGGAGTGGTGCTTATTTATCCAAGTATGGTTTGCTACACGTTCTGGGAACGTGGTGCACACTCTGGGAGTGATGCGTATTATCCAAGTATGGTTCGGCATTACGTTCTGGGAACGAATGTCGGTGTTTCGGGAACACAAGGGTGTATTGGATGGACGTCCAAGATGGACTTTTAGAGGCCTCAGTTGTGGAAGGAAATCATGCATCATGCCACCTGCATTGAAAGAATTGTTATGATTAACCGGGTGTGCTCATATGATTATGCATCATGATTTGCTACATGTTAACTTGTGGATGTTAGTTTTATTCTCATTTGATTATGCGAATATGTATAGCTAACCCCCATGCCCTTATTAGGTGTTGATCGTGCATCTAGCTTGCACAAGAATCAGTGAAGGGAGATGTCCCTTAGGTGCATGCAGAGTATAGAAAGTATGGGTTGGGAACCCGTTGTACAGATATCGAGGATCCGACCAGAAGGATGTTTGGACAAAGGACCAGTGACCAGCTCTATAACATTTCTATTTTTAATAGAACTTATATGATACATATTTTGGAAAAAGGTATCATAAGAGGAATTCAGTTTCATAATTATACTTATTTGGTATTAATGGACTTGTTACACTTGATATATTTTGGGGGTTTAATATGATGATTTTACTATGTTTCCGCAAACTCTGATTTTGGTAGTCAACCTTTATCATTGATCAAGTGTTTCTGAAATTAAATTTTCAAGGGAAGGGAAAATTCTTATTTTCAGATCTTTTTCCAACGATAACAAGTCCAAGTTTTCATAAACTTCTTACTTTTCTTATAAAGTAAGATGATATACAAGGAGTGTTACATTAAGGGTCCATAAGTTCACATATTTACAAACCAATGTAAAAGTCCATAGTTGCACTCTCTCAAGCTATAAAAATAAACATGCAATGAAAAGAGAAGAAAGAAAAATTACAAAACCAAAAGAAAATTCTAACTCTCATGATTCTATCCCTTTAATCTTCGAAGTAACCTACCAAAAGAGTTAATCTCCTACTTTAAGGTCCTTGATCTTCAAAGGAAGTTCTAGTCTTGGCCTAAGTCTCCTTCTTCCTCCCTCTTGTCTCCCACGGCCACTCTCTATTTCTCTCTTTCTATTTCTTCTAAGGGTGTGTTGGTCCCTTAGAAAGTGTCTTGGTTTGTTGGTGAACGAAATGAAAGGAAGTGAAGAAATGAATTAGGGCTTGGTTGATTTAAGGGCACGAAGTTGCCTTTTTTGCCCTTGAAATGGGTTTCGGCCAAGGCATCACTTAGGAGGGCAAAATTGGGTTTCTCAAAGTTTGCATGGCAAGGGTTGAGTCAAGGGGACAAAATGCATAGTCTAGGGCTTAGGTCTCATTATGCATAGTCATGTCAAGGCCACTATTTTCTTCTTGCATGGTACACTTGGTAGCTTCTAAGCTTGCCAAGGATTTTCCTTACCCCATAATTCAAACTCCTACCCCAAACACACACATATCATCACCGTAGCATTACACACACATGCACACACCTCATGCAATTTCAATTCATTTTCTATTCTTTTACTTATAAAATGCACTAAAATCATTAATTTAAGGATCATATGTACACACACACATATAGGACCGTAGCATTATTCACACACATACATACACATATATTTATTTTCGAGTAACATTCACATATTGAATCAAACATATATCATGTTGAGTATAAATTAATTTCATGTCATGGTAATTTATTTAAGTTTCCTATAAAAACATATTTTTATTATAAAGAAAACTTAGGCTATTTCAAAGTAAAACAATTATCTACACATAACATACACACATGATTGAAATATACATAAATGACCTTTAAAAATCAAACTTTTTATACAAATAGGAAATTTTCAAAAGACAAATTTATTTAAAATTGTCAACTCTCAAAATCATGGTTTCTTAATAACATAATTCGTCCTTTCAAAATTTCAAAGAAATAACTTTTGTAATTCAATCCAGAAAATTCAAAAGATCACATTTTCAAGGTTTACAAATCCAAAAATGAAAATTATTCCATAAAGAAATTCACTTTTTAATAAAATCAGAAATTCTCTTTAGAAAATCCTTTTGAGAACCAAAAACTCCAAGTTGGTTTTCATCGAAATCGTTTTCGCACGTACGGGAAAATGCGGGGCGTTACATTCTCCCCAACTTAAAGATTTCTCGTCCTCGAGAAATACTAAGCGAATTCGTACTATGGGTGCATAATTCCTTTGAATGATCCCTTCACTCTTGAACTGTAACCTTCGTCACAATGTCCACGATCATGAACTGCCCATCTATCGTCCTTACGACCACTCAAACAGATCACTTTTGCAAGCGATCTCACGGGGTATTCTGGTTGGTTAACGGACTGGGTTATGAGCAACATGATTCTATGGAAGCAAAGGTCAAGGAGGGTTAAGATATCCGAGTAATGTCCAAACATAACAGGGTTACACCCTCTAGGATCAAGACTTCACTACTCCCTGAGATAAAGTTCTTTCTCATTTATTCAAATCTGACCGAATCAATTCCCTAAAATTTCTATTTCTCCGCTTACTCTCCAACTTAAATAAGTCATATTCCTTCACATCACCTCTTGACTACAACCGGTCCCCTGAAACTTTCGATTTTCACCATACCTCAACCTGTTTGACACAATTTTCTACCACTCAACCTAGTCTTTTACCTTCTCATATTTCTGTCATTACGCTCCCCTGTTCAACTCCTACGGTTACTATCTCATCTCCCTTCCTTCCTTGGCTGTCCTTAATCCTCAAGAAATACACACTATTTCACTTCCCATTCTTAAACATGTTATCATACCACTTAGACATTCTAAACCTTTATTCAACTTTGGCTTATTCACCACTGTTTCTAATCCATCCAAGTTCTTTCCCTAAAACATCAAGTCCTAATTCTTCAACCTAACTTTGGGTCACTTTTAAGGGTTCTACTCATAAGTTCCACCACTCCATTGATTCAACCGTACCATATTATCACCTATTCTCCTCCATTTAACCGCTCTCCTTCCATAATTCCAGACACTTAGGACCTCAGGTTCTGAATAATCTCTCAAATTCCTTCTTATCTTACCACCTTCTAGACCAATATTCGGACTTATCCGCTCTCTACTCCTACTTCCTACTTATTTTAAACAACTCACCACTTTCCATGACTCCAAGGGTACTCCTATCTTCTCTAAGATTCACACTCACTTTATCCACATCAATCGTTCCTTAATTTCCTAGACACTTACAATCCTTATCTTACCGTACTCCACCATCCTCTGCTCACTCTTAGAACACCTGTATGTCGGATGCCGGATATCAGGGTTCAACACTTTCAATAAAGACTTTTGGAAGAAACAGACATGGGGTCATGATCAAAGAGAAAAGTTTCAGTTCATCAACTAATCAAGTTCTCTTGTCAAAACAAGGGCTGAGTATTTTGGAGATTAGGCAAGCTCAAACGTCTTGCCAAAGCAACATGACAAAATTAGGGGTTCTTCACAAGAAAATTTCCAATAGAAGAAGAGTTCTAGCCACAAGACAAGAGCTCGAGTCAAAAGCTCAAAGATGTTCTCAAAAAGAAGTTCTCGTCAAAAGAAGTTCAACAAGAAGGGTTTGGATTACCGATTAACGTCACAGAATGGCACTGGACACTGCTCCCGGATGCTGTTGCAGACGAGTCAGGACATCTTCCAAAAATACGTCAACATATCCCTAGCGTTCCTATGTTCACTCATTGCTACCTTACTACTAACGCACACTCAAAGTTACACGGTAGAGTATGCAAGTCCACACACAAGAGTTCTTAAAGCAACCTCGCTCTGATACCAACTCTGTAACACCCCGATCTGGCAACTTGAAAACTTTAATCATTTTGGGCAAAAATTAGGGCCATTTTTTTTTAAAAGGGCGAGTAGTGCACAAGATGAGAACACTTCTATTTTTTTAAAAAACATAATTGTATAGCAAACTCATGTTCCCATATTGAACCAACTCTTTCAAGTCCCAAACCGGAATGTCACATGACACTACGCTTCGAAACTCAATTTCCAAAAACATCAGGTGCTTAAAATAGCCCATATGATTTCTTGTCAAAGTACCATTACAAAGATTAATTTGTTGGGGTTACGTCAGGATACCATTAGGTTGCTAAGAACTCGTAGTGGGGATACATACTCAAAAGGGAAATTACCTAAACCTCTAATCATAATCTCCCTAATCTAGCTTGGCATGCTTGCGGTACCACTCGTCATCATCCGCCAGTAGATCCTCTGGGGTAATGATCCAACTACCATCACTGTAGTACTCCTCTGGGTCATTTCGATCGGACCAAAGGTCGGGATCTTCCTCCTCGTCCTCATCAGCAATCTCACCCTCAAAATCATCAGGTCCATCCTCTTCTTCTTCTTCTTCGACTACCTCCTCCTCTTCCTCTAGCTCCACTTGTCGGCGCGGAATCTCATCAAAAATCATCTTGTAAGCTGACGTAATGCTATTATTACCCCTTCGGGGAGTCGCTCCAATCTCCCGCAGTTGCTGATATCGCACCAGGTTGGCCATGGCCATCTAGTGTCCATACAATTTTATACAAAAAAGGATAGATAGAGTAGAGAGAGTGAGCAACCCAAAACGGCAATGTCGACTATGTGGGATTACATCAGGTAAATATTAAGACAAAAAAAATATAAAGGCAAACATAAATCCAACAATAGCATAAGGTAAATCAAGACAACACATATAACTATCATGATGTACACATGCCTAATCACCCAATTATTCATTCCAGCATTTGCAAAGCTCAAGATAATCACATCCTTCACCATAATACTTTTCTTCCATTCTCTCTCATTCCTCAAACCCATCCAATGCATCACAGGTACTCATATCATTTCCCATACATAAATCCTATCCATCACTTGAGGCGAACATCATCATCAATATTATCTTTATTAACATTACACTTATCTTTGGAACATATGGGTTATTTAAGTCTTATTAACTCGATTAGCATCAATGATGAGGGGGAAACATCATTGTGCTCGCACACGTCTACATCTCCTCAGGTTCACCACCCAACCTAGTCGGAAGCAAACAGGAGTACAGGACCTTTACCATGCGGGCAAGACAGCTGTCAACAACAAATGGCTCCAAGCCAGGAGGTCTCAGCCTCAATCACATATAATATCAATCAGGCTCACTGTCTCACAGTGGCAAAACACAATGCCCCCTTCCAGTCCCTCTCATTGTTCTCGATTTGCAATCTAGGGGGCAACAATACTTATTCTAGTTTCGAAAGCAGAACGTGCCACGACATTAGACCCAGTCCCCACCACGTTAGTGCGCCACTTGTGGGATTGTTCCGCCTAGAAAAGTACTCTAGACTTCTTGACGTATCACCGTCATCATCCTCCCCTAATACAATCTCGTCCTAAGTATCCGCAGATACTTATCGTTCCTTCCTCTCCACTACTTCGATTCGACACTCATACCTCACCGCAATTGTTAATGTCTTTTAAGATTTTTTTAAAGAGTTTTAATTACGGCTTAGTCCTAATGATCGGCCCATCCTTGGTGCATCCCTTCAATGAGACCCGATCATTAATCGTACGCATCTAATCCCCCTAAAGCTCATATACTATCACGCGAATCATCGCAACATCATTGCATCGTCTTTCTCTTTCTCAAATCATAGCAACATTGGTTCTCATCAACGTGAGCAACACAATCTCAGATCAACTTGTAACTCAGCACATCATCGTTGTCCGCTTCGTCGGCTATGAATCAATAGCATCCCCCACAGCCCTTACTTCTATAACTCAGCAGCGTCGTTAGCATATTTTCTGATCGGCTCGACCTCGCAGCATTGTTAGCTCCACTCCTCATCACCACGCTTCCGCTCGCTTACATTCCTCATAGTCATCTTAGCAGCTTCTCCTCGACTAATCACGTCTTTCACATCTATCGTTTTCGTCTCTTATTTCTTTGATTACTATTTTATAATCTTAGTCTTTATCGATTACTCGCACGGTTCCCAACCATATCCTCTTAAATAACAATTAAACAACTCTCCAAAATGAAATAGCACAATATGAACAATCATAAAACATATCATCATTTTCATAAACCAATCTCAGTCGTTCGGGTGGATAGCTAAACCAATCAAACAAGCGCTATCACATACACCACTACGCTAAATGAGATTGTAGTCCAATCTTTGAGATGATTGGACGCCTTAATAGGTTACCTAATTACCACGGCGTCTTAAGGGAATGCCCCTCTCTCACCTCGATGACGAACGTCCTAATGCGCTCCACGATCTCTTGATCATCTCTCCTCGCCTCATGCCCTCGCATCCTTCGCTCAACTAAGACATTTTCTCGTGTATTAGAAACGATTTCGATATATTCTTTTCATTTGTTTTGAAAATGATTTCTCTTTTGAAAACTTGTTATCATTATCCATGATTTCCAAATTCAATCCAAATTCATGATTAAAACAGTTCTCAAGAAAATCTTTGAAAACAATTTAGAAACACTCTTTTATTCAAATAAGCTTCCTTTCATATTTAAAACTTGATTTAAAACATTTATTATTTACTTGTCACAGAACACTTTTGGACTAAAGAAATTAACTAATCAAATTATAACACTAACACACACGTTCAAGCATGTACAGGAAAATAATTCAACTTAATTTCTTAATCCAATCATGACGAAACCTAATTAACATTTCTTAATTACCATTAAATTCCAAACCTTGAAATCATGCAATTATCATCATGAAAATTAGTTTAATCAATTCTATTTACTTCTGGTCTCTAGAATCGAAAAGGAATAGACACATCATTGCACCAACCATATAATAGCACAAATATAGAATATAACCACACTCACTATTCATCTAAAAGAAAATCATTCCAAGCACTTAAACAAGCACTAACCGAGCCATTCAAGCAAAATCTTACAAAATATATCAAATCATCAAAGTCACAAAACAATGATATCATCCCATTTCTTTGAGACTGAAACCGTGAGCATCATGGGAAAAATGTAATAGTTTCAATTTCATTTTTCTTAACTCAATTCAAGAAAACAAGTAAGACCACAAATCATCTTATGCATGTAGCTTTATGCTCCTAGATAAGGTCAATCCTAGTCTATATGTGATCTAAATGATGATTAGGCACACTCCCCTATACACTTATCTCAAGACCGAATATTTACATGCATAGGGCAAGAATCTTAGTTCACTTTTCAATGCATTAAAGACAACTAAAGCAAATCACATTGCATCATCATGCATGAATCATCAAGAGATTTCCTTAGACTTTATATTAAAACTTAAACTTATAATTTTTCTCAAATAGAAATATGGTTTATAGCTTGATCTCCTAAAAAGAATGGCATGCATGAACTTAAGACCACCATATCTTCCTTTAATACCTACATGTACCTAAAATCATGCACTAAAACAATTTTATCACTTATGGCCGAATGGCCTTCTCATCAACATAACAAACACAAAACAAATGTTTAGATCAAATCATGCCCATAAAAGAAAAATCAATTTAAAGACCATTACCCTATTATTTCTTCTAGGCCGAGACATACATAAAAGAGAAACATAGCCTTTTTCATTTGAAACTTAACATGCAAAGCCTCAAAATCCGTAACTTGTGAGATATTAAATTATAGATTAAAACATACACACACAAAGATCAATCAAAATCATCACAAGATCAACATGCAAAGCTAAAAATCCCTATTTTCTTTCTCAAATAAACTTAGATCGTGAGATTGTAAAGCAAACATTCACATCTATACACATAGGTCACGGTTTGAGCACAAAAGATCAACATGCAAGACACAAATTCTTCACCTTGTTATCAATCAAACCTAGATCATAAATCATTTACTAAACTTTTTCATAAAAACCTCACGGTTCACGGTTTAAGAGGATAAATTCAACATGCATGAAGTTTTCATTTTAGTTTTTCTCAAAAATCTCTAGCAATGAGTTAGATCCTTTAGAAGTTTGTTTAGAAAATCATGATGATCTACCTAATGAAGCCATAACCGAAGCTTTAAGGGTCCATAAGTTCACATATTTACAAACCAATGTAAAAGTCCATAGTTGCACTCTCTCAAGCTATAAAAATAAACATGCAATGAAAAGAGAAGAAAGGAAAATTACAAAACCAAAAGAAAATTCTAACTCTCATGATTCTATCCCTTTAATCTTCGAAGTAACCTACCAAAAGAGTTAATCTCCTACTTTAAGGTCCTTGATCTTCAAAGGAAGTTCTAGTCTTGGCCTAAGTCTCCTTCTTCCTCCCTCTTGTCTCCCACGGCCACTCTCTATTTCTCTCTTTCTATTTCTTCTAAGGGTGTGTTGGTCCCTTAGAAAGTGTCTTGGTTTGTTGGTGAACGAAATGAAAGGAAGTGAAGAAATGAATTAGGGCTTGGTTGATTTAAGGGCACGAAGTTGCCTTTTTTGCCCTTGAAATGGGTTTCGGCCAAGGCATCACTTCGGAGGGCAAAATTGGGTTTCTCAAAGTTTGCATGGCAAGGGTTGAGTCAAGGGGACAAAATGCATAGTCTAGGGCTTAGGTCTCATTATGCATAGTCATGTCAAGGCCACTATTTTCTTCTTGCATGGTACACTTGGTAGCTTCTAAGCTTGCCAAGGATTTTCCTTACCCCATAATTCAAACTCCTACCCCAAACACACACATATCATCACCGTAGCATTACACACACATGCACACACCTCATGCAATTTCAATTCATTTTCTATTCTTTTACTTATAAAATGCACTGAAATCATTAATTTAAGGATCATATGTACACACACACACATATAGGACCGTAGCATTATTCACACACATACATACACATATATTTATTTTCGAGTAACATTCACATATTGAATCAAACATATATCATGTTGAGTATAAATTAATTTCATGTCATGGTAATTTATTTAAGTTTCCTATAAAAACATATTTTTATTATAAAGAAAACTTAGGCTATTTCAAAGTAAAACAATTATCTACACATAACATACACACATGATTGAAATATACATAAATTACCTTTAAAAATCAAACTTTTTATACAAATAGGAAATTTTCAAAAGACAAATTTATTTAAAATTGTCAACTCTCAAAAATCATGGTTTCTTAAGAACATAATTCGTCCTTTCAAAATTTCAAAGAAATAACTTTTGTAATTCAATCCAGAAAATTCAAAAGATCACATTTTCAAGGTTTACAAATCCAAAAATGCAAATTATTCCATAAAGAAATTCACTTTTTAATAAAATCAGAAATTCTCTTTAGAAAATCCTTTTGAGAACCAAAAACTCCAAGTTGGTTTTCATCGAAATCGTTTTCGCACGTACGGGAAAATGCGGGGCATTACACCTTTCAAAGTCTAAATACATGCTTGCTAGGTTGAAACATTCCAAGTAACATGGAATCATTTTCAGGTGACCCATGATTGGATGATCATGTTTGTTTTAATCATGTCTCTTAATATTTTCAAAGAGATAACTCCTGAGTATCTATCCTTACTTCTTATTAGAAACTAAAAACGATTCTTTTATAACCTCTTGGCTTGTCTTATCCTTGGATTAAATTGATATTTTTCATGAGTCTATTATATCGTGTTTCTCTAATGTGTAGTCAGAAAAGTTCCCTATCCTAACCTGGAATAGTGTTGACAACCAAGAGAATCTTAATTTCGCTCATTGTTATCCAATGTTGTCGTGCTATTGTCAAATTGAGAACCCATGAGTCAATCAAATTGTCAGTGATGGTTTACCCTACATTCTCCCTTGCTAGAATATTTGTTCTGTTCCTTGCGAAGAGTTTAACAAACTCGCGGAGTTCGATATCGGCATGAAGTGTACCTCTCAGCTTGCAAGTTAACTAAGACCCTCGTGCTACGTGTAGTGCTTAATTATAGTTACGTTTGTCTCAGTTTGTTGGAACAAACGTCAAGAATTCTCGGATTATCGAACCTTGATCTTACCTTAGTAGAAATCCTAAACAGGAACTCAACCGAACTCATTAGTATTAAGGAAAGAAAGTATAAGTGTGAAACAAATTTGTGCTGATGGAGTCCATAATAGACCTGGGAAACACCAAAGAGTATTGCTCTAGGAGTGTCATAAGTGGGGGAGTGAAACCGGAAAGAGTTGGATATCATAGTTAGAGGCCCCGTTTAAGGGATGGTTCTCCATTCGCTTGAACCAATCGAAATTTCGGGGACGAAATTCTCCTAAGTGGGGGAGAATTGTAACATCCCGACTTTTAACCCGTAGTATAATTATAATAATAATAGATAATAGATAATAGATTAGAATAATAATAATAACAATCAAGTTTAAGACTAACTAATTAAGGTCCCTTTTAGTATTATAAAAGTGTTAGGAAATATCGGAATGAGAACACTGGATTTTTGTAACGTTATAAACTATAAGTTTTATTGAAATAAATAATTGCTTCTTGAAATCGATCAATTAATTGTTGGGTATTTTTATAAAATACATTATGTTAACTACGAAAGTATATTTAATTATATTTTTAAGTGAACTCTTTTAAAGAAAATTATCATACTAAAATAATGTTAAGCATTTTGAATACTTTAACTTTTATATATTCAGTAATGAATTATGTTTAGTGCTTTTTTTTTAAATATTTGACTTTATGACATTCTCAAAAATATATTTGTTTATTTGATTTGATGACTAGATTCTAATTTTTTAGAATGCTCTTAAAAAATAAGCACCCTCATTGAAGGATATACTTTTTATATTTTCCTTAATTTGGACATACCAATATTAAATTACTTCGTAAGTAATATCAATTATTAACTTTATGATATCCCTATATGTGATAGTATGATATTTAATTCCTAGCACTAGTTTCCCTTCAAATAATAATAATATTGATTTCTATTTACTAAATAAATAAAAGTATTTGTTTAAAAAAAATAAAATAAAATAAAGGGGGCCTCAACCGTCCCTTCTTTGGTGTAGCCGACCCTAATTCTTGTTTTGGCCACCTTTCCCTTCCTTTCTCTCGTCGATCTCTCTCTCTATGGGTGCCCCTTTTTCTTTCTTACCCATCTCTTTCGCCTGCGCCAGTGCCGCCATCAAACACCATCGCCGCCACGAAGCTCGCGTCGCCCCTTTCCTCCCTCACGGTCCCTGTTTCTCTCTCTAAACCGACTAAACTCGGTGTTCTACCCTTGATGTCGAGCCGCCGTTCCCCCTCCCCTTGCTACCACGACGTCACCTCAGTCCCTCTCTCACGCATTCTCCTTCTCGCGCGACTCTCTCTCCTCCCTGTCTCCCAAGCGCCGCCGTTCCATGGACGAAGCTCCACCGTCCCCTGGTTCAGATCCGCCGCCGGCTGGGTCGTGGCGTTTGTTGATGCTGCCGTTGCCGTCGGTCATGGAGGTCACGCTACCACCACTGCTTTCCTCTCTCTGGTGCGTGCTAAGGATCGCCATCGACGCCGGTATCGCCGTCACCGTCATCGTTACCGTGGTCAGCCTCTCTGTTGTGCTTTGAATCAGGTTGACCGAACCGGCCTTCAAAACCATATTTGAGGGTAAATCTCTAATACCTTTTTAACTACTTTATGTTGTGTTTCAATTTTAATACTGTTACTAATTTTATTGTTATTTGTGATAATTATAGTGTTAAATGGTTTTGGGAAGTTAGTATTTTGGAACCTTATTATAGTCTTGGAAATTTATTTGTATTATGATTTCATATTAAGTTTAATATATTGTTGTTGATAATAACTTTAATTAGTTGTTCAGACTTGTGGTAATGTCGAATTAACGGTTATGTCGAACGATTAAATTGAAAGTATTTTGTTAAAGGTGTGGGTTCCTAAGTAATTGAATTGTCTGGTTGGGTTGTATTGTTGTTAGAGTAAAACCAAGTTTTAATTAATTAGGAACCTGAAATGTTTGACATACGTTAATTCGAGTTTAAACCTTGATTTTTAATTCCAAATTGAAGGGGAGTGTACCTATTTGAACTTTGGAAATTAGCTTAGACTTATTTTCTATCAAAGAACGCTCTCTTTCAATTCGGAATTCATACTGTCAAGTATCATATGCATTTGACTTTGTGAATCGTGATTAAAGCTATTTGATTTTAAATTATTTTTGGTAAGCATGTAGTTTCGAAAGTTAAAGTGTTTTCAATAAAGAATTGTTATTGTCAAGCGATACTAGCATTTATCTTTATAAGTTGAAGTTAATAATACATGACCCTAACGTATTTTAATAATGATCATATTAGTTTGAAAGTTAATCTGTTTCCATTGAGAAACTATATTATTTTGTGAAGACATGGCTCTTATTTTAATCTTGGTTAACTTTGATTTAAGAACTATAATCGAGTGTTTTTGACGCCGCTATTAGTTACTAATTTATTTCTAAAACTTGGTTTTAGTTAACACTGAAAGATCCCTATTTTAATACTTTGTTAGCTTATTACGTATAACGGAAAACTATGTTTTATAACGTTTTCAATCAAGGTTTAAATGACCATTTTATTATCGCGCCTGATTGGGCCTTATAGCATTATATTAATTGTTATTTATTTTATATAATATGATTAGACGATGAAGGAGCTTTAGAACCTGTCGCCGCACGTAAGAAATGGACTTTAATACGTTTGGATATTATCGCACCAAAAGGAGCATGTCTTTGGGAAAGCAAGGTAAGAGGGGGTATTACCTGGGCTTAGGGGGTGTGTTTCTAGTAGATAATAGTAGTACCTAAGGATGTGTGATTTTATATGTTAATGAATCTTAGGGTAGTTAATAATGGTAAAGAATAAGGATTTAATCAAAGATAGGAGATCACTTCATATTATGCATTTTATATTTGATGTTGTGATGTGAACATGTTGTATGATAAATGATATGAAATGAGGTACGTGTTGTTGTGCAACTTAGCTTTAGTAACTAAAATGTGAGATTGTGGAACTAGGCAGAACTAGGAATGTTTCTAAGTTGAGTAATTGCGGTACCCCTAATAATAACGAGCAATTAAAAATGAAGTCGAGCGAATGGAGTGTTAAGCAAAGGCAAGATAATATGTGTGAACATTAGTGATTATACGCAATGAAAGTGAATAAAAAAAATTAAATGTAATAATAGAACAAAGGAATATGGTTTGCGAATACCAAGCCGTGTAATACACACCACCGTGCGCAATAAGACTTGCGCAAGTTGTGCGCTGTAAGTCGTCAGTGGTGAGTGTGCAGTGGTTGCGTAAGACGTACGACGGAAGAGCGTACGCAGCGGTAAGACGCATAAGAGAGATTGTGCGCAGTGGTGGGTTCACAGTCCTGAGAAAGAGACCCGACAGGTTTAGTGGATGTCGGGCCGTGTAAGACACACCACCGTGCGCAGTAAGATGCGCGCAGGTTGTGCGCTGTAAGTCGTCAGTGGTGAGTGTGTAGTGGTAGCGTAAGACGTACGACGGAAGAGCGTATGCAGCGGTAAGACGCACAAGAGAGATTGTGCGCAGTGGTGGGTTCACAATCCTAAAAAGAAATGAAAAGGAAAAAGAGGAAAAGTATAGAAAATAGTAAAAGAGTAATGAGAAAGAAAAAGAGGAAAGGTTTAGAAAATGTTAAAAGAGAAATGAGAAAGAAAAAGAGGAAAAGTTTAGAAAATGTTAAGAGAGATATAGAAAGAGAGAAATGATAAGATGAAAGAATGTTATAAGAGTCACAGAAAGAGAAAATTGGAAAGGAAACAATATTAGTGTCGTTGACAATTCTTAGTGAGAAACCTTGGAGATGTTTGTACTTGTAGCTAGAAGGAATGACTTGATGCTTATATAAATGTTGCTATGTGATTATATGCTAACTGTGATTGACTTAGCTATTTACTATGTTTATTAGAATTCATTCGCTAAGTTCTGTGCAATGCTTACCTCTTAACTGTTTTTATACAGGTATCGAGATTGAGCTTGCACTATTTTTGGCCGAGCAGGAGTGTACTCCACTCAGTGGAGTGTAAACTAGTTAGGAAAGAAAGCATAGTAGTTTATTATAATTAAGTTATGTCTGTTTTATTATAATTCAATCGTGCAAGCCCTGAGGTTGGTTTTATTTTGTTAAAAGGGCATGAAAGCTAAAAAGTATGTATTTGAATGTTTCATAGTTTTCTGGACTGTACTGGGCTGAACAGGTGAACAGTATAAATTTTTGGGAAGTCCGAAAAATAGCGGAAACTCTGTCCGATTTTTCGGAGAATTTTCAAAAGAAAATAAGATTTTAAACGAAATTTTTAAGTCACTAATTTTAAAATAAGAAAAGAAAGTTAGGATGTTACAGCATGTACTAAAAAAATTAAAACATTGTATATTTTTTTAAAGCTGCTTGCAATGTGTAACAGCCCGATTTTCACTTCCGAAAAATTACCATTTATTTCTTATTAAATTGCTAAAGATGAGGCCATTTTTTTCTTGAAACATAATTATGAAAACATTGTTGATGCATACTTTACTGTTAACTGAAAATCGAGTTGTCACTAAGTTACTTACTCACTCAACTGAATTGCGGAAACATTCATCATTATAAAATAACTTCACTTGAGTTCATTACTGTTCAAGATAGTACATCAAAAAGATTCTTACAACTTCAACAAGGGTCCATCATTAAGTTCTTCCTAATAGAAAGTACAACATAAGACATAAATAAAATAAGCTGAATTACATAGACAGTTTCAGTACTCAGGTAATCCTCGACAACAAAACACAGATCCTAGACTCTTGAGACAGTACACCATCGTGATTAAGCTCCGGACACATCACTCCTCCTTTGAATCCTCAGCATCGGACTCTTGACCAACCTCATCCACCCGATCCATCACCTTTGTAGACTCACAATGCAGAATCAAAGAGCTTTTGATGATGTCAAATAAACAGACTCGGCTTGTGCTTAGCGTTAGACAAGTCAGACTTATCAGCGCAAGCGTTCAGCTAAAGGTACAAGCTCTGCAGAGGCTCGGAATCTTTGTTTTGCGTATGCGTTCTGCCAAAGGCAGTGGCTCGGCAGAAGCTCGGAAAACTAGGGTTCTTCGCTACCTGCATCAAGTAAGCTTTTGTAGCTCAAGCTCGGCTTTGACTTGGCCCGTGATCAAGGCCAAAGTTCGTCCAAGTTTGCAAGCTCAGTTCTTCATTTCAAGGCAGTAAGCTCGGATGATGATTTGCTCGGTATTCGCTCGGATTAAACTCGAAACAGCCACATCATCTGATAGAGTTAATAAGCTCGGGTTGATCGTTCTAAACTTGACTATTTGCCGACGCTCAAATCAAGCTCAGAATCACCAAGCTCGAACAAAGCCAAAAGCTCGGCAATCTCTGTTCATCGTCTTCAACAATGCATCGTCTTCAACCTTCGGACTCTTCTCAACTGTTCCGTACTTTTTATTACCGTTGAGTCTGGGTAGAAGTCCTAGGTTTAGCTCCTATGCTCTGACAAGTTTGAAATTCAAAATGAGTTAAATCAAAGGTTGGTGAACTGTCACCATCACTGCTCTACTGTCTAAATGTTACCGTTGGAAACCCCATCTCCGTACAGCTCTCTTTCTCTCTTTCTCTGCAGAAAAGAGGAGACTATAAAAGAGGGGGTCTTCAACGTTAACAGAGATCGTTTTTTTTGACAACCATCTTTTCTCAGAACTTAAACTTTTATTTTTACTTTAAAACAGAGCAGAAATCAAAAACTCACAGAGAAGAAGAACATTCGATTTTCATACGAACTTAGAGTCTTAAATCTTTCAAATCTTAACTCTAAGTTCGAATCAGTTCTTCTCTGTGAAATCCTTCTAGAATTGACTCACTCTTGTTATTCAATCTTTCATCATATTCGAAGAGTGTTTCGAATTGGAGCCATACACTTTCATCATCTTCTTCATTGTATTTGCTGTTGTGAGAAGCTGGTCTCTGATCGAGAAAGCTTCGATTTGCAAAGGTTCCAAAGAGGTTCTTTGGTCGTCGATTTGTTGTGGGTAGTTTGTCACCAGTTTGGTACACTCCTTTGTCTGGATAGGTCTAGAGGGGTAGGCTCTTGTAATTCCTTTGTAACCCAGAAAATCGATTTTTAGTGAAAGCTCTCTGAAAGGTTTTCAGAGGGGACTGGATTAGCTCTCAGGGTGAGAGTGAACCAGGATAAATCTCTGGTGTTCTTTCTTTACTGCTTATCTGTTGCTGCCGGGCATAACGTTAATTCCGCTAATTTTCATTTATCTAAGTTTGAACTGTTATTTTTCTGAGCTCGGCCCTTTGAGTGTTGTTCTCCGAACTTAAGTCAAAAACCAGCTCTACCTTGAAGCAGCTCGGTTAACTGATTAACCATTTTGTTTATCTGATTGGTTAATCATTTAACCTTGTCTGCTCGGAAAGAAGCTCGCGTTATCTTTTAAAACCGAACAACATCAGGTTAATTTTCAATAAATCGAAAAATTGCCATATTAGCTTCAATCTCCTATTCACCCCCCCTCTACTCGATTGTTAGGCCTCTTGTTGGTTTCCAACAAGTGGTATCAAAGCCCGGTCGAAAGATCGAGTGTAAAAACTTTTTCGAAAAGAACCTTGAGGAAACCGAATGGCTACTAACAATCCCTTCGGAGGTGAAGGCTCTTCCATAAACAGACCACCACTATTCAATGGTGAGGGTTATGCTTATTGGAAAGCTCGAATGAAAATTTTCATTGAAGCCATAGATATGGAAATTTGGAAATCTATTGAAAATGGGCCATTTGTCCCTAAAAGAAAAATTAATGATGAAGTTGTAGAAATCCCGTGGGAAAGTTGGGATGATGATGACAAAAGAAAAGTATCTTTCGATTTAAAAGCCAAAAACATCATCACCTCAGCTTTGTCCTACGATGAATTCTTTCGAGTGTCAAGTTGCAAATCTGCTAAAGAAATGTGGGACATTCTACAACTTACTCATGAAGGGACAAGTGAGGTCAGACGAACAAGATTAAATACTCTGATGCATGAATATGAGTTATTCCGAATGCTGCCAAATGAAAATATAAATGATTTGCAGAAACGGTTTACTCATATCATAAACCATCTTAATGCTATCGGCAAAACTTTTCAAAATGCCGAGATAACTAACAAAGTGCTTAGATGTCTTAGCAGAGAATGGCAGCCGAAAGTCACTGCCATCATGGAAGCTAAAGACTTGGACACAATGAGTATAGCCACTTTGTTCGGCAAGCTGCAAGAGCATGAGATGGAGCTCGGCAGACTAACCATGCATGAAGAATTTGATAAGAAGAAAAAGGGAATTTCCCTCAAAGCTGCTATAAAGGCAACCAAAGAATCCTCTGAAGATGAGTCCTGCTCGGACATGGATGAGGAAGACTTTGGTCTCATGGTCAGGAAGTTCAGCAAATTTTTTAAAGGCAAAAAGAACTTCACAAACAGAGCAAGAGATACCAGAAGCACTCACCACAAAGGCTCAAGTTCAAAAGACGGAGTTAGATGCCACGAATGTGGTGAAACAGGTCACATTAGAACTTACTATCCAAGATTACAAAAGCAAAGTGGTGAAGAAATAAAGAAGAACAAAGACCACAAGAAGAAGAGAGCTTACATAGTATGGGATGCACCCAACAACAATACCAGCTCAAGCTCCAGCTCAGGCGATGAAGAAGAAAAAGCAATTCTGTGCTTAATTGGAAGGGAAACTGTGTTCAGAAGCCCAAGCCAAACGAGCCTCGAGCAAGAATGGTGCTCGAACCGTGAAAAGGAAGTATCGAGCTCATCACTCAGAATAGATGAACAATATCTCCCTGTATATGACTCTTGCTCGGAGTGTGAAGATGAGGAAGCTTGTTCGAGTCTCAGATATACCGATCAAGAAGACTCATCGAGCTCGACTTTTGGCACAATTAATCAAAGATAAAATTTCAAATGCTTAATGGGCAAACACAGCGAGGAAACCTCAGCCAGCCGAACAATGTCTGAACATAAAAACACTGAGGTAACCTCTACATCTGATTCTGACTCTGAATCTGAATTTAATGACTCTGATGAATTGTATTCTGCTTATCTTGAAATGCAAACCGAATTCAAGAAGCTTGCTAAAAATTTCATTAAGTTGAAACTCAGTCTTTCAAAACACAAAGAGCAAGTTCTTGATTTGGAAAATTCAATTGAAATTCTGAAAAGCAGAAACGAGTCATTAGAAAACACTATCACTCAGTTGAAAAATGAAAATCTTGACTGCTGCACTAAATATGAAAAGGAAATTTCTGACCTAAAATTTAAAAGTGCAACTGACATCAAGAGTGATGGCTTGTTTGATCGGCTTTTAGCCGAACATAGGAACTACTCGAACAAAACTGGCCTCGGCTACACTCAGACCAAGAAGAAAGCAGTAAGGAAACTCGGCTATGTCTCAAACTTTAATAACTCAAAACGGCCAAGCTGCTCTTACTGTGGCCTTCATGGTCATACACCCAATGAATGTAAAATCCGACGTCACGGTGTAACCAAGGGCAACTTTGTTTGGGTAGTCAAAAAGAAAGATCCAACTGCTAACCCCTAGGGACCCAAAACAATTTGGGTACCCGAATCAAAGAAGTAATATTTTTGTGATGCAGGTGTGCTTTCGAGCAAAGGAGAGCAGATGGTACCTTGACAGTGGATGCTCGAAGCACATGACAGGGGACAAAAATCTAATCATTGAACTTTCACATTCAGATAAGGGCTACGTCACTTATGGTGATAACAACCGAGGTAAAATATTGGGTGAAGGTAAAGTCAGTAACTCTGCCAACTTGGTTATCAATAATGTTTTACTTGTAAAAGGGCTAGAACACAATCTTTTAAGTATTAGCCAACTTTGTGATATTGGTAACCATGTTGTTTTTACCTCTACCCATTGCATTATTAAAAGTGACGAGGACAACTCTGTCAAATTTGTTGGAAAATGATTTAACAATACTTATTTGGTTGATTTGAATGAAATCACCTCTTTGGTAACCACTTGCATGGTTAGCAAAGAAAGTGACACATGGTTATGGCATAGAAGGACAGCTCATATACATGTAAATCAGTTAAAGAAACTACAATCAAAAGATTTAGTGATTGGTTTACCAAAGCTGAATTTTAACATTGAGGGGGTTTGCTCGTCGTGCAAGAAGTGCAAACCAACCAAAAAGAAAAATGATTTTTCATCTAAGTTGATGGTCTCAACAACTCGACCCTTGGAAATGTTACACATGGACTTGTTTGGACCATCACAAGTAAAAAGCTTTGGTGGCAATCTCTATGCTTTAGTAATTATAGATGACTTTTCAAGATTTACATGGACTTTATTTTTAAAATCAAAAAGTGATACTTTTGAAAGTTTTAAAGAGCTTGTCAAGCAACTCCAGAACCGAGCAAACCAAAAAGTTGTTGTAATCCGTACAGACCATGGCGGTGAGTTCGAGAACTACAAATTTGACAAGTTTTGTTCTAAGTTCGGAATAGAACATCAGTTTTCCGCTCCTCGGACTCCCGAACAAAACGGAGTTGTGGAATGGAAAAACCAAGTTCTAGAAGAACTAGCCCGAACCATGCTAAATGAATTCAATTTACCACATTATTTCTGGGCCGATGCGGTGAACACAGCTTGCTATGTAATGAATCGCATCCTCATCAGACCAATTTTAAAGAAAACTCCATATGAGATTTATAAGGGTAGAAAACCAAAAATTTCTCATTTCCATACATTTGGCTGCAAAGTCTTCATTTTAAACAATGTAAAAGAACATCTCGGCAAATTTGATTCTAAAGCAGATGAAGGAATATTTTTGGTTATTCTACTCATAGTAAAGCATTTAGAGTTTTTAACAAAAGGACCTCCACTGTGGAAGAGTCCGTGCATGTGGTATTTGATGAGTCTCCTCGGAGAGACAATGTTAGTTGTGCAGATAGAGAGGATCATCATATGGCTGAACTCGATCCGCGCACAACAACTGAAAGAGCTCAAAAGGATAAAACTGCTGAAGACAAAGATCGGAAGGACGAGCTTGTTCCGAGCCAAACAAACAAGGAACAAACCATACTCAGTCCGAGCCAAATTCAAAATAGTCAGTCCGAACTCATTCCAAGCCGAGCAGAGCAGTTTGGGCTCAGTCCAGCCTGGAAGAAAGTCAAGGACCATCCGATAGAGAATGTGCTCGGCGACTTGAATAAGGGAGTTTTAACTCGTCGCTCTATTCAGAACTTTTGCAATTTCGCTTCCTTTGTTTCTCAAATTAAACCTAATTCGATTGATCAAGCAATTGATGATGAACATTGGGCTATTGCCATGCAAGAGGAACTGAATCAATTCATCAGAAATGATGTCTGGGAATTGGTTCCTCGGCCCAATGATCATTCGATAATTGGCTTGAAATGGATTTTCAGAAATAAAACAGATGAATTAGGCTCAATTATAAGAAACAAAGCAAGATTAGTTTCTCAAGGCTACAACCAAGAGGAAGGTATCGATTATGATGAAACCTTCGCTCCAGTTGCTAGGCTTGAAGCAATTCGAATTTTACTTGCTTTTGCATCTATTATGAATTTCACCCTTTTTCAAATGGATGTAAAGAGTGCTTTCTTAAATGGCTTCATAAATGAAGAAGTATATGTGAAACAACCACCTGGCTTTGAAAATTTTGAATATCCAAACCATGTATTTAAACTCAAAAAGGCTCTTTACGGTTTGAAACAAGCTCCAAGAGCTTGGTATGATCGTTTGAGCTCATTTTTACTCGAACAAGGGTTTGAGAGAGGGAAGGTTGACACAACTCTATTCATTTATAAATCCAAAAAGGACATATTGTTAGTACAAGTTTATGTTGATGATATAATTTTCGGTGCTACTAACATGTCTCTTTGCAAGAAGTTCTCTGAATCAATGCAAGGTGAATTCGAGATGTCGATGATGGGAGAACTCACATTCTTCCTTGGGCTGCAAATAAAGCAAGTTGATGAAGGAACCTTTGTGCATCAAGGAAAATACTGCAAGGCACTCCTCAAGAAATTTGGCTTAGAAAATTGCAAAGAAGCTGCTACTCTCATGAGCACATCCAGCTATCTCGGCAAGGATGAATCAGGTAAAGCCGTGGATGTGAGCAAATATAGAGGCATGATAGGAAGCCTTCTATATTTGACTGCGTCTCGGCCAGATATTATGTTCAGTGTTTGTTTATGTGCTCATTTTCAAGCTAATCCCAAAGAATCTCATCTTTCGGCGGTTAAGCGAATTTTTAAATATTTAAAAGGAACTGTGAACACTGGTCTGTGGTATCCTAGGGATGCCAATCTTAGTTTGATTGGGTATTCGGACTCAGATTTTGCTGGGTGCAAGCTTGATCGAAAAAGCACAAGTGGAACTTGTCATTTGCTCGGCAAGTCCCTTGTGTCGTGGTTTTCTAAAAAGCAAGCTTGCGTTGCCCTGTCAACAGCTGAAGCCGAATACATTGCTGCTGGTAATTGTTGTGCTCAAATTCTTTGGATGAAACAACAGCTATCAGATTTTGGCTTAATTTTAGATCACATTCCTATCAAATGTGACAATACAAGTGCAATCAATCTAACTAAAAATCCAGTGTATCACTCTCGAACAAAACACATTGAAATTAGACATCATTTTCTACGAGATCATGTCCAAAAAGGTGACTGTGTCATTGAATTTGTTAGTACTGAAAATCAATTAGCCGACGTGTTTACAAAACCCTTGCCGAGGGAATCCAGTGTATGCTCGACATAAGATCGGCATCATGGATGAGTTCAGCATGTGCTCGGCATAAGCTTGATTTTTCAGTATATCATAAAATTGATCACCTTCATAATCTCGATAATTTCACTCAATTGTGTATTTGTTTATTTCCTGAAATTTCACATCCTTCAAAACCTCTTCCCTTCCTCTAAATTTTTATCTAAGGGGAGAAGAGTGCTGTTTTTACATTTATTTGAACTTTCATATTATGTTATTCGTCATTCTCACCTTTACCTTTTAACTTCTCGGATGAGAAGCTTGCTTTCATTGTTAAAGGGGGAGAACGATGATTATGAAACTTTTCTTCCTTGGTTATCACTTTAAAGTCTTAAGGGGGAGAACAGTTTTGTTTTTTTTTAAATCAACAAGCGATACATTACTATCGAGTGCTTACAGATAAATGTTAAATCTTTTTTTAAAAAAGGGGGGGAGAAAGGTGTTAATCTTTTCTTTAGTTTTTATTTCTCTCTTTTGGCGAATGTGCTTAATCTTTGGCTCCTTTTTGATCATGCCAAAAGGGGGAGAAAGGGTGTGTTTGTTGTTGTTTTTGATGTTTCAGATTTTGCGAGCATAAATTCAGGGGAGCT
This sequence comes from Crotalaria pallida, assembly GCA_037953625.1. Classification (NCBI taxonomy): domain Eukaryota; kingdom Viridiplantae; phylum Streptophyta; class Magnoliopsida; order Fabales; family Fabaceae; genus Crotalaria; species Crotalaria pallida. The sequence continues at coordinate 31,599,493 of CM075651.1, read as the reverse complement.
GCTCCTGCTCCACATTTTTACATCCTTTCAACAAGTGGAAGGGGGAGAAAGGTCTGATAAGTGCATTTTCATGTGCAACATGTGGTGTATTTTCGAGCAAATTCCAATCAGTGCCAAGTCCAATCAGCTTACGAGCATACAGTCAGGGGGAGAACACAAAAAGCAACAAACTGTTAAAGAATATTTGTCATCATCAAAAAGGGGGAGATTGTAGACTCACAATGCAGAATCAAAGAGCTTTTGACGATGTCAAATAAACAGAGTCGGCTTGTGCTTAGCGTTAGACAAGTCAGACTTATCAGCGCAAGCGTTCAGCTAAAGGTACAAGCTCTGCAGAGGCTCGGAATCTTTGTTTTGCGTATGCGTTCTGCCAAAGGCAGAGGCTCGGCAGAAGCTCGGAAAACTAGGGTTCTTCGCTACCTGCATCAAGTAAGCTTTTGTAGCTCAAGCTCGGCTTTGACTCGGCACGTGATCAAGGCCAAAGTTCATCCAAGTTTGCAAGCTCAATTCTTCATTTCAAGGCAGTAAGCTCGGATGATGATTTGCTCGGTATTCGCTCGGATTAAACTCGAAACAGCCACAGCATCTGATAGAGTAAATAAGCTCGAGTTGATCGTTCTAAACTTGACTATTTGCCGACGCTCAGATCAAGCTCAGAATCACCAAGCTCGAACAAATCCAAAAGCTCGGCAATCTCTGTTCATCGTCTTCAACAATGCATCGTCTTCAACCTTCGGACTCTGCTCAACTGTTCCGTACTTTTTATTACCGTTGAGTCTGGGTAGAAGTCCTAGGTTTAGCTCCTATGCTCTGACAAGTTTGAAATTCAAAATGAGTTAAATCAAAGGTTGGTGAACTGTCACCATCACTGCTCTACTGTCTAAATGTTACCGTTGGAAACCCCATCTCCGTACAGCTCTCTTTCTCTCTTTCTCTGCAGAAAAGAGGAGACTATAAAAGAGGGGGTCTTCAACGTTAACAGAGATCGTTTTTTTTTACAACCATCTTTTCTCAGAACTTAAACTTTCATTTTTACTTTAAAACAGAGCAGAAATCAAAAACTCACAGAGAAGAAGAACATTCGATTTTCATACGAACTTAGAGTCTTAAATCTTTCAAATCTTAACTCTAAGTTCGAATCAGTTCTTCTCTGTGAAATCCTTCTAGAATTGACTCACTCTTGTTATTCAATCTTTCATCATATTCGAAGGGTGTTTCGAATTGGAGCCATACACTTTCATCATCTTCTTCATTGTATTTGCTGTTGTGAGAAGCTGGTCTCTGATCGAGAAAGCTTCGATTTGCAAAGGTTCCAAAGAGGTTCTTTGGTCGTCGATTTGTTGTGGGTAGTTTGTCACGAGTTTGGTACACTCGTTCGACTGGATAGGTCTAGAGGGGTAGGCTCTTGTAATTCCTTTGTAACCCAGAAAATCGATTTTTAGTGAAAGCTCTCTGAAAGGTTTTCAGAGGGGACTGGACTAGCTCTCAGGGTGAGAGTGAACCAGGATAAATCTCTAGTGTTCTTTCTTTACTGCTTATCTGTTGCTGCCGGGCATAACGTTAATTTCGCTAATTTTCATTTATCTAAGTTTGAACTGTTATTTTTCTGAGCTCGACCCTTTGAGTGTTGTTCTCCGAACTTAAGTCAAAAACCAGCTCTACCTTGAAGCAGCTCGGTTAACTGATTAACCATTTTGTTTATCTGATTGGTTAATCATTTAACCTTGTCTGCTCGGAAAGAAGCTCGCGTTATCTTTTAAAACCGAACAACATCAGGTTAATTTACAATAAATCAAAAAAATTGCCATATTAGCTTCAGTCTCCTATTCACCCCCCTCTACTCGATTGTTAGGCCTCTTGTTGGTTTCCAACAACCTCATCCTCATCCGACCATTCCATAGGGTTATTCTCCTCCTCCGGTGCTACCATAGGGTTCGGTATCTGATCCTCTTCCGGGTTCAGGCGAACTAGCTACCAAAGGTGCGGGTTGATCAATGTTCTCGTAATGCTCTCTTGGTCCACCATCTTGATAATCTTGGAGTGTAATTTGTCTCACGTGCACATCCATCGCAGTCCCTCTCAAAACATGTCTCGGATCATCGAACTCTAGTCGAGTATCACCTCTCCATATCCATCCATCAGGCGTGACTTCCCACACTCCCCCTGCAGGGGCCACATTGGATTGCTACACGATAGGCCATCTAACCGTTGCAATATCTGCATTTACCGATACGACAACGAGATAGGAGAGAGTTAGCATTCCGAACGTACACTTACGTCGACGGTGTGGGCTCACAATAGGCCCAATGCCAAGATAAAAACATAACATAACAACATACAAACAGAACAGTATACAATAACAGTAATCATATAGCAAATAATAACAACATAATGGTAACATAGCAATTATCTTCAACAAGGAACACAATTCATCAATACCAATAACACATATCATTCCATGTCTCAATAAGCTTGATATCCCATCAAGCTCATTATTCATGATTACTCATCTCATAAGCTACTCAGTTATCATTGTTACAACATATTCCAAGGTTATATCTTATTAAGCATATTCATTCCTTATCATTAAGTCTTATTAATTCGATTCCATTGATGATGTGGGGAAATAACCATCATCGAGGAGGTTAGTTAGCACACACGGCTACATCTCCTCATATCCACCCATACCTAAGTCGGAAGCAAACGGGAGTACAGAACCTTTACCACGCAGGCTTAACAATCATCATAACAAAATTAAATGGAGCGTTGGTTCATTACACAATGCCTCGTTCCAGTCTCTCTCACTGCCCTTCGAATTGCCATAGGGGGCGACAGTACTAATTCTAGTTGATCGTGCAGAACTTACCACGGCATAGGACCTATCAGTCCGTACCACATATGGAATTCATTCCGCCTAGAATAGCACTCAAGGTTTCTTGACGTATCACCGTCCTTACCCTCCTCTATTGCAATCATCACCTGAGTATCCGTAGACAATCAGGGTATCTTCCTCTCCACTACTTCGCACTCATACTCCCCGCATTAGTACATGTCTTTTAAAGTCTTATCACATTTTCATTACTTAATTATTCTTTTAATCCTATGGTCGACTCACCTTTGGTGCATCCCTTCAATGAGCCTCGACCACTAACAGATCTTGAATTGTTTCCTCAACAATAGCATTGTACAAGGCTTCTAGTCTCAGTACTTGTGCAGCAACACGGTTATAATACAGCTCACACAGTTGGCCTACCGCGGCCATAGAACGGCGCACATGGCTGAGTCGAAGTCCTAGCCGCATAGCATGGCATTTGGAAGTTACTTGTACAAGCATTGTTCCTCAAAAATTACTTGTATACATTAGGATTCCATAAGCACATTCTTAGATCAGAAATACTTGTCTTGAACTTTTACAATCCGATTCATAACTCAGGTCTTACATCCTTGCTCATTATTCTCATCAGCATTATTCTCATCTGAATCACATAATTCTTTTCTTTTATATCCCATATTAATTACTCATCATTCTCATAACTTTCGGTATACTTTCAGTCTCATGATAATTTCATAATTTCCATTGCCTCACTTAAATAAATTCCAAAATCAAGACGTAGCAGACGTCTATCAGCAAAATTAACCATAATGAACAACAGATATATCTCAGGCATATAATTCAGTATAAACGAACAAATTAAATCATGTATCATAATTAAATCACATGGCATCATTTAACATATAAGCATATAAACATTTAGCAACAAATCAAATCATGGTTTCAATCTTTGAGATGATTGAAACATCTTAGCAAAGGATATAAATGCCACATTGTCTTAGGATCACTGTTCTCTCACCTCTTGGTCCAGCAGTTACTTGCACAAGATTTCCGCGGGTACTTGCTACAGATTGATACTCCAATCCACCGTCTTTAAAATACCTCGTATTTAAAAAATGCGTTTGCATTACTAATTTATTCGGATCAAATTAGGTTCTCAAACTCATAAATTTATCTTTTCATTTTTCTTTTGAAAAATTCCTTTTCGGTTCTTGTTAAACGTCATAAAATATAATCACTTTCTCAAAATCATTCCAACTTTTTCTAAAACTTTAGGTTCTCCAAAATCATTTGAAAACCACCAATAAAATAATTTAACTAATTGATTTGGTTGCTGGTCCGGTCTTGGACAGCCACCGTTTAAAGTCTGAAAAACACCGAAAAATCACAATTTTTGATCTAGCTTTCATTATAGACAAAGGTACTCAAAACTTAAACTTTTAAACTTTTGAAAACACTTTTTAAATGGAAACACTTTAATTAAAAATTCTGGACAGCATTGAATAAAAACCAAAAATCACTTTTTACATTTTAATTCTTTAAAAGAAATTATCTATAAATCTTACATTTAAATCCTCAAAGTAAAACACTTTATTCTTCAATCTTAAAAACTTAGTGCCATGAAATAAATAGTTGGACAACAACTAATATTTTTTTATAAAATCACTTAAATAAGATCAAACATTAAAGATTTTAACATGCATGCAACAAAATCCATAATTTTTAGCTTAATATTAATTTATTACTAACATGCATGATAAATTCATCACTAATCAAGTTCATTTAACACAATCCATCATTCTATCTTAATTTACATATCATCACTACAGCATTTTTGACTTTAGACCACACCTTTTTTTTCCTTTTAAAAAACTGTGGTCAAAACCCAAAATAGACCACGGTTTCGCTAATGTGGTTAATAATATATAAATTTTTCATTTTCCAGCATAATATTCATGGTAACCGTGGCCTATTTCTTTAGGCTACGGTTTTCAAAACGTGGAACTTTTAAAGGCCACGGTTTTTTAACAAATTATATTAGACCACAATTATATATACGTGGCTTATAATATTAACTTTTAAACTGTGGTCAAAAGTGTTATATAGACCACCGCAGCTAACTCGAGATCGTGAGTCGGATAATTGACCTCATGAGTCTTCAGTTGTCGCGAAGCATGGGCTACTACTCTCCTTTCTTGCATGAGCACGCATCCTAACCCTTGCTTCGATGCGTCACAATATACACAAAATAACTTCGTTGTGTCAGGTAAAACCAGAACTGGTGCTGTTGTTAACCTCTTCTTCAGCTCTTGGAAACTTTCCTCACACTTTGCTGACCACACGAATGGTTGTCCTTTCCTCGTTAACTTCGTCAAAGGCAAAGATAACCGAGAAATCCTTCAATAAACCTCCTGTAATAACCAGCTAAACCCAAGAAACTCCGAATTTCTGTCACTGTGGTTAGTGTTTTCCACTCCAACACCGTTTCTACCTTAGCTGGATCCACCGAAATTCTATCCTTTGTGATCACATGCCCTAAGAAATGCACCGAGTCTAGCCCAAAATCAAACTTTGCTACCTTGGCGTAGAGCTGCTTCTCCTTTAACACCTCCAAAATTATCCTTAAATGCTTTGCATGTTCCTCCTTAGTCTTGGAATAAATCAAAATATCGTCGATGAACACGACAACAAATGAATCCATGTAAGGATGAAAAATCCTATTCATGTAATCCATGAATACTGCAGGAGCATTCGTCACACCAAAAGGCATAACCAGGTACTCGTAGTGCCCATAACGAGTTCTGAACGCAGTCTTGGGAATATCTCCTTCCTTTACTCTGATCTGATGATATCTTGATCGAAGATCTATCTTAGAGAATACTGCTGCTCCCTTCAATTGGTCTAACAAGTCATCGATTTTGGGTAGAGGGTACTTGTTCTTGATCGTCACCTTATTCAATTGATGATAGTCTGTGCATAAACGCATGCTACCATCCTTTTTCTTGACAAATAACACAGGTGCACCCCACGGAGATACACTAGGCCGAATCATTTTCTTCTCCAATAAATCCTCGAGTTGCTTCTTCAGTTCAGCTAACTCCACCGGCGCCATCCTATACGGTGCTTTAGAAATAGGTCTGGTTCCAGGGACCACATCAATTGAGAACTCAATTTCCCGAATTGGCGGCAAACCAGGGATTTCTTCAGGAAACACCTTAGAAAAATCCTTAACTATTGGCAAACTACCGAGCTCCTTGTCTCCGTTGACATCCAATAAGGCTAAGAACATGTATGCTATGGCTCCATCCTTTAATGAAGCTTGGATTTGCTTGGCAGAAAAGTGCTCAATGTCTTTAGGATTTGAAGCAGAAGTTTTAGTTTCACTAAAGACTAACGACTTCTCGGAACAGTTCAAAAGAACGTGATTCCTCATAAGCCAGTCCATTCCTAGGATAACATCTATTTGAGAAAGGGGTAGTTGAATCAAGTCAACAAGATAAGTTTTACCTTTTATTTCTACAGAACATTCGGGGCAATAAGTTGATACTACAACTGGACTACCAGTAGGGGTAGAAACAATTAGGTCATAAGGTAAAGTATCTACTCTTAACTTTAATCTATCCACCACATCATGAGCAATAAACAAGTGAGTAGCACCCGAATCATACAACACTAACAAGGAATTCTTAAAAATGAAACATTCACCTTGAATTAGATTAGCAGCATTTGCAACTTCAGCTCTGCTCATTGTGAACACTCTTCCTTGGGCATTTGGCCGATTTGCAGTCCCCGAGCTTAGCATTCGCTTTGGTTCTCTGCAGTCCTTAGCTAGATGTCCCGGCTTGTTGCAGTTGAAACAGTTCGGATTCCTTGATGGACACATCGATCCAAAATGATTCCGATTACACTTGTTGCAACGAGGAGGTATAGTTCCTTGCCTTACTCCACCAAGGTTGTTGCGATTTCCTCCACCATATCCCACGCTATTGCCTCTATGACTGTTGCCTCCACGATTACCACCTCTATTCACGTTCCCTCCTAGGTTTCCACTATGTCCACCTCCTCCAAAGCGTTGATCTCTCCTTCCACCATAACCAGAGTAAGGATTTGGGGTCCGATACTTCCCACCAGAGCCTTGATGAAAAGGAAAATTACGAATCGGTCCATGAGAAGTAGACGATCCTGTCACCTTCTCCGCTGCACTCCTCGCCTTCAAGCCTCCTTCATACATGCAACATCGATTCACCAGAGTAGCAAAATCCTCTATCTTCATATGAGAGAAAGCCAACTTAATTTCCGCCTTGAGACCATCCCTAAATTTAGCACACTTCGATCTCTCATTCTCTCCTCCAGCATACTGTGGCACATACTTAGCCAACTCTTCGAATCTCGAAGCAAACTCCCCAACAGATAAGTTCCCTTGCACCAACTTCAGGAATTCCATTTCCTTCTCAATCCTCATATACACCGGAAAATACTTCTCCATGAATTTCCCTTTGAAAGACTCCCAAGTAATTCCTTCTTCCGCATTCAACATCACCTACTTAACTGTCCTCCACCATGTTGCAGCCTCTTTAGTCATCATGTATCCAGCATATGCTATTTTCTGCTCATCACTGCACTGCACCATCCCTTCAAATATTCTTTCCAAGCTTTCTATCCAACTTAGAGCTTCATCCGGGGCAATTCCTCCAGCAAATTCCTTAGGATTCCGACGACAAAACTCATCCAATCCCTTATACCCTTGTGCCTCCACAGTCTGGGCTTGATTATGACTATTGCTATAATTATGTTGACCTTGCTAGTGCAACGCTTGCATATTGTCGTTGACGCCCATCATTACCGCAGTCATCTGAGCCATGAGAGCCGTAGGGTCTGGCATCTCAGCGCTTCCCCCAGAGTTACCCGATCCAGAACCATGAGGTCTTCCACGAGACATTGCTATTCTCGAAAAGAAACAACAAGAAGACTTCAACATAACATAGACAGACACTATCGACACAGACAGAGTCGCACAGAGTAAGCATATAAGGCTATGCTTAAGGCCACTGAGGATTAACCTTCGCTCTGATACCATTTTGTAACAGCCGATTTTCACTTCCGAAAAATTACCATTTATTTCTTATTAAATTGCTAAAAATGAGGCCAATTTTTTTCTTGAAACATAATTATGAAAACACTGTTGATGCATACTTTACCCTTAACTGAAAATCGAGTTGTCACTAAGTTACTTACTCACTCAACTGAATTGCGGAAACATTCATCATTATTAAATAACTTCACTTGAGTTCATTACTGTTCAAGATAGTACATCAAAAAGATTCTTACAACTTCAACAAGGGTCCATCATTAAGTTCTTCAAAATAGAAAGTACAACATAAGAAATAATTAAAATAAGCTGAATTACATAGACAGTTTCAGTACTCAGGTAATCCTCGACAACAAAACACAGATCCTAGACTCTAGAGACAGCACACCACCGCGATTAAGCTCCGGACACATCACTCCTCCTTTGAATCCTCAGCATCGGACTCTTGACCAACCTCATCCACCCGATCCATCACCTCATCCTCATCTGACCATTCCATAGGGTTCTTCTCCTCCTCCGGTGCTACCACAGGGTTCGGTATCTGATCCTCTTCCACGGGTTCGGGCGAACTAGCTACCAAAGGTGCGGGTTGACCAATGTTCTCGTAATGCTCTCTTGGTCCACCATCTTGATAATCTTGGAGTGTAATTTGTCCCACGTGCACATCCATCGCAGTCCCTCTCAAAACATGTCTCGGATCATCGAACTCTAGTCGAGTATCACCTCTCCATATCCATCCATCAGGCATGACTTCCCACACTCCCCCCTGCAGGGGCCACATGTGGATTGCTACACGATAGGCCATCTAACCGTTGCAATATCGGCATTTACCGATACGACAACGAGATAGGAGAGAGTCAGCATTCCGAACGTACCCTTACGTCGACAGTGTGGGCTCACAATAGGCCCAATGCCAAGATAAAAACATAACATAACAACATACGAACAAAACAGTATACAATAACAGTAATCATATAGCAAATAATAACAACATAATGGTAACATAGCAATTATCTTCAACAAGGAACACAATTCATCAATACCAATAACACATATCATTCCATGTCTCAATAAGCTTGATATCCCATCAAGCTCATTCTTGATTACTCATCTCATAAGCTTCTCAGTTATCATTGTTACAACATATTACAAGGTTATATCTTATTAAGCATATTCATTCCTTATCATTAAATCTTATTAATTCGAGTCCATAGATGATGTGGGGAAATAACCATCATCAAGGAGGTTGGTTAGCACACACGGCTACATCTCCTCATATCCACCCATACCTAAGTCGGAAGCAAACAGGAGTACAGGACATTTACCACGCAGGCTTAACAATCATTATAACCAAAGTAAATGGAGCGTTGGTTCAATACACAATGCCTCGTTCCAGTCCCTCTCATTGTCCTTCGAATTGCCATAGGGGGCGACAATACTAATTCTAGTTGATCGTGCAGAACTTACCACGACATAGGACCTATCAGTCCGTACCACATATGGAATTCATTCCGCCTAGAATAGCACTCAAGGTTTCTTGACGTATCACCATCCTTACCCTCCCCTATTGCAATCATCACCTGAGTATCCATAGACAATCAGGGTATCTTCCTCTCCACTACTTCGCACTCATACTCCCCGCATTAGTACATGTCTTTTAAAGTCTTGTCACATTTTCATTACTTAATTATTCTTTTAATCCTATGGTCGACTCACCCTTGGTGCATCCCTTCAATGAGCCTCGACCACTAACAGATCTTGAATTGTTACCCCAACAATAGCATTGTACAAGGCTTCTAGTCTCAGTACTTGTGTGGCACCATGGTTATAATACAGCTCACACGGTTGGGCTACCGCGGCCATAGAACGACGCACATGGCTGACTCGAAGTCCTAGCCGCATAGCATGGCATTTGGAAGTTACTTGTACAAGCATTGTTCCTCAAAAATTACTTGTATGCATCAGGATTCCATAAGCACATTCTTAGATAATCAATACTTGTCTTGAACTTTTACAAACTGATTCATAACTCAGGTCTTACATCCTTGCTCATTATTCTCATCAACATTATTCTCATCTGAATGACATAATTCTTTTCTCTTATATCACATATTAATTACTCATCATTCTCATAACTTTCGGGATACTTTCAGTCTCATGATAATTTCATAATTTCCATTGTCTCACTTAAATAAATTCCAAAATCAAGACGTAGCAGACGTCTAACAGCAAAATTAACCATAATGAACAACAGATATATCTCAGGCATAAAATTCAGTATAAACGAACAAATTAAATCATGTATCATAATTAAATCACATGGCATCATTTAACATATAAGCATATAAACATTTAGCAACAAAACAAATCATGGTTTCAATCTTTGAGATGATTGAAACATCTTAGCAAAGGATATAAATGTCACATTGTCTTAGGATCGCTGTTCTCTCACCTCTTGTTCTAGCAGTTACTTGCACAGGATTTCCGCGGGTACTTGCTACAGATTGATGCTCCAATCCACCGTCTTTAAAATACCTCGTATTTAAAAAATATGTTTGCATTACTAATTTATTCGGATCAAATTAGGTTCTCAAACTCATAAATTTTTCTTTTCATTTTTCTTTTGAAAAATTCCTTTTCGGTTCTTGTTAAACGTCATAAAATATAATCACTTTCTCAAAATCATTCCAACTTTTTCTAACACTTTAGGTTCTCGAAAATCATTTGAAAACCACCAAAAAAATAATTTAACTAATTGATTTGGTTGCTGGTCCGGTCTTGGACAGCCACCGTTTAAAGTCCGAAAAACACCGAAAAATCACAATTTTTGATCTAGCTTTCATTATAGACAAAGGTACTCAAAACTTAAACTTTTAAACATTTGAAAACACTTTTTAAATGGAAACACTTTAATTAAAAATTCTGGACAGCATTGAATAAAAACCAAAAATCACTTTTTACGAAATTATCTATAAATCTTATATTTAAATCCTCAAAGTAAAACACTTTATTCTTCAATCCTAAAAACTTAGTGCCATGAAATAAATAGTTGGACAGCAACTAATATTTTTTTTTTATAAAATCACTTAAATAAGATCAAACACTAAAGATCTTAACATGCATGCAACAAAATCCATAATTTTTAGCTTAATATTAATTTATTACTAACATGCATGATAAATTCATCACTAATCAAGTTCATTTAATTCAATCCACCATTCTATCTTAATTTACATATCATGGCCGAATTATCCTTAAAGAAAAAGGGTCATCACTAACTTAAAATTCTAACATGCAATATCACAAATTTTCATCTTCTTATTTAGTCACAAAACCAAAAAATAAAAATAAATGAATAACACTTAGATCTAACCCACTTAACACCCAAAATCAAGACATGGATTTTCAAGGTTCAAATCTTCATTCATGCACTCATTTTCTCAAGATCCACTCAAAAATACAACATGCATGACACTTACATGTATTTTTATCACTAAAAATCACAATTTTATATATATTCTTTTCACATGCATGCAAAACTTAACACTTATAGATTCAAACCATGCATCAAGAAACATCATCAACAATTTAGTTTCAAAAATCAAACACTCTAAACCTATTTAAATCTACCTTGGCTGAATTTTTGAAGAGAAAAGATTAATAATTTTTGTCAAATCTTTAACATACAAAATCAATTTCTCACTTTTCCACTTAAAACATGCAAGACTAAAATAAATCAAATATACATCAACACTTTTCATTCACTTTCAACCAAAACCTTAGATCTCTAAAAATCAAAATCACATATTAACATGCACACACTTAAAACTCATAGATCTAGTCCTAAAACCAACATGCATGTGCTCAATATAATTTATCAAAGCATAAACTCTATTTTTTTTAACCTAGGCCGAATCACCAACTACAAAAAATGAAGATCCATACAAACTTTTACAACACAAATTCATGATCAGTTACATATAAAATACATGCATGCTCTTATTACACATATTCTAAGTTAAATCTTTAATCATGCATTATAACCTCAACAAAATATTTTTAAACTTCAAATAGAATATCAAGAAGAAAAAGAAAAAGAAGAAGATAAAAGAAGGACCAAGGCTTCAACATGCAAAAATCACTTGAAACACACTTGAATCTTCAACAAAAGTTTCTTCCTTTTCTCCTTCTCTTCTCCCACGGTTTTCTTCTTTTTTTTCTTTCTAGTTTTGTTCTAGAGTTTGATGGGCTCTAAAACTAGGTGTTTAGATTTTGTAGAAATGAAGAAGAAGCAAAACAATCACACACAACACAATAGGTATTTATAGGCACAAATCCTTGGAGTAAAATTACAAAAATATTCGGGTCTTAGGGTTGAGAACAAGGGTAGTTCGGTCATCCTAAAAATTGCATGGAAGAGTCAAATTAATTTATTCATTATATTATTTTTTTTTTTTCTAACTTATTCAAGAAGGATAATTATCTTAAAAAAAAATTAATCCTAAGTATATGTATATATGTATATACCGTAGCACACACATACACATACATAAAAATACCATTTTATCTTACTTAGGAAAGAAGGGTTAATTTCCTTCCTCACCAAGTAATATATATAAAAATATAAAATATTATTCCTCCACTCCTACACTTCTCTTTCATTTTTTTTAATACTTCTACTACTTGTCCTCCTTTTTGGGCCTATTGGGCCGTGAGGCCCAACAGTAAAATTTTCTTTTCCTTCTCTTCTAAAAAAGCATTTCTTGTTTATAAAATAATTAATAAAATTAAATACTAAAATTTTTTTGGAAAGACTAGAAACATAAAAATTCAATCCAACTTTTGCATACATTCTTTTTACATATAAAACTCTTCTTAAAAAGAATTATAAAATGTAATTCATAAAATCACGAAAATAAAATTCAACTCACAATTTAAATCTCATGATCAAAAATAACGTTGTATTTTTAAAATGCAATTCTGCCAATAAATATTTATTTATAAAATTCATCTTAAAAAGAAATTTTGTTATTTAAAATATACGAGGATTTTGGCGGATGTTACACAATGTGCTATGGTGGTGAGTTGTTGTTGTAAACCTCCTTGCTAAAAACTTCCAACGCATAAAATCACAAGACTTAAAAAACAAAGAGTTTTCCTTTGGGAATTTGTCTTAAGATATTTTGTTTCTTGGATTACTGTAATCTTGCAACTGCTGAACAAGATCAATGATTCTAATACCCCTTTTGCGTTTTTTATAACTTTATGTTTGGTTTGTGTTTTAAAAGCTAAACTTTTTTAAATACGCAATTGTTATTGTAATTGATTATCAATTATTTAAAATATTAAAATAATCTAAACATAATTATTTTTTATTTAAAATCTCCCAAGATAAGTAACTAATAATAAAGAAACAACCAATCAACCCATGCGCTATACAAGCTTAAAACTAGCTTAACCACAAATTGTCTTTATAGAGGAGTTACATGGAATGCCCCAACGACATTGGATAATATAATTGGAAGAACTGTCTTAATAAAAGTTGTCCTCAATATGAAAAAGGAAGAGCAATTTAGGAAAAGCTTTGTCGTAAATGACATGTTTGAAAACGATGACATATTGAAGTTTACCAAAAGACAACGAAAATGACCAAGTATGCAATAATTAACTTTTCAGGTCTTTACTTTTATTTTTTTTTAACATTGAGAATTACTAATACATTATTAAAATTATAACATTGCATAAAAAGATATCAACAAAAAAAAAACTAACTGTTTGAAAGCCACTACAAGTGTGCCAAAGATGCAAGCAAAAGAAAGGTACAAGTTTTTATGAATAAAGTCATCTAAATATCAATAAATCAATATTATTTCACAAATAAAATATAACTTATTTAATACAGCAAATTTAATACTTAATCATTAATACTTAACTATTAACTAAGTTCCAATATAAAAAAAAAAGACGCGTATAGACCCATGCAATGCATGAGCTAAAAACCAGTACACATATAATACACATATTTAACACATCAATTTGAATCAAATCATAACCAATCCAAATCAAATCAAGATTATGCATAAACTTTGAATTTCAATACATGAACAACTCAAACTTATTTCCTTTCAATTTTAAATCAAACTATTCATTTTATAAGCAAACTTACCTCAAAATAAAGTGATTCAAATCATAAAATCTTGGTTTCCAGACCTCAAAGTCTTTTCCCAATTCAAGTTGCATTGCCCATGAAAATCATAACTTTTAATAATGAAAATGCTTGAGGATGAAATACTTTGGTGTTAAATAATCTTATGTCCATGTCATAAATGTTTCAAAAACATATATATTTCCCCAGATTTTTACTACATTTTTTTTAAAGAAAGAAAATTTATCAAGTTACCAAATTGGGGTGTTACATGACCATGTACCAGTTTGTTTATTTGTTGTAATTCATTAGTGCTTGTGTTACCTCTATAGTAGCGAGAAGTTCTATCTAAAGTGCAATGGGGGGTTAGTGCTCAAAACAAAATCAGCCTACTCCAGTTGCTCGAAGAAGATAGTGAGTTTTTGATACCATTGCTTGTAGTTCGTTCCATCTAGTGCCTCAATTTAGTAATGTTAGGCAGTGTGGCTTTGAGGAGATCTATTGGATAACCTATAATCTTGCTTTTAAATTATTCGTTATAGAGTGTTGAAGATGGTTGTGTCGTGAATATATAGAATCATTGCCTTAAAAGCAAAATTGTTGGATAGCAGTGGTGCAACTATATCACGGTCTTGCTCCAAGGTTAGCACAATGGTTCCCTAACTCGTGCACTCAAGGTTGGAAACTTGGAATCCCACAATTGAAAGTTTCCCAAAGAAAGGAAAGAGGAAGTAAGGAAGGTATGTAGTATTTCATTTTCTGTATATTCCTCATATTGACAAAGGTGGCATTTTATAGACACAATCATTCCCAATACAAAATCCATAAACTGATGACTCATTATTTGCCATCAAAATCAAAAAGCCATTTTAGTCATTAATCTAAAATCATTGGTCAAAAAGGTCAAATAATGGAGCCATAAATGTGTAACGGCTAATTACAGAAAAACATGCGAAAATACTTTTTTTTTTTTTAAAAAAAAAGTTTTGTCATTGACCATTCAAAAAGAGGAATGAACGTGGGTACGCGTGTAGGTATTGGGCTCAACATGACTACCACAAAAAGCCCAATAAAATATTTGCTAGTGTAGAAGAAATAAAAGAAGAGAATTCATTGTTTGACCCACCCCCATTTACTTTGTTGACCTCATCATATATGCAAAAATTAAAATTTCGCACATTGATCGCCAGCATATGTGTAAAGGAGATTAATAAATAAATGGAGGGGTCAAAAAATGAACTCCTATACAAGAATATAAAGGATTAAAATTATCAAGGAATGATAAGAAACTTTGGATATTCAAGGGAACCTCATTATCCCAACAATTAGTAGTATTTCGAAAAATTCCCTATCTTTATAAATTAATTTTTTTTTTCAAAATGTAGGATTAATGATTCACATTAATTTGGAATCCGTTTTTTGATTTCGCTGTGGCCTATTGAGTGTCAAGATCATGCTGTCTATGGTAGGGCTAAATGGCCTTGCCCCTCCATGTGAAAATGTAGCAAGATGAGCTAGACCTCATGCCAAATCTTAGAGATTTCATAAACCTCTGCCGACGAAATGTACAATTGACAATGGTCATCCTAAAATTTATTTTTTTTATAAGTATATAAAATTTTATTAACACAAAAGATCTATTAAGCATAATAGTACACATGAACATCACCTTTTATGAATGGTTTGAACATGGGTACACAATCATGTGCTCAAATAGGCCAAAACCAATCAAGAGCAAAATACATGTATCTACCTCACGAGTCACGAGAATGTGAAACAATAGGTACAACTCAAAAGCAACAGAAAACAAATGACCCGAACAATGTTTACCAAGGCATTACTAAGATCTTTACCTCCTTAAAAACTTTCATAGGAAAAAACCCGGTGGAAAAAATGCTAAACAAAGGAAAAAAAGTATAACAAATCCTAGCAAACCCACCATTACTAGGATCCTCAAATATCATTTGGCTAGTTATCATCTTATAACGAACATCTACAATGGGATAAAGTTGTAATCAGGCGATTGGGACAGTGAGAAATTGGGAATGGCTACCAAGACATTTCAGTACATGACACGAGCATGAGCCAGCTACTAATACGTGCAACACCATATTTTTTGTGGGCTTCATGTTCATATTGTGTCATGAGCATAATAACTAATTACGTTCTTGTGTCCGCCGAAGATATTAATAAATTTCACATATTTGTATTTAATGGCTAAGCATCTGCGTTCCAGCCCTACACATACATTTCTTTGAAGATTCCAGTTTGCTATTTCCCCTTTAACATACTACCTCCCTCCCCCTTAAATATACGAGGGTGTTTGACACTTTTATTTTGTCTCTAATTATAAGATCATATACTCATTTTCAATGATAATTAATTACGTCTTTTCACAAACATCCCTATTTAATTAACATTTTTAAGATTTTCAATAATATTAATAAGGATAATTTTGAAAATACATATCAAATGTTCACATTTCCAATACCATTAAGTAAATTAAACAACCTTTTTAATCGATGTGAAATCTAACAAAAAGATCTTATATACAAGGATAGAGAAAGAATATAAATTACTCCCTCCGGTCCTATATATAGGTCACATTCTATAAAGTTTTCTTGGTCTTAATTATAAGTCACTTTATATTTTCTATGCATCATTTATTAATTTTTCTCTTTTTTGCCCTTATTAAATGCTTTGACTATCTATGTGTTTTTTGTTGTTCATTAATGAGTGCGAATTTTCCAAGAAAAATTAAGGGAGTAAAATTGTAATGTTACAATATATTCTCATAGAATTCATAAAACCAACCACTTTTCTTGGTATGTGTAATTCGGTTAAGTATCCCCTATAATAAGGACCGGAGGGAGTAACATATATAAATCAATCGTTGATAAATGGAGCTACAAAATCAACCTACAAACAAACTTATAGCATAAAAAATTAACATGTGTCACTTGTTAACCAATCAATAATAAGCATGTCACTTCCTTTATAGTATAGGCTTGTTTGTAGGTTAATTTTGTAAATCTATTAATATTTTTTATATAAATAGTCACTCTTACGGTGGAATCAAAATATTGTACCATTTTTAACTACATTTCATCCCCTTATAACATATACGATGTCAATTAGAACCAATATAATTTTCTATAAAGCAGAGTCCCTTGACGCCTTACTCCTTTACAGTTTACCGCATTTGCATGGTCCAAAAAGCTCAAGTGTTTTAGCATGTGTGCCAGGTTTAATTTGATGTTGACTGACCTCTATTTATTCCTTCCCAGTTCCCCTTCAATTTTCTCAAACAACTTCTTTCAAGGTTCAACTTCTTGTAACTAGCTCTCTTCCCTTCTTCTCTTGCCTTCTTCATGTTTTCTTTCACTTAATATGAAACAGCTCTAGCTTTGCCTTTAACTTGTTATTTACAGACTATACATTGTGATGACTACTATGCAGTATTTATGCAGGAACATGGCTCTTCTTGGACTTCTTGTGGGAATTTTCTCCATGGTGTCGCATGTTAATGGCTATGGCTATGGCGGTTGGACAAATGCTCATGCCACTTTTTATGGTGGCGGTGATGCTTCTGGGACCATGGGTATGCTTTCACAAATGTAACTCACTATGGGCTTGCCATAGTTGTAATTATGATTTTAAATCGCAATTATAGTGTGTTTTACTCCCTATATTTTATTTTGGCTTAAAATAAGTGTCAGGTCCCTAAATTTAGGGGTGTTTTGGATTTAGTCCATAAACTTTTTTTTTGTTGGATCCAGTCCTTAAAGTTGTCACTGTTTTGAATTTGGTCCTTCCGTTAAACGTTACTTCACTCAGTCAGTGTCTGCGAATGATACGTTGACACGTGGCACGATTTGAATTTTTTTTAAATTCGAGTTTTTTATTTTAAAATAAAAAATAAAAAAAAACATTAAAAAAAATTTAAAAATAAAACAGGGTTTATAGCCTTCTTCTTCGATGGTCTTCACCGTCATCGTATTCCTCTTTGGTGGTCTTCACTGTCATCGTCTTCTTCTTCGTTGGTCTTCGTGCGGATCACATCTTCCACTCACACTCTCCTTCGCTGTTGTCGCCATCAAGGGTGTTCTTGCATGTGCTCCTGAATCAAGGAAGGGGGTAAGAGTGTGTCTCCAGAACTTGAAAACGACGTCGTTTTAGACGTTCCTATCCTCCCTCCTCTCTTGATGGGGGCCGCCGCTCTGGTAATGGCCAATGGAGACAGAGATCGCGAGCTTCTCATGCTCTGTGATGTGCCTTCGCTATTCGAAACAGCCGCCACCATCCTCCTCCTTCTCTGTTGATGCGCCTCCAGAGGACCACGGTTTCCAACCATATACCATGTAAAATATAATGAAGAAAGCCATTAGATGCAAACTCGTAAGCATGAATACGGGAGTTTACATCAACACAGTAACCGAGTAATTAAACAAAATTATCATGCTTCAATCGTGAAACCATTGAAACCAGTATGTGCAAGAACAAAATTATCATGCTGTATCGTGAAACCGAGTAATTTCAGAGCAGCAAGAATACTTGAAAGTATCATGTTTTTTTTTTTAATTTTTATTTTAATGTTTTTTTTTATGAATTAAAAAAAATTTCAAAGTCGTGCCACGTGTCAACGTATCATTCGCAGACATTAACGGAGTGAAGTAACCTTTAACGGAAGGACCAAATCCAAAACAGTGACAACTTTAAGGACTAGATCCAACAAAAAAAAAGTTTAGAGACTAAATCCAAAACACCCCTAAGTTTAGGACCTGACACTTAAAAAAGCCTTTTATTTTCATACCGTGTTTATAGAGTTTTTATCTCATATTTTATATTTTTTTTTTACAAAAGTCAATATATAATTAATGTTTTTTATATTAATACATCCTTATTTATTACACCCTAATTTTCACTTCCAATATGTTCATCTCTCTTTAATAATGGTTATATAGATAAAGACATTATAGTCAAAATACCTCAAATTCTTACCTCATTTGATCATTTCTTACAATCCTTGCATAACCTTAAAATGCACTAATTATGAAATGAAGAGAGTATGTGCTTATATATTGAAAAACTAAGTTTAGTTCTCAAAGTAATAACTTCATTGTTTCTCGATGCTTCAGCAATGTACATGGTATACTTATATATCCTCTTTGAACCTCATACACCCTTAGTTAATTATATTTAATTTTATTAAATTTATTAAAAATAAATGTATTTTAGAAATGAAGTATTATAACGAAACAAAAATTAAATCACATAACAATTTTCTAAGTACAATTGCTTATATTTAAAAAAAATATTTTTTGTTGTTTATATTTCAAATTGATGGGAGCATACTATCCCTCCTTAATTGATAATTTGATACTATTAGATAGCTAGTTTATGGCATGCTTTTTTAATAATCATGCCCGTCTACTACTTTCTCTTTATAGATTTCTTTATGCTGCTCTTTATGGCTGAAATAAAATGCTAAATTTTTTAATGTATTTTTTCTTGAAAAAAAAAATAGTCATGTTTGTATGATATATGATATTTTGTTATTCATTAAAGTGAAATTTAATTTAGATAAATATTAATTATTAATAATAAGACTGTACTTCATCCAACTAGAATTATAAGCAAATTTCA
This sequence comes from Crotalaria pallida, assembly GCA_037953625.1. Taxonomy (NCBI): domain Eukaryota; kingdom Viridiplantae; phylum Streptophyta; class Magnoliopsida; order Fabales; family Fabaceae; genus Crotalaria; species Crotalaria pallida. The sequence goes on along the minus strand of CM075651.1, from coordinate 31,579,780 downwards.
CTATTTTTACGATTATTAAGGAGGTTAGTTGATTGTATTTAATTTTATCAAATTTATAAAAGATAGAAGTATTTTAGAAAAGTAGTATTGAGAATGAAACAAAAATTAAATAAGATAACAATTTTCTAAAAATGTTTTAGAAAAGTGGCATTAAGAATAAAAAAAAATTTAATAAAATTAGTTAATTTTACTTATATTTTAAAATTAAAAAATATTTATTTTTTTCTATAATTCGAACAGGAGGGAGAGGATGTTAGATATTCATTTAAGGCTTAATTGCATAATTGGTCATTTATCTTATTTATTAGATTCACTTTGGTCCTTTATCTTTTTTTTGCAATTTACTGATCCTTTATTTTTTTTAAAAGATTCAGTTTGGTCCTTCCGTTAAAATAAAGTTAAATGATAAGGAATATTCCAAGAATATTCCCCCTTCTAGACTTAATTGCATAATTGGTCATTTATCTTATTTATTAGATTCACTTTGGTCCTTTATCTTAATATTCCAAGAATATTCTCTCTTCTTCTTCCTCTACTCTCTCCTTACAGCAGTAGCAGCCACCATGGGCTCACACACTCTTTCCTCGAAAATCATCAAATTTCTTCATCATTCTTCAATTTTTCACGGTTTTTAAGCTTTATTTTCATTATTCCTCTAATAAATTCGTGTTTTTCGTTCTTTTTTCCTCAAAATCCGAATTCTAGGGTCCCTTTTCTAAAACCTTGATTATCAACAATGGTCTACTCCTCTCAACCTGCTGGAACGTGTGAAAACACGTGCAAAACGCTTCAACAACTCCGATTAATTTCTAAAAATGGCGGCGACGGTGGCATGGGCGGTGGCGGCGGCGCCCATGGTGACTGCCGCCGCTGTAAGGAGAGAGCGGAGGAAGAGGAAGAAGAGGGAATATTCTTGGAATATTAAGATAAAGGACCAAAGTGAATCTAATAAATAAGATAAAGGACCAATTATGCAATTAAGCCTAGAAGGGGAATATTCTTGGAATATTCCTTCTCATTTAACTTTATTTGAACGGAAGGACCAAACTGAATCTTTTAAAAAAATATAGGACCAGTAAATTGCAAAAAAAAAAGATAAAGGACCAAAGTGAATCTAATTGCAATTAAGCCATTTAAATGTGCATTACCTTTATGCTCCCCTTTTCATTTTTTCTGTTCTGTACGGTAGTTATTGTGATCACAATTGAAGCTGCAATCAGTTGCGGATATTTCCAAAACCAAAATAATAATATCGGAGCATAACTTTAGTAGCTTTACGTACTTAGAAACATTTGTATGTATATCACATTTGCAGGTGGCGCTTGTGGTTATGGGAACCTATTCAGTCAAGGTTACGGGACTAATACTGCAGCACTGAGCACAGCCTTGTTCAACAATGGCTTGAGCTGTGGTGCATGTTTTGAAATTAAATGCGCGTCTGACCCACAATGGTGTCTACCTGGTTCCGTTGTAGTCACTGCCACTAATTTCTGCCCACCTGGTGGGTGGTGTGACCCTCCCAACCACCATTTTGATCTTTCTCAACCAATTTTCCAGCGTATTGCACAATATAAGGCTGGGATTGTACCTGTAATTTACAGAAGGTAGCTTCAAATTCTCATTTGTTTTATCGTACTCATTTAACTCTACTTTAGGCCATTGTTACTAGAAGCTTGGAATATATGGATATTTATACTGACTAGTTTCATCTAGGAACACAATTTGAGATTTAATTTAATTTACTATGTAGTATGTGGTAAGGTTATACACAAATTTTAAGAAATGGTTAAATGACGAAAAAATTTGGTATATTTTGATTATAATGTCCATATTTAATCATTATTGAAGAGAGAAAAAGATATTGAAAGTGAAAAAGAGAGTATAATAAATAAAGGTGTGTTAAGAAATATAACATTAATTTTGTATTGAGTTTTGTAAAAGAACAATACATATCAAAAACATGAAATAAAAACTCAATGAAACGGAATGAATATATTTTTAAGTTTTTTTTTTTTTTAAATGAATTTGGTATGGGTGACGCGAATTCAAGTACACAAGGTTAAGGAGAATATCTAATGACTATATTTGCTTTTGGCCATGAAGCTAATTTTATTAATAATTGGGTTCACTGGCTTTGAAGGGTAAGATGCAGGAGAAGAGATGGAATCAGGTTTACCATCAATGGCCATTCTTATTTCAATTTAGTCCTAGTCACCAATGTTGGAGGTGCCGGTGATGTACATGCCGTGGCTATTAAAGGTTCAAGAACAAGATGGCAATCCATGTCAAGGAACTGGGGCCAAAATTGGCAGAGCAACTCCTACTTGAATGGGCAAAGCCTTTCCTTTTTAGTCACAACTAGTAATGGCCACAGTGTGGTCTCCTACAATGCTGCCCCTGCTAGTTGGTCCTTTGGGCAGACCTACACTGGAAGGCAGTTCAACTACTAACCGACGCTTTAAATAATTGAGCTTCTAGTAATGACCTACATTACAAGTTGTCAATAATGTTAAGTAGTAATGTATCTTAAGATTTAGTTCAAAAGATCGAACTCAGCTACAGTTGAAGAGACCGAATAGAAGATGGTTTAGCCCCTTCGATATATATTTCAATTATACTATGCCTAAGCTAAATGGAATGCTTCCTGTAATGAGAAAAATCTGTTACAAAGATTGTTGAACTTGAATATAGCCATTGTACGTACTTTAGTTATTGATGAATGAGTGAGAGAAGTCATTTTTAAATTGTGGAATTTTGTATGTTGCGTGTCCACCCAAAGAGATCAATAATGTAAGGAAAATATCCAGAATTGATATTTGGATCTAACGTCTGCTTGTATTATATGCAAAATTGCATATAAAACAAACAAATGTTACATCCAAATATCAATTTTAGATTTTCATATAACACCACTACTTCTAACAAAATTGCAACTGAGAATGTTTTCTATAATAGATAAGATCAGACAAATCACTTCAATCATTAATTCTCAGCTTAATAATAACAGTGACTTGTTTTTGATATGTCCTTGTCTGATTTTAATAAATTGACTAATCAGTCATGTCCTTTAATTTATAAGAATGTCATCTTGATAACAATATCTTCTTTGTCTTTCTTATGTTCCTTATCTAATTTTATGGGTGATAAATTTTACTTTTGCGAATCTACCTCCTTACTAAGACTTATATCGAACAAGATAGACTAGCCAATTTAGTAGTAGTTAAGTTGCACTAAATAAACGTGATACTATTGTTGCGACAGAGATTAAGATTGGAAAGCAGCAAGTATACTAACAGTATCATTAATAATGGCAATCTAAAAAATAAATTGCCTAAATAAGATAAACTATTTTTCTCAACTCTGTTTTTATTTTAAAAAAAAAAATTATTTCTCTCTATCTTTTTTTTTTCCCTCTCTGAATACAATTGTTACAATGCTTTTGGTAACGATGTACATTTTTAAATTCAAATAAAATATAGTTATTTTGTGTAGAGTGTGATTTTGTTAATTTCTTAAGTTTAGAAAATAAAAACAAGTAATAAAATTAACTATTTAAATGATAAGGGAAAGAATTAAATTATAAATATCAAATATCTAGGATCCTCAGGCATTAAAAAAAGGATTAAAAATAGTTAAAGATGAGAAAAATGCATTTAAAATGTGAATTTCATGCTGAAAAATCAAGATAATCGATTACCAAGTCATGATAATCGATTATCACTAATTTTCTAAAACAGTCTGGAGATGGCAGTACACAATAATCGATTATGAGTGACAGATAGGCTTAAAAATAAGAGGCGATGAATGGCGGAAAAACCTAGAATTCTCTAGGTTTCTTCCCTAAAGGTTGCGGCAAGAGGGATATATATATATATATATATATATATATATATATATATATATAGACACGCATGGGTGGCTCGAATTTGAGCCCTCCTTATGCAAATTTACGAATGAAGTAAACATTGTCCATTGGTATACTTATTCAAAAATAAATTAAAGAAGTGCTAAATGTAATGTAACGCCCCGATTTTCACCATCCGAAAATAATCAGTATTGAATTGAAAGGTTGCCAAAAATTGTAAGTTCCATGATGAATGTTTTGATAATGACAAAGTGTTTTGAACAAGCTATCATGTGATGATCAAGTTCGAGTTCAACAAGCAACAACAAACATCAAGTGAAGAAGAGAGAACAAGCTCATGAAGACTTAAGTTTGAGTGTAATTGTTTTTGTTTTATCTTTTGCCTCTCAAGCTTCATAGGTTTTCATTTGGGTAGTTTGTTTAGAGGGTAGTGAATCTCATTCATAAGTCATGATTTAATCATAGTTTGAGTTTTCACTTAACCTAGAATCAATAGGTGGCTTAAAGGTTTTAAAGGAAAGGTTGGTTTTTGAGAAAACAAGTTTTAATCAAGTGCAGTATAGTTTTACTCGAGTATGAGTTTGTTTAATCGAGTACTACTCGAGTATGCTGCAATTTACTCGAGTAAACACTGCTGAACTGATTTTTAAAATACGATTTTCACTTCTCAAAATCAGTTTTCAAGTGCCATAACTTTTGGGTATTCTATAAAAACCTTTTCCTAACCTTTGTGATCATAACCCATCATTTTGATATTCATTTTACATAGAATCAAGCCACTCTATTCTCTCTCAATTTCAAAGATCAAAGCTTTTCTATTTTCATATTCTTTGATCAAGAACCTTTGAATCTCTTGTGTGATTTGTCATAGCTATTGATTGAGATTCATTAGGATTGTTATGTGTATTCATTGAGTTGTAATCTTTGCAATAAGGCAAGCCACTACAACAAACAAGAAGTCTTGGTGTGTCGATTATCATCAAGCAACGTTCATTGAAGAAGAAAAAGTCTTGGTTGTGAATCAAGCAAGGAGAAAGCCTTGATGTGTGGATTATCATCAAGCAATTGAAGACTTGTTGTGTCGATTATCAACAAGGGGTAGAGGTTAGATTAGAGAGAAGATCAATAGGATTACAAGGCAAGGGTGTCGGTTATCTCTTGTAGGCTAGCAAGAAGGAAGTCTTGTGAGGCAATCACTTGTAATTTGAGAACTCTAATTCCTCATAGTGAAGAATCTCTCTTGGTTGAAGAGGGGACTGGATGTAGCTTTCAAGCGGGTGAAAGTGAACCAGGATAAATCGCTGTGTCGTATCTCTAAACCCTTACTCTTTATATTCAAGTCATTTGATTGCGTTCTTGGTTGAAAACCTAGAAAAATTGATTTTCATAATTGATTGAATTGAATTTTTAATTGTTCAAATTGATAAAGGGAAAATCATTTTCATAACTAGGTTAATCAATAAGAATATAGGTGTTAATCATTTCCGTTGAATCTCTGATCCTTTATGTGAATTGATTGATTTTCGTATGCGAATGAAAACTTGATTTTTCTGATTTCTGTCAGATATACTCGAGTAAACGAGTCTTTAATCGAGTACTACTCGAGTAATCTGAAATCTACTCGAGTAAACTTGAGAGTTTTTGGAAAAATATTTTGTTTTGATTGTTTCGATTTGTTTCGTTCGAAAATATTTCAAGGTAGCTTAGACACCTATTCAACCCCCCCTTCTAGGTGTATTCCTAGGGTTCCTTTGTCTCTCCAACCACCAATTGCGGTTTCCTCAATTGGTATCAGAGCTCGGTCGAAAGACACGAGCATAAGAGCTTTTTCGTAAAGATCCTTTAAGAAAATCGCAATGGGTTCTACGAATCTCTTTGGTGGTGAAGGTGCTTCAATAAGTCGTCCTCCATTGTTTGCCGGAGAAGGCTATTCTTATTGGAAAGTTAGAATGAAAATCTTTACCCAAGCCATAGATAGTGAAATTTGGAAAGTAGTTGAAAAAGGTCCTCATATCCCCTCTAGCTTAGTTGAAGGTGTAGAACAATTGATCCCCGAGGATAAGTGGAAGGATGATGATAGAAAGAAAGTTCAATATGATTATAAAGCAAAGAATATCATTACCTCCACTTTATCCTATGATGAGTTCTTTAGAGTTTCTCAATGTGTTAGTGCTAAAGAAATGTGGGACACTTTACAAGTGACTCATGAAGGAACTAGTGAGGTTAGGAGAGCTAGATTGAATGCTTTAATGCGTGATTATGAATTGTTTCAAATGCTTCCAAATGAATCTATAAATGATATGCAAAAGCGTTTTACTCATATTATAAATCATTTACTTGCTCTTGGTAAAACTTTTCTTCAAGGTGAACTTTCTAATAAAGTGTTGAGATGTTTAGACAGGAATTGGCAACCAAAAGTAACGGCTATCGTTGAATCTAAAGATTTGGATGCTATGGATCTAGCAACACTTTTCGGAAAGCTTCAAGAACATGAAATGGAGCTTGGACGCTTGAATATCAATGAAGAGTTGGATAAAAACAAAGAAAGAAAGGGACTTGCTCTTAAAGTCAAGAGTAGATCTTACAAAAAGAAAGAGAGTTCCGATGATGATGATAGTGAAGATTCCGATTCCGATATTGATGAAAAAGACATGAAACTTTTGCTAAGAAAGTTTGACAAGTTTCTAAGGAGAAAAGGAAGGTTGAACAAGGATAAAAGTAAAGAGAAGGATTCCCCACACTACAAGACCAAGACATCAAAAGAAGGTGTAGTTTGCCATGAATGTGGAAAACCCGGACATCTCAAGTACTCATGCTCTAGGTATCTCAAGAAGAAGGAGAAAGACAAGAAAAATTCTAAATCTAAAAGAGCATACATAGTTTGGGATAGTGATGAAGATAACAAGAAAAGCACATCGAGTAGTTCATCGGATAATGAAGAAGCCGCTTGTCTCAACTTGATAACTCTAGTAGATGATGAAGAACAAAGTTCAAATGATGAATCAAGTTATCAAAGCGAGGATAGCGATGTAAGTCATACTAAATCCGAAATTTCTTCTAAATATGAATTGTTATATAATGCTTATGAAGAAATGCATGAACAACTTGAAAAACTAGCTTTGAAAAACATTGAAAGAAAGAAGCTCATTTTGAAACATCAAAAAGAGATTTTAGATCTTCAAAAACAAGTTGATGAGCTTAATCTTGAAAATGAAACTCTTGATCTTATATATGCTAGTTCTTCTTGTGATTGTGCTAGTAGAGTGAATATTGTGGTTTATTGTGAGAAGTGTAAGTTGCTTAAAGATGAAAATGCTATTTTGAAAAATAAGCTTGCAAGTTTCACAAGTGGTGATATTAGATTGCGCACATTGTTAAATTTTCAAAGAGAAAATTCAAACAAGTTTGGTTTGGGTTATACTAATGCTAAGAGTAAATCTCATAGAAATGTTGTTGATTTTTCTAAAGTTGATTTTTCAAATGCACCAACATGTTTCTATTGTGGTACTCATGGACATACTTCAAATGTGTGTTATATTAAAGTGCATGGTATACCTAAAGGAGATTTTGTTTGGATGAAAAAGGGTGAAAGTCCCTACACTAACAAAAATGGATCCAAAACCATTTGGATACCAAAAAGCAAAGCATGATTGTTTTGTAGGTATGATTGAAGAGCAAAGAGAGCTTACAAGTGTTATTCATATTTGCATCTTCAATTGGTATCAAAAGAAGTCCTACAATATGGTACAAATGTTGTTGATAGATTTGTGAACTTCAAATGGTATCTTCTCAATTGGTATTACTTTTCTAAATGTTTAATTAGTTCAATTGGTATCATTGAGTAGATTCATAGATGGTTATCATGATATAGTGACATGCTTTGGTTGTTATTAAAGAAATATCGATTTATCAAATATTTGTTGATATATGTACTTCTTTACAATTGATATCTTCCTTGTTAAGTGATATTATGATATTTTAGTTCTCAATTGGTATCATATTACATTGTTATATTCTCTTGCCAATTGGTATCACATTGCAAAGTATAGTTCTATTGTATTTGTTCAATTGGTATCAATGTTGTAAAGAAATGATCATTGATTTCTTACCTTGGCTTAGATGTTATATTTCAATTGGTATATATTACTTTTTGATAATGCCAAAGGGGGAGAAATATGATGTTTTGAATTGAATGGAATGTTTCTCAAAGGGGAGAAATGATTATTGGATAAATATTATGATTTTTAGATGTTTGTTTGGAGAAAGGTTGTTTTTGTTGTTTTTATGTAGGTTGAGATAAGTTGTTGAAGATAGGGGGAGAATCAAGCTTCTATCAATTGGATTCAAATGTCAAAAGCATTTATTGAGAGGGAGCAAGAGTCTCACCAAGTGATCAAATTGTTAAAGCATCAACAACTTCAAAGAACTTTTGGAGAACTTCAAAACATGGTTTGTCATTTTCAAAAAGGGGGAGATTGTAAGTTCCATGATGAATGTTTGGATAATGAAAAAGTGTTTTGAACAAGCTATCATGTGATGATCAAGTTCAAGTTCAACAAGCAACAACAAACATCAAGTGAAGAAGAGAGAACAAGCTCATGAAGACTTAAGTTTGAGTGTAATTGTTTTTGTTTTATCTTTTGCCTCTCAAGCTTCATAGGTTTTCATTTGGGTAGTTTGTTTAGAGGGTAGTGAATCTCATTCATAAGTCATGATTTAATCATAATTTGAGTTTTCACTTAACCTAGAATCAATAGGTGGCTTAAAGGTTTTAAAGGAAAGGTTGGTTTTTGAGAAAACAAGTTTTAATCAAGTGCAGTATAGTTTTACTCGAGTATGAGTTTGTTTAATCGAGTACTACTCGAGTATGCTGCAATTTACTCGAGTAAACACTGCTGAACTGATTTTTAAAATACGATTTTCACTTCTCAAAATCAGTTTTCAAGTGCCATAACTTTTGGGTATTCTATAAAAACCTTTTTCTAACCTTTGTGATCATAACCCATCATTTTGATATTCATTTTACATAGAATCAAGCCACTCTATTCTCTCTCAATTTCAAAGATCAAAGCTTTTCTATTTTCATATTCTTTGATCAAGAACCTTTGAATCTCTTGTGTGATTTGTCATAGCTATTGATTGAGATTCATTAGGATTGTTATGTGTATTCATTGAGTTGTAATCTTTGCAATAAGGCAAGCCACTACAACAAACAAGAAGTCTTGGTGTGTCGATTATCATCAAGCAACATTCATTGAAGAAGAAAAAGTCTTGGTTGTGAATCAAGCAAGGAGAAGCCTTGATGTGTGGATTATCATCAAGCAATTGAAGACTTGTTGTGTCGATTATCAACAAGGGGTAGAGGTTAGATTAGAGAGAAGATCAATAGGATTACAAGGCAAGGGTGTCGGTTATCTCTTGTAGGCTAGCAAGAAGGAAGTCTTGTGAGGCAATCACTTGTAATTTGAGAACTCTAATTCCTCATAGTGAAGAATCTCTCTTGGTTGAAGAGGGGACTGGATGTAGCTTTCAAGCGGGTGAAAGTGAACCAGGATAAATCGCTGTGTCGTATCTCTAAACCCTTACTCTTTATATTCAAGTCATTTGATTGCGTTCTTGGTTGAAAACCTAAAAAAATTGATTTTCATAATTGATTGAATTGAATTTTTAATTGTTCAAATTGATAAAGGGAAAATCATTTTCATAACTAGGTTAATCAATAAGAATATAGGTGTTAATCATTTCCGTTGAATCTCTGATCCTTTATGTGAATTGATTGATTTTCGTATGCGAATGAAAACTTGATTTTTCTGATTTCTGTCAGATATACTCGAGTAAACGAGTCTTTAATCGAGTACTACTCGAGTAATCTGAAATCTACTCGAGTAAACTTGAGAGTTTTTGGAAAAATATTTTGTTTTGATTGTTTCGATTTGTTTCGTTCGAAAATCTTTCAAGGTAGCTTAGACACCTATTCAACCCCCCCTTCTAGGTGTATTCCTAGGGTTCCTTTGTCTCTCCAACCACCAATTGCGGTTTCCTCAAAAATGAGGCCATTTTTTTTAATAAAACGATGTGGATGCACGTTCACGCTCCTACCTGAAAACCGGGTTGTTACGTAGAACCCACTTCCACATCTTTCAAAGCGATTTCATATTTCTTGTCAAAACAAAAGTTTGGCCAGTTCACAAAATTAAAGTAGGGCATAGTTACAAGAGTGATACATTGCTTAGATAATCCTTGACATAGATATTCACTACTTAACTAATTACCCTACCTACGACTTTGCCTAGTGAAAACTATAGGGTGCAGCTCATGATCCTCCTTCTTGGGTCCTTGCTTGACACCAGAAGATGAAGCTATCCCAGTTGCAAATTGTCCACGATTCTTTGGCATCCACTGCATCCTTGTCGTTCCAGAAAAATTTCTCAGAGCTTCACAGCGCAGCTTCTCCTCATAGTCTCCATATCCTCGGACAGAAACTTGTCCTAGCAGCGGTCCTAAGTCAGCTCCACACAGTCGATGCTCAGGGTCCGGAATCACAATTTGCGACTCACCAGTCCATGCCCAGCCAGATGGAGTACGCCTCTAGCAACATCCATGTTTCATCCAGGTTGAAATTTCCATGCGATAATCCATCTGCACGTTGGAGTACCGGAGACACCGATATACCAACGGGCAGGAGAGAGTTAGCGAACCGAACGACAAGTCGTCGACGTTGTGGATTTACCGCAGGCGACATATCAAGACAACACACACAATACAAACAAAGCACACACAACACAGCACTTCAAACATATTGTCACAATTCATTATTATCTTGTTATTATTAGTTCTCTCTCATCCTCAACATCTTTCGTTCTCAATTCCTTTCTCATTCTCACATCCAAACTTTCAATACTTTCCGTTCCCTTCTCAAGGGGGTTCAGCTCTTCCTTCTCTCACACTTCCCATCCTCAACTCAACTATTCTCAAACTTTTCTTTTCTTACTTATGAATTTTCTCATCGAGTCTTATTAAATTATAACCATCGATGATTAAGGGGAATTTAAGAATCATCGAGGTACGCGTCCGTTCGTAGTTAGCACTCTCGTCTCAAGGCTACATCTCCTCGGTCACCTTCCACCTAGTCGGAAGCAAACAGGAGTACAGAACCTTTACCGTGCGGGCACGACAGCTGTCACACACAAATGGTCCCTGACCAGGAGGCCCAGCCTCAAATAATATCATATATAACATGGCACGCTCTTAGCGGCAAACACAATGCCCCACTCCAGTTCCTCTCACTGTTCTCGATTTGCAATCTAGGGGGCGACAGTACTATTTCTAGTTGATCATGCAGGACGTGCCACGACATTAGACCCAGTCCCCACCACGTTAGTGCGCCACTTGTGGAATTGTCCCGCCTAGAAAAGTACTCTAGACTTCTTGACGTTTCACCGTCATCGTCCTCCCCAAATGCAATCTCGTCCTAAGTATCCGCAGATACTTATCGTTCCTTCCTCTCCACTACTTCGGGTTAACTCTCATACCTCACCACGTTCGCTGTTAATATCTTTTAAAGGCTTTTATCTTTAATTAACCTAATGGTCAGCTCACCCTTTGTACATCCCTTCAATGAGTCTTGACCGCTAACTTTGCATCACTTTTCATTACTCAAATTTGGCACAGAGCGAAATCACATTCACAACTCGAATCTCATCACAAGAAATTTTCTCCAACAACCTTTATCAACTTTCTCAAGAATCTCTTTTCATAAACTTTCGCCAAAAATCTCCTTTTCACCAAACCTTTTCAAAAATTTCTTTTCTAAAAATTTCTTTTCATAAATCCTTTCAAAAAAATCTCCTTTCCACAATCTCTTTCAGAAAATCCGTTTGGAAAATTTTTCTCATTTTGGGAAACCCTTTTTAAAATTCCAAAACTCCTTTCAAAAATTTTCACTTCTGGGAACCCCTTTTCAAAGTTTCTTTTTGAAAACTCATTTTCAAAAATCTCATTTTTGTAAAACCGTTTCAAAAATTCTTTTCAAGGGTTTTCTCAAAGACTTTTCTCTTCTTGAGGACTAGTGGAGGAGCAAGCTCAACTCAGACCAGTCTCAATCCAAGAAAACAAAACCAAAAGATTCACACCTCACTCCCCATCACATTGCACTTTCAATATCACCTTAACTTTCTTTCCTCGCTCTGGCTCATTCACACACATCGTTACACAATTCCAATCGCATCTCACCGTCTCTTAGCATTATCTCCACTGTCAATCATCACCTCAATCCTCTTATCATCATTTCCATTCTCAATATCTTATCAAGATAAGGCTGCCTTATTCCGCAAGGACTTAAGCCAAACAAGGGATTATCTCTGTTCTCGGTGTCTTTTACTTTCAATCTCTTTAATCTTCATTATCAATTATCTCGCATTATCACATAATCCGCAATCTATAACATTAACATACATAAATAAATAAACATAAATAGCACATCATCAGCACACAACATCACACACAACAATGTGGTCTTTGTCCTATTTGTATGAGTGGCCACACAAAGCACACAATTGGCACTATACTACTGACGCAGAACCACTTAGTTCCGATCTTTGAGCTGATACGGAACGTCTCAATATAACACCTACTACCACGATGTCTTAGGAAAGCTACTCTCTCACCTAAGGTCCAGCAATCTGATGAACACGGTCTCCTCTGATCTTGTTTGCTTCCATTGCCTTAATCCCTCGTCTGTAACATTCCTCGAATTAATTAAAACATGTTTTCATTAAAAACCTTCCTTACGAAAATTCTTTTCCATTCCTCGTTGGAAAAACATATTCGTTTTCTTAAAATAACCCAAACATTTCTTAGTTCTGTAAACATTCCAAAATCATTTTGAAAACACCAAATAAAACAATTTAAATCAAATGGTTAGGTGGCTGGTCCGTCTTGGATAGCACCTTAACCGATTTCAAAAACACCGAAAAATTCACCGGTTTCAATCCGGGTTTTCTTAAAATCAAGTACCTTTTGAAAACCAAACTTTGAGTCGCATGAACACAATTTTAGAAATTAAAAACAACTTTAAATAAACTTGGGCAGCAAAGAAATCAATTAAATAAAAATCCAAAACAACTCAAAAACTCTTTTTATTTAAAATTCTCTCGAAAACTCCAGTTGTGTAAAATCATAAACACATTCTCACAACTCAATTAAACCAAATCAAATTAAATTCAAAACTAAACATACACACGGTCCACAACACATTTTGGATCACTCAAGACATACAAACAATTAATCAATTATTAAATTATACACTTCACAAATCAAATACTCAATTCAATCACTTTCTAAAACATTTCATTTTTATAACACAAAAACATTTGAGCATGCATAAACTCCTAAACCGAATGCACACACATGGTTTCACACATAATTATTATCAAGACATTTTATTTTTATAAAACAAAATCATCTAGGCATACTTAAAATCACAAAACCAAATACACACATTCATGATTTCACTTAAACACACAACTATTTCTCAAACCTACTTAGTCTAGCGTTATGAGAAAGAATGCTAACCTAATTTACATGCATAAACCGAAAATCTCACAAATCAAAACAAGATTCATGCATCATCAACACACACAAATTCATGCAATGATTCCTTCTTTTTCTTAGCAAACCGTAAGCTACATCTTGGAAAATAATCAAACTTAATTTATTTCCTTTACTTAAATTAAATCAAATCATGCAAGAACCTAAGGCATATATCAAGTCCTCACACACAATAAAAAGCATGGTCTTTCATCTAAATATGGCCGAATGTGTCATGCACAAAATAAACACCTAGTTTAGATCAAGAATCACATAAGAACATAGAACATAATTCAATTTAGGAAAAATCATTTTGTTCTCCCTAATTTTCTTCTAAAACCGAGACATACACAAAAGAAAACAAGGTCTTTTTCATGAAAACTAACAATGCAAGATCAAGTCTAATGCTTTTCCAACAAAATAGATAAAATCATAGATCAACATAAACATTTTCAATTTATTTTCCATGGAATCCTAAAAATAACTTTTTAAGGTCAAACACTCACATATATGCACATCATTCATGTAGGTCAAGTCATGAATTTAAACATATTAGCACAACTCAAGACAAAATAATTTTAAATGAAAAAGAGGTTAAAACCGAAGCACACTTAAAGAAATATAAAGACTTCCATTCAAAATTTTTTACAAAACTTAAAACAAAATCAAGATCTACACAAAATTCAAAGATCAAAGCACAAATTAAAGCTTTTACCAAGATCAACTCAAAACCGAAACATGCAAGGATTTAAAGCCATGAAAATCATTTGCAAACAACATGCAATACCAAAAATCATCAAACAAATTTAAATCAACCATTGATTAAACAAATAAACACACAAACTCTCAAGGATCTACGGTTTTAATCATGAAAATTAGACATGCAAGAAGATCTACTTCAAACTCATAAAGATCATGAACAAGACTTTAGATCTAAGAAATTTAACTTGAAAACAAGAAGATCTACCATGGAAAACATCAAGATCTATCATGCAAAGCACAAACCAAACCATCAAACATAACTACAAATATTACAAATCAATTTAAGTCTTGAAAAGTCTTTTGTTAAGAAAAATATTACACATAAGTGCATCAAAAAGAACATGCAAGAGAAGAAAAGAAAATAAAGTTACAAGATCAAGAACTAATTCTAAGACTTCTAGGTCTTCGGTTTATACCAAGGAGAAAAGGTCTTCAACACTTGATCTTCAAGGATTCTTAAGTTTTGGCTTTGGGTTCTCCTTCTCCTTCCTCCCAGCCTCACAGTTTCTCCTTCTCCTTCCTCTCTATTTTCTAATTCTTTGTCTAAGAGTTTGAGGAGCTCTTAGAACATGTGTTTTGGTGTGGTGTTTGGGCGAAGGAAGTGAAGAAATGAAGAGAAGAATGGGTGAAATGAAGCAAAGGCCAATGCTTATATAAAAAGTCATGGCTTCCTATTTTGCCCTTTAAGTAATTCGGCCAAGGCTTTGGAAAGGAGGGGTAAATTCGGCCTTCTATATTATTGCATGGGTGGAGATTAGTATTCCTCAAGGAGACAAAGTGGGAGACATATGGGTTTAGGGTTCATCCTAGGTTGTTGACCTTTTGGTTCTCTTTAGGGTTTCTTCCAACTAGTTAAGGTTTAGTTAAGGCTTGGTTGGGAGCTTGGTTTATTTGGTTACATCTTGGGAAATTCCTAGGCTTCCACTTACTCACTCACACACACGGCACACTCACACACTTACACATATTCACTTACATGCACACACACACACACACACTTACACGATGCACATACACACATACACATATACCTACTCCTACATTCATGTATTTGCATCATAATTCCACACACATATACCATACACATTCATGCATACATTCACTTATTTTCACGCCTAGCTCCTACACATATCCTCCTAACACATACATTCATTCACTAATTAAATCCTAAGCATACATACATGTAAAAACCGTACATACACTCATAGAAAATAATGAAATTACTCATGCATAGAAATTATATTTGCACCCAAAAATATCAAGCACAACAAAACACATTTTCATAAAACCATTCCTCGCTAAAAGAAATTCACCATTTCAAAATAAATTTCACAATTCATAACTTTATTTCATTTACCACTTGGAAAACAGAGATTAAAAGACTTATTTAAGAAAATTACTCTTTGAAAAATACTTTTCTCAAAAATAATCTCTTTTTAGAATTTAAAACCATACGAGGAAATTGAGGGGTGTTACATGTAACGCCCACTAGAATTTTAACCCTGAAATTATAAGTAATAAATATTACATATATTACATATATATTGAAATGTGAAAAATATTATGTGAATGATTGTGTGAATTTCGATTTTTAATATGTGAAATTATAATAGTAAAAAAATAAATTAAAATAGAATATTTACAACATTAGACACAAAAATGACCGTTGAATATGAAGATAAGTATATTAGGAAGCTTATCTCCAAATTTGAGTAAGATCCGAAGGTTAACGAAAAAGTTATGGCATTTTAAGTGCAAACGGTTTTGTCATTTTGGACAGTTGAGTCGATTCAAAGAAAAATTGAATCGATTCAAACCACCTCAGAAAACCAGCTTTAAGTCGGTTAAATCACGAATGGCTGGGAATTTCCATTGATTTCAGCCACAAATCGCACAAATATCTCCCTTACACTATTTAGGAATGAAAGGGGCATTTAGGGTTGCTTAAATTTGATCATAAGAGGGAGTATACACAACACAAACACAAGAACAACCCAAGAACTCAGAAAATCGAATTTTCCTGTCATTAGCTTTGTGTGATTCGTTCTCCCAGTTCTGAACCTCAAACACTTACAAATATATCTTATACCAAATTAAAGCTCGTGTAACCCTCTTCAATTCGGTACCAAGTTTTTCAATTTTGGTGGTCTGTGGAAGGAGTAGTAATCCTGCAAAGATTGGTGTTTCAATCTGAAATCTGAAATTCAGATTCGAGAACCCAACTTCCTTTGATTCGTGTGGTAAGCTCAAGCATCCTTTGAGCTTCAAACTTGTTTTATTTTCAAGATTTCATATCCTAGTTTTGATTCTAATCATTAATCACGACTGATTGTGACTAATTCATGATAGAAAACACTGATTTTGTTGCCTTGTTACACTGAAAAACAGAGATTTTGAGGCTGGAACCAAGAACTTGGAATTTCTTCAACCAAACTGTTTCTTTCCATTCCAAACCGATCTGAATCTTGGAAATAGGTAAGGGAGAAATTATCCGGGTGCTAGAATAATAATCTTATGGCTGAGAATGTAGGAGTTCACTTGAACGCAAGGGCCAAAATGTGAAAACTTGAAAATTTGAGATAGGAATATGACTTGGAGGTCATTTTATTCCTATTTCTTGATTTGAACAACTTCTATAAGATGAATATAAGCTAAACCAATCATGAACCTTGGCTGAATTGCAAGAAAATTGAAAATCATATGTTAAGTTGTGATTTGACGTCTTTTATGCATATTACTTGAATTCTATATGAATTTGATGCTTTAATTGCTGAACTTATGCATGAATAGATGTAATTATACATGATTGTGATCTGTTTTGGCTTGAGAATGGTTAAAGTGAAGTGTATCAAGATTTGGTATTTTAAAACCTCACTTCAGTATGCAGAATTAAGCAGCTGAATCGATTCAACTGCAGAGTTAATAGATTACTTGAATTGATTCAACTGCGGAGTGAATCGATTCAACCATATGAAATTTCCCACCAGAATTTGAATTTTTACATTCTAATCGATTGGAACCTCTTCTAATCGATTAGAATGAACCTGAAAGGTGAAAAATACTAATTTTTAATACACCTGGCTTTAACCTACAATATTTATGGAATATGAAATGTATTTTTTGAATAAATGCTTTCTTAGATGATTACTTTGGTGATGAATAATTATGAATATTAATGCATGATTATGAAATGGACCAATGATGAAAAGTGAAACAAAGATTATTTGCATTCGCATAAGGAGTTGCGGATGGTAAGATAGGATATCGGGAAAGATACGACCATTCTAAGAATTGGAGAGAGGATTCCTAGGATGTGCTCGCAAATGTGCAGAGGTCAAGTTCGACGGTGATTCGTCTGTAACCGTGGGGATTATTATGGGTAAAAACGATCCTATGGAGGGGGGGGGGGGTCTGCAGACTTTTCCTGGGATAGTCTTTACTTAACCATAATATATCCTATCGGCCTCTAGATACATATCATGGCTGCGGAGGGCGGACCTTTGGCATGATCTAACCCTAATCGGGGTACACATAGATAAGTTGTGTGATCTGTCATGGTTGAAAGGCGTTTACTCCCAGTTGCTTTCCTTTGATTAGATTGAATATGGCGAATTCAACAAGGATTGAATTCGGTCGAAGTGTTGTATATGATTATGATATTGGATCCGGACGAGGAGAATGATATTAGAATACATGACATGCATCATGCCACTTAATTACAAGATAATTGTGTGATAAATTGGGAGTGCATTTGTATATGCATTATTCTTTGATTACTTGACTAATTGTGATTGTTATTTCTAGTCCTGATTGATTATTATTTGATGATGTGCTTCGGCTATGACTTTCTCCCATGCCCTTTTGTTTGTTAGGTGATGACTCAGAAACCGATCTGCATAGAGATGAGGTTCATTTCCGAAAGGGAACAACATAAGGGGGATCTTATCTGATATTAGAAGGGATGGTGAAGACAATGATCTTCCACATGAACCCTCTCCCTCATATGCATTCCCTTAGCACTTGTACTTCCGTCGTCCTTATCATTCTTCTTTGTTCTTAACTAGGATGAATGATATGGATGATGTAGTCCTGTGTTTATATATCTACTGGCGTTTGGAGTTTGGAACCACGACTCTGGGTTATGTCTTTTGTCTCTAATATAATGTATATAAGTTAACTCAGAGTCTATCTTTTGGTTGTGATGGTTAGTAAAGCTACGCTCTTGCTGCTACTGATGTGAAATATGTCTGAAAACCTTTTCGATAATAAGGTGGATGATAAAAAAAATTAGTTCCATCTCTATGTGGATTATGAATGACGTGTTGATTTAGTGATGACTTAAATTTATTTTCCAAAAAGGCGAAAAATTAATCCTTATTTTCATAAAAGAATTAAAAGAAAAAGGGAAATAAATTTGGGTCGTTACATTTGTGGTATCAGAGCAATGGTTCAACTCTCGGCTTTAGAGTATGGCCTTACATTCTAACCATTAGTGTATGTATCTCTTGAATTGTGTTCTAGTTTAAGGATACTGGTTGATTAAGGTCATAGTGCAGGTTTCCTATGGCTTCTGGAGATAATTCCCACATTGTTGATGCATTAGAACGAATGAACGCGATGCTTGAGAATATGCAACAGCGACAGGTGGAACCTCAACCGCATCAAGTTCCTACTCCAGATGAATTTAAGGGGATATTAGACTTTTATAAGTATAATCCACCCAAATTCAGAGGAGGACATCGTCCGGAGGAGGCCCAAGAATGGATCCGTGAGCTGGAAAAGATCTTTCGTACCATGAACTGTAACGACCATCAGAAAGTGACTTTTGCTACATATGTTCTGGTCAATGAATTAGTTGGAGATTGGTGGAATCGTTCGGTTCAGCTCTTGGCCAAAGAAGGAAGAGAAGTGAATTGGAATACCTTCGTTGAGAAATTCTTCGAAAGGTATTTCCCTGAGGATGAAAGGAGGAAGAAGGAAATTGAATTCCTTCAGCTGCAGCAAGGGGATATGACAGTAGGAGAATATGCTGCAAGGTTTGAAGAACTAAGCAAGTATTCCCCCTACTATCATAATAACCCTAACGACTGTTTGAAGTGCATCAAATTTGAGAACGGATTGAGGCCTGAGCTGAAATATGTTTTCAGATATCAAGAAATCCAGAATTTTGCAACCTTGGTCAACAAGTGCAGAATCTACGAAGCTGACAAGAAGGTGGAAGAAGAGCACCTGCAGGCGGAAAATAATTTGAAGAATCAACAAGGAGATGGTCCTGTACATCATAAGAGACGAAACAATCGGGGCAGAAAGAATCCTTAACCTGCTGGTAAAGGAAAACCTGGTGCAATAACCAGAAGTGCAAGTGCCCCGTCATGCAGCAAGTGCAAGAGGCACCACTTTGGACAATGCTGGACTGAAACGCCACCTACTTGTTTCGCGTGCGGAAAGCAAGGCCACATTGCTCGCTATTGTCCTGAAGCAATTAAGAAGGCAAATCAAGGCGAAGGTGGCGGTGAGAAGATGGCACACGCTAACGTTTCTACCATGTTGGGTGCTGAAGCAGAGCGATCTGAAGATCTTCTTCAAGGTAACTATTTTCTAAATGGTATGCCTTGTAAGATTTTGTTTATCTTTGGGTGCAACACATTCGTTTGTTTTATATGAGTCTGAAATTAGTAGTTTCAGATATGCCTTAGGACTTAAAAGTGTCAATCCCGACTAACTCTCCCATTATCTCTTGGAGAGTTTGTCTAAATTGCCAAGTTACGGTATTAGACCAAACGACTCTAGTTGATTTGATTTGTTTGCCTCTATCGCAATTGAATGTGATACGGGGAATGGACTATATGTTTATTAACCATGCAACCATTGGTTGCTATAGAAAATCCCTGATCTTTCAAAACCCAGAATCTTCGTTAAGCCAACCAGAAGGTTACCTATGTTTGCTTTATGTTGTTGTTGAAAAGGAAGTAAAGATAGAGGATATCCCGATAGTTTGCGAGTTTCCGTAAGTGTTTGTAACACCCCGATTTTGGCAACTTGAAAATATCATCTCGTTAACAAAAATATCGTAAAAATTTGGGAAATTTTTTTTTAAAGGTGACATGGGCATGAGAACCTTTGGGTTCAAAAACACTTCAATAACCTAATTGTAATAACGTTCTCATGTCACACATCACAAGTCAAGTTCCAAACCGAGATGTTACTTAACATCGCGCTTTGTAACTTAGATTTATAAATCTCATTTAAGAAAACATTTTCATTTCTCGTTTCATAAAAACTTTATTCTTACAAACCATATTCAATAAAATCCAAGTGGGGTACAAAATGATATGATAATGTAACCAAGTAGCTGCAAGGGATACAGTGCTCAAGGGAATTACCTATTAATATTCTTGACCTCTAATCTTCTTCGCTGAAGTCCACTGCCGAAGCCTACAGGGACGGCCATCTATCCGTTGTAATACCGGAATAACCCAATACGACAACATGATAGGAGAGATGGTCAGCATTCCAGAAGTACATCCATGACCGGACAGAATACTACCGACTTCGTATAAAAGAATACTCAAAATAAAAATATAGGAACCATGCAATAACCACTACTCATGCTATGCACATGACAAATATATTCACATAAGCACATAGGAAATACTTATGAATAAACACTTCAAATATAACAAGTCATAAATCCTCACCACACACATCACTTTACTTGGCATCACAAGTCCTTGAAAATTTTCAAGTCTTATCATCTTCTTTTCACTCTTTCTTTCCAACAATCAATGCATTTTCTTTCTTTGAATCTTTCTCAATAATTTCTTTGTACTTTCATTCTTGTACTCTTTCATTATTCTTAAGTTTTATCATAATCGGTTAGCATCAATGATGAGGGGGAAACATCATTGAGCTCACACATGTCTACATCTCCTCGGTCATCCACCCAACCTAGTCGGAAGCAAACAGGAGTACAGGACCTTTACCATGCGGGCACGACAGCTGTCACACAAACAAATGGTCCCAGACCAGGAGGCCCTACCTCAAATCATAATCATAATTCACAGAATAACAATGCACGCTTTCAGCGGCAAACACAAATGCCCCGTTCCAGTCCCTCTCACTGTTCTAGACTTGCATCGAGGGGGCGACAGTATAATTTCTAGTTCGCGATGCGGAACTTACCACGGTATTAGACCCAGTCCCCACCACGTTAGTGCACCACATGTGGGATTCGTTCCACCTAGAAATATACTCTAGGCTTCTTGACGTTTCACCGTCCTTGCTCTCCCCTCCTGCAATCTCCACCTGAGTATCCGCAGATACCCATAGT
The DNA here is from genome assembly GCA_037953625.1 of Crotalaria pallida. Taxonomy (NCBI): domain Eukaryota; kingdom Viridiplantae; phylum Streptophyta; class Magnoliopsida; order Fabales; family Fabaceae; genus Crotalaria; species Crotalaria pallida. Next base: position 31,558,235 of record CM075651.1, on the reverse strand, counting down.
ATCTTCCTCTCCACTACTTCGATACGACACTCATACCTCACCGCGTATATAAATGTCTTTTAAGTCTTTTAAAGTTTTGAGTTTTAATTAAACGACTTAATCCTAACAGTCGGCTCGTCCTTGGTGCATCCCTTCAACGAAGCCCGACCACTAATCGCAATCTGTTCCCCCTAAATCTCAATGGCCTCATGCCTCATATCACTTTCATCTCATCATCACAAATCACATACTCTTTCTCATCTCATCTCATCAACATTCTCAACATCTTTTCCTCGTCTTTCTCAAAATCTCTTTTCGCAAAACTTTTTCAAATATACTGTTTCCAAAAACTTTCACAAAATATTATTTTCACAAAAGCTCTTTCAAAATCTCTTTTCAAAAAACCTTTTTCAAAAATCACGTTTTTGGGTGAGTGTTAATGGAGGAGCAAGCTCAACTCAACACTAAGCTTCTTCCCAAAAACGTGGACGAGGAATTACATCTCTACTCAATCACATCTCTTTTCATCCTCTTACTTTCAAATCTCAGCTCTTCACATCTTTTGCAACTCATTCATCTTATTTATTTTCATACATCTCAAGTCTTACTCTTTCTCATTACCACATACAATCGCATTCCACTTATACAATTCCTTCGTCTCATAACTCATTTCTTTCACAATCTTATTCACGTTATGTTTTATCTCTTTTTCAATCATATCTCTTTAATATCTCACTCTTTCTCATAATTCGCATCATCCCACATTCAACTTTTCAGACAGAACAGAATATACTCAACAATACGTTCACAGAGAATTTCCAATGCATAACCAAAATTATTCATGCAACATATTTAACAAAACAGATAAACATCTAGCACATATATGCATCACGTATGATAATGCAGCATGAAACATATTAGACTCGATGTGCTCAGTTTAGAACTGAGTCTACGCGTCACGATGACCTAGGCCTACTGCATCTCTCACCTCACACTCCAGCATCTGAAATCGTCGCGGGTCCTTCCCAACAAGTCAGTCGTTCCGCTTTTCGACTTATACGCACCTTGTACTAAGGGAGATAATACTAACATCATAAGTCTATCTTAAGTAACCGTCCTACTTAGAATTAAAACTGTTTTCAAAAACTCTTTTTACTTCTTGTCGGAGAATCGTAGAACGATAAAACTTTCTCGAATCAAATTCGGCTTTTGAAAATACTTTAAATATCTTAAAATCTTTTTAAACGATTGATAAAACATTTTAAAACCATTAGTATTGGTTGCTGGTCCGTTCCGGACAGCCATCAACCAAAACCCGAAAACACCGAAAAACTCAACTTTTGTTCATGTAAAACTTGGTTATAAAATAAACACTTAAATAATTTATTTTTCAAACTTAGCATTGTGAAATGAATTAAGGGCATCAACCACTAGGTCCAATGTTATTCAATTAAATCAAGATAAATTATTGCTAAACCAATTAGTTTTTTTTTAAAAACCAACTACAAAATCACACACCACACTTTGGTTAATTAAATAGTTCATTCATACGTAACTTAAACACATCATCAAACAATCACTCATCCAATTATTTCAAAGCATCATGATTATCAAACAAGTCAGCCAAGCCATAATATAAGACATAAAATTCATATTCATCAAAAACATTTAAATAGAAACTTAGTGTGATTAAAGGTGAAACACAAAAGATAAAATCCAAAACTAAATCAAATAAATTTATTTAATCTTAAAAATCTCCAGAACACTCACATATATGATAAAGTTTATTATATAAAATTTTCAAGTCATTTAAACAACCCTAAGCTAGGTTTCAAATCCAATTTCATATGAAAAACCACATGGTACTGTTGCAGGTCAGAGACAAAAACGTCATTATTAAAAATAGTTGTTCAATTCCAAATTGCACAAAAATTGGTATAAGTCTTCCTTATACAGTCAAGACTATCTCATAAAAGTTTCAGAATATTTGGAGTTGTGCAAGTCACATTTTTCTAATTAAATTTACCACTAAGTCCATAAAACCTGAACCAAGTGGTTCACTGTTTTGTCTTTGGTAAAAATATCAATTCAACTCCAAATCTCTTCAAATTTTACAGAGAACATCTATAGGTGTCCAGGAAGCTACCATAAAAATTCCAAACAATTTCAAATAGCACAAGCTTGAAAATTTTGTTTATCTTTAAACTGAAAAACTTATTTTCTTAAAATGGTTTTCACAAAGTTTATTCTTATAAAAATAGGAAATCAAATCCAAAAATCCAGAGAGGTTCATTTTGATATATTTAAGTTAGGGACACAGTTTCAGAATTATTGAGCACACACAACATCATTCATCAAAGTTAAAAAAAGCACACATGTCACAATTTTCAGCACTCACTTTGGTTCAACAAATTTGTTCATTCTTTTATTTTCATGAGAATCAAAAATACACTCATACATATAAATTAACACAATAATCAATTAATCAATTATATTTCCTTTGAGAACTGAATTAATGTTTTATGGAAATAATTTTCTTTAGTTTAAACATAACATGCATCAATCATCCAAAACAATAGAAATCAAGCCCTTTTAAACTAGAAATCAAGAGTCAAAATAAACTAACCTAGATCTTGACATGCACATATTCAAATTTAGTAGATCTTAAGAAAAATCATACATGCATGTATCAAAGACTCCAATTAAAAATTTATCCTTAAAAATCTAAGCCTAAACCGAAACATGCATCATGAGAAATAAATTTATTTTATCAAAAGTTCCATGCTATATGTTAATCTTTCTTAAAAATAATTTTTTTTACATGCACATAACACAAATTCAACATCAAAACTTCTAACCTAAAAAGCAATCAAAACCGTGGCCAATCATAAGAAAAATCACCAAGAAAAATTTAATCATTTTCAAAGATCTTTTCATCAAAGCACAAGCATCACACATATTATAATTTGAACATTGATCTTGACATGCATGTAAGTAAAATCACTAGATCTAACTTAAAAATCAACATGCAAGAATATGTACTTTAAATTCACAAGGGTCATACACAAAGCTTTAAATCTAAAAGAAAAACATCAAGATCCATCAAGATCACCACCAACCGAATTATCAAACATAACTACACATATTACAAATTAATTTAAGTTTCTAAATTAAAAGTCCATAGTTAACAAAAGATTACATATATATGCATAAAAATAAACATGCAAGAGAAGAAAGTAAAATTACAAGATCACAAACAAAACTAATTCTAATTCTTCTAGGGTCTTTGGTTTATACCAAGAAATAGGTCTTCTAACACTTTGATCTTCAAAGGAACTCCTAAGTTTGGGTTGATCTCCTCCTCTTCTTCCTCACGGTTCTCTCTCTTTCTCTCATGGTTCTCTCTTTTTTTTTTTGTATATGTCTCAAGAGCTAATGTTGCTCTTGAGACTTAAGTGTGTTTGTTGTGGAAATAAAATGGAGAAGTGAAGGAGAATGGAAGAATGAAGGGACGTAGGAATGGGTGGGTGAGTGAAAAGAAATAAACTAAGGTTGGAGCCTAGTTTCCTTCCTTTTTCTTTTCCTTTTATTTTATTTTCCCTTTTGACTTTGCCACCAAGCCAAGCTCATAGACACACACACACACACATGTGTCACCTATACACACAACACACATACACCCTTCATGCTCTCCCACACCACACGTAGCACCCCCACATGCACACACACACATGTCTCACAATTTAATTTCTTAATCACATTATAATTATCAATTCACATAATTAAGCAATTAATTCTAAAATTACAATTATACATACACATATAAGCATACTTTCATATATCATATACACACTCATATTCAATCACACATTTAATCATACAAGCACATACATTCAATCACCAAATTTATGAACTTAATCAAACATAATCTTAACACTTAAACACATTTTCTTTAAATAATAAACTGTACTTATTGGTTGCACTTATAGCCCTTATTTCATTTTCTAAAATCATAATTTAATATATTAAAGAAAATCCCAAAAGGAAAAATTTATTAGAAATCAAAAACTATTTTTCATGATTTATTCCTTGGAAATTCGACCTTTATCATACTGAAAAACAATTTTCGCAGACCAGCCCAGAAAATTATGAAAGATACGTTTTTGAAAACTACATTTCGATACGATCGTTTTGATATAAAGATCACAAAAATCGGAGTTACGGTTAAAAAGTTATGAATTTTCTAAGTTAATCAATCTAAGAAAATCCATAAAGAAGATCATTTTTAAAATCAATCACCAACCATAAGTTCATTTCCCATGAAAAATCATTTTTACTAACTTCATGAAAATATTTGTTTATCAAAACTCCATAAAATAGACACTTTACTTCGAAGTCGAATAAAATATTCATTGAAAACTCTTTCTAAAACGATTACTCAAAACTTTTTCTTTAATAAATTTTATTCGTCCTAGCCAGAAAAACGCGGGATGTTAAAGTGTTTCCTGAAGAAGTGCCTGAATTGCCATCGAAGAGGGAAGTGGAGTTTAGCATCGAACTGGTTCCTGGAGCTGGCCCCATTTTGATTGCACCTTATCGTATAGATCCAGTGGAGCTAGCAGAGTTGAAGAAGCAAATAGAGGAATTGTTGGAGAAGCAATTCATAAGACTGAGTGTCTCACCATGGGGTGCACCTGTTCTCTTTGTTAGAAAGAAGGACGGGAGCATGAGAATGAGTGTAGACTATCGGTAGTTGAATAAGGTGACAGTAAAGAATAAGTACCCTCTCCCAAGAATTGATAATTTGATGGATCAAGTTCGTGGAGCAGCGGTATTTTCTAAGATTGATATGAGGTTTGGGTACCATCAGACCCGTATTAAGGAAGAAGATATTCCAAAGACTGCATTTCGGTCTCGATATGGACACTATGAGTATGTAGTGATGCCTTTCGGACCGACCAATGGTCCGGCTGTACTCATGGATTACATGAATAGAATCTTTCGGCCTTATCTTGATTCTTTCGTAGTAGTGTTTATCGATGATATTCTGATCTACTCCAAGAATCTAGAGGAGTATGCCACTCACCTTAGGATTGTGTTAGAAATCCTTAAGGCGAAGAAATTGTATGCGAAGTTATCCAAGTGTGAGTTCTGGTTGAAAGAAGTGAACTTCCTTGGGCATATAATTTCTAAAGAAGGCATTGCAGTCGATCCGGCCAAAGTTAAGGTTGTGCTTAATTGGGAAAGGCATAAGACAGTTACAGAAATTAGAAGTTTTCTGGGATTAGCCGGATATTAATCTAGAGGAGCATGCCACTCACCTTAGGATTGTGTTAGAAATCCTTAAGGCGAAGAAATTGTATGTGAAGTTATCCAAGTGTGAGTTCTGGTTGAAAGAATTGAACTTCCTTGGGCATATAATTTCTAAAGAAGGCATTGCAGTCGATCTGGCCAAAGTTAAGGTTGTGCTTAATTAGGAAAGGCACAAGACAGTTACAAAAATTAGAAGTTTTCTGGGATTAACCGGAGATTCGTTAAAGATTTCTCCAAGATTGCTCTTCCTCTGACACGACTGACACGAAAGGAGCAATCTTTCATCTGAAATGAAAGATGTGAAGCAAGTTTTCAGGAGCTGAAGGGTAGATTAACATCGTCTACGGTATTAATTTTACCTGATCCACGGGAAAAGTTTTGAAGTATTTTGTGATGCTTTGAAACAAGGATTGGGTTGTGTGTTGATGCAAGAAGGAAAAGTGATGACTTATGCATCAGGACACGTAAACGTTCATGGAGAGAACTACCCAACAAATAATTTGGAATTCGCCACCATAGTGTTGACATTGAAGATATGGAAGCACTATTTATTTGGAGTTACGTTCCAGTATTCAGTGATTTTAAAGTATCTTCTAATCAAAAGAACTGAATATGAGGCAACGTCGATGAATGAAATTTATTCCGGATTATAACTCGAGTTGCATTACCACCCTGTAAAGGCCAGCATGGTGATTGATGCTCTAAGCCGTAAAGCTTTGCACGTGAGTGCAATAATGGTGAGGAAGCTGAGCGATTGATGGATTCCGAGATCGACGCTTAGCAGTGCAATTTGGTTGGAGAAGTATTAGATCGAGAATTTCAGCAAGAAGATATCAAATTGCCGGAAAAGCAAGGACTAAGTAGAAGAGGGAAAGAAATGTAGAACCCCACCATGTTGGTTCCAAAGTGGGGGAGAACGGATGTATTGGCCCGATATAGTTCAAGATACGACGGAGAAAATCAAAGTGATTCAAAAGAAAATGAAGACGGCTCAGAATCGACAAAAGAGTTATGCTAAACGTAGGAGATCGAATCTGGAATTTAAAGAAGACGACTATGTTTTTCTTTGAGTTTTTCCAACAACCGGCATTAGTTGTGTTTTGAAACCCAAGAAGTTGTCGCCAAAATTCATTGGTGCTTACCAAATTTTGAAAAGAGTCAGCCCTGTTGCTTACCAAATTGCCTTACCTCCGTTTCTATCCAATTTGCACAATGTCTTTCATGTTTCTCAACTTCGAAAGTTTGTGCATGATCCCTCAGCTCTCGTTCAAATTCAGCCGGATATGTTGTCATTGAAGGAGAATTTGACATTCGAAGCTGGTCCAATCCGTATCGAAGATCGAAGAATCAAAAGGCTGAGAGGGAAGGATATTCCCTTAGTCAAAGTCGCGTGGAAGCGAGGCGAAGTGATCGATATGACTTGGGAGTTAGAAGTATCAAATACGTGAGGAGTATCCTCATTTGTTTGAATCTATGTAAATTTAGGTGAATTTCGGGGATGAAATTCCTTGAAGTGGGGGAGAGTTGTAACGCCCACTAGAATTTTAACCCTGAAATTATAAGTAATAAATATTACATATATTACATATATATTGAAATGTGAAAAATATTATGTGAATGATTGTGTGAATTCTGATTTTTAATATGTGAAAGTATAATAGTAAAAAAAATAAATTAAAATAGAATATTTACAACATTAGACACAAAAATGACCGTTGAATATGAAGATAAGTATATTAGGAAGCTTATCTCCAAATTTGAGCAAGATCCGACGGTTAACGAAAAAGTTATGGTATTTTAAGTGCAAACGGTTTTGTCATTTTGGACAGTTGAGTCGATTCAAATAAAAATTGAATCGATTAGGCTAATCGATTCAAAGAAAATGGAATCGATTCAAACCGCCTCTGAAAACCAGCTTTAAGTCGGTTAAATCACGAATGGCTGGGAATTCCCATTGATTTCAGCCACAAATCGCACAAATATCTCCCTTACACTATTTAGGAATGAAAGGGGCACTTAGGGTTGCTTAAATTTGATCATAAGAGGGAGTATACACAACAGAAACACAAGAGCAACCCAAGAACTCAGAAAATCGAATTTTCCTGTCATTAGCTTTGTGTGATTCGTTCTCCCAGTTCTGAACCTCAAACACTTACAAATATATCTTATACCAAATTAAAGCTCGTGTAACCCTCTTCAATTCGATACCAAGTTTTTCAATTTTGGTGGTCTGTGGAAGGAGTACTAATCCTGCAAAGATTGGTGTTTCAATCTGAAATCTGAAATTCAGATTCAAGAACCCAACTTCCTTTGATTCGTGTGGTAAGCTCAAGCATCCTTTGAGCTTCAAGCTTGTTTTATTTTCAAGATTTCATATCCTAGTTTTGATTCTAATCATTAATCATAACTGATTGTGACTGATTCATGATAGAAAAACAGAGATTTTGAGGCTGGAACCAAGAACTTGGAATTTCTTCAACCAAATTGTTTCTTTCCATTCCAAACCGATCTGAATCTTGGAAATAGGTAAGGGAGAAGTTATTCGGGTGCTAGAATAATAATCTTATGGCTGATCGAGAATGTAGGAGTTCACTTGAACTCAAGGGCCAAAATGTGAAAACTTGAAAACTTGAGATAGGAATATGACTTGTGTAACACCCCGCATTTTTCCCATACGTGCGTAAACGATTTCCGGAAAAGTATTTTATGTAAGAAGGAAATAGAGTGATAATTTTCAAGGATTTTTATAAGCAAAGATAGTTTTATAAAAAGAGAAGTGAATGATTTTTTTTAGTATGATTTTTAAGAGGTTAGTTGTGACTTTATTGAAAAGTGATTTTTATTTAAAGTGAAGTTTTTGAGCTGTTAACTTGAAAAATTCGTAACTTTTTAACCGTAACTCGGATTTTTACAAACTTTATATCAAAACGACCGTCTCGAAACGTAGATTTTAAAAATATAACTTTTGGAATTTTCTGGGTTGTTTTACAAAAATTTATTTTCTGGACAGTGAAGTACGAGTTTTGGAATAGTATTTTTAAGAAAATGAATTTATTGAATTGGCATGAGATTTTTATGTGCTATGTGTTTGATTTAAGATATGTGTACTGTGTGATGTGTGGAAATAATTATGTGAATTTAGTTTGTTAGAATTAATTACCTTGTGTGTGTGTAATTGTAATTGAATAAGATTAGAAAATAAAAATGTGAAGTATGTATGATAAGTGTGCTACGGTATGTGTATGTATGTGTGTATTTGTATGTGTATGATATACTATGTGTGTGCGTGCATGTTGTGTGAGTGCATGTAAGAGAAAGGTGTAATATGTGCATGAGTGCCACGTGTGTGAGGGTGTGTAGGTGTGAAGTTTCTATGCTTTGGTGTGATGACTATGTGTTGTAGTTGACAAATTGCCTCCTAGTGCATGCATAGGCTGACCCCAACCAAAAACCCAAGGGAGGAATTGGTATCTTAGTTGTTTCCTCCCATTCCTTCCATCCATTCCTTCATAGCTTCATTCTTCCACCATTCTTTCATTCTTTCATTTTAATTTCTTTACACACTTCTAAACACACACATACTCTAAGAGACCCATTAAGCTCTTAGAGAGAAAAATGAAAAGAAAATAGAAAGAAAAAAAAAGGGGTATGGCCGTGAGGCCTAGAAGAGAAGGAGGAGGAAAATCCAAGCTTAGACCAAGCCTTTTTGTAGATCAAGAGTGTAGAACTAGAAGAACCAACTCATCTCATGGTAGGATTTTTGAAGACCAAGAAGAATTTGTAATAGTCTAGTTTCCTTTTCTTAGTTTGTAGATCTTATTCTTTTTCTTATTGCATGTTGTTATTATTTGATGATCTTGCTAGATCAAAGACTTTAAGGACTTTAAAAATAATTTGTAATACGTGATCTTCATGTTTTGTTTCGGTTTGGAATTTTTCTTGCTTGATTTAATATTTTTCTAACTAAAATCTTAAAGATCTAAAGAAAGGCCAAGGTTTTTATGAAGACTAAAACAAACTTCTTTGCATGTTTGATTTTCATGCTTTAGACCGTGACCTAGGTGTGTTTATTTGATGATTGGGTAAATCATTTCATGATCTAAATTTGTTTGTTTATAAAGTGAAATTTTTATTTCTTGCATGTATGTTTTCCTTGCTTTAAATTATGATCTATGTGTTTCCATGTTTACTTGATGAATGATTTCATGATCTAAAATTATTTGGTCTTGCATGTTATCTTTGTGATTATCCTAGTTGATCTAAGTGTGTGTGCATGTGATTATCCTTGCTTGAGGAATGAAAAATGCTTAGATCTTTAAGTGCATGTTATTTTTCAAGAGCAAAGAATATGTTTCCTTCTCTGTATGATTCGGTTTTAAGGGAAATTTAAAGAAACCAAGTTTTAAAATGATTTTAAGTGAAAACATGTTTTGATCTATTATTTGATTATGTGTATGCCTTATTTTTCTAGAAGGCCATTCGGCCATACTTAATTAAAAATGAAATTCATGTTTTTATTCTATAAAAATGGATGTATGTTGTTTTAAGACTAGGTCTAACAATTTCTAACACATGCATGCTATAAAATCTTTATTTTTAAGAAAGAGATATAATCATGGGTTCATTTGTGTGTGTGACATATGTAATGTGTTACTTTGCTGGACTTGATGTGGTATGGTTGCTTTGAAAGTTGTTTTGGAAAATTTGCATAACTTGGTTTCAATCACATGATTTTAAGTTGAAAAATGAGTGAAAACCATGCCTTTTTGTGTGTTGACATTCGGCCACCTAGGGAGAAATAGGAAGCTAGGTTTGTTCCTCAATTAGGTTGCATGCATGATTAAGTTAATTGAATTTAAAAGGTGCATGCATAAAGTGAATAAATTTAAAAAAAAAATATGGTGATGGTTTGTAATTTAATTTGTTGTGTTGATTTTCTTAAGAAAATGAAATTAAATTTGTTAATTCTCCTTCTAAGAGTGCCCACGGTTTAGCTTAGAATAAAGAGAATAATTTCATGATTAAAATCTTGCAAAATTTATATGTGTGTAATTCGGTCCATGTATGTTTAAAGGGTAGGGAAATTATTTTCATGAAACGACCATGATGATAGCTATATTTTTGGTGCATGATGCTGTGTACTTGTGAGAGTGATGTGTGTGCTTCCTTTGATCTTTTTGATTTTAGAAATGAAAATGAATAAGTCCATATGATTCTGTGAATAGATCTTTGTAAAATTGATTTGATGAGTTCTTGTAATTAGAAAATTATTAACTGTGTGATTCGGTTTTGTAAGATTAATTAAATGCATAAGTCTAAATTAGTTTCTAAAAGGGTAATTTAATTGATTTAGATTATAATTTAGTTGATGATTTTAAATAATTTCCTGTATACATGTTGTGAATGATTAGTATGCTTTGAAATTGGTATGTGAAATTGGTATGTGATTGCTTTTTTTTGCTAAATGAATGTGTCAGATTAAATTTGGAATTGTTGAATTGTGAAAAGTCTGTGTGTATCTTTTAAAGTAAATGAAAAATGTTTTTTTTTTTAAACTCTTAATTTATATTCTCTGATTAGTGTTTAATGATATTGTGAAGTTTTAAAAAAAAATTAAATAAGTTGATCTGATTATGTGAAATGATTTTTAGTTTTAGAATCTATTGGTAATTCAAAAATACTTACCATGTGTGTGTTTCGATTTTGTTAAGATTAAGTTAAATTATTTTATTAAGAATAATTGAATTAATCTAATAAGATTATGATTTGATTAATGATTTTAAATGTGACCTTCTGTGTGTAAGTTTGTGATTGCTTCTATGTGATTGTTCTTGTAGTGCTTGAATGTATTAGAATTGTATTAAGTGCTGTTTGTGTGTGTGAAAGCTATACTGTAGTTTAAAGAAACTGAAAATGTTTTAAGAATGATTTAAACAAATTAAATTAACTTGAAAATTAATTAACATTATCTGGCTAGTGTTCGATGATATTGTGAAATTTAGTAATTTAACAAAACTAATTGGTTTTGAAGTTCCGTCTTTTTGAAATTCTCGTATTTGATTTGAGAAAGATTTTCAAAGAGTTGTTTTTCATTTGATGAGAAATGGGTTCTGTTTTTGGAAAAGAAATTGTTTTAAGAAGTTTTCTTGGAAATGTTTTATAAAAGAAATGATTTGGATTTAAAGTCTTTTGGATATTGGCAATGTGCTTTTAAAAAGGGAATTATTTCAAAGTATTTTAAAACGTAATTAAGAATTCACGTAAATCGTTTCTAACGCACGGGGAAAAATGTTCTAGTTCGGGTGTCGAACGCGCAGGAAGCGTGGCAAGGATAACGACTGGAAATCTTAGAGAGTCTTTGGGTGTGTCGTCATCCAGGTGAGTGAGAGTGCGGTGATCCCGTAACGTGGTTGCTTGTAATTCGAGTAGACAGATTACGGGAATACTGCGAGTTAGGCAATGTAGATGTTCATGCTAAATGTTCATCTGTTCTGTTGCATACTAAATGTTTATTTACTGTGCATACTTCATTTTGTTTAGATATTGTTTCATTTCGTCTGGATAGTAAAATGATGATTATAGAACCGTAAGAATAATGAGAAAAACCGAAAAGAGAAAAGAGAAGCGAGTAAGAGATATGAGAAAGGATTGAGAAAGAATGAGTAATGAGTTAAGACTAATGAGGAAGTATGAGAATGAGTGAGAAAGAGATAAAGTATGAGGAGAATGGAATGTAAAAGAGAATTGATATTTGAGTGGAAAGAGTTGAGATTGGAAAGAGGATGTGATTATGAAAGTGGTTGAGTAGAGATGAGATTTCCTCGTTCACGTTTTTGGGAAGAAGCTTAGTGTTGAGTTGAACTTGCTCCTCCATTAACACTCACCCAAAAATGTGATTTTTGAAAAAGGTTTTGAAAAGAAATTTTTGAAAAGCTTTTGTGGAAATGAAATTCTTGTGAAAGTTTTTGGAAAGATTATTTTTGAAAACGTTTTGTAAAACCGGGTTTTCGAAAAGGTTTGCGAAAGATGTTTTGGAAAGACGAGGAAAATCTGTTGATGTTGTGAATGAGAATGAGTTTTGAGAATGTTGATGATGAGATGAGAAATAAATTTGTGGCCTGGGGCCAATGAGATTTAGGGGGAATAGTTGCGATTAGTGATCGGGCTTCGTCGAAGGGATGCACCAAGGACGAGCCGATCATTAGGAATAAGCCGCTAATTAAAACACTAAAAACTTTAAAAGATATTTACAAATGCGGTGAGATATGAGTGTCGTATCGGAGTAGTGGAGACTCGATGCAGGTCTACAACAGTGAGAGGGACTGGAACGGGGTATTTGTGTTTGCCGCCGAGGGCGTGCATTGATTATTTGATTATGATTTGAGGCTGAGCCTCCTGGTCTGGGACCATTTATGTGTTGTGACAGCTGTCGTGCCCGTGTGGTAAAGGTCCTGTACTCTTGTTGGCTTCCGATTAGGTTGGGAGGTTGACCGAGGAGATGTAGACGTGTGTGAGCTCAATTATGTGTCCCCCTCATCATTGATGCTAACCAAAATAATAAAACTTAAAAGACAAAGACATTTCAAGGAAAAGTATATCAAAGCATTAAGCATTGAATAAGATTTATAAGATGAGAGACGATCGTGGAATTTAATGATGAAAGTTTATGAGAAAGAAATTGGGAGTGAGAACTTGGATTACGTAATAGGGTTTATGATGATGATGATGATTATGTCGTTGTGATTCATGCTATGTGCATTTATGTTGATGATGATTGCATTCTCTAGTATTTTGTTTTAATTATGTAGTTATGCTATATCCTCTGTCCCTTTCTACTCCGAGACCGCAAGGTCAACCCGTTAGTGTTCGGAACACTGACTCTCTCCTACCATGTTGCCGTATTGGCACTTGCTGATATTGCAACTGGTAGATGGCGCAGCGGAAGCGTGGTGGACTTCGTCGACCAAGGCCGGTGTTAGACGACAAAGGCTAGGAAGCATGACTAGAAGCTAGGAATCCCCCTGGCGGAATGTATTCCAATGTAAGTTTCTTAGTTTCCCTAGCTCGATCATACTGTACCCCGGCAACAGTTTTATTTGACATTGATTATTTGAGACAATTGAATGGGCCAAGTTTAAATGAAGTTTTGAAAACGGGTTTCAAAGTGTGGTGTCTTGTGACATCTCGGTTTGGAACTTGAGAGAGTTTGTGTAAGATGAGAACATGAGATTTGAATGTAACTACGTTTTGAAAGTTTAAGTGTTCTCATGTTACACGTGTCTTAAAAAAAATGGCCCTAATTTTCACTACCTTTAGTTTGAGTTTTCAAGTTGCCGAATCGGGGTGTTACAGAATGGTATCAGAGCAACGTTGAACTAAGTAACTTTACACATGGACCCACATACTCTGCTTGTGTCTTTGTGTGTGAGTTAGTATTAGGATTGCGATAGATAAAAAATAGGAACGCTAAGAGCGCGCAAGTGTTTTCATGGAGCATGACGGTTCGTCTACGGCAACGACGGGGAGCAGATACCAGTATTGTCAGGGGATGTCGACGTACGGATAGAATCTTCCTTCGTTGAACCCTTCCTTGCTGTGAACCCCTCTGTTTGTAATAACCCCTCAGTTATTTGAGATCTTGTCTTGTGACTAGATTTCCCTTATTGTTGAAGCCTTTCTTGTATGAACCTTAGGAGATGCCAAATTGCTTTGGCATGACGTCTGAAAAGGCCTTTCTAAAAATCTTAGACCCTGTTTTGACAAAGCCTTGATTGTTGCTAAATCCAAAGTTTCTTGATCCTTGATCAGACAAATATCTGTTCCTAAAATTTTTGGGTGAAAATATTTGGCCCTAAGTGTAGTAACGTCTTGACCTCAAATGTCCGTAACCTTATTATTTTGGGCATTGTTTTGGTGCCAATTGATATCTTTGAACCCTTAGTCTTGTTTTACCCGTGAAACCATATTAATCCATCATGTTTGATGAAAGTACCCAAGAGATTACTTTTGTAAGTAATCCATTCGATTCATTTGAAAAGTCGACGAGTAGGTAATTCATGTTCGAAGATGCGACGATTACGACAGTTCTAAAGGGAAAGAATTTCTTCGAGGAGTTACGCGTCCGCCGAACAGCCAGACTCTGCACGGCATTTCTCGAGGACGAGAAATCTCCAAGTTGGGGAGAATGTAACACCCCGCATTTTTCCCATACGTGCGTAAACGATTTCCGGAAAAGTATTTTATGTAAGAAGGAAATAGAGTGATAATTTTCAAGGATTTTTATAAGCAAAGATAGTTTTATAAAAAGAGAAGTGAATGATTTTTTTTAGTATGATTTTTAAGAGGTTAGTTGTGACTTTATTGAAAAGTGATTTTTATTTAAAGTGAAGTTTTTGAGCTGTTAACTTGAAAAATTCGTAACTTTTTAACCGTAACTCGGATTTTTACAAACTTTATATCAAAACGACCGTCTCGAAACGTAGATTTTAAAAATATAACTTTTGGAATTTTATGGGTTGTTTTACAAAAATTTATTTTCTGGACAGTGAAGTACGAGTTTTGGAATAGTATTTTTAAGAAAATGAATTTATTGAATTGGCATGAGATTTTTATGTGCTATGTGTTTGATTTAAGATATGTGTACTGTGTGATGTGTGGAAATAATTATGTGAATTTAGTTTGTTAGAATTAATTACCTTGTGTGTGTATAATTGTAATTGAATAAGATTAGAAAATAAAAATGTGAAGTATGTATGATAAGTGTGCTACGGTATGTGTATGTATGTGTGTATTTGTATGTGTATGATATAATATGTGTGTGTCTGCATGTTGTGTGAGTGCATGTAAGAGAAAGGTGTAATATGTGCATGAGTGCCACGTGTGTGAGGGTGTGTAGGTGTGAAGTTTCTATGCTTTGGTGTGATGACTATGTGTTGTAGTTGAAAAATTGCCTCCTAGTGCATGCATAGGCTGACCCCAACCAAAAACCCAAGGGAGGAATTGGTATCTTAGTTGTTTCCTCCCATTCCTTCCATCCATTCCTTCGTAGCTTCATTCTTCCACCATTCTTTCATTCTTTCATTTTAATTTCTTTACACACTTCTAAACACACACATACTCTAAGAGACCCATTAAGCTCTTAGAGAGAAAAATGAAAAGAAAATAGAAAGAAAAAAAAGGGGTATGGCCGTGAGGCCTAGAAGAGAAGGAGGAGGAAAATCCAAGCTTAGACCAAGCCTTTTTGTAGATCAAGAGTGTAGAACTAGAAGAACCAACTCATCTCATGGTAGGATTTTTGAAGACCAAGAAGAATTTGTAATAGTCTAGTTTCCTTTTCTTAGTTTGTAGATCTTATTCTTTTTCTTCTTGCATGTTGTTATTATTTGATGATCTTGCTAGATCAAAGACTTTAAGGACTTTAAAAATAATTTGTAATATGTGATCTTCATGTTTTGTTTCGGTTTGGAATTTTTCTTGCTTGATTTAATATTTTTCTAACTAAAATCTTAAAGATCTAAAGAAAGGCCAAGGTTTTTATGAAGACTAAAACAAACTTCTTTGCATGTTTGATTTTCATGCTTTAGACCGTGACCTAGGTGTGTTTATTTGATGATTGGGTAAATCATTTCATGATCTAAATTTGTTTGTTTATAAAGTGAAATTTTTATTTCTTGCATGTATGTTTTCCTTGCTTTAAATTATGATCTATGTGTTTCCATGTTTACTTGATGAATGATTTCATGATCTAAAATTATTTGGTCTTGCATGTTATCTTTGTGATGATCCTAGTTGATCTAAGTGTGTGTGCATGTGATTATCCTTGCTTGAGGAATGAAAAATGCTTAGATCTTTAAGTGCATGTTATTTTTCAAGAGCAAAGAATATGTTTCCTTCTCTGTATGATTCGGTTTTAAGGGAAATTTAAAGAAACCAAGTTTTAAAATGATTTTAAGTGAAAACATGTTTTGATCTATTATTTGATTATGTGTATGCCTTATTTTTCTAGAAGGCCATTCGGCCATACTTAATTAAAAATGAAATTCATGTTTTTATTCTATAAAAATGGATGTATGTTGTTTTAAGACTAGGTCTAACAATTTCTAACACATGCATGCTATAAAATCTTTATTTTTAAGAAAGAGATATAATCATGGGTTCATTTGTGTGTGTGACATATGTAATGTGTTACTTTGCTGGACTTGATGTGGTATGGTTGCTTTGAAAGTTGTTTTGGAAAATTTGCATAACTTGGTTTCAATCACATGATTTTAAGTTGAAAAATGAGTGAAAACCATGCCTTTTTGTGTGTTGACATTCGGCCACCTAGGGAGAAATAGGAAGCTAGGTTTGTTCCTCAATTAGGTTGCATGCATGATTAAGTTAATTGAATTTAAAAGGTGCATGCATAAAGTGAATAAATTTAAAAAAAAATATGGTGATGGTTTGTAATTTAATTTGTTGTGTTGATTTTCTTAAGAAAATGAAATTAAATTTGTTAATTCTCCTGCTAAGAGTGCCCACGGTTTAGCTTAGAATAAAGAGAATAATTTCATGATTAAAATCTTGCAAAATTTATATGTGTGTAATTCGGTCCATGTATGTTTAAAGGGTAGGGAAATTATTTTCATGAAACGACCATGATGATAGCTATATTTTTGGTGCATGATGCTGTGTACTTGTGAGAGTGATGTGTGTGCTTCCTTTGATCTTTTTGATTTTAGAAATGAAAATGAATAAGTCCATATGATTCTGTGAATAGATCTTTGTAAAATTGATTTGATGAGTTCTTGTAATTAGAAAATTATTAACTGTGTGATTCGGTTTTGTAAGATTAATTAAATGCATAAGTCTAAATTAGTTTCTAAAAGGGTAATTTAATTGATTTAGATTATAATTTAGTTGATGATTTTAAATAATTTCCTGTATACATGTTGTGAATGATTAGTATGCTTTGAAATTGGTATGTGATTGCTTTTTTTTGCTAAATGAATGTGTCAGATTAAATTTGGAATTGTTGAATTGTGAAAAGTCTGTGTGTAGCTTTTAAAGTAAATGAAAAATGTTTTTTTTTTAAACTCTTAATTTATATTCTCTGATTAGTGTTTAATGATATTGTGAAGTTTTAAAAAAAAATTAAATAAGTTGATCTGATTATGTGAAATGATTTTTAGTTTTAGAATCTATTGGTAATTCAAAAATACTTACCATGTGTGTGTTTCGATTTTGTTAAGATTAAGTTAAATTATTTTATTAAGAATAATTGAATTAATCTAATAAGATTATGATTTGATTAATGATTTTAAATGTGACCTTCTGTGTGTAAGTTTGTGATTGCTTCTATGTGATTGTTCTTGTAGTGCTTGAATGTATTAGAATTGTATTAAGTGCTGTTTGTGTGTGTGAAAGCTATACTGTAGTTTAAAGAAACTGAAAATGTTTTAAGAATGATTTAAACAAATTAAATTAACTTGAAATTTAATTAACATTATTTGGCTAGTGTTCGATGATATTGTGAAATTTAGTAATTTAACAAAACTAATTGGTTTTGAAGTTCCGTCTTTTTGAAATTCTCGTATTTGATTTGAGAAAGATTTTCAAAGAGTTGTTTTTCATTTGATGAGAAATGGGTTCTGTTTTTGGAATAGAAATTGTTTTAAGAAGTTTTCTTGGAAATGTTTTATAAAAGAAATGATTTGGATTTAAAGTCTTTTGGATATTGGCAATGTGCTTTTAAAAAGGGAATTATTTCAAAGTATTTTAAAACGTAATTAAGAATTCACATAAATCGTTTCTAACGCACGGGGAAAATTGTTCTAGTTCGGGTGTCGAACGTGCAGGAAGCGTGGCAAGGATAACTACTGGAAATCTTAGAGAGTCTTTGGGTGTGTCGTCATCCAGGTGAGTGAGAGTGCGGTGATCCCGTAACGTGGTTGCTTGTAATTCGAGTAGACGGATTACGGGAATACTGCGAGTTAGGCAATGTAGATGTTCGTGCTAAATGTTCATCTGTTCTGTTGCATACTAAATGTTTATTTATTGTGCATACTTCATTTTGTTTAAATATTGTTTCATTTCGTCTGGATAGTAAAATGATGATGATAGAACCGTAAGAATAATGAGAAAAACCGAAAAGAGAAAAGAGAAGCGAGTAAGAGATATGAGAAAGGATTGAGAAAGAATGAGTAATGAGTTAAGACTAATGAGGAAGTATGAGAATGAGTGAGAAAGAGATAAAGTATGAGGAGAATGGAATGTAAAAGAGAATTGATATTTGAGTGGAAAGAGTTGAGATTGGAAAGAGGATGTGATTATGAAAGTGGTTGAGTAGAGATGAGATTTCCTCGTTCACGTTTTTGGGAAGAAGCTTAGTGTTGAGTTGAGCTTGCTCCTCCATTAACACTCACCCAAAAATGTGATTTTTGAAAAAGGTTTTGAAAAGAAATTTTTGAAAAGCTTTTGTGGAAATGAAATTCTTGTGAAAGTTTTTGGAAAGATTATTTTTGAAAACGTTTTGTAAAATTGGGTTTTCGAAAAGGTTTGCGAAAGATGTTTTGGAAAGACGAGGAAAATCTGTTGATGTTGTGAATGAGAATGAGTTTTGAGAATGTTGATGATGAGATGAGAAAGAAATTTGTGGCCTGGGGCCAATGAGATTTAGGGGGAATAGTTGCGATTAGTGATCGGGCTTCGTCGAAGGGATGCACCAAGGACGAGCCGATCATTAGGAATAAGCCGCTAATTAAAACACTAAAAACTTTAAAAGATATTTACAAATGCGGTGAGATATGAGTGTTGTGTCGGAGTAGTGGTGAGGAAGATACTATGGGTATCTGCGGATACTCAGGTGGGGATTGCAGGAGGGGAGGACGATGACGGTGATACGTCAAGAAGTCTAGAGTGCAATTCTAGGCAGACAACTCCACATGTGGTGCACTAACATGGTGGGGATTGGGTCCAATGCCGTGGTAGTTCTGCACCGGAACTAGAAATGTACTGTCGCCCCCTCGATGCAGGTCTACAACAGTGAGAGGGACTGGAACGGGGTATTTGTGTTTGCCGCCGAGGGCGTGCATTGATTATTTGATTATGATTTGAGGCTGAGCCTCCTGGTCTGGGACCATTTATGTGTTGTGACAGCTGTCGTGCCCGCATGGTAAAGGTCCTGTACTCCTGTTGGCTTCCGATTAGGTTGGGAGGTTGACCGAGGAGATGTAGACGTGTGTGAGCTCAATGATGTGTCCCCCTCATCATTGATGCTAACCGAAATAATAAAACTTAAAAGACAAAGACGTTTCAAGGAAAAGTATATCAAAGCATTAAGCATTGAATAAGATTTATAAGATGAGAAACGATCGTGGAATTTAATGATGAAAGTTTATGAGAAAGAAATTGGGAGTGAGAACTTGGATTACGTAATAGCGTTTATGATGATGATGATGATTATGTCGTTGTGATTCATGCTATGTGCATTTATGTTGATGATGATTGCATTCTCTAGTATTTTGTTTTAATTATGTAGTTATGCTATATCCTCTGTCCCTTTCTACTCCGAGACCGCAAGGTCAACCCGTTAGTGTTCAGAACACTGACTCTCTCCTACCATGTTGCCGTATTGGCACTTGCTGATATTGCAACTGGTAGATGGTGCAGCGGAAGCGTGGTGGACTTCGTCGACCAAGGCCGGTGTTAGACGACAAAGGCTAGGAAGCATGACTAGAAGCTAGGAATCCCCCTGGCGGAATGTATTCCAATGTAAGTTTCTTAGTTTCCCTAGCTCGATCATACTGTACCTCGGCAACAGTTTTATTTGACATTGATTATTTGAGACAATTGAATGGGCCAAGTTTAAATGAAGTTTTGAAAACGGGTTTCAAAGTGCGGTGTCTTGTGACATCTCGGTTTGGAACTTGAGAGAGTTTGTGTAAGATGAGAACATGAGATTTGAATGTAACTACGTTTTGAAAGTTTAAGTGTTCTCATGTTACACGTGTCTTAAAAAAAATGGCCCTAATTTTCACTACCTTTAGTTTGAGTTTTCAAGTTGCCGAATCGGGGTGTTACAACTTGGAGGTCATTTTATTCCTATTTCTTGATTTTAACAACTTCTATAAGATGAATATAAGCTAAACCAATCATGAACCTTGGCTGAATTGCAAGAAAATTGAAAATCATATGTTAACTTGTGATTTTACGTCTTCTATGCATATTACTTGAATTCTATATGAATTTGATGCTTTAATTGCTGAACTTATGCATGAATAGATGTAATTGTACATGATTGTGATCTGTTTTGGCTTGAGAATGGTTAAAGTGAAGTGTATCAAGATTTGGTATTTTAAAACCTCACTTCAGTATGCAGAATTAAGCAGCTGAATCGATTCAACTGCAGAGTTAATAGATTACTTGAATCGATTCAACTGCGGAGTGAATCGATTCAACCATATGAAATTTCCCACCAGAATTTGAATTTTTACATTCTAATAGATTGGAACCTCTTCTAATCGATTAGAATGAACCTGAAAGGTGAAAAATACTAATTTTTAATACACCTAGCTTTAACCTACAATATTTATGGAATATGAAATGTATTTTGTGAATAAATGCTTTCTTAGATGATTACTTTGGGGATGAATGATTATGAATATGAATGCATGATTTTGAAATGGACCAATGATGAAAAGTGAAACAAAAGTCTATTTGCATTCGCATAAGGAGTTACGGATGGTAAGATAGGATATCGGGAAAGATACGGCCATTCTAAGAATTGGAGAAAGGATTCCTAGGATGTGCTCGCGAATGTGCAGAGGTCTGGTTCGATGGTGATTCGTCTGTAACCGTGGGGATTATTATGGGTAAAAATGGTCCTATGGAGGGTGGGTCTGCAGACTTTTCCCGGGATAGTCTTTACTTAACCATAATATATCCTACCGGCCTCTAGATACATATCATGGCTGCGGAGGGCGAACCTTTGGCATGATCTAACCCTCGAATCGGGGTACACATAGATAAGTTGTGTGATCTGTCGTGGTTGAAAGGGGTTTACTCCCAATTACTTTCCTTTGATTAGATTGAATATGGCGAATTCAACAAGGATTGAATACGGTCGAAGTGTTGTATATGATGATGATATTGGATCCGGACGAGAAGAATGATATTAGAATACATGACATGCATCATGCCACTTAATTACAAGATAATTGTGTGATAAATTGGGAGTGCATTTGTATATGCATTATTATTTGATTACTTGACTAATTGTGATTGTTATTTCTAGTCCTGATTTATTATTATTTGATGATGTGCTTCGGCTATGACTTACTCCCCTGCCCTTTTGTTTGTTAGGTGATGGCTCAGAAACCGATCTGCATAGAGATGAGGTTCATTTCCGAAAGGGAACATAATAAGGGGGATCTTATCTGATATTAGAAGGGATGGTGAAGACTATGATCTTCCACCTGAACCCTCTCCCTCATATGCATTCCCTTAGCACTTGTACTTTCGTCGTCCTTATAACTCTTCTTTGTTCTTAACTAGGATGAATGATATGAGATGATGTAGTCCTGTGTTTATATATCTACTGGCGTTTGGAGTTTGGAACCATGGCTCTGGGTTATGTCTTTTGTCTGTAATATAATGTATATAAGTTAACTCAGAGTCTATCTTTTGATTGTGATGGTTAGTAAAGCTACGCTCTTGCTGCTACTGATGTGAAATATGTCTGAAAACCTTTTCGATAATAAGGTGGATGATAAAAAAAATTAGTTCTATCGCTATGTGGATTATGAATGATTTGTTGATTTAGTGATGGCTTAAATTTATTTTCCAAAAAGGCGAAAAATTAACCCGTAATTTCATAAAAGAATTATAAGAAAAAGGAAAATAATTTTGGGTCGTTACACTAAATAAAGGAGGGGTCATTCTTAGCTTTCTCGACTTCACTCTGAGGTAGTGATGTCCATTTTTTGTTTGCCTTTGTGGATCTGAAGGCTTTGGTAGTAGAGTTCCCTTTCCAGCTTTTGATTTCCTTTTAAGGTTACAACATGTCCATTTAATGTCAGCTTCATGGCATGGTGTGGTGCTGAAATGCTCCAAGCCACAGACTTTGATTAGAGAATTGCTAGCATAAATTCAGTACGAATGTGTTCAAATATTTACGACATCAAATACTTCACTTTCAAATGCTCATCACCGATATAAAGAATCATATTATCAAAATAATATTAAGCTGTAACAAACTAACAAATATTTTCAAAGTGAAGTCATGTCATACAACTCTTAAACAAATAATGTGCAGCAACTTAATGTGCAACAAAATACCAATATGGAACTTGCTTTTAAACAACTGGTTAAAGAAACTCAATTTAATCATTTATCTTTATCGACAAACAAATATAATGAACACATCTTATGTCATATTTGCACCGTCACCAATTCTAGATTAATTGGTATCTATTCAATATCCAAGGCTTCAAAATTTCCCATAATAATAAGCATATAATCTTCATCGAAATAATTTAATCGCCATTCAATTCTTGACATCAAACAATGACTAAAGTCATAATCCTTCCACTGATGTCAAGATTTAAAGAATCTTAAACTAACATGACTTATAGTCAAAAACGTAAGTGTCTCAATGTTTATCACAAAAATGCTAAGAAATGATTCTAGCACTAATCATGATTATGAGTAATAGATTAGTGGAGATATAGAACGATAAATTTCTCAATTTTTTTTCAATCCATAAGCCTTAAAACAAATATATCACTCAGAAGAAAATCATCTGTCATACCAAAATTAAGTACACTTAATGATTCCATTTAGGGAAAAGAGTATAGACACACCTTAAACTATTTGCCTTTTACAAATAGCCATCACAAACTATTTTTTTTTTACACAATTACTCCTTAAACTTTAACATTTCATAAAATTAATACTTTCGTTAATTCAAAATTAAAATTTAGCAATAAAAACACTTGACCATTCAATTTGTTGTAATCTCAACTATCAGATGTTTATAATTTATATTTTAATTTTAATAATATTCACTTATCATTATTCTAAAATACCTTCTTTATAATAAAAAAGAAACAACTTTCTCTTCTTCTCAATTTGTGCCGCATCAGTTTTTACACACCATGACAATTTCTGAATTTTTGAAAAGAAGGTTAAATGAATACTATTAAAATTAAAAATGAAATTATAAAGATTCAATAGTTGAAATTATAACAAATTAAACAGTAAGATATTTTCACCGTTAAGTTTTAACTTTAAATTAATGAAAATATTAATTTTATCAAATGTTAAAGTTTAAGGAGTAATTATGTAGAAAAAATAGTTTGTGGTGACTATTTGTAAAAAACAAATAGTTTAAGGAATGTCTATACTCTTTTCCCTAAAAGATATAAAACATTATATTAATTTACTTCATCATTCTATTAAGTCTTATGAAAAGACATCGACATTTTCACGTTTCTACATAACATTCAAAAATTGTTGACAAGAAACACTATTAAACTTATGAGACAAAATAATATTACTGACAATTACCATCCTTTTCTATGATTAAACACATCATTATAACTTGACAACAATAAGAGAAAATTATTTCTATCAAAATAAAATCATGCATGTTGAGTTCTCCATCCAAAATATGTGTTAACATTTAAAACTAATAATTCATGTCACTTTAGTAATATGCGGTACATTAATTAATATAGTTATCGCTGCCAATAGGTAGGAGCATCAAAATCTGAACAAGTTTGAGGAAATAAAAGTACACTACAAGAAATATAGTTGTTTTCTGACGGATTTTTTCCGACGGACATTAAGCCGTCAGTGTTTTTTGTGTTTATTGAAAACATTAAGGGTTTCATTTTGACATACACTACTTAGCTTCTTAGACGGTTGCAGCCTCCAACTCGCTAAGCAGCAGATACGGAGGAGGAGGCCACGAGAACGAATTGAAGTTGCTGCCGCTGCTGTTCTTCTTCTTTCTCCAGGTAACCTTCTTCTTCCTTCGTTCTCTATTTCCTTCTTTCTTTTTTTTTTCCTTCGTTCCCTTCTTCCTTCAATAGGCTGTTATGACATAGGGAAATTATAACTATCCAGCTAACTAATTTGGTAACAACATTACTATATTGACTTCCTTATCGGTATTTTAGGCATTGTAGTCATAATAATACTAGCCCAGTAGTTAATATGTGTTCCAGTAGTATAATAAAAAAAAGCTGACTGATTGATTAATGAGGGAGCGGAAGTTAATTACATTACATTACACACAACTCAGAAACAAGAAACTGCGTTTTTTGCTATCCATGTGATTTGCAAAATGATTCCATATTAAATCGCATCCCAACTTTCTCTTTTATGAATTTCCTAGAATTTCGTAGAATGAAAAAATTTTCAAGAATGTTGCCATGGTTTCACTCCCCTTCCTTTTATGTTTCATTGTTTACAGTTTTCTATAAAATTGCAAATTCTTATTGATGATTTTACCAAAATAAAACCTAGCACAGCATGGAGAATTGGAGATTGCATAGATCCACACCCTAAATTAGGAAAAATTATTGCATGGGTTAGGGTCAATGTTCCCAATTCCATCCAAATTCTTAATTTGAAATATTTTAAGAAAATGTACATAAAAATATTTCAAATTAATGGTATCAATAAAATTGGGACTATTAATCTCAGACCATGCAATAATCTTTTGTGAATTAGATATTTGATTTGATTGGTATCCTTTTACATCCCTTGAATCAAATTGATTCACGTTTCATTCATTCCAAATTTGTTGTCATATATAGCTCATCATTCTTACTACTATTTTAAGTGATGGAAAGGTTTCGTTTTCATCTCTGATCTCTTGCAACAAAAAATGGGTTTAGAAGATTATGCACAAGGGTCTGTCCTCTTAGGAAACAATGCTTTTGTGAACAAACTTCTCTCAAACCAATCCTTTTCTGACCATTCCTCATCAATGCATGGTGGCTACTACTGTGACGAGAAGAAGTGTATGGTTCCATTCACATGGGAAGAGGAACCAGGCACACCAAAACAATCACCAAAACTAAACATTACTTCATCACCCTTTATCCCTCCACCAGCCACGTTGTTGAGTCCCCTGAATGAACTGAAACGTTCTTCTTCGGTTCAACCAAGATCTTTCTTTCGCAAGCTAAAGCCTTGGAGAACCACCAAGCCTAAAAATAGGGTTCAGATAGAGTTTCAGTGTAACCTCAACAATGATGCACTACACGAGTTTCATGAACTTGGACACCGTGAGAGTTGCGTTTCAGATTGTGATGACATTTTTTCTTCACCTGGTGTATCAGAATCTTTGTCCCAATCTTCAGCAAGATCAAGTTCAGCAAGAAACTGATTGATTAATGTTGAGTGTTGAGTGTTGAATGGTGAGAGCATGGGTTTTATTCAGTAAATTAAAAGTTGAATCAGGTAAATTTTTTCTTTGCTTTTTTTTTTATTATTATTATTATTATTATAATAAAAAAAAAGAATAACAAAATCTGTGCTTTTATTGATTTATTCAATCTGGTCGCTTGCTGAAAAGGTGGAGATATACTCGTAACATTGTAGTCATAGGGGGTAAACTAATTTTTCTTTTTGGTACAAATGGGGAAAACCAAAACAGCAAAAAGACTAAGGCCTTGAAATCATTGTGCTAAATATGTCACTTTCATATCTACTGCATTCCTTTTGCATATCCACTTACCATTATGTTCTTGTTTAAATTTCAGGTTTAGTGAGATTTAGTGGGCTGCTTTTATTCTACTCAGTGCTGGGTGCACCACAGCTCAATTGAGTTCAAAGTAAGACTTATCCAACCCTGAATTGGCCCATTATTTTGTATTAGTATTTTGACCTTATTATGTTGATGTGGTTGTTGTATAGATGTTCTCTGTTGTGATGTTCTTAATGGTGTTTTCTATTAAATTAATGCTAAACTATATGGATGTGTGAAGTTAAGTCTTTTTTTTTCAATTTATGTATAAAACCGAGTTGTTGTGTCAACTTCACTTTTGTTTATTTATGTGCAACACGTATAACTATTTATCACTTATAACTCTTATAACTATTTATCACTACTTATAACTTGTAATCTATATAACTAAAAACTTGTAACTTATCACTGAATCTGTGATTCCTCATGTGACTCCACAAAAGGTGATTCTGTCTCCTTTAATTTACTGGCATGTTCCTCTCTGTCCGAATTTGTCCCACACGTACTGTCACTTTTGTTGCCTTATTCATTTTGCAATTGTTTTGGAGCTAATTGGGCTTGTTCTGATAAATTTGAATCCAAGTAATTCAACTCTCATTTTTCCTAAATAGAACCATCAATTTCATTCTTATTTTGAATGGTGGAAACACCCTTTATTATATGATAGTAAATCAGAATGCATGCTCTATCAAACACTAAATTGAAATGGATTGTCATTTGCATCTTCTTTTTGGCTTTCAATGATAATCCCAAAATGTTAGGCTTCTTGTCAATTAGCATCAGCCTTCAATTTTCTTAAAATTTAATCTCATTTTCAAGTTAATATTGGATTTATCCATGTAAGTTGCATGAGAGTAATTCATACTATTGACATTTGACATTTGAATTTTTGAATTGCTTCTGTGACAGGAAAATTTTCATAAGAACTTCTCTGAGCTCGGGGAATCCAGCAGTACTTCGGATGTAGCTCGAACTAAATGTTGGGTTGATGCTGCTGGTGGAATTTACAGGAATCGGGTTTATGGGGCTGGAGAATGTGCTCCTTACATCATAAAAGGGCTTAGCTTTTCACAACCTGCTAGAGAAACTACTACTTCTTCTAGTGTATATAACCAAGACAACGAGGTGATTGCCAATCTGAAGAAAAATTGGAGGAAAGCAAGGAAGATAGGCAAGCCTTGAAGAAACAATTGGCACGTATTACATTGCGACAAGACAGGTTGATTGATGCTCTTATGCGAGTCGTTCCACCTGATGTGTTACCCGAAGAAGAGATGCAGGAAGATCTCCCCCAGAATGACCCAGTTGATCAGCATGATGATGATGATGATGATGATGATGGCGATGAAGATGACAACTCTTATCTCAATTATTAATAATTAGGAATTATATTTTAATGCATTTTGGATAGGTTGTGATGAGATGGTTTTATTTTTAATTTACTTGGATGCATGAATTGTGAATTATATATGGATTTATTAGTTTTTTAAAATATGAAACTTTAGTTGATATTATTAATATATGTAATTATTGCATTTCTATTTTTCAGTTTGGTATTAAAATTCTGGCATTTGAAAATAAATAATATAGAATGATTTGTAATTATTTAAAAATATAGAATGCTTTATTTTACAAAAAAAAAAATTATTAATAAAAAAACCTTTCTGACGGATTTTCTTTGTTGGAAGATTCCCACCGTTGACATTTCCGACGGATTTTTCCGTCGGTAAGTAAAATAAATATACTATATTATTTTGGTTTCTCCATAAAAATATTACCGACGGATGATTCCGTCGGAAAATTTAATATAATTTTTGTTATGTTTTCCGACGGATAGTGCCGTCGGAAAATATTTTTGTGACGGATTTTACGACGGAATTTTCCGTCAGTATTTGCGACGGATGTATTTTTCCGTCGGAAAGTTTTCCAACGCCCTTTTTTATGACTGATTGTTGGCCGTCGGAAAATCCGTCGGAAAGTTATAATTTCCGACGGATTTGGGTAATTTCCGACGTATTTTTCCATCGGTAATAGGCTTATTTCTTGTAGTGGTGAAAGTGCTTAGCAAAATAAAAACACAAAAAAAATGTGTATATTCATTATTAGAGATATTATAATTAAATAAAAATATGCAGTTAAACAACAACCAAAACGATGTAGTCCAGTGGTTCGGAAATATGAAATTATTAAAGAGGTACCGAGTCCAAATCTCATTGGTCACTGTGTACTTTTAGTTTTTTTTGGTCATCTTCATCCTCTAGCGGGTCTAAACCACAACCCATGTGCAGAAAACGGTTTGCACATGAATTGAAGTCATTCAAATCTTACGCAAGTTCACCTAAAAAATAATTAAAAAAATTGGTTTGTTCAATTATGTATTTTTTTTTTAAAACTAAAAATCAGACTTTCATATTGATTTGGTTGAACATAAAAAAATCTAAAATATTTATTTTATATTTTTCCATCTAAAAAAATATGTCTGTACCAAAATTGTTTTATAGTATTATTATTTTTTTTAAACTTTGAAATTGATCCTTAATAACAAGATTTACTTGTTAACCGACATCAGTACAATGAACATAACTTGTATTTTTTTAAACAAATTTAGGTGAGTAAATTCGGAAGTTCATTAAGAAGATCACTTACAAATTAGAGTTTGTTTACGTAGGATTTACACATTTCCCATTAACAATGATGTACTCATGCAAGTAGCGGAATTCTGACTAATAATATTTTGGATATGAAACAAATCGTGATTTAGTTAGTGAGACCAACATTGGCAATTATCATAATTTATTTATTAGCATTGGAGCACAATTTATCAATGTATTATGCAAATACAATAGAAACTGAAGAAAATTCAACTAGCAACAATTCGACTAACATAAGCTCAGCTCTATGACTCTCAAGTCAACCTAAATACGATTCAGCCCCGTGGAGGAGTAGCTGAAATAGGTGGAGGAGGGCTTAAAAGATAACCAGTTTTGGGGTTGATATTTGGCTCTGGGTCTGCATAATCCATGATCTCAAACATTTTCCTGATTTTCTCGTAATGCTCCTGAAAGAAAAAAAAATATTTTTTTTGGATGAGAGAGAAAATAGAGATTCATTGTTAATCTTTTACCCCTAAGGTAAAAACCTAAACAAAAATAGCATGTCTTACTAAATATTTAGACCATTGTGTATGTTTAAATGAGTATGTTAAGTATTGTTGCATTAAAAAGTAGAAACTTTACCTAGAAAGTGATATATTTACAAGCCTTAAAATTTTAAAATTATAATTTCCAATGCAAATTTTATGTTTCATAAATATTAAGACTACGTCTTTTCCATACTTGTTATTTGAACGTATTTATAGGTTTATATATCGTTGGAAAATGATGTCATGCATATGATAAGTTTTTACATGATTATGTAGAGGTTGAAAACTAAGCCAAGAAGATACGAGAACTGAATTTTAATTCGCTTTCGTATTGATAATTTTTATTTTATATATTTATGCTAAAGATAACAAAGTAACAAACAAACCTCTATTCTAGCAATAGAATGTTTAGGCTCAACAGACTCCATCAAAGCCACTCTCCCCAATCCTTAGAATTGACAAATCAAGAAAAATAACAACAACCAATGAATTTAACAAAATTCAGAACCAAAAAAAATATAATCTCAAAGTACTTAAAAGAAACACCATGAATTCCTAAATATTCAAAGTGAGATAGCATACCATAACCAAACGAGAGAAGGAGGATGGTTGAAACAAGAAGCACGACAAAACGTGAGTGACCCATTATCTTTTGGATCCTTTTTGTATCGGATGAATAGGTGAATAGATGTATGCAGAATATGTGGAGAAAGAAACATGAGTTCTGTGAAGTGACAAAGTGAAAGGGATGAGTATGTATAACTATGTGTACCAAATATACTAAGTTCAGAATCTGAATGAGGAAGTAATTTTTGGAAACCGCCTATAGCTGTATACGTCAGATCCAACGGAAGTTACGAAAGGCATTCTTAGTTATCAATGCCTACTCATCAATGGTTTCGTGTGGTTTTGACACTTGTGTTTGTTTAAATTAATTAAATAGAAAAGTATTTGGAAAACAAAAATCTTGTCATCAACAATTCTCAACTACTCCACAATTATTCTCATTTTTGCAACACAAAATAATTACATTTTTTATTATAAAATGAAAAATTGATGAGAAAATCCTTCCTTTTATTATAAAAAGGTGTCTCAATGGAGTTCTCTCATTCATCCATTTTGAAATATTGCTCTCTCATTAAAAGTTGGTGTTTCCAACTCAATAAGGGCATTCATGTGTCCTCCTTTCACATGATTTCCATTATTGTTTTTAAATTTCAAATTTCAAATTTAAATCTTAAAAATCAAGTTCGTTTATTACAATTAGAAGTTACAATAAGTTACACTTTGTTACATCAACTTACTTCCTTCCTTATATTATGTGCAACTATTGAACAACAACTGTATAACCACTCACCATTGAATAACAACTTACCCTTTGAGATTCATGTGTCTCTCAGGAAAATAATCATACATTGAACAAGTGCGCTCATATCACATGGCTAATTTAGGATGTTGCAACAACAGTATGAATGGATAACTATTGAACAACAACTGCATAGCCACTCACCATTCAACAACAACTTACCCTTTTGAGATTCATGTGTCTCTCAGGAAAATAATCATACATTGAACAAGTGCGCTGACAGCAGTATGAATGGGTAACGACAGTATGTTCCTTAATCTAGCTTAATGCATATTGTGTGTAAAGTGAACAGAGATCAGGAAACATTTAGGAAAAGTATGTATATATTTGTGTCATATCTGTGTTATATCTATGAGATAATCAGTTTCGAATTTTTAATCATGAAATAATTCAATTTGTAATTTTTTTCACACCTTAGAACAATTACTGTGTTTAAATTCTTTCTTTTGTTCTTGACTTTTGTTTAATTTTTGCATGTTTTGTTGGAGTGCTGCATAATTCTTCTTAACTTTTCTCTCTTTGTTACTATTTTGTTATATTGAAATTATCTCTTCTTACTTGTTTTTATTGTTTGTAATTATCTTTAACTTAAGTTTAGCAGTAGTTATCTAGATCTTAGTTACATAGTTTTCAGAACAAGCACTTCTCTGTGTATGTAATGAAATAGTGTAGAGTAAAGTTATGTTGTTCATTGAGAATTAAGACTTATTCTCTTCTTCAGTATTCTTCTCTTTCTATATGTTTCAGAAAAAATCATGGGCTCCTTGCAAGTTTCTCAACTTGCTACATATTATTGGTATTTTTCACATCATTAACTTTATTTGTTTTTATTTTATTCATTTTTTTATCTTAATAATTTGAAATTTTGAATCGTTAATATGGTTCCGGATCACAACTAAAGTCAATGAAAATTTCGATTATTGCAATTCTTTTCTTATTTTTTTATAAGATAGTTGGTAATTATTGATTTTTATATTGGGACAAAATTCAAATCAAAGTGAAAAAAAAAAGAAACTGCAAATGAAAACCGCATGATTGCAGTTTTTAAATAGTTTGAAATTAAACATTCCCTTATTGGCTCCCTCATTTTTCTACTTCTTTCAAATTTAGTTTCTCTACTTTCATTTTTCCACTTCCTAATTTTTCCACTTCTCCAATATTCAAAATCCATATTCAGGTGTATGATTTTAACTATTTTAATTTTAAACTCAATTTTTTGTTTTGTTCTTTCTATTAAATTCATGAATTATATATACTAAGTTTGTACAAAAACTTTCAACATATACTTGGATAATCGGGAAAATAAAATTATTTCCATGTTTTATTTTTTTACAGAATTTAGAATTTTGCATGTTAGCTAGGGAACATGAATTGATGAAATTCTTTCTTCTTTTTTTCGGCGTTTTTTACTTTCATTTTTTATTTTTTGGGTTTTTTTCGCTATAATTGTTGGTACATGAAATTTTTTATTAGGTTAAGATTATATCTTGTAACACCCCTAATTTTTGTCTCCCAAATAACCAAGAAATTAATTATAACAATTATTTTATAATTGATTTATATTAGTTTTGAAGGTCTTGGTTTTTGTACATTATGTGTTTTTATATATAAAAATATGAGATATATTTTTATATGGTTATTTTGTACAAAAATATGAATATTGTAATTTAGTCCTTGGGTTGGGACCTAATTGCAATATTAGAAAGGTTTTTGAAGAAAGAATAATTAAATTATTAATTTTTGAAGTTTTATCAGTATGTAACCGGTTAGAAGGGCTCTGTAACCGTTTAGACGATGAACCCAGAAACTGGGTTAGTGGATTTTGATGAGTAATCGCCCAATTGATCAAGAAATTGCCACGAATCCCGCTCAAATCACCCTGGGGAACGCGTGTCGCCTTGCATGCTGCTTGAATTCATCTATATAAGGCAAAGATCAGACCACAAATGAGGGTTTTTGTTCAAGTGTTGATGATGAGCTCTGTTTTAGGGTTCCATAGTTTTTCTATTCGATTCTCAGTCTTTGTTGAGAGTTAGAAAACGAGTGATACACTGTTACAAAGCTCACATCAAGGGCTTTGTATTGATATAAAGTTTGTGAGTTAAGAGTGAGGGAGCGAGGAGAAATCAAGCTGTGAAGTGGAGGTGTTCATTCTGTCAAAAACCAGAATCAGATTCGTGAAGCTCACTTTGAGGTCTGATTTGGTGAGCACATGCACTCTTTGAATCTCATTCTTGTTCCTATAGCTTGTGCATGTTGCATAGGACAAAGTCTAACCATTTTCCCCAATTTGTTTGTCCATTTCACATGTCAAAAACTCTGATTTATGAACCCTGCTGAAACTGTCATGAATGAGGGCAGAGCTTGAGGAATTTGTATCCTTCTTTAAAGAACCAGTGTTGAAACTCATCAAGCACAACTTAGAGGTAAGGGGGAAGCTTACTATTTGCTAGAGTGAGGATAAACATGTTTGATAAATAGGATGAGTCACCAAGAGACTCTAAGGGCATAGTGTGAATTGGTTTAATGGCTTGGAGGCCAACTTTAGCTCATTTCTGATTTTGAGCAATTATAATATGATGCATGCAAGCTATTGTGATGACAATTTCATGACTTATTTGGATATTATGTGAATTGATGCATTAAGTTGTGAAATATGTGATTTATGCACTTTTGGTGTATGATGATTTTGCATGCATGAATTTGTGATATGTTTAAGTGTTTAAACATGTGTACTTTAAGGTATTAAACTTTGGGTAATGATGAAACTAGGTTAGATTTGAGTACAATTGAAAATGGTGCTGAAAAATTAGTTTTAGTATGCCATGCTGCATAATCTAACCGGTTAGAGCCTGTCTGTAACCGGTTAGAACCTAACAAAATGAAAAATATACAATTCTGGTTTTGTTAAGTAATTCTCACCATTTTTAATTGATATATAAGGTCTATTATTAATGTTATTACCTTGTGGTTGTTGGATATGGATTCCAAACTTAATAATTGGTTTATACCTTAAAGTGAATGACAAATTCAATTGAAAATTGTGAAGTTATATGCAATTTGATGCTCATAATGTTAATGGATGCAAGATGAATGTGCTTCAGTGGGTAAACTTGTTAATATTAAGGTATTGTCACTCTGTGTATGGTTGAAATTGGTTAGATTTGAGTATT
Organism: Crotalaria pallida; assembly: GCA_037953625.1. NCBI lineage: Eukaryota > Viridiplantae > Streptophyta > Magnoliopsida > Fabales > Fabaceae > Crotalaria > Crotalaria pallida. The sequence continues at coordinate 31,524,525 of CM075651.1, read as the reverse complement.
GGAAAGAATGGTATGCAAAAACCCCACTTTTCAGTGTATTTACTGCATAATCTAACCGGTTAGTCTGAAGCTGTAACTGGTTAGATACTGTCAGTTTTCAAAAGAAAAAGGTTTCTGAAATTGGCTAAGTGTTCATACCATTTGTACTCAAGTTTAAGCTGTAATTTCATATAAAAACCAATCTAAAAATATGTGATTGAGCACTGTTTGGTTTAGATTGGAGGTGATGAGTTAATACCTTAATATTTAATGATAATTTCAAGAGAAAATTATGCATAAATGAAATTGGATTATGACTTAGATCTTTTGAATGATAATATGTGTTGAACTTGAGATATTCTGTTATGCTAAGACCCTGTTAGTGGATTGAGTAGAGAGAATTCAAGAAAAGATTCTTTGAAAATCAGTTGTTTCAAGTTCAGGTCTGTAATTCTAACCGGTTAGGTTGTGATGTAACCGGCTAGTACTTGAAACTTAAAAATAAAAGTTAAGTTTTGAGTAAGGATTGTTAATACCAATGATTATATTCTCTCAATCCAGGTCTATGAGCATATGTTTAACTTAAATTCAAGGGTGAATTTTATGAGAAAAGTTATACCTCAAGATATCATTCAAAAGTTGTGTTTTCTAAGTCATAATAATGGAATTAATGGAAAGACCAACCTTAATAATTATGTGTGCATTCATGCATGGTAAAAGGTGATGAAATTGGTTGGCAAGGATCATTTGCCATGTTCTGGGAACATGAGGAGGGTACTCCGGGAGTAGCAAATTGATGCAACCTACTTGATGACACATTCTAGGAATGTGGCCAGTGTCTGGGACATGGTTTCTTTGATGTGTTCCGGGAACACATTGGTGTGTGTAACATCCCGAAATTTTCTTCTTTATATTTTAATACAACTTGGAAAATTGAGAAATTTTTTTGCAAGGTTTCGTTTGTAATTCGGACTTTTCCCAATACTAATATATATACATATAACCTGTCAGGATCCAGAATTGCATAATTTCATAATACTCCATCACTTATGCTCACTAGCATAAGATATAAACATCATCATAAGGCAGTTATTTTACAAGTTCATAAAAGTCACCATAATTCCAAAAGAGGTTGCGGATTAAGAAGCTACATTTACATCAAAAAGGTGGATGATTAACCACCCTCACAACCTTTACAAGTCATAATAATATGTACATCAAAATGATAGAGAGAGAGTGCGCATCAAAATAAACAACTATATAATATAAGAGCCCAATGCATGAAATGCATCTACACTCCATCATGAGGAGCGTAGGGGTCCTCGGCAGAGGGAACAGTCGGTGGATCCTCGATATGCGTACCTAAAATGTCAACATGTAAAGGGTGAGTAACTCAAGCTTAGATTAGAGAAAACATTAGGAAATAATAATAAGACTTAGGTAAGCACATACACATTCAAGCACTCGAAGGAATAATTTTTAACAAGGGCAATCATAAGGTAAGACAGTGCACAATATAAAATAATAAGGTATTATGCGACCATGTATGTATGTTATGCACGTCACACTGTTACAGGCTTAGTTCACAAATCCGACATTTCACAATATATTTCATTTCGGTTCATTTAAACAATTTGATCGGATTTGGGTGAACTAATCCAATTATGCAAATCTCCTTTGACACTTTCACTTTCACTTTCACTTTACACTTTACACTTTGAACTTTACACGTTACACTTTACACTTTACATTATCCCTTTTCATTTACAATTCCATACTCTCACATACACCCTCCACTCTGGGGAAAAACCGACCAGGAGTAAGCATTTCTCAACCTATAGTTGGATACTTCGCCTCCTACTTAGGGAGGTCCCTCATATCCGCTTGCACAACACTTCACCTCCACTTAGGAAGGTCCCTCATGCGATTTGGGTTGATTTGTCCAAATCGGGCTTTAGCAGAAATCACCCTCGACTGGCCCAAAGAAACCAAAGTAAATAGAATTATTATAGTTTGCATAGAACCGATCCGCAACATGGGAATCAAACCCGTGTCCTGTGCAAGATCAAGGTTCTCTATAATAATTCTAATAATTTACTTTTGTCCTCATCAATCAAAAGACGTGTGTTTTTCCCCTACAACTAACGTCCCCTTTACACCATGCATGCTTGACAACCAAGTACTCTCCAATTGATAATGGAACCCTTTTTATTTTATAAAAATCACTATAGGGTGGTTCCTCTCACTTGGAAATTACTTGACCCTAGGTTATGTCTAACAACATATTAAGTTCATAATTAATAGACATCTCAAAACATTTATATAAGTCATAATCATCAATTACAATTTAATTAAAGCATTAGGCACAGAATAAGTACATACAAAATTTATCAAACTTAGAGTTTTCCAAGCTAATAATTCCCCTTAATTCTAATTGCAACCAACTATCAAAACACACTTAACTAAGTACTAATTACTAGTTTCTAACACTTCCCCTAAGCTAAACCCAAGTTAAACCCCCTTAACTCTTAGAGGGTAGAGGAGAACCTTCCAACTCCTAGAGAATTGCTCCAACCCAAGTCCTAGTTCCTTAGCTCTTGCTCCTAAGCTCTACACCAAGCTCTTGATAGCTAGAAGACTTCAAACCAAGGTATGCACATAGTTAGGGTTATGGGTAATTTGGGGGAAATGAAAAGAGGAAGAAATTGAGAGATTGAAGGGTAGGAAAGATGTGTAGGGATGATGGGTGATTGATTTGGGGTATTAATTGGGTGAAACTTTGAAGATTATGGGTAGAAATTGAAAGCCCTAGGAGAGCTAGAAGAGGAACTCGTGAAACATGAGAGAGAAAGAGCTGCTGAAACTGATATGGAATTCACGTGTTCTTCAACTTAACTACAGGGGTTAATCGATTAATTCGACCCCTTAATCGATTAACAAGGCCATTAATCGATTAAGGCCGAAAGAGCAATAAAATTTAATCGATTAATCTGCTCCCTACTCGAGTAGATCCGAAAGGTGCTTAAATTCTAATCGATTAAGGCCCTTATTAATCGATTAACTCAGTGCAAAATGGCTTTCTTTCACACTTCAAAGACTCTTAGGCTTTCACAACTCTTTCTAGCTTAACTTAACACCAAAACCTACACTCTAAACACAATCTAACCTATTCTTAACTCAATCCAACTTATACTTAGATAAATTTCTAATTCTAAACAAGTCTAAACAATTCTAAGCAATTATAATACTAACACGAATCAATACTTCTAAATGGAATTGAAAATTGAGGATGTTACAATCCTCCCCACTTACCGGAATTTCGTCCTCGAAATTCAAGCCGCCTCAAAAAGGTGGGGATGAGAAATCCTGAACTTGTCCTCAAGCTCCCATGTGGCCTCCTCAACATTGTTGCGATTCCAAATCACTTTCACCAATGAAATCTCTTTGCCACGAAGCTGTTTAATCCTTCTATCCTCAATCCTGACTGGTTGCAACTCAAAAGTCAGGTTCTCTCTTATTGGAATCTCTTCTTCCATGATAACATGGGAAGGATCAAACACATACTTGCAGAGCTGGGATACATGGAACACATCATGCAAATTGGACAATTGCGGAGGAAGAGCAATCCTATAAGCCATGGATCCAACCCTTTGCAAAATCTGATAAGGACCAATGAACTTAGAAGAGAGCTTCTTGGGTTTCAAAACCCTTCCGACACCTGTGGTTGGAACCACCTTCAAAAACACATGCTCACCCACTTCAAATTCCAAGGGTTTCCTCTATTGTCCGCATAGCTCTTTTGCCGATCTTGGGCTGCCTTCATTCTTTCCTGAATCACCTTTACTTTCTCCGTTGTCTCTTGGACAACATCCGGACCAACTAAATGGCTCTCCCCCACTTGAAACCAACATAGGGGAGTTCGACATCTTCGCCCATACCAACTTCATAAGGAGCCATTCCGATGCTCGAATGGTAGGAGTTATTATAAGTAAACTCTACCAAAGGCAACAGTTGCTCCCAACTCTTATGATACTCCAAAGTGAAAGTCCTAAGCAAATCCTCCAAGGATTGAATAGTCCGCTCAGTTTGTCCATCAGTTTGAGGGTGATAGGCATAACTGAGTTTCAACTCTGTTCCTAGAGCTTGCTGAAGACTTTGCCAGAATCGTGAAAGGAACCTTGGATCACGATCTGAGATGATATCTGAAGGCACTCCATGCAACCTGATAATCTCCCTGATGTACAACTGAGCCAACTTCTCCATAGAATACTTCATGTTCATGGGAAGGAAGTGAGTAGATTTTGTCAATCTATCCACAACTACCCACACTGCATCATGTCCAGCTGTGGTCCTAGGTAAGCCAGAAACAAAGTCCATAGCTATACTGTCCCACTTCCACACTGGAATCTCCAACGGATGCAACACACCTCCAGGCTTTTGGTGTTCCACTTTGGACTTTTGACAGGTCAAACATCTGGCCACATAACCTGCCACATCCTTCTTGATACCGGGCCACCAGAATAACTTCTTCAAATCTTGATACATCTTTGTTGTGCCTGGATGCAAGCTTAACTTGCTCTTGTGTGCTTCTTCTAAAAGAGCCTCTCTCAACTCTGGATTAGATGGAACACAAATCCTATTTCGGAACCTTAAGACTCCATCAACACCTTCTTGAAAATCCGGATCATTCCTGCTTACAACTCCCCTTTTTATTTCCTGTAATTCAACATCTTCCAATTACTTCTGTCGAACTGCATCAAGGAAAGAATTGGTGATATGAAGCATCCTGACGCTCATGCTTTCTTTCTTGAATTGGATTCCAAGATTGAGATTACGAAAATCCTCAATCAACTCCAATTCCTTAATCATCATGCAACTCATATGGAGGGCTTTGCGACTAAGGGCATCGGCAACTACATTCGCCTTGCCTGGATGGTACTGCAAACTGAAATCATAATCCTTAAGGAACTCCATCCACCGCCGCTGTCTCATGTTCAACTCCTTCTGGTCGAACAAATATTTAAGGCTCTTGTGATCACTAAACACCTCGAACCTTGATCCGTAAAGATAGTGCCTCCATATCTTGAGAGCAAAAACAACCGCTGCAAGCTCCAAGTCGTGGGTAGGATAGTTATCCTCATGCGGTCTCAACTGCCTAGAAGAGTAAGCAATCACTCTTCCTTCTTGCATGAGAACACATCCTAATCCTTGCCTTGAGGCATCACAATAAACATCAAAATTCTTCTTTGGATCCGGAAGAACAAGAACAGGAGAAGAAGTCAACTTGTCCTTGAGTTCTAAGAAACTCTGCTCACACTTCTCATTCCAATCAAATGCCGTCTCCTTTCTTGTTAGCTTGGTCAAAGGCAAAGCTATCTTAGAAAAATCCTTGATAAACCTCCGATAATAGCCTACCAATCCAAGGAAACTCCGAATCTCCGTCACCGATTTTGGCCTTTCCCAACTCAACACGGCCTCCACCTTCGCAGGATCAACTGCGATGCCTTCCTTAGCAATCACATGCCCAGAGAATTTGACTTTCTCAAGCCAAAAATCACACTTGGCAAGCTTGGCATACAACCGCTTCTCCTTCAAGATGTTTAGGACTATTCTAAGATGCTCCCGATGCTCATTGGAGTCCTTTGAATATATAAGAATATCGTCGATGAAGACAACTACAAAGGAGTCCAAGAAAAGCCGGAATATCCGATTCATATAGTCCATAAAAACTGCAGGGGCATTGGTTAGACCGAACGGCATTACCACATACTCATAGTGGCCATACCGTGATCTAAAAGCAGTCTTGGGTATATCCTCTTCTTTAACTCTGATTTGGTGATAACCAGATCGAAGATCGATCTTGGAAAACACCGCTGCACCACGCAATTGGTCCATCAAATCATCAATGCGTGGAAGAGGATATTTATTCTTGATTGTCACCTTATTCAGCTGCCTGTAATCCACACATAATCTGAGGCTTCCGTCCTTCTTCTTAACAAAGAGAACCGGTGCACCCCAGGGTGAGGCACTAGGCCTGATAAACTTCTTGTCCAACATATCCTCCAGCTGCTTCTTCAATTCCACCAACTCAACCGGAGCCATCCTATGCGAAGCCAAAGAAATAGGTCCAGTACCAGGCACCAAATCAATACTGAACTCTACCTCACGCATCGGAGGTAAACCAGGCACCTCATCAGGAAACACCTCTGGGAACTCATTCACTATAGGGATTTGGTGAAGGGTTGATTCTTCATTGGTTTCTAAAGCAACTAAGTTTAATTTTGGTTCTTCGGGTTGGGGAAAGATTATGGTCTTTTTGTGGCAATCTATCATAATGTGGTTTTCCGACATCCAGTCCATCCCTAGGATAATATCTAGTTGGGTTAAGGGTAGGCATATAAGGTCAATGTGGAATGTGTGGTCATATATTGTGAGGGTAGAATTTGGACTCATTTGGGAGGTAGACACTAAGGGTTTGTTGGGGTAGACACTATGAGTTTAAAGGGAACTTCTATAACAGGTAAGTCTAGTCTAGTAGCACAATCTAAAGATATAAATGAATGAGTTGCCCCACTATCAAATAAAACATTGCATGACATTCCATTGACAAGACCGATACCTTTGATGAGATCCTCTGACTGCTCTGCCTCCACTCCAGTCATAGCATACACCCTACCATAAACCGCTGACTGAGCTCCTCCAGATTGCCCCACTGATCCACTTCTTCCCTGAACTTGATTTGGACAATTAGCAGCACGATGTCCAACCTGCTTGCAAATGAAACAAGGACCAATCGGAACGGGTTGACCCGCATACATCACCCTCCAGCAAGTACCCTTGTGAAACTTTCCACAATGCTTGCATTGTGGAAAAGATGGAACAAATCCAGGAGCGGTAGCTGGCACATCTGTCTTCCCTGCTGCTCCCTTAGCCTTGTTGTCCACAAACCTGGGAGTTGGATAAGGGGGATTCCTTTGGAGGGAAGGTCCCTTACCCTTGTCCCTCACCTGTCCAACAACCCTTTGAGCCGCCCTTATGCTCCTGTCACTAGCCTCTTTCACCCTTAGGTCGCCTTCATACATCCTGCACATGTTCACCAGCTGGGGAAAATTCCGAATCCCCTGATACCCAATAGCCAACTTAATCTCAGGACGAAGGCCATTCTCAAACTTGATGCATTTGGAACCCTCTTCTGGGTGCTGCTGGTAATAAGGAGAAAACTTGATCAACTCCTCAAATTTGGAGACATAATCCCCAACTGACATACTCCCTTGCTTCAATTCCAGAAACTCGATCTCTTTCCTCCTCCGAACATCCTCGGGAAATAACTTGTCCAAGAACCTCTCCTTGAACAAATCCCAAGAAATTTGCCTCCCTTCCGCTTCCAAGAAATGACTGGTGTCCGCCCACCAAGATTCCGCCTCACCGGAAAGCATGAAGGTGGAATACATCACCTTCTCCGCATCAGAACAAGGAAAGGACTTGAAAATCTTCTCTAACTCCTACAACCATTGTTGGGCTCCCGCCGGATCAAATCCGCCCACAAACCTTGGGGGGTCCAACTTCTTGAACTCTGTGATACCATGACCTGCAGCATGGGGCTGGTTAGCATTCTGGGCCTGCTGGGCACTAGCCTGCACTAAATTCTCTAGAATATTGGTTTGGTTGGCTTTGGTCCGAGACAAGTCCTCCAAAACCTCGGATATTCTTTCGAATACTCGATTTTGTCGGGCCGCCATACTAATCCTGGAACCAAAGAGCGATTATTAAGAATCACAACTACTAAGAAAATTTAAAACAAGAACTAGCTAACTAACTACTTAAGAAATGAAAACAAACTAATTACTAACTACTTTAGTGCTACTCTCATGTGGAGTAATACTTTGGGAGTAGTAAGAACCATACTCCACCGCCGAGGAATGCAACCACTGCTCTGATACCAAATGTAACATCCCTAAATTTTCTTCTTTATATTTTAATACGACTTGGAAAATTGAGAAAATTTTTTGCAAGGTTTCGTTTGTAATTCAGACTTTTCCCAATACTAATATATATACATATAACCTGTCAGGATCCAGAATTGCATAATTTCATAATACTCCATCACTTATGCTCACTAGCATAAGATATAAACATCATCATAAGGCAGTTATTTTACAAGTTCATAAAAGTCACCATAATTCCAAAAGAGGTTGCGGATTAAGAAGCTACATTTACATCAAAAAGGTGGATGATTAACCACCCTCACAACCTTTACAAGTCATAATAATATGTACATCAAAATGATAGAGAGAGAGTGCGCATCAAAATAAACAACTATATAATATAAGAGCCCAATGCATGAAATGCATCTACACTCCATCATGAGGAGCGTAGGGGTCCTCGAAGGCATAATTTTTAACAAGGGCAATCATAAGGTAAGACAGTGCACAATATAAAATAATAAGGTATTATGCGACCATGTATGTATGTTATGCACGTCACACTGTTACAGGCTTAGTTCACAAATCCGACATTTCACAATATATTTCATTTCGGTTCATTTAAACAATTTGATCGGATTTGGGTGAACTAATCCAATTATGCAAATCTCCTTTGACACTTTCACTTTCACTTTCACTTTACACTTTGCACTTTGCACTTTAAACTTTACACTTTACACTTTACATTATCCCTTTCCATTTACAATTCCATACTCTCACATACACCCTCCACCCTGGGGAAAAACCGACCAGGAGTAAGCATTTCTCAACCTATAGTTGGATACTTCGCCTCCTACTTAGGGAGGTCCCTCATATCCGCTTGCACAACACTTCACCTCCACTTAGGAAGGTCCCTCATGCGATTTGGGTTGATTTGTCCAAATCGGGCTTTAGCAGAAATCACCCTCGACTGACCCAAAGAAACCAAAGTAAATAGAATTATTATAGTTTGCATAGAACCGATCCGCAACATGGGAATCAAACCCGTGTCCTGTGCAAGATCAAGGTACTCTATAATAATTCTAATAATTTACTTTTGTCCTCATCAATCAAAAGACGTGTGTTTTTCCCCTAAACTAACGTCCCCTTTACACCATGCATGCTTGACAACCAAGTACTCTCCAATTGAGAATGGAACCCTTTTTATTTTATAAAAATCACTATAGGGTGGTTCCTCTCACTTGGAAATTACTTGACCCTAGGTTATGTCTAACAACAAATTAAGTTCATAATTAATAGACATCTCACAACATTTATATAAGCCATAATCATCAATTACAATTTAATTAAAGCATTAGACACAGAATAAGTACATACAAAATTTATCAAACTTAGAGTTTGCCAAGCTAATAATTCCCCTTAATTCTAATTGCAACCAACTATCAAAACACACTTAACTAAGTACTAATTACTAGTTTCTAACACTTCCCCTAAGCTAAACCCAAGTTAAACCCCCTTACCTCTTGGAGGGTAGAGGAGAACCTTCCAACTCCTAGAGAATTGCTCCAACCCAAGTCCTAGTTCCTTAGCTCTTGCTCCTAAGCTCTACACCAAGCTCTTGATAGCTAGAAGACTTTAAACCAAGGTATGCACATAGTTAGGGTTATGGGTAATTTGGGGGAAATGAAAAGAGGAAGAAATTGAGAGATTGAAGGGTAGGAAAGATGTGTATGGATGATGGGTGATTGATTTGGGGTATTAATTGGGTGAAACTTTGAAGATTATGGGTAGAAATTGAAAGCCCTAGGAGAGCTAGAAGAGGAACTCGTGAAACATGAGAGAGAAAGAGCTGCTGAAACTGATATGAAATTCACGTGTTCTTCAACTTAACTAGAGGGGTTAATCGATTAATTCGACCCCTTAATCGATTAACAAGGCCATTAATCGATTAAGGCCGAAAGAGCAATAAAATTTAATCGATTAATCTGCTCCCTAATCGAGTAGATCCGAAAGGTGCTTAAATTCTAATCGATTAAGGCCCTTATTAATTGATTAACTCAGTGCAAAATGGCTTTCTTTCACACTTCAAAGACTCTTAGGCTTTCACAACTCTTTCTAACTTAACTTAACACCAAAACCTACACTCTAAACACAACCTAACCTATTCTTAACTCAATCCAACTTATACTTAGATAAATTTCTAATTATAAACAAGTCTAAACAATTCTAAGCAATTATAATACTAACACGAATCAACACTTCTAAATGGAATTGAAAATTGAGGATGTTACAGTGTGCAACCTACTTGATGACACATTCTGGGAATGTGGCCAGTGTCTGGGACATGGTTTCTTTGATACGTTCTGGGAACTTAATGCACACTCTAGGAGCGGTGCTTGTTTATATTCCAAGTATGGTTTGCTATACGTTCTGGGAACGTAATGCACACTATGGGAGTGGTGCTTGTTTATATTCCAAGTATGGTTTGCTATACGTTCTGGGAACGTAATGCACACTCTGGGAGTGGTGCTTGTTTATTTTTCAAGTATGGTTTGCTATACGTTATGGGAACGCATATTAGTGTTCTGGGAACACATTGGTATATTGGATGGACGTCCGAGAATGATTAATATTGGAGGCCTCAGGATTGTGAGATAGGAAGCATGCATCATGCCACCTGCATTGAAAGACTTATTATGATTAACCGGGTGTGCTCATATGGTTATGCATTCGGATTTGCTACATGATTACTTGTGTATGTTAGTTTTATTCTCATTTGATTATGCGAATATGTGTAGCTAACCCCCATGCCCTTATTAGGTGTTGATCGTATATCTAGCTTGCACAAAAGTCAGTGAAGGGAGATGTCCCTTAGGTGCATGCAGAGTATAGATAGTGTGGGTTGGGAACCCTTTGTGCAGATATCGAGGATCCGTCCAGATGGATGTATGGACAGAGGACCAGTGACCAACTCTATAACCTCTCTATTTTTAGTAATATTTATATCATACACATTTTGAGAGAGGTATCATAGAATGAATTTAGTTTTATAATAATACTTATTCGGTATCCATGGACTTGTTACACTTGATATACTTTGAGAGTATAATATAATTAATTTACTATGTTTCCGCAAACTCTGATTTTATTAGTCAACATCATTATTAATCAAATGTTTGTAAAAGGAATTTTCAAGGGAAGGGAAAATTCTTATTTTCAGATCTTTTTCCAACAATGACAAGTCCAAGTAATTATAAACTTATTACTTTTCTTATAAAGTAAGATGATATACAAGGAGGGTTACATATCTTAAATTTCAACGAATGAACGATATGCTAAATTTATTGAAGGAAATAGTACCTAGGATTTACCATCCATTTAGTAGCAACACTTTTTTTTTCTTGCTTTCGAGTCTTCAATCTCCATCGCTTATTACTAAGTTCTATGTTTTCCTGAATTTGTTCATTTGGTTTTTAACAAAATATTTTATGTTTATTAATAAATAATTGATAATGATTCAATTCTTAAACCTAAAATGATTATTAATTCTTTGAACTACTAATGGTATTTTTTTTAAATCTTGCAATATATTTAACTAATAATAAAAAACAAACAACCAATCCGTGTATTGCATGGGCTGAAAACTAATTATATATATATATATATATATGGGATTTGCTAACTTACGTAAAATAATTTTTTAGTTGGAACACTTTAGCAATGTGTACCATATTTTTTAAGACAAAAATACCCTTATAAATTTTAAATTGTGTGAAAACTAAGATTAAGAATAAGGGTATTTTAATAATTTGATTTTATGCAATTAAAAAAAAACAAAAAAGTATAATAAAAAAACAAAAAAATTTCTCTTTCCCACCATCAATTCTCTCTCCTTCTCCCTCTCTCTGCAGATCGATTCACCGTCGCCAGCTCTCTCCTTCCCTCACTTCAACGTTAGAACCACCATCGTCGGCTCTCCCATTCCCTCACTTCAACGTCAGATCCACCGTCGTCGGTTGCTATTGTGCTCGGATCTCACTGGGCCAGGGTCGAGGGGCGTTGGGGCTCGGGGGGGGGGGGGGGGGGGTGGGACGATGGGGCTGGACGGTGTCGGTTGGTGGTGGGTGGTGGGGCTGGTTAATAGGGGATGGGTGATGGGGTTGGGTGATGGGATTCTGATTTTTTATTTATTTTGAAAATTACAATTATTAAAATACCAATGTTCTTAAAACTTAGTCCTTTTAATATTGAGGGTATTTTTGTTTACTAAAATTTGGTACACAATACTAAAATGTTCCAACTAAAAAATCACTTTACGCATGTTAGCAAATCCCTATATATATATAGTTTTTATTTTATTTTTAATACCTATTGCTCCTTCCGTCCCTAAATATAAAGCCTCTTTGAGGGATTTCACGTCCATTAAGAAAGTGGAATAATTTAGTTAATTGTATTGGAAATGTGAAATTTTGATATGTAATTTCAAAATTACCCTATTAATAATATTATTGGAAATCTAAAAAGTGTGAAATAAATAGGGGTGTTTGTGAAAAATAGTAATTAATGATCATTAAAAATTGGTATGAGGCTTTATAAATAGGGACAAAATAAAAGTGTCAAGAGAGCTTTATATTTAGAGACGTAGGGAGTATAATATATAAAAAAAATAAAACATATAAAGTCTCATAGAAATAGAGAAATAGAGATATACATATTAGCATAATTAGAAAGAGAATTTGAGAACCCCAGAAATTTGTCATCATCATCACCCTCACTCTCATGCAGCCTAGCCTTCATCGCCCTCGCGTTGTTGACCTCGTTGCCTATATGTACTGTGTATGTATATACACATCCGCACTAATTAGCACACATGAGTAAATTATACAATAAGTATAAATTCAAGTGGTATATGCTTATTTCTTTTAATCAAGGATTTAGGTTCGGATCCTCTTATCTATATAAAAAAAGTATGTGAATTAAACTTAAAATTTATTTAATTATAAATGTAAAAATATAACGCTTTTCAAACATTAAAATCAAATTATTGCTAGAGCAAAACGAAGAATTTTATTGGAAGAGTATGCTTACATATCATCTTTGATAACAAGTGAATTTATAATATTGTTATTACATATATTTTTGGCTTTACTTTATGAATTTCAAATATACGATATCCGTGTGGATCGGAACCAGTCTTATTTATTAATATATTTTTAGACTGGTTATACAAAGTAACAAGTCTAGTTTTAACAAATGCCTATTAAGATACTGGTTCCGTGCGGAACCAGCTTTTTAATTTAATAAATTGGTCTAAAATGTATTTTTTGTACTAGTGGATTTGTCTTTTTGCATTTGACATATGATATTTAATACTCTCTCCGATTCAAAACTTTTGATCATATGAAAGATGTACGCATTTTAGAAAAGATTTAAATGATAAAAGAATTTTGGTTTTTGTAGTCATTAATTATTGAGAATAATGGTATAGCTGAAAATATAGGATAATCATGTATTAAATTTTTAAACGGTCAAGGCAAAAATGGGAAATGGGGTACGGATCGGAACCAGATCTTTTTTTCCTAAAAGCTATGTTGCATCAAAACGGGCACTACAACATTTTCGATTTTTAACAACTGCATAAAACCGTTCCCGAAAGTGGCAAAACCGTTGCTGGAAGATTAGACAACGGTTTTTGAACTGTTCTCTAGGTGAGTGTTGCCTATTCTCAAAGGCAACGATTTTTTCCTTAAGGCAACATTGTTTTTAAAACCGTTGCCTTTTGTAAGATTAAAGACAACGGTTTCGAAGCAAGTTTGAAGGCAACAGTTTTTGTGTATGATTAAAGGCAACGGTTTTTGTGTCTATATTATGCAACGGTTTTTTTATAGAGAGTGTTTGTGGACACTCGATGTATATTAACAAATTATGAGACATTCTCAAAATATAGCTTTATTTATATTAAATAAAGAAAGCTGGAATATATAGTAAATGTTATTCGTATAGGAACTTTATGGAAAAACTTTTTCTTTCTATACACCATGTTCCATATCCGAAAGCTTTGATTCGAAAACACATTTCTTTCAAAAATGAACGGTTGAGTACCTGTTTGTACTTTCAGCGGAAACGATTTTCAAAATGATTACTGCAGTTGTAATTGAAATAATTTTAAGGATCATAATAACTATACAACCATAGCCCATATATATATATATATATATAAACTCAGGTACCCAAGTATCAGAGATAAAAGTCGAGGTAGCAAAATATAAGGATACAACCCAGCAGATATAAAATAACAGCTCTCATAGACCCTCTCAACTATATACAATATAACACAAATCAAAATAAAAGAGTCTTCGAGAGCTGAGCCATGATCCACCCACGCTGATGTCTGATCCCTGGTCTTCCAAAAGCTAAACACCATATCCTACCACGGTCCCCATACTGCACATACTCTCAGAAAAGACACCACATCACTGACTGTCCGCAGCTGGCCCATCCATGTCCTCTACGGGGTCCTCCTCCTCCTCATCCGACACAACAGGGATAGCAGTGCGACGCACTGGCTCAGGTAAGGGTGCAAAACGTACCCTGGTGGTCGGACCGGGACGAGGAGTGGCCGTAGCAGTAGCCTCATCAGAAGTAGAGGGACGTGAACGGGTGGCTGGGCGTCGGACATGTAGATTATAAAAGCGACGTCCATGATGTGGGGGTGGAGAACCAAAACGGTAAGTGTAAGCTGGTGGAATGTGCAGTATGTAGATCATGGGGATGCGAAGCCTACGAGGTCGCACTCGAGCCAGGGGGTTAGGATGACGAAAGATCACGTCAACCTCACCCTCGAACACCGCTCGGTGCTCCTCGTAGTCCCACACTCCTCTACGGAGCGGGCGTAACTCCACGTATATCAGGTAACGAGCCATCACCTGCAAGGGCATAGGGAGTTAGCAAATACTAACACATAATAAAATAGACAGGGTACAGTTCTAATCAAGTAAGACTTTATTTATTGCAATTAATATAACTTATAAATTTTTAGTCAACCATGTTAAACACCAACATCAAGACTTAATTATAAATCAATAGAATATGCAGTCATGATGCATCTAATTTTATCAATGCATGATTGTTGGCCAACTACAACAAATAGGCTTCCGTGGCACCTTAAAATAAACATGCCCGATACCCATACTGAGTATCTCATCGAACTCGGCCCGCAAATAAATCAACACCTCTAGAGCTCTTAGAAATGTTGTCGACGTATCCCGTAGGACTACGCCTCATCGAGTCCGGCACCAAATGACATGCCCACACGCACGTGTGTATTTCCGGAAACAGAAGGTGCAACCCCGGTCACCGACACTTCCACGTGAACCCTTTGGAGCAGACACCCAGGTCCCTCGAGTTCAACCGAAAGGATATGCCCACGCCTCTCGGACGTGTCTCCACACATGTGGGAATCCAAATAATGCAGATGCTATGCATGGCTTTGACTACCCATACTATTCAATGTCATTTAAGTTGTTCGAAGCTGGGACTTGGCATAATTAAACTTTATTTAACATACACTGACTTCCATTAATTTCTAGTTCAGTAATTAAATTGATTCAAACCCTTTGCTAATCAATCACCTTATTAAATTCTGATCCTTTTACAACAATTCAGTCACTAATAGATTAACAGAGTCTATTAATCGAGTATTGCATTAGATTACTCGAGTAATATTTTTGCACCTTTCGCATTACTCGAGTGACAGCTCGAATTACTCGAGTAATATTTTTGCACCTTTCGCATTACTCGAGTGACAGCTCGAATTACTCGAGTAATATTTTTGCACCTTTCGCATTACTCGATTAACAGATCTATTACTCGAGTAGTACTGCATATATTTCAAATTATTCAAAGTTTTAAGGTGTTACTCGATTAATACTTCAGATTAATCGAGTAATCCTCTTGCACTCATCAGATAAATCAGAATTTTCACGCATTACTCGAGTGACAGCTCGAATTACTCGAGTAAATTATGCAGTAAAACACTGCTGAACTGGTTTTTATATGTCAAACTCATGCCAATCCAATTTTTACCAAAGTTAAGCTTCAAACCAACTTAAATACATTACATTAAACTTGTTCATAGCATCAATTTCAAGCATTAACACCAAAATCACAGAATCATAACAATTTCCCCCAATTTTGACCTAAAACACAACCTCACATACCAATTCCTTAATTACCCAATTTCAGATCAAATTGAATGTTCAATTAGCTTTAGATATCAAAATCTAACATGTTCCAATTCAGTTTTAAGATCAAATTGGTCTCCAAGCCATTGTCCCCTAACCTAGTGCCCTTTGAACCTCATGGTGGTTCAACCAATATTCAAATCAATTCCTCAATCTATTCTAGCATTAGTAAAGCTTCTCCCTTACCTCAATGAAGCTTTTTGGATGCACAGGCAGCAAACAAACTCACAGAATTACCAAACTCCAAATGCTCTGTTTTTGGTTCCAAAACAGGTTCAGCAGAGCAAGTTCGGGTGATGATTTGACAAACCAAACGTACATGAAAATGAGTAATCTTGGTCAATATAGAAACTAGACATTGCAAACTCTAAAAAGAAATCAAAATGGCACGATTTGAGACCCTCTACCTACCAAAATCGAAAGCTTGAACTTGGCTTCTCAAAACTGAAACTGCAACCTTCAGTTTCTTGATCCCAACTTCAAGCAATTCGTTCTCCTTGCTCCAGCCACCAAAACACACGATTCTTGTCTCAAATTAAAGGTCTTGTGACAAGCTTGAAGAAGGTATCAAGCTCATCAACTGTGTATGGGTAGGGATTAAGAACGAAGATGAAGAACAGAGAGGGTTCAAACAAGATTTCAACAGAGTTTCCCCTTCTTTTTCTCAATTTCCACCAATTTCCTCAACCAAATCCATCAATTTATAGCCTAAATCCTTCTCCATGCATGCTAACACGTGTTTCCAACTAATCCAGTCGGTGCTAGGTGTTAACAATTGAATTACCCAAATTGTTGAATCATCAAACGCACTTTCTTCAGCTTCAGCACCACTGTTACTCGAGTAAATTGATCGGGCTACTCGAGTAACGCACTCAGATTTTCAAAAATTATTATTTTATTCACTTTCCCTCCAAATATCTTTCCAATATTACCTCTTAGGTCCTTTCCAAGGACTAAACTGCAAAAATCCTTATTTTTAGAACCCAAATTATTTTCTCTTATTTTCCTTGGATAATTCTTTTAATATAACAATAAATTAATAAATAAAACTAACTAATTCCATATAATTAGTTTTATTTAAATATTTCTTTTATTTATTTGGGAACAAAAATTGGGGTATTACAGTGTTTATGCAACAATTTTAGAACAGTTGCAATATGTGTATGATTAAAGACAACGGTTTTGGTGTCTATATTATGCAACGGTTTTTTTATGGAGAATGTTTATGCAACAATTTTAGAATCGTTGCATTATGTTTTAACCAAAATTATTTAGCTGTTGACATATTTATATAAACAATTATTTTTCTTTTGCTTATATAGACAACACCTTTTTAATTTAGGCAAACAATATAGGCAGCAATAATTATATAAACAAAAATGTGCATTTATATATGATGTTATCGAAAGTAAAATGACCATGTATATACAGAAAAGAGAAATACATTAATATTATTGAATTTCGCTTAATTACAAAAAAATTTACCAAAAGTTTGACATTGCTTTATAAACCAAACGAGTATAAAACCAAATTAAGTACTTGCTAATTAATACTCCTATAACAATTTCCTTCTAAAATTAAAAATAGAATAATTCATAAAGCTATATGCATAATTCATATGCTTGTCATTAACATCATTCTCATTCGTCTTCCGCTTGTTCTTCCTCGACATTCAAATCATGAGGCAACATGGCAAAAGATATATATCTGTAATTGAAAATAGAAAATATCAACATCAATTAAAAAAAATAAAAAAATTAAAGAAGTTATACCTTTTCATTGGGAAAATGGGTTGAGGTAGGAGGTAGAAGGTAGAAGGTTGAAGAAGATATTTGATCATACATAGTACATAGTACATAGTACAATATAATCCTAGCCAACATTATCTTCTCACACAATGATTTATTAGTAAATCATATTTAGGCAGGAAACCCGCAACAAACTCTCTAACACAGTCAATAGCTTATAGCAAACTCTACTAAAGTGGATATTTATGAACTTCGTAAGAGAATAATACCTGAATTGTCTCTTGATATCATACTTCTTTATGCAAATTTCACCAACTAACCTAAGATACAACATGGCATGTTTTAATGCTAAGAGAAAGAAAATAGAATAGATAAAGCACCGCTTGCACCATTAATTTTTTAAGGCAATCTCATATTTCGGGGCATAATACAAATGAAAGCAAGAAAGTTATATATATACATTCAATAATTTACCAAAAAGTTAGAACAGAAAAATTCAAAAGCCACGTCAATTTCCAGTGAGAAATTGCAATCCTACTTAAACCTGAAAAGTAAACAAAAAGGGGAAAGAAGATTAAACCAAGATTCCTTTTGCTTACATGCATTAGAAACCATCAAAACACCAAAGCTTTAAACGAAGAAAGCAGAAAAGCAAATTTCCTAAGTACGTCGCTGCAATTGAAGATTCAACACAAAGCTTACAAAAATACAACATAAAATATTACTAGTAACAGATCCAGATTTGCTATGACTTGGAATTGATAAGTTAAAGTCTAACAAAATATTCAGTCATCTCATAAGTTTGTTTAAAACTAGTTTCAATAAACACTTCCAATTTTTACACAGGGGACACGATACATAAGTTTTTTTTTATTTAGTATAAGGAGGATTTATCCGAGGATATAGCAAAACTCATCACAAAATGACTTGCCAATAATATGCTCCCATTTTCATTATTAACCAAAAAAGAGAAAAATTAAAAGCGAAAATAAATCATAGCCATTTCATATCACAGCAAAAGAATAGAAAAATTGGGTGGTGAAGATGACTTTTGGCATAACACTTCCCCCATTATAAAAACAAGTCTGTACATATAACTACAATATGCCTATTAGGCTGAAGAGTGACGTAGCATTTCTTCCAAAACATTGGGAATTATAAAGTTATAATGGACTGTTAATAACATAAAATATGCTTTACTCTAAAAAGCAAATACTCGCTGACAATAATTTGTTTATTTTGCCTTCTATGTAGATGGACAATAATCTGATCATAGTTTCTCCAAGAATTCACTAAAAAGGAATTTTTGTATTTCCTCTCAAAATATCAATAAACACAACAACAACAACATTGCAAAGAACAAAACCATGAAACCAAACCCCCTTGCAATGAATACACACCTAGAGTAATTAGTTAGCTTCGGTATTGTCCCTACATCTAAACTTGTAAATAATATAATATTAGATTAAAACTATAATGCTAATCAAATAAAGATTGTAACTTTAACACTGATCAACCAGAACAAATCAGTTCAGAGATACAATAACTGTAGCATGTTAATAAAGATTCTGGTGTAGGATAATACCAAAAGAACTAGATATCAAAAGAGCTTGGTTAATTGTAATTGAAAATTATGTGATCTCCCTCTGATTGGAATCATAGCCTTTTAATGGAAAGCCCAAACTTAAATACACAGAATGTAAGAAAAAGGTTGAAACATCCAAAAAAGGATAACATTTTATTGACGTCAAAACCAGCTTCAAGTTAAGAGAATCAGAACCAGTAGGAGTAGTTATTAAGTTCAAGACATAATCATTTAAAAACTATTCCTGCAAGAGTTCGTTTCTAGCAGAAATGATTGATAATAAATATACCAGGAATTGGTTTCGGCCATTCATTTTGTAGAATATGTCTTTCATATTGGATACTACCACTCTCATTGCATGAAAACTAGGTAATCATTAAATATCAGCATCTAATTTAATGGTGAAAAACTTAAAATATTTTGGATATTGACAGGTAACCAACAAGCAACCAAGGAACGCTGAGTAAAACCAGTAAGCACAGTAAAGGAATCGTACTGGAAAGTTGCCAGAGTACAGTGCAGAAAGAAATGGTAAATAGAAATATGTAGAAAGTAGAATGATCCACTCTGCCCTACGACAACTGTCACCCTAAACCACCTAAATAATTGCCTGCTCATTCAGCACCCTCTCCCTGTATGACATGTGCACCACAGCAATGAGAAAAAGCTTGGCCCAGTAGCCATTATTCAATAAAAACATATACTCATAGAGACTTCAAACACATATACTCATAGATACCAGAAGCAAGAAAATAGAGTAGTTTTTTAATAGGAACAACCACAGAAGGATATGCAATCAAGTAAGTATATCCATGTCTAACTTCTGACGCTGCATTTGAAGACTGGCATATTGCATTGTTCAGACTTATAAGTGTGAAGGCACAAGCACAACAACAGCAAGCATTAAAACCAAAGTAAAAAAAAATAAAATTAGAACTAGAATTTAGTGTACCTAATTCATAAGGACACTATATCAAACATGTCAGAGGAAATTGTAGAGAATCGGTTGCAAATCTGAGGGTCTCATTTTTTTGTTGCCCTACACAAGCTTCTTGAACAGCATGAGCCGCTTGGGGCTGAGCTTTGCCATCTGTTTTCACAACACCACTCTAAATAAAGTGCATACCCCTGTCAATTACGCTCAAAATCTCACTAGGCTAAAGGTCAGATCACATATTCTCAAAAAGTTTGTCAAAATAACCAAATTCAAACAATATTTACAGCTCAATCAATTAGTGTCAAAAATCAATGAGTCTAATCCTAAGCTAAGTATTTACACCTATCATCAGAAAAACAGTCGTAAGCCTAGAATAATTACCTACTCCTACCAAGGACATAAACCAACACCAAAACAGGTTAACTAAAAAAAAATAAAAACCTACACTACTACAAAACTAAAGAGAATCCATCAGGATCCCAAATCCTATAGGTTAACTCTCATGTGATGCAACAATAACAGGTTATTCCCACATCCCATGGGACAAACCCTGGATGATGGTGGAGTAAGGAAGTTTTAAAAATGAGTTCAATCCCACCAGGGTCAAAAGGTATATTCCTTACACCATACATCATCTCAGAAAAATTATCTTTTTCCTTATTCATGAAGGTGTTAATTCCATGAATTAGGAAAACTACCTTTTCAGGCTCCCTATTGTTTAACAATGATTTAAATTGATTTTGAGATTTTTCATGAGCACAAAGGTTGAATATAATGGAAAAATTTTGAGTCATCCAAGCACGTAATAGATTTAACCAAATTTTTTAGTGCAATAAATTCATCATGCAAGGGTGGATCAAATTTTTCTATCATATTCACACCTTCTAAAGTTGTATTTCTGTAACATCCTAAATTTCATCTTTAAGTATAATTAGTAATTAGAATGAGTTTAGGTGAAGAAATTGAAGAGTTTAAGTTAAAATAGTAGTTGGAGGGTATTTGGGAATTAGACTCCTAAGGCTTTAGAGAATTTTAAATGTAAGTTTCATAGCTCAAATTAAGAATTCCACCGTTGGATATGAAGTAGGATGCATGCTTTAAATTGTCTCAAAATTTGGGCACGATCCAACGGGTAGAAAAGAAGTTATTGAAATTCAAAGTTGAGAAGTGCAGACTTTTGGTCTCTCGCTCAAGCGAGGATTTGCTCGCTCAAGCGAGGTAGTGTAAAATCAACCCCTGAGTTACTGGCTCATGTTCGCTCCAGCGAAGGCCAGCTCGCTCCAGCGAAAATCGGTTCGCTCCAACGAATTTTACTGGCTCGAGCGAAAAGCCATTCGTGCCAACCCCCAACTTACTGGAGAAAACTCGCTCCAGCGAGAAAACGCTCGCTCGAGCGAAAATGGTCAGACCTGTAAAAAAATAAAACGCGTGTGGACCACTTATTCGTGGCTTCCAAGGGAAGCCACAAATCCTGACCACCCATTGGGCATCAGCCCATGCAACAATAACAAAAACACCAACATAAGCCAACATACACACACAAACAACATACAAAAACAATATTATTCCCTCTCTAACATTCGGTCCCTCCTCTCTCCATTAGGGTTCCAATTTCTTCACCAAAATCTAACCCTTTGATCATCAAACTTAGCTATAATCTATATCATCAAGCCAATAAAAATGAGTTAGGAACTCTCCTTTGTTTCCTATCCCATTCGGTTCTCTCTCTCTCTCTCTTTCCTTGGTTTTCCTCAACCCACAATATGGAGAATCATTAGCTTCATGCAAAACAACCAAGATCAAGGCAAGGAGGATTCTCTACCCAAGTATAATACTCTCAATAGGACGGTTTATCATCATTGGATTATAGCTATATTGAGGTGGCAGGCTAGGCTCAGGAAGTTCAGAGTCCCAAGGGTCTAGGCAAGAGCAAGGAGAAAAGGCTTATCTCACTACATTTGAGGTAAGGGGGTGGGTATTGGCTTGACATAGGATTGGGTGTCCATTTAGTTATAATAGTTTGTTAGGAGTTATTTGGATAGGATACTTAATAATGAACCCTAAGGTAGTGAGCTATAAAAATTATGTGAATAGAAATAATAAATTATATAGTGTAGAAAATAATGCTTAAAATGTGATTATGAGACTTAGTGTTTTTGTGCTATTTTAATTGTAATATTTGCTATGTGACCCTAAATGTGAGTATTTGAATAGGTGTATATGGATATAATTGTTGATAGAATGTGTTATGAATTTTATCGTGCTATTTGATGTTGGAAAATAAGATTATTGCTTTGGAAAATATGAAATGTGAATAATTATTGGAAACTGTGAATATGAGACTAAAAGGAATTAAAAGGAGTGCAGTGTGGTTGATCCTTGGATGCACCGGCACACTAGGTGCCCTGCTAGGTGGTGAATTGCCTGCTAGGGCGAATTGCCTGTCAGGCGAATATTATTATTATTGGATATGTAATTAATTGCGTTGTCCTAACGGGTGATGCCTAATAGGTGTCTTAGTCCTGACAGGTGTAAAGTCCCTAGCAGGTGGTGAATTGCCTAGCAGGTGCGCTAATTCCTAGTGGTGCAAAAATAAAAGAGAAAGAGAAATGAGGAATGAATGAGAAAGAAATAAATGGTTATGAGAAAAGAGATGAGTTAACAATTTGGAATTATTATTATTTAATTGTGTATTACGGGGAATCTGAATTAATTAAGACTTATGGAATGATTATAACCGAAATCTGATTATGGTTGCTTAAATTGTGTGCTATTTGATTTATTTGATATTTGTGCTTGGCCTAGTGAATTTATTATGTCTATATGGAAACTGCAATTCTGTTTCATGTGCAATGCTCACTCCCTTAACATTTTTCAGGTTCTGAGATCGAGGTAGCACAGCCCCCGGTCAGGTGCACTCTCCCTTACAGGGAGAGTAGATTTTAGTATCCTAGGACATGGAAATGTCCTGGGCCCATTCATCAGGATGATGATGTGATGTCTTTTGTTTGTAAAAATGTAAATAGTCGCTTTTTAGGGCCCAGGACAGCCCCTTAGTATATGGGGTGGTGTTTTGATGGAGATGTGATGTAAAACTTATATATATACTTTCGTTTATTACTCTGATGACTAATGGATGCTTATGGCATTATGATGCCCTGTTTATATCAAGCTCTGCTGGCTTTTGAAAATGATATATTATATTTGATGCTTATCAGGTGCAGGATTAAATTATTTTTGGAAAGTCCTAAAAACAAAGGAAACTCCGTCCGTTTGACGGTAGATTTTAATTAATTAAAAAGGAATTTTTAAGTACTCTAATTTAATATATGAGTAGTTATGGGTAAATTAGCTAAGGTGTTACAATTTCGGTCCACTTCCTCAAACTTATTATGCACATTCTCATTTACTTGCTCCTCTATAAGGGTTTCATCATTGGTCACATCCATCACCACCACTTTTTCGTCTCTTTGAAGAGAGTCAAAAATTGTTGGTGATGCTTGTGACTCTTCATTTAACTGCTTTGAAATGTGTTCAACTTGAATTTGAAGGTTCATTAAACTAGCACTATGGATTTGAAAATTGTTTCTAGATTGTTCAACAAAATCCTTAGTGATTTGATCATTTTTCTCTAAAGCTATTTCTCATGGAGCTTTCTACATAGGAATTGGCTCCACATGAGACAATTTTTCAACTGAAGTTTGTAATTTTTATAAAGCTATTTCCCATGGGGCCTTCCTATCACTTACGTTTTGTGCATAATAGTATGAAGAAAAGGGGTCCGAAATAAATCTATTACAATCTAAGTCATTATTAAAATAATAGTTATACATGAAAAGGTACAAGTTACGCAAGTAATTACAAATAAGTACCGAAAAAAATTAAAATCGAATTTCAATCCCCGGCAACGGAGCCAAAAATTTGTTGGGTCACCGACAAGTATACCGGATCGACAAGTAATACAGTCAGTAAGACCTGATATCGTTCCCACGAGGATTGCAAATTGTTTCTAATTTCTTTCATCTAATTGCGATTACTATGTGAAACTTGTATTAGTTTTGAGTTTTGAGATAGGAGTGTAGAATTAAAAGAATGAGACAAAACAGAAAATAAAAAGGGTTTACAAACAATTATGGAAAAGGTTAGGAACGTGGATTCATTGTAGGATCAGGTTATTAATTATGAAAATCTGTTTTCCAATAAATCAACAACCCCAGAAACAATAAAAGCTAGATCCTCATGGCTATTACGTTTCTTACTAAACTTTACCCCTTAATCTCTTAAGTGAGTTTTAGTTTATGAAAGTTATACAATTATCCAAAAGTATTCGTACGAGTTGAATAATTATATTGTTTGGTTGAAAGGCCTAATCTAAATCCTAATTTTCCAATTAAGGTTCAGATTACCAAAGAAAAACATAAAGTGGCCAATTCTATGAATTGTAATTAAAACGCAGCCAAATAATTGATTAAAAAGGAAAAACATTAATTCATAAATAAATAGCCAAATTAAGATCCATACAAATCCACCCTATTCCTAACAAATGTCACCTCCTCTTACTCACAATAAGTATCTTTATAGTTTAATAAAGATAAAAGTTCTAAAGAATTAGGTTATGGACTTGTGTCATAAAAATAGTGGTAAGTAAGACTTTCCAAAGTAAACGATAGAGTTTAAATGTACCTTAAGTTATAGAGGATTATATATGGCTTCAAAAAAAGTAATAATTAAGAGTCGAGATTAGATTTGTAACACGATACACAAAAATGTATTTTCCATAACAAGGTATTGTTATCTCGTACTCATAGAGTAAAATTCTTATGTATCCAATAAAATAATATAATATCAGAGTATGCAAAATTTAAGATCAAAGGAACCTTGGAGTGATAAATACCAAACTGCCAAATATACAGGGAGGGTCCGGAACCAGGAGGGGGAGGAAGATTAAAAACGGAAAAGGAAAGTAGGGAATAGCAGGACTATTCTATATGCGATGATGATGCAGATGGATGATATAATAAATAAATTAAAGAGGACCAGAACCTTCCAGCGTAGCCGTGAAGAAGATCTGGAAACTATATAAATAATTAAAAGGAACCAGAACCTTCTGGCATAACCGTGAAGGAAGATCTGGTGAGGGAGAAAGGGAAAAAATCAAAAATAGACAGAATTAAAGGGGGGACCAGAACCTTCTGGCATAATCCGTGAAGGAAGAACTGGTGAGGGAGAAAGGGGAGAAAATGAAAGTAAACAAGAACTAAAACATGAATATGAAAATATTATATGATTAAAAGATTGAAAGACATAAGCATAAAATTGAAAGATTGAAAGACAAAAACTAAATGAGGAGCTTACGAGATCTCAAAGGCTGGAATCTCTCCAAAACTCTCTCTGAAAGTCTCTCTCTCTAAAATCGTGTGTCTATTGTGAGCTGAGATGCTCTTTAAATAGACTTGTTCTCCTACTGTTTGAACAGTGTCGGTTGCAAGACCTGCACTGTGTACAATTATTTGGGAAAGTAAACCGGAACTATTACAACAGTATTTTACAATAATTAAATCGGAACTATTTCAACAGTATTTTACAATAATTTAATGAAAATTTACTTGTCATCATCCAGGTTGACAGCAAAGCAATCATCTTCATTTTCTTCTTCCTCATCAGATGATGGGAGCTTTGTTTTTGAGGTTTCTGATTGGTCTGCTTGTAACAATTTGAGGATGTTTTGAAGATTTTCTTCTAGAGAATTCTTTGAGGTTGAGGCGGCAAGAGCTGCTGTGATTTTCGCCCTTTGATTAAGAAATTTACAAGTCTCTGGATCAGCTACTTTGAGGAAGGTTGGATTCCTGCTGAGCCAAAGATTAACTCCTTCTTTGGTGGCATGAGCAAAGTCGAAGTTGGCCCACCATTTGTGATAGGCTTCTCGTTGTAACGAGGGAAGTCCCATGCTAGTGAGATAAATATATTTCCACTGGAAGATCCATGCTAGTGATAGCTTAGAGCAAAAGTGGAGACTGACTGGGATATGATTGTCTTCTAAATTGATTCTAGATTTGAAATGTTGATATCCTTCTTTTACAGGTTGGGGAAGGATGTCGTTTGGTGGTCCAAAGAAAATCCACCACTGGATAAACCAATGGGGAAACACATAATTAATGTTTCTTTTAAAATAAATTAACCATGAGTGGCTGAAAGTTTGATTCTGGAACCAGAACACATTGGTCCAGGCTTGAACATAATCCCAATAATTAAAACCTGCGGGATCAAAAGGTTGAGAAATTTTTTTTATTTTATTAAGATTGGTCCCAAATTGAGAAGGGGTTAATACTTTAAGGATTTGGAATGTGGAATGGGTTGTCAGTGTCTTATCAGTTGTGGATTTATGGTGTTTTATGGAGATGGAGTCAGTGTCTACGAGAATAAATTCGTAGAACCTCTGAGTTTTGTTTAGGGATAAAGGCTGAAATTGAAAATCTTTGGGAAAGATTCGGGAGGGAACTCTATTGGGATTTTCATCCCAAAATTCTGGTTCCATCTGAATGACAGGGACATAATTACCCTTTTTGTGGTATTTTGTTGGTTCTTTGCATGTTTGGGGTTGATGGGTTATTTGGATTTCTTGTTTTGGGGCACTAATTTGTACCTCTTGTTTTGGAAGACTAGTTTGTGGTTTAAGAACTTTGGTGGGTTCATAAACTTGATTTTTTATCCTATCAACAATGAGGGATAGGGGGGAATTGGTGAAGTCCATATCATCTTCATCTGAGGCTTGTTCAGCCCATGACTTTTTTGGGAGATGGGTTAGACCTTGGTCTAGTAAGACTTCTAAAGTATGGAGTGGGAATCCATAATCTGATTTGGTTTGTTTTCCTGTTTGGGTTTGTTGTTTGTTTGGAGACTGAGTTGATGACTCAGTGGTTTGAAGGGTAGATGACCCTTGTTGGGTGGAAGACCCAAGGAGGGTAGATGACCCTGGTTGTTGGTTGAGTGGAACTTCTACAAGATCTTGGATCCTTTTACCTCTGGGGCGACCCCGTCCTCGAGAGGAGGACGACATTTTTGAAATCCCTGTTTTAGTTTCCCTGTAAGTATTCACGTGTAAGGTAATTAGGGAGAGAATTATTAGTGCCTTTGAGATACTCAATGTCAAAATCAAAAACACTTAAAATAGCTTGCCATCTGGCAAACATTTGTTTAGAAGCCAAATTTTTTACATCTTTTTGTAAAATTTCTTTAGCTGATTTGCAATCTACACGAACCAAGAATTTCTGGTTGAGTAAATCAGATTGAAATTTTGAAATGCATAAAACAATTGATAAAACTTCTTTTTTGACAGTTGAGTAATTCTGTTGTGCAGGATTCCAATGCTTAGATGCAAATGCAATAATTTGTTCTTTTCCTGAAACCTGCTGTTTGAGAATGCCGCCATAACCTATGTCTGAGGCATCGGTCTCAACAATTTTAAAGGCTTGGGGATTAGGAAGATAAAGACAAGGAAGTTCCCGTATTTGAGCCTTAAGGCTTTTAACAATATTGGTGTGGATATCTGTCCAAGGGGGATGGGTCTTCTTTAGACGTTCATGGAGTGGTTTAATGGTATTGCTTAACTGGGGAATGAAGTCAGCTACATAATTTAGACAGCCAAGAAATCTTTGCAGCTGATTCTTATCAAGGATCTGGTTTGGGAACTTATTACCGAACTCTATGGCTCTTTTAATAGGAACAATGGTTCCCAGATGAATTTCATGACCTAGAAAACGGATCTTAGTTTGGAAGAGTTGGATTTTGGGTTTGGAAATAGCAAGGCCATTTCTCTTTATAATATGAACGAAAATATTGATATGTTTGAAGTGCTGCTCTATAGATTGGGAAAAGATAAGTACATCATCAATATAGACTATGGTGAAGTGTGAGTAAGGATTGAAGATTTCATTCATAATATTCTGGAATTCTGAGGGGGCATTTTTAAGACCAAATGGCATAACATTCCATTCATATTGGCCAAAAGGGACGGTGAAGGCAGTTTTATAACGGTCGCTCTCCTTGACCTGAATCTGCCAGAATCCAAATTTTAAGTCAAATTTGGAGAAGATTTTTGCAGAATGTAATCTTCCAAGGAGGTCTTTTTTATTAGGGATAGGGTACCTAATCCATTGGAGGACATCATTAAGGGGCTTATAATTGATAACTAAACGGGGTGTTCCTCGTTCAATCTCAGCTTGTTTATTGACATAAAAAGCTGCACAAGACCAAGGACTCTTACTTTTCCTGATAAGTCCTTTCTGTAGAAGATCATTAATCTCCTTTTGACAGATTTGGAGCACTTGATCATTCATTTGGATAGGCCTGGCTTTGGTAGGGATAAGCTTTTCTTTAAAGTCTTTATCATAGGGGAGATCAACAATATGCTTTTTTCGTTCCCAGAAGGCATTAGGGAGATCAGAGCATACAGTATTGTGGATATGATCAAGGAGAGATTGGATTCTTTTCAGAACATCAGAATTGTTGAGCTGGATATTTACATTTTCAAATGAAACTTCTTCTTTGAGAAAATTAATTTGTTTTTGCTTAAGGTTAACGAGATTGATGTTTTTAATAAGAGGTTTCTGAATAAAATCAAAAATCACTGGTTTTCCCAAATATTCAGTAGTAATACCTTCTTTGGAGATTTGAAGAGGGAAGAGTGACCTAATAAAGGGCGTACCCAAAATGACCTCATTTTTCAAATTTTTAACGAGGAGAAAAGGGGTTTCAACTCGTAAACCTTGGTGATCGATAATAGCATTTGAAAGTTTGAAATTGATTTTAAGTTTGGATCCACTAGCAGTACTAAGCTGCTCAGAAGTTTTCTCAAAATATTTAGTCGGGATTAAGCCTTCTTGAATGCAGTTTGAATCTGCTCCTGTGTCGAATAATGCCACAGTTTCAAGAGTGAAATCAGCAATTTTAATAACAATGTTTATATAAAATTTTTGGATAGTAACGCGATCAATGATTGCCAAAAAGTCTTCATCAGTAAAGGGTTTTATATTATCAGTGTGCTCGGGGGTTTGGGCATCTCCTATCTGTTCAATAATAACATCTTGAAGATTTTGATGGTTTTCTAATTGATCAAGTCTTTCACTAATGTTGAGGTTCTTTAACTCTCTAACCTCTCTCTTAAGATTGGCTATTTCGGTATGGAGGTCTTGGATAGTAGAGGGTTTTTTCCACTCGTTCTCAAGCCTTTTGAAGGCTTCAGTAACATCAAATTTGGTGCTATGAACTTCTTGTTTGTGGCTATCAGTGTTGACAGTCCTAAGTTTCTCTATGAAGAGTTTCCTTTCTTCTTGGTTAGGGATGGAATTGACGGCTTCGTAAAATAGGTTTTCATGGTCTTTGGTTATGACATTAATGCTTGGGGAGTCGGAGTCATCTCCAGCATCATCATGTTGGATCTGGTTAAGATCTTCAGATGATTCGGTGTTATAATCATCATCGGAGCTTTCAGCCATGAGGTTATTAAGTTGTTCTATAACAGACTGTTCTAAGTTTAGGGAATTAATCTTGGTTTTGAGCCTACAATATCTGGCAATATGTCCTGGCTTGCCACAATTGTAACAATCGGAGTATTTCCCTTGGTTCTTGGGTTGATCGGGTTTCTTATGCCTGGGCGGATAATTTGTCCTTTTATGATGAGGCTCATTTTTATGTTTGGCTTTAGGTCTCCTATGGTGTTTGTACTTAGAGGGATGTTTATCTTCTTTCTCTTTGTGGGTGTTGGAATTGGATTTTTTCCTAGAACAAGGGAGACCGAATTGTTCACAAAAGGTTCCTAGTTCTCTATTGGTTAGAGTTTTCTCTTTGGCTAAATCATTCTGGAGTTTTCTATCTTGGCAGATTTTCAAATCTACTTTCTGGACATAGGAAATTAATTGTCCGTAACTAAGGTTGTCATAAGGGATTTCTCCATTTTGATGTCTAATTTTATCCCTAACCCTGTCTCCTAAAGACTTTGGAAGACCAGCTAAGAATTTTTCTTTCCAGAGGCGATGTTCACAATCTTCTCTGGTATAGACTCGTGTAAGGAAGGTATCCTTGTACCACCTAAAGTCTGACAATGTTTTACATCTTAGGTTTGACAATAATTCTCCTGATCTATCTCTCCAAATAGAAGGATCTCCAATAAATTTGGCTCCTATGGTGAATATCAATTGGTTGACAGCATCGGGGACTAGTTCCCCTTTATTGGTTATAGGAGATTGGTGGGGATCAACTTTTACAGCATTGTAAATGGCATGCCTTTCGTCTTCAGTGAGACCATAATCCCACCATCCTTTTAATTGGCCAGTGAATCCTGCTGTTAAAGCCATTACGATCCCTTTTTCATCTATATCACTGGTGGTTAGGTAAGCAGTAGCAGCCATGCACATGTATTGCATAACTTGCATAATACCATACTCATTCTGACCATCAATGTTCCATATGTATAATTGGTTTGCATCAAAGCTTTTGAGGGGGATGTCGGATTCCTCAAGAAGTAAATCTGGGGCAGTTGCACGTTGGTAATAAAGTTTGGAAGGTTTTTTCCAGGATAAAGATTGACTCATGAGCGGGTTCAAACCTAACTTCTCAGATCTTATTGATTCAGGTTCAGAAGAGTAAGGAGAACTGCATTCTCCTAAAACATTTATCAGGCGATCCTTGAAAGGGGGGGTTCTAGGATCAGAGGGCTTTATAGAACTTGAATCGGAAGGTTGGGGTGTCTCGGGAGCAACGAGATGGGTCAAATTTCTGATGCTATCTGCTAACTCATTGGAGATTATAGCCTTATTTTTTGCTTTAAGGAATTGTAGGTTTTTCCTAAGATCTTTCGAAGGATTGAAAGGTTTGAAGAAGGGTTTTTCGGTTGGCTTAGCCTCGACTAAAGAAGAGGATACCTCTTCTTTCCTAGATCTGATAATATTAAGATTTTCTCCTAAAGTTTGAAGATACTTATTGGTGTAGTTGGATTGTTCCATCAAATCTTTGATATCTTTAGGATTGACTGGGTCAGATTCATCTTTTGATTTGAATGGGGCAGCTATGGCTAGACTAGTTCCAGTCTTAGTGTTGAGCTGGTATTGCCTATTTCGAGGTAATTCAGACTGGAGAATGGTGCCGTCTTTAAGTTGCCAGCTACTGATAACATTTGTAACCTTTTCTTTCGAAGACAATTGCCTTTTGAAAGGATAATCAATCTTATTCACAATAGCATAAGCTTGGAACCAATCAAAGAAATATATGTTTTGTTCAACTCGTTCAAGAAAATTGTAAAACTCATTTTGGATTTGATTACGTTTTTCTCTAAAATGAGTAAAAAACCAGTTTCTTTGAGCGACGTTGTCATCAGAGTAGAAATCTTTTTTGATTATTTCTTTGTTGATCACAAAAACTTTCAATATTATTAATATCATCACACTCATCATTCATGGAGGAGTATGTTGGCGATTGAATAGTTTTTTGATCTTCTTCTTGTTTTTCATATATGGGTAAAGGTATGGAAGTGGAGGTATCAAGGCCTTGGAGATGGATAGTTGATTGGGATATTGTTGAGAAAGATTTCCTAGAGGCTGTCTCAATAGCACGGGATCTGAGATCCCCAGCCCTTGAACTTTCAGATCTGGCGACACTAAAGGAATTTCTTCTGTTAAAGGTTAATTTTACTCTACCATCTTCATATTGTCGAATCTCCTGGATTTCAGGGGTCTCTTTAGGTAGAGCTGGTGCAGCTCTGTCTAGATGCCAATCTTCGGGTAAGACAATATCTTCCCATCTAATGGTTTTTGGGACATGACATTTGCTTTTGAGATATCAGTGAGAAATAGAGTCGTTTCTCCAGGATTACTAGATCTTCTAACCATAGAACTGCAAGAGTTCGTGACCTTATACTGTACTCTGTACATGAGGGCAATAGGGTTGGATCCGGATGCCATGTCTAGACCATGGGTATGAAGGTTCAAGATTAAAACTTTGAGGATATTTCTGTCTTGGAGACTAACAGTGAGATTGGGGTAACAATTAAAATAGATTGGACCATGTCCGAGGCTGGTTTCTACAGTTCCCAGAAGAGAATCTGAAAATTGATTATGCCTCTTATCTCTTAAACATAAGAGTACAGAAGCATTAAGGCCTTCTCTCATGAGTGGCTTGATAGCAACTTGGACACAACCTATGTGTAAGTAACGATATTTTTGTTTGTGACTTCTCAAGGTTTCATTGGAGAGAAGGTGGAACTCTTCATCTTTAGAGGTGATTGGATTGATGGGGATATTCTTTTCAACAGTTCTTATGATGTAATCAGAACTTTGAAAGAATCATCCCTGGGGTTTGTAGAGGTCTTTTGTGGGAATTTTGGGAATTTCCCAATTGTCAAAATCTTGATTTATATCTTGAAATTTGATTTCTTCTTTGAAAATGTTTCTAGAAGAGGTTTGGTCTTCTTCATTCTCGGCGAGAGACGAAGAAGATGGTTGGGAGGACTTGAAAGAGAGGTGGGTTGAGAGAGAGCGAAACATATTGAAATAGTGAGTAAATTTTGTAATTGTTCCTCGCCCTATAGTATCATCACCATCATTTGGTGCCAAGATAGAAAACTCCAGAATGATTTAGCCAAAGAGAAAACTCTAACCAATAGAGAACTAGGAACCTTTTGTGAACAATTCGGTCTCCCTTGTTCTAGGAAAAAATCCAATTCCAACACCCACAAAGAGAAAGAAGATAAACATCCCTCTAAGTACAAACACCATAGGAGACCTAAAGCCAAACATAAAAATGAGCCTCATCATAAAAGGACAAATTATCCACCCAGGCATAAGAAACCCGATCAACCCAAGAACCAAGGGAAATACTCCGGTTGTTACAATTGTGGCAAGCCAGGACATATTGCCAGATATTGTAGGCTCAAAACCAAGATTAATTCCCTAAACTTAGAACAGTCTGTTATAGAACAACTTAATAACCTCATGGCTGAAAGCTCCGATGATGATTATAACACCGAATCATCTGAAGATCTTAACCAGATCCAACATGATGATGCTGGAGATGACTCCGACTCCCCAAGCATTAATGTCATAACCAAAGACTAGTTCCCCTTTATTGGTTATAGGAGATTGGTGGGGATCAACTTTTACAGCATTGTAAATGGCATGCCTTTCGTCTTCAGTGAGAAAATAATCCCACCATCCTTTTAATTGGCCAGTGAATCCCGCTGTTAAAGCCATTACGATCCCTTTTTCATCTATATCACTGGTGGTTAGGTAAGCAGTAGCAGCCATGCACATGTATTGCATAACTTGCATAATACCATACTCATTCTGACCATCAATGTTCCATATGTATAATTGGTTTGCATCAAAGCTTTTGAGGGGGATGTCGGATTCCTCAAGAAGTAAATCTGGGGCAGTTGCACGTTGGTAATAAAGTTTGGAAGGTTTTTTCCAGGATAAAGATTGATTCATGAGCGGGTTCAAACCTAACTTCTCAGATCTTATTGATTCAGGTTCAGAAGAGTAAGGAGAACTGCATTCTCCTAAAACATTTATCAGGCGATCCTTGAAAGGGGGGGTTCTAGGATCAGAGGGCTTTATGGAACTTGAATCGGAAGGTTGGGGTGTCTCGGGAGCAACGAGATGGGTCAAATTTCTGATGCTATCTGCTAACTCATTGGAGATTATAGCCTTATTTTTTGCTTTAATCTTCCTCTCCCTCCTGGTTCCGGACCCTCCCTGGTATCAGAGCCAGATGGGGAAGTAGGAACGTTTGGCTGGGGGTAAGATCTATAATATGGTAACATAATATTAAAGGTCATTTTAATTTTTATGTATATAGAGATGAATAAGATTCATCACTCAACTGGAAGCACGAATAAGTTTCGTGTTATTCCTGTGCATAGGTAGCAAGAGTAATAAGTCCTAAAGGAGGCAATGAAGCTGAGATGATGCTGCGATTACCAGGAATAACATCTAACTGTCGGTGGCTATAGTTGAACTGATGATGGGCACAAAAAAAAAAAAGAGTTTTTTATGACCTAAAATATTGTGTAGATCATATTATTTATCTTACTTCTGGAAACTCGTTTTTATGAAACCAAATGATGGTGATGATACTATAGGGCGAGGAACAATTACAAAATTTACTCACTATTTCAATATGTTTCGCTCTCTCTCAACCCACCTCTCTTTCAAGTCCTCCCAACCATCTTCTTCGTCTCTCGCCGAGAATGAAGAAGACCAAACCTCTTCTAGAAACATTTTCAAAGAAGAAATCAAATTTCAAGATATAAATCAAGATTTTGACAATTGGGAAATTCGCAAAATTCCCACAAAAGACCTCTACAAACCCCAGGGACGATTCTTTCAAAGTTCTGATTACATCATAAGAACTGTTGAAAAGAATATCCCCATCAATCCAATCACCTCTAAAGATGAAGAGTTCCACCTTCTCTCCAATGAAACCTTGAGAAGTCACAAACAAAAATACCGTTACTTACACATAGGTTGTGTCCAAGTTGCTATCAAGCCACTCATGAGAGAAGGCCTTAATGCTTCTGTACTCTTATGTTTAAGAGATAAGAGGCATAATCAATTTTCAGATTCTCTTCTGGGAACTGTAGAAACCAGCCTCGGACATGGTCCAATCTATTTTAATTGTTACCCCAATCTCACTGTTAGTCTCCAAGACAGAAATATCCTCAAAGTTTTAATCTTGAACCTTCATACCCATGGTCTAGACATGGCATCCGGATCCGACCCTATTGCCATCATGTACAGAGTACAGTATAAGGTCATGAACTCTTGCAGTTCTATGGTTAGAAGATCTAGTAATCCTGGAGAAACGACTCTATTTCTCACTGATATCTCAAAAGCAAATTTCACTGTCCCAAAAACCATTAGATGGGAAATATTGTCTTACCCGAAGATTGGAATCTAGATAGAGCTGCACCAGCTCTACCTAAAGAGACCCCTGAAATCCAGGAGATTCGACAATATGAAGATGGTAGAGTAAAATTAACCTTTAACAGAAGAAATTCCTTTAGTGTCGCCAGATCTGAAAGTTCAAGGGCTGGGGATCTCAGATCCCGTGCTACTGAGACAGCCTCTAGGAAATCTTTCTCAACAATATCCCAATCAACTATCCATCTCCAAGGCCTTGATACCTCCACTTCCATACCTTTACCCATATATCAAAAACAAGAAGAAGATAAAAAAAACTATTCAATCGCCAACATACTCCTCCATGAATGATGAGTATGATGAGATTAATAATATTGAAAAAGTTTTTGTGATCAACAAAGAAATAATCAAAAAAGATTTCTACTCTGATGACAACGTCGCTCAAAGAAACTGGTTTTTTACTCATTTTAGAGAAAAACGTAATCAAATCCAAAATGAGTTTTACAATTTTCTTGAACGAGTTGAACAAAACATATATTTCTTTGATTGGTTCCAAGCTTATGCTATTGTGAATAAGATTGATTATCCTTTCAAAAGGCAATTGTCTTCGAAAGAAAAGGTTACAAATGTTATCAGTAGCTGGCAACTTAAAGACGGCACCATTCTCCAGTCTGAATTACCTCGAAATAGGCAATACCAGCTCAACACTAAGACTGGAACTAGTCTAGCCATAGCTGCCCCATTCAAATCAAAAGATGAATCTGACCCAGTCAATCCTAAAGATATCAAAGATTTGATGGAACAATCCAACTACACCAATAAGTATCTTCAAACTTTAGGAGAAAATCTTAATATTATCAGATCTAGGAAAGAAGAGGTATCCTCTTCTTTAGTCGAGGCTAAGCCAACCGAAAAACCCTTCTTCAAACCTTTCAATCCTTCGAAAGATCTTAGGAAAAACCTACAATTCCTTAAAGCAAAAAATAAGGCTATAATCTCCAATGAGTTAGCAGATAGCATCAGAAATTTGACCCATCTCGTTGCTCCCGAGACACCCCAACCTTCCGATTCAAGTTCCATAAAGCCCTCTGATCCTAGAACCCCCCCTTTCAAGGATCGCCTGATAAATGTTTTAGGAGAATGCAGTTCTCCTTACTCTTCTGAACCTGAATCAATAAGATCTGAGAAGTTAGGTTTGAACCCGCTCATGAGTCAATCTTTATCCTGGAAAAAACCTTCCAAACTTTATTACCAACGTGCAACTGCCCCAGATTTACTTCTTGAGGAATCCGACATCCCCCTCAAAAGCTTTGATGCAAACCAATTATACATATGGAACATTGATGGTCAGAATGAGTATGGTATTATGCAAGTTATGCAATACATGTGCATGGCTGCTACTGCTTACCTAACCACCAGTGATATAGATGAAAAAGGGATCGTAATGGCTTTAACAGCGGGATTCACTGGCCAATTAAAAGGATGGTGGGATTATGGTCTCACTGAAGACGAAAGGCATGCCATTTACAATGCTGTAAAAGTTGATCCCCACCAATCTCCTATAACCAATAAAGGGGAACTAGTCCCCGATGCTGTCAACCAATTGATATTCACCATAGGAGCCAAATTTATTGGAGATCCTTCTATTTGGAGAGATAGATCGGGAGAATTATTGTCAAACCTAAGATGTAAAACATTGTCAGACTTTAGGTGGTACAAGGATACCTTCCTTACACGAGTCTATACTAGAGAAGATTGTGAACATCGCCTCTGGAAAGAAAAATTCTTAGCTGGTCTTCCAAAGTCTTTAGGAGATAGGGTTAGGGATAAAATTAGACATCAAAATGGAGAAATCCCTTATGACAACCTTAGTTACGGACAATTAATTTCCTATGTCCAGAAAGTAGCTTTGAAAATCTGCCAAGATAGAAAACTCCAGAATGATTTAGCCAAAGAGAAAACTCTAACCAATAGAGAACTAGGAACCTTTTGTGAACAATTCGGTCTCCCTTGTTCTAGGAAAAAATCCAATTCCAACACCCACAAAGAGAAAGAAGATAAACATCCCTCTAAGTACAAACACCATAGGAGACCTAAAGCCAAACATAAAAATGAGCCTCATCATAAAAGGACAAATTATCCGCCCAGGCATAAGAAACCCGATCAACCCAAGAACCAAGGGAAATACTCCGATTGTTACAATTGTGGCAAGCCAGGACATATTGCCAGATATTGTAGGCTCAAAACCAAGATTAATTCCCTAAACTTAGAACAGTCTGTTATAGAACAACTTAATAACCTCATGGCTGAAAGCTCCGATGATGATTATAACACCGAATCATCTGAAGATCTTAACCAGATCCAACATGATGATGCTGGAGATGACTCCGACTCCCCAAGCATTAATGTCATAACCAAAGACCATGAAAACCTATTTTACGAAGCCGTCAATTCCATCCCTAACCAAGAAGAAAGGAAACTCTTCATAGAGAAACTTAGGACTGTCAACACTGATAGCCACAAACAAGAAGTTCATAGCACCAAATTTGATGTTACTGAAGCCTTCAAAAGGCTTGAGAACGAGTGGAAAAAACCCTCTACTATCCAAGACCTCCATACCGAAATAGCCAATCTTAAGAGAGAGGTTAGAGAGTTAAAGAACCTCAACATTAGTGAAAGACTTGATCAATTAGAAAACCATCAAAATCTTCAAGATGTTATTATTGAACAGATAGGAGATGCCCAAACCCCCGAGCACACTGATAATATAAAACCCTTTACTGATGAAGACTTTTTGGCAATCATTGATCGCGTTACTATCCAAAAATTTTATATAAACATTGTTATTAAAATTGCTGATTTCACTCTTGAAACTGTGGCATTATTCGACACAGGAGCAGATTCAAACTGCATTCAAGAAGGCTTAATCCCGACTAAATATTTTGAGAAAACTTCTGAGCAGCTTAGTACTGCTAGTGGATCCAAACTTAAAATCAATTTCAAACTTTCAAATGCTATTATCGATCACCAAGGTTTACGAGTTGAAACCCCTTTTCTCCTCGTTAAAAATTTGAAAAATGAGGTCATTTTGGGTACGCCCTTTATTAGGTCACTCTTCCCTCTTCAAATCTCCAAAGAAGGTATTACTACTGAATATTTGGGAAAACTAGTGATTTTTGATTTTATTCAGAAACCTCTTATTAAAAACATCAATCTCGTTAACCTTAAGCAAAAACAAATTAATTTTCTCAAAGAAGAAGTTTCATTTGAAAATGTAAATATCCAGCTCAACAATTCTGATGTTCTGAAAAGAATCCAATCTCTCCTTGATCATATCCACAATACTGTATGCTCTGATCTCCCTAATGCCTTCTGGGAACGAAAAAAGCATATTGTTGATCTCCCCTATGATAAAGACTTTAAAGAAAAGCTTATCCCTACCAAAGCCAGGCCTATCCAAATGAATGATCAAGTGCTCCAAATCTGTCAAAAGGAGATTAATGATCTTCTACAGAAAGGACTTATCAGGAAAAGTAAGAGTCCTTGGTCTTGTGCAGCTTTTTATGTCAATAAACAAGCTGAGATTGAACGAGGAACACCCCGTTTAGTTATCAATTATAAGCCCCTTAATGATGTCCTCCAATGGATTAGGTACCCTATCCCTAATAAAAAAGACCTCCTTGGAAGATTACATTCTGCAAAAATCTTCTCCAAATTTGACTTAAAATCTGGATTCTGGCAGATTCAGGTCAAGGAGAGCGACCGTTATAAAACTGCCTTCACCGTCCCTTTTGGCCAATATGAATGGAATGTTATGCCATTTGGTCTTAAAAATGCCCCCTCAGAATTCCAGAATATTATGAATGAAATCTTCAATCCTTACTCACACTTCACCATAGTCTATATTGATGATGTACTTATCTTTTCCCAATCTATAGAGCAGCACTTCAAACATATCAATATTTTCGTTCATATTATAAAGAGAAATGGCCTTGCTATTTCCAAACCCAAAATCCAACTCTTCCAAACTAAGATCCGTTTTCTAGGTCATGAAATTCATCTAGGAACCATTGTTCCTATTAAAAGAGCCATAGAGTTCGGTAACAAGTTCCCAAACCAGATCCTTGATAAGAATCAGCTGCAAAGATTTCTTGGTTGTCTAAATTATGTAGCTGACTTCATTCCCCAGTTAAGCAATACCATTAAACCACTCCATGAACGTCTAAAGAAGACCCCTCCCCCTTGGACAGATATCCACACCAATATTGTTAAAAGCCTTAAGGCTCAAATACGGGAACTTCCTTGTCTTTATCTTCCTAATCCCCAAGCCTTTAAAATTGTTGAGACCGATGCCTCAGACATAGGTTATGGCGGCATTCTCAAACAGCAGGTTTCAGGAAAAGAACAGATTATTGCATTTGCATCTAAGCATTGGAATCCTGCACAGCAGAATTACTCAACTGTCAAAAAAGAAGTTTTATCAATTGTTTTATGCATTTCAAAATTTCAATCTGATTTACTCAACCAGAAATTCTTGGTTCGTGTAGATTGCAAATCTGCTAAAGAAATTTTACAAAAAGATGTAAAAAATTTGGCTTCTAAACAAATTTTTGCCAGATGGCAAGCTATTTTAAGTGTTTTTGATTTTGACATTGAGTATCTCAAAGGCACTAATAATTCTCTCCCTGATTACCTTACACGTGAATACTTACAGGGAAACTAAAACAGGGATTTCAAAAATGTCGTCCTCCTCTCGAGGACGGGGTCGCCCCAGAGGTAAAAGGATCCAAGATCTTGTAGAAGTTCCACTCAACCAACAACCAGGGTCATCTACCCTCCTTGGGTCTTCCACCCAACAAGGGTCATCTACCCTTCAAACCACTGAGTCATCAACTCAGTCTCCAAACAAACAACAAACCCAAACAGGAAAACAAACCAAATCAGATTATGGATTCCCACTCCATACTTTAGAAGTCTTACTAGACCAAGGTCTAACCCATCTCCCAAAAAAGTCATGGGCTGAACAAGCC
The DNA here is from genome assembly GCA_037953625.1 of Crotalaria pallida. NCBI lineage: Eukaryota > Viridiplantae > Streptophyta > Magnoliopsida > Fabales > Fabaceae > Crotalaria > Crotalaria pallida. Next base: position 31,484,169 of record CM075651.1, on the reverse strand, counting down.
TCAGATGAAGATGATATGGACTTCACCAATTCCCCCTATCCCTCATTGTTGATAGGATAAAAAATCAAGTTTATGAACCCACCAAAGTTCTTAAACCACAAACTAGTCTTCCAAAACAAGAGGTACAAATTAGTGCCCCAAAACAAGAAATCCAAACAACCCATCAACCCCAAACATGCAAAGAAGCAACAAAATACCACAAAAAGGGTAATTATGTCCCTGTCATTCAGATGGAACCAGAATTTTGGGATGAAAATCCCAATAGAGTTCCCTCCCGAATCTTTCCCAAAGATTTTCAATTTCAGCCTTTATCCCTAAACAAAACTCAGAGGTTCTACGAATTTATTCTCGTAGACACTGACTCCATCTCCATAAAACACCATAAATCCACAACTGATAAGACACTGAAAACCCATTCCACATTCCAAATCCTTAAAGTATTAACCCCTTCTCAATTTGGGACCAATCTTAATAAAATACAAAAATTTTCTCAACCTTTTGATCCCGCAGGTTTTAATTATTGGGATTATGTTCAAGCCTGGACCAATGTGTTCTGGTTCCAGAATCAAACTTTCAGCCACTCATGGTTAATTTATTTTAAAAGAAACATTAATTATGTGTTTCCCCATTGGTTTATCCAGTGGTGGATTTTCTTTGGACCACCAAACGACATCCTTCCCCAACCTGTAAAAGAAGGATATCAACATTTCAAATCTAGAATCAATTTAGAAGACAATCATATCCCAGTCAGTCTCCACTTTTGCTCTAAGCTATCACTAGCATGGATCTTCCAGTGGAAATATATTTATCTCACTAGCATGGGACTTCCCTCGTTACAACGAGAAGCCTATCACAAATGGTGGGCCAACTTCGACTTTGCTCATGCCACCAAAGAAGGAGTTAATCTTTGGCTCAGCAGGAATCCAACCTTCCTCAAAGTAGCTGATCCAGAGACTTGTAAATTTCTTAATCAAAGGGAGAAAATCATAGCAGCTCTTGCCGCCTCAACCTCAAAGAATTTTCTAGAAGAAAATCTTCAAAACATCCTCAAATTGTTACAAGCAGACCAATCAGAAACCTCGAAAACAAAGCTCCCTTCATCTGATGAGGAAGAAGAAAATGAAGATGATTGCTTTGCTGTCAACCTGGTTGATGACAAGTAAATTTTCATTAAATTATTGTAAAATACTGTTGAAATAGTTCCGATTTAATTATTGTAAAATACTGTTGTAATAGTTCCGGTTTACTTTCCCAAATAATTGTACACAGTGCAGGTCTTGCAACCGACACTGTTCAAACAGTAGGAGAACAAGTCTATTTAAAGAGCATCTCAGCTCTCAATAGACACACGATTTTAGAGAGAGAGACTTTCAGAGAGAGTTTTGGAGATATTCCAGCCTTTGAGATCTCGTAAGCTCCTCATTTAGTTTCTGTCTTTCAATCTTTCAATTTTATGCTTATGTCTTTCAATCTTTTAATCATATAATATTTTCATATTCATGTTTTAGTTCTTGTTTACTTTCATTTTCTCCCCTTTCTCCCTCACCAGTTCTTCCTTCACGGATTATGCCAGAAGGTTCTGGTCCCCCCTTTAATTCTGTCTATTTTTGATTTTTTCCCTTTCTCCCTCACCAGATCTTCCTTCACGGTTATGCCAGAAGGTTCTGGTTCCTTTTAATTATTTATATAGTTTCCAGATCTTCTTCACGGCTACGCTGGAAGGTTCTGGTCCTCTTTAATTTATTTATTATATCATCCATCTGCATCATCATCGCATATAGAATAGTCCTGCTATTCCCTACTTTCCTTTTCCGTTTTTAATCTTCCTCCCCCTCCTGGTATATATATATATATATATATATACAGATGAAAGGTAGATAAAGTGAAAGTAACATAAGTACATCAGTGTCCAAGGTCCGGGTGGTGATATCCCAAAGTTTCAAAAAAAGACAAGTCCATGAAAGCTAAAAAGATAGACCATCTCACTGAGATCTTTCCAAAACTATATAGAAAATAATACAACTCAAAAATATAGAAACTCTCAGCAAATGGTCCAGTGATCCTCCTCCAAGTCATGCTCTTCCATAGATCTCCAGCAACAGCTCCACTCATCCCACATCCTAACCATCCATACTATGCATCGCTCGGTGGATCCCCAACTCCCCACTGGCTCCCAGTGGAGTTCTCGACTGACTCTCCCTCACTCTCTGCCTCCTCGGGATCCTCCTCTACCTCGTCTGACTGAGTCGGTGCCTTACCACTAGGCACCGGGTCAGCAGAAGGAGTCCTATGAACTGGACTCATTGGACTAGGCACATGAGTCTCCTCATGAATCACTCGGGAAGCAGAGGGATGAGATCGGGTAGCTGCTCTGAAACGAAAAGTATGAAATCGACGAGCTGGTCGAGCCGGAGGTGGTCCATGATAAGTATAAAACGGGGGCACATGCAAGGTATAGATAATAGGGATGTGGAAGCTACGAGGACGGACACGAGCCAAAGGGTTAGGGTGGTAGAGGATACCTCTGCCTCCCCCTCAAACGTGGCTCTGTGGTCCTCGTAGTACGACACTCCACTAGGGAGTGGGCGCAACTCGATGCAAGCTAGATCGCGAGCCATCACCTACAATGGGCATAAGGGGTAAGCAATACAGTCCACATAATCGAATAAGAATAATTAAAGCAGGTAAACAAATCACATACACCAAGTAGTCACATTATATGCATGGACATATGAGCAAGCCAAATTCCTTTATAATTAATCTCTTTAATTATATGGCATGATGCATGCTCTCTATCTCAAATTCCTGAGATTCTCCAACTATCACAATATGGACGTCCATCCAAATAACCCATATACGTTCTCATAACGTATAGCGAATCTGCTCGGAACGTGATACATAACGCCACTACCGGTTTGTGCGCGTCACGTCGCGAAGACGTAATAACCACATCAACAACATCCCACAATGCTGGCCACATTACCAAAATGTGTCATCGAGAAAACCGCACAAACATGCTTGGAACGTGGTACATAACGCCACTACCAAAGTGTGCATCACGTCGCGAAGACGTAATAACCACATCAACAGTATCCCACAATACTGGCCACACCCCACTAAGGAATGTGTCACCAAGCAGTTGCAAACAAGTTGGTACTCCCAAAGTATCCTCCTCATGTTCCTCGAACATGACAAATGATATCCTATCGCCATAACACCATGTATGAATGCACATAAAAGTTTCATTTAAGATTATCCTTTAATCTCATTATGTGCAACATGCAATACATTCACCAATGTAATTATCAATGTAATTGAACACATCATATTTCCTTTGGAACATGATTCATCCCTTATAGGTGTCATTAGGTTTTAATAAATCTTGCTACAAATTAAAATGGTATTTTTAAGTATTCTGACCAGAAATACTCGAGTCTTTTTCAAAATACTCGAGTAGTTCATCATACTGTCCAGAATACTCGAGTGGTTCATCTGAGACTCGAGTAGATCATAAGATTTCTGAAAAGTTTAAGTTTCATATTTGCCAAAAATACTCGAGTAGTTCATGAGATACTCGAGTCGTTCATCAACCCAGAATACTCGAGTAGTTCATCAACATGGTTCATTTGTTGCATCAGTCAATACTCGAGTTTTGGCTCAGATACTCGAGTATGGTGCTATCAGATGCACTGATGCATCACGAAATACTCGAGTCTAGAGCTAAATACTCGAGTCTTGGCTGACAATAAACACTGAAAATTGGGTTTTTACATACCATTTTCATTTCTAGCCAAATTTATTCAAAACCAACGATCAACAGAGTTATATTCATGCATCATAAACATGTTCCAACACTGAAATTACATCAAATTACAGTGAATCTGTAACACCCTCACACTTATTTAGTTTAATTTGGATTTATTAAAATATGAACTTGAAAATTCCGATAAAAATCCGGCAGAGTTTCCTCTGTAATTCGGACTTTACCAAAATTTCTTGTTGTACCTGTTCAGACCAGAGTATTTATAAAACATAAACATATTAATAAAACAGCCAGATAAAGTCCTAATGCCCGATAAACCACATAATACAAAATTCTGGGCGCACAACTACTACATGATTTTAATTTACAAAATATTAGTTTTCTTAAAATTAAAACTAAGTCCACTCAAATGCTTTACACTCCACAGTGTGGAGTATACTCCCTACTCGGCCAGAAAACGGTGCAAGCTCCCAGCTTAGTACCTGAAAGGGGTTGTAAGGGTGAGCTTTACACAAGTAGGAAGTAGGTTCCGACGAGGCATAATAATCACTAAGTCAAAACACAATTAGCATATAGCACATAATTCCCTATACCAGTCCAAAGCATGCATCAAACACAATCACTTGCATATTATCATTTATCATATAATTAGAAATTTCTCTTATTCTAAACACATCACTTTTTCTCCTGTACATTTCACATTCATTGCTTTTTATTTATTTTCATTCCTAATACTTTTCCCAACTCCTATGTAAAATCTCATTTTTCTTATTTTCATTCTAATAAGTAATCAATTCACACACATATAATCATCTATTACATAAACACTATTTCAATTATTCAAACACAATAATTCATTTACATTCTTTTCATTTTATTCTTTCCATTTGCACTTCTTTCTTATTTTCTTTCTTTATCTCTTTCTTTCCTTTCATTTTACATTACCTGAGCCGCTAGGACCATCAGGGGTGTGCTGGATTATCCCCAGAGCCACTAGGACCATCCGGGTTGCACGTCGACAGAGCCACTAGGACCATCCGCCGATACCATTAATTATTTTATTATTCTTTGAGCCACTAGAACCATCCGGGTTGCACGTCGATAGAGCCACTAGGACCATCCGCCGATATAGTCTTCGTTTTTCTCATTAATTAATTTTTTTTTCTTTCTCATTAAATCCCATTTTATCTTCTTATTTACTTATTTCTTTTTCTCAACCATAATTCCTTAGTTCTCATTCTAATTTACATCTCATGCATACACACTTTCTTTTATTTATTATCCAATTCATAATTTAATTTTCCTAAATTCCTACTCATACTTTTAGTCCCTTCTTTTATCATTTAACCGTTACCCACTACAACCAATATATCACTTATTAATCACACATACATAACAGTTAATCACATACTCATTCACAATTACTTGTCAAGTTCTCATATCCTTCAGTTAGGCATACAAAATAGCATTTAGTACTTAGCATACACATTACATCATAATTATCAATTTAAAGCTTATTACATCCCAATTATCAATTTAAGACTTATTTCGTACAATTCCTTTGTCTTCAAGTCCATGTTGTCTATCCTAAAGGTTAAAGTCCATTTAGCATTTAAATTACCTACCTTTAACATAAAAGTCGTACATCACACTTATGAAATACAAGAATTCATATTCGTTAATTAACCCTACACTATAGCATTTAACAAATACAACTAAATAACAACATACATCATTTAGCATCTCTAATTACATAGCAATCCATTTACCATTCAGCAACTTTAATTAACTAACAAGCATACATTTAGCACTTTACTATTAAAATAGCAAGTATACCTCATAATCTATAGCATACAATAATTCATTTCCACAACTAGCATTTAAAAGACATATTCATTAACGTACAAACAATATATCACCTCTAGGACATACCATCATTCATATCTACCATTATTCAATTAGTTCTTCATTCTTTTATTTTCCTATTTTAAATTTTTGTCTAGATTAATTACTCACATGTTCAATCAATAGCACACCCATATGCTCTTAGCAAAGATTATAACTAGCAAGAAACTAGTCCCTACAAGCTGACATAAAACACCCCTTACCTCAGGGTCCCTTTTAGAACCTGGTTTACGGCTCGGCGAGACGATCCTGCTTCGGCTCATGTCGAACAAGTCCCAATCTACTAGCAGCAACTACGGCTTCCACAGTCAGTGTTGGTTTAACTCCTCGACACAGGTGGTGATATGGCGACTCGGTTCAAATCCACAATCGTGGCCGATGACGATAACGGCCCCGGTTTGACTCTAAAGCGCCATTAGTTCCCGGTTCAGTGCACAATGAAGTGGTCCAACCCCGGTTCGGTCTTAACTCCTTCACGGTCACAGTTTTTGCAGTACTGGTGTCGGTGGCTTCTTGTCACGATGGGGAAAAGGTGGATGGCGGCGGCGGTTCAGTTAGGTAAGAGAGAGAGTGTGAGATTAAGAGAGGTCAAGGACGGGGAAGAAGAGAACGCGACTGGGAAGGGAGGAAGGAGAAGAGGGCGATGGTGATGGTGGTTATGGCTGAGGGCGGCGGTTGTGACAGTGGTCGTGACTTCCCTGCAGCAGCAGAAGAGGACGGCGGCGATCGACTGCAGCATCTAGAGGGAGGCACGCACGCATCTGGGGCTTGACAGGGACACCAAGTGGCGGCGAACGGTGTCGGCGAGTGGCGGTGTGCGACTTCCAGGGAGAGAGAACGAGACACAAACAGAGAGAGAGGAAAGAGCTGGAACGACGGGCAGTTGGGCTTGCGACTTGCGAGCCTTCCCCACGGTTTGGTGATGGCGGCGCGAGGAAAGGACAAGGGAGCAAGGGACGATGGTTGAGCCAAGAGAGAGGGAGGGAATTGAGGAAAGAGAGAGAAAGGGAAGCTAGGGCCGACAGCCACAAGGAAGAAGAAGGAGGAGTTGTTGAGGGAGGGTTTCGAACCCCCTTCCTCATATTATTATTTTTTTTATTTTTTATTATTATTACATTATTATTATTATTATTATTATTATTCTTTTTATTTTTATTTTTATTTATTATTATTATTATTACTATTAGTATTACTTGTGTTAGTATGGTTTTCTAATAGTATAATTATTTTTAACATTTTAATTGAACTAATTACTAATCGATTAGTCACTGCTATTTTCCCTTTTATTATTCTTATTATTATTTGGAATTAAAAATGGGGATGTTACAGAATCTCAACTGAGCATCAATTATGCATAAAAATAACATTTTGAGCAACTTAACATACCAATTTCAATTCTAATCACTTTTGGCATGAAAACAACTTGCATATAGTACACATTCAACATAACAAACTTGCTCAAATCAACTTTAAAGCTCAGAAAGGCCTCCACGCCTTAAACCTATTTCAAACTATGCCCAAAGAGTCTCATGGTGACTCCACACATAAAATCCTACAAATTAAACTTATTCTAGTGAACAAATAGCTTCACCCTTACCTCTAGGCCGTGAATCAACAAGAAATTCGCAGAGAATTTGGTTCGAAGTCCTAAACCCACAAAACCCGCCTTTGCATGCAGCCATAGTTGAACAGAGTCCAAAGACCAGATATTTAAACATGCAAAATCGTTTTAAAAATTGGGGAAAATGATTAGGAACTATTCTCTTCAATAAGGACTAAAGGTAGAAATGAATTTGAGGGTTGTAGGACTCATGTACTTACCAAAATCTGAGCTCAAAGTAAGCTTCAGTCTTCAGTTTGTGAACTTTGGCAGCAAAACACCCTCCCTTTTCGAGCTAAAATTCTTCCTCCTCACGAAGCCTCAACTCACAATTTTAGTGTCTTTGTAAAGCTCGAGATGTGAGCTTTACAATGGTGTATAATGTAATACCCCGAATTTTTATTCCCAAATAAATAAAAGAAATATTTAAACAAAATTAATTATTTGGAATTAATTAGTTTTGTTTATTAATCATGCTTATATTTAAGATTTAATTGAGGGAAAAATGCAAGAAAAATATTTTGGACCTTAAAATAGTATATTTACAGTTTAGTCCTTGGGAAGGACCTAAGAGGCAATATTGAAAAGGTATTTGGAGGGAAAGTGAATAAAATATTAATTTTTGAAAAACTGGTCACGTTAATCGATTAATGGGACGGGTTAATCGATTAATGACAGTGCTGAAGCTGAAGATAGTGGAATTTGATGACTCAACCAGCTGGGAAAATCTAAATTTGCCACCTATCAAGGCCAAAACACGTCTTTGATACGTGTTGGCATGCATGATACTTAGTTTTGGCTATAAATTTAGGACCATGGGTGAAGGAATTGATGGAAGAAGGAATTATATACCAAAACTCTGCAGAATTTCTACCTCAAGCACCCTCTGGTTTTTGATTTCGTTCTCCTTCCCTACCCACACACTTGCTGCGAGCTTCACATCATTTTGAAGCTTGCAGAGAGACCTTTGATTTAAGCTATAGATCCTACGATTTGGTGGCTTATGCTAGGAGAACTTAATCTGTGAAGTGGAGTGCTTGAAACTGAAGTGTGCAGTTTCAGAGTTCGAATTGCTTGCTTTGAGTTGGAATTGTGGAGAGTATAAGTCACCATTTTATGTCAAATTGGTTCCTACTCAAAGCTTGCAATCTGTAGTTTCTATTCTGATCTCATTTGCTCATTTTCATGTCTATTTGGTTTGTCAAATTTGCTGCCGAATGTGCCTACCCGAATCTGTCATGGATCTGAAAATAGAGCATTAAGAGGTTAGAGTTTCTGGCACTTTTCTTGTTGAAATTCGATTCAAAAAGCTTCATTAAGGTAAGGGAGAAGCTTTACTAATGCTAGAATAGATTGTGGTATTGATTTGAACTTAGGTTGAATCACCATGAGATTCAAAGGGCATTAGGATATGGTAGAATGGCTTGGAGGCCAAATGGACCTAAAAACTGATTTGGAGCAAGTTAGAATTTCCCCATAGAAGCTATAGGAATGATCAATTTGAACTAAAATGGCTTGAATCAAAATATGACATGTTAGGTTGTGATTTTGATTAAATTAGGGGAAAATTAAGCAATTCTGTTAATCTATGATATATTGCTGAAATTGATGTTATGAATGAGTTTAGTATGATGTATTTAAGTTGTACTTGAGGTTAGTTTTGGTTAAAATTGAGTTGGTGTGAGTTTGGTATTCAAAAACCAGTTTCAGCATTGTTTTACTGACATATTTAATCGATTAACCCGACTATTAATCGATTAACACGATTAAAGTCTGATCAGTTTGGAATTTTATACATGGGTAATCGATTATTAGGTTGGGTAATCGATTAACAGATCAAATTTTTTAATAAAAATTAGAATTTAATTATTTAATCGATTAACAAGGCATTCTAATCGATTAAAGGCTGAAGCTGAAACTTATTGACAAAGGTTTATGGAAATGATGACATGGAATACCAAAGCATATATTATATGACCTCCAGTAAACTTAAATGACACATAAGGCGAGTTATGCTTGTGAATTCATGCATAGCATTTGCATTTTGGTTTCCCACAGTGTAACATCCCCGATTTTCCCAAATTGCTAGGTGCCTTAGTTAATGAAATTTTGATAAGAGTAGTGTTGTCTCCAAGTCTTTGAGTATGTTTAGAATGTGTTTAGAATGTAGGAATTATCAAGGGTAGGTTTTATGGAGTAGAGTTAGTTTAGAAGTGAATTTTAGAAGAGTAATTATGCTCTAAAGAGCATAGGATCTTAGGAAATTAGGAATTAATTATCCATAGGTCTAAACCTAAATTCCACCGTTGGATATGAATAAGAGTGTCTTAGGATGCTTGTCTCAAAATTTGAGCAAGATCCGATGGTTAACGAAGATGTTAGGGAAATTCGAAGTACAAGGGATTAAGTGGGTTGAACAGGTTAATCGATTAACCTTTGAGTTAATCGATTAAGTTTTTGCAATGTTCAGCCACTAATTGTAACAGCCCGATTTTCGTAACACAAAATATCCAACTTTTATTCATTTAGGTTGCAAAAACGAGGCCAATTTTTTTTTTAAAACATTGTTGAAGTGTTTACAAACATTATTGGAGAGTGCTTAACATTCTTCAACACTTCTTTTGAAAATCGAGTTGTTACTAAAATCAAAACTTATTCATTTGGGTTTCCAAAAACATTCATCAAGGAAAATGGTTTGGTTCCAATTCAAAAATAGTTACTTGCATTATATCAAAAAGGACATTAAACATTCTTCACAAAGTTGCACAAAAGTAGGGCATGTTTCAGAATAAGATGGGTTACACGATATGTTCATCACTTTGGTAATCCTTAATTCAAAGCACTCATAAAAACCTAACTACTCACGCTATTCTTAAACTTTCCTATTGAAAGAAAGTGGGTGTAGCTCCTTCTCCTTCTTGCGTCCTCTCCTCGCTCTTGAAGATGATGCCGCCCGCGCGGTTGTTTCCTCATTGTTATTGGACTCCGCTACCACTCCAGCCAATGCAGTAGAATTCCTTTGCTTTTCATACCAGGCCTTCTCCTCGTAGCTCTGAAAACCTCGTACGGTGACTTGCCCCAAGTGCGGCTCGAGATTAGCTCCGCTCAGTTGATGCTCCAAATCTGGGATCACGATCTCCGTGTAGCCGGTCCATGCCCAGCCGCTTGGGGTGTACTTCCAACCTCTTCCATACTTATTCCACATGGTGATATCCAGGCAATACTCCATCTTCCCGTTGAGATATCAGCCGCACCGATATGCCAACGAACAGGAGAGAGTAAGCGATCCGAACGACGAGTCGTCGACGGTGTGGGATTACGATAGGCAAAATAATAGGACCACACAAACATACGGCATAACATACAAGCACACAACAATCAAGTATAACATTATCATTATCTTTTATTATTATTATTATCATTATCCTCATCCTTGTTATCATTTTTCATTCTCTTATCAACTTACTTATACTCTTTATGAATATCTTTTCCTTTTATCTCCTTTCCTTGTTACAACTATACTTCTCTTTCCATTCGGTCTTATCAATTCATCATCTTTAATGATTGGGGAACTTTAAGATGTCATCAGAGTATTCATTTCACTCTCGGCTAACACTCACGTCTACATCTCCTCGGTCATCCACCCAACCTAGTCGGAAGCAAACAGGAGTACAGGACCTTTACCGTGAGGGTACGACAGCTGTCTCACAATCAATTGGTCCCAGACCAGGAGGACTACAGCCTCAAATCATATCATATCAATTTAATTCATATATACTCAAGGCACACTATCTCAACTCACAGTGGCAAACAAGATGCCCCACTCCAGTCCCTCTCACTGTTCTAGATTTGCAATCTAGGGGGCGACAGTATATTTCTAGTGGGCCCGCAGAACTTACCACGACATTGGACCCAGTCCCTACCACGTTTGTATGCCACATGTGGAGTTCGTTCTGCCTAGAAACATACTCTAGACTTCTTGACGTTTCACCGTCATCGTCCTCCCCTAATGCAATCTCCTCCTAAGTATCCGCAGATTCTTATGGTTCCTTCCTCTCCACTACTTCGCACTCTCATGCCTCACCACGTATGTCTTTTAGAGTCTTTTATCTTTTTAATTAACCTAAGGTCTGCCCATCCTTCGTGCATCCCTTCAATGAGTCCCGACCACTAACTTGGCACAATCTTTCCCTCATCAATTCCCACATAGCACAGAGCTGGGATCACATCAACCACTTGCATCTCATTCCTCAATCTCTTCTAACAATCTCCTTTCAAATTCTTTTCTCAAAATCTCATATCATCACATTTCATAAATCACTTTCAAAATCTCATTTTATAAACTTTCGCAAAATATCATTTCGTAAACTTTTTCATAAAATTTCTCCTCGTAAACTTTCTCAAAAATTTCTTTTTATAACCTTTTCAAAAATATCTTCTTACAAATCCTTTTCTAAAATATTGTTTTAAAAATAAATCTCCTCAAAAACTTCTTTTCATAAATCTTTTCAAAACTTCTTTCCAAAAATCCTTTCAAAACCTTTCTCAAAAATTTCTTTTCACAAACCTTTTTCAAAAATTTCTTTTCACAACTTTTTGCAAAAATCTCTTTTCACAAATCTTTTCGAAAATTCCTTTTTCAAAACCTTTTCAAAATCTCTTTTTAAAAATCTTTTCAAAAACCTTTTTCGAAAATCACGTTTTTGGGCTGAGCGCTAATGGAGGAGCAAGCTCAACTCAACACTAGTCTCTTTCCCAAAAACAAAATCAAAGGAGCCAAGCTCCACTCAAATCACATCTTGTCTTCATAACAGCATTTCTCTTCCCAGCTCTGGCTCGTTCTCAACATTATTATTCGTTCTTTCCCCAATCAACTCTTCTCCCTTTTCCACTCAATCTCTCATCCTTCATCAGTATTCTTTTGCTTATTGTGTCCTTACTCTCAATTTCATTACTTCCTCAACTTTTTCCTTTCGCTTTCATTTCTTATTCAGGACGTAACAGACGTCCATCAGTATGTTACTTATATTAATCAACAGCAGTAAATATCAGTAGGCATAATTAAATTAATAAACATAAACATACTATCAATCACACAAACATCACACAACAACAATGTGGTCATTGTCACCTTCGTATAAGTGGCCACACAACACAAACAATTGCCACTTATACTACTGACTCCGAACCACTTAGTTCCGATCTTTGAGATGATACGGAACGTCCTAATAAATCACCTAACTACCACAGTGTCTTAGGAAAGCTTCTCTCTCACCTGAGATCCAGCGATTAAATGTGTATGGTCGCCTCTGATCCTTTTTGCTGCCGGCTGCCCCAATCCCTTGTCTTTCAAATTCCTCGTACTAAATAAAATACGCTCACATTATTAACTTGTATTAAGAAAATCTTTCTTGGTTTCAAAACATTTTCGCTTCTCGTCGGAAGACTTAAAGCACAACCATTTTCTCTCAACCATTCTATCCTTTCTAATACCTTAAGTACTTTCAAAAACCTTTTGAAAAACATTTAGTAAAAATATTTGAATCATTTAATTTTAGTTGCCGGTCCTTCTTGGACAGCAAGGGATTATTCCTTAAAATCACTTTTATTAACAAATTCGAAAACATCGTAAAAACAATTTTTATTTCAATTATTTCTTTGACTCAAGGTTAACATTTTCAAACTTTCATTTGAAAACAAACTTTGGACAGCCATAAACACAATTTAAAAACCTCAAATAAGTCAAAGGAAATTTTCTTAAAACCCACTTATTTCAAAACCATTTACACACTCAAATATTTTTCAAACATAAACTAGCACACAACCACAACAACACTTAAATAAATTAAGTTATATAAGTAATTAATTAATCATTTAATTATAATCCAAACAAAACACTTAGATATTCACATCCTCAATCATTTTCCAAACATCAACTTAACATACAACAACAAGCAACGCAAAATGAATCATTTAATTTCAATTATAATTCAAACACTTATTCATTTAATTATTTTCTAAACATTTTCATTTTCATAAAACGAAAACACTTAGTCACGTACATATCTACAAATCAAATTGAATCAAGATTTAACCCCAAACATATTTATATTTATTTTTCCTACTTTAAGCAACTTAAATCCTTTTAGAAAATTATTAAGTGAATCCATTTTCATGCAACTAAATTTCCTAGACTCATTTACACCTCATGACCGAATAAAATTAAGAAAAACAAGTTAAGAACTATGAACTAAACACATAAATCAACTTGATTTATTTCAAGTTCTTAAATTCTATTTTCTTTTTCCATGAAAAGAAATTATTTATTCTTCCTCTTACTCTTACCCGAATACACATATATAACCAATTAAACACAAAACTTTCCCCAAAATCATTTAATTCATTTGTTTCCCTTATCTTTAATTAAAAACCGAATATAATTTAAATGTTCACAACACAATTTCAAACATATTAATTTAACAATATTTCACAAAACACACTCATTGTTTTTATGTCACTTCATTGAAAAGGAATCCTAATATAGCTAGTATGTGTAGGTCGAATCCTATTGTGACAAGAACAAGGTTCTTGGTTCATTTTTTTTTATACATGTACTAAAAGCTTGGAATCAAGAAAATCAACATGCATGTATTTCTTATGAAAATCGAAACATGACTTCTTGATTTCTAAGCCTAGACCGAATACCTCAACACCAAAAATTAAGATTCAACTTCAAATCTTCATCATGCATGAACATAGAACATAGATCAAGACCAAATCACTTTTCAAAAGCTCATTTCTTTTGGTTCTTTTGCAAAACCGTGATAATCATTAAAGGAAACTAAATCTTTTTGGTTCAAAGATCACATGCAAAGTTCAAGCTCAAAGCTTTTGTTTGAAAATCATATGTTTGATTCAAGATTAAAACTTTTCAAAGATCAAGTTCAAAGGTTAAACATTTTAACACCTCACATCAAATTTCATGAACATAAAATTAACATGCAACCAATTAAATCAAATTAAAAAGCATCAAGACCTACACTTTTAATTATGGCCGAATTGTAGAGTTCTTGATTTAGTGTTTTATAAGTTCATTTAGTCTTAAAAATTCAAGATCAAGGCACAATCAACACATGCATGTACTTAAATCGACCAAAATCATCATCAACTGACATGCAACACCAAAAGTTTTAACTTTATGGTTAAGCAAGTTTAGACCACTCATTCACTCATCAAATAAACTCATAAACACTTCACAAATCACGGTTTTAAACAAGGAATTTAAACATGCAAGGAGACTTTACTTTAGATCCACAAAAATTTCAACAAGTCTTTAGATTTAGAAGATTTAGCTTGTAAAACTTTTAGATCTTTCATGAAAACTTTAAACGAGTTATAGAGTCCGTTGATTAGAAGTTTACAAGTCATTTTTAATCTTAAAAGTTCAAGATCAACATAATTAAAACTTAGAAAATTAACATACAAAGAAGAAAAGAAAGAAAGATCACAAGATCAAAGAAAACTAGGCTATTACAATTTTCTTCATGACTTCGAGCTACCCACCAAAGAGAGGGTTGATTTCCTAGCTTTTGGGTCCTGGACTTCATGGAAGACTTAGGTTTTTGGCTAGATCTTCTTCTTCTCCTTCTCTTCTCCCTAGCTCACGGCCTCTCTCTATTTTTCTCTATGTGTTGAGAGCTTGATGTTTGCTCTCAAAAAGTGTGCTTGGAAAGTGAAGGGAAATGGAAGAAGTAAATGAGAAAATGGGTGAAAAGAACCAAGGGTGGTAGCTTATATAGAAAACTCGTGTGTTTCCTCTTTTGTCCTTGTGAAATTCGGCCAAGGTGTGTTCAAGGGAGGGCAATTTTGGCTCTTCAATTCTTTGCATGGGTGGAGATTATCAATTCTAAGGGGACAAGAAGGAGTGAATCAAGGGACTAGGTTCCTTTGGGCTTAATCACCCTTTAGCTTCTAGTTAGGGTTTTTCTACACATCTAGTTTCCTTATGGTTCTAATCCTTAGCCTATAAGCTTCTTACCCTTAAGAATAAATGAAATTATGGTATGCACAGACATACATATACACGCATCATACCTCACACACACACATAGACACATATACATATTTATACACGTTGCACACACATACATACATACATTATATTTTTATTTCTTAGTCATATAATTACCAAGTTTACATAATACTTCAAACATTTTCAAGAAATTACATTGACACCATCATATATCAAACATGTATCAACCAATCATATATGTGTAGAAAATAAATCTCCTTTTTCATATAAAAAAAAATACCCTTATTTAAAAATCACCATTTCTTTAACCTCATTCATCACCTTAAAAACGTGAATTATGAAAATCATTTAAGAAAAATACTCTTCCAACACATTTTCTCAAAATAAATCTCTTTAGTATTTTAAATTAATACGAGGAATTTGCGGGGTGTTACACTAATCGAGTAAGGGATGGAATAATCGATTAAATTTTTAACCACCTTCTGGTGCTAATCAATTAATGGAAGTGTTAATCGATTAACCATGTACAACTGATAGGAATTAATCGATTAACCGAAGAGGTTAATCGATTAACCCATGTTATATCAGTCAAAAATCACGTGGAAATTGGGGCATTTTCTCATTGCTTCCTCTCTCTTCTCCACACGAGTTCCTCCCTCCTCTCAACCCTAACATTCCCAATCTTCATAGTTAATCAAATCCAGATAAAATCAATGTCACAAATCTTCACCCCATCATCTTTCCATGGTTTTCCCTCTCTTAAATCACATACAACTCTCTCTCTCTCTCCCTCTCTCTGTCTCATAAATTCCCAATTGAAACCCTAGAACCCTAATTTGAGCAATCCGTGGAATAGAGGGTTATAATCATCAAGGGAGCTTGGGGATCACTAGGAATCAAGGATTGGAGTGCTAAGGAGCTAGGATTTGGATTTGGAGTTGGTGAGTGGGTTCCATGAGAACCCCATTGTCTCCTCTTCTCTCAAGAGGTAAGGGGGAGTACTTTGGTTTTAATTAGGGAAGGGACTTAATAATAGTAATAGGGTTATAATTAGATGTATTTTATATGTGTATGTTTGACTTGTATGTTGATATTGTTATGTTGAAAATAAAAGTGTGTATAATGAACTTAGGGTTGTTTAGTAATTGATTATTAGATTGTTATCGAATTAAATGATATAGTGATTGATATGAATTATGATTATTGTTGTGGTATGATTGGTATGTTCGATAAGTGGATTATGAGTATACATGTTATGAACTTAGGATTTTGTTAGAAATAAATTGTTATAATTGTTATGAAACTAAATGAATGAATGGCATGATTGTGATCCTTGTTGTTGTTGTTGAGTGTGATTGTCTCTATATATATGTAGTATGGCCGAAAGCTTTAAGTTAGAAAACCCAACCAATTGGATATAAGGTATTAAAGGTTTGACTAATGAAAGCTACATAAAATGAATTAGAAACACGTGCATTATGGAGTAAGGTGGACCCTAGGTGTACGGGGAAAAACACACGTCGTTTAACGATTGATGAGGGCAAAAGTGAATTATTGGGATTATCTTGGGGAACTTTGTTCCTGCAAAGTACATGGGTTTGCTTCCCGTGTTGGGGGTTGGTTCCACGCAAATCAGGGTAATTCCATCACTTTGGCTCGTTTTGGTCAGTCGAGGGTGATTTCTGCTAGAGCCAATTTGGGCGAATCAATCTAAATTGCATGACGAACCCTAGAGGGGTGAAGTGCTGTGCAAGCGAGTATGACGAACCCTATAGGGGTGAAGTACCAAAATAGAGGTTGAGAAATACTTACTCCTGGTCGGTCTTTCCCCAGAGTGGAGGGTGTATGTGAGGGTTGAAAAGTGTTATTGTTATTGGATATGGAGAAGTGCATTCATGGATATATATATATATATATATATATATATATAATTGGTTTAATTTGTTGAATCCAATAAAAGTGTTAAAGTGTTATAGTGGTTAAAGTTAAATGACAAAGTGTTACATTGGATTCAGGAATTAAACCATAATAGTATAAGGTGCATTCATAATCATATGTTTGAGCATCAAGCATTGTGATGTATTGATATTGGGTAAATAAAAGGGTATATGCAAAGTGAAAAGGAATAGTTAAATGTTAAGGTACATTAATAGTAGGGTTTAATAGGATAAAGGAGTGTGTGTGTGTGTGTGGATATGTCTAGTTATGTCTTATTACTGTTATTTTAAGTGTTTTCCTTGATTATTATTCAAATTACTCACCCCTTAAGTTGACCATTTTAGGTACCATCGGAGAAAGACGTTTATTGCTTCCGCACCGAGAAAGTATACTCTCGCTAAAGAGAGTATACTATTGTTGTGACCTCCTTGGCCTCATTATTATTGTTGCAACCATTCTAGGATACTGTAATGTAAAATGTATTAATAATTAAAGTTGTTTTTAGTGTGAACTTTTTATTATAAGTTAAATGTACCTCTATTATGTAAAAAGGACTTTATAAAAGTATTAGTTTTGATTAAATGTGTTAAGGGTTGTGAAGGTTTTAAAAATATCTTTTTCTCCAATTGTTTCTAAGTAAGTCACAACCACTTACAATGTAATCATAGTTTTGTAATTGTTATAAACTGATCTGGACTGACAGATACAAAGTTAACTTGGGGAAAGTCCATATTTTAAAGTAAACTCTGCCAAAATTTTTATAAAACCCCAAGCACTTTAATATTAAATCACTATAAAAATTAATATATTTTACATTATAAAAATGGGGATGTTATACACAGTAGTGGAGACACGTCCGTGAGGCGTGGGCGTACCTCTTAGTTGATTGAACTCGAGGGGCATTCGTGTGAATGTCAGTTGGGTTTCAGTGGGCGTCTGTGGGGACATCGAGGTATGTCGGTGACCGGGGTTGCACTTTTCGTTCCGGAAATACACACGGGGGTGTGGGCATGTCTTTAAACGTCGGGCTCGAGAGACGTAGTCTTGCGGGATACATCGGCGTCACTTCTATGAGCTCTAGGAGTGTCATTTAATGTTGGCCGAGTCTGAGAGGTACTCATTGGGGGTATCGGGCATGTTTTAAAGGTGCCACGGAAGCCTATTTGTTGTGTTGGCCAACGATCATGCATTGATAGACAAGAAGCATTGACTTTGCACATGATGATTATTATTGTTATTATTGGTGGTTATTAACTTACAATCTTAATGTTCATGATGTATATGGATAATTAAGAATTGAAACTAAATATTTATCATTTATGAATGTCGATAATGAAATTAAGAAACTAAGACTTTTCATAATACGAAAATAATTTGATAAGGTTATTCTTTTCGGCTTTAAATTAATTTGTTATCGCTTTCTATTTGATTATGCGTTAGTAATTGCTGACTCCCTAGCCCTTTGTAGGTGATGGCTCCTTTTCTGGCATTCATCGAGATTTGTCCGCTCCGTAGCGGCGTTTAGGACTACGAGGGTCATCGGGCAATTTTTGAGGGTGATGTGGATATCATATTCCGTCATCCGAATCCTCTGGCCCACGTGAGACCTCGTAGGCTGCGTCTTCCTATATATGGTCTACATCCTGCACGTACCACCGGTTTATACCTATCGTCACAGTACTCCACCACCACCACCACGTCCTGGTTATCGTTTTTACTACTCTCGTGTTAGGCGTCCCGCTACCCGCACTCGTCCTTCCACTAGTGACACTGAGACTGCCACTCCTCGCCCTGGTCCATCCACTAGGGTGCATTTTGTACCTTCACCTGATGCAGTGCCTCACACTACTGCACCCATAGTGCTGGACGAGGAGGAGGAGGAGGATCCCGTGGAGGACGAGGACGGGGGAGCTGCAGACCATTCTACTGGTAGCCAGTGGCGTGATGATGACCCTTGAGTATGGACAGGATGGGAATCATAGTATGACGTAGTAGTAGTTGCAGCTTTTGGAGGACTCAGAGATCAGATATCAGTGTGGGTGGATCATGGCACAGCTCTCCGCATACTCCTTTATTTTGAGTTGTATTATACTGTATATATTCTGAGAGGAGTACGTGAGGTTTGTTATTTTATACTTACTGGTCTTTATCTCTATACTTTGCTATCTTGACTCTTGACTACTTTCACTAGATGTACTTGGTTATATATATATATATATATGCATGGGATCGGGTTGCGTGTTGATCTTGTATCTCTTTTAAATTACTCACAACCAACACAAAGGTTTTTTTAAAATCGTTTCCACTGAACTCAAATTAAGTACACAATTATTTCATTGAATTCGAAAGTAGTCTACAAAAGCAGTTTTTATAAAGGAAATTATTTTTGGAAAAGGGAAAAAGTTTCCACGAAAATTCTATAAGTTTACTTAATAACTAAACGTATACTTTAGTTTAATATAAATAGTTATATTTTTGAGGGTGCCGCATATAACACTCAACTCAACTCTCAGAAACGAAGGAGAACGATGAGAACGAAATTATGAACCCTAAGTTGATATCTCCAGAGCAATTCGACCAAAATTGTCGATTTCCTTCAACCATTAGCTTAAATACTCATTTCCATTGACCATGCAGCTCGACACGAAGACCATGAAAGTGTCCTTGAAGTGTTTTCGTGTCAACGAAAGAGAATCATCGAGTGCAACACTGACCAGAATACTCGAGTATTGTATGAAGTACTCGAGTATTTTGGTTCAATTTTGAAAAATAAATATTTTAATTTCCTTCCCTCCAAAACCTTTCTAATATTACTTCTAGGTCCTAAACCAGGGACTAATATGCAAAAACCCTATTTTTACATATTAATAATTATTACAATACTTCTCATGCCTTTCACTTAGTACATGCACACACACATAATCACATATTTAATCTAAATTAATTATAAAAAGGAATATTTATAATTTAAGAAAATAATTTTTAAATAACTTGTATAATTATTATTCCATTACATCGGAAATGAAAATTTGGGGTGTTACAACAAAAGGTTCAGTTACACATATTGGAAGAAGAAGAAATAGGAATGGAAAAAACTCATAATCGTAGACAAAAATGAATTTACCCCCAAGATCTAACACCCACAATTTTTCCCATTTTAATAAACTGATTTTCGAAGATTTTTTGATTGGTCGATTCTTTTTAGATTGAGATAAAAATATTATTTGCTTTATAATGACACGTGGAAATGAGGGAAATTATTTTAAATTGATTGAGTATTTGATTCTTGTGTTTTATTGATTTAAAGAATTTATTTTGTAGTTTGAAAAAGTGATTATTTATTGATTTCTTTGATTTAATTAACTTTGGAAATTCATAACTTTTGACTGATAAATCGGAATTTGACGAATTTACAGTCAAAACAATCGTAATGAAATGTGGAATTTATTTGGGTACTGTTTGGAATTTATTTTGCAGTCCACGAATTTTTATATTTTATGGGAAATTATATTGATTTATTACGTAAGAAGATTTAATTATGATTTTTAAGAGTATGTATTGTATTGGAAAAAATATTATTTTCTGCTGTATAAATAAGATGCACGGTTTTGGTATATTTTTATGCATTTGAATTTCGAATTTGTGGGACATCCATTTATTAGTGCACCAAACCCTAGGGTAACCCAATTAAACATATTGTAACAGCCCGATTTCGTAAACCAAAAATATTTGACTTTGCTTATAAAAGTTGCCAAAAATTGAGGCCAGATTTTTTTTTTTTAAACACAGTATTGAAAAGTCATTGTTGTATTTCAAGGTCCTTTTGCTGAAAATCGAGTTGTTACATAAAATGTTTATTTTCACAAAAAGAGTTGTTTCCAAATCATGATATTTTCCAAAGGATTACATTGTTCGATTTTCCAAAAAAAAAGGAAATAGGCCTCAATACAGATGTAAAAATTAGCTTGAATACATGAGTGGCACATTGCTTGGTAATCCTTGACTCAAACCACAAACAATCGACTTAACTAGGAACACTACTCCTAACTCTTCCTATAGAACACCACAGGACGGAGCCTCCCTACGTATGCTTTCTTCATTCCCAAGGGTGAAGTCCTCTCTGTCGCTGCTCTCCTATCGTTGTTTAGACTTCTGCTCCCATTCCTCCAGAGTGATGAACTCCTTGTGATGCTCCATCTACCCGTTGCGATATCAGCAGCACCAATAGAACAACGAATAGGAGAGAGTAAGCGATCCGAACGATGAATCGTCGACGGTGTGGGATTACAGTAGGCGAGATATCAAGACAATACAAACATATAACACACAACATTCACAGAAAACCACAATCAAGTATATCATTACTAACATCATTATGCCTCTTATTATTTTCTTTATTTCACCAAACTTATAATCCTTCTTTCTTTCTTAATTGTTTTCTTGATTTCACTTACAAGTCATATCAAACCATCGCCTCCGATGATTGGGGAGGGATTATAACATCATCGAAGTATTCCCTTTTTCACAATCGTCTCACGCGTCTACATCTCCTCGGTTATCCACCCAGCCTACTTGGAAGCGAACAGGAGTACAGGACCTTTACCGTGCGAGCACGACAGCTGTCTCAACACGAATGGTCCCAGACCATGAGGACTCAGCCTCAATCAATAATATCAAACATGGCACACTGCCTTGCAGTGGTAAACAATATGCCCCACTCCAGTCCCTCTCCACTGTTCTCGAAATGCCATAGGGGTGACAGCACTATTCTGGTCCCGGGTGCAGAACTTACCACGACATAGGACCGATCTGCCCATACCACATGTGGAGTTTGTTCTGCCCAGAATAGTACTCCAGGCAACGTGACGTTTTACCATCCTTACCCTACCCTATTGCATTCACAACCCGAATATCCCTGATATCCGGGGTACCTTCCTCTCCACTACTTCGATTCGACACTCATGCCTCACCGCATTAATGTCTTTTATCTTTTGTTAACCTAAGGTCGGCCCATCCTTCGTACATCCCTTCAATGAGTCCCGACCACTAACTTGGCACAATCTTTTCTCATCAGATCTCACATAGCACAGAGCTGGGGTCACATCACTGAATTCTCATCTCACTTTCTCAATCCTTCTCAACATTCTCAATCACTCTTACTTTTCTCAAAACACCTTTTTCACAAACTCTTTGGAAATCTCATATCATGATCTTTCACAAAATATCCTTTCGAAAATTTCCACCTAAAATCTTCCACCATCATTCACAAAAATATTGGTTTTCACAAAGTTTCTAAAGATCCACTTTCACAGCTTTTCGCAAAGTTTCTTTTAAAAAAAACTTTTCTATATATACTTTTTATAATCTTTTGCGAAAACCTCCTTTCAAAAACCCTTTTTAAAAATCTTTTCTAAAATATTTCAATTTACAAACCTTTTTCAAAATTGTTTTCACCACTCAAAATTTCTTTTTCAAAACTCTTCTTCAAACACTTTTGTGCTGAGCGCTAGTGGAGGAGCAAGCCCAGCTCAACACTAGCTCCCAGACTAAAACCAAGAACAGAGGAGCTCAGCTCAACTCAGTTCACTTCTCATCCAACAATCAACATCACACTCCCAGCTCTGGCTCGAACTCATCACTATCATTCACTTTTCCCCATTCTCAACTCTTTCTCTTTCTGATCCCTCTCATCTCTTTACTTCTTATTTAATTTTCATCTTCTTATTCGGGACGTAACAAACGTCCATCAGCACATTAATCATACTAATCAACAACAATTAATATCCTAATCAAAGCAGTAAACATAACATGCTCGCAATTACACAAACATCACACAACAACAATGTGGTCATTGTCACCTTCGCATAAGTGGCCACACAACACAAACAATTACCACTTATGTTACTGACTCCGACCACTAAGTTCCGATCTTTGAGATGATACGGAACGTCCTAATATATCACCTAAACACCACAGTGTCTTAGGATAGCTTCTCTCTCACCTGGACTGACGATAATTCACACGGTACGCCCCTTGGTTTCCACTGCAACGCCCGTAACTGCTCCCGATTTTTACTGGAACTCAAATAATTACTCTTATTAAAATTCGTTCTCGTAGAATTAGTTAGAAAACCAAAACACCCTTATCAAAATTCCTTAATTGAAAACTACTTTGATTTTAATTCACAATTAAGTAAATACGTTTCCTTAACCACGTAATTAGGAATTTAAAACTCATAACATTCATGTCAAAAACTTTCTTTTCAAAACATGAATAATTTCTTAGCTTTCATATGGCCACATTTATCTTAAGATTTTTCTTATAAAGATTTTCTAAAAACCATGAATCTTTAGATATCATATAAAATCCTTTCAAAACAACACTTTTTAATTCATCAAATCATTTTACTCATTTTATTTTCTTTGAAACCGAATTAAATTAAAAGAAATTAATACAAGATTTTAATCAAAAACTTTGTAGAAATATTATACACTCAAATCATTCAAGCACACACACAAACAATTATAATGCTACAACCATTCATCGTTTAGGCACATAGAACAGGAATCAAATACATGCACCTAGATACACATATATATATATATGACAATACATTATCCTATTTTTAAACTTCCTAATCTAAGTAAAAATCGAAGAAAAGAACACATTTAATTTAAAATAATGCTAGCATGTTTCGAACCACATACAAAGAAGGATTGGTTCATTTCTTTCATTTTCCTGCCAAGACCGAATAGAACTTTTAGGAAAATCTTCCAATACAAACACTTATCCAGTCAATTTCATTTTAATTCAAAGCTAACTCAAACAGTATCACATAAGAAAATAGAATGGCCTAAGGTTTGTTCCTAAATCGAATGGGATTATGAAAATTTTCTTTTAAGTTTGGAATCAAAGGATTTTGGGTCCTATAAGTCTAGAAATCCCTAATCCTAGCCATAAAATACACATGCATAATGAGATGAATTATCTTGATCACTTATACATGCAAAACCGCAAGCTTCACAAGAAATTTAGCAAACAAAATTTAGTTTCTCAATGCAATGAAAAACAAGGATCACATCAAGATCTTTAAACAATTTCATGCATGCATATAAAATCTCTAAATGGAATAATTTCAACATGTATGTTAAGGAGAATACTAATCTAGCATGGTTTTCTAGTCCTCTTAGACTTTGGCCGAATGATATCATACATAAAGGCAAGATTTTACAAAATTTATTGTCACATGCAAGTATAATATCCAAGATCAAATCATGCAAGACTTTTCAAGCAACCTCAACCGGATCATCGTTACTCACAACATCTTGATTCAATTCTTTTTTACACAAAAATTATTTCTAAAACTTGTTATGTTTATTTTCCTTTGAAAACCGTGACATGTATCTAAAGAAAATCAAGGCTTTTGCACTAAAAAACCCTTACAACTCAAGCTTCATGTTTTCTCAAACATCAATCATAGATTATGACATGCAAGAAAAGATCAAAGCCAACTCATAAACTTAACTTAGATCCTAGACAAACCGTGAAGAACAAGACAAGAAACAAAGCATCCAAGTACGAATATTCAAGATCAAGCCATAGAATTAACATGCAAGGCCCCAAAACAAGGAGAAGTAAGTACATGCATCACAAAATTAACATAAACAAAGTCCATCACAAAACTCTTTACAAAACTAAAATTATTACATTAAACTCTCTCTTAAACAACTACCTTAAATAAAAATCCTAATCTTCAAGCTTTAATCTCCTCTCCTTCTTAGGTTTGATAGGTTGGTTTTCTTGTTGATCTTTGAGGAAAGTAGTGATTAAAGGAAAAGATCAAGGATATTTGGGTTGAAAGGTTTGGGTATCCACTCTTCTTTTCCTCTTCTCCCCTCTCGGCCATCCTCTTCTTTCCCAAGGTCTCAAAAGCTTTTGTGTTGCTCTTGGACTAGAGTGTTGGTGTTTGGTGTGGGAAAAAAATGAATGAAGGGAAGGAGAAAATGAACCGACTAGCCTAACACACCCCCCACACATGGTTTATGAGCAAAACAAGGGTGGGGAAATTCCCTTCCTTGTCCTCGGTCTAAAGCGTGGGTTCAAGGGCAAGAAGGCCCAATCAAAGAGTTGCATGGGGGTCTTCTTCGTGGAAGACAAGGGGAAAGGGGAGTCATCCTTAGGCATCATGAGTCATCACTCTAGGTTGCTATTTGTTTGCCACTTAAAAGTCTTTTATTTAATTTTCACTTTCTTAATGACTAAGGACATGCAATCTAGTTTGGGTTTCTCTTATCACTCACGGCCAACTATGCACACACATGCACACCATACACATTCTTTTATTTCATCATAGCAAGCACATATCATGGGATCATGGAATGGTGCATCTATATACCTTTAACCATGCATATTATATTACACACACGACACACCTATATACATACATCCTCATTCACACGAGTCATGCATTCACATTCACACATACATCCTACATATATTTACATTCACATACTTCATGCATATCATTCATCTTAAGTCTACTTAGTTAAATTTCATGCATAATCTCTTAGACAAAACACATATTCATCGCTTAAAATTTCAAGACACAATTCTTAAGAAAAGTCAATTTACTTTATCAATTTTTCTTCGAAATAAGTTTGTCCTTCCAAATAAAATCTCATTTTCTCACAATCAAAATTTCCAAGAAACCTTTTATCGAAAAGCCTTAAATCAGATAAAAGAAAATTCATTTCTTTGAGAAATCTCAAGTAACAAAATTTTCAACTTAATTTTCATGAGATCAACTCCAAATAAAATTATTTGCTATAGCGCTTTAACTGGAGACCTTTCTTAAATTCTCAAAAATTCCTTTAATTTAAAACCTCATTAATTCATTTGAGTCCAGAAAATGCGGGGTGTTACACATATCATATCCTCAATTAAATGTAACCACCCTACTTGTACCCTAGGGAGACAATGCATTAATTACACCACTTAATTATGTCTCCCACTAAGACATAAGCCATAAAAACCTAAGCTAAGTTGTCTTGAACCTACACGATTAAAAATTGCAAAATAACCCCTTATGACCCCTTGTATGCTTCGACCCCCATTTTAGTTCATGGACCCCCAACCTAATTTTGCTATAAATACCCCAAGGCTAAGACATACCGCCTTTGCTCTTAGCTTTATGTCTCAAACAAAATAAAAAGAAAGAAAGGTGGAGAAGAAGAGAGAAACCGCGAGGGAGAGGAGGAGAAAGGAGGAAGAAGATTTGATTTTTCTAGCTCATTTTTCTTGATTCTACTAGGTATTGATTTCATGCTTCTTGTTCTTCATTTCTTTCTCATTTTATTTCTGTTTTAAAAAGCTTAAGTTAGGGTTTTTGTTGTTTCTTAGCTTTGAGCTCTTGCATGTTATATTTTCTTATTCCTCTTGACTTTTTATACTTGATTTTATATGTATTTAAGCTTGAAAATGAAAAAGTGAGCATGCACCATGTTGATGAAGCTCACGGTTTTTGACCCCATTTGTTTAAAATAATTTTTGAACTTTGATTTGTATTTTCATGCTTGATTATGAGTTGATCTATGATGTTCTTGAGTCATTTGTAATTGATTTACACAAATTTTTCTATTCTCCCCTATGCATGTTACGGTTAGGGTTTATATTTGGGGGAAATGATTTTGTTTTTTCTTGCATGCAATTAATTATTGATTCTTGACATTTATTGGATGTATTTTTGGTTTTAAAGAAGGATTTCATGATAAAATGAAATTTTAATTTGATATGTGTGTTAGAGGACCATTCAGTTTTGGTCCCTTTGTGTAGAAATAAATTTTGTTCATTGATTTTATTAAGGATGCTTGAATATGGATATGTTAATATTGTGTGTGAGCTTTTTGTATTTGATTTGCAAAAATTTTCTTTATTTTCTAGTTGCATGTCACGGCCTAAGGGCTTAAATGAGGAAAATAATTTTGTTCTTGCTTGCATGTGATTAATCCTTGATCTTTGATATATACATGATTTGTGTATTTTTGGAGTTCTAACAAGAGAATGCATGGAAAAATGAATTTTTGTGTTGATTTGTGTTGTTTAGGGTTATACGGTTCTATGGTTATGTTCTTGTCCAAGATGTCTTGTTTTGATGATTCCATGATATAGTGATGATTAAATAAATAAAGGTTGATTCATAAGGTGCATGTTTTTGTATTGATTTTATTTTGCAAAATTCCAACCTCTCATGGTATGCTAATCGGCCAAAGAGGAGGACCTAAGGGAAATGAGTTGATTTGTGGATTCATGATGACGATTTGCTAAGTTTAATTCAATTCTTATGTATATTTTTGATTTCCATGAGAAAAGGTGGGGATAATTGTTGTTAGTGAAAAGTTAAGCTTTTAATCTCGCATGCATGTGTAATTGGTCTAAGCATGGAAACTTACTTAAATGATTTTGGTTTTATAAAATCAAAAGTTGTGTTTGAGTACTTGTCATGAATCATGATGAATCAAGTGTTTAAATTTTTAATTCTTAGCTTAATTGTCCTAGATTAATTCGGTTATGTATGTGAGAATGCCTAAATGAATTTGTTTCGTAAAAATAAAATTGTATTTGAAGGCCTTGAATAAATGGTGTTGATTTAAGTGTTTGAAGTTGTGAGTCTAGCCTATTTGCTCTTAGTTTAATTCGGCCAAGTGTGGTGAATGTACTTAGGAAGTTTTGTTCTATGAAAATGAATTTGTATGATAATGTTTTAAGTTGATTGAGTGATTTAAAAGTGTTTAAACTTGTAATATTGGCTTCTTTTGGCCTTGTTAAAATTCGACCCCATTAGGTTTATTTAGGTGAGCATGAAAAGTTAATTGTTTTAAAGTGATTATGTATTGAGTATGTGATTGAGAGTGAGATGAGTGATCAAATGATTTTGGAATATTAAGAATGAAATGATGTATGAATGCTTTAAAAAAAATTAAATGGATTTAAGAATGTGAGACTTGTAAATTGTTCGCTTTCTTGCTCCATTCGGTTTTGCATAATCGTTAGAGGAAAATCTATTTTTGAGACAAACTAATTGCCATATGAATATGTTCAAGTGAGTTTAGATGTTACAATATCAATACATAAGACATTAGTTCAAGAAAGACATTGCTTGGCGTATAAGTAGTTGTTTGCCAAATTATAGATTATGGAGGAATAAGGCATTAGTTAATAGGATTACTGCAGAAATTTAATTATTACTCTTTGTAATAGGTGTTCAGGCAATCTCTTATGATTTGAACCCTTCCTAGAAGGTGGCAAATTATTGGGGTTGGCCTTTTGTTTGGTTTTTGAATTGCATCGTGGTAATAGAATTTTTTCTTATACCAAAAAAATATGTTCAAGTGATTTGAGCTAACTTGAACTTATTTTGATACTTTGATGCATTTTTGGTTTGGTTGAAGAATGAGGACTTTATTTAAAAAATATTTGGATAAAAAGTGCTTACACATGTTTGGTGATTTTGAAATTGAACCACTGCTTTTCTATGATTGAGTTAAGCATCTCTAAATCTTTCTACAATTTTTGGGATTGATTTACTAAATTTTCAAGAGTTGTTTTTGAGAAAACGCTTTCGAAAAATTGAACTTTTCGGGTCGGATATAAACTGAATTTTTGAACCTCTGATATTCCGATGGACTTGAAATTTTTATGGTAAGACCTTACATATATTAGGATACTCTCTGTAAAATTTGAAGTTATTTGGAGTTGAATTGTTATTTTATTTCTTATGAAACAGTGAGCAATTGTGGTTCAGGAATTTCAGAGTTTAAGGGAAATTTAATTGAAAAAGTATCACTTCCACAACTCCAAATCATCTGAAATTTTTATGATATTTTCCTGAATGTATGAGGATTTTCTTTACCAAATTTCATGACAAATGGAGTTGATTTACTATTTTAAATAAAATCTAAACTTGTTTCAGGTTGCAACAGTCCTGATTGGAATTTTTGGACAAAACTGAGTAGAAATTTAGGTTCTGGATATTGAAATAACTTGAAAATTTTATGTGAAGTATTTTAATATATGTTTAAGTGTAATGCAAAGTTTGGGATTGAAATTAGTTGATTTGGTTTAGTTTTGAAATTTATTTTCTCTAAATTTCCCGTATCCGATTTAGCATGGTGTATGGGTACTTTTGGACTATATGAGATGTTTTGTGTTGGTTTCTGGACTTGGCTAAATGTTTTTATTTTTATTATGAAATCTGAATGTGACTAAATGAACGAAAGGAATCGGTCTATGTTTTTATAAAGTTAGCTTGCATGCCGAGTAGTGTAAATAAGTTTAAAGTTTAGAACATGTGTGCCCTAATTGTTTTGTTGCTATGTTTCGGTTTGCGTAAATAATGTGGCTGTGAAATTATATTTAGTTTAAGTGGTGTACTTGCTATATGTTTTGATTTGAATTAACCTAAGGAATGTTAATTAAGTTGCTAAGAACTAAAAGTTGAGCTTGTTTCGGGTAGAGTAAGTTTATAGAATTGGTGTGATAAATTGCTATGTTATGTGCTATTTGGATAAATTATGTGTGTAACTAAGGAAGTGGGGGGAAATGAATTTGTGTATGTAAATGCATGAGTTAAATGATATGTTTATTCCTGTTTTAAATCAGTACGTGTAAAGTGCTTAACTTGGTAAATTGCCTTTGAATATAAATTAGTACGAGATGTTTAATTTTAAATTCATTTTTGGATATTGGAACTTTGTTATGGGTGTCCACGTTTTATTTAAAGTGTTATGGTTTGAAAACGAATCGTTTTAAGTATTTATTTTATATTTAAAGGTTTTGTGAGCTAACGCATAGTATTACGATGATTTCGGACTTTCGAAAAGTGACTCTTACGAAATAACGTAGTGGCTGTCCAAATTTTTATTGAAGTATTTTAAATTGATAAATGTTTACAAGTGTTTACTAGCATGAGTTTTAAGTGTTCCAAATTATAGCTGAAGCGAAATTGCATAATTGAAGTTTTTGATGTTTTCGAATTCGAGTTAGCTGCTGTCCAAGACGGACCAGCCACTAATCTATTTATTTAAAATGATTTTGATAATTGTTCTATAATGATTTGAAGAATTTAAAGTGTTAAAGAGTTTGGAGATGATTTCGGAGAAAAGGATTTATGTTTTGATTTTACCCGAAGGATTTCAATTTAAGTTTCAAAGAGTGATTTTAATTGTGGATTGAATATTTGGACTAGATTATATTATTAATATGTGATATATGTTTTGAGGACTTCGAAGGTGTCAGCAATGGACGCGCGTCGGAGGATCGCATCAGTAAAGGCTTTTTGGGAATTCTTCAACTCTCGAGGTGAGAGAGCAGCTTTCCTAAGACACCGTGGTCTGTAGGTAATAATACGTTGAGATGTTCCTGGACATCTCAAAAGCCAGAACGTGGGGTCTGCGAGTCAATCGTATAGCGGCAATTGATTGTGTGCGTATGGCCGCTTATGCGCAGGACTAAGACATCCCTTTTTATTATGATGTTATGACATGATGCTATTTATTGATGATGATGAAATGTGATGATGTGCTGCTCTATGGTTGTTGAACTTTTATCTGAAATTGGGAAGTAGTCATGTTATATTATTATGTTGCTCTGTTGATCAGTGATATTGATAAAATAATGTGAGAATGTGGAAACGATATGAGAAGTGTGCAAAACAAACATGTTATGTAGAACGATGGTCATGTTTAAATGCTTAAGTGAAATGACGATGATGGAACTGATGTAAAATGTGAAAAGGTACTCGATGGAAAGATTTGCAATTCTTAGAAGTAATGGAAATAAAGTGGACTTGTACGGAATGTAAACTTGGAAGAAATGAGATTGCGCTGGCCACGTGTGCGGTGTGCCCGTGTGTCCAAGCCCGATGAGTTAATTAAAGTATAGCGAGAAAGATTAATGTGAAGGATGGATAGTAGAGGTCGAGGATCACAGAAGCGATGAACAAGGGTGACTCGTCCGCACTTAGGATTAAATAAAATATTAATATAACATTGAAAGACATTGAATAACGCGGCGAGTTGAGTGTGAAGTGGTGGAGAGGAAGATACCATGCTTATCTGTGGATATTCAGGTGTGCGATTGTGATAGGGGAGGGTGATGACGGTGAAACGTCAAGTAACCTAGAGTGCTTTTCTAAGCATAACTAGTCTATAAGTGATCGGGGATTAATACCCAAGGGATCATAGCGTGTTCTGCACTCGATACTAGAAAAGTACTGTCGCCCCTTGATCAAATTCGAAACGGTGAGAGGGAACCTGAACGAGGCGGGCAGTCGAATGGTTGATTGGGCCCTTGCGATATCGTGTAAAATATTAATTGACGTAATGACCGGCCTGTACGGTTGTGGTCTTGGCAAAGATATTATATGTTGTTGGTTTTCTCGACTGTTCGACCGGCGTGGGTTAAGGTTCCTGTACGTCCCGATTGCTTCCGATTAGGCGTGGGTGGATTGGAGGAGATGTATGTGTGCTAACCAATCTCCTCGATGACCTTTCCCTGAATCCCCTCTCATCGATGGATGCACTTCAATAAAACTTAGTAAGAAAAATATATGAAGTTGATGAAGTAATCATTAATAGTGAAGATAAGAGTTATGGAAAGTATGTGGTAACAATGAAGCTAAGCCTTCGGGCAAGGAGAGGAATGGAAACGCTGAATAAAGAGAAAAGAATTATGAAAGTGTTGTGGAAATAAGAGGGTTTCTGTGAGTGAATACGAAAGGAAATATCGGTGAAAGGAAAACTTGCGACTAAGGCCTGGAGTGCCCAATATGAGGAAGAGGTAATATTGATAAATGGAGATACATAAGATGATAATTGGAATTCTTGATGTGTGAATGCATGATTCGTGTGTCGTTGTTTATTTGTTTAACTTAATATTTGTGCCTGTTGTAATTCCACACCGTCGGCTTTCTGCCCGGAAACGCTGACTCTCTCTTTGTCTCTTGGTTGTATGCCCTATTGGTCCTGTGTTGACCACTTAGATGGAGGATTTGCGGATTAAGGAGGACTCGAGTGGAGGATTTTTTCGGCGAAGTGTTCGAGCGCGGACAATGGGAGTATGATATGACACAAATGCCTGCAACAGCTTTTATTGATAAGGGTTGTTCGTTCTTTTCAGTGTCCATCATATATTGCTGTGATGATTGTGTCTTGGTTCAGGTAGACTCTGGTAACTTCACTCGGATATCATGTAACCCCATATTGACAATAAATCCAAACGTGTTATTGGAAATAGTATTTTGATAAATTATGATTATGACAAGTTGGGATTCCAAAGCGCAATGTTGGTAACATCTCGATTTGGAAACTCGAATGGATGACGTGGAACGTAAAAGTGTCATGTTATGATAAAAATGTTTTTGAAAAGGAAATGTATTTGGAAGACGGAACTCATGTCCATGTCATCAAATGAAAAAAAAAATTTGACCCATATTTTTATGAATTAAAAGTTTCTAAATCGGGGTTTTACACAAGAGATCTTCAATCATCAAGTGGATCCCTCCAGCAATGTTGATCTTCAATCCTTGTGCCTTGTCTCCTTGCTCTCAATTGCAGAACTAGACTCTCTTCTCTAATCCTAAATTCTATTCTAATCTCTAATTGCCTCAGAAAAGTCTACAAAACCTAATGGAAAAACCTATATTTAAAGTCTAAAACTAATCCTAATTGAATTGGAGCAAAATTGATCAGAAAGTAGCGCAATTGGGCCTAAACGAAGTGCGCGCGCGTGGGCGCATCCAGCTGATCTGGTGCTGATTGATGGGGGCTGCGCGCCTAGGCGCCCCAGCCTTGGCGCCTGGGCGTGCCAACCCTACTCCGACTCCGTTTTGCTCCGTTCTTGCGCCATTTTCAAGGTCCTTTCGTCCTCTTTTTAGTTCCATATTTATTTTCCTCAATTAAGCTCCGAAAGTACCTGAAACATACACAAAACGAATCAAAACGTTCAAAGGATAATTTTTCCTAAACTAATACTAAAAATCCTAAATTTGGTAAAGAAAAAGTCAAATCCTTAGTAAAAGGGAGTCTAATTCATGCTCAAAACATTATATATTGGACCCAAATCATCAAGACCAAGTAGAAGCAAGCACTCTTTCTCCATCTCACTCTCCTTCCTAGGCAAGAGTTCCAATCACTTGATAGTAGCTTTGTTAAGGGTGTAAAGGGAGTTCCACAAGTTCAAGTCTAAGGAGCTAGGGCAAGAGTAAAAGCTAGGGTTTGTGAAGGTTCCTTATTTCTCTTCTTGATTGAGGTAAGGAGTGAGTGTTACCTTAACTTAGGAAATGGTTTCTAATTAGTTCATAGTGATTGCTAAGGATATGTGTATAGTTTATGATATTGAACCTTAGGATAGTTGATATAAACAATAACTAGAGTATGAGAATAGAGGAATGGAACCCACCCATCGTGATATTTGTGAATATATGTTTATATGAAATGAGATGTATGTGTGTTTGCATGGAGTGCAAGTTTAATAAGAAATGAAATAAATGAATAAGAGAAAGTGCATAAACTAAAGATGCTGAATATATGAGATATAAAGATTACTATTAGTATATGTATGATAAATAAACCATGGAATAAAGAAAGAATGATGATTAATGATAATGAATTGAGCAGCTGATTCTATGGGGGACATTGACCCACTAGGTATCCTATTAGGTGTCAAATTCCCCATTAGGTGAAACGCCCCATCAGGTACAAATGCCCCATTAGGCCCAAATGCCCCGTTAGGCGCTTGTGTACCCAATGGATCAGTGTGCTACAAAATGACAAGAGATGAAAATGTGAAATAGAACAAAGAAAAAGAAATTGAAA
The DNA here is from genome assembly GCA_037953625.1 of Crotalaria pallida. NCBI lineage: Eukaryota > Viridiplantae > Streptophyta > Magnoliopsida > Fabales > Fabaceae > Crotalaria > Crotalaria pallida. Next base: position 31,450,060 of record CM075651.1, on the reverse strand, counting down.
TTGAATATGGAAAAGAATGAGATGAGAATGAGTGATGTAAAAAGAGAATGGACCTAATGGGTGTATTATGGCCTAATGGGTGTAAAAGGGACCTGATGGGTGCAAAATGACCTAATGGGTGACAAATGACCTAACAGGTTCGTCAAATCCTGTGGTGCAGAATAATATGTACGGTTTGGGTGGGTGCTTGGTCAAGTAAGACGCGTAAGGATTTACATGCAATGATTGTGTAAGACACATGTTAATTCATGTGCAACTGTAAGACGCACATGGAGTTGTACGCAATGATGGACACACACAAGCCCTAAAAGACATGTAAAATGAGAAAAGAGTTAAATACGGGAATATATGAAAGTAAAGGAAAGGGTATAATAAAGGGAATTAATGTAATGTTTGTGTGTGAATGAGCATGGTTTGAATGTCGATGCAATTATGTGTAATGCCAGATTATTGTGTTTGACTTAGTTGTTCCTATGTCTTATTGAGCCCGAGCATGCACATTTTCCAGCCGAGCAGGAGTACTCTCGCTCCCAGGGAGAGTAAGTCATTGTAGTTTAGGACATACAAGTTGTATGTCCTAGGCCTTTTTGGATTATGATGGTGTAGTTATGATACTTATTTAAATGTAAATGTCTATTATTTTGGGTTGGCCCAAGACCACTCCCTATGGGTAGGGAGTATTTTTGGGAAATTTAAACAATTTCGAAACTTGTTAATATTTTATGAAACTCTGATGTGTATATAACTATGATGGTTGATGCATTATGTAACATCCCTGATTTTAGTCCCAGGTTTAATTAGGAAAATCTAAGTTAGAATTCATGAGGAAAACCAATAGTAAGCCATGGGTAGGAGTTAATAGTAGTGTCTTAGAGTTAGAATTTGCCAAAATAGGAGTTTTCTTAGAGTAATCGATTACTCTGTAGGGGATTAATCGATTACTAGGCCTCTGGTGAAAAAACTTAAGTGTTGCAGCATTGGTAATCGATTACCTCTTGGAAGTAATCGATTACCTTGTGTTTTCGTGAAGTAATCGATTACTTCTTAATGGATTAATCGATTACTTGTCCCCTGTCAGAAACACTAAAAATGTTGCATCAAAGGAGTAATCGATTACTGTGGGCAAGTAATCGATTACCCTTGTGTAAATCTGGAAAAAAAAATAGATGTGTGTGGACCACACGTTTTGGCCTTCCTCCCCAAGTAAAACACCCTCAGCCACACATTTAGCTTTTAGGCTTGTTGATTAAGAAAAGAAAAGAGACAACATCAACACCAACAACATACTCATCCCCTTCTCCCTCTCTCTCTAGTCGACCTCTCTCTCTCTTAGGGCCTCCAAGAACTCCATCACCATTTCCTTCCATTGATCCTTGTTCAAGGCCATTCATCCTCACCATCAACACCAGTGAGCAAAGGAAACCACTCCTCCTTCTTCTTCTCCTTCTTATCATCTTCTCTCTTATTTTTCTCTCTCCTTGGTTCCAAGAACCAAACACCACCCACCACAGCCAAACACCATGAATCAAGGTATCATTAACCTTGATCATCACCACCAACCTCCATCATTGGAGCAAGCATCTAGATCACCCTCAAGCTCCCCCTCTCACTCGTGATTCTCCCTCTCTTAGGGTTTCTCTCTCATCCAATCTCAAGGACCAGGAGGAGATAGGGCAAGGGAGATGGAATCCAGGTAGATCAGGAGTGGATTTGCGACCTATGGAGCTTCTAGTGAGCTCTCTCCTTCTCTAAGGTAAGGGGAGTCTCTTTTCCACACTTTGGGTTAGGGATAGTTAGGGTTTATAATAGGATTTGGGTTTAATGATTAGATCGGGTTGTAGGTAGCAAAATGGTTTTTGATTTAGAGTTGGTTTAGGGGTGATTAGTATATTTATGATTAATTTTATATTAATTGAATTGTTTATGATAAGTTCCTTTTTGTATAATATTAAAGTAGGAAGTGAAGAACCCTAGGGAGTTGACTTACATTAAATGTACTCTGAGACATACCTGAGTATGTCGACTGATTTGTGATATTTGTTGATTGTTGATAAATTGCTATGTCCACTAAGAGTTTGGTATGTGATTATTCGGAATGTGACCCTATATGTGAGTAATTGAAGGTGTATGTGTATAAACATTGAAAATGGAAATGTGATGTAAAAGGAAATAATAATGGGAATTAGAAATGATAATATATATAACTTTTGAAAATGTTTGAGTGTGAAGAATGTTTGGAAATATGTGATTTGTGAAATACTTGATAAATTGTGGTTGATTTATGAATTAAAGGAATGGTTATGTCTGCTGAAAATGATGAATGTGAATATTGGATATTACTTGCAATTATCTGAGTGTCTGATGAATGGTGTGTATGTTGTGTTGGACTTTTGTGAATGAGTTTTGAGTTGAATAAAAAGGATTGCAGTGTGGTTGATCCTTGGAAGCACCGGCACACTAGGTGCCCTTCTAGGTGGTGAATTGCCTGCTAGGGCCAATTGCCTGTTAGGCTAATTGCCCATTAGGTCCTAAATTCCCGTTAGGCGTCGGTGCGCCAATGGATCAATTCACTGCTTAACCACCTGAAAAAATAATAAAATGTGGACTGGAATTGAGAGAAATGAATATTAATGGAAATTTAATACGCATAGTCCTAACGGGTGATGCCTAATGGTTGTCTCAGTCCTGACAGGTGTAAAGTCCCTAGTAGGTGGTGAATTGCCTAGCAGGTGCATAAAATCCTAGTGGTGCAAAAATAAAAAGAGAAAGAGAAATAAGGAAAGAAAGAAATGTGGGTATGTTGTCCTCCGACCATGAGGAGACATACAGTATTAATGTGGGTATGTTGGCCTCTGACCGTGAGGTGATATACAGTTTTGTGGTATCTGAAAAGAGAATGATTATGGAAATGTATTTGGAACTTGATAATATGTGAATGTGCTGCATTTTTCTAGTTCCTGGCTTGATTTAATTATTATTCTTAAGTTTCTATTATGTACCTTCTTACTATCTTATGATCCACTGTGCTGTGAAAATGTCTCACCCTTAGTGGTTAACATTTTAGGTGATTGCTGAGGAGCTTGTGGATCAGAGTGTCGCAGCGAAAGACTGGAAAGAAGGAAATTGTATGCTGTGCTACTCTTATTGTGATGGGAATACCCAAAATCATTAGTAAACATGTTTTATGAAAATAAAAATTTAAGTTCCTGGTTTTAGTTACAAACTTTTAAGTTGCTATTTTAAATAAAACAATACGGGTGTTACATTTATGGTATCAGAGCAGTTCCTTCCTTCCGACATGAGGGAAAGTGGTCCCGATCTCGCTGCGAACACTCTCATCCTAAGCTTCTTCTCCAGAGGTGAGACCCTTTTAAGTGGAAATTTTAACATTAAGTGGTTGATGATCATGTTTGGTACTAAATGCTAATTTGTGATTGAATAATGTGCCTTGTATGAGCGGAATGAGTTTATGTTTTCAAATGGGAATACTAATAATTGTCAAGTTAAGAAAATTGTGTATAAAAGTGGAAACGGAAGTGAATTCTTTGGAACCTAAGCGGATCCCTTAGGAATTAGACATGGAATCGCATGGAATAAATAAATTATGATCTCGGATACTAATCCAATCGAGTGACTAAATTCATGTCAATTAGACTAGTAACTAAGATTACCAAAAACAATGTTTAAATTAAATTAATGGTCGAATTCCATGGCTAATCTCAATTCAAGTAACTGTGATACCAACCGGTGAAACAAGAAACGAGTATTGATCGATCGGATTTGAACCGCTGAACTATATTAATTTGAATTGTAATCATAAAAGTAACTTTTTGTCCAAGTCGGGGAAGCGGTTCGAATTCCATCAATATGTCCTCGAAATATGTTTTCACGGGGAATGGCTTAGCATTAAAGTGGGCGGAAAGAAAGTAGAAATGGAACCATGAAAATCAAAATAATTTATTGATTCGATACTAATCTAACCGAGTGATTTAGTTCACCTCGACTAGATTAGGACCCATGAAAAACAACAAAAACATTTGTATTAAATTTGTAGCTGGTTCCACAACTAATTTAATTCCGATGACTTTAATACTAAACGAAAGATATGTATGGAGTTCCTATCGATTGGATTTGAACCCCGAGTATAACTATAAGATTTTATAAATGGAAAGAGGTTTCTTTACTCGAGAAAGGGGTTGGGATTCAATCTAAAGGTTCTCGCATCACCTTAGTTTAGATTGATGATTAGTAGTTGTGCACATATAAAGTCTATGCTTAGGTGGGGATGAGTTTAAACTTTTGAGAATGTTTTCAAACAATTTTGAAACTAAGAGCTTTTCGATTTCCATCCCCATGCTTGAAGGTTCTAAACTATTTTCCACTAAGCATTGACTAAGAGTGTTGTTTTTGGAAATTGTATTCAGGATAAAACTGATTGCATTTGTGTATGTTTGATTGATTTACGTGCTTGATAGTAATATATGAAAAATGAAATTTTTGCTTGATGCTCGTGAGTAAATGGCATGATAAATGTTTGTTTGATAATGAGAGTGTTTAAAATGAATTTCAAAAGGTGCACCGAACCACAATCATTCTAAATGGATCGTGAGGTCGCACGTAAAATTTTTAAGAAATAGTAAGAAAAGCGAGGATTCTTAAGTAATCAAGGAGTGAGTTAATTCAATTGTTTTTAACCAAGTCACAGTTCTATTAAATAGGAGCCCTTCCTATGCGACTCAAATCAATTCGGAATGAAGCTCGATTTTCAAACTTGAAGTCAAAGGGAATGTAATTATTTCAACTTTTGAAGATGAATTAAACTAAATTTTTCCATGTCCAAGGCATACCCCTTTTTCTTTGAGTTTACCAATCTTGAGTAATCTTTCACTCCTTCATCTAGGTTCTTATGAAATTAGATGGAGGTAGCTCTTCATGGTGAGGTGCATGATTAAAAGTTTATTGAATTTTCAAATGAAACTAATTGTTTCTCATAAAGAGAGGAACCGAATTTCAAAAGAATTTTGATTTTGTAAATGTAAAATTGTTTTTCTAAATGTTTTACTAGTATGGGATTTTCTTTTTTAAATTTTAAATCCCCATACCTAGTGATTGTTCAAACCAAGGATTTTTAAAGATGTATGTGTTCGTGGTCAGGTGGCTATTGGGGAAATCAGGGTTTTTATATAAAGTGGAAAACTAAGTTTTTGGGTTTAGGATTTTGTTTGGTTTGGAAAGTTTAATTTAAGCACCCTAAGGTTGAATCTTTGTTTCATGTATCAGTTCAAGCCAATTGGAGCAAGTTAGTGTTTTAACTAAAATGAATTTAACGTGCTCTAATCGGTTGACAATATTACGCAACCTTGGGCTAAGTTTAGGTGTTGTCCCATAAAATTTTGAGGCCAATTGGAGTTTGTCTACTATTTTTAAGTGAACTTGACATAGGTTCACCCCCGACCATTACAAATCTTTGACAAAGTGGTCGTAGGACCAAAAATGAACCTAATGAACTCTGATTGACTTGAAAATTTATAATGATGTTCTTTTATGTACAGGGACACTATTTTTCAATTTTTTTCAAAACATTAGGGAATTGAATTGATGAAATACATTTTTGGTTGCAAACCATATAAGTCCTATTCCCCGAACCCCGTTTTAACCGATTTTCAAATATATGATGATCGTGATGAATGTGTGTGTAGAGGTAAGTTTAGTCCTAAGTTAGACAAGGGGTTAGCTTAGGAAGAAGTAGGGTTGAGTCATGTTTATTTTTGAAGTGTGTGATGTTGTGGATTGTTGTTGTGAATGATTGAACCTTGTATGAGAATTATATGATTTATGTCTGTTTGATTGGTGTATGTGGTTGATTAGGGCCTAGGTGTAGGACTTAAGTGGTAGACTTTGGAGCTAGATCTTAATCAACCCAAGCGGGTATTAGCGTTTAGAGCGTAATAGTACCCTTTCCCAATCCTCGGGGAGTCTTATTAGTAGGACTCCATAAATATCTAATTGAGGGAAGAGTAAACCTTAGTAGATCTATTAGAGCCTTCACCGCGAGACTGACCAAATTATACCATAGTCGGTACTCTTCAATGAGTGCAAGAGTCTAGTGGCGTATTCATGCCATGTGGTATGCCAATTCTAAGTGGGGGAGTATAACCAAAGAGGAGTAAGTGGCATAGCTTAGAAACCCCTTTTCTGGGATGGTTCTCTAGCTAAAGATTGTGGAAGCGGAACTTCGGGGACGAAATTCCAATAAGTGGGGGAGAATTGTAACAACCCTGATTTTAGTCCCAGGTTTAATTAGGAAAATCTAAGTTAGAATTCATGAGGAAAACCAATAGTAAGCCATGGGTAGGAGTTAATAGTAGTGTCTTAGAGTTAGAATTTTCCAAAATAGGAGTTTTCTTAGAGTAATCGATTACTCTGTAGGGGATTAATCGATTACTAGGCCTCTAGTGAAAACACTTAAGTGTTGCAGCATTCGTAATCGATTACCTCTTGGAAGTAATCGATTACCTTGTGTATTTGTGAAGTAATCGATTACTTCTTAATGGATTAATCGATTACTTGTCCTCTGTCAGAAACACTAAAAATATTGCATCAAAGGAGTAATCGATTACTGTGGGCAAGTAATCGATTACCCTTGTGTAAATCTGGAAAAAAAATAGACGTGTGTGGACCACACGTTTTGGCCTTCCTCCCCAAGTAAAACACCCTCGGCTAAACATTTATCTTTTAGGCTTGTTGATTAAGAAAAGAAAAGAAACAACATCAACACCAACAACATACTCATCCCCTTCTCCCTCTCTCTCTATTCGACCTCTCTCTCTCTCTCTTAGGGCCTCCAAGAACTCCATCACCATTTCCTTCCATTGATCCTTGTTCAAGGCCATTCATCCTCACCATCAACACCAGTGAGCAAAGGAAACCACTCCTCCTTCTTCTTCTCCTTCTTATCATCTTCTCTCTTATTTTTCTCTCTCCTTGGTTCCAAGAACCAAACACCACCCACCACAGCCAAACACCATGAATCAAGGTATCATTAACCTTGATCATCACCACCAACCTCCATCATTGGAGCAAGCATCTAGATCACCCTCAAGCTCCCCCTCTCACTCGTGATTCTCCCTCTCTTAGGGTTTCTCTCTCATCCAATCTCAAGGACCAGGAGGAGATAGGGCAAGGGAGATGGAATCCAGGTAGATCAGGAGTGGATCTGCGACCTATGGAGCTTCTAGTGAGCTCTCTCCTTCTCTAAGGTAAGGGGAGTCTCTTTTCCACACTTTGGGTTAGGGATAGTTAGGGTTTATAATAGGATTTGGGTTTAATGATTAGATCGGGTTGTGGGTAGCAAAATGGTTTTTGATTTAGAGTTGGTTTAGGGGTGATTAGTCTATTTATGATTACTTTATATTAATTGAATTGTTTATGATAAGTTCCTTTTTGTATAATATTAAAGTAGGAAGTGAAGAATCCTAGGGAGTTGACTTACATTAAATGTACTCTGAGACATACCTGAGTATGTCGACTGATTTGTGATATTTGTTGATTGTTGATAAATTGCTATGTCGACTAAGAGTTTGGTATGTGATTATTCGGAATGTGACCCTATATGTGAGTAATTGATGGTGTATGTGTATAAACACTGAAAATGGGAATGTGATGTAAAAGGAAATAATAATGGGAATTAGAAATGATAATATATATAACTTTTGAAAATGTTTGAGTGTGAAGAATGTTTGGGAATATGTGATTTGTGAAATAATTGATAAATTGTGGTTGATTTATGAATTAAAGGAATGGTTATGTTTGTTGAAAATGATGAATGTGAATATTGGATATTACTTGCAATTATCTGAGTGTTTGATGAATGGTGTGTATGTTGTGCTGGACTTTTGTGAATGAGTTTTGAGTTGAATAAAAAGGAGTGCAGTGTGGTTGATCCTTGGAAGCACCGGCACACTAGGTGCCCTGCTAGGTGGTGAATTGCCTGCTAGGGCCAATTGCCTGTCAGGCTAATTGCCCATTAGGTCCTAAATTCCCGTTAGGCGTCGGTGCGCCAATGGATCAATTCACTGCATAACCACCTGAAAAAGATAATAAAATGTGGACTGGAATTGAGAGAAATGAATATTAATGGAAATTTAATACGCATAGTCCTAACGGGTGATGCCTTCCTGACAGGTGTAAAGTCCCTAGTAGGTGGTGAATTGCCTAACAGGTCCATAAAATCCAAGTGGTGCAAAAATAAAAAGAGAAAGAGAAATAAGGAAAGAAAGAAATGTGGGTCTGTTGTCCTCTGACCGTGAGGAGACATACAGTATTAATGTTGGTATGTTGGCCTCTGACCGTGAGGTGACATACAGTTTTATGGTATCTGAAAAGAGAATGACTATGGAAATGTATTTGAAACTTGATAATATGTGAATGTGCTGCATTTTGCTAGTTCCTGGCTTGATTTAATTATTATTCTTAAGTTTCTATTATGTACCTTCTTACTATCTTATGATCCACTGTGTTGTGAAAAGGTCTCACCCTTAGTGGTTAACATTTTAGGTGATTGCTGATGAGGAGCTTGTGGATCAGAGTGTGGCAGCGGAAGACTGGAAAGAAGGAAATTGTATGTTGTGCTACTCTTATTGTGATGGGAATACCCAAAATCATTTGTAAACATGTTTTATGAAAACAAAAATTTAAGTTACTGGTTTTAGTTACAAACTTTTAAGTTGCTATTTTAAATAAAACAATATGGGTGTTACACATTATGATGCACCATGATATGTTATGCCTTGCTGGCTTTCTGGATTGCATGAATAGTTGTTTATAACAGGTTCACTGAAAAACTTAACTTTTGGAATGTCCGTAAAACAAAGGAAACTCCGTCCAATTTTACGGAGATTTTGATAAGTTAAAGAATTATAAGGGGAAATTTTTAAGTTCACTAATTCCTAAGGGTAATTAAGGGTAATAATTAAGTAGGGTGTTATAGAGACCCCTTTCTCAATCTATATAAAAGTTTCTATGTGAAATATATGTAGCAAGTTAGTAATGTAAATGGTCTATGTGTCTATCTGATGTTGTGTTTATAGTCTTTGATGTTAGAAAAGAAAAAGAAATATTTTAGAGTGAAGGGACACTTTGGTCCCTCAAGTTTTTCGACAGGACACTTTAGTCCCTCAAGAAATTTAATTCATTTTTAGTCCCCATGTTTTCCAAAAGTACCAATTTAGTCCCTCATGTTTTCTAAAAGTACCAATTTAGTCCCTCAACGAAGTAGCTAACGAAAATAGGACAGGGACTAAATTGGTACTTTTGGAAAACTTTGGGGATTAAAAATGAATTAAATTTCTTGAGAGACTAAAGTGTCCCTGACGAAAAACTTGAGGGACCAAAGTGTCCCTTCACTCAAAATTTTATTACACAATTAATCATAGGGTTAGTAATTTGGGTCGTTACATACTCCCTCTTATCATATATCTAAGACCCCTTTGAGAAAATTTACAACCACCAAGAAATTGGGTTAATGTTGTTATTGGCAATGTAAACATTTAATATATTTTTTCAAAATTATCCATATAATTGTTATTGAGATTTTATAAAGAGCTGACTTAATAAGAATACTTTTAGGAAGTTGTAATTAAATTTTATTGAAAATTGGTATTGAGATTTACAAATAAGACCATTTTTTTTTCTTCTGAAAAGATCTTACACATAGAATCGAAGGGTGTAATTTCCTATAGATTTACATATTATTTTGCTACTAATCATATTTACGTGTTTTATTTCAAACAAAATATACTATTCAAAAAAGTTAATTATTATTTAGATTTTCAATTTATGAGTTGTATTTTTTTTAATGTACTTTTTCTCTCTCTCTCTATAATCATTAATTTTTTTCTATTATATATGTAAACCAAGACACCTATTGAATAAGGGTAAACATTAAAAATAACATTTATTACTACCTCCGTCCCTAAATTTAAGACCCTTTTGACACTTTTATTTTGTCTCTATTTATAAGACTTTATACCGATTTTCAATAATCATTAATTAGTTTTTTCCACAAACACCCTAATTTATTTAACACTTTTTATATTTTCAATAATATTAATAGGGGTAGTTTTGAAAATACATATCAAATGTTCACATTTCCAATACCATTAACTAAATTTATCAATTTTCTTAATGGGCATGAAATCACCCAAAGGGGTCTTGTATATAGGGACGGATGGAGTATACTCTTAAAATTTAAAAAAAAAACAAATTAAAAGAACAAATTAAAATAAAATTAAAATGTCACTTTAGTCTCTCACTTTGTAAGGAACTTTCACTTTAGTCCCTGACTTTTCAATAATTCATCTTCAATTCCTCACTTTGAAAAAGCTACTCATGTAGTCCCTAGCAAATTTCTCTGTTCATAGACGTTAACGTCTTACACATGTGGTCGTTGAATAATATATACGACGTCTGGTTGTTTTGCTACAGCCACATATTCATCAACTGCTGTATTTTCTGCAACTGTCACAGCTTCAGCAGTTGTCTTATCTACAGTTTCCTTAGCTTCTTCAGTAGCCTTAGCCTCTTCTTCCTCTATTTACTGTCTTTTGAATACAACATCATCTATAAGATGTTAACGTCCACGTGTGTATAGATTATTTAACGGCTACGTGTGTAAGATGTTAATGTCTATGAATGGAGAAAGTTGTCGGGGACTAACATGAGTAACTTTTTTCAAAGTGAGAGACTAGAGAGGAATTATTGAAAAGTCAGGGACTAAAGTAAAAGCACCTTACAAAATGAAGGACTAAAGTGACAATTTAGTCTTAAAATAATGACAAATACTCCCTCGATCTCATTTATAAAAAAAAAAAAGACACTCCACTAACATAAGCAAAATTTAACTAATTTTCTATTCCCAATACAATCATTCATAAATATCCTCATAATTTGGTTGAGTCATTTAATTATTTTTTCATTCCCAGTGTTTACTAAAATAATCTATTTTTTATCAATTTGAGAAAATTAAATATACTCAACTAACTTCCTTGATAAGTGTGAAGTTGATTATTTTTGCTTAAAATTGAGACCGTAGGGAGTAATAAAGAACATAGGAGTAATAAACGTACTCCCTCCTGTCTCATTTTTAATCAAAAATAACTAACTTCACATATATTAAAATTAAAAAAGTTAGTTGAGTGTATTTAATTTTCTCTTACAACAACAACAATTAAGCCTTTGTCCCACTAGGTGGGGTCAGCTACATGGATCAAACGATGCCATAAAGGCCTATCATAAATCATGTCTTATGATAAGACATTGATTGTCATATCCTTATTAATTGTTTCACCTATAGTTTTTCTAGGTCTTCCTCTTCCTCTAGCTCTTATAGTACCCTCCATTTGGTCTACCCTCCTAACCGGGGCTTCCACTGGTCTCCTCCACACATGCTCAAACCACCTAAGACGAGATTCAACCATCTTTTCAACAATAGGTGCCACCCCGACTCTTTCGCAAATATACTCATTTCTAATCCGATCTTGTATGGTATGCCCACTCATCCACCACAGCATCCTCATCTCAGCTACATGATGTAACATCCCGAATTTTAACCCATAGTATAATAATAACAATAATAAAGTTTAAGAATAACAAATTAAGGTCTCTTTTAGTATTACAAAAGTACTAGGAAATATTGAAATTTGAACACCGTGGTTTCTTTGGCATTATAAATTATAAGGTTTATTGAATTAAATAAATGATTCCTGGAATTTATCATTTAAGCGTTGGGTATTTTCATAAAATACATTATGCTAACTATGAAAGAGTACTTAATTATATTTGAAACTAAATTCATTTGAAGTAATTACCCTATTTTGAAAAATATATTTTTCTATACTTTACTTTGATTTAAATACGTTATAATAGAAAATTGAAAATAAAATATTGACAGCTCTAAACACGAAATCCACCGTTGGATGTGAAGGGTGTTACGTAGGGAAGCTTGCTTTCAAATTTGAGTAAGATCCTACGGGTAACGAAGAAATACGGCGTTCGTAAAGGCAAAGAAAACAAATAAAACCAAAAAGCACCCAGACTAATCGATTAATCAATCATCTGATTAATCGATTAGCCTGTAACAAAAAGAAAAAAAATAATATAACAGAGGAAGGGGGTTCTTCGTGATGAACCCCATTCTCCTTCTCTCTCACGACACTCTCTCTCTTCTCCACCACTCCTTCGGCCTCCACCGGTGCTGCCACCGCCTTGGCCCTTTCCTCCTCTCCATAGATTTGTCTCTCCCTCTCTTCTCTCTAGTGGTCCCTTTTTCTCTCTCTCCCTCCTAGTTCCTCCCTCTCCTCCTTCCTTCTCGGGCCGTTGCTCGCGCCACCCACCACCGCCTATGGGCTTCGCGCACTGCCGCTGCCACTGCCCGTGAAACGCCCGTCCTCCCTCCCCTAGTCGCGAATCACGACGTTCTTCTCACCGGGGCCGTGATTTTTAGTTCCTCCGCCTCTGTCCCTTGCTGCCGCCGCCATGGGAGCCTTCGCCGCCGCTGTTCACGTCGGAGCCGCCTCCACCTCGAGCCACCGCCACCTTTTCCCTCTCCTGGTTCGTGGTGCTGTTGCTATGGATGTCGGGGTCGCCGCCTCGGGTCGGGTTTGTGGGTTGTGTACCGATTCGACCATAAACCGAACCGGGTCGAAACGGATGTGGGTTTTTGCTGAACCGGGGTTTGTTGCTGTTGCTGGTTGGGTTCAACGGAGTCGGGCCGGTGCGGCTGCTTGGATCGGGATCGAATGGACCGTTGCCGAATTGGGAGCTTTCTGCACGTCTTCAAATTGGTTCTATAGAACCCTGAGGTAATAAGGGTTGTGTTACCTTTACTTAGGAAGTAGATTTTAGGATGTTATAGTGGTAGCTAAGGATAGAGTAATTAAGAAATATGTTAATGAACCTTAGGGTAGTTCCCGCTGATATAAATGAAGTATTTAAAATTGTTAATGGAAACCATACCTTAGGGAATAGAATGTATGTGCGTAGAATAAGGTCCGGAATGAATGAGTGTATATAGGATATTGAATTGGTTAATAATGAATGAAAACATAGATAAACATAAAATAAAACCGAGGGGAAAGTTAAGAAAAACCAACAAAATGTGGAAGCGAGAGAATAAAAAGTAATTGTAAAAGGTAAGGAGTGGGTATGAGTATTACCATACTCTGGGGAATAGTTTGTAATACGTTTATAACGGGTACTAAGAGTTATGTGTTAGCTTAGGTTATTGCATCATAGGGTAGTTGATAACTAGAGTTTGAGAACTAAGAAAAATAATTATGATGATAATAATAGGTTTAACTTGCGATATTTGAAATATATGTTTAAATCATGATATTTGGAATATATGTTAAACTTGGGATATTTGGAATATATGAATAATTTGTGATGTTGGATAAAAAAAGTGTTGTAACATCCTAAATTTAATTCTTAGTATAAATTGTGTGTTGATAGCCTTAGGATAGAAGCAATTATGAAATAAGCTAGAAAATTGGCCATTTAGACATGTAAATTCAAGTTTAAAACATAGGAAATTGGGGAATGAGAATAACAAGATTTGTAGCTTAGAATACAAATTCCACCGTTGGATGTGAAGTAGGATATGTGAGGAAGCCTGTGTCAAAATTTGAGGAAGATCCAACGGTTAACGAAGAAGTTATGGCTTTCCAAAGTATGGGTGCTGAAAAACTGAACAGCTTAATCGATTAAACTGAAATTTAATCGATTAAGGTCCGCTGGGGTGGAAACCCTTAATCGATTAATAATCGATTAAACGACCCTGCAGTGGAAAAAAATAAAGGTCGTTCACGAGTGATCTTGGCCATAATGCACGAAATTTCTCTCTCTAGGGCACCCAATCTCTCATCCCAAATCCATCAAGCTTCAAGGGAATCACTCCAAAGTCCACCATCAAGTCTCTCTTGGTCTCTCCACGTAAGTATTCATGATTCTTGAAGTTCCTCTCTCTCTAAGTTGGGTTTTCTCTATCTCTCTTTCCTCCCTTTGGGGAAATTCGAATTTCTCTTTGAATGGGGCAATAATCTCATCATTCTTCCATTCCTTTGGCTTAGAGAAGGTTATCATCATTCTCCCTATCTTTTTGGCTTGGGAGCTCTTCGTTTTGGGAGCGTGCGGAGCGAAGGCTTGGGTTTTCCGCTCTTCCTCTCCTTGGTTAAGGTAAGGGGGTGGATATAGTGAGCATTGGCTTGTTCTAGGAAAGGGTTTGTGTTTAGATATAATGGTTGGCTAGGAGTTTATATGTTAGGGTAGGAAATTAGAAATCCTAATTTAGAAACTAAGGAAAATGTTGAAAATAGGCTTAATTATTAATTATGGAATTCTAAGAAGTAGAGAATGAGGTTAGGTTTTAATTGAGGAAATAAATGGCATGAACCCCAAATGTAGGATTTTGAATCAATAATTTGGATAAGTGAAAATAAAGGTGGTTGTTGCATGATTATATGAAAAGGGTGAAGTTTGTTATTAATTGTACTCTAATTGTTTATGTGAATTATGACTTGTGGCTGGTTGGATATAAATATGATGGTGCTTGTGCTTGGAGTGATTTTGTAAATACTAAATGGAATTGGTAGACAAATTAATGACATATAATATGGACAACTAACATTGGATGAGCATGGTGATGTATCGTAGGCCTTCGATTTGGGGGAGACGATAAATCATAAAATGGTGTTGTATTGTAGGCCTTCAATTTGGGGGAGACAATACAACGTAAACGGGGCGATGTATGTAGGCCTTCGATTTGGTGGAGACATACATCGTCGGTAGTGTATGTATGTAGGCCTTCGATTTGGTGGAGACATACATACACCCTAAATAAAAAGGAAAAAGGAAAGGACAATGGATAAAATAAGGTAAACGGTAAAGGAAAAGCGATGTATGTAGGCCTTCGATTTGGTGGAGACATACATCGTGATTGGTGTATGTATGTAGGCCTTCGATTTGGTGGAGACATACATACACCGTAAATAAAAGGAAATGAATAAAAGAAACAGGGAATAAAATTGGACAAGGTAAAGGTAATGGAAACGCGATGTATGTAGGCCTTCGATTTGGTGGAGACATACATCGTGATTGGTGTATGTATGTAGGCCTTTGATTTGGTGGAGACATACATACACCGTAAAAATAAGGAAAAGGGTAAGGGGATAAAATTGGACAAGGTAATGGTAATGGAAACGCGATGTATGTAGGCCTTCGATTTGGTGGAGACATACATCGTGATTGGTGTATGTATGTAGGCCTTCGATTTGGTGGAGACATACATACACCGTAAAAATAAGTAAAAGGTAAGGGTTTTAAAAAGGGATTTCTTTGGAAACGGGGAAAACAAATAAAAGGGAACCAAATGGTGGAAAGGAACTAACTAAAAAGGGGACCGACATGGATAAATTAATGGAATTGGAAAATATGGTATGCCTGTGATGAATTTGTGTTTATGTGAATAAATTGCTAATTGTGTTTGGCCTGGTTAGTTGTTATGTCTATCTAGAAACTGCTGTTCTATTTCATGTGCAATGCTCACTCCCTTACTATCTTTCAGGTACAGAGATTGAGTTAGCACAGCCCCCGGCCGAGCAGGAGTGCTCTCCCTCACAGGGAGAGTAGGGTTATTATGGGGATTAGGACTATATGTGACCTAAGCCTCCTTATTCTTTTGATGTATTTGTGATGTCCATATATTTTTGATGAGGCTTAGGATATTGTTTTTGGCATAGCTATTTTTGAGCATCATGCTAGTTGCACCTAGTACACATATTCCGCTTACACTCTGATAACTGAAACTGGATGTTGAATTTTGTGCCCATGGGGCTTTTATCTGTTATGTGCATGTGGTGCAGCCCTGCTGGCTGTTGATTTTATATATATGGATTATGTTATATACAGGTTAAATTTTGGAAAGTCCGAAAAACAAATAAAACTCCGTCCGTTTGACGGGTGATTTTACTAAACTAAAAAGGAATTTTTAAGTACACATTTTTAATACTTGGGAATTAAGGGTAGTACTTATTAGGGTGTTACAAGTGTAACTTGAGATATTGGGAAAATATGTGCATATTTATGTGAAGTGATTGAGATGACATATTGTTTATGAATCGGGATAATAGAAAAGTAAGGAATGGTAATCGAAAGGTTAAGAGAGGAAATAATTCAAGTCTTGTAAGACGTTGTCCGGGTTGTCGGACTGTACGCCTAGACTGTGTGATCCAGAGCTTGTAAGATGCAAGTGTGCATAGCTGGACACACGTTTCATACAGCGTAAGACGCAGGTGCGCAGCTATTTGTATTTATACATCGTAAGACACAGGTGAGCAGCTATTTGTATTTATACAACGTAAGACGCAGGTGCGCAGCTATTTATATTTATACAGCGTAAGACGCAGGTGCGCAGCTATTTATATTTATACAGCGTAAGACGCAGGTGCGCAGCTATTATATTTATACAGCGTAAGATGCAGGTGCGTAGCTATTTATATTTACATACAGCGTAAAACGCAGGTGCGCAGCTCCAAGACGCAGGTGCACAAATATTTATATTTATACAGCGTAAGACGCAGGTGCGCAGCTCTAAGACGCAGGTGCGCAAATATTTATATTTATATAGCGTAATGTTTGAAACCAACAAGAGGCCTAACAATCGAGTAGAGGGGGGTGAATAGGAGATTGAAGCTAATATGGAAATTTTTCGATTTATTGAAAATTAAACTGATGTTGTTCGGTTTTAAAAGAAAACCCGAGCTTCTTTCCAAGCAGACAAGGTTAAATGATTAACCAATCAGATAAACAAAATGGTTAATCAGTTAACCGAGCTGCTTCAAGGTAGAGCTGGTTTTTGACTTAAGTTCGAAGAACAACACTCAAAGGGCCGAGCTAAGAAAAATAACAGTTCGAACTTAGATAAATGAAGATTAGCGGAATTAATGATACGCTTGGCAGCAACAGATAAGCAGTAAAGAAAGAACACCAGAGATTTATCCTGGTTCACTCTCACCCTGAGAGCTAGTCCAGTCCAGTCTGAAAACCTTTCAGAGAGCTTTCACTAAAAATCGATTTTCTGGGTTACAAAGGATTTACAAGAGCCTACCCCTCTAGACCTATCTAGTCAAACGAGTGTACCAAACTCGTGAAAAACTACCCACAACCAATCGACGACCAAAGAACCTCTTTGGAACCTTTACAAATCGAAGCTTTCTCGATCAGAGACCAGCTTCTCACAACAGCAAATACAACGAAGAAGATGATGAAAGTGTATGGCTCCAATTCAAAACACTCTTTGAATATGATGAAAGATTGAATAACAAGAGTGAGTCAATTCTAGAAGGATTTCACAGAGAAGAACTGATTCGAACATAGAGCTAAGATTTGAAAGTTTTAACTCTCTAAGTTCGTATGAAAATCGAATGTTCTTCTTCTCTGTGAGTTTGTGATTTCTGCTCTGTTTTTTTTTTAAAGTAAAAATGAAAGTTTAAGTTCTGAGAAAAATGGTTGTAAAAGAATCAATTCCATGTTAACGTTGAAGACCCCCTCTTTTATAGTCTCCTCTTTTCTGCAGAGAAAGAGAGCTGTACGGAGATGGGGTTTCCAACGGTAACATTTAGACAGCAGAGCAGTGATGGTGACAGTTCACCAACCTTTGATTTAACTCATTTTGAATTTCAAACTTGTCAGATCATAAGAGCTAAACCTAGGACTTCTACCCAGACTCAACGGTAATAAAAAGTACGAAACAGTTGAGCAGAGTCCGAAGGTTGAAGACGATGCATTGTTGAAGACGATGAACAGAGATTGTCGAGCTTTTGGCTTTGTTCGAGCTTGGTGTTTCTGAGCTTGATCTGAGCGTCGACAAATAGTCAAGTTTAGAACAATCAACCCGAGCTTATTTACTCTATCAGATGCTGTGGCTGTTTCGAGCTTAATCCGAGCGAGTACTGAGCAAATCATCATCCGAGCTTACTGCCTTGAAATGAAGAACCGAGCTTGCAAACTTGGATGAACTTTGGCCTTGATCACGGGCCGAGTCAAAGCCGAGCTTGAGCTACAAAAGCTGACTTGATGCAGGTAGCGAAGAACCCTAGTTTTCCGAGCATCTGCCTAGCCTCTGCCTCTGGCGGAACGCATACGCAAAACAAAGATTCCGAGCCTCTGCAGAGCTTGTACCTTTAGCTGAACGCTTGCGCTGATAAGTCTGACTTGTCTAACGCTAAGCACAAGCCGAGTCTGTTTATTTGACATCATCAAAAGCTCTTTGATTCTGCATTGTGAGTATACAATCTCCCCCTTTTTGATGATGACAAATATTCTTTAACAGTTTGTTGCTTTTTGTGTTCTCCCCCTGACTGTATGCTCGTAAGCTGATTGGACTTGGCACTGATTGGAATTTGCTCGAAAATACACCACATGTTGCACATGAAAATGCACTTATCAGACCTTTCTCCCCCTTCCACTTGTTGAAAGGATGTAAAAATGTGGAGCAGGAGCAGCTCGTCAAACACTCCCCCTGAATTTATGCTCGCAAAATCTGAAACATCAAAAACAAACAACAAACACACCTTTCTCCCCCTTTTGGCATGATCAAAAAGGAGCCAAAGATTAAGCACATTCGCCAAAAGATAGAACAAAAAAAACTAAAGAAAAGATTAACACCTTTCTCCCCCTTTTTGGAAAAAAAAAGAGATTAACATTTTTCTGTACCACTTGTTAGTAATGTACCACTTGTTGATTTAAAAAAAACTGTTCTCCCCCTTAAGACTTTAAAATGATAACCAAGGAAGAAAATTTTCATGATCATCGTTCTCCCCCTTTAACAGTGAAAGCATGCTTCTCATCCGAGAAGTTAAAAGGTAAAGGTGAGAATGACGAATAACATAATATGAAAGTTCAAATATTAAAAACAGCACTCTTCTCCCCTTAGATAAAAATTTAGAGGAAGGGAAGAAGTTTTGAAGGATGTGAAATTTCAGGAAATTTAAACAAATACACAATTGAACGTAAAGATCGAGACTATGAAGGTGATAAAAATTTATGATATACTGAAAACCAAGCTCATGCCAAGCACATGCTAAACTTATCCAGGATTCCGAGCTTGCGCTGAGCACACACTGGATTCGTATAGAATGTCGAGCTCACGCCGAATTTTATAAAGAGTTTCCCTCGGCAAAGGTTTAGTAAACACATCGGCTAATTGATTTTCAGTACTTACAAATTCTATGACACAGTCACCTTTTTGAACATGATCTCGAAGAAAATGATGCCTAATTTCAATGTGTTTTGTTCGAGAGTGATACACTGGATTCTTAGTTAGATTGATTGCACTTGTATTGTCACATTTGATAGGAATGTGATCTAAAATTAAGCCAAAATCTGATAACTGTTGTTTCATCCAAAGAATTTGAGCACAACAATTACCAGCAGCAATGTATTCAGCCTCAGCTATTGACAAAGCAACGCAAACTTGCTTTTTAGAAAACCACGACACAAGGGAACTGCCGAGCAAATGACAAGTTCCACTTGTGCTTTTTCGGTCAAGCTTGCACCCAGCAAAATCTGAGTCCGAATACCCAATCAAACTAAGATTGGCATCCCTAGGATACCACAGACCAGTGTTCACAGTTCCTTTTAAATATTTAAAAATTCGCTTAACCGCCGAAAGATGAGATTCTTTGGGATTAGCTTGAAAATGAGCACATAAACAAACACTGAACATAATATCTGGCCGAGACGCAGTCAAATATAGAAGGCTTCCTATCATGCCTCTATATTTGCTCACATCCACGGCTTTACCTGACTCATCCTTGCCGAGATAGCTGGATGTGCTCATGGGAGTGGCAGCTTCTTTGCAATTTTCTAAGCCAAATTTCTTGAGGAGTGCCTTGCAGTATTTTCCTTGATGCACAAAGGTTCCTTCATCAACTTGCTTTATTTTCAGCCCAAGGAAGAATGTGAGTTCTCCCATCATCGACATCTCGAATTCACCTTGCATTGATTCAGAGAACTTCTTGCAAAGAGACATGTTAGTAGCACCGAAAATTATATCATCAACATAAACTTGTACTAACAATATGTCCTTTTTGGATTTATAAATGAATAGAGTTGTGTCAACCTTCCCTCTCTCAAACCCTTGTTCGAGTAAAAATGAGCTCAAACGATCATACCAAGCTCTCGGAGCTTGTTTCAAACCGTAAAGAGCCTTTTTGAGTTTAAATACATGGTTTGGATATTCAAAATTTTCAAAGCCAGGAGGTTGTTTCATATATACTTCTTCATTTATAAATCCATTTAAGAAAG
Source organism: Crotalaria pallida (assembly GCA_037953625.1). Taxonomy (NCBI): domain Eukaryota; kingdom Viridiplantae; phylum Streptophyta; class Magnoliopsida; order Fabales; family Fabaceae; genus Crotalaria; species Crotalaria pallida. Next base: position 31,429,699 of record CM075651.1, on the reverse strand, counting down.
CACTCTTTACATCCATTTGATAAAGGGTGAAGTTCATAATAGATGCAAAAGCAAGTAAAATTCGGATTGCTTCAAGCCTAGCAACTGGAGCGAAGGTTTCATCATAATCGATACCTTCCTCTTGGTTGTAGCCTTGAGCAACTAATCTTGCTTTGTTTATTATAATTGAGCCTAATTCATCTGTTTTATTTCTGAAAATCCATTTCAAGCCAATTATCGTATGATCATTGGGCCGAGGAACCAATTCCCAGACATCATTTCTGATGAATTGATTCAGTTCCTCTTGCATGGCAATCGCCCAATGTTCATCATCAATTGCTTGATCAATCGAATTAGGTTCAATTTGAGAAACAAAGGAAGCAAAATTGCAAAAGTTCTGAATAGAACGACGAGTTAAAACTCCCTTATTCAAGTCGCCGAGCACATTCTCTTTCGGATGGTCCTTGACTCTCTTCCAGGCTGGACTGAGCTCAAACTGCTCTGCTCGGCTTGGAATGAGTTCGGACTGACTATTTTGAATTTGGCTCGGACTGAGTTCGGTTTGTTCCTTGTTTGTTTGGCTCGGAACAAGCTCGTCCCTCCGATCTTTGTCTTCAGCAGTTTCATCCTTTTGAGCTCTTTCAGTTGTTGTGCTCGGATCGAGTTCAGCTATATGATGATCCTCTCTATCTGCACAACTAACATTGTCTCTCCGAGGAGACTCATCAAATACCACATGCACGGACTCTTCCACAGTGGAGGTCCTTTTGTTAAAAACTCTAAATGCTTTACTATGAGTAGAATAACCCAAAAATATTCCTTCATCGGCTTTAGAATCAAATTTGCCGAGATGCTCTTTTCGATTGTTTAAAATGAAGACTTTGCAGCCAAATGTATGGAAATGAGAAATTTTTGGTTTTCTACCCTTATAAAGTTCATATGGAGTTTTCTTTAAAATTGGTCTGATGAGGATACGATTCATTACATAGCAAGCTGTGTTCACCGCATCGGCCCAGAAATAATGTGGTAAATTGTATTCATTTAGCATGGTTCGGGCTAGTTCTTCTAGAACTCGGTTTTTCCGTTCCACAACTCCGTTTTGTTCGGGAGTCCGAGGAGCAGAAAACTGATGTTCTATTCCGAACTTAGAACAAAACTTGTCAAATTTGTAGTTCTCGAACTCACCGCCATGGTCTGTTCGGATTACAACTACTTTTTGGTTAGCTCGGTTTTAGAGTTGCTTGACAAGCTCTTTAAAAGTTTAAAAAGTTTCACTTTTTGATTTTAAAAATAAAGTCCATGTAAACCTGGAAAAGTCATCTACAATTACTAAGGCATAGAGATTGCCACCAAAGCTTTTGACTTGTGATGGTCCGAACAAATCCATGTGTAACATTTCCAACGGATGTGTTGTCGAGACCATCAACTTAGATGGAAAATCGTTTTTCTTTTTGATCGGTTTGCACTTCTTGCATGAAGAGCAAACTCCCTCAATGTTAAAATTTAGCTTTGGTAAACCAATCACTAATTCTTTTGATTATAGTTTCTTTAACTGGTTTACATTTATATGAGCTGTCCTTCTATGCCATAACCATGTGTCACTTTCTTTGCTAACCATGCAAGTGGTTACCAAAGAGGTGATTTCATTCAAATCAACCAAATAAGTATTGTTAAATCGTTTTCCAACAAATTTGACAGAGTTGTCCTCGTCACTTTTAATAATGCAATGGGTAGAGGTAAAAACAACATGGTTACCAATATCACAAAGTTGGCTAATACTTAAAAGATTGTGTTCTAGCCCTTTTACAAGTAAAACATTATTGATAACCAAGTTGGCAGAGTTACTGACTTTACCTTCACCCAATATTTTACCTCGGTTGTTATCACCATAAGTGACGTAGCCCTTATCTGAATGTGAAAGTTCAATGAATAGATTTTTGTCCCCCGTCATGTGCTTCGAGCATCCACTGTCAAGGTACCATCTGCTCTCTTTTGCTCGGAAGCACACCTGCATCACAAAAATATTACTTCTTTGATTCGGGTACCCAAATTGTTTTGGGTCCCTGGGGGTTAGCAGTTGGATCTTTCTTTTTGACTACCCAAACAAAGTTGCCCTTGGTTACACCGTGACGTCGGATTTTACATTCATTAGGTGTATGACCATGAAGGCCACAGTAGGAGCAGCTCGGCCGTTTTGAGTTATTAAAGTTTGAGACATAGCCGAGTTTCCTTACTGCTTTCTTCTTGGTCTGAGTGTAGCCGAGGCCAGTTTTGTTCGAGTAGTTCCTATGTTCGGCTAAAACCCGATCAAACAAGCCATCACTCTTGATGACAGTTGCACTTTTAAATTTTAGGTCAGAAATTTCCTTTTCATATTTAGTGCAGCAGTCAAGATTTTCATTTTTCAACTGAGTGATAGTGTTTTCTAATGACTCGTTTCTGCTTTTCAGAATTTCAATTGAATTTTCCAAATCAAGAACTTGCTCTTTGTATTTTGAAAGACTGAGTTTCAACTTAATGAAATTTTTAGCAAGCTTCTTGAATTCGGTTTGCATTTCAAGATAAGCAGAATACAATTCATCAGAGTCATTAAATTCAGATTCAGAGTCAGAATCAGATGTAGAGGTTACCTCAGTGTTTTTATGTTCGGACATTGTTCGGCTGGCTGAGGTTTCCTCGCTGTGTTTTCCCATTAAGCATTTGAAATTTGATCTTTGATTAATTGTGCCAAAAGTCGAGCTCGATGAGTCTTCTTGATCGGTATATCTGAGACTCGAACAAGCTTCCTCATCTTCACACTCCGAGCAAGAGTCATATACAGGGAGATCTTGTTCATCTATTCTGAGTGATGAGCTCGATACTTCCTTTTCACGGTTCGAGCACCATTCTTGCTCAGCGCTCGTTTGGCTCGGGCTTCTGAACACAGTTTCCCTTCCAATTAAGCACAAAATTGCTTTTTCTTCTTCATCGCCTGAGCTGGAGCTTGAGCTGGTATTGTTGTTGGGTGCATCCCATACTATGTAAGCTCTCTTCTTCTTGTGGTCTTTGTTCTTCTTTATTTCTTCACCACTTTGCTTTTTTAATCTTGGACAGTAAGTTCTAATGTGACCTGCTTCACCACATTCGTGGCATCTAACTCGGTCTTTTGAACTTGAGCCTTTGTGGTGAGTGCTTCTGGTATCTCTTGCTCTGTTTGTGAAGTTCTTTTTTCCTTTAAAAAATTTGCTGAACTTCCTGATCATGAGACCAAAGTCTTCCTCATCCATGTCCGAGCTGGACTCATCTTCAGAGGATTCTTTGGTTGCCTTTATAGCAGCTTTGAGGGAAATTCCCTTCTTCTTCTTATCAGATTCTTCATGCATGGTCAGTCTGCCGAGCTCCATCTCATGCTGTTGCAGCTTGCCGAACAAAGTGGCTATACTCATTGTGTCCAAGTCTTTAGCTTCCATGATGGCAGTGACCTTCGGCTGCCATTCTCTGCTAAGACATCTAAGCACTTTGTTAGTTATCTCGGCATTTTGAAAAGTTTTGCCGAGAGCATTAAGATGGTTTATGATATGAGTAAACCGTTTCTGCAAATCATTTATATTTTCATTTGGCAGCATTCGGAATAACTCATATTCATGCATCAGAGTATTTAATCTTGCTCGTCTGACCTCACTTGTCCCTTCATGAGTAAGTTGTAGAATGTCCCACATTTCTTTAGCAGATTTGCAACTTGACACTCGAAAGAATTCATCGTAGGACAAAGCTGAGGTGATGATGTTTTTGGCTTTTAAATCGAAAGATACTTTTCTTTTGTCATCATCATCCCAACTTTCCCACGGGATTTCTACAACTTCATCATTAATTTTTCTTTTAGGGACAAATGGCCCATTTTCAATAGATTTCCAAATTTCCATATCTATGGCTTCAATGAAAATTTTCATTCGAGCTTTCCAATAAGCATAACCCTCACCATTGAATAGTGGTGGTCTGTTTATGGAAGAGCCTTCACCTCCGAAGGGATTGTTAGTAGCCATTCGGTTTCCTCAAGGAACTTTTCGAAAAAGTTTTTACACTAGATCTTTCGACCGAGCTCTGATACCACTTGTTTGAAACCAACAAGAGGCCTAACAATCGAGTAGAGGGGGGGTGAATAGGAGATTGAAGCTAATATGGCAATTTTTCGATTTATTGAAAATGAAACTGATGTTGTTCGGTTTTAAAAGAAAACCTGAGCTTCTTTCCGAGCAGACAAGGTTAAATGATTAACCAACCAGATAAACAAAATGGTTAATCAGTTAACCGAGCTGCTTCAAGGTAGAGCTGGTTTTTGACTTAAGTTCGAAGAACAACACTCAAAGGGTCGAGCTAAGAAAAATAACAGTTCGAACTTAGATAAATGAAGATTAGCGGAATTAACGATACGCTTGGCAGCAACAGATAAGCAGTAAAGAAAGAACACCAGAGATTTATCCTGGTTCACTCTCACCCTGAGAGCTAGTCTAGTCCCCTCTGAAAACCTTTCAGAGAGCTTTCACTAAAAATCGATTTTCTGGGTTACAAAGGATTTACAAGAGCCTACCCCTCTAGACCTATCCAGTCAAACGAGTGTACCAAACTCGTGACAAACTACCCACAACAAATCGATGACCAAAGAACCTCTTTGGAACCTTTACAAATCGAAGCTTTCTCGATCAGAGACCAGCTTCTCACAATAGCAAATACAACGAAGAAGATGATGAAAGTGTATGGCTCCAATTCGAAACACTCTTCAAATATGATGAAAGATTGAATAACAAGAGTGAGTCAATTCTAGAAGGATTTCACAAAGAAGAACTGATTCGAACTTAGAGTTAAGATTTGAAAGTTTTAACTCTCTAAGTTCGTATGAAAATCGAATGTTCTTCTCTGTGAGTTTGTGATTTCTGCTCTGTTTTTTTTTTTAAGTAAAAATGAAAGTTTAAGTTCTGAGAAAAATGGTTGTAAAAGAATCAATTCCATGTTAACGTTGAAGACCCCCTCTTTTATAGTCTCCTCTTTTATGCAGAGAAAGAGAGAAAGAGAGCTGTACGGAGATGGGGTTTCCAACGGTAACATTTAGACAGCAGAGCAGTGATGGTGACAGTTCACCAACCTTTGATTTAACTCATTTTGAATTTCAAACTTGTCAATGCATAGGAGCTAAACCTAGGACTTCTACCCAGACTCAACGGTAATAAAAAGTACGGAACAGTTGAGTAGAGTCCGAAGGTTGAAGACGATGCATTGTTGAAGACGATGAACAGAGATAGCCGAGCTTTTGGCTTTGTTTGAGCTTGGTGTTTCTGAGCTTGATCTGAGCGTCGGCAAATAGTCAAGTTTAGAACGATCAACCCGAGCTTATTTACTCTCTCAGATGTTGTGGCTGTTTCGAGCTTAATCCGAGCTAGTACCGAGCAAATCATCATCCGAGCTTACTGCCTTGAAATGAAGAACCGAGCTTGCAAACTTGGATGAACTTTGGCCTTGATCACGGGCTGAGTCAAAGCCGAGCTTGAGCTACAAAAGCTGACTTGATGCAGGTAGCGAAGAACCCTAGTTTTCCGAGCTTCTGACGAGCCTCTGCCTCTGGCGGAAGCATAGGCAAAACAAAGATTCCGAGCCTCTGCAGAGCTTGTACCTTTAGCTGAACGCTTGCGCTGATAAGTCTGACTTGTCTAACGCTAATCACAAGCCGAGTCTGTTTATTTGACATCATCAAAATATCTTTGATTCTGCATTGTGAGTCTACACGTAAGACGCAGCTGCGCAGTTTTATGACGCAGGTGCACAATGATGGTTGCAAATTATCAAAATGTAAGAGGGATTTGAATGTAACATAAGAAAAGGAAAATAAGTGAAAAGGAAAGGAAAATGAAGATGGGAAATGAATATTTATTGACACTTGAATTGTGTGAATGTTGCCTTGTTAAGTGTAAATGTGATATATATGTTGTTGGAATCAGTCCTAAAGAAAAAGAAAAAGATAAATAAAAAGAAAAAGGAAGAGAAAAATAAAAAGAAAAAGAAAGAGAAAGAGTAAAAAGAAAAAGGAAGAGAAGAAGAAAAGAAAAGAAAGAAAAATACTAGAAAGATAAAGAGAATAAAATAAAGAAAAGAAAGAGAATAAAAGAAATAATGAGATAAAATGAAAAGTGAATTAAGAATGAAAATAGAGGTAAGAAATTGGGAAAAAGTAATAACATGAGAAGAAATAACTAAGAACTATGTAAATTGCCAGAACTAAGTATGTACATAGTAGTTGGGCAGCAAATGTGAATGATTAAGTTAAGTGTTAGGGACTTAGTTTGTTACTATACTTTTTAAAATTTATCTTTCTAGGTTCTGTGTAATGCTACCCTTCTTGCTATATTTTTTTACAGGTACGGAAGTGGAGCTTACACTATTGCGGGCCGAACTGGAAACTCTCCACCACGTGGAGTGTATTCGTGATACCATGAGCGGATTTTATTTTTAATTATATTAAAAACTGTTATTTTTGTAATTTAATATACGTCGTAATTGTATGCCCTGGAGCTGGTACTAATCGAGCATTAGGATCTAGTCTGGCTGTAATATTTATATATGTTATGTCTTAAAATAACCTGGCTGGTCAGGTACAAACAGAAAATTTTGGGAAAGTCCGAAAAACAGAGCAGACTCTATCAGATTTTCGTCACAATTTTTAAGTACCATTTTTTTTAATAAACCCTATCTTAACTAATTAATTGTGAGGGTGTTACACATGAAGTTTATGCTCTTATGTTCCCTTTGCCGCCCAACACTCTGTCCCATATAACATCGTCGGTCTTACAGCAGTGTGGTAGAACTTTCCTTTAAGTTTAAGTGGTAACTTCTTATCACATAACACGCCCGAGGCACTCCTCCATTTCATCCACCCTACTTGAATCCTATGATTTATGTTCTGTCGTAGGATTACTGGTCTTAGACAATCCGGCTAAGAATTCGGCAATCCCACTTTTGATATCAGACGTGAAGTGAGCACCTTGAACACCAAGATACCCACGCTCTTGTCGTTCTACTTTGGGTGGTGTGTGTGTTTGTGTGAGATGAGATAGATGCATACCTGCTACCTTACCATACTTATATAGGCATATCAGTCTTGCTGGATAGTGAATTCCGCCATCATGAGGCAGCTCTTGTAAACAGTTGGCCATAATGGCGGGTAATATAACGTTGAGGAATCCAATGTTCTTCTAGACAACGGACTCTCTTGGATTCCAGACATACGTAGCCGACATAATAATGATTGACCGTTTTATTGGTTTAAAGGCGGACGTAAGGTTGTTGAAGAATCCCGCCGGATACCGGTATGCCGGTATCAGGGCATTTGGGCCATGGGGACCTCTTACCAGTATCAGAATACCGGGCCATGAGGTCCTCTTACCGGTATCAGGATACTGGGCCATAAGGACCTCTTACCGGTATGCCGGTATCAACATCCTGTATGCCGGTATCAGCATAATTGGGCCGCTTAGACCTCTTACCAGTATGTCGGTATCAGTATCCGGTATGCCGGTATCAGCATAATTGGGCCACTTAGACCTCTTACTGGTATGCCGGTATCAGTATCCGGTATGCCGGTATCAGCATAATTGGGCCACTTAGACCACTTATTGGTATGCCGGTATCAGCATTCGGTATGCCGGTATCAGGATAGTTGGGCCACTTAGACCTCTTACTGGTATGCCGGTATCTGTATCCGGTATGTCGGTGTCAGCATAATTGGGCCACTTAGACCTCTTACTGGTATGCCGGTATCAGCATCCGGTATGCCGGTATCAGCATAGTTGGGCCAATAGGGCCTCTTGACGATATCAGCATATCGGTATTCCGGTCTAATAGATGCGCTCCATAACAGTAGCCCCCAAGTCATGGTTCATGAATGTGAGCCATGAGTTCTAAGCGGATTCATCAAGTCTTCCACTCTTCAATCCCTAAGTTATTTCCTAGGTACATTGGACATACCGTTATCATGGCTTCGAGATACTGGTTTTGTCTTTGTGTATCCATACAATTGTTGATCCATGGAAATCCTATTCTAGCCAGCGAATGGTTTTCCATTTAACTTATTAGTCTTTTACATTCAAGACTAATAGGGACCATACTAGATACATGGGTGGTGTTCATTTTTATACAAGAACATCTTCTACCCATTTCTCTCCTTATCTGATGGCTAGTCAAATAAGTGGTGTATTTAGCTTTGGATACTGAATTCTTATATCTGGATTTGGATTTTTTGACTGTCTTGCCGAATTCATGGTACTAACAACTCATGTTTTAGACCGATGTGCCGAATTCCTGATGCAGATATGAGGCACTCTTTGGTTCTGAAAAAGATTAGACTCACTCATGGGGTCTTTGATTGAAGGAAACCGGTTTGAGATGACCATCTCATGGGGGTATAACACTTAATTCAGCTTTTCTATTAACCCTGCAACTCATGGAATTTTCTTACTAATAAAATGGAAACTACCGTAACTTGGACGAGAAAATGGTCCACATGACCTTCTTTCAAAACAGAAGCAAACTAAAAATACGACAGTGGTCTATAAGACTTTCTGGGGAAAAACTATCCTGAGCTTTCTGGTACTCCTCTAAATTGATGTATTTTTCAGCCCTTTCCATCACCTAATCCATAGTTTTGATCTTGTGCATCACCAAATAGTCTGTAAAATTTCCTGGTCTCAGAGCATGCATCAAGAGATGAAGGGCCACCAAAGCCTCTATGTCACTGATAGACAAATACTCTGTATTAAAGCGAATGAGGAAGTCTCTCAATGGCTCTCCCTTTTCCTGCTTGATTTGGGATAAATTATGCTCGAACTTTGGTTGTGCTTTGCTTGTCGTGAAATGTCCCAGGAATTTGGCAGCCAAATCCTTCCATCTTGTGACTGAATCAGGTTCCAACTTTGAATACCAACGTAAAGCCGCTTTTTTCAGAGTCAAGGGGAAAGTGCGACACTTATACGCATCCTTAGCCCCTTGTCATGACATTGCAACCAGAAAACTGTCTATGTGTTCCTGCGGGTCTGAATTCCCGAAATACGGGTCTACATTGGCTGGAGCTTTGAGATTTTCAGGCATGGGGAAGGCCATTATGCTTTCAGAAAATGGGTGGTCCTTTTCTTCAGGCTCTCCAACTAATTCCACCTCATTCACTTTGTCAATACCTGATTGTGATGTTCCTTTCCTCAATTCCTTCATCAACTTGTCCTGCTCATCTAATCGCCTATGCAGACGGGCCAATTCTGTCTCAAGGTTTGCCTTCCTCTGCGAGCATCCACCAGATGATCTTTTATTCTCATGACGGGAATGCGAAGGGCTTCCTCCTCTAGTGGGGGGCCTCTGTCGCGATTTCTCCTGTTCATGATGAGAAGACCCCTCTTGTCTCGAACGCTCATATTCTGCCCGTCTTCTCCCTTCGCTCAACCGTTCCCTCAGGTCCTTATGACGTGAAGGTGCTTGTTCTCCACTTAGATGGTTTCTTAGTTCCATCACGCTATGATGATTGGATTCAGCGCGTTCTCCTTGCGACTGGTTTGCCATGGACTTTTTTAAAAAAGCGGTGGGAATAGATTTCTTGCTCCCACTGTGGTCACCAATGTTCTGTTGTAGGATTACTGGTCTTAGACAATCCGGCTAAGAATTCGGCAATCCCACTTTTGATATCAGACGTGAAGTGAGCACCTTGAACACCAAGATACCCACGCTCTTGTCGTTCTACTTTGGGTGGTGTGTGTGTTTGTGTGAGATGAGATAGATGCATACCTGCTACCTTACCATACTTATATAGGCATACCAGTCTTGTTGGATAGTGAATTCCGCCATCATGAGGCAGTTATTGTAAACGGTTGGCCATAATGGCGGGTAATATAACATTGAGGAATCCAATGTTCTTCTAGACAACGGACTCTCTTGGATTTCATACATACGCAGCCGACATAATAATGATTGACCGTTTTATTGGTTTAAAGGCAAACGTAAGGTTGTTGAAGAATCCCGCCGGATACCGGTATGCCGGTATCAGGGCATTTGGGCCATGGGGACCTCTTACCAGTATCAGGATACCGGGCCATGAGGTCCTCTTACCGGTATCAGGATACTGGGGCATAAGGACCTCTTACCGGTATGCCGGTATCAGCATCCGGTATGCCGGTATCAGCATAATTGGGCCACTTAGACCTCTTACCAGTATGCCGGTATCAGTATCCGATATGCCGGTATCAGCATAATTGGGCCACTTCGACCTCTTACTGGTATGCCGGTATCAGTATCTGGTATGCCGGTATCAGCATAATTGGACCACTTAGACCACTTATTGGTATGCCGGTATCAGCATCCGGTATGCCGGTATCAGCATAGTTGGGCCACTGAGACCTCTTACTGGTATGCCGGTATCAGTATCCGGTATGCCGGTGTCAGCATAACTGGGCCACTTAGACCTCTTACTGGTATGCCGGTATCAGCATCCGGTATGCCGGTATCAGCATAGTTGGGCCAATAGGGCCTCTTGACGATATCAGCATATCGGTATTCCGGTCTAATAGATGCGCTCCATAACAATTTACATCCCCTTCTATTTCTGCATCATGCTGTAAGATAGATCCAAGGTACTTAAACCTTGGGACTTTTGCTATGACATGCTCTCCAACCTTCACCTCCCGAGTAGGGCTTATGTGCCTCTTGCTAAAATTACACTCCATATACTCTGTCTTACTTCTACTTATCCGAAAACCATACCCTTCTAAAGCTTGTCTCTACATTTCAATCTTCCCATTTATTTGCTCTCTAGTATCCCCAATAAGAACAATATCATCCGCAAAGAGCATGCATTTGGGCACTGACTCTTGGACATACTCAGTAAGCACATCCAAGACCAGTGTAAAGAGGTATGGGCTCAAACTTGACCCTTGGTGTAGTCCTATCGTGATGGGAAAGTCTTCTGAAATCTCACTTTGTGTCCTCACGCTCGTCTTGACCCCGTTATACATATCCTTAATGGCTCTAATATAGGCAATACACACTCCTTTCTTCTCTAGAGCCTTCCATAGTACCTCTCTAGGCACTCTATCATAAGCATTCTCCAGATCAATAAAAACCATATGCAGATCCTTTTGTTGCTTTTGGTATTCCTCCATCAACCGGCACAGTAAGTATATTGCCTCCATAGTTGATCTCTCAGGCATGAAGCCAAATTGATTCTCAGTAACATGGGTCTTCTGTCTCAATCTCTGCTCTATCACCCTTTCCTAAAGTTTCATGGTATGACTCATAAGCTTGATCCCTCTATAATTCGCACAATCTTGTATGTCACCTTTGTTCTTATAGATAGGGATTAAAGTGCTCCTCCTCCACTCGTTCGGCATCTTCTTGGACCTCAAGATCTCATTAAACAACTTGGTGAGCCAACTAATCTCCCTCTATCCCAAGGTTTTCCAAATCTCAATGGGAATACTATCCGGACCAATTGCATTACCATTATCCATCCTTCTCAATGCTTCTTTTACCTCAATCTCCTTAATTCTACTACGGTAAAAGGTATAATTTTGGTCCTCTTCTCTAGTGACTATCTGATCGGGATGTGAACTTTCATGACCTTCATTGAAAAGCTTGTGAAAGTAAAAAACTATTTAATTAAATTTACATTGGGAATGAAATAAAAATTAAATGACCCAATCACATTATAAGAATATTTTAGGAATGATTGTATTGGAATATAAAATTAGTTAATATTTGTTTATATTTAAGACCATTAATAAAAAAAATTTTAATAAATGAAACAGTAAAGAGTACTCCCTCTGGTCTCATTTATAAGCAAAAAAAGACATTTCAGTAATATAAGCAAAAATTAACTAACTTTCTATTCTCAATATAATCATTCCTAAAATATCATCATAATGTGGTTGAATCATTTAATTTTTGTTTTAATCTCAACGTAAATTTACTAAAGTAATCTATTTTTTTATGAATTCGAAAAAATTAAATATACTCAACTAACTTCCTTAATAAGTTGAATTAGTTATTTTTTTTTTAAATGAGACCGGAGGAAGTACCTTGGAGTCACGACATTGGTTATTTTTTCTTTTTTTAAATGGGGTAGCATTTGGCCAATAAACAATCTTAGGAAATTCTAAGATGCTCTGGGCAAATAATATGCACCGGACATCTTTTTATTTATTTTTCTTTTTAAATTTTTTAATGTATATTTACTCATAATATTTTTTTAATACACTCTCTATCCCATCGTCTTGGCAAAAAAATGCAAAATAACTTATCTCATATTAAAGTAAAAAAATAAATGAAAAATCTTAAAAATTGTATATTGTATCGATGATTAATAAGTAAGTAAGGAAAACATATTTAAAGATTTTTTTTTAGGCAATATTGCAATATGTATTAATTATAATGATATGGAAATTTGTATAACATCAATTTTTAATTAATGAATGAATCATGCATTATATTAAACAGATACTCTCTTATTTTCATTGACTTGTTTGACTTTTACCAAGATAATGAGACAGATGAAGTACATATTTTTAATGCAGATTTATTAAAATATGTCAATTTGTATTACAAATTTACTTAATATAATTTTTTTACCTGTCTTATAAAGCATATAATGAAAAAAATTCAAATCCAAATAACAAAATCATGCACATAAAAAACACAAAAAATTCAAAATATATTTTTTAATATATTAAATTTAAAAAAAATAAATAAATAAATAAAGCCGGTGCAACAATATGTCCATGTTTCATGTTTCCTTATGGGCGGTAACTACCATTACCAAACTCCACTTACATGTTCCAACTCTGGCGGAAAACTCGATGTTGGTGATGCAGACTCGTTCCACCTCTCATCTTCTCACGTGCTTCTTCATTTCCTCTTCAACAATATGAATCCACCACCTCAATCCCTCTTCAACATTTTCATTGTTGCACTTGTCTTTCTTCCTTTCAATTGCACCCTCTCCTTCACTCTCTCTTCTTACTCTTCCTCATTTTTTCTATGGAAATTCCACTCTCTCGTTACCATAATTTCTCATTGCACCAATTTCAAACCAGCACCTGCTCCTTTTCCACCAAAGTTCTCTCCTTAGGGTCTTGTTTTGAGGGTTTTACCTCTAAAGTGAGGAATTGGAGGAACCCCTTTTCCCAGATTTGCTGTTCTTCCAAGAACCAGGGACTGCGGCGGCCTCCGCTGATGCCCAAACCTTCGAAAATTGAGTATGGGGAAAGGCGAGAGCCAGTTTTGGATAGCACCCAGATCAGGAAATCGTGTTCTGGGCTGTGTAGTCAGATTGAGAAATTAGTTTTTTGTAATAGGTACAGAGAGGCAATGGAGTTGTTTGAGATTTTGGAGCTTGAAGATGGTTTTGATGTGGGTAGTAGTACTTATGATGCTTTGTTTAGCGCCTGCGTTGCTTTGAGATCCATTAGAGGTGTTAAAAGGGTGTTCAATTATATGGTCAGTAGTGGGTTTGAGCCAGATTTGTATGTGATGAACAGGGTTTTGCTTATGCACACGAGATGCGGTATGATGATTGATGCGTGCAAGCTGTTCGATGAAATGCCAGAGCGAGACGTGGTTTCTTGGATGACAATGATTGGGGGATATGTGGACTCTGGAAATCACCCTGAAGCTTTTAGATTGTTTTTATGCATGTGGGAAGATATTAATGATGGGAGACCTCGCACTTTTGCCACCATGGTTCGGGCATCGGCTGGACTGGGTCTTGTTCAGGTGGGAAGGCAAGTTCATTCTTGTGCTTTGAAAATGGGAGTGGGTGATGATATTTTTGTGTCTTGTGCTCTGATTGACATGTACAGCAAGTGTGGTGTCATTGAAGATGCTCGATGTGTGTTTGATCAAATGTCGGAGAAGACGACAGTAGGTTGGAATTCCATGATTGCTGCCTATGCACTTCATGGTTATAGTGAGGAAGCTCTTAATATGTACTATGATATGCGATACAGTGGTGCTAAGATGGACCATTTCACTATTTCAATAGTCATAAGAATTTGTTCAAGATTGGCTTCATTAGAACATGCAAAACAGGCTCATGCTGCATTGGTTCGACATGGTTTTGGCTCGGATCTAGTGGCAAATTCGGCACTTGTTGACTTCTATAGCAAATGGGGTCGGATGGAAGATGCTCGGCATGTTTTCGACAGAATGCTTCGCAAGAACGTTATATCTTGGAATGCATTGATTGCTGGTTATGGCAATCATGGTCAGGGAGAAGAGGCTATAGAAATATTTGAGCAGATGCTTCGAGAAAGAATGATTCCCAACCATGTCACCTTCCTTGCCGTTTTATCTGCTTGTAGCTATTCAGGATTATCAGAACGAGGATGGGAGATTTTTCACTCAATGAGTACAGATCACAAGATTAAGCCCAGAGCAATGCATTATGCATGTATGATTGAACTATTAGGTCGAGAGGGCCTATTAGATGAGGCTTTTGCATTTATAAGAAGCGCTCCGTTCAAACCTACACCAAACATGTGGGCAGCATTGCTGACAGCATGCAGAATGCATGAGAATTTTGAGCTAGGTAAGCTTGCAGCTGAAAAACTATATGGGATGGAGCCTGAAAAGATATGTAATTATGTAGTGCTTCTGAACATATATAACAGTTCTGGAAAGTTGAAGGAAGCTGCTGGTGTTTTACATACTTTAAAGAGGAAAGGTTTAAGAATGCTTCCAGCATGTAGCTGGATTGAAGTCGAGAAGCAGCCATATGCCTTCCTTTGTGGGGACAAATCCCATACACAAACAAAAGAAATATTCCAAAAAGCGGACAGTCTGATGGCAGAGATATCAAGGCACGGTTACATTGCAGAGGATGAAACTTTGCTTCCAGACGTGGATGAAGAGGAACAACGCGTTCTAAAATACCACAGTGAAAAGTTGGCAATAGCTTTCGGGCTGATCAACACTCCAAATTGGACACCGTTGCAAATTACTCAGGGCCATCGTATATGTGGTGACTGCCATACTGCAATTAAACTTATTGCTATGGTCACAGGACGAGAAATTGTGATAAGAGATGCTAGTAGATTCCACCATTTTAGAAATGGAAGTTGTTCTTGTGGCGATTATTGGTGATCAGAGATATGTAAGCTGTTAGCTTGTTATTAACTCCTCCCCTTACTACCATACGTAACCTCAGTTTTGATTAGGATACAGTTTTGTAATAGGTGTAATTCATTGTGTTATTCGTTAATAAAAGTTCTTCATACTTCCAAGACTTTGAACTGTTTGTTACATGATAGGATTTTTTCTGCAGAGGAATAGGGCTTTAGGAGTAATCTCTTTTCTCTTCTTAATTGGGTAACCTCTTCAAACTCTTAAACACCGTTATCATACCCACTACAATGTCCTATGATTATATACTTATATTCAGTTAATCATCTGTCTTTGTAGGGATATAGACTAGAGAAATCTGAAACTAAACTTGAAGCTTAATGTTTCAAGTGTAAAAAGGTAAATATGAAATTGTGTTTTATTAATACCGAGTTGTATGTCTTGATTGACCATTGTATAATACAACCAACATTTAAAATATAATAATGTCTCTTTAAATTTTAGGGTTGTTTTGTCATATGTTCTTTTTTTTTTTTTTAATGTATGATTCCTCAAAATTATTTATAGGTTTGTTATACATCTTTCTTATTAATTCTGACCAAACTATGCTAATATGCAACACGAAAATTCTGGTCAAACACAAAAGGTTAGTCGCTTGATGTCACGTTGACGAAAATTTTTGTTTTTCAAAAATAAAAAACTGAAAAAATGAATAATTTTAGTTTTTAAAAAAAAAATTGGAGAGATATATTGTTTTAGTCCTCGTGACTAATCTTATATGTCTTATTAGAATATTGATGTGATATATATCAATGAAATTTTATCATAATTAATAAAAAAGATATATGACAAATCCAATCCTAATCAAATAAAATAATGAATCCAAAAACTGCCCCTAATGGATTCTACCGTACATGTTACCATTTATACAGCATTCAGGGTATTCTAACACTCCTCCGCAACTTTTCATACTCTCTCGTCTTTATTTTATTTTTTTTTAACATGGGAAGTCTGGGACTAGAATCCATGACCTGAGAAAGGGGAAAATCCTAAATGTCCCTGCAGCCACCAACTGGACTGTCTTACGTGGACTCGTCTTTATTTTATTTTTATTTTTTTTAGAAGAAAATATTTCATTCCAACTAAGCAAAATATGAAACTACAAGAATGTTCCATGGCTTTTTACAATCAAAATCAAGCTAAAAAGTGCAAACAAAAATTACAATTCCTCATGAATTCTAGCTACCAAAATCCTATTCTTCCAACTATCAAAATTCCTAAACTTTATACTAAGTTTAATTGCCAACTCTCTCTTCACCAACTTGTAAACAGGGATGGCAATGGGTCCGGGTGGGTCCGGGTAGTGGGGTACCCGGTTTCGGACCCGTGCAAAGGTTTTTGGACCCAGACCCGCCCGGGTACCCACTGCACAGCGGGTAGACGGGTCCCCGGGTACCCAGACAGATTTCACGGGTACCCATTACCCTTTTTTTTTAAAAAAAAAACTATTTTTTTACTAAATTTTATAAGCTTTTCTCGAAAAAAAAATTAAATTTCATAACATCAAATGAAACAAACTAAAATCACAACATCAATCAAATATATCAACAAAAAGAAACTTCCATCCAAAAACTACTCCACAAATAATCAATAAATTTGAGGTAACATAACAGTTGTATTAGTTACAGCAATGTTTCAACATTGTAGAATATAATTACCATATATCTGTAGTGAGAATTATAAGAGAAATGCAAATTAATTGAAGCTACAAAAAAGTAAAAACACTCTTACATGTCTAACGGTTCTATTGAGATATTATTTCATCCTCTATGGAAAAAGAATTAATGGCAACCATTCGGTATTGCAAGAACCAGAAATTTTATGTCACTCTATCTTAAAGCAAGACACAAGCACAATTGCACAAAGCATTCTCATATGTTCCTCCATAAATATCAAGTAGTCCTGCAAAACAAAAAGAATGAAAGATAATATGTAATTTAAACAAATTACATATATAACAAATAATATAACATATAAAAAATAAAAAAAACAATAATATAACAAAAAAAAATTAGTTATATAATCTTTTTAAAAAAAGAGAGAGAGAGAGAGAGAGAGAGAGAGAAGAGTGGCTACTGACCTACTGTACTTAACAAAAAATCAGTTATATAATTAAAAAAAATCAGTTATTAAGTTATATAATAAAAGAAAGAAGATGAAGTTGAGGAAGAGTGGCTACTGTTCTTACTCTGCTGAAGCTGCACGGAGCCGGAGGAAGCTACTGTTGCTGCCTTGCTGGAACGGTGGCGGAACGGTGGACTACTGTTGCTGCCTTGCTGGACCAGAGGGAGAGTGGCGGAACGGTGGACGGGACGGGAACTACAGCTGCGCCGGCGAGAGAGAGGCGAATGAGGTGATGGACGAGGTGGCGACGCGGTGACGGACGGCAAGGAAAATAAATAAAAGAGGTAGGGAAGGGAACTAAAGAAAGAAGAGGCGCAACAGGAAGCAGCTCCAGCCTCCAGACTTGCAATTTGAAACTAAGAAGGGAAATTAGGTTTGGGTTATTTATATATATGAGGGCACTAGTGTAATTTTACACGGGTCCGGGTACCCCATTACCCGGACCCAGACCCGTTCTTTCTTAATACCCGTTGGAACCCGTTTTTTGATGTCCACGGATCCATTTGTGGACCCGGACCCGGACCCGTTGCGGGTATTACCCGTGGGTAGCCGCGGGTCCGGGTCTAATTGCCATCCCTACTTGTAAACTTGACTTGGTTGGACCTCTTTCCCTTGGAATGTCCTTTGGTTCCTTTCCATCCATGTATGGTATACCATAGCAGCATAAGCAGCATTCACCATTAGGCTCCTAGTTTTGTTATGTTTAAAAGCAAATCTCGGCCATCTTGTCCAATTTGGCTTGACCACATAGTAAGTATCTAAGCACAACCAATTGTTCATTAGCCTTACCAGTTCAGTGCTCCATCTCCAGGTGAAGAATAGGTGATTAATGTAAGATCCAATATTTTCAAATAAATAAAATGAATAAAATATTTTAAAAAATATTATTATATTAGATAAAATAATGAATTTCCTGAAATTTTGTTAGAAGACTCGAGTGGATCTAGGAAGACTCGAGTATCCTAACCAATACTTAGGAAAATTTGAATTTTTAGTTGAAAAACTCGAGTCTTTTGGGAAAGAATTGAGTAGATCGAGCAGTTTTGCAGAAAATAAAAGTCGGTTTCAAAACAATTTTAAGCCAAAAACTCATTTTCATTTGGTTCCAAGCTCAGAGCTCAACCTTACTTCGTGGTAAAGTAATCTAACACTTTAAATAGGCATGTGGGGAAGCTAAAAACGCATTGAAATCTCTCAAACCCGGAATTCTACCCAATTTCCCCTGTTTTCTGGTGCAATCTTTGAGACCTCTGTTCTCCTTCAATTCTCACCCAATTCCCGGGAAACCAAAACACAAAACGAAGTTCTGTTTCCAATCTTGAAATAGATTTCAGTCCCATCAAGAAACACTTCCTGTAGATCAAGTTCTAAGCCTTCAAAGTTGAGTATTCAAAGCTGTAAAAACATAGCACAATTCAGTGTCAACTACCCTTCTTTCTCGAATTGGTTTGTAAATCCAAGAACCTTCTTGATTCCAAATTTGTTTCTGATTAAAGTTAGCAATTCCTAGTTGCTTAAGCTAACTTGTTTCGTTCTTTTTCATGTCTTATTCGTACTGAAATTTGTGGCCAAAGTTAGATAGTGCAACTGTTTTGCACAGGTGCAAAATCAAGGAATTCAATTCAGACCCTTTCTTCTTCAATCGATACTTTCTTTAGCATCGTTAAGGTATGGGAGGAGTTATCTAAATTCTAGAATGAGTTATGGTAAGCTAGAAATGTAGGAACCGTTAAAGGTTCAATTGGGATGCAACTTGAATTGGGAAACTGACTTGAAGGTCAGAAACCCATGGTTTTAATGTTCAAACAAGTTTATATGGACCTAATAATGCTCACTGAATTGTTGCACGAATTTAAAATCGAGTATAAATGAATTTCATATCTTAAAATGGACAATTTCAATTTTGTGTACAATTATGTGGTTTGATTCTGTTTTTAGTTGTTTTGGTTATGCTTGATACTTGCAACATGTTTAATTTATGTGTTTGAACTTCTGTTTTGCATAGAAATGGAATAAGCAAGCAAGAATCACGAATTGGTGCTAAAAATGCAGAAAAACTGGTGCAGATGCAACAAAAAGACTCGAGTATTTCTAGCAAGACTCGAGTATTCTGGAAAAATGCAGAACGACTCGAGTATTTTTGGTTGAACTACTCGAGTGGTTCATGAACTACTTGAGTGGATTGAAGAAAATTAAAGGAAACATTTATTTTCTTTCTTTATCAGAAATTAATACTTTTCATTAGGATTATTGTTAAATTCTAAAGACCACTATGAGGATTTCACCCAGTGGCATAACTTAATTCCATTTGGTTGATAATTATCATCGAGGAGTCCTACTGGAATTTCTATTCAGTGGTTGATAATTTTTCCACAGGAATCCCTACGGAAATTTCAAATCCATTTGGTTGACAATTCACCCTATGGGAGTCCCGATGGAAATTGCATCCATCTGGTTGATAAGTAACCCATTAGTGGTGTCCCAATGGAATAATAATGACTCAAACTAGATAATAACGTCCTAATACTAATTCTAAAACTATCACAAAGTGGCTATGCCGCTGATGGCCTTTTTCTAAAAATATCAAAGAAAGGTTAAGGAAATAGAAACGAACTGAGTATTGAAGTATCCGGCAGAACACTGCCAAGAATGCTGATGAGAATAATGGAAGAAATAAAATATGGGATTTTATGTGGCATTATCATGCATGGTGAATGAGATTACTCCGATTACGATTTGGGACACTAGCTTAGGATTGAATACAGGATGTCATGGCACAGGATGCTATGAAGGCTAGCTCTCAATAAATCGGAATGGTTTTGATATGGATTTCGCTCCGGTTCAATGGATAAGGTAGATACTTGGCCCAGGTTCACAGAAAATAAAATGGAAGGTCGAGTCTACCGAACCGTGATGCATGAATGAGGAGTAGGCATGCATCATGACACCAATGAAACTAAATGAATGTTTAAAACGGTTTGAGCATATGTACTTGCATTCTTTTTGATAAATGATGATATGTGTATGTTATTGTTAGCCCCTGTTATACTCATTTGTTATTGTGTTTAGCTATGACTCAATCCGAATCCCTTGTGTGTATGATATGGCACGGAACATGCTATGCGTGGAGATGAGACCACTCCCTAACAGGGAATGGAACTTTGAAGAGCATCGGGCCACGTTCGAGGGTGACGTGGAGATTACCTTCCGTCATCCTAACCCCTGGTCTCGAATGCGCCCCCGAAGGACAAGAATCCCAATGGTGTATATCATGCACATTCCATCGAATTTTGTTTTCCGCCATGGAACCCCTCCACCGCCACCAAGACGTTTTACAAGATGCACTCTTCCACCGAGTCCTTCCCCCGCAGCTTAAATAGTTGTTTTTGAAGTCCCAACTCACCCTAGTCCTTCCCCTATAGTCCGATCAAGGACTCCGGTTTATGTGCCTGTTGAACCGGCACATGAGGAGGACGAGGAGGAGGAGGACCCCATTGAGGATGAGGACCCAGTGGAAGATGATAACCAAGTGGTGGATGACGATCCCATGGAGAATTCAACCGAGAGTCAATAGGGAACTGACGACTAAAGTTGAAATTCCTGCTAGTGAAATGTGTATGATATAACCCATCAGGTTTCTCTTCCTTTTCTTGCTTTATGTTTTGGAGTTGCGAACCATATGCTCTAGGTTATTATACATTTTGTTGTATGATATTGTGATATAGTGTAATGGCCTAGAGTTCTAACTAAGTTTAGATATGTTTAACTTTTTAGCTCCTACAGTTTGAGTTTATGTAATGAAAGTTGTAACCTCTTTTGAACTATGATAATATAATATGAAGTTTGATATTTTCCTATACGATGATTGCAATTTCTTCCGCAAGATTTGAAATAGTGATGACGTAACTTATGTTGAAAAAAGAAAAAAATGGTCACATTTTCGGAATAAAAGAATTTTAATAAGGTTAGAAAGTTGGGTCATCACAATTAACATCCTCATCTTCCTCCCCGCAGAAGCAACATATTGTATGCACTTGAGCATACAAGTTAATTCTGGCTTTGGTCTTTAATCTATTCAGTTCCATTAACCAGAAGATGAAGCAATTCTTGGGTATTGAGCAAGAATTCCATATCACCTTGTGTATGCCAAAGGTTTCTTGTGGACCAAGCAACCAGTCATAGCCACTACTCACAGTGTAAATACCATCAGTCGATCCACTCCAGCCAGTTTGCATTCCTGAAACCAGAAACCAATTTCTCTCTAACTTTGAGTAATTGCTTCCAATGCCATCCATCTGTTGGTTTAGCTTCATAATTTCAGATTTCCTAATCCCTTAGATAGATGGAATTGATCCATAAAGAGTCCTTCTTTGCAATTATCTGCCAAAGTTGTTTGCCAAAGATGCTTGATTCCAAATGGGGCACTTATGTATGTTCAGGCCTCCATACTTCTTCTTTTTACAAACATTTTCCCAAGCCACTGGTGGAATTGTCCTTCCTGTGTTGTTCCCTCCCCAAAGTGATTCTCTGCATTTCCTTTCTATACTTCTGATGATACTTTTAGGAATGATGAAAACTGTGCTCAGTACGAGGGCAAAGTGAGAAGCACAGAGTTGATTAATCGACATCTTCCTTGACAAGATAGGTTCCTTGTAGTCCATGAAGCCAATCTCTTGGTCACCTTATCCACTTAGACTTGGCAAGAAGATCCAGGCCATTTCTTGGCAGTAATAGGCAAGCCAAGGTACTTAAATGGAAAAGAACCCCTGTTAAAGCCAGTTACCTCCATAATTGCTTGTTGTTCAGCTTCTTTAACCCCAGCCATGTAGATGCTAGATTTAGATTGATTTGCAAAAAGACTTGAGGTAGTAGAGAACTCATGAAAAGCTTGACTGAGGATCCGAACACAGTCCCTTCTACCCTTGCAGAAAACCAAGAGGCCATCAGCAAATATCAGGTTAGCTAGACTAGTGTCCTTGCACAGAGGATGAAACCTGAACCTTGGAGCCTTGCTACTACCTTGAGATTCCTAGTAAGCATCTCCATTACTAACACAAACAATATATGGGACATAGGATATCCTTGCCTTATGCCTTTAGTACTAGTGAACTTACCAAATTGCTCTGCATTCAAAGTCAGTGAGAATGAGATAGTTTTGGTGCAACACATGATCCAGGAAATGAACTTCATAGGAAATCTGAGAGCTACCAGCATTGCCTCAACAAAAGTCCAATCCACCATGTCATAAGCTTTTATTATGTCAATCTTCATTAGGTACCCTCGTCTTTATTGTAGGGTATATTTAATTGAAGGATTTTACTTCAGTACCCTCTGAAAATAGAAGGTTTCTGATTAACGTGGTCCAATATAAATTAGCCACATTTTTTTTTTTCATGTCAGCTGGACATATTTTTTATTTATAAATTTTGCAATTAAGTCCCTAAGATATTTATTTAAAAATATTATTTTTATCCATAATGTAATTTACCCTCATTTACCCAAAATACCCTCATTTTAATATTATTTTTCATCTACCCATAATACCCTTAATAATTTATAATTTTCCATTTCACTACCCTCCCACGTAATTCTTCTTTTTCATCAATCTATTAGATCCATCTTCTATCACTACCAAGTACTAACATCATCACCTTCTTCTTTTATCAGTACCTTCTTCATCGCAAAACCAAGGAACAAACCATGTTCTTCTTCTTATTTTCCAAACCGGCTTGTTCTTCTTCTTCTCTCTCCAAACACGTTTTTTTATTCTTCCCTCTCCAAACCTGTTTTCATTTCCAAACGCAATCCCAATTCCGTCGTTACCACCACCATAGCTAGGTTCTCCTTCTTCCTCTTTTAATACTTTATTCGAACCCCAATTATTCAAAACCCTAGCTACCAATTGTTTTCCCCATTCGAACGAGCCCTAATTTGTTGGTCACCTCTGTTGGAAACCTAATTCAGTTGTCGCCACCTTTGTCATCCATTGGAACCCTCATTCTGCCGCCGTCGTCGGTGTCTTCCATTCGAGATCCTATAAGGGACGCTTCTAACACTGCCATTCTTGTCCAGGTTCATTCCAATTCCTTCTTCGATTTTGCTATTCTCACAGTGCCATTTTGCTTTTTCGATTTTGCTTGTTCGATTATGTTCCTTCTCACAGCACAGCACCCCGATTCCTTCTACTATTTTGCATGTTTTATTTCTCTTTTTGTTGTTCCAATTCCTTTGTTTTGTTTCTGTTTATGTTGTTATGATGTTTTGTTTCTGAATCTCACTTTTGATTTTGATGTTTTTTTCATGTTCTTTTTTGAAACCCAATTCTGGATTTGCATTTTTTAATTTTATGTTTCTGTTCTTGTTTTTGCCTCACTGCCCTAATTAGTATCCATTAAATGATGATTTATTATCACTCTTGACTTTTATATACTTAGTATCGTATAAAACTTACAACGTGAATATTGGATTACTGGACATCAAATTTGATTGATGGTAATTCACTTTTTACTCTTCAATACTACTTGAAAATGCTGCTCTTTGATTATGGCATTTAATATTTGTCAAAAAAATTTGAATGTGGTTATACTTTTTCTCAGTGTTATCATACCCGGATCGAACCGGGCGATCGGACCGGTCGAACCGTCAACCGGTGGCATGAGCGGCTCTAGGTTTCTATGCAAACCGCTTCTGGGTTGCAACCGGAAAAAACCGGCGATCAAAGTTTTTGACCCGGGTTGAACCGGGTTGAACCGGGAAAACCAGGCCGGTTCAGCCCTTGCTGATTTTAAAAAAAAAAAACTAATGAAATAAAAATTAAAATTTTAAAACCTAAAAACCCAAACGTCAAAGGCCCAAACGAACTAAGTCAACAAGTGAATAAACAATATGAGAACTGAGAAGTAGTACAGAATAACAGAATTGAAGAATGAACTCATGAAGAGTTGAACTGTTGAAGACAAAGTCACAAAACGAAGAACGAAGAAAAGGAGAAGACAAAACGAAGAACGAAGAAACACCGCTGGTCGCCGTCATCGCACACCGTCGCACACCGTCGCACACCGCTCGTCGCCGTCGTCGCACACCGCTCGAAGAACGAAGAAGATAAAAGAACGAAGGGCTGTTGAAATGAAGAAGATAAAAGAACGAAGAGTGAAGGTTGGCTGCTACATGTGGCTGCTACATGCTTACACATAGTCAATGGATCTGATTCATTTTTTTATTTTTATTAGAGTTTTGAAGATGGGCCAAGGCTTTGAGGTGTTGGGCCAAGTTTTATTTTGGTAATTATAATGATCTTTGAAGCTAATGTTTAAGTTTCATGTATAAATTTGGAGTAAAAACACATTTTCATTCTTGTACATGATAATAAAATAAAAACAAATTTTTTATTGAAGAGAAAACAAAATTTTAATTGATTGAATTTAAATAAAAAATTGAAAATTAGATTGCATTGTATTTTTTAATATATATTATATGTACCGGTCTAACCTTCCGATTTAAACGGTTAATACGGTTGAACCCTATACAGAATCTTTTTCGGCTTGACATCCGGTTCGGTTCTGAGAACATTGCTTTTTCTGATAGACCTTTTTGTGGTCTTTGATTAAGGGTTGGTCATGCTTAAATATTCTTCTTGGAGCACCAATGTGATGAGCATGATTTGCAGAATTATTATTTTTGTTAAATGTTTGAAGTAAAAATTACTGTTATTTTCCGAACTTTCATAATCTTGCTTATTTATACTTTTTCTAAGGCTTGGCACTCTCACTGGGGATCCATATTCTCCCGGATTTGGATTGGATGACTTCACAGATAATAATTTCACAAATTTCACTAAATCTGGATTGTTGGTTGAAGATCCTACAATTTAAACATTAGATTCTGTTTTGATTTTCTTTTACTGTCAGCCTATAAATCTTCATTCAACAATTCAGATCGGTGAAGTCACCATATCCAAGTCCATATTTTCCCTTACTTCCAAGAAACTAAATGATATCAATTTTCTTTTTAGGACAATTTTGTTGAGAGAGAAAAATAATAAACAACTAAGCTAAAATTGAGCTCATGCGGCATAGTATTGCCAGTAGAACTATTATGATTTCCTGGTTATATTAATTCTATTAGATAGGTTTCTTGCTGTCTTCCAATCTAAAAGGTTGATAAAAGGTTGATAAAAGATTTTTGGTTGCTAGATAAAATATCATTTGTTTTTCCCTTGCGAACATTAAATGATGATTTATTATCACTTTTGACTTTTATATTAACAAGTCAACAAGAAATAGTCATGCAAATAAATTTAGTTTCAGTTCCACACTTGGGTGTTACCATGAATGGTTCTAGTTCCTAAGTTGAAACTCATTCACTTACTGACATATTCTTTTTACGATATAAATGAAGTTCCTCACTTTTGTTAAGTTATTTCTTTTCTTTTCTTTTCTTATGTTCAGACTGCTATCCCTTTTTTATTTAATGTATTGGTTATGTTTTTAGTTGGTTTGACTTGAGTCTAACTATGATGTCTTCTTTTTTAGGTTTTACATGGGTTTATTGGAAATAATTATGGTAATTTAGGCCCTCTTGGAGTTGATAGTGAAAGCAACCCCTATTTATAGGCGAAAAGGATGACACTTCAACAATAGAGGTCCTTGCCCAATCCTTATCCATAATTGGCCAGGAGAGATGTCGCATCATCCCTTGCTCCAAAATCAGAAGTTAATACCATGGAGTTTTCCCTAACCCTTTGTCTGATTTGGGTGATTCTGGCGGGAGAGAAAACAAGGCGAAAACCTTTTTTTCTTTCCGTTTGGTTCAGGGAAGAAAATGAGTGGGAGAGAAAATGTGGTGGATTCCATCATAAAAAATTTTCTCTCCTCATCAGCAGAGAGAATGGAGAAAAATTACCCATATGTCCTTCACTTATTCACTTTGTTTGCAATTTTTCATTTTTTAAGGCTAAATTACTTATTTGATCTCTTACCTTATTTTTTTCAATTTTAAATTGGTCCTTACTTTTCTTATGTTTCGAATTGGTCTCTCATGTTTCTTTTTGCTGTCAAATTGGTCCCTGAGTCACTATTCATCCTATGTGGACCACTATGATTTGCACACGTGTCACTATTCATCCTATGTGGACCAATATCATATTGACACGTAGGATGATAGTGACTCAAGGACCAATTTGATAGCGAAAAGGAACCTGAGGGTCCAATTTGAAACCAAAAAAAGGTAAGGGACTAATTTGAAATTGAAAAATAAGGTAAGAGACCAAATGAGTAATTTAATTATTTCAACTGAAAAAATAAAGCATTTTTATTTCAACAAAACTATTTTTTTTTAATATTTTGGAATCGAAATTTTTATTATGTAATAAATAATTAAAGTAAAGAAAAATATTTTGGTTATGTTAAACATACATAAATGTAAAAAATAAAAAATATTTTATTTCTATTTTGTAAAATAAAGGTGTAGCTGTCAATTGATAAATTTATTGTTTTCTCTCTTCCCACTTTTCTCTCCAACCAAACAAAATGAAAGAAAACTCAACATTTCTCTCTTCCCCATTTTTTCACATTTTCTCTCATACCAAACAACTACAAAATCTACTCATTTTCTCCCTATAATCTCTCTTCTCTACTTCTATCTCCCCTATTTCTCTCTTCTCATTTTCTTTCGTGGAACCAAACAAAGCATAAAAGCTTTTTTTTTCCAAGATATCCATCCGCGTAACTGGGTGACTAATCATTTCGACATTGTTGGGCTTTTTCGGGGGCTAGTCTCCCAGCAAGGTCGAATCAATAACCATGGTTTTCATTGACTATTTATAGGATCAAAATAAATCTATGGTTATCTATATTAAACAAAAGATATATATATAAAATATAAAATTAAATATATATATATATATATATAAATCTATATTGAATATTTATATACTTGCAAATAAGGTCCCATATATAAGTTGTGTGTCAATTTATAATCTATCTATCTGCTTGCAAATATGATATATGACATAAAAAATTAAATCTACACAACATAATTTGGAAAAAAAAAGATAATAATTTAAATTAAAGATAATTTGAACAAGATCAATATGATATATGACATAAAACATTTAAATCTACACAGCAAAATTTAAATAAAAAATAAAAGATATTAATTTAAATTAAAGATAATTTGAACAAGATCGATATGATATATGATATAAAACAATAAATCTACACACCAGAATTTAAAAAAAAAATAAAAGATATTAATTTTAATTAAAGATAATTTGAACAAGATCAACATGACATATAATATAAAAATAAATCTACATAGCAGAATTTTTTAAAAAAATAAAATATATTAATTGAAATTAAAGATAATCCTGATTTGAATAAATCTATGATCAATATCATATATATATTACTAAGAGATAAAGTACAACCGTAGAAAATACAATAATAAATTTATAATTTAAATTATATTAAAAAAATTAAAGTACAACCTAATTTTTTAAGCAAATATAATATATTATTTTATATCTATTCTATATTTTTGTTATCTGTGTTATTTTTTTCATCTCCTTGTCTATAAGATATGCCTTTGTTTTATAATCTATATAAATATAAATTCATATACAATAGCATCATTAACATCACAACTCTTATAGAAAAAAGTCCGAATTTTAAAAATAACTCCAAATGGGAAAAAAAACAATGGCAATGGAAAAATGACTCCTAAGGAGACAAGAAATCTTGTCGAACAAAAAAAAAGAATTCTCAAAAAAGTAATTTGTAACACCCCTAATTTTTCGTCTCTCAAATAACAAAGAAAATAAATTATATATAACAATGATTTTATAATTGCTTTCCTATTAGATATAAAAGTTTAAGTTTCTATACATTATGTGTTTGGAAATATAAAAGTATAAGATATATTTTTATAAAGAGTATTTTGTACAAAAATGTGAATATTGTAATTTAGTCCTTGGGTTGGGACTTAATTGCAATGCTAAAAAGGTTTAAGGGAAAGAGTTATTAAATTATTAACTTTGAAATATTATCAGTATGTAACCGGTTAGAAAGGCTTTATAACCGGTTACACGATGAACTCAGAACTTGGTTAGTGGATTTTGATGAGTAACCATTTGATTTAAACCACGTTTTGCCACGAAAACAATTCGATTTGTAGTGGAGAATACGTGTCACCTTGCATGATCATCAAGTTTCCCTATAAATACTCAATTTTAGGGTCAAATTGAGGGTTTCTGGGTTGAGTGTTGATGTTGTGACCAGATTAGGGTTCCATCTTTGTTCTGTTTTATTCTCTTTAATCTTTAAGAATCAGACCGAGTGTGATACACCATTACAAAGCTTGATCTTCAAGCTTTGTATTGATGTATAGAATGTGAATTGAGAGTGAGTATTGAAGAAGTTTTGAGCTTTGAAAGTTGAGGATCAAGTCTGTCCAGAACCAGAACGGAGCTCGTGGGACTCTCTTTGGGGTTTGATTTTGGTGAGTACATGCACTCCCTGAGTCTCAAATCTGTTTCTAATGCTTGTGCATGTTTCATAGGATAAAGTCTAATCATTTTCCCCAATTTGTTCATCCATTTCATATGTCAAAAACTTTGATTTTGGAACCCTGTTGGAACTGTCATGCATGAAGGCAGAACTTAAGGAATTCGTGTTCTTCCTTAAGGAACCAGTGTTGATACTCAACAAGCGCAACTTAGAGGTAAGGGAGAAGCTTTCATTTGCTAGAATGAGATTAGATTATGTGAAACCATAGGTTGTGTCACCATGAGACTCATAAAGGGCATAGGTTATAGAAAACAAAGGCTTGGAGGCCATTTCTGCAGCTCAATTCTTTTTGAGAAAGTTTGGTGGTATGCATGCAAGTGATTTTGATGGTTGAAACATAATCTAAATGCTTATTATAAGTTTTGTGCTATCAAGTTGTGTTTATGTTGTGTTATATGCAATTTGATGCTCTAAATTGAATGCATGCAAAATGAATATGTTTATGTGGTTAAACATGTTTATATTAAGGTATGTGAACTCTATTTATGACTGAAATTGGTTAGATTTGAGCATGGTAGAGAATGGTATGAAAAATCCCTTTCTGAAGTGTACATTCTGCAGAATCTAACCGGTTATTCGAAATCTGTAACCGGTTAGATATTGTCAGATTTTTCAAGAAAATGATTTTCTGAAATTGGCCCAGTGCTCTTACCATTTACACTCAATTTTATACTCTAATTTCATTTGAAATCAATATGAAATTAGGTCTATGAACACTGTTTGTTTCAGATTGTAATTGATGAGTCAATGCCTTAATGTTAAAAGATAATTTCAAGTAGAAATTATGCTAAATTGGAATTGGATTGTGATTTAGACTTTTGAATGATGAAATCAGTGTGGTTTGAGGTATATAACAATGCTGAGACTCTGTTTATGGATTGGGTAGAGAATTCAAGAAAAGGGTTTTCTGAATTCCAATGGTTAGGAGGTTCAGGTCTGTAATTCTAACCGGTTAGTCTGAAATTGTAACCGGTTAGTACTTGAAACTGAAAAATAAAAGTTAAGTCTTTTAAGTGAAAAGTTTGATACCATTGGTTAAGTTTTTCCTAATCCAAGTCTAATGGCATGTTTTTAAGTAAATTCAAGGATGAATTTTAATGTCAAAGGTTATACCTCTAGTCAATCATTCAAAAGAGAATTTGAGATATTTCTAAATCACAATAATTAAATTAAAGATAAAAACCAACCTTAGTAATTGTGCATTTATTCATAGAGAATGGAAAATAGGTTGGCAAGAAACGATTGTCATATTCTGGGAATATGAGAAGGGTACTCTGGGAGTACCGAATTGATGTAACCTACTTGATGACACATTCTGGGAATGTGGCCAGTGTCTGGGACATGGTTTTTATGCGTTCTGGGAACGTAATGCACACTCTGGAAGTGATGTTTGTTTTTCCAAGTATGGTTTACCATACGTTCTGGGAACGTATGTTAGTGTTCTGGGAACACTGAGATATCTATTGACAGATATCAAAGATGATCGAGGCCTCAGTTGTGGATGGAAATCATGCATCATGCCACCTGCATTATAAGAGATATAATGTTGAAAATGGGTTTGCCCATATGTACTTGCATTCTTGTTTGATAACTGACTACTTGTGATTGTTAAACCTTCTTTATATCTATCTCATTTTACTATGCGAATGTGTATGCTTACTCCCGTGCCCTTAATAGGTTGTGATCAAACACCCCGATAGCTAAAAAAAAAAGGCTATTGAGGGTAGGAGACCCTTAAATGTACACAGAACACAGAAAAGGGTGAACTATTATTCTGGTGTACAACTATCGGAAATCTGTCGGAACGGATGGTGGGACAAAGGACAGTGATCAGTTCTGAAACATTTCTATAATAATAGAACTTATATTGTACATATTTTGAGTGATGTGATACAGAATGAAATTTCAAGTTTCTTTATGCTAATACATTATCTGATATTTACCGATTTATTGTTCTTAATTCTTTCATATATATATATATATATATATATATATATAACGAAATGAGGTATTATGTTTTCCGCTAACTCTGATTGTAATATTTGAGTTCGATATCAACCAAAATTTGATGAATACAACCTCTCAAGATAAATCTATTTTCTTGACAAGTTACCAAGTATTTTTCGATTTAGAAACTTCTACTTTCTATTCAAGTTATCATGACCAACGAGTTGTTGGTGCAGTGGTGCCAGGGGCTGCACTTGGTAGGGCGAACCACGGTTCGATCCCCCGCAACAACGTTGGGAGAGGAATAAAACCTTAACCCCGGGACCCCCCTCGATCTGGATTAGTCGGCCCAGTGGGTCGGATACCAGGGTGCAAACCAAAAAAAAAGTTATCATGAAGGTTTTCAAACACATATTGAACTCAGTTCTACGAATATACGATTAAATTCAAAAATCATAGTTAAGTTTCAATAGAAAGAACTTTCATATTACGATTTTCCAACACAGACAAGTCAATTATCATAAATATATTCATTTTATTTTATATTCAAACGTGTATCCAATGAGTGTTACATAATTGATCTTCCTTCCAAGTATATTATTTTCAATATTTTTTCATCTTAATTCAACTAATGTTTATTTAAGTTTAATTTAACATAAATATAATTTTTTCCACAGCAATAACAAAATTAAAGACACGACCTCTCATACATCAAACCGAAAGTGAGATTCGTTCATTGACCAAAATTAGGTATTATTATAGTGTTATACTCCTTCCGTTATCTATTATGAGAACAAATAACTGAAATTTCATTTATTAAGGAAATTAGTTGAGTGTGTTTACTTTAGAAAAAATTGCATTGGGAAAGAAATAAAATTAAATAAAATAACTACTTTCTAAACATATTTGTTGATACCCAATTTTGTCCCCCCAAATAAAATAAAACAAAAAAAATTCAAAAAATGTTTTTTTTAAAAAAAGATGAACAATAAATAAAAAATAAAAAATATTTTGAAAAAGTATTTTTTTATGAAAAATAAAAAAGCGAAAATAAAAATTAAAAAAAAAGAAAAGATAAAATGTTTTTTAAAGAGAAAGATTTGGTTAATTTTTGTGAGGATAAGGATAAAAAAAAAAGTCTTTTGGATTGTTTTTATGAAAGGATTATTATCAAATTTGTTTTAAAAAATTGAGAGTTTATCTTTAACAAAGTTTGAAAAATTTGATTGAGGAATAAATTAGAAAATATTTTATTGGGCTCTCAAAGCCTGCGAAAAAATCCTATTTTTCTTAACTAATTTTTCCTATAAATAGAGCTTTCTTCCTCACAATTTTGACACAGACAATTTTTTTAAAACACACAATTTTAAAGACACAATTTTTGAAGAAGCAATTTTCTTTTAAAAAAAAGAACGTATAGTCAAAACCATGTGAAACCGGTGGTTAATTCATTATTTGTGACAAGTACTCCCCTACCATAATTTTTTCCTTTCTCACTTCCTGTTCCCAATACTACCTTCTGTCATCCAGTGACCATCTCCCACCAGCCCGTGCGCCGCACGGGTATTGTCCCTTGCCCATTGAAGTTCTCTCTTCTGCTGCACTTACGAGGTACTTCTTCTTTTCTTTCTTTTTTTTTTTTTCAGTTTTGTTTTTTATGGTAAGAATATTAAAAATAAAATGTAGTCTTTTATCATTGAGATTTTGATTATTAATTTTTATGAATTCTTTTTATTGCTGAATAATAAAATTCTACTTTTATCCTTAAATCATTTTAGGATATGTTATGAATTTAATTATTAAATTTAAATTAAATAATTTGGGATCATAAATTTTAATAATTAAATCTCATTTTTTTTTTTTAAATTATTGGATATGTTTTGGCAAGCCGATTTTTCTCACCCATTTAATGGAGAGATCTCTCTGGCTTTCCTCTTTGTATTCGACAACATGGTAAACACTTTTTTTTATTGGGTTTTAAAATAAGATAGATCAACTTTTTTTTTATAAAGTTTAATAAATTTTATTAATTAAGAATTTTAATGCCTTTTGGAAATCCACCTTTCCTTGACTAAATGTCGAGGTTTTGTACATGTTTCTCTTCACATCAAACATTTTAAAAAATATATAAAAAACATTAAAAAATAATTAAGAACTACGTAGCCTTGATTTCTCATTTTATGAGGGTACGTAGGACCAGGGACAACCTTGTCAGGCATAACAATAAAAAACAAATGATAATACCTTCCCTGACTCGTAACCGACTCCCGAACTCAAAATCTTTCTAATTTGAGACCAAATTTTATCTGTTTAAATTAATAATTATTTTTTCTGCGTTTTTGTAACAAAATGCGGTGACGAATCCACATTGGATCAATCGATGTAAGCGAGGCCCCGAGGGCTACCCGAGACCCCAATCGCGACAATATTTTAGAAATTATTGTATTGAGAATAGAAAATTATATATATATATATATATATATATATATATATATATATATATAAAGACACGCACGATGTTAGTAGCCTAATGTCCTCATACACTCAGCCCTATACTAATAAACATGAATTAAAAAACGTACAATATATGTGAAATTTTTTCAATTAAAACCATAATAGGTAGGCCTAAGCACATCCGGGGAAGTATGATACAAATATACAATCAACAACTCCTATTCCTAGGAGTATAATATTAAGCCCCCAAGTATTTTGTAACAAAAATACTTATTTTTTTTTAATTTGTAACAAAAATACTTGTATGTACTTGTATTAAGCCCATTGGAGAAGTATGATACAAACAAATTTTTATTTTTGTTTCCAAGAAGTATTAAAGGAACTAAAAAAAAAGTTAGGACAAGTCATCAACAAATTAACAAAGCTTGTTGAACGGCATGATGAAATACTTACATCTATACAAGCCTATTCACAGACTCGTATTCCAGAAAGCTAGTTTAAATTTATTGGGGAACCATCTAGGATATGAGTTTGCGAGTAGGTTTGTACAGGTGAAAGTATCTCATCATGCCGCTCAACATGCTTTGTTAATTTGTTGATACCTTGTCCTAACTTTTTTACTTCCTTTAATACTTCCTAGAAAAAAATAGAAATTTGTTTGTATCATACTTCCCGAATGAGCTTGAGCTTAATACAAGTACATACAAGTATTTTTTGTTACAAGTTAAAAAAAAAAAAAAAAGAGAAAACAAGTATTTTTGTTACAAAATGCTGAGCTTAGTATCATATTCCAAGGAATGGACATTGCTGATTGTATATTTATATCATACTTCCCGGATGGACTGAGCTTAATACCATTTCAAATCATGTCTATTAGTACGGAGTGTACGAGGATATTAGGCTACCAACACCGTGTGTGTCTTTATTTATTTATATATATATATATATATATATACTAGCTTTTATCTCGTGCATTGCACGGATTATTGATATTTTAATTTTGTTATATTAAATATTTTAAATTAAGGATTATTATTATTATTTTTATTATAAAGTAAAGATTATTATTAAACAACAATAAAAAAATAATTATATAAAAAGATAAGAGTTCAAATCAAACTCTACACTTAAAAAAATTAATATAGATGATTTTGTTGATAAATTTTGTACTTCGTCATATATAATATAGAAAAGATTTAATAATATAAATCTTAGTAGCGGTGTGAGTGATTAAACATAATTTAGTTTATCAATGTAATTTTTAGTTTTTTTTAGCAATTGATATTTAAAATTATTAATTGTTCCCGGACTAATGGTCCATATCATATGAGAAAAAAATAGAAAGATAATATTGTTAAAAACATTTGGTTTGTTATTAATAGTTTTAATTTTCTTCATTAAAAAAATAGTTTTAATTTTCTTGTCACAATAAAAAAGCAAAAAAAAAAAAATATTTACATCAAGCATAAAATCAAATCCTAATTTTATATAGGATGATCTTTATATATTATAATAGACAAAATATATTATAGAAGGAAAATCCAATCCTATTATTATATAGGATGATTACATTTGGTTTGTTATTATTAATAGTTTTAATTCTCGTCACAATAAAAAACAAAAAAATATTTGCATGAAGCATAAAATAAAATTTGTTATAAAACTTATGAAAATAAGGAAGAAGAGAAGAAGAGAGGAAACAATATATTGTAATATATTCAGTGTACATTTTACATCATAGTTGAATCCTATTTATAGGGAGATATGAAACTCTAATGATATTAACTAAATATAAACACAATCCAATAGATAGTCATCCACTAATTAGATGGATATGAATTGTTTATAACACTCCCCCTTGGATGACTATCAGAAAAATTAGCGAAGAAAAAAGAGTACACAAATCTTCTTACGCAATTAGATGCTGCCTCATTAAAAACCTTGCCATGAAAACCCATCGGAAAAAAAACCATGACTAAGGGAAAAAGAGTGCAGTGCGTATTTATATCTCCCCCTGATGCGAACAATTATCTCTAAGATATTACACTATTACTTTCGCAACATAGGTTTCATGATTTACCAAAATTTCATTAAATGTTCCATTTATAATTCAAAACAAAATTTTGTTCTTTCCAAATCTTTCATTTCAAATTCTTTCTTTAAGTAATATACAACATTTGGAAGCTTTTCAGGAATTCTAATAATATTCAATTTATCATACTAAAATGTGTGTTTAGCTTCATTCCAACATCTTCCTGTGAATGAACAATATCTTGCTAATAAATTAATATCAGATGACATATTAAGTCACGTATGACATTTAACAATCTTATAGAGATTATCATATAAATTAGTTGTTATTTATCAAAGCAACTCACTTTAGAAGTTGTTTTTCCCAACTTGGTAGGCACAAATTTAATTTACTAAATGCTCGATCTTCAGGCTGAGGTATTTCATTTTGAAATGTTTCCTTTAATTTTAAGTAATTCAAACAATATTAAAATAAAACTACATAAATACTAAAATAAATACATAACATGAAACATAATCATATAAGTATTCTCAAACAATTGCCATAAACATATCCATGATTGCATGACATGACATCATATATATAAGTCAAACAATATATAACTAAAAAACATAAATTATTAGCTAAATCTAAATAGATATATACATGTATATATCAATATTCTTCTGAAATTTCTCATATTGATATAATGATATCATTCTCGAATGAACCATGATAATGGCTACAAACATATAATGCATTTTATGTAATTGCTAGAATTATAACTTCAAGTCTATTAAAAATCTCTTGGAGTTTGAACTATAAGTTCAAAATTATTGCATTTTGCAATTTAACTAATTAAAGTGCATGTGTCGACATATTACACTTTATGCTTCAAACATTTTAATTATCCATGGATATGGTTCAACCATATTAAATAGTTCAAGCATATGCTTCGAGCATATTGAGTCATTAAGGGGTATTCATGTATATGTTATTAATCAAGTTAGCCATAAAAATCTGCTATAAAATCATTTGACACAATTTGAATCCTTCATATATTGCCAGACTAATCAAGTATCAAAAAATACTTGCATCCACCACAGAGAAGTATTATTCCTCATAATCAATGTCAGGTCTTTGTGAAATTCTTTGGGCTATCAATCTTACTCTATATCTCATAATTTCTTATTTTGCTTATGTACAAAAACACATTTGTATCCATCTGACTTTACACCTTTAGGTGTACGAACTATAGGTTCAAATATCTGTCGCTTTTCAAGCGAATTCAATTATGGCTCAATTGTGTCTTTCCATTTTGGCTAATCATTTCTTTGTCTATATTCCTTAATAGACTTTGATGCATGATCCTCATCTTATATCATTTAAGCGATATATCATATGTAAAAGCATCATCAACGTATTTGTATATCAAATGCTTTTACATTGAGGATTAAACATTGCTACCCTATATTCTCAAATTGGTCAAATAAGGGTCTAGTTGATAGAATAAATTTGGAACTTAATTGTAATTTTTTAAGATTATGAACCCTTCCTAGAAGGTGGCTTAATCTTGGTTATTTCTTGGCATAATCTTTAACCTTGAACCCTTCCCAGAAGGTGGCAAGGTTTAGATTGTGGCCTTTAGCTTGTATGATTTTCTTTTGTTCGTTGGTAATGAATTTTTTCATTTCACCAAAAAAAAATATAACGTTCAATAATAATTGACAAGAAACGCTATTAAATATATAAGGCAAAATAAAGAAAATTATTTTTTCTTAAAGCAAAATCATACTTATTTGACTAATCTTTGCATCATAAAATGAATGTGCTAATATTTAAAACTAATAATTTATGACAGATGAGCAGTATCATTGATACATCAAATAATGATTACCACTACCAAAGAAAAATTTGCATTAAAATTAGAACTTGTCGATATAATAGTGAAATTATCCAATTTAATAAAATGATATCAAATATTGATTTCATCAATAAAGGCACAACAACTTGGTGCGATTGGAATGACCCGTGGGATCCCGAGTACAATACTCGGTGAAAACAACAATTTTCTTTAATAAAAATTTTATTAATTCAATAAGACAATCAACCCAAATGGTTGGAGTTGCACAATGATAAGTGTCAGTGTGTGTTCAAATTCCAATGACGTATTTACTCTTTAAACTCTCTAGCAATACTTGAAATCCTTAGCACTAGACATGATTATTCACATCTTGGTTCGATGTGTATTCTTCATTTTGTGGAATTTGCACACAGTTGAAGCAAGAGTTAGACATTACAAATTGGAGATGAAGAATGAATACAAGTCCCTCGATTGCTTTAAGAAATTGTCACCACTAATAGTAAGATTTGGGCACTGAGAAGCTTGCCATCCATTGGCATAGTATTTAATAGATTGTAACTCCTTGGACTGGTGGAACAAACCAAGTCCCACATCGGGTTTTATAGATTCCAATCTTAGAAAAATTTTGCTATTTTATTTTTCGATCATTCTTTGGAAAATATATAAAATAGAATTCAAGGATCAGTCTTGAACCCATGACTTGCCATTATTGCAGTGATTATTGCTACCGTGCTTGGCATGAAATGCAAACATAATATATATAAATATCACGGTTACTGCAGAGCTATAAATCCCTTCTGCCTTATTTGCATCGATGAGTTCTCCTTTTCAAATCAATCAACACTGCTTATGTTTGCATCTTTTCAAATCTGTTTCGATTTGCATACTTTTCAAATCAATCAACACTACTTCTGTTTGCATCTTTTCAAATCTGTTTCGATTTGCATCTTTCTTTCTTTCTTTCTTTCTCTTTTTCTTTTTTTAATGATGATGATGCACATGATAAATGTTATAATTCTCAAGAACTTGCATCTCTTATAAAATGTTCATGTCCATATAATATTGATACTTTGGGATCAATATATAATATATCAAAATAAAAAAATGAATAAATAAATAAAACATTAATAATATTAAAATTTACCTTGCTTCAATACTCTTTGATGCTTCAACACACCTTTTGGTTAGAGTTTCGTGCTGATAACGTGTTATAAAACGTATGAAAATAAGGAAGAAAAGAAGAAGAGAGGAAACAATATATTGTAATATATTCAGTGTACATTTTACATCATAGTTGAATCCTATTTATAGGGAGATAAGAAACTCTAATATGGAGTGATATCAACTAAATATAAACACAATCCAATAGATAGTCATCCACTAATTAGATGGATATGAATTGTTTATAACATTCTATTTTTATATAGGATGATTTTTATCTATTACAATAGACAAAATATATTATAGAATAAAAATAAAATCCTATCATTATATTCCTGCAGTCATTAATAAAGTCTTCTTAGATTAAAGCTTGAATCTCTCAAGAAGATGAAAAGGTAGAATTGGGTATATCGGCCACCATCACATGTCATCTTCCACTGTTTGCGTGATTAAAGAGGCAATTGGTGCATATAACAATAAATAATCATCTTCCTCAGTAGTTTATGATAGTCACCCTAAATCAATGCAACATTAGATTTTGATGCAATCTATTATCACCCGCAATTATTGAAGAATCACTCACTATAAAAAACAAACTGGTTGAACATTATTTACTTTGCTAGGATGGACTCCTCCACTTATCTTTCTCTACTCCCTAACATCACAATTAGTTACACCAAGATCAAAATTTTGAACAAACCACATTTTGATCAATGGTACACACAAATTGCTGAATTAAAGTAAGTAAGTAATTAGAGAGAAACTTAAGAATCAAATAATATAAATTAAAATGAGCAAGAATTATTAGAATTATAAAAATTTAATTATGAAAAAATAAATAAAAAAAATTGAAGGCTAATATAATTATGAGATTGCTCTTTTCCTGAATATCCATAAGTTTGTAAGTCAATTCACATAAATACTAAAATATTATTGATGAGCCATCAAATGCATATTGCGTACTATATATAATGATTTGAAAAACTTGTCAAACTAAGGATAATGATTTAATAGATAAGATTAAATAAATTTTAAATCTAAGGACAATGATTTCACATATAAGATTAAATAAATTTTGAAACTAAGGATAATGATTTCACATATAAGATTAAATAAATTTGAATTATTTATTTAATTTCCGACAACTAAGGATAATTATTTCACAAATAGATAATGATTATCTTCCTATAATCGCTCTGGTGCGAGTATTCATTAAGCGAACAAACGTAGTGCCTCAAAAATTTCTCCGACAAACGTGGTGCTTCGAAAATTTCTTCGACAAATGTGGTGCCTCCAATAGGCGTCTTTTTATATATAGATAGTATATATATATATATATATATATATATATCCCTCCGTTTCCAATATAAGAAAAAAATTTATGGTTATTTTGATTTGAAATATAATAATAAAGAGTTAACTCACTTTCTATTATCATTACAATTATTCTTAAAATATGTTTAAAAAGTAGTGATTTCATTTGATTTTTGTATTTTTTCCAATGCAATTTTCCTAAAGTAAACACACTCAACTAATTTTTTTAATAAATGATTTCGGTTATTTTTCACATAACAGAGAACGGAGGAAGTATAACACTATAATAATACCTAATTTTGGTCAATGGGCGAATCTTGCTTTCTGTTTGATGTATGAGAGGTTGTGTTTTTAATGTCATTATTGATGTTAAAAAATTGATAGATATTCATGTTAAATTAAACTTAAATAAACAGTTAAATTAAGGTGAAAAAAATATTGAAAAAATATAGCTGAATTAAGGTGAAAAAAATATTGAAAAAATATACTTAAACGAAAGATCAATTACTTGTTTGAGAATTCGTTTTTTTTACAAGACTTCTTGTCTCCTTCATGAGTCCTTTTTCTATTGCCATTGTTTTTTCTTTCCTTTAGAAGTCATCTTTGAAATTCAGACTTTTTTCTCTGAGAGTTGGGATGTTAAGGATGCTATTGTATATGAATTTATATAGATTATAAAACAAAGACATACCTTATAGACAAGGAGATATATATATATATATATATAACACATATAACAAAAATATAGAACCCAAATCGGTTTGGCCTGGTGGAAGCATGCTAGGACCATAAGAATATTGAAAACCCATAAGACCATAAGGTCAGAGGCTCGAATCCTTATGGAGAACATCCCTTGGGGAGACATCCCACCCATATTGCTCCAGGTGCCGGGACTATGAAGTACCCCTCCATGGTTTAGTTCATAAAAAAAAAAATATATAGAAAAGATATAAAA
This sequence comes from Crotalaria pallida, assembly GCA_037953625.1. NCBI lineage: Eukaryota > Viridiplantae > Streptophyta > Magnoliopsida > Fabales > Fabaceae > Crotalaria > Crotalaria pallida. Next base: position 31,389,146 of record CM075651.1, on the reverse strand, counting down.
TCATATCTTATATTTGCTTAAAAAATTAGGTTGTACTTTATTTTTTTTAATATAATTTAAATCATAAATTTTCTATTATACTTTATACGGTTGTACTTTATCTATTAGTAATATAAATTTGATATTGATCTATCATATAGATTTATTCAAATTAGAAAATTACGATTATTTTTAATTTAAATTAATATCTTTTAGTTTTTTTTTTTAAAATTCTGCTATGTAGGTTTACTTTTTATATTCATATTGATCTTGTTCAAATTATTTTTAATTTAAATTAATATCTTTTATTTTTTTTTAAATTCTGGTGTATAGATTTGTAACACCCCAAAATTTTAATCTCTGATTAATAATTTTTTATTATAAGATTTTATGATTAATTGATTATTAATCTTAATCTAGTAATTTGATTTCGTACATTATGTGCATTTAAGCAAACAAATATATGAGATGTGTTTTGTCATAATGTTTTATGCCAAAACAAGTATTTTCAGTTTAGTCCTTGATAAAGGACCAAAATGCAATATTAGAAAGTTTGTTGGAGGGAAATTCAATTAAAATAGAATCTTTTTCAAAATTTACAGTCGTGGTAATCGATTACCCCGATCCGGTAATCGACTACCATAGTGCAGAACAGCCATAGTTGAGTGCGTTTGATGAGTAATCCACCGCTAAACCCAGATTTTTGCCATGAATGCAGCCATAGACACGTCCATGGACTCGTGTCGAACTGCATGCAAGCCTAATTCATCTATATAAGGTGGATTGTTGAAGAACTCAACTCCATTTTGCTAAGTTTGGATATTTATGAATTGATATGATTTGATTGCCACTGTGAGACAGTGTGCCATGAATATTTATGAATTGATATGATTTGATTTGAGGCTGTAGTCCTCCTGGTCTGGGACCATTTGTTGTGAGACAGCTGTCGTGCCCGCACGGTAAAGGTCCTGTACTCCTGTTTGCTTCCGACTAGGTTGGGTGGATGACCGAGGAGATGTAGACGTGAGTGATAGCCGAGAAAGAAATGGATATACCGATGATATCTCGTAGTTTCCCGAATCCAAGAAGGATGTAAAATGATAAGACTGAATGAGAAGAAATTATAAGAGTGAGAAGTGGAATTAAGGTTATAAAGATAATGATGGATAGTCATAATGATGATAAGATTGATGATAAGACTACAAGATAATAATGATAATGATATACTTGATTGTGTGTGTTTGTATGTTATATTGTCTGTTTGTATGGTCCTATTATCTTGCCTATCGTAATTCCACACCGTCGACGATGCGTCGTTCGGATTGCTTACTCTCTCCTGTTCGTTGGCATATCGGTGCTGCTGATATCTCAACGGGCAGATGGAGTATTGCATGGATATCACCATGTGGAATAAGTACGGAAGAGGTTGGAAGCACACCCCATGCGGCTGGGCATGGACCGGCTACACGGAGATCATGATCCAAGATCCGGAGCATCAACTGAGTGGAGCTAATCTAGAGCCGCACTTGGGACAAGTCAACGTGCGAGGATTCAGTAGCTACGAGGAGAAGGCACGGTATGAGCAGCGGAGGAACTTTACTACATCAGGTGGAGGGCTGCTGGAGTCCAATAACAATGAGGAGACAACCACAAGGGCGGCATCATCTTCGAGAGCGAGGAGAGGGCGTAAGAAGGAAAAGGAGCTACGTCCCCTTGCTTTCAATAGGAAAGTTTAAAGATCGTGTAGTTAGCTTAGGTCGTTGTGAGTGATTAGAGTTAAGGATTACCTAAGTGATGAATCATCCATGTAACCTAACTTGTTTTGAACATGCCCTACTTTTGTACCCTCTTGTGAGGAATGTTCAATGGCCTTTTTAATGAAACACAAAGAACTACTTTGAATTGGATCTAAACCTTTTTCCTGAAAAATGTTTTTTTTTTTGTAAACGCAAGGGGATAAGCTTTGGTTTTAGTAACAACTCGGTTTTCATTAAAGGGGTGTTGTGAACACCAAGACTTTCCCATGACGTTTTCAAAATACTTCGACAATGTTTCACAAAAAAAAATTTGGCCTCATTTTTGCAACATCAATGCATAAAAGTCAATTATTTTGGTTTACGAAAATCGGGCTGTTACAAATAGCATTTTTAAACTTGTACACTACAGAAAAATAATCCTTAAAATTCAAGAGATTCAATCCAAAAAATATGATAAAACTAAACAATGGTTCTAAATTATAGCATTGTCACCCACATTCACATTATAAAATGAAATTATCAAGCATATATATTATAATTCAACTTCACTAGCCATTTTAAATCTGAAATAGCGAAACAAAAATATCTATAAATTATCAAACATATAATAATTTATAAATAATATAGGAAAGTAAATAAAAAAAGAAATTACCCAATCTAAGAGAGCGGTGGAGCACGGTGAGAGAGGGGTGGAGTGCGAGACAGTGAGACCGTGAGAGAGAGAGAGAGAGGCGAAGCAGTGAGAAAGCACGGTGAGAGAGCGTAGGGAGCAGTGGAGCATAGGGAGCAGCGGAGTAGTGGCTGACTGGCGTGAGCGGTGGAGCACGGTGAGAGAGCGGTGGAGAAGTGAGGGAGCGGCGGAGCAGTGCGAGACGGTGAGAGAGAGGGTGGTCTGGGCTGAGCAGTTGCGACTGGAGGAAGAAGAAGCGAAGAGTAGTGGTGTGAATGGAGGAAGAAGAAGCGCAATGCTACTGAATTGGACTAGCGTGAGTAGCTGCTGCCATGCTTGCCAAGAGAAGAAGAAGCGCCGACGTAGCCGAGAGAAGAAGAGGAAGAAGTAGCCCCCTGAAGCTGCTACACAAATGAGTACTAGTTCTAGGGTTGGGGGTAATTTTGTAAGTATAATAATTATAATTATAATAAGGCAAAACTGTTCGTATGGTCCCCTAAGTTATTTATTTATTCCAATCTGGTCCCCTAAGTCATTTTCGTTTGAAAGTGGTCCCCTAACTCATGTAACGTTAGTCTCGTTAGTTCTTTACATCTATTACCTCCTAACATCGTCTATTTAAGTTGACGTGACAGCCAGAGTGCCCAACGTTGGCGATGCACATGCACCCTCACATTTACCACGTTAAAAGTTTAAAATGGTGGAGCAAAACGACACCGTTTTGATGCTTGAAGCCATTCGCTTCATCTTCTTCTTTCTTCCATGAGAAGTCATTCTTAGCTAAGAGATAAAAACACTAAACTTTGGAGGAAAAACAGAGGGTTGCTAGGGCATTTGCTGAGAGAGAATGAACTGCAACATTGTCGTTGATTGTGAGCGCGATAGGGAGTTCGTTCATGGACGGAAAGGACTAACGGTGCTAACATTACATGAGTTAGAGGACCACTTTCAAACGAAAATGACTAAGGGGACTAGATTGGAACAAAAAAATAACTTAGGGGATCAAACAAGTAGTTTTGCCTTATAATAATATATGAGAAATTTAAAAAAACCAATTTTTTTTAACTATATAAAAGCTAAATATTTAAGGGCATATAAGTAAAATGGACGGAGACGGGGAACCGCGGAGACGGGGGAACCAATCCCATTCCCCGCCCCGAAATATGTTCATGGGAAAAATCCCCCCATCCTCATCCCCTATGGGAAAAAATCCCCGAACTTGGGTACCCCAACGGGACGTTCCCGCGGGGATCCCCATCTACTATCTTCCATTGCCATCCCTAACACTACATATTATAAAATGAAGGGAGTATTAATACTTGCATGAATAGATAATGTTTCATATACTTTATCAAAATTACCTTCATAATTATTATCGAAACTTTACAAAATATTGAGGGAGTTTATGTGAAAATAAGTATATAATATTATTAAAAGTTGAACCAAATATTAATAAAAAGATAAAATTATCACTATATAATGTTTATATTTAAGAACATAAAGAGTAATTCAATATTTTTAAATTATTGTTTCTTATTCATGTCTTTGATCCCTAAAAGTTTAGCGTGTTTTGATTTTAATCTTAAAAGTTGTTTTGATCAAGACTAGTCCTTAATTTTTCAAACATTTTGGTTTTGGTCTGCACCATTTTTGAAAAATTATTTTTCAATATGACTAACGGAACACCACATCAGCAGCCACATGTTATTGTGAGATAACGTCACCTCACATCAAGTGGCTCCACCTTCAGCTCACATCATGTGGCTATTGATGATGTGTTTCGCTTACCACATTAGCAAATAATTAATTTTTCCTAATAGTGGAGACTAAAACCAAAACATTTGAAAATTTAAGGAGTAGTCCCGATTAAAATAACTTTTAGAGATTAAAACCAAAACATATTAAACTTTTAAGAACTAAAAATATAAATAAGCTTTATATTTATTATCATGACTATTTCTTAGGTGCTTATTCAAAAAATTGTGTTGAAAAAGACTTCATCTATTTTGATGATCTTCTTACCTCTAAATGCATTATCTCTAGTACTTGATCGAAGGACATCTCTATCTCACATCAAATAATTGAGCATATGTTATGAATATAATGGATGTTTTCTTGTATATAATCACTAGAAATTTGACATAGTATAAAATTTATTTTTGTATTTGATTTATGTTTGACTAATAAAAAAACAAAAAAACATCAACATGGGTTGAGACGAGTGGTAAGCGGCTTGGTCTTGCTTAAGTAAGGTCTCGGGTTCGATTCTTTGTGGATACAGAAAATTCATGTTGGGAGACTCACCTACCATAGTTAGGCACGCGACTCAGATCAGATCCGGATGTACCTAGGTAGTACTTGAGGAACCAGATGAACAATAAAAAAAATATGAAAAAGAAAACGAGTAATATGTCAGATTAGTTCCTAACTTTGTAGGCACCGATCAATTTAGTCCCTGATATTCTTGAAATTGCAAATTGGTCCATCAGATAGGAACATGTCAGTCATATTAGTCCCTGACGCTAATGATTGTCAGTGGTCCTTAACATGCACTACAAGAAATGTTGCTATTTCCGACGGCCAAAATCCGTCGGTAATGGGCAAAATCCGTCGGAAATTCCACTTTTCCGACGGATTTTCCGACGGACGAAATCCGTCGTTAAAAGTGGCGTCGGAAATTTTTTTTGACAAATTATAAACCGTCGGAAATATCGACGGAAAATCCGTCGGAAAAACCGTTGGAAAAAATATTTTGCGACGGAAAAGTTGTCGGAGAAATCCGTCAAAAATTTTATTTTGTGACGGAAAATCCATCGGAAATGACGTCGGAAAAAATATTTTGTGACGGAAAATCCGTTGGAAAAATCCGTCAGGAATATTATTTTGTGACAGAAATTCGTCGAAAATGGTGTCAAAAAAAATATTTTGTGACGGAAAATCCGTTGGAAAAATCCGTCAGACATAATATTTTGTGACGGAAAATTCGTCGGAAATAAACAATTTGTGACGAAATTTCTGTCAAAAGGGAAAGTGATGTACCGACGGATTAGCAGTCAAAAATTCCGTCGCTAATTTTTAAAATTTCTTTTTTTATTTTTTTGATAATACTGTAATTTTCCCTGTTGATAAATAATATTATAATTCCAATAATACTATAACTGTCTTACAATACTGTTCATCTATAAATGATCACTCAAAAAAATTAAAATATCAATAAAATATAATTTCAAACACATTAAATCCAAATAACACTAAAATAAAAATAATTCATGTCATGCCTCATAATCCAACTAATTCCTGACAATATATGAATCCAAAAACTCTAAATCCTTCTAATAACATTAAAATATAAATCCTAATAATTCTCATCATAACCATCATCTGATGTTCCCTCTTCATCCTGCTGCTGGGGTTGGGGGGTACTATCATGATATTGATGTTGGTGGGGTGTATTTTGCTGCATCTCCTCATCTGTGGGCAGCATGTCTTCATCTGTGGGCAACACATCTGGTGGGATGCATCGCAAGAGAGCCTCGTACATTCTGTTATGTCGCATAGTGAGGTGTGCCAGCTCTTCCCTTACGCGATGTTGGTCTTCCTGACTGGACTCCAATAATGCTACTTTCTCCCTCAACTTTCGCTGTTCTTCTTGGCTGTCTTGCAATGATTTCCTCATCTCAACAATATCCTTAAAGTTGGGTATTTGAGAAGTGTTAGGGGGTGGCTGAGAAAGGGAATACCCCTTGACGATGTGAGGAGCGATTTTTGAAGCCCCATAAAGTCGACCCTTGTACTCTCCGCCTACAGCTTCAATCCAACAAATAAGTCGAGCTCTATCTTCTTCAGGGGAACTCAAACTTGGACCTGAACCATCGTCAGATGGAGCATGCTGAGAATGGTGTTGAGAAAACTTTTCACGGAAATTCTCCTATTAAAGAAATTACATACATTAGTTAATAATGAGTAGCATATTCAATTGAATACCTATATATAATACAAGATTGGAGGCCAAAATTACAATTAAGTAAGCAACATTCCAAATTCGGGACTTCTTGACTAATAAAAAGAAATTATCACATGTGTGTAATCTTGATATTAATTTTCCATAAACAGAAGTCAGCATGAGTATGTATCAAAAAAATGCATAACCCATGAAATTCCTTGTATAATGGAAGCACTTCCAAGAATCATGGCCTCAAGAATAATGCATCTGTAAATTGTCTTAAAAAATATCGGCATGATTGTTTAAATTGAAGTATATGAATATTGTAGAAGAACCATGCTAAAAGTTATCATCATAACCACAGTGAAGCATGAATTAACTGGATAAAGAACATAATTAATAAGAGTATTGTTACTATTCCAGCATTCCTTAGCAGAGATATGCATATAGGGCTCCAAGGCAGTATAGTAATCAAATTCAGACTAACAAATAAACAGACATGGATAAGATAATCTGAAAATTATGATAACCAGTAAGAACAAGAGTAATAGCAAACCACATATTTCAATATATCTTCTCCAGAAATGCATTATACACCAGAATTACACCAGGCCAAAATTACACCAAACAATAACATCTCCAGCATGACTAATAAACACTAATTAATATTGACTTACATGTGTCATCCTAGAGCGGTCATCAACCCAACCACTGGACTTCTTGATGTGGGTTTGCTCGAATACCTCATCCAAATAAACGGTCCGATTAAGAGCCTCTGCCTGCAATATAAATACGTACAAATACAGAAGTTATCATTAATCAAGGTAAAGAGTCTTATTATGGATAAGTCCTTGGTAACATAGTAATTCATAATCAAGGCACTCCATATTACTAACATAGCATCAATCATTAATCATAATGCAGCAAAATTATACCATATCCTGTGCATGGTCTATTATAGTTTTTCTGCCACCGGTGTGCAAGCTCCCACCCTTTTCTGAAGCTCTGTTTGCCTTGCCAACCTCCTGTATGCGCTTATATTCATCAGTTTGCCAATGTGCACAAAGGCACTCCCATATATCGACTTGCAACCAATTTGGGCGTACATTCTTCTTACGAGCTTCAGCAAAAGTATTTCTGATTCGGGAGCTCATTGAGGAATTAAAGAGTTTCCTTATTTCCGGCTCTAGAAAAGGTTGCCATGAAGCATTTTCCTGTATTACATAAATAGTGAGAACATTTTATGAAACGACATATGCATGTGTAGATATAAAGACTTTGAAATTTGTGTTCTTACTCTGAAGCGTTTAAAGAGCTCATCCTTCTGTTCCTAAAGCCTAATCAGAATCGGAGACATTTTGATCAATTTCAAGTTCTTCATCATTTGCTTCATTTTCAACTTCATCTTCTTCAGCAATAACAAAAACTGATCAAGCAGCGGGTTTTTTTAATGACTCTTTTGCTTCCTTCTAAGAAATTTTTATAAAATAACAAAAAACTGATAACTTCAAATCAGATTCCATCAATTTACAGAAGGACACGACATTTTCTAGTTCCTAATCAACAGACCAGGCTAAGTTAGAATATCCTAAGTTTCCAATAAAAAAGAGTAAAACTAGAAACAAGAAGTAGTTAGGATGCAGAAATATACACAAGCATGTTGAGAAGTAGGTAGGAAGATCGAGAATGTGAATGTGGAAGACAGGAAGGGGAAACAGAAGCAGATTTGATATTAAGCAAAAGAATTTTAACAGATTAGCACAAGACAGGAAGGGCAAACAGAGCAAACATAGCCACAAGCCAATCAAAAAGTATCTTCACGTACTATAAAGAAAGAATAAATAATGACTTACTTGACAGGGAAATAACAACCCAAGTCAAAAATGAAACCTGCATAACAGGTAAGGAACAAAACAAATACCTAACCCCACCCTTAGAAAATTAAATTAAAGCACACACTTAACAGCCACAAAACTAAAACCAAACAGAAACTAGAAACAAGAAGCACTATACAGCCACAAAATCAAAAAACCAAAAACTTACACCCCTAGCAACTTCTACTACTAACACCTCCGTCAAGACATTTCTAGCAAGCATTACAAAGACTGTAAGGGAGGGATCATTTTCATTACACCATGGAAAAATTGAGTTAGAATATATTTATAAAATCATGCTATTCTATAAAATGTGAAGCATTTTAATAATATTTGAAGCACTAAATTACAAAAGTTGAAAATGCAAGATTTGCATAATTAGAATGAAAGAGCAATAACTTCAAACTTTCAAAACTTGAATCATTAGTTGCTCCTGAAAAACCAAAATGTTTTTATTAAAATATCTGCATATGTTGTTATCACTTTCTTTTCTTTGAAAAACCAAAATGTCACACAGTGGTAATTGCTCCGGAGAAGAAAAACACAAATTTGAAAGTGTCACTTTCCAGAAAACGGGTAATGTGGGTTCAAAAACATAGCCTCTCTTTAAGGGTCAAACTACAAAAATTCAACAGAGAAACCATATGTTTGATTTGTAAAACAGTTAGTTTCCCATGAAGCAACTCGTGGTCAGTGGATATAAAACTATAAAGTGTTGTACTTAAAGGATGCTCAGAACAGTTAAATTATATAAAAAAAATCTGATTTGTACATGTTATTGTCTATACAGAGAATAAAAGTATTTGACAACTCAAATGCAACAAATTCTCTTTGAAGATGTTAGCTACAGTTTTAAGATAAGATTTCCATACATAAAGTTATAGAAGATTAGAGACTGGAAGAGGGGAAGTTAACATCAAATACCACAAAAAAGATAATGGCATCAACATAAAGATTATCAATTGCCTGTATTAATTCAACTATATTTTGCTTTACAAATTATATTAGGAAAATATAGTGCTTCAATTCAATTCAAGCAATTGCAGCAAACTAACAATATCGTTAATGCATGTAATTATAATTCTTGATATCTGAAATTGAAAATAATAATAATAATAATAATAATAATAATAATAATAATAATAATAATAATAATAATAATCATTAGCTAGAAGTGCACCAGAAAACAAGGTGCTTAGTCAAGGACCAACTAGTGTAGCTGTGTCAAGGACTGGGCCACAAATAGCATCAGATAAGAGCTTTAGACCATTTATTACTCAAACAACTCCTGGAAATATTTCTAGTATGACCCGACCATTGCAGGGTGTGAAAAAAGTTCAGCCTCCTGTAATTCCTAGTCATGCTGAAATTGCAAAGATTGTCCAAAAATTGTTGCAACTAAAGTTTCCCAAGCTTCTAAATTGGTTCTAAACAATTTCTAGAAAAATTGCAAATTTCTAGCATCATAATACAGTGAACACATTTCTAGCATCATAAATTGCAAATTTCTAGAACACATAATACAGTGAACACATAATACAGTGAACACATAATTGCAAATTTCCCAAGCTTCTAAATTGCAAATTTCTAGCATCATAATACAGTGAACACATAATTGCAAATTTCCCAAGCTTCTAAATTGCAAATTTCTAGCATCATAATACAGTGAACACATTTCAAGAAAAATTAAAACTCCGAATAAAAATATGATTTTTATTTAAAAAAACCAAAAAATCAAAAGGAATTACCGTGGACTCGTGGAGGTTGAAGGTGGAGGGCTTGGACTCGTGGGGGCTGGCGGCTGCTGTCTCGCGGTGGTTTCGTGTCGGCGCTGCTGCGGTGCGATGCGTGGTGGCAACGAAGAAGGTGAGGTTGGCCGGCACGGTGCTGTGGGCGCTGTGTTGTGCGGAGAAGAAAGAGGTCGAGGGAAAGAGTAGAAGAAAGAGGCGGAGAAGAAGAAAGAGGTTGAGGGGAAGAGTAGTTTCTTTTCTTTTCTTTTCCTGTGTCAAGGAAGAGAGTGGCGGAATACACTTTTTTTTTCAAGTCTTTTCTTTTCCTAGGTCAAAGAAAGAGGGAACTGAGCTTTCGGGCCGGGCAGGCAAGCCCGGCTCAAACCGGTTCGAGCTCGGGCTTTTGCGGGCCGGGCTAAAAAGGAACAATCTGGTGCGGGTACGAGCCCTAAAATAGAGTATCCGTATAACATAGGCAATAAGAGAAGGATCATTTCCAATATCACTAATAATTATAAGGTTTTTTTAAAGTTCTCTTAATGGGAAAAAACATCGCAAATCCCTTTTTAATCTTTTCAAGAGTTTTTTTACACCAATTTTAACTCTTTAAATTCTCGATAACATTACAAATCTCTAAGGGCACTTGTTAGCATCTTCGTAACTATAATAACTAATTAAAGAAAGATCAGAATTGAAACAACAAACATCAATGACAATAATCTCAATTAAATATTAGTTTCCAATAATAAATGGAAACTAATGGATATATAAAATATAAAGAGAAAAAAATAAAATCAAGACATGTCTATCAACATCTAAATTCAATGCTTCTAAATTTATCTAATTGAACTAGAGACACTGAAGTGATGACAAGTCATCAATTCATATCCAACACAAAAGCTACTCCCTCCGTTTCATAATGTTTGGCCTTTTAGGTCTAGGCACACAGATTAAGAAAGTGTTAATTATTGTAAGTATTATGTATAGTTTGTCTAAAATGCCCCTATTTAATCCTTATTGAAAATTGTAATAGTATTTAATTTTTATTAACAAGTGTGTCCATTAATTAATGTATAGTGGTTTAGAGATGAGAGAGATGATAAAAGTAGAATTAATGAGGAGTAAGAGAAATGATTGAATGAAAGGTTAATATTGGAAAAAAAAAATATGTTTGTGTATTGAAAATGTAAAAGGTCAAACATTGTGAAACAAGAAAAAAAGTCTAAAAGGCCAAACATTGTGAAACGGAGGGAGTATAAGCTAAGAACATCAACCATTCATTCACTACCTATGAAACCTAGTAACAATGCACCACAAAATGCAGGCTCGTCAGTCCTGGCCTGTTTTGGGCCTTGAGTGAAAAAAAAAATTGGACCCCCTAATTTATATTTTTTTATTAAAATTAAAGTTTTTTTAATGTTAATCTTTGGGGTTAAGGATAAATATAAAGTGTTTTGATTCTTTTAGTGCAACATTTTCTTATGGAATTTATTATTTTTTGGGTTCTTATCTTTCACCTAAAAGTTGGGGTTAAGAAAATGATGAAAAATAAATCAATTGAAACATGTCAATACATACATTTAATCAATTAAAACAATAACAATATAATCAATATTAGTAAAACTAGTTATTAAAAAAATAAAGGTGAAATAAAATAAATTTACAGAATGATCATCTTAAAAATGAATTTGATGAGATGTCTCCAAATGATCAAGAATCAAAGGGTATATGAAGAAGTTCAACTAACAAGTCAACAACCCTAGTAGGTACTCAAACCATGAGGTATAAGGAAATTCTTATTTATATTTTTAGAGTAGTTACATGATTTAATCAAAACACAAACATGGTCTATAAAAACTATTTTCTTTTACCCAAATAATAATTAACTTATAAAATGCAGATAAGAAAATTATACCAGATTAACATATATAGAGTAGCAAGAACATAGAGAGAAAATTAAATTATTTATTTAAAATATTTGTAAAGTAAATAATATGTTCTTGTCTAGCCTAGTGGTTCATTGGTCCCTGAAAGTATTTTCAAAGGATCACTGTTGAATCATATCTACAACATGTTATTTAATTTTTTTTATTTTTAAAATTCTACTAAAGATTTATAATAATAATTTTTAGGGAAATAACTTTCCAACGGATAATTCCGTCAGTATTATTTTCTAAATTTTTCTCTTTTAAAATTAATGAATTATCGACGGACAAAATCCGTCAGAAAATCCGTCGGGAAATAATAAATTTCTTTTCCATTTATTTTTTTTAAACACCAAGCTTTCCGACGGATAATTCCGTCGGTAATATTTTCTAAATTTTTATATTTTAAAATTTATGCATTATTGACGGATAAATCCGTCGGAAAATCCATCGAAAGAATCCGTCGGAAAATCCGTCGAGAAATCCGTTGTAAAATAATAAATTTCTTTTCCATTTATTTTTATTTAAACAAAAAACATTTCCGACGGATTTTGCGACGGAATTTTCCGTCGAAAAGTACAAAAAACAAAAACCGTTAGAAATGAAAGTACCGACGTATATTTCCGTCGGAAACGACATGAATAGCGACGGAAAAAATTCCTCAGAAAAAATCCGTCGGAAATCAGGGGTATTTCTTGTAGTGGATATTCATGTTAAATTAAACTTAAATAAACAGTTAAATTAAGGTGAAAAAAATATTGAAAAAATATAGCTGAATTAAGGTGAAAAAAATATTGAAAAAATATACTTAAACGAAAGATCAATTACTTGTTTGAGAATTCGTTTTTTTTACAAGACTTCTTGTCTCCTTCATGAGTCCTTTTTCTATTGCCATTGTTTTTTCTTTCCTTTAGAAGTCATCTTTGAAATTCAGACTTTTTTATGTGAGAGTTGGGATGTTAAGGATGCTATTGTATATGAATTTATATAGATTATAAAACAAAGACATAGCTTATAGACAAGGAGATATATATATATATATATATATATATATATATATATATATATATATATATAAATAACACATATAACAAAAATATAGAACCCAAATCGGTTTGGCCTGGTGGAAGCATGCTAGGACCATAAGAATATTGAGAACCTATAAGACCATAAGGTCAGAGGCTCGAATCCTTATGGAGAACATCCCTTGGGGAGACATCCCACCCATATTGCTCCAGGTGCCGGGACTATGAAGTACCCCTCCGTGGTTTAGTTCATAAAAAAAAAAAGATATATAGAAAAGATATAAAATCATATCTTATATTTGCTTAAAAAATTAGGTTGTACTTTATTTTTTTTAATATAATTTAAATCATAAATTTTCTATTATACTTTATACGGTTGTACTTTATCTATTAGTAATATAAATTTGATATTGATCTATCATATAGATTTATTCAAATTAGAAAATTACGATTATTTTTAATTTAAATTAATATCTTTTAGTTTTTTTTTTTAAATTCTGCTATGTAGGTTTATTTTTTATATTCATATTGATCTTGTTCAAATTATTTTTAATTTAAATTAATATCTTTTATTTTTTTTAAAATTCTGGTGTATAGATTTGTAACACCCCAAAATTTTAATCTCTGATTAATAATTTTTTATTATAAGATTTTATGATTAATTGATTATTAATCTTAATCTAGTAATTTGATTTCGTACATTATGTGCATTTAAGCAAACAAATATATGAGATGTGTTTTGTCATAATGTTTTATGCAAAACAAGTATTTTCAGTTTAGTCCTTGATAAAGGACCAAAATGCAATATTAGAAAGTTTGTTGGAGGGAAATTCAATTAAAATAGAATCTTTTTCAAAATTTACAGTCGTGGTAATCGATTACCACGATCCGGTAATCGACTACCATAGTGCAGAACAGCCATAGTTGAATGCGTTTAATGAGTAATCCACCGCTAAACCCAGATTTTTGCCATGAATGCAGCCATAGACACGTCCATGGACTCGTGTCGAACTGCATGCAAGCCTAATTCATCTATATAAGGTGGATTGTTGAAGAACTCAACTCCATTTTGCTAAGTTTGGAATGAAAACGAAGTTAGGGTTCTTGATTTCTTTGCCTCTGTTCTTGTTCGTTTCTGAGAGTTGATCTGAGAGCTATACACAATTGTAAAGCTCATATCATGAGCTTTACATAGCTACCAAATTTGTGAGTTGAGAGTGAGTGTAGAGCAAGTTGTGAACTTGGGAAGTTGGGTGCTCGAATTTGTCAAACCAGATTTCAGAATTGGGGAGCTGACTTTGAGCTTCGATTATGGTAAGCTCAACTTTTCTCTTGGCCTGAAACTTGTTTGATTTCAAAGTTTATGTTGCATAGAACGTAATTTAACCTTTTTCCCCAAATGTTATGCATGTTTTCTAGATCAATTTCTCTGGTCTCATGACCTTGCTGAGACTGCTCTGCATGCATGAACCTGACAAGGGATTTTGTGGAAATTGGATTTGATCCTTTCTCTGAGACAAGCCTCTGTTCAAAAACAAACCTAAGGTATGGGGGAAGCTTTTCATTAGGATGAATTGCATTAGAAAATAGGATGAGCCACCATGAGGCTTTAAGGGCTTAGTTTGAAATTGGACTTTGGCTTTGAGGCCAATCTGAGCCATAAGACTTGTTGGAACAAGTTTAAATTGATGCATGTGAACTTAATTGATGCTGAAACCATGATAAAAATGAGTATAAATGATTTTGGTACCTCAAGTTGCATAAAGTGTGGTTGCATAAGACTTTTCGGGGAGTGGCGTTATGTACCACGTTCCAAGCATGGTCGTTATGTGGTTGCGGCTTGCTCGATGACACATTTTGGTAATGTGGCCAGCATTGAGGGATGCTGTTGATGTGGTTATTACGACTTCGCAACGTAACGTTCACCTGAGGAGTGACGTTATGTATCACGTTCCGAGCAAGTTTCGCTATACGTTATGAGAACGTATAATTGTGCTCTGGGAGCATTTATGGGTTGTTTGGTTGGACGTGCATGAAAGTGATAGTTGGAGAATATCAAGACTTTGAAAGATAGAAAGCATGCATCATGCCACCATAACTAAAGGAATTAATTACAAATGGAAATGGCGTGTGCTCATATGTTTATGCATTTTTATTATGCTGGATTGCTTGTGTGTGAATGTTAGGGCTTTCATCTCATTTGATTATGCGAATGTGTATACCATACCTCCCTGCCCTTATTAGGTATTGGCCACACATCTCATTGGTTTAGTGTTCAATGGGAGTGGATGACCTTGGGGATTGTGCAGTATTTAGATAGCATGGTTTAGGAACTCTTGATACAGCTTTTGTAGACCCGACCAGACAGATGAATGGACAAAGGACCAGTGACCAGCTCTGGAACGTCTCTATTTTGATAATACATATATTGTACACATTTTGAGAGATGTATCAGAGAGTGAATTTACTTTTCATACTTTGATACTTATGTGGTACTCATGAAATTGTTGTATTTGATTTTATAGACCAGTGTCCTGTCTCACGTTTTATATACTTTATGTATGTAATAAGAAAATTAACTTGTTATATTCCGCTGACTCTGATTTTATTATTCGAGCTCGGTAAGGAAGAAAGTATTGCTGAAGTTAATCTCTTGAGATAACTCTATTTATTAACTAAGTTATTTATCAAGGAATCTTAATTTTCGAAAGCTATTCTAAGCTATCAAAGTTATCTCGAAATGATTTTAAATACTTAACGAACAATTATTTCTTCTACAGAACTCAGTCTCAGTTATATGACTTCCAGTGAGTACCATAATCAAAGGTTTTTAAGAAAGGAAATTTTTATATTCAGATTTTCCTACAATGTCAAGTTCAATAATATGAATAAATTACTTTTCGATTATAAACGAAGTAATTAAACAATGGACGTTACATTTTGTGGTATCAGAGCAATGGTCCTGACTCTTGATCCTTGGGTGTGTGGTCCAATATGTAACACCCTAAATATAATTACCCTTAATTACCCACAAGAGAAATATGAACTTGAAAATTTCTTTAAAAAACCATTTTAACTTATAAAAATTCTTCATAAAATTGGACCGAGTTTACTTTGTTTATTGGACATTCCCAAAAGTTAAGTTTTCCTGTAACCTGCTATGACAAAACATTCTTTTCATTTAGAAAGCCACAGGGCTAAAAATATCCTTATGCATCAAAATGCAACCATATCAGAGATTTAAACACAGCGGAAAAGTTTCAAAGTATATACAAGTTGGAATTTGTTTAAGTTCCCAAAAATATATTTCCTAACCATTAAGAACTGGTCCTGGACCCACCCAACATGAGCATTTAAAGCTTATACAAGTTTTCCAAAACAAACATAACATCAACATAAATCAAAAGGGTCCAGGGATAGACACAACCTAAACATCTATGATTTACTCGATCTCCCTGTGAGGGAGAGCACTCCTGCTCGGCCGGGGGCTGTGCTAGCTTAATCTCGGTACCTGAAAAATGTTAAGGGAGTGAGCATTGCACATGAAATAGGAAAGCAGTTTCTCATTAGACATAATCACCCACTAAGCCAAGCATAGCTATTAATTAGATCATATAACGCACATTATTCACATAAACACATCATTAGCAATTTCATTTCAGATTTCCTTATCTAGTCTCATTACTTATCATTTTGTATCTCTTTTCATTTCTTTCATCTTTGACATCTTTTCATCTTTTCATCATTTTCATCTTTTTATCACCATTAGGAATTTGCGCACCTGTTAGGTCATTTGCCACCCATTAGGAACAATTTTCACCCAATCCAAGTCATTTCCACCTATTAGGCCACGATTTCACTCGCTAGGACTATATTAATTTACTCTTTCTCTTCTCTTAGTACTCTTTCTCTTTTATATTTTTCTTATTATTTGCGCAACATGATTGATCTGTTGGGTACACTTTCCTAACGAGTCATTTGAGGGGGCCTAATAGGTCATTTTCACCTGGATGGGTCATTTGGACCTAATGGGTCATTTGTCACCTAACAGGACACCTAATGGGTCGGTGTTTCCCAAGAATCAATCATTGCTGTGATTCAACCATTTTTATAACTCAATTTAGTTACATTTAAGTTATTTACCACTTACATAATCATTGTCTATATCAAATTACATTACAAACATAAAAGCAAGATTTCCAAGCATTCTAAAAATTTCAAATTACATCAAGTATACACATACTTAGCCAACATTTAGCATCAAGCACATTTAGCATCAACCACATATAAAATTTCAATGCATTCCCTAGGGTTCCTTTTTATCTCTTTACCTAATCAAAATATTCTTATTCTTCACTAACCTAGGGTTTTCTAATAACACCATAGTAAACAAATAAATCCTAGCAAGTTCTTATGAACTGAATAGATTCTCTTCCCTAGGACAAGCCAATACCCACCCCCTTACCTTGCTTTTCCAAAGACACGTTCCTTTTTGTGCGACACTGTCCAAAAGTATCCTAGCCCATTGCTTACACGTGGCGACAAGTTCTCAACCTCCTTCGTCGTCTAATCATATTATATAAAATAAATGACAATCAACATAATGCGCCAAGGCCTACTCAAACATGATAGAGAAACAACCATGCTGACGCTTTTATTTACTAAACCAGTATCGACATTGGATATGTGGTTTAATTCAATACGTTATAAAAAATATATTTTTCCTGATACATGGAGTAAATTAGCAGAAATAAGGAGTCATTTGACGTTCTCAAAAACATATTTTAATATCAGTTAGTAAGCTAGTATCAGCGTGAAAACACGTCAAAATCATATTTAAAACAAATACTTTCAAACTTTACGTAATAGGGGATTTAGCTATGGAATTCAAAATAAACAACTTCGAATATCCGAAACTGATAAATATCAATATATTGTATTTTGTTAGGTTATCAAATCAAAAGATTGTTTGAACGTAATTCATAAATCCTAACTAAATGGAAATTAAACTTAAAACCATTGTGTTCTCGATAAAATAGTACGTTTCTTTATTTTAAACACCTTAACTTTCAGAACTAGTATAATCTTTCAAAAAAAACCAAAATCACGTAACTTTGATAATAACTCATCATAGAATCAAATGCTAATGTTACTTGACACTATTAATTCCGAACTAAAAGGAAATGCCTCGATCCAAAATAAGTCCAAATTACATTTCTAACGTTCAGGCAATTACACTTCCTTTCAATTTGAAATCAAAGTTAAAGCCTTTAACCCGAATTAACGTATGTCGAACATATATTGAATTCCTATTTAATTGGTGTATTTGTTAGTTCAGGGACAATCCAGCCCAACTAACCTACAACTCAATTACCTAGGAACCCGACGCATTTAACAAAAACACTTTTAAAACTAATCGTTCGACATAATCATTAACCCGGTATTACAACAAGTCAAAGGAACTAACTGAGTTATTATCAACAACGATATATTAATCTTAATACGAAATCATAATACCATCAAATTTCCAAAACAATAATAAGGTTCCAAAATACTAACTTTCTAAAACAATTTAACACTAACTAATTATGACCAATATTATTAATATTAATACACAAAATAAAGTAATTAAAAAGGTATTAGGGATTTACCCTCAGGATCGGATTTTGAAGGCTGATTCGGTCAAACTCGGTTCAGGTTCGGTTTCCAGCTGCAAGCAAATGTTCGGTCCGGTCTGACACCAAAAGCTCATAGGGGAATCGATTTACATCTAGTTCGGAACCAGGGCAGCCCATACCGATCTTGAAGCACCAAAACAGCAACAACACTATCAAACTCGTCACAGCAGCTCCAACGACGGGGTTCAAGTCCGGTGACGCAAGGACCCGTGATGGCGTTTCGATCTTGGGTGGCAGTGGCTCGGTCTGATTCGCGATTTGATGTCCCTGTCCTTGGTGGTGGTCGGCGGCTCCGATTGAAGAGAGAAACAGGGACCGTGAGGGAGAAAAGGGGTTTCAATCTTCTCAATGTTCTGGGTCGCGATTCACGCGACAGAGGTGGCGACTGGAGCTGTGGCGGGGTTCGGCGGCGGCAACGACTCTTGAGCTCGCGATTCGCGAGCCCTTTTCCCCAGCAGCAGCGATGGCGGCGCGAAGGGAGAAGACCAAGGAGAACGTGCGATTGAGGGATAAGACGCGGCGTGAGAGGGAGGAGAAATGATGGCGACGGCGACGACAGCGCCGGTGATGGTGGGTGAGGGTGGCTGGCGGCGAAGAGAGTGGAACAATGAGAGAGAGGAGATGGCGGCTGAAGCAAATGAAGGGGGGGGGGGTTCTTAGGGTTTCCTTTCTTCTTTTCTTAACACACATGTAACAGCCCGATTTTCGTAACTCAAAGATAACCAACTTTTATTCGTTTAGGTTGCAAAAATGAGGCCGAATTTTTTTTTTGTAACGTAATTGAAAAGTCGTTGTAGTACTTTAACATTCTTTTGTTGAAAACCGAGTTGTTACTAAAACATTTATTCTCATAAAACTTTCATTTTCATGAAAAGACTTGTTTCCAAATCATCATGATATTTCCCAAAAGATTACATTGTTCGCTTTTTCCAAAAATAAAGTAGACCTCAATGCAGAATGTAAAAGCTTAGCTTGAATACATGAGTGACACATTGCTTGGTAATCCTTGACTCAAGACACAACTCACAAACTTAAACTAAACTCGCTACTTTCGCTTCCACTGGGCAACTCTGATGAAGACACCCGGATGAAGCTTCCCTTTCTTCTCGCCTCCTTCCTTCGCTGGTGAAGCCTCCTTTATCGTTGCCTTTCTGTGGTCGTTGAGCTCCAACTCCGATTCATCTAGAGAGATGATATCTATACGATGCTTCATCTGCCCGTTGAGATATCAGCAGCACCGGTATGCCAACGAACAGGAGAGAGTAAGGGATCCGAATGACGAATCGTCGACGGTGTGGGATTACAGTAGGCGAGATATCAAGACCATACAAGCACACAACACACGACATACATACAACACCACAATCCAGTATATCATTATTATCATTATTATTCTTATCATCATTTTCCTTGCTTTTCCTAACTTATAAGCGTTCCCTCTTTCTCAATCTCAATTACAAGTCTTTTACACTCACATCTTAATTCAGTTCTTGCCATTAACATTCCAGGGGACTTCAATCTTACTATTATCAATTTCTTTATTACTTTTAAATTTTCATTATCAAGTCTTATCAAATCATAACCATCGATGATTGGGGGTTCATAATATCATCGAGGTACTCCCTTCGTTACCATCGTCTCACACGTCTACATCTCCTCGGTCATCCACCCAACCTAGTCGGAAGCGAACATGAGTACAAGACCTTTACCGTGCGGGCATGACAGCTGTCTCTCAATCAATTGGCTCCAAGCCAGGAGGACTACAGCCTCAAATCAATTCGAATCATTTAATTCATATATATATCAAGGCACACTGTCTCACAGTGGAAATCAAGATGCCCCACTCCAATCCCTCTCCACTGTTCTCGAAATGCCATAGGGGTGACAGCACTATTCCGGTTCCGGGTGCAGAACTTACCACGGCATTGGGACCCAGTCCCCACCACGTCTGGCTACCACATATGGTATTCGTTCCGCCCAGAATAGTACTCAAGGCAACGTGACGTTTTACCGCCTGAGCCTACCCTATTGCATTCATCACCCGAATATCCCTGATATCTGGGGTACCTTCCTCTCCACTACTTCTCACTCTCATACCTCACCGCGTTAATGTCTTTTAATGTCTTTTATCTTTTTAATTAACCTAAGGTCGGCCCATCCTTCGTGCATCCCTTCAATGAGTCCCGACCACTACATTTGCACAATCTTTTCTTATCAGAGCACAGAGCTGGGTTCACGTCATCACACTTGCATCTCATTCACAGTTTTCAAAATCTCATTTTTACAAACCCTCCAAAAAATTTCCTTTGTCACTTTCTAAAAATTTCATTTCGTAGTCCTTCTCAAAAATTTTACTTCACAAAACTTCTTTTCACAAAATTTCTAAAAATTTCTTTTCACAAATTTTACAAAAAGTTTTGTTTCAAAAACTCTCATTTTCAAAAACCTTTTCACAATCTCTTCCCATAAACCTTTTCAAAATCACTTTTCATAAACCTTTTCAAAAAAATCACTTTTCATAAACCTTTTCAAAAAAATCACTTTTCATAAATCTTTTAAAAAAATCACTTTTCATAAATCTTTTCAAAAATCTCATTTCAAAAACTTTTCGAAAACATATCGTTTCAATGAGTACCAGTGGAGGAGCAAGCTCAATTCAACACCAGTCTCATTTCAACAATATCACAAAGGAGCCCAGCTCCACTCACATCATATCTCATTCCAGTAATCAATTCCACATCACTTTCCCCAGCTCTGGCTTAACTTCACTCTTATTATTAAATCTGTCCCCAATCTTACTTCTTTACCTCTTTCTCTTTATGTCTTTACTTTCACAACTTAATTATCTTATTCTTATATTCAGGACGTAACAGACGTCCGTCAGCATGTTATTAATGTTAATCAACTATATTAATTCTCATCATGCATAATTAAATAAATAAACATATAAGCATGCTATTTCACGCAATCATCACACAACAACAATGTGGTCTTGGTCACCTTCGTATAAGTGGCCACACAATCAAACAATTGCCATTTATACTACTGACTCCGGACCACTAACTTCCGATCTTTGAGATGATACAGAACGCCCTAATATATCACCTAAACACCATGGTGTCTTAGGAAAGCTTCTCTCTCACCCGAGGTCCAGCAAATTAAATGCGTACGCTCTCCTCGGATCCTTGTCTCTACCAGCTGCCCCAATCCATCGTCTTTAAAATTCCTCGTACTAAATAAAATACGTTTAAGTCACTAACTTGTATTAAGAAAATATTTTCCTAACTCATTTCACATTTTGTTCCTCGTCGGAAAAACTTAAAAACGTGATTGTTTTCTCAAAACAATTCTAATGTTTCTAGCACTTTAAATTCTTTAAAATCATTTGAAAACATCATATAAAATAATTTAATTCATTTGGGGTTAGTTGCTGGTCCGTCTTGGACAACACCTTAACCGCGTTCGAAAACACCGAAAAATGCACCGTTTTTTTTTAATCCGGCTTTTCCTTAAATCCATTACCACTTGAAAATTATACTTTAAATTTCATGAACAATTTTTAAAGTTAAGAAACAATTTTAAATAATTCTGGACAGCAAAGGTTTATTTCACAAAATCACTTTAATAAAAATCCGAAAACATCGTAAAAACACTTTTTACTTTAAACAATTCTTTAGTTCAAACTAATACTTTAAAACTCAAGTTTTTATCATAAAAAAAATCTTGGACAGCCACTAAATGAAATCCATCAACCAAATAAATCAAATCAAATCATCTTAAAATCAATTAAATTTAAAAACCAATTATGTACACAAACATTCTTTCAAACATCACAAGCACATATCACTCCACAACACTTTAATAAATCATATCATATAATTACTTAACCAAACACTTGATTATTTTCTAAACATCTTCATTTTCATAAAACACAAACACTTAGACACACATATACTCACAAACCGAACGGAACTAAAAATATAAACCAAGCATATTTATTTTCCTTTTACTTTAAACAACTTAATTTCTTTCAAAAGTCACTATGTAAGTTTATTTTCATGCAACTAAATCTCCTAGGCTTAACTATACTATATGGCCGAATGGAATTAAAGAAACAAGTTAAAAATTACAAATCCAAAACACATACATCAACTTATTTTATTTCAAGCACTTTAAACCTTGTTTTCTTTTTCATGAAACAAAATCATTTATCCTTCCTTTTTGTCCTTGACCGAATACTCATTCATTCATACACTTAAACACAAACTTTTCCAAATCATTTAGTTCATTTATTTCCTTTATCTTTTCAATTAAAACCGAATTGGAAGAAAAATAATCACAATGCAATTTCAAACAATTAATTTAACCTAAGTTCACAAGACATACTCATTACTTTAAGTCAATTCATATGAAAAAGAACCTAGCCTACTAAGCTTAACTAGGCCGAATCATCATCATGACAAAGACAAGGTTCTTGGTCCATTTTTCAACATGCAACATTAAGATTCTCAAACTAATTCATGTTCTTTCTCACTCAAAAATTTAAAATTATCATTTTCCTTTTCAAGCATGAAACCATGACATCATTATCACCAAAATCAAGAGTAAAATTCAAATCTTTAACATGCATGAACATTAAACATAGATCAAGTTAGAAATCAATTTTTAAAAGCTTATTTCCTTTAGTTCTTTGTAAAACCGTAATGGTTCTCAAGAAAATTTAAATATTTTTATTCAAGAATGACATGCATGTACTTAGATCTTGTAGATCAAGTCATGAAATCAATTAAAATAGCACAAGTCAAGGATCAAAATCACTTTAGGTAAGAAAAGGTCAAAACCGTGACATGCATGAAGAAAAGGTTAAATCTTTTGGTTCAAAAACAACATGCATGCATTTAAAGATCAAACTTTTTCATAGGTCACACAAGATCAAAGCTTTTTAAAGATTAAAACCAAAAATCAAAGCTTCACCAAGATCAAATCAAAAATCAAACATTTCAACAATTTAAATCAAGGTTTCTAAACATGAAGTTAACATGCAATTACCTAAATCAAATTAAAAGCATCAAGACCTAATTTTTCTACTCATGGACGAATTACCTAGTTCTTGATTTAGTGATTTTCAAGTTCATTTACTTTTAAAAATTCAAGATCAAGGCACAAATAACACATGCATGTACATCAAACATCAAGATCATCATCAAACAAGTTTAGATCATAAATTTATTCATCAAATCATTCCTTAAAACATCATGGTTCACGGTTTGAACAAAGAAAATTTTACATGCAAGTAGACTTACTTAAAACTTCACAAAAATCTCAACAACTTTTAGATCTAGAAGATTTAGTTGGAAAATTTTTTAAGATCTCTTATGAAAAGCTTTAACCGAAACATAAAGTCCATAGTTTAGAAATTTACAAGTTCATTTGACTCTTGAAAATTCAAGATCAAAGCTTAAACATTACATACAACCATAGATCAACCATAAAACTAGACATGCAAAGAAGAAATGAAGATTGAAAGGCTTAGAAAAATAAAAGCTAACTCTAACACCCTAAGTTCTTCGAATACACCCACCACATCAAGGTCTTCTAACTCTAAGTTCTTGGATCTTCAAGGGAGGTCTTTGGTTTTGGCTTGATCTCCTCTTTCTCCCTTCTTCTCCCTCACGGCTCTTCTTCCTCTCTCTCTCTCTATTTCTTTTTCTTTCTCTCTAAGATTTTTAAGGCTTCTCTTGGAGTTGGGTTTGTGTGGAAGAAAGGTGTAGAATGGAAATGAAATGGGAAGAATGAACGAAGGTTACAAATATTTATAGACAAGCTCACTAATTCCTTCTTTGCCCTTGGTCTTGGTTTGGTCATTCAAAATTAAGGAGGGACAGTTTTGGGCTTTCAAAAATATGCATGGGTGGTGTTTATCAAATTCAAGGAGACAAGGTAGAGTATGTTAGGTTTTTAGGGGTCACTTAGGCTAAATGACTAGTTGGTATTTAGTTAGGGTTTGGTTTACTTAGTTTAGTTCTCGTTTAGTCTATTTTGGTTTCTTGTCCAAGAAAGTAAAATCCTAGGCTTATACATACCATACACACGTATAATACACACATATATACTCATATAACATACATACACTTACACATACAATCCGTATCATACACACATTATCTTTTTATTATATTTCCATTTTACTTAGTCCTTAAGCAGTGGTTCCATGCAATTTCATCTTAGGCCATTACATACACATACATACTACACATATACATACACGTATACACATATACACACACACATACACATTTCAATCCCACTCAATTACACATTTAATCATGAAATAATTTCTCCTTCAATAATCAAATATAATTATTAACACTTAAACACATTTCCTCTTTGACTAATAAACTGTACCATTTGGCTATAATTATAACCCTCATTTCATTTTCTAAAATCATATTGTAATATATTAAATATATTTCCAAAAGGAAAAATTCATTTGAAGTCCTTAACTATTTTCACTAATTTATTCCCTCAAAATTCGTCCTTTAAATACCTCAAAATAAATTTTTGAAAACCAACCCAGAAAATTATAAAAATTATATTTTTTGAAATCTACATTTCAATACGATGTTTTCATATAAAGATCATAAAATTCGGAGTTACGGTTAAAAAGTTGCGAATTTTCAAAGTTAACAAACCCAAAAATTTCATTTCAAATAAAAATCATTCTTTGATAAAATCACAATTTCCTTAAAACACAAAAATATCCAACACATAATCATTTCTTCAAAATTATTCACCACTTAAAATTATAAAATAAGAAATTCACTTCAAGAAAACACTCTTTCAAAAACATTTTCTCCAATTAGATCTTTTAATTATTTAAAATAGTACGAGAATTTGCGGGGTGTTACAACACACACATACATACTTTATAAATTTTATTTTTATTTATTTAAAATAAATACTAATACAAATTAAATATTAAATAGATAAGTATAGAAAACCATAAGGTTTGAAGCTTAGAGTTATTAACATACTTCAATATGGACTATATCAAAATCAAAGTAAAGTATAGAGAGTGTAATTATTAAATGGAGTAATTGCTTTAAATGAATTTACTTTAAAATATATAAATACAATATACTTTCATGAATACCATAGGAGATTTTAAGAAAACGCTTAATGCTCTAATAATTACTTTCAAGAATTAATCATTTAATTTGATAAAACTCGGAATTTATAATACAAAAGAAAATAAGGATGTTACACAATACGCTGGTCGTCAAGATTTGTGGAGTTTCTTGTGAAGTATGTTTCTATTAGAATGAAGGTTTTATCTCTTGGCCCTTGGTATGTGGCCTAGTGTTTGTCTGTTAGTGTTTGATGCAGTCTAAGTCAAAGTATGATGGTAACGTACTTCTTCCCAGACCAATTATAACTCTAAGTCCATAGTGTTGGTCTACTATGGTAGCAAGGAATCAATGAGGATTGATTTCTGAGGACCCGTTAGTAAGTTAGTAGCTTTGGGAAGGGTGTTTACCCTCGATAGTATGGAAGCTAATCAATTCCCAGATCTAGTGTAAGGTAGTTATCTTCTTAATAACCCACCTTGCAGAGTTTGTTGAACTCTGAAGTTATCTATTCTATTGTGAGGGTGTAAATCGATTAAATTTGTTAGTGTTCGATTCACCCTACTACCTCAAGGTAGAAACTCTTACAAATTTTCTTGTAGTTGCTTCCAAAGTATGTCTGAGCTGTTCCATTGAATGATAAGACCGTATCTCTAGAGTGAACCTAGTCTGTCTACTTTTGTCACAATCAAATGTGATCTTGGGTTTGGAATGGATGTCTAAAAAGCCGAGTGATCATCAATTGTGATAAAGAGGCAATTTTGTATGAGAACCCGAAACCCAAGAGATATATGTGTTAGTTCTCGATAATAGTGGAGAAAGGGAAAAAGGAAATTGAAGAGATCTTGGTTATGAGGAATCTACCGGGAATATCCTAATGAGACCTCGGGTTTGCTGCCGAATCCTGAAAATCGAGTTTGGTATCGATTTGATTCCGGAAGCTGGCTTCATCTTTATAGCCCCTTATAGAATGGTACCATCGGAAATGGCTGAGTCAAAAGAATCAAGAGGAGGTGTTACTGCAAGAGCAGTTAACCTGGTTAAGTGTGTCTTCGTGGGGGAAAACTCCAATGTTGTTTGATGAGATCAAGTGTCCTTTTCTAAGGAAAGACAACCTTATGAATTAAGTTCGTGGAGTCCCAATAATTTTTAAGGATGACCTAAGTCCGGGACAACATCAAATCAGAATCTGGAAAGAAGACAACCCCAAGACCGCATTTCAATCTTGATGCGGGCATTATGAGAAAGTAGTGATCGTGTTTAGATTGACTTACGCTCTTGCTACCCTTGTGGCTTTCATGAACCAAATTTTCAGACCTTCTCGGGATTAGTTTATGTTAGCGTTCAATGAAGATATCCAAATTTATTCAAAGAGTTACGAAGAGCATGCGAAACACCTGAAGATCATGTTGGAGATCTTAACGGGGAAGTAGTAGCAAGCTAAAGCCCTCCAAGTGCAAGTTGGTGGGAAGAAGTTAAGCTTTTGAGGTGTATGATCTCTAAGGAAGAAAACGTTGTAGACCCACTGTAACACCCCAAAATTTTAATCTCCGATTAATGGAAAGTTAATTATAAATTTGGAGAAATTGGTCAGATTGGTCCTTGACTTTGTAGGCATCGGTCAAGTTAGTCCCTAACTTTATTGAAATAGCAATTTAGTCCCTGAGATAGCATTTTAATTCACATACGTCCCTGTCTTTATCCCATTTTAAAGCAAATACATCCCTATGATAGTGACGGCAATGACTAACTTGATCGACGTTCTCCTATCTCAGGGACTAAATTGCTATTTCGATAAAGTCAGGGACTAACTTGACTGACGCCTACAAAGTTAGGGACTAATCTGACCAATTACTCTATAAATTTTATTATAATTAATTATTTCTATTATTAATCTTTGATTAAAATCTGTGATTATGTTATTAGTGGACGTATGGATTTATGTTTGTAAATATATTTATGCATAAAATAAGAAATTTGCATGTTAGTCCCTGAGTTGGGACCTAGAGGTAATTATAGGAAAGATTTTGGAGGGAAAGTAAATAAAATTATTATTTTTCAAAAACTGGTCAAAACACTCGAGTGTTTCTGGAAAGACTCGAGTATTTTGGTCAGAGTTGCACGAGTTAGTGCATTTGGTGAGTCACCACCACTGATTCCCTTTCTTTGACAAGAAAACACCACCCTCCCACGTCTATGGTTTTCGTGTCGCCGTGCATGAGCCTTCAACCATTCTATTTAAGCCTTTGGTTGATGAATCAACCTTCCATTTTGCCAATTTCGTGTAGAATTCGAAGTGTTAGGGTTCCAAACTTCTCTTAATCGATTCTCCTTCTCTGAGTCGAATTGAGCTACAAATCATACACCAATACAAAGCTCACATAACCAGCTTTGTATAGATATCAAATTTGTGAGCTGAGTGTGAGTGTGTTGGAAGAATTGAAGCTTGGAAGTTGGAGCTGTTTCTGTCAAGCCTTTGTCTGGAGCTTGCTTTGATTTCGATTTTTGGTAAGCTCACGAATTCTTTGAGTCTCCAATTGATTTCTATAGTTAGTAGAGGTTGCATAGAGTTTAGAAATACTAATTTCCCCAATTTCTATCTCTGTTTCCTATGTCAACCAATTCAATTTTGGACCTACACTCAAAACTGTCCTACCTGTGGTGCTTGAAGTGATTCTTGGTGTTGTGGAGCTATTTCTTTCATTTTCCCTGCTGATTCACGTATGAGGGTAAGGGGAAGTCTTTCTATTCACTAGATAGAGTTTAAATTGCATGAATTTCATTAGAGAGCCACCAAGAGGCTCTAAGGGCTTAGATTGAATAGGGAATTTGGTTTGGAGACCAACTGGTACTCTATTGTTGTTTTGAGCAAGTTCTATATGATGCATGCAAGCTGTTTTGAGCTTAAATTCACAAGTTTATTGAGTATATTGCAAATTGATATGTGAAGTTGTGAAATTGCATGTTCTATGCTCAATTACATGATTCTCTGTCAAATCTGTAATTTGATATGATCTAAGTGTTTTAACATGTTCAATATATGGTATATGAACTTTATTAATCATGGGATTGGTTGGGAATTGGTTAGAAATGAAAATGGCATGTTAAAACTTAATTTTTGCTGTATTCTATCTGCAAATACTCGAGTCTTTGATTTGATACTCGAGTGTTTCAGACGCACCAGTGCGTCTGACCGACGCACCAATGAACCATTCTGACGAACAACTCGACTCTTGCATGAATTACTCGAGTCTTCTGGGTCAGTGAACGACTCGAGTAGATCATGAACGACTCGAGTATTTTTGAGAAAACCAAAAACAGGAATTTCTGGAAAAACATAATACACTCGAGTCTTTTCATAAACAACTCGAGTGTATAGAGTAATTTGAATAACTACTCGAGTCCTGTGGAAAATACTCGAGTCTTTTTGAGCAGAAAACTTAGAAATGCCATTTTTAATTCCAAATCAATGTATAGCATCTAATGACAATAACCCAAGTAATCCTAGACTTACAAGAAATTGATTGATGTTATGGTAATTTCACTTAGATGACGAGACGCTGCTCGGGTGGCACGTCAGGTTTATTAAAAGAGAAAAACACCAATCAATTCCTTTAAGTTAAATTAATGCATTCATTCCAGAGTATCGGATGATATATCGTATATCATGTTTTGGTAACATGAGGAGGGCCTCTGGGAGTGCCAATTGACGGCTCGCTTGATGACACGTTATGGTTGACGACGTGGTCGGCTTGGTGAGATGTCGATATGATTATACCGTTTGGATGACGGGATACGCTCGGGTGGCATGGATTCCAAGCTTGTCGTGTACATTCTTGGTGAATGTACGAATGTTGCACACCTAGGAGTACAACGCACCGTTGAGTGCTGGATGGAGTAAAGGATGGACGTCAGAGAGTGACATAGAATGATGGAGATAGGTTTGAGAGCTAAGTCATACATCATGCCACTCATTTAAACTAAATCTGGTAAATGAAATAAGTATGAGCATCTTACTTGCATCCTATACCTGCTAAATGCTAAGTGTGAATGTTGACTATTGTTGCATGTTTACATATTCATATTGCACATTTATTTATGCTCTATTGATTATGTGTATAGAATTGCTTACCCCTATGCCCCTGTAGGTGATGTCACGTTACATCGCTTGCATCGAGATCCGGCCACTTCCTAGTGGCATATGGATCTACGAGGACCATCGCGCGGTGTTCGAGGGAGAGGTAGAGGTTACCTTCTACCACCCGAACCCGCTGATTCGATTCCGTCCTCGTAGGTTTAGGATTCCCATCATATACACTATGCACGTACCACCTTTTTACACATATCATGGACCACCTCCCACACGACCAGCTCGCTCTTATCACAGTTTCCTTTTTCGACCTACCCGCTCACACCCTTTTTCTTCGAGAGTCGTCCGCGAGGAGACTCCCCCTTCTGATCCGAGGAGCCCAGTTAGGGTCTCACCTTCTCCTGACCCGGTGCCCAGTGGTAGGGTACCTACTCCATCGGATGAGATCGAGGAGGATCCCGTAGAGGACGAGAGCGGAGGCGAGCTAGTTGTTCATTCTACCGGGAGTCAGTGGAGGGACGATGATCCCTAGGTGTGTGCATATAGTACATGATGAGGATCAAGGGATCCGATGTGGGGATGCTGTGGAGGAGATACTGCTGCTGCTGCTGTTGATGTTGATGATGTTTATTCCTGCTACCTGGAGACTGCCACTACTATCACTACTACTACTACTGCTGTTGCCAGATCTATGAGACCACCTCTAGAGTTTATATTTTGTGATGTATATATTGTAGATATGCTTTTGAGAGCTCTAGGGTGATGGTTTTCTTTTGATATAGATCTTTTGATGGACTTGTATATGGATCTTGGAGATATGACTATGGCACTATGCACTTCATGACTTTCTTATATATATATATATATATATATATATATATATATATATATGCAAATTATGTTCCACTATTTCCGCTTACTCTGATTTAACCTATTTAAAGAGTTCGGCTACAAAAGAAATAAATGGTATCAGTTCTGCAAAATGAAAGAAGGATTGGCATCGCTTAATTTCTATAAACTAAAAACGATTTCAAAACAATGATGCTATCTAGCTTGTGAAAAGGTTTTAGAGAATGTCGAATTCAACACAATGCTTAAAATGATATAGATTATTCTCTCCAAGAATTTCATGTTTTGGTTTGTACACCTGCCTTGAAAGAAAATTTTATTTCTACCTTTTCTAAATACTTACAAGTCCATATATTATCCGATATAATAGTATATTTAGTGTATTAATTACTAGATAATGAGAAGGGTGTCACACCCACCAAAGAGGAATGTGATTCTGCAATAGGAATAACCTAAGTCAGTCGCTGAGGTTAGAAGTTTCTTAGGACTGACTGGGTACTATTGTAGGTTCATAAGTGAACCTTCCAAAGTCAAATTACCTTAAACCAAGTTAACCCAATAGGATTAGCCTTTTCATAAGGAATGAGAAGTGCGAAGAAAGTTTTCAGCAGTGAGGAAAAGGCTAACGTCCCCTCCTGTGATAGGCATGCCCGATCCATGCAAATTTATTGAAGTGTATTATCATGAATCGAGGCAAGGATTTGGAGGAGTGTAGACACAAGAAAGGAAAGTGGTTGTGTATGCATCAAAATGATTGAAGATACACAAGGTGACTATCTGACGTGACTTAGAGATTCCAATGATTGTGTTTGCTTTAAAGATCTGGATTCATCATCTCTATGGCACTACATTTCGGGTATTTAGAGACCATAAGATTTTGAAGTAATTGATTTGACCAGAGAGAGTTGAACATAAGACAACGCCGATGGATGAAGTGTTGAAGGATTATGATTCTAAGCTTTGTTACCATTCTGGTAAGGCGAATGTGGTGGCAGACGCATTGAATCGGAAGGTAATTTATGCGAACTCTCTATAGGGATTAAGGAAGCTGCTCAAAGTGAGGAATTTAGAAGCTTGAACTGGATGATGTAAGTAGACCAACGAGTATTAAGATGGGATTGTTGTGAATCACAAATGAATTCTTGATAAGGATTCGTGAATTGCAACAAAGAGCTGAAGGGTGGAAAGAAAATTAAAAATTGGCTTTTGAAGGGAGGAAACCCAATTTCCGAATGGGAATGGATAAAATTCTTTGTTTCAAGACAAGGGTTGGCATTCTGAATGGTCCGAAATTTGGAAATTAATTTTTGGAAATAAGCACACAAAAGAACATATGAGCAGAAGGTTCTGCCACTTATACGCTAAGAGGTGAAGGTACGACATAATGGAAAAATGAAGAGGGGGTGTTGGGAACGAAGGACCGACGCCTCACCTGGGGAGATATTCAAAGAAAAGTTTTGGGAAAATTAAAGTCTTTTTCGGGAGATGTGAAGGGGAAGAAGGAGGTTGAATTGTGGAAACAAAACAAGTAGATATGGATCTTGGAGAATGTGATGTTAAGCTCGAAAGATTGATGGTGTATTTTCCATAACAACCCAGATGAGAGATCCAAGTATGAGAAGCTCAAGAATGGATTACGTACAAACCTTAAGCCAGCTAACAGCTATCAGGGAATGAGAAAGTTCCCGACATTAGTAAGAATGTGCGGGATTTAGGAGGATGATGGAACAACACAGGAAATTCATGAGAAAGATGTCCGAACTCAGAATAAGAGGTAAATTGACAAAAGGAGGACTCAATTGGAAGGAGAGAAAAAGTGATTAAGAGAATCAATTATGGGTAAAAGGACAAATTGAGGAATCCGAGATAAATACATCAGGGTTAGGGAAACCTCGACTGCAGGAAAGTAGATGAAAAAGGTAAAGGGAAAAGAATCGCTTCTCCACTTCAGCGTGGAAAGCGAGGCACATCATTTGGATTAAGTTGTGATGTACCCAAGGAGATAGTTTGTTTCGACTGCAACAAACCAAGGTTTGATTTGCCGGATTGTTTAGAGGATAAAATCAAGGAAGGAATGAACAACCAACGAATCGAGCGTGGAAAGGTGTTCATTCTGCTAGGATGTGAGTCAGATCCGGATTCAGGTAACCCGAGTCTATCTTTTCCCTGATCTGGATTAACGTAGTCAAATGTTTTTCGATTGCGTTAATTAAATCTTCCAAAAATATAAGAACCCAAGCAAGCCCTTGGCTTGAAATTCTGTGATCAAAACCCTTATCACAGTTGGATGTGATAAATATCTTGGACACTATAGAAATGGAAAGACCAGTTAAGGTTAGAGAAATTAACTACCACCGGGATAGAACAAACATTTGTCTCCCCAACGGAAATGTCTCTAGGACTTGACAGTCTGACTAGGTCTAATAGTGAAGATAATATTCCTTATCTTTAAGTTCATTCAACTTAAAGATATACCGTATAGTCTTTCTTGAGAAAGATTATATATGAAAGAGATGATTTTATTACTAATAGTTTAAATATTAGGACTGATCACCCTAATGTTTATAACTGTTAAGGAGTAAAGTCATACAAATACTTTATTACTCGTGCTCGAGTGATCAGAGTGCGCAGCAGAAAAAGTTTATTTTTAATGTTTTAATTGAGGAATACGCATTTGAAATGTGGTATTCGAAAAAGTTTTATTCTAAAGGTTCCATCTGAAATAATTGTGAAAATTTTTGAGACCGAAAAATTTGAGGAAACTCTTTTTTTAAGTGGGGGAGAATGCTTCCCAATGATATTTTGGGGAATAATAACATGAAAACTGTCTTTTATATGAATTTTGAAAATGCATAGTTGAGAATGAATTTCGGGAACGAAATTCCTTTTAAGTGGGGGAGTAGTGTAACACCCCAAAATTTTAATCCGTGATTAATAATTTTTGATTATAAGATTTTATAATTAATTGATTATTAATCTTAATCTAGTAATTTGATTTGGTACATTATTTGTATTTAAGAAAACAAATATATGAGAGGTGTTTTGTCATAATGTTTTATGCCAAAACAAGTATTTTCAGTTTAGTCCTTGATAAAGGACCAAAATGCAATATTAGAAAGCTTGTTGGAGGGAAATTCAATTAAAATAGAATTTTTTTCAAAATTTATAGTCGTGCAGAACTGTTAGAATTCAACGTGGAAGAACGTTGAAGAGTTTTGATGATGCCAAACAAAGGACCTTTCAAAGTCAAGATGCAAGTCAAGCGTCAAGCAAGAAGTTTCAAGTGGTTTCCTCCCTTCCCTCATTAGGAATCAATGTAAGGCTATGTAACTGCTTCATTTTAGTAATAGGCCTTATTTAGAGTTCTTGGAGAAGAAGCGTTTTAAATCTAAAGAATGTTTTAATTGCGAAAATAGTTTTTCTAAAAACGTATTTTTAATGTCTTAACTGATTCACTGTGAAAATATACCTTGACAACCTCTAGTTGGATTTCTCTAAGTTGTGAAAATATTTTTTTACAAGTTTTGATAGAGATAATCGATTACTCTTTCAAGATAATCGATTACTTATGTTGCATCATAGAAAATCCAGAGAGTGTGTAATCGAGTATTTGAACCTGGCTAATCCATTACTTTTTGTATGAAAGTAATCGATTACTTGACACAGATAATCGATTACTGGAGTTGCATCATATATTTTCTAGTGGCTGTATAATCGATTATTTGACCAGTGATAATCGATTATATCAGTTGCATCATATATTAAACAAAAGTGAAGTAATCGATTACATGCAAGTGATAATCGATTACTGGTTTTTCAAAAGAATTTCAAAGTTTCCATTTTAATGAGGATAATCGATTACCTTCCCTAAAGTAATCGATTACCTTAAGTTTTATTGAAAAACGTGTCAGAATCATTTTGATTTATTTCCAGATTTGTTTTTACATAAATGATTCTGATTTATTTTCAAAATTCGAATTTAAATATTATTTTGAAATAATTCCTTTTTTGTTTTAAGAATCAAATCTTTGATTTATTGTTAAATCTTTCTTTATTTGTTTTTGATTTTAAAACTTATTTTATTTTATTTCTAAAATCGTTTTTGATTTTGAATTTGAATTATTTCCAAAATTGTTTTTTGATTTGATTCTGTTTTTAATTTTGAAATTCAAATTCAAATCTTCAAAATCTTTTTATAAGAATGCTTTTATCTTTTTCAAAGTTAACTTTTTGATCACAATTCTGTTTTCACGTTCTGCTCTTCTTCTTCTCCAACTCTAAGTTTTGGCCTATGCTATAGTGAAACCTTTATCCATAACCATTAGAACGTTATTGTTGTATTCGTGTTGATTAGAACACACCATTGATAGAGAGCCTTATATTGTTGTATCCGCACTATTAAGAGTGCACTATAAGTCTTGTACCAATCACTCATATTGTAACCAATGTTGTAAAGTGTTCACTCTCTAACAAGTATACTAGATCGCAAAGTAATATAGTCAATAAGACCAGATATCGTCCCTCAGAGATTGCAAATTGTTCAATTAATTCTCAACAAAGAGTAGTTAAAAGCGAAATCTATTGGTTTCTAATTAATTAAGTAGTTAAAAGCGCAATTTGTTTGGATAGCTCTTAGGGAAAACTCCATCATATTAACTTCTGATTTTGGAGCATGGGATGCTGCAACATCTCTCTTGGCCAATTATAGATAAGGATTGCGCAAAGATCTCTATTTTTGAAGTGCCATCCTTTTTGCAAGTAAATACATGTTGCTTTCACTATCAACTC
The DNA here is from genome assembly GCA_037953625.1 of Crotalaria pallida. Lineage (NCBI taxonomy): Eukaryota > Viridiplantae > Streptophyta > Magnoliopsida > Fabales > Fabaceae > Crotalaria > Crotalaria pallida. The sequence goes on along the minus strand of CM075651.1, from coordinate 31,353,711 downwards.
CTGGAGGGCCTAAATTACCAGAATTATTTCCAATAAACCCATGTAAAACTAAAAAGAAGATATCATGAAAAGACTCAAATCAGACCAACTAAAAACATAACCAATACATTAAATAAAAAAGGGGTAGGAGTCTAAACATAAGAAAAATAAAAGAAAAAAGTAGGAACTTCATTTGTCTTAAAAAGAATATGCCAGTAAGTGAATGAGCTTCAACTTAGGAACTAGACTCATTCATGGTAACACCCAAGTGTGGAACTGAAACTAAATTTATTTGCATGACTATTTCTTGTTGACTTCTTAATATTAAAGTCAAGACTGATAATATATCATCATTTAATGTTCGCAAGGGATGGAAAAACATATGATATTTTGTCCAGTAACCAAAAATATTTGATCAGCCTATTACACTGGAAGACAACAAGAAACCTATCTAATAGAATTAATATAACTAGGAAATCATAACTTTCAACATAAAACCAATAAACACCTAACCTAATAGTAACCACATAAGTAACAGTTCTACTGGCAATACTATGCTGCATGAGTTCAATTTTAGCATAATTGTTTATTATTTTTCTCTCTCAACAAAATTGTCCTAAAAAGAAAATGCTTAAATTGGTAATGGAAAATATGGACTTGGATTTGGTGACTTCACCAATTTGAATCGTTGAATGAAGATCTAGCGGCTTACGATAAAAGAAAATCAAAATAGAATCTAATGTTTAAGCTTTAGGATCTTCAACCAACAATCCAAAATTAGTGAAATCAGTGGTTAGCATTCTTTGAGAGTACCAAGCCTTAAAAAAGTATAAATAAGCAAGATTAAGAATGTTCGTAAAATAACAGCAGTTTATGTTTCCAGACATTTAACAAACATGATAATTCTTCAAATCATGCTCATCACACTGGTACTCCAAAAATAATATTTAAGCATGACCAACTCTCAGACAAGGAGCACAAAAAGGTCTACCAGAAAAAGTATAACGATATTCAAATTTTTTTGACAAAGATTAGATGCCATATTCAAAGAGCAGCAAATTTTAAGTAGTATTGAAGAGTAAAAAGTGAATTACCATCAATCAAATTTGATGTCTAGTAATCTAATGTTCATGTTGTAAGTTGTATACGATAATAAGTATATAAAAGTCAAGGGTAATAATAAATCATCATTTAATGGTTGCTAATTTGGGCATCGAGGCAAAATCAAACAAGAACAGAAACAGAAAATTAAAATTACAACAGAAAAAATAAAAAATGTAAATCTAGGACAAAACATCAAAATCAAAAGCAAGATTCAGAAACAGAACATCATAACAACATAAACAGAGATTTTCACCAAGTACAAAGTTTAAATTGATACTTTGGGAACACAATAATTTTAAAAAGATTTTCAGCCAAGCATTGTGGCATATCATGAATATAAGATTGGATTTCAGCCGTTGCCTCATAGTAGCAATGCATAACAATAATGAATATAAAAACAGATGGTGTATCATGAATATAGAAGGATTGTAGTAGCGGCATAACAAGAATATTCACTCAATGAGAACACCATGAAATCGCAGTAATACAAATAATGGCAGCCTAATACCGAGTTCCAAATTAAATTGTTTTCAACCAAAGGGGTCGATATATATACGAATACAGATATATTAAAATAAAATCATCTATGACTTTATTCCTTATTATTATTATTATTATTTATAGAGGTTAAATTGGGTTATAAGGTTGTCTTAATGAAGTCTTCCTCTTCCACTTCCTCTTCCACTTCCTCTTCTTCTCTCTCCTATTTTTTCCCTTTGATTCTCTTGGCTGCTAGGTTTTGTTTTGTTGGAGAGTGAAAACTAACATGATTTTTTCTCTTAACTTTTTATTTATTCTAAATTAATTTCTCTCCATTATCCTTTTAATAGCAACTATTATCTTTATTCAACTTAACAAAAATGATTTGTTCTTATCCATGATTACAGGCTACTAACAGTTAAAAAATAATTATTTTTTCATTATCTATTTCACCAATGTATATATAACACCCTATTTTTAATGGGAAAACTCTGGTACTTTATTAATATAATAGACGACACATAAAAAAATACAAAATATAAAAATTTAGTCAAACGCATAATGATAAATATCACATGTCAATATATTAACTTAATCCCCTCTCTCTCTTTTTCTGGGATGTTACATTTCTCCCCTCCAAAATAAAAATGTTGTCCTCAAAATTTGATGTTACTTGAAAGTTGGAATGACTCTGGGTACAGCCTTCACTCACTCTCAAACTTTTAAATGGCCTCCTCAAAAGTCAATCATTCCCAAACAACCTTCACCAATGGGATTGTCTTACTCCTCAAGGCTTTGATACCGTGATCAACAATTAGCAAGGGTCGTGTGATGTATGTTATATCACACGTTAATTGTACTGATTCGGGTTCAATAATGTGGGAAGCGATAATGATATGCTTTCTAAGTTAGGAGACATTGGAGACTCTATGGAAGTTTGACAATTGTGGTGGTAAGACTATTTGATAAACAATTATCCCAACTCTTGTGAGAATTAGAAAGAATCAAGAAATCGAGAATTTAGATTTTTGACACGAATTTCCCTGCCTATTTCACTAGTGAGGGTAACCTTAAGGATTACATGGTCGCCTTCCTTAAAATCTAGAGGTCCTCTTATTTTATCAGCAAAAAGAAAAAAAAATGGATCTACTTTGAGAAGCAAATTAAACATCCTTTCCTTGATCAACTTAACAATTTAGGTTCTGAGAAAACTTTTTGTCCATCCTCAAACCAACAAATTGGAGTCTACACTTTTGACCGTAGAGGACTTCATAAGGTGTCATCCCAAAACTGGAATGATGGCTATTGTTATAAGCAAACACTATTAAATATAAGAATCTATCCCAACTACCCTCCTCATAAGTCCTCTAATATTTAAATGGTTATCTCAGCCTGACCCTCAATCTGCTAGTGATAAGTTGTACTGAGGTTCATCTTAGTTCCAAGAGCTTCCTAAAAAGCAGGCTCTTTAAAACCTTGAGGTAAACATACGGTCTCTATCATAAAAAAATGCTCCAGGGTACCATATGAAGTCTAACCATCTTCCGCATGAATAACTGATAGCCTCCTCCCAAGAGGCAATAGGATTCATTCATTCAAATTTCCTCTAAGGCAAATTCAGAATCTAAGGATTGCTATGGAAAGATTCAAGTTTGCACATAAATCTATTAAGGTTTTCAAGCCTAAGATTAATAAGAGTTTATGAAGGAAATATTATGACAAAGGAAAAAAGAAGTGAGACCTTAATCCTCAAACAATCAATTTGGTTCCTTATGACTCTTTCTCAATCAAAGTTGTAATTTTATGTGATGCAACAAAGTTAAGGATCAAATGATACTTGAATCAATGCAACTGAATGGAGTTTAATCTTCAACCTAGAGTTTGGCCTTCAAACTAAGAAGCATAAGGAAACTAATGAAAATCTAAGAAGGAAGAAGAAAGAGAACGATTACCTATACAAGGGGATGACGCTACACATTCAAGAGAATGATATGCCAAGGGATCTCCACACAAGCATCACACTTGAAATGATTTAAGTCTCAAGACCAAGAGCCTAACATTCATGGAATTTAAGAACACAGTTTGCCTAGCCTTCAACAACTATCTTTCATTTGATGGAAAACTTACATTATATAGAGTTTGAGTGTAACACCCTCAATACCAAATGTAACACCCTCACTTATATTATAAATTTTTAGGCTTTATTAAAATCGGAGTTTGAAAATTTCGTTTTAGAACTTAACTTTCATTAAAAGGTTTTACGGAAATCCGGCAGAGTTTCCTCTGTTTTCCAGACTCCCAAAATTTTCTTCTAAAAACCTGTCAGTCCAGAAACTTTTAAAAACATAAACAACAACAGTTTAATAGTTATATCATATCCTAATGCCCGATGAATACAAAGTTCAGGGCGTACAACTATTACATATTTTAAATTTACAAAATAGTTGTCCACTCAAAATATAATGTATATGTATATATATATTCACTCCACGTAGTGGAATGAAGATCCTGCCCGGCCAGCACTGGTGTATGCTCCACTTGGGTACCTGAAAAATAATGACAACACAGGGGAAGCATCACACAGAACTTAAAAAGGAGATTTCTAAGCAGATATATACGACACGCCAAAACCATTCCAACCTATACTATGCTACACAGTTCAAGTTCTTCTTTCCTTTTTACCTCCTAACTGTTTCCCAATTCTTTTCCTTTCTAATTGTTTTCTTTTAAAAAAAATCCCTAACCTCTAATTATCCTTGTTCCTCATTACTTTCGTCATTTTCCTTTTTATTCCCATTTCCCATTTGTATTTCCATTTTAATTCCATTATCTGGTTAACATACCGGTTACCTTTTCGTTCCTTTAGTCTTTTATTGGTGACAGGGTCTAACGACCTCCTGCCGTTTAAATTATGGTGGCAGGGTCTAACGACCTCCCGCCGTTTAAATTATGGTGGCAGGTTCTAACGACCTCCTGCCGTTTAAATCCTTTCCCTTTATTATCGTATTAGTCTTATCCCTTTAATTTCAGTTCCCTAATTTTATCCAATACTTTTAATTTCCTAACTCTTCCTCATCCTCCATTATCGTCTCACTTCGCTCAATTCTTCCCTGAATGACTTATTATTATTTCCTTGCCATCTTATACTTAAGTACTTTTTGTTACTAATTATTCTCATACTAACTCTTAGTTAGTTCCATTCCCTTTCTTTTATTTTTCTTTTTCTCTTCCTTTGTTTCTTTTTCCTGCATCACTCACATTCAATAATACCTAGCTCGTTCATTTAGAACCAATTATATTATTTCCTTTTTCCGTTAACTCTCTCTTTCTTATTTTCCGTTTATTTCTTTCCTCTAATGGCTAATTACTCATTCACTCCATTTATTTCTATTAACCTTATTTTATCCTAATTTAGTTCTCAACTCATTCCTACACTTTCTTTATTTAATTCCGGCTCTCCATAGTTAATCTCTAATTTCTCCCTTTTCTCACTTACGCTACTCGCTCGTTCTTATAATTCCGTTTATTTATTTATTTCTTATTATTCCGTTTATTTCGTTGCTAATTGTTTCAACTCTTCTTTAACTAAATTTTCTTTCCTAATTATCTTCCTTCATGATTAGCGGGCTACTCTAAGGTTCATTAACAATTAACATTTCCCCCGGTCCTAGCGATAGATATAACTACCCAGAAATACACCCCTTAAGGACTGGTAATGAAACCCCTTACCTCAATCGATGACAGTGAGAGGGGTAACCTTAGCCTGACGCTTTACTCTCCGGCTTACGCTCTAGCTCGGCTCCAATTTGATCCTAAGCTTCCACAATCTTCGACTCCAAGCACGGCGGGGACAATCGATTTCGATCGCGGTGACGGTGTTGCTCCTCGCTATTTGAGAGCGATCGCGGCCGAATCGAGGCCCAAGCTTCAAGCCTCGGAGTACCCAACACAAGCCCGGAGCGAATCACGATCGGTGTCGGCGTCGGTGAGATCCGGTGAGGAGAGAGAAAGCCCTAGAGGAGAGAGAAACATCAAGGGAGGAGGAAAAGAGAAAGGGAACTCAAATCAATAGGGAAAGAGGGGAAGAGAGCTCATGGTGATGATGGTGGTGGGTGGTGGTCCGTGGTGGCGGCTATGGTGTGGTGTGGTGGTGGAGGAAAAGGAGGAGAGAGAGGGAGAAGGAGAGAGAGACGGAATCAAGAGTGAGGAGAGAGAGAGACACTCATGGTGGTGATGGTGGGCTTGGCGGTGGCGGCTGGTGGTGGTGGCTGGAGTTGCTGGGGTGCTTGGGGGGCTGCTGGACGGAGGTGGGTGAAGGGGAGAGGGTTTGGGGCGGATGGTGCTGGGGAAGGAGGGCCTAGCGCGCCATTTTATGGACCAGATGCGGTCCAGGTCGCACCCGCGCGCCTGGGCGCGGTGCCTGGTGCGCCTGCGCGCGCCACACGCGCATCTGATGCGCCATCAGATATCCTACGCGCGCCTGGGCGAGTCGTGCATGCGCCTGGGCGAATTTTTCACGGGTTTGGTGCACCTGGGCGTGCACCGGTGCGCCTGGGCGTGCACCGGTGGTTCCTGACTTCGATTCGTCATAACTTTTTCGTTAACCGTCGGATCGAGCCCAAATTTTTAGGCAAGCTTCTTAACCCCCTAAACTTCACATCCAACGGTGGAATTTTATTTCTTAGCATCCTATAATAAATTTCTAATTTTCTCTTTTCCGTCGATTTCTAGCATCTAAGATGCCGATTTAACCCCCGATTTCGCTTATATAATTTTGCTCGAAGCCATAATTGCTTTCTATACAACCCCTAGTACTTAAAATGACTGCTCACCTTGCTCACAAAATTCGTTAAGCAATTAATCTACCCATTCTTTCCACTTTAATTCCATTAATTCATTAATTATTACTTGGAATTAAATTAGGGATGTTACATTGAGCAACCTTTCATCTAGCCTAGGCTTTGCAAGGGTTTAACCTATAAGAACTATAGAACTGCGTTGCTTTATTGAATAGTAAAGAGCAATATATATACACTTAGCTGTTGCATGAATAGACGCATCGGATCCTAACTAAGTATAGTTTATCCCTATCACTATTGTTACAACAGATGGCTAACTAATAGATAAGAATGAGATAGAAAGATTGAGTTTGTTGAGGTTGTTGTAGCTGCAGGATATTATCCAATACGCCCCCGCAAGAGGACATCTCCGTCGGAGACATGCATCTTGGTTCGAAAATTGATAAAGGATTGTCTGCCCAGAGGTTTGGTTAATATATCTGCCAGTTGATCGTGGGTAGAGATATGAGACACACTTAAGAGACCTTGTCTGACATGTTCACGCATAAAGTGGTAGTCAAGCTAAATGTGTTTCATGCAAGAGTAGATAACTAGATTGACACATAGGTAAGTGGCTCTAACATTGTCGCAATATAGTTGAGGTTTTGTTGCAAGGGGAACATGAAGCTCTTGAAGAAGATGACGTATCCATTGAACTTCTGCAGCAGCATTAGCAACAGCACGGTGCTCAGCTTCAGTTGAGGAGCGTGCCACCGTGCGTTGTTGCTTTGAACACCAGGACACTGAATTGCCGCCAAGAAAGATGATATAGGCGGAAGTGGATGTTCGAGTATCTAAATCACCTGCCTAATCTGCATCCGTATAAGCTCTAACATCAAGTGTGCGAGATTTGTGGAGTTGCAAGCCATAGTTAAGAGTTCCCTTAAGGTATCTAAGAGTACGTTTAAGTTGCTACATATGGGTCTTAGTGGGTTTGTGCATGTATTGAGCAAGCTTACTCACCGCAAATGAAAGATCGGGTTTGGTGTAACACCCCGCAAATTCCTTGTATTAATTTAAAATACTAAAGAGATTTATTTTTGAGAAAAATGTTTTGAAAGAGTATTTTCTTAAATGATTTTCCTAATTCACATTTTAAAGTGATGAGTGATTTTAAAGAAAGGATTTTCATGAACAAAATGTTAAGAGTTGAGAAATTGAGTTTTTGGAAAAGATTTATGTACTTGATATTTTTATGTTTTAAAGGAAATTTTAATTTTGTGTATGAGTCGTTTTATGAGAAAAAGATTGTTTTCTATGCATGAGTATGTATGTATGTACGGTTTGATTATGTATGTGTATGTATGTATGGCATGACTATGTGTGTGTATGCTTAGGGTTAAATGAAAATTTAATTAGTGGAAAAATATGATAATGCATGTATTTGTGTTTATGTGTGTGATACGTGTGTATGTATGTGTATGTGTAGGGCAAGTTTGGGCTTTTATTTCTAGGACAAGAAGCTTGGAGATTAAGTTAGAGCCATGAGAAACTAAGTTAGTAACTAAATCCTAACTATTAACCAAAGGGTAACTAAACCTAAGAGACCTAGTTCCTTAATTTCCTCCACCATGTCCCCCTAAGTTTGATAAACTCCACCCATGCAACAAATTGCGTTGCCAAAGTTGCCCCTCCCATTTGCACACCCATGGCCGAATTATACAAGGGTAAAAGAGGGAGTCATGAGTCGCCTATATAAGCCATAGTCCTTAGTTCATTTCACCCATTTTTCCATTCATTCCTTTCATTTCTTCACCTTCCAAACACACTTGTTGAAGAGCAACATTAAGCTCTCAACACATAGAAAGAGAGAGGGAGAAACCGTGAGCTAGAGAGGAAGAAGGAGAAGGAGACCAAGCCAAAAACCCTAGAGCTTTCCTTGAAGATCCAAGACCTTAGAAGCTAGAAGACCAACTTTTCTTGGTGGGTATTTCGAATGAGCATGAAGGAAATTGTAATAGTTAGATTTTCTTTTGATCTTGTAATTTTTCTTCTCCTTTTTCATTGCATGTTAACTTTCAAAGCTTAAATGATGAGTACAAGTGTGTTTGTACTTAATCATAAATTTTTAAAGCTAAAAATAACTTGTAAACTTCTAAACAATGGACTTCATAACTCGGTTAAGGTTTTTCATGAAAGATCCTAAAGTTTTTCAAACTAAATCCTAAAGATCTAAAGGTTTGATGAATTTTTTGTGAGGCATAAAGTAAACCTCTTTGCATGTTTAACTTTCTTGCTTAAAACCGTGATTTGTGATATGTTTAAGAGTTTATTTGATAAATAAATGGATGATCTAAACTTGCTTAACAATAATGTCAAGATCTTTGGTGTTGCATGTTGATTTGATGATGATTTGAGGAATTAAGTTCATGCATGTGTTAAATAAACCTTGATCTTTAATTTTTAAGAATAAATAGACTTATAAAACCCTAGATCAAGAGCCAAGTGATTCGGCCTTGACTAGATCTATGGGCCTTGATGCTTTTTAATTTAATTCAAGTCATTGCATGTTAATTTTATGATTAGAAAAGTTGATTTGAGTGGTTGAAAGTGTTTGATTTTAACTTGATCTTGATAAAGTCTTGATTTTGGTTTTAATCTTTAACTTGTCTTTGAAAAAGTTTGATCTTTGTTGCATGCATGTCATTCTTAAGTAAAAAGATTTCATCTTCCTTAATGAACCTCACAGTTTTACAAGGAAACTAAGGAAACAAGTTTTTGGAAAATGATTTTTAACTTGATTCATGTTTTGTGATCTTGCATGTGAAAGATTTGAAGTTGAATCTTAATTTTTGATGATGAGACATTCGGTCTAGGCTTAAAAATCAATAAGTCATGTTTTGATTTTCATAAGAGATACATGCAAGTTGATTTTCTTGATTCAAAGATTTTTAGTACATGCATGAAAAATTAAAATGAAAACTTGATTTAAGGAAATGATATTTTTAGAGTTTTGTGTGAAGAGGGTGCATGGTTTGATTTATGATTTTTGATGTTTACATGTTGAAAAAGTGAACCAAAAACCTTGTTATTGTCAAAATGAGGTTCGACCTATGCATGATAAATAGACTAGGATTCTTTTTCAATGAAGTGACATAAAAGCAATGAGTATGTTTTGTGAAATTATGTAAAATAAATGGTTCGAAATTGTGTTGTGAATGTTTAATTTCTATTTGGTTTTTGGATTAAAAATAAAGGAAATAAATGAACTAATGGGTAGGGAGGAAAGTTTTGTGTTTAATTGGATATATGTGTGTGTATTCGGTTAAGAGTAAAGGGAAGAGTAAATAATTTTGTTACATGAAAAAGAAAGTAGAATTTAAGTGTTTGAAATAAATCAAGTTGATTTATGTGTTTAGTTTTGTAATTATTAACTTGTTTTCCTTAATTTTATTCGGCCATGTAGTGTAAATAAGTCTAGGAAATTTAGTTGCATTAAAATAAACTCATGTAGTGATTTTTGAAAAGAATTGAGTTGTTGTGCTCGGTTTATATCTTTTTAAGTATGTGAATGTCTAAGTGTTTTGTTTGATTTATAATTAAATTATATGATTGACTAATTGCTTGTATGACTTAATTCATTTAAGTGTTGTTGTGGTTGTGTGCTAATTGATGTTTGAAAAACACTTGAGTGTGTAATTGGTTTTGGAATAAATTGGTTTTAAGAAAATTCCATTTGATTTATTTGAGATTTTTTAAAATTATGTTTATGGCTGTCCAAAGTTGTAATGTGATAAAGACTTGAGTTTTAAAGTGTTAATTTTGAATAAAAGAATCATTTAAAACAAAGAGTGTTTTCACGATGTTTTCGGGGTCTTATTAAAAGAGATTTTTGAAAAATGATTCCTTTCTGTCCAAAATTGTTTGGACTTGTTTCTTAATTTTAAAAAGTGAGTACAAGTGATTTAAAGTAAAGTTTTCAAGTGAAAATTGATTTAAGAAAAGTCGGGTTAAAAACGGTGCATTTTTCGGTGTTTTCGAAATTTATTAGGGTGCTGTCCAAGACGGACCAGCAACCAAACCAAGTGATTTAAATCATTTCATATGATGTTTTTCAAATTGTTTTGAAATATTTAAGTGCTAGAAAATATGAGAGTTGTTTTGATAAAACAGTAGTGTTTTTTTTTTGGTAAACCAAAACAGTAGTGTTTTAAGTCTTTTGATAAGGAACGGAAAGTGTCACGAACTAAGAAAAGATTTTCTTAATACACATTAGTAACATAAGTGTGTTTTATTTAATACGAGGAATAATATAGACGAGGGATTGGGGCAGCCGGCAGCAAAAAGGATCCAAGGAGACGGTATGCATTAAATCGCTGGACCTCAGGTGAGAGAGAAGCTTTCCTAAGACACCGTGGTATTTAGGTGACTTATTAGGACGTTCCGTATCATCTCAAAGATCGGAACTTAGTGGTTCGGAGTCAGTAGTATAAGTGGCAATTGTTTGTGTTGTGTGGCCACTTATACGAAGGTGACAAAGACCACATTATTGTTGTGTGATGATTGTGTGTTGATAGCATGTTTATATTTATTTATTTAATTATGTATGTTGAAATTGAATACTGTTGAGTAATATGCTGATGGACGTCTGTTACGTCCTGAATAAGAAAATGAAAATGAAATGAATAAGTTGTGAAAGTAATGAAATTGAAAGTAAAGACACAAAGAGAAAGGAATAATGATTGGAAATGAGATTGAATGGAAAAGAGAAAAGAGTTGAGATTGGGGAAAGAATTGATGATAATGTTGAGAACGAGCCAGAGCTGGGGAGAGTGATGTTGAGTATTGGAATAAGATGTGATCTGAGTGGAGCATGGCTCCTTTGTTTACGTTTTTGAATGAGACTAGTGTTGAGTTGAGCTTGCTCCTCCATTAGCGCTTAGCAAAAATGTGATTTTTGAAAAAGGTTTTTGAAAAGAGATTTTGAAAAGATTTGTGAAAGGAGATTTTCGAAAAAGATTTTTGAAAAGAGACTTTTGTAAAGAGTTGTGAAAGGAAATTTTAGAAAAGGGTTTGTGAAAAGAAATTTTTAAAAAGGGTTTTTGAAAAGAGGTTTTTGAGAAAGATTATAAAAAGTACTTTCAGAAAAGTTTTTGAAATGAAATTTTGTGAAAGGTTTTGAAAGGAAATTTTTAAAAACTTGAGAAAAGAGATTTTAAAGAAAGTTTTTGAAAAGAGATTTTGAGGAAGCTTGCAAAAAGAGATTTTTAGAAGTTGTGAAACTAGATTTTGAGAAAATTTACAAAAGGGGATTTTATGAAAAAGTTTATGAAATGATATTTTGTGAAAGCTTATAAAATGGTATTTTGAGAAATTTTGTGAAAAGATTGTTTTGAGAAAAGATTGCGGAATGAGATTGTTAAGAGAGATGGTGAAATGTATTTTGTGAAATGAGATATCAGTTGAGCGATGTGATCCCAGCTCTGTGCCATGTGAGAAATGATGAGAGAAAGATTGTGCAAAGTTAGTGGTCGAGAGTCATTGAAGGGATGCACGAAGGATGGGCCGACCTTAGGTTAATTAAAAAGATAAAAGACTTTAAAAAGACATACGCGGTGAGGTATGAGAGTGCGAAGTAGTGGAGAGGAAGGAACCATGGGTATCTGCGGATACTCAGGAGGAGATTGCATTAGGGGAGGACGATGACGGTGAAACATCAAGAAGTCTTGAGTACTTTCTAGGCAGAACGAACTCCATATGTGGCGTACGAACGTGGTAGGGACTGGGTCCAATGCCGTGGTAAGTTCTGCGCGCGCAACTAGAATAGTACTGACGCCCCCTAGATTGCAAATCTTGAACAGTGAGAGGGACTGGAGTGGGGCATCGTGATTGCCACTGTACCCGAGTTTTCTACAGTGTGCGTTGATTATATATATGAATTGAAATGATATGAATTGATTTGATGCGGTAGTCCTCCTGTCTTGGAGCCAATTGATTGTGAGACAGCTGTCGTGCCCGCACGGTAAAGGTCCTGTACTCCTGTTTGCTTCCGACTAGGTTGGGTGGATGACCGAGGAGATGTAGACGTGAGTGATAGCCGAGAACGAAATGAGTACCTTGATAGTACCTTAACACTCCCCAAATCATTAAAGGTTGTGAATTGATAAGACTGGATAATAAGAGAAGTATGGTCATGAAAAGGACATGAGTAAAAGAGAAAGAAAGAGCGTTCATAAGGAGCAAAAGTAAGTTGGCACGAGAATGAAAGATGATAACAAGGATGATGATAATGATGATAATAATGCAAGATAATAATGATAATAATATGTTTGGTGTGCTGTGTGTATGCATGTTGTATTGTATGTTTGTATGGTCCTAGTATCTTGCCTATCGTAATCCCACACCGTCGACGATGCGTCGTTTGTAACATCCTGAAAATTAATATTAAATAATATAATTTTAGTATATAAATATTTATTTAAGGATAGGATTAGGCTTAGAAATTGTACAAGGTTAGAAGGGTAGTATGAGCATAGGCCGACCTAGGATGTAAGTGTAGGACCTCGGTCCGATCCCGGCCGAGCTAGATGAGATTGTGTGCATATGAACCGAGCTGGATGGGAACCAAACGCGGAACCTGTTGTCCAGTCCGGACTAGCCGACCTTAGCATACCTCATAGTATCATCCGAGAAGGAAACTCGGACTACTGCTGTTCCTACAAACCGAGCCGACGTATCCTAGCCGACGTACCCGAGCCGACACGTCCTAGCTCCTCCGTGCCAGCTCATGTGGAGCTGTTGACCCTTTGGTTTTCGTACCATCCGTACTATGTACTATCTTTCACTTTATGTCACTATCATTGCTTTATGTCCCTTTCGAAGTACTATTCATGGCTTCCTCCAGAAGCCAATGAATCCTAGCCACTCATTCTAGCTTCCCCAAGAAGCCTCCAATGAGAGCCACACAAATGTTTTCCCTAAATGAATAAAAGAAGGCCCAATCCAAAACACACAACACTTTGAACTTCTCATTCTCTTTCTCCTTTGTTCCCCCCCCCTCTCTTTTTCTCCTCTAGAATTCCAGCAACAACAAACCCATCATAATCCCTCTTCCCACTCAAGAACATTTTCCTCTCCTCCACCAAGATCTACCAACCGGAGACCCTTCTTCTCTCCGTCCCCGTTCCGTTCCGGCGTTCCCTGGATCCTCTCCGTTCTTTTCCGTCCCGGACGCCCCTGGACCACTGTGGAGTTCGTGTGTGGCTGGTGGAGCTTGTATGCAGCTTGGAGGAGCTCGTGGCAGCTTGGAGGAAAGAGGATTCAAGAGGTGTGAAGCTCACAAGGTCAAGGTCAAGGAAGCCATTCTCAAACTCTCAACTCTTACCTCTCACGGTTTGAGGTAAGGAGTGAGTGTTACCTCTACTTGAGTTTGGGTTTCTAGGGTGTTCATAAAGGGTGCTAAGAGTGGGTGTTAGATTAGGGAAATGGATCTAGGTTAATGTTAGAAAGGAAATGGTAAAAAGGGTAAAAAGGGAACTAATAAATGAATTAGAAACATGAGTTTGAAGTAGGAAGGAATATTGTTTTGTGCTATATGTTGATATTTACATGATGGAGTGGTTGAATGCTTTGATTCTTGTTGTTGTTGTATAAGTGTTTATGAACTTGTGTATAAATGTTTATGAGCTTTGATATTTATGATTCATGTCTGTGGCCGAGCTGAGTGACGTTGGAAATGGGTATGAGGAAATGGTAGAGATGGAAAGTAGGAGAGATAGAGTAATAAGTCAGATAATGAGAAAGGTTAATGGAAAGAGGGAATGGTTACCAGGTTTAGCCGAGTTAGACCGAGCTAAGAAATGGTTAAGAGGATAATGGGAATAATTAAGGGATGGGTAACAGGGTGAGCCGAGAGAGGCAGAGCTAAATGAATGGTTAAAAAGGATAAGAGGAATTAAAGAGAAATGATTGTGTGATCGGGTCATAGCAGACGCGTACCGGGTGCATGCATTGATCACGTCAGACGCATACTGGGTATGCGCAACTGTAAGACGAGTTCTAGGTGCTCGCAGTTATGATTCACACAAGGTTCCAAGCACGGAACCGGTGGGATGTGGTCCTGGTCATAGCAGACGCGTACTAGGAGCGTGCATTGATCACGTATGTTGCCGAGATGCGCCGCTGTAAGACGAGTACTGGGTGCTCGCAGTTATGGAATCTCCTTAACTCCATAGAATGATCGGCGGAAGTGCTCCTGGTCATAAAAGACGCGTACTGGGTGCGTGCATTGATTGCGTCAGACGCATACCGGGTATGTGCAGCTATAAGACGGGTACTGGGTACTCGCAGTTATGGATGACACTCCGATATCCGACCTTAAATGGTGTAAGACATGCACTGGGTGTATGCATCCGAGAAGAGTAAAAGATTGTAAACTATGTGAAAATGGAATAATGAGTAATGAGTCCGAGGTAGAGAGATGGTTTACCGAGGTAAGAGGATAGTGGCCGAGATGCCGAGGGTAAGATTTATGGAAAGAGGATAAGCGGAATCGGTAGGGTGTGCCGAGGTATAGCTAATAGGTGATGGATAAACTGGGTTATGATGTGACCCGAGCTAAACGATGATGATGTATGCATGTGGTTTGATTACTTGTTACTATTTGTTAATTGACTACTTGTGTTTGGCTTGGTAGTTCGGTATGACATTTTAGAAACTGCTTATTTAAGTTCTGTGTAATGCTCACCTCCTTACCATTTTTCAGGTACTGAGCCCGAGCAGACGCAGTCCCCGGCCGAGCAGGATCACTCTCCCTCACAGGGAGAGTAAGTTATTTAGAGTAGGAGAATTTGTTGGGTCTCGGCCAGATGGGCCGAGCTAAAACACACTTTTGTATATCTTGACTTCGGTTTGCCCAGTTGGGTCGAGCTAAAAACAATGTTTTGTATTTTTGATTGGCCGAACTGAATGTACCTAAATTTATACTTTATGTATTTGATGCATTTAAGTCTTCCGCTTTATTAACTCTGATGTTTTTGTTATTAATGAGAGGAAATATTATTTTGGCGAATATCATATTCATTTTAAAAGAAATTTTTAAATCCTAATTTTGGGGTAATTAAGTGTAATTATTATATAGGGTGTTACATCGTTCGGATCGCTTACTCTCTCCTGTTCGTTGGCATATCGGTGCTGCTGGTATCTCAACGGGCAGATGGAGTATTGTATGGAGATCACTACGTGGAGTAAGTATGGAAGAGGATGGAAGCGCACCCCCTGCGGTTGGGTATGGACCGGCTATACCTAGATCGTGATTCCCGATCCGGAGCATCAACTGAGTGGAGCTAATATGGAGCCGCACTTGGGACAAGTCACCGTACGAGGTTATAGGAATTTCAAAGAAAAGATTCGGTATGAAACTCAGAGGAACTCTACCACTCTCAACGGAGCGGAGCCGGAATCCACTAGCAATGAGGAGACAGCAACAAGAAGGGCATCATCCTCGAGAGCGAGGAGTGGACGCAAGAAGAAGAAGGAACTTTACCCGATTGTCTTCAATAGGGTAGTTTAAGGATAGTGTGGTTATTTTAGATTGTGGTGAGTGTTTTGTGTTAAGGATTACCTAAGTGATGAACTATTGATGTAACCTAGCTCATTCTGGAATATGCCCTACTTTTGAGACATGTAAGAGCACCACTTGTTGAGAAATGTTTAATGTCCTTTAGATGTAATGCCAAGAAACTATTTTGAATTGGAACCAAACCGTTTTCCCTGATAAATGTTTTGGAAACCTAAATGGATAAGTTTTCGTTTTAGTAACAACTCGATTTTTGAAAAAGAGTGTTGAAAAACATCAATAACTTTTCAATAGTGTTTTCAAACACTTCAACAATGTTTTACAAAAAAAAAATTTTGCCTCATTTTTGTGACTTTAATAAATAAAAGTTAATTACTTTGAAGTTACGAAAATCGGGCTGTTATAGAATGGTATCAGAGCTTATGGTAATCCTTAGTGGCCTTAAGCATGGGCTTACATGCTTTGTTTGTGTGACTTTGTGTGTTTGTTAGCGTAAGGATCAAAGTATTAGGTTAGGTTCTTGTCTTTATAGGATATGAGACCCTATCCATGGTTTAGTGTCTGCTATGTTAGTATAAGGAACCCGTTCATCCTGTTGTTTGAGGAAAGAAGATTAAGTAGAAAGCGAATAGATCCTAAGATTGAGATCCCTTAACCTTTGATGTTTCATTAGTGTTTGATAAATCTCAGTTTGTTAACCTAGACGTACCCTTGTCCAAAGAGTAGTCGGTATCTTTGAGGAGATAGGATGTTATTCTTGGAACCCCTGTTTGTTGAATTGCTTCAACAAAACAGTTAGTATTATTAAAATTCGAACCTTTTCTTCATGAGCCTTACTATCAACCCGTAGCCTTACCGATCCCATTTGAGATTCATTAACCCGATTTGTGGAATTGGAAGTGTCATAGTTACCCAGATAGTTTAGGCTTGAATAATCAAGGAAGGATTGACGGTTGAAGTTGAGTAAGAGTGTAAGGCCATAGTGGGTTAGTAATAAGTTTGATCAAAGTTGGGGAGATACAAGGAAGAAAAGAGGTGTATGTTACCAGTTATTAGGGAAAATTATGAGGAGAATTTGAGGATTAGAATTGCCATACACCATAATCAGAGGTTTAGACGGTAAAAGTGATAGGTTCGATTAATGTTTAGGATGAATCTAAGGAGAAAAGTGAGGTTGTTTGAGAGAGTAAGTGAGCCCAAAATATAATGGGATTCCCTTAAGCTAGAGAAATGATAGACGAAAACCTTAGAGTAGGAGGAGAACTGAAGAAAGATGTGATTATTGTGAGTTAGGGATAACCCAAGTTATAAAGAATAGTGAATCTCTAAGGATTTTAGGAGGAACCCCGTACTTTTGGAGATGTGTGAAATTTTGTTTGCTTGATTTTCCCTAAGTCCGTACCTATGGTCGGACTCTCTGCGACGACGATCAGTTAAAGGAGCGATATCCCCTTCGGTTAGTCCGTTGGACTTGACCCGATTCGACACACAAGCGGTTGTGCGAGTGCGACTTCTTCGTCTGAAAGTAACAAACAAGGAGCACGACAAGGTGAATTAGACCGGCAAAAGGGAATACGATCACGAAGCGAAAAGAGAATGTTCTTATGGAAATCAAAGTAACGTAAGAATTTTGTGCCCCGCTGCCCAATCCACAACATATTTCTCGGGGACGAGAAATCTTTAAGTTGGGGAGAATGTAACACCCCGCAAATTCCTCGTATTAATTTAAAATACTAAAGAGATTTATTTTTGAGAAAAATGTTTTGAAAGAGTATTTTCCTAAATGATTTTCCTAATTCACGTTTTAAAGTGATGATGATTTTAAAGAAAGGATTTTCATGAACAAAATGTTAAGAGTTGAGAAATTGAGTTTTTGGAAAAGATTTATGTACTTGATATTTTTATGTTTTAAAGGAAATTTTAATTTTGTGTATGAGTCGTTTTATGAGAAAAAGATTGTTTTCTATGCATGAGTATGTATGTATGTATGTACGGTTTGATTATGTATGTGTATGTATGTATAGCATGACTATGTGTGTGTATGCTTAGGGTTAAATGAAAATTTAATTAGTGAAAAAATATGATAATGCATGTATGTGTGTTTATGTGTGTGATACGTGTGTATGTATGCGTATGTGTAGGGAAAGTTTGGGCTTTTATTTCTAGGACAAGAAGCTTGGAGATTAAGTTAGAGCCATGAGAAACTAAGTTAGTAACTAAATCCTAACTATTAACCAAAGGGCAACTAAACCTAAGAGACCTAGTTCCTTAATTTCCTCCACCATGTCCCCCTAAGTTTGATAAACTCCACCCATGCAACAAATTGAGTTGCCAAAGTTGCCCCTCCCATTTGCACACCCATGGCCGACTTATACAAGATAAAAGAGGGAGTCATGAGTCTCCTATATAAGCCATAGTCCTTAGTTCATTTCACCCATTTTTCCATTCATTCCTTTCATTTCTTCACCTTCCAAACACGCTTGTTGAAGAGCAACTGTAACATCCCGAATTTTAATCCTAAGAGTAATTAGAATAATGATAAGATTTGGAAGTAAGGATTATTCTAAAAAGAATTTAAAATGATGGATTAGGAGTTCTTTGAATGCCATAAAGTAAATCACGAAGCATTGGCATCAGAAAGGAGGTTGGAAGATGAACAAAAGAGCGTTAGAAGCGATGTTTTTGGTGTTATAAACACCCTATATTAGGAAATTCAAAATAAAAGATTTACACCTCTAAACCCAAATTTCACCGTTGGATGTGAAATAGGATATGTGAGGAAGCTTGCTTTAAAATTTGAGGAAGATCCTACGGGTAACGAAGAAGTTATGGTCTTTCAAAGTCTGGATACTGCAAAATTTTGCAGCTTAATCACCTCTTAATCGCCTCTTAATCGATTAAGCTTCAATTTAATCGATTAACGTCAGATTTAGTGAAAAGTCTTAATTGCCTCTTAATCGCCTCTTAATCGCCCCTTAATCGATTAAATCGTGTGCTGATGAAAAAAATAAAAGGGGATCAAGCCCCATTTCATTCCCAATTCGTCCCTTCTTCTTCCCCACCCCAAGAACACTCATTCCATGCTTTGAGACCCTAAAACCTCAAGCTATTGTGGCCATCCATCATCATCCTCAAGGTCCCAAGTGTCATCCTCTCTTCTTCCTCTCTTTTGGTGCTTCTCTCTCTCCATGGCTTCCTCCCTCTCTAGCTCCAACACTCCCATCAAATCCTAGGTATGTGAGAACAAGTTCTCTTCCTTCTATTTCTTCCATTGCAAGAGCTAATCATCATCACCTCTAACTCTTGTCTCTCTCTTTGTGTGTTAGGGTTTTATTGGCCCTTTCTCTCTCTTACGTTCCCACCACCGTGGCCGCCAACCACCGCCACTGCCGCTGCTCTTGGACCACCGCCACCACCTCCATAAGCCCAGCACCATAGCCACAACCCAGGTTCTTTTTAAAAAGAAAGCTCGAGGTAAGAAGGGTCGTATTACCTCTATTTAAAAAGTAAATTCTAGGAGTTTATAGTGGTGACTAAGAATAGGGTAATTAAGGAATAAGTTAATGAACCTTAGGGTAGTCCCCGCAAATATAAATGATTTACTTAAATTGACAATGGAATAAATTGAATGTGCATAGAATGAGTTCCGGAGTGAATGAATATGATAGGATATTAAAAGAGTTAATATGGAATTAAAGTGTAGAAAAACACAAAATAAAATCGAGGGAAATTAGTTAAGGGAAATTAGCGAAGCGTGAGAGTAAAAGAGTATAGAGTATTTGTAATAGGCGAAGGGTGTAGAATGAGTTAAAACTGAAGGTAAGGAAAAAGAGGAGTTAGAGTACGAAAGAAATAAGAAAGCACCGAGTGAACTTAGTTAAGAATGGTCGGGTAGTAATGAAATCGAAACGAAAATGATAAACTAAATTCCAAATACAAGAGGGTACTAGGTAAAAGAATTTAGCGAAAGGGTGATAAGACAAATAGAGAGAATGCGATTATGGTAGTTTAATAGAATGGAGTTAGACGAAAGCAAGAATAATTAATAAAAAGAATAAGGAAAAAGGAAAAGGAAGAGAAGAAGAAAAAGAAAAGAAAGAGAACTGGGAAATACTAAGAACTAATAAAGAGAATTAGAATACAAAGTATGCGACCAAGTGTGGTAAAGTTAATTAAAAGCAAGAGTATAATTGGTAAAGAGAAACACTTAGTACAAGAAAGTAAAGGAAGGGGACAAATGAAGTAAACAAATAATAAGGGTTAAGGAAGAGTTAAGAAATTAAAAGAATTAAAGAGAATTAAGGTACTAAAAGAAAAGAGAAAAGACTAAGACGAGTTAATAATGAGAAATAAAATAAATTTTAAATGGCACAGGTGGTTGTATTGACCCTGTGGCCAAATAAAAAGGGTAAATGTCGCAGGTGGTTGTATTGACCCTGTGGCCTAATAGAAAGGGTAAATGTCCCAGGTGGTTGTATTGACCCTGTGCCCTAATAAAAATGGAAAACGACACAGGTGGTTGTATTGACCCTGTGGCCTATTAAAAATGGAAAACGGCACAGGTGGTTGTATTGACCCTGTGGCCTAATAAAAATGGAAAACGGCACAGGTGGTTGTATTGACCCTGTGGCCTAATAAAAATGGAAAACGGCGCAGGTGGTTGTATGGACCCTGTGGCCTAATAAAGATGGAAAACGGCGCAGGTGGTTGTATTGACCCTGTGGCCAAATAATAAAAAGGGTAAAAAGGTAAAAGGGAAGTTTATGTTGATCTCTGTTTGAGGTTACATAAACGAGATGGGTGTATACAGATCACTGTTTGTGGTTTTATACACAGTGTATGCAGATCACTGTTTGTGGTTGCATACACAGTGCTTGCAGATCACTGTTTGTGGTTGCAAACACGATGTGTAGATCTCTGTTTGAGGTTACACATAATGGAATAAAAAGGAAATAAAAAGGGAATAAAAATGGAAAAAAGGAAATAGAAAGGGGAAAAAGTAATGAAAATGGTAATGGAAAGGAAAAATGGTTAATAGAACGGACAATGGAAGATGAAATAAGAAAGTGAACAATGAAAATGATATAGGAATTAAAGAAAATAAGTAAGGGTAATAATTGTGGAAATGCTAAGTATAAGTGGCAAATGGAAAATGGATAAAGAATGGAAATGAGAGAATGATTAGAGAAATAGGAAATTAAGCGAATATGAGAAGAATTAAAGGATTAGAAGAGAGTAATTAAATGAATAATGTATGCTAGGTATTGGGTAGGCTTAGTTTATTACTATGCCTCTTTTAGGATTTATCTTTTTATGTTCTGTGTAATGCTACCCTTCTTGCTATATTTTGCAGGTATCGAAGTGGAGCTTACATGGAATATGGCCGAGCAGGATTTTCATTCCACTACGTGGAATGTTTATTGAATATTAAGAGTGGACAAATATTTTTGTAATTTATAGTATGAAATAGTAGCTTGCCCTGAAACTTGTACTAAATGGGGCGTTAGGACCTAATCTGTTTATTGAACTGTTGTGTTTTATGTTTTTAAATATTCTGGACTGACAGGTTCTTAGAAGAAAATTTTGGGAAGTCCGGAAAATAGAGGAAACTCTGTCGGATTTTCGTAAAATGTTTTTATAAGTAATCAAGTTTAAAAAGAAATTTTCTAACTCCGATTTTAATCAAACCTAAAATTAACTAATAAATGTGAGAGTGTTACATTTTGGTATCATAGCAGTTTTTCCTCGGCCTTGGAGTTTGAACTCACAACTCCAGTGGTTACTCACCAAGCAAGTAACCAATGTGTATAGTCAAGCGTCTAGGTTAGGCAAATAGGATTCTTATGCAACTAATTGCTAGGCAAGTGTTAATTGGTATTTCCTCCAGGACTTAGCTATCATGGCTAGGAGACGTGCCGAAGACGACCGAATGGCTGCCATCCTAGAAAATCTGATGCAGGTACAGCAGAATCAGGCCGAGCATTTAGCGCAGATGCAACAAAATCAGGCGCAGAATATTGCAGCAGCAATAGCAGCACTGAACCCCCAACCCCCAGCTCCAGCAGCGATTGATTGGTTGGCACGATTTCGAAAGAATGGACCACCCAAGTTTGAAGGGGGGGTATAATCCTGATGGAGCTCAGCGATGGCTCAAGGAAATTGAGAAGATCCTTCGCACCATGGCGCCACCTGCTGAACAAACTGTGTTGCTAGCGCAGTATATGTTGACTGATGAAGAAGAGTATTGGTGGGAACGAGTGCGAAGAGAATTGGAGGCAACTAATCAGGATATCACTTTTGATCTGTTTAAGGCTCACTTCTTGGGAAAGTATTTTCCTGAGGATGTTCGTAGGGAAAAGGAGATCGCTTTTCTGCATCTGGAGCAAGGAAGTATGAACGTTGGTGAGTATGCGGCACAATTTGAAGATCTGATTCGCTATTCTGGCAGTTATCGGGACGCAGACGAACGCACCAAGTGTATTAAATTTGAAGCAGGTCTCAATGCCAGGATTCGGACTATCTTTGTGCACCAGGGTATAGCTAACCTCTCTCAGCTGGTGAATATGACTAGCGCTTATGAGAAGAGCTTGAATCAGCAGGAAGCATAGGAAAGGAGCAAGAATATACCGAATGAAGTAGGTCTCAACAAAGGTAAGGGACTGGCTCAAGGATCAGGTCCGTACGCTGTTAACCGCACCAGAGCAGTAGTGCCAGAGAATGCGGGCCAGAGTGCGACCGCTCCAAGGACCAGGCCACCATGTCCACATTGTGGAGGATCCCATACTCGTATGTGTTGGATGCTTGAGCAACGTAGAAAGGAAGGTCTCTGCTTCCAATGTGGGCAACCCGGACACCGTGCTGCAAACTGTCCTATGGGCACGTAGAAGCCTTCTTTGATGTGAACCTCTTTTGTTTGTGATGACCCTAAGTTATGAGATCTTGTCTTGTGACTAGAACCTTTCTTTTCTTGTTGAAGCCTTTCTTGTGTAAACCCTATGCGTTGCCAAATTGTTTTGGCATGGCACTTGAAAAGAACCTTTTCTGAAAATCTTAACCCATGATTTTTGAAGCCTTGATTGTTGATGAACCCGAAGTCTCTTCTTTTGATCCTGACCAGACATTCCTTCTTTCCTAAAATTTTAATGAAAATTCTGGACCCTGATACCTTATTCCGGTCAAGTAGATAGTCCTAGAATGAAGAGTAAGAGGCGAAGTGTTGTTAGGTAGAAGTTGTAAGGATCAAGGAGAATAAGGATTAGTTAGTATGAATGAAGAAGTATAAATCTTGGAGAAAATAGAAATGTCCTTTTTGAGTTTTAGATAAGGGGTGAGTTACGTGAAGGGATTAGGACTAAGGGTTTTGCTGAAGATGGTTTAGATGGAGATAGGATGCGGAAGAAAATAAAGTGATAATTAGAACTTAGAGTCGTAGGTGTATTGATTTGAGTTGGAAAATGGATAGATAAAGGTGAATAAGTGATGATATGCTAAAGTTGAATTGGTAAGATGGTAGAATAGGTGGTTAGAATCTAAGTGTTGACCCAAGGTTAGGTAAAAAGCTAGGATTTCATGTGGTAATGGATAATAGGTCTTTGAATTGAGAAATCTTAATGGTTTAGAATGTGAGGGAAGTTGTGGAAAGTGGAAAAAGGTTTAGAGTGTCAAAGTTATATGATTAAGTGTTGAAATAAGGAGTGAGATAATGTATGTTTCTTGAGGATTAGTGGTTGATAGAGTGAAGGGAGGATGAAATAGTGACCATAGAAGTCTGATAAGAGTACTTGTTTAGTGAGATATAAGGTAATAAGAGGATAGATTGGAGCTAAGTGATGGGAAAATTTTGTAAGCTTGATCAAAAGTGGTGAAGGATAGGCGTATTTAGAGGTTAAGTTTGTAATCATGAATGTGGTGTGTAGAGGTATGAGTCATTTAAGTTGGGGAGTAGGTGAGTCTTGAGTTGTAGCTCGTCTAAGCTTGAACCAATGAAAGGAATGTAACCTTGAAGTGTGGTAGTGTTTTGACCCCAAACGAACGTAACCCTATTGTTTCTGAATCCTATTTTGATGCCATTGAACCCCCCATCTTTTGTTGTCAGTGAGACCATATTGTTTGTAACCCATCATGTTTGTTGTTGAAAATACCCCAAGGGATTACTTTTGCAAGTAATCTGTTTGATTTACCCTTAAGAACGATAAGAAGACGGTGCAAATTCAAAGATATGACGACTGCTGCGGTTGAAGAGGAAAAGAATTTCTTCAAGTAGCTACGCGTCCGCCGATCAGACAGATTCTGCGCAGTATTTCTCGAGGACGAGAAATCTTCAAGTTGGGGAGAATGTAACACCCCGCATTTTTCCCATACATGCGTGAACGAATTTTGTTAAAAGAAACCTGGAAGTTCTGATTTATAAAAGATTTTCGGAAAAATACTTTGCGTGAGAAAGAATAAAATGTTGTTTTTCAAGGATTTTTATAAACAAAATGTTTTTGTCAGTGAAAAGTGCATGATTTTGTTGACTTGATTTATAATAAAAGTGAATGATTTTGTTGAAATGAAAATGCTTTGCTAAATGCTGATTTTATTAAAGATGATTTTTGAAAATGATTTTCTTTTTGGATTTGTAAACTTTGAAAATTCGTAACTTTTTAACCGTAACTCGGATTTTCATGATCTTTATATGAAAACTATCGTCTTGAAATGTAGATTTTGAAAATTTAATTTTTAGAATTTTCTGGGTTGATTTATAAAAATTTATTTTCAGAATGGTGAAATACGAATTTTGGGGGATTTGTGTTTTAAAGAAAATAAATCTATTGATTGGGCTTGAAATTTTAGGTGATGAGTGCTTGATTTAATGTGTGTGTACTGTGTGATGCATGAAACTAATTGTGTGAGTGTGATTTGTGAATTAATTGCATGATGGTGTGATTTGATGATTTTGAGTAAATGTGATTAGAAAATAAAAATGTAAAATGTATGTATATGTGTGTGTATGGTACGGTTTGTATGAGTGTGTATGTATATATGTGTGTATATATATGTACGCGTGTGTATGTATGAGCTAGAATTTCTAGAAGCTTGGAGGTTAAGAAACTAGTAACCAAATGAACCAAACCATAACCAAACTAAGTAGGAAACCCTAACTATGTGCTAACTAGTACTTAGCCCTAAAGTGACCCCTAAAAACCTAACCTAATCTACCTTGTCCCCTTAAGTTTTGATAACCTCCACCCATGCAAGTTTTTGTGAGGACCAAACTACCCCCTTTAGTTGTGCATGGACCGAATTTTGGGAAGGCCAAAAAGGGAAATCCTAGGTTGCTTACAAATGCATGAGGCCCTAGTTCATTTCCTTCACTTCCATTTCATTTCTTCACTTCCACCACAAATACCACTCTAAGAGCCCATTCCACTCTTAGAGAAAGAAAAGAAAAGAAAAAAAAAGAGAGAGGGAGAAAGAGAGAGGGCCGTGAGGTTGAAGGAGTAAGGAGGAAGAGATCCAAGCTTGAACAAAGCCTTTTCTTTGTAGATCAAGAGTAATAAGAGCTAGAACCAACCCCTTTTCAGGGTAGGACTTGAAGATCAAGAAAGAAGATTTGTAATAATTTAGTTTTTCTTTTTTAGTTTGTAGATCTATTTCATTTTCTTCTTTGCATGTTAATTTTTATGAGTTAAGAGATGATTTTATGTGTTGTTATTCTTTGATCTTGGACTTTAAGGACTTAAAGATAATTTGTAATATGTGATCTTGATGCTTGATGTTTCGGTTCAAAGTTTTCTTTGATGGATCTAATAATTTTCTAACCAAAATCTTAAAGATCTAAAGAAAACTAAGCTTTTTGTAAAACCTAAAATAGATCTCTTTGCATGTCTATTTTTCTTGCTCTAAATTGTGGATTACATGTGTTTAGGTGATGATTTGGTGAATAAATTCATGATCTAAATTTGTTATTAATAAAGTGAAATTATTTGGCTTTGCATGTCGAATCTTTGTGAAACCGTGATCTATGTGTCCATGTTTATTTGACGAATAATTTCATGATCTAAATTTGATTTGTGAAAAAGTTCAAGTTTCTAGTATTGTATGTTGGTTTAGTGATGTCCTTGTTTGATCTAAATGTATGCATGTAATTATCTTTGTTTGATAAATGAAAAATGTTTAGATCCTTGATTTGCATGTTGATTTCAAAAGAAAATATGATGTTTTCCTTAATATGTGTTACGGTTTTGAAGAGAAAATTTAAGTAACAAGTTTTAAAAATGATTTTAAGCACAAGCATGATTTGATTAAGTAATTATTTTGTGCATGTTTATGAGGCCATTCGGCCAAGCTTGAAAGTAATAGGATCCATGCTTTTTATTTTGTGAAAAGTGGATGCATGTTTGTTCTAAGATTAGATCTAATAATTTTAAGTATATGCATGTCATTTTAAAGGTTTAAAGTGTCCTCTTGATTTTTATCAAAAACTAAATGATGAACTTGAGTTTATTTTATGTATGCTAAAAATGTTTGAAAAAGATTTTGTTGATGCATGTTTATGTGGATAAATGGTGAAGTTTGATGCTTTAAAAATGAGTCTTGAAAACCTACATGATTAGATTTGAATTTGTGTTTTTGTGTGTGTTGAAAAATGTATGAAAACCTTGCCTTTTTGCATGTTGACATTCGGCCATCCTAGGAATAGGTAGAAAGCTATGTTTGTCCCTTATTTAGGTTGCATGCATGATGAGGTTAATTGAATCTAAGAGTTTCAAAAAGTACATGCATAAAATAATTGAATTTAAAAAGGAATTTTATGTGAATCTTTGAAGTGAGTTGTGATTCAACTTGTTGTTTTGATTTAAGCTATGAAAATGAATTATAATTGTTGATTTTTATCCTAAGTGTGCTCACGGTTTTGGACCCAAAATAAAGAAAATAATTTCATGATTTTATATGTTTCTTTGTGCATCAAATCTTTGCAATGTTTTACATATAGGATTCGGCCAATGCATGCTAAATTGTTTAGAGAAGTTTTCTTTATAAAATGACCTTGATGATAGTTATATTCCTAGAGGCTTAGTGTTATGTGTTTGATGAGAATGATGTGTGTTTCTTTTAATTCTTTTTGGTTTGATTTGATGATGTGAAAAGAATTTTTGTGATGATTAATCAATGATTTTTAGTTTTAAAGTTTAGTTGTGATTGGAAAATTATTAACCATGTGTGATTCGGTTTTGTTGAGCTAATTACAAGATTAAGTTTAAATTATTTTCTTAAGAGTAATTTAATTAATTTATTAAGATTAAAATTTAATTGATGATTTTTTTAAATGATTGAAAATGTGATCTGTAACCTGTATGTGTTGTTTTCATGCTAATTGAATGTGTTGAATGGAAATTGATTTGAATACTGTTTGTGAACTGTATTTGTGAAAAATCTATGTGTGAATTTCAAAGAAAATGTTTTATTTAAAAAGTGTGATTTTAAACAACTTAAATCAATTTGGAAATTTTATCTCCTTTAATCCTTGTGTCTTGAAAGATTTTCAATGTGTGGTTTTGAAATTTTATTTTCTTGGATTTTTGTATTCTGTTTTAAAGTATAAAAACACTGATTTATAACCAGAGTGTTTTAAATTAAGAGAAATGGATTTTGTTTTGATAAAAAGATCATTTTAGAATTTGTTTTAAAGTTTTCTTGAAAACCTTTTTATTAAAGAATGATTTGATTTTAAATCTTTGGATATTGGCAATGTGTTTTCAACAAGGGAATTGTTTCAAAGTGTTTTAAAACGAAAATTAAGAATTCACGTAAATCGTTCAAACGCACGGGAAAAATGTTTTAGTTCGGGTGTCGGACGCGACGGAAAACGTGGCAAGGCTAGCGATTGGGAAATCATGGAAAGCTTTCGGATGTTTTGTCATCGAGGTGAGTGAGAGTGCTGTGATCCCGCAACGTGGTTGCTCGCAATCCAAATAGATGGATTGTGAAAGTATTGAGAATTAGGCCATAGAAGTATATGTGCTAGATGTTTACCTATTTGTTTGCATACTAAATGTTTATTTATTGTGCATACTCTATTCTGTTTAGAAATTGTTTGATTGTGTCTGAATAGTGAACGATAACAACAAAGCTGTGAAAGTAATAACTTAAGACTAAAGGAAAAGAAAGTGCGGATAAGAATTATAAGAAATGATTAAGAAATAAATAAAACGTGGTACGAATGAAACTGTGAAAGAGATAAGTAATGAGTAAAGAGACTAAAAAGAAGATGTTCGAGATGGCAACAAGAGATGCCCGACAAGGCGAGCGGAAGCGTGGTGGTGATGGTGCTGCTGAGGAACAACTAAGGAGAGTGATGCTGATGGTGCGGCGGAACAACAACCGAGGAGAACGATGCTGATGGCGCTGCCAAGTAACAACTGAGGAGCACGATGCTGATGATGATGCGGCTGAATCCTGATGATGAGAATAATGCTGAGACGCATGAGAAATAAATGTGAGGCAAAATTGCCGTTGAGATTTAAGGGGGAACGGATTGCGATTAGTGGTCGGGTTTCATTGAAGGGATGCACCAAGGATGAACCGACTGTTAGGATTAAGCCGCTAATTAAAACACTAAAACCTTAAAAGACTTTAAAAGACATTCACAAACGCGGTGAGGCATGAGTGTCGTATCGAAGTAGTGGAGAGGAAGATACTATGGGTATCTGCGGATACTCAGGTGGAGATTGCATGAGGGGAGGGCAAGGACGGTGAACGTCAAGAAGCCTAGAGTATATTTCTAGGCGGAACGAATCCCACATGTGTCGTACGAATGTGGTAGGGACTGGGTCCAATGTCGTGGTAAGTTCCGCACCGCGAACTAGAAATCATATTGTCACCCCCTTGATTGCAAGTCTAGAACAGTGAGAGGGACTGGAACGGGGCATTTGAGATTGCCGTTGTGAGCGTGCGTTGATAATATATGAAATTATATGAATGAATTGAATAGATTTGAGGCTGTAGTCCTCCTAGTCTGGGACCAATTGTTTGTGAGACAACTGTCGTGCCCGCGTGGTAAAGGTCTTGTACTCCTGTTTGCTTCCGACTAGGTTGGGTGGATGACCGAGGAGATGTAGACGTGTGTGACTTCCTCAATTATGATGTTCCCCCCATCATTGAGCGAACCGGAACGCTTAAGACCTAAGAAACACAAATACTCAAAGAAAAGTACATTTAAGATATCAAGTATCGAATAAAAATGATAAGACCAGTTCGAGGAATGATTCCTGGAATAATTGATGAATCGTGAGAGGAAGATTGAAAGAAGATTGAGGAAGATTGCGATATTAAGTGTAATGATTTATTTGGTTATGAGTGATGATATTGTTGTGATTGGAATATTATGATATGCTTGTTATATGAGATTCATATATGCTATGTGTTTAATGTGCTATATATGTTAATATTGATGTGCCTGCTTTATGGCAGATGTTTGTGTTATGCTGTCTTTGTTATATTTTTCTGTTTTATTATCTGTCTACCTTTATATCGAATCTACCCTGAGACCGCATGGTCAACCCGTTGGTGTTCGGAACACTGACTCTCTCCTACCATGTTGTCGTATCGGCAACTGCTGATATTGCAACTGGTAGATGGCGTAGTGTGTAGCGATTCACCTGTGCCCCTGCAAGGAGGAGCATAGAAGTTTGTCTCTGAAGAAAGAGATCATGGAGAGGCTGTTTGTGCGTGGGATGAAGGAAGATAAAGAACGAGACGACTTCATGGAGGAAACTCCTGGAAACGACGATTGAGGACAACTCTACTTGCGGACCGAAAACTTGGGCTGCCGAGATTCGAAGATAGAAGGATAGATTTGGCGTGTATGACTAGAAGCTAGGTAAATCCCCTCAGAGCATTGTACTCTAGTGTAAGTTCTTAGTTACCTTAGCTCTATCATACTGTACCCCGGCAAAAATTTTATTAAGTATGGATGTTTTGAAATAAGCAAACGGGCTATGTTTTAAATGATGTTTTGAAATCGAGTTTCAAAGTGCGGTGTCTTGTGACATCTCGGTTTGGAACTTGAAAAGTTTTATACAATATGAGAACATGAATTTTAAGTGTAACTATGTTTTGTAAATCTAAATGTTCTCATCTTTTGTAATTCTTGTTTAAAAAAATGGCCCTAATTTTCACTATTTTGATTTTAAGTGATGGAAGTTTTCAAGTTGCCGAATCAGGGTGTTACAGTTATGGTATCAGAGCAATGGTTGAACTAAGTAACCTTATGCATGGACTTACATACTCTACTGTGTGTCTCTGTGTGCGAGTTAGTATTAGGATAGCGATAGATGAGGATAGGAACGCTAAGAGTGCGTGAATGTTTTCATGGAGCGTGTCCGTTTTCGTCTACCGCGAAGACGAGGAGCAGTGATCAGTACGACATGGATGTTGATACACGATTCGAATCTTCTTTCGTTGAAGCCTTCTTTGATGTGAACCTCTTTTGTTTGTGATGACCCTAAGTTATGAGATATTGTCTTGTGACTAGAACCTTTCTTTTCTTGTTGAAGCCTTTCTTGTGTAAACCCTATGCGTTGCCAAATTGTTTTGGCATGGCACTTGAAAAGAACCTTTTCTGAAAATCTTAACCCATGATTTTTGAAGCCTTGATTATTGATGAACCCGAAGTCTCTTCTTTTGATCCTGACCAGACATTCCTTCTTTCCTAAAATTTTAATGAAAATTCTGGACCCTGATACCTTATTCCGGTCAAGTAGATAGTCCTAGAATGAAGAGTAAGAGGCGAAGTGTTGTTAGGTAGAAGTTGTAAGGATCAAGGAGAATAAAGATTAGTTAGTATGAATGAAGAAGTATAAATCTTGGAGAAAATAGAAATGTCCTTTTTGAGTTTTAGATAAGGGGTGAGTTACGTGAAGGGATTAGGACTAAGGGTTTTGCTGCAGATGGTTTAGATGGAGATAGGATGCGGAAGAAAATAAAGTGATAATTAGAACTTAGAGTCATAGGTGTCTTGATTTGAGTTGGAAAATGGATAGATAAAGGTGAATAAGTGATGATATGGTAAAGTTGAATTGGTAAGATGGTAGAATAGGTGGTTAGAATCTTTAAGTGTTGACCCAAGGTTAGGTAAAAAGCTAGGATTTGATGTGGTAATGGATAATAGGTCTTTGAATTGAGAAATCTTAATGGTTTAGAATGTGAGGGAAGTTGTGGAAAGTGGAAAAAGGTTTAGAGTGTCAAAGTTATATGATTAAGTGTTGAAATAAGGAGTGAGATAAGGTATGTTTCTTGAGGATTAGTGGTTGATAGAGTGAAGGGAGGATGAAATAGTGACCATAGAAGTATATATGAATTGATTATATATATGAATTGAAACGATATGAATTGATTTGAGGCGGTAGTCCTCCTGGCTTGGAGCCAATTGATTGTGAGACAGCTGTCGTTCCCGCACGGTAAAGGTCCTGTACTCCTGTTTGCTTCCGACTAGGTTGGGTGGATGACCGAGGAGATGTAGACGTGTGTGATAGCTGAGAAAGAAATGAGTACCTTGATGGTACCTTAACACTCCCCAAATCATTAAAGGTTGTGAATTGATAAGACTGGATAATAAGAGAAGTATGGTCATGAAAAGGACATGAGTAAAAGAGAAAGAAAGAGCATTCATAAGGAGCAAAAGTAAGTTGGCACGAGAATGAAAGATGATAACAAGGATGATGATAATGATGATAATAATGCAAGATAATAATGATAATAATATGATTGGTGTGCTGTGTGTATGCATGTTGTATTGTATGTTTGTATGGTCCTAGTACCTTGCCTATCGTAATCCCACACCGTCGACGATGCGTCGTTCGGATCGCTTACTCTCTCCTGTTCGTTGGCATATCGGTGCTGTTGGTATCTCAACGGGCAGATGGAGTATTGTATGGAGATCACTACGTGGAGTAAGTATGGAAGAGGATGGAAGCGCACCCCCTGCGGTTGGGTATGGACCGGCTATACCCGGATCGTGATTCCCGATCCGGAGCATCAACTGAGTGGAGCTAATCTGGAGCCGCACTTGGGACAAGTCACCGTACGAGGTTATAGGAATTTCAAAGAAAAGATTCGGTATGAAACTCAGAGGAACTCTACCACTCTCAACGGAGCGGAGCCGGAATCCACTAGCAATTAGGAGACAGCAACAAGAAGGGCATCATCCTCGAGAGCGAGGAGTGGACGCAAGAAGAAGAAGGAACTTTACCCGATTGTCTTCAATAGGGTAGTTTAAGGATAGTGTGGTTAGTTTAGATTGTGGTGAGTGTTTTGTGTTAAGGATTACCTAAGTGATGAACTATTGATGTAACCTAGCTCATTCTGGAATATGCCCTACTTTTGAGACATGTAAGAGCACCACTTGTTGAGAAATGTTTAATGTCCTTTAGATGTAATGCCAAGAAACTATTTTGAATTGGAACCAAACCGTTTTCCCTGATAAATGTTTTGGAAACCTAAATGGATAAGTTTTGGTTTTAGTAACAACTCGGTTTTCGAAAAAGAGTGTTGAAAAACATCAATAACTTTTCAATAGTGTTTTCAAACACTTCAATAATGTTTTACAAAAAAAAATTTGCCTCATTTTTGCGACTTTAATAAATAAAAGTTAATTACTTTGAAGTTATGAAAATCGGGCTGTTACATTTGGTCAATGTTTGGTATTGTAATGCACTGATGATGCTACGGTAGAGAGTGCTGTCTGTGGAAGCCATGTCGTCTTCTAATTGCAGAGAGGTGGTTGTGCACAGTGGTGTAGAGCAAGCTTTGGACCCATCATGTTGAACCTTTGGAGAATATCTCGAATGTATTTAAGCTGAGACATAAAAAGACCCCCTTTGAAGGGGATGAGCTCAATGCCAAGAAAATAATGTAGTGTCAACAAATTTTTTAATGAAAACCGTTTGGCAAGATCTAGAATGAATTGAGTAGTGAAGGTGGGGGAATTTCCTGTGATTAACAGATCATCCACGTATGCAAGGAAATATACCAGGATGTTGTCATGGTGATATATGAAGAGGGATTCATCACTTCGACTCATTACAAAACCGTAATTGATGACATAGTTCTTGAGAGCCTCATGCCAAGCCCGTGGCGCTTGACGAAGGCCATAGAGTGCTTTATGTAGTTTTCAGACATAAGTTGGATGTTGAGCATCGACAAATCCTGGTGGTTGTTTCATGTAACCCTCCTTAGATAGAGACCCTTGAAGGAATGCATTTTTGACATCAAGTTGATGCATTGTCTAGGAGAGTGTCAAAGTTATCGTCAAGATAATTTTAATGGTTTGAGGTTTTACAACCGGGGCAAAAGTTTCTTTGAAATCGATGCCACGATTTTGCGTAAATCCCTTAGCAACAAGACGAGCTTTGTACTCAGAAATGGAGCCAGTCGCATTTCTCTTGATTCGAAACAACCATTTGCAGCCAACTATATTGTGATTTGGCGGAGGTGGAACCAAGGACTTGGTGCCATTGCGCATGAGGGCATTGAATTCGTCAGAGAGAGCAATTCGCCAATGACAATGTTTCAGTGCCTCGGTCACACAAGAACAAGAACACCCTTCATCACCACCAACCTCCATCAACTCTTAAGCCCTAAGAACTCAAGGACAACAATTCATCATCATCAACTCATATCATCCCTCATCATCAAGATCATCATACCTAAAATCATAAACCAAGAATCAAGGGACAAGAACACCATCATCTCCACCCCCTAAACCACACGAAATCATCATCATCATCAAGCATCATTGACAAGTTCCATCACCCCCATCATCATCACCAACACACGACATTATGACCACCACCATCTAGCTTGGAGTCTTCTCTCTCTAACCTCCATGGTGACAAACTAGGGTTAAGGGAGTTAAGCTCTAATGAGTCACAAGAACAAGAGGAAAGCTTAGGGTTTTGAGGTTCTCCATCTCTCTACCTTCATTAAGGTAAGAAGGTGGTATTACCTTGATATAGGGCATGATTTCTAGGTTGTTTTTAGTGGTGGCTAAGATTAGAAAAAATTAGCTAGGAGAATAAACAATAGGGTAGACAATATTAACAAAAGTAGAACAATGATAATAAAGAAAGAACACTCATTTAATACCCATGAATATTTATGATGATTATGATGCAAGTAATGTTGTGTGAATTTTATGAATGTGTGTGTACATGATCTTGAACACTAGGATAGTTGATATAAACATTAATTAGGATATGAGAATAGAGGAATGGATCCCAATGCGATAAGTGTGAATTTATGTCTATATGGAATGTTGCTATGCATGTTAAATGATGATTGAAATATGTTGTGTTGCTTGAAGCATATTGTAACATCCCAAAATTTAATTCCAAGTTTAATTAGGAAGACCTAAGTTAGAATTTATGAGGAAAACCATAGGAAATCATGGGTAGGAGTTAAGAGTAAGGTCTTAGAGTTAGAATTTGTCAAAATAGGAGTCCTGGGCAAAGTAATCGATTACCTTGTGGGGAAGTAATCGATTACAAGCTCTCTGGTAGAATCTCTTTGATGTTGCATCAATTGTAATCGATTACTCTTAAGGAGATAATCGATTATTTCAGGTGGTAATCGATTACTTGGAGGCAAAGTAATCGATTATCAGTGCTCTAGTGATTGTATGATGCTGCAAAAATAATCGATTAATTGGAGGAAGTAATCGATTATTTTAGCAAAGTAATCGATTACTTTGGGCAAGTAATCGATTACTTCAGGTCTGATGCAGAAAAAAATAAAGTAAGGGAAGAAACGTAATTTCCACCCCTTATCTCCTTATTTCATCCACACCCTGCTCTCCCTTATCCTCAAACTCGACCCACCCCCTCTCTTTTTCTCTCTCCCTCTTCTCCTTTTCTCCTTCGTGAAAAAGGAGCTCCCATGGAGGTTTGGAGCTTAAAATCATCTTCCCCCATCATCTCCATTGAGTTCCTTCTTCCATTAAGCATTTAGAGTCCATCTTCTAGCTAGGATCCTTCTCCTTGGTTGGTTCAAGACTAAGCTTTCTCTCTCCTTCCTTTACCACGTTTTTCTCTCCCTCTCCTCCACTCAAACACCATAAACCACCGTAAACCACCCAAAATCCTTCATTTCAAGCCTTTATTCATGAGACCCATCTTCTCCTTCAAACTCTCTCTCACTCATGGTTCTCTTTCTCTCTCCTAGGGCTCCTTTCTCTCTCCTCCAATCTTGAAGAACGGAGTGGAGATCGGTCAAGAGAACTGGAATCAAGGAAAATCCGGGGTAGAATCAAGGTTCTTGGAGCTTCAAGTTGGCTTTCTCTTCCTCTAAGGTAAGGGGGTCACTTTTCCACACTTTGAATTAGGGATAGTTGGGGTTTATAATAGGACTTGGGATTGGTAGTTAAATTGGGTTGTGGGTAACAAAATAGCACCTGTTTAGAGTTGGTTTAGGGATGATGAATGTATTTTTGATTAATTTGATATTTAATTTATATGGTTATGCTAAAATCCCTTATGTATGTTGTTAAAGTAAGAAGTGAAGAACTCTAGGGAGTTGACTTATATTAAGGTACTCTGAGACATACCTGAGTATGTTGATTGACTTGTGATATCTGTTGTCTGTTGAGAGTTTGCTATGTCCACTACATGCTAAATGGGTATTTTGGTGATTAAGTATTAAGTAGGTGATAAATATATGAGATGGGTTATTAGATGGTGAAAAAGATGATTAATGAATGCGAGTATATTATACGAGTGCTTGAAGGATAAGAGTCTTTTACTTATTAAGCTAAGGATGAATGTGTTTATTGAAAATTTCTATGATTTATGATATGGATGAAGCTTAAATGCTAATGTCCAATATACTTGAAAAAGTGTGAATAATAATTGCTAGACATGAATATGTGAATGGTTAATTGAATTGTGTACATTGTGATGGATATGCATGGTTTTTTATGTAGGATTGAGTAGCATAAAAGGTAAAATGGAAAAGAAATAATTTGAAGGAATTAAAAAGGAATGGACGGTTGAATTGATCATTGGGACATTGGCACACTAGGTGCCCCTGCTAGGTGTATCAAATGCCCCATTAGGGCTAAATGCCCTATCAGGCCAAATGCCCCATTAAGTCCAAACGCCTCGTTAGGCGTCGATGTGCCCAAATGATCAATTCAACGATAAATAAGAGAATGGAAAATGTGAAAAGGAATAAAGTGTATGAATGTGATTAAGTTATAAGATGTGGTAAGCAATCATGAAGATTCACTACAAAAAAAACAATTTATTGCAACGACCTTTTGCAACGACTTAAAAAAGTCGTTGCTAAAAACAGGTGTTTTGCAACGACTTAAAAATGTCGTTGCAGAAAATAGGTGTTTTGCAACCATTTAAAAAAGTCGTTGCAGAAAACAGGTGTTTTGCAACGACTTTTTAAATCGTTGCAAAACACCTGTTTTCTGCAACGACTTTTTTAAGTCGTTGCAAAACACATGTTTTCTGCAACGACGTTATCATTCCCAAAGATTAAATATTTTTTTAAAAAAAAATAATTAAATAATTAAAAAAAAGGTATAACTAAACCTATAGGCAAAGAATTAATTGTTGTTAAGTAGAGAGATATGTCATAGCACTACTGGAAATTTGCATATTAGTGACCGCGTTTAGTGACTGAATTGAAAATGATCACAATCAATGACCAATTTAGTGACCAATTAACAATTTTAAAAGTTGAAAGTATAAAATGTTTTTGTGTGACTGAATTAGTGACTCAAAAGTTCAGTAACAAAATATGGGGTAACAAATTCGGTCACTAAAAAAGTATTTTATATTATTAATCAAATTTATTTGGTCATTTAGTGACCAACTTTGCTACTGAAATAGATAGTCGAAAATTTTTCATAGTTTTAAACGGGTTTTTTGGACTGAAATTGTGACCGCCAAAATTAAAGACCGAATATTTCAGTCACTATACTTAAAAAAAATTGATATTCTTTTCCTTTAGCCTAATACTCCTGGATACACACTTTACCCCAACACTCTATCGGTCTATCCTCTTCCTCACTCTCGTTATTTTCTCACTCTACCTGCTCCAACGCTCCCTTGTTCCCACTCTCTTCCTCATCGGCGGCGCTCGCGACCCATTTCCTCATCAGCAGCGCGATTTGTTCACCTCCGTCACAGCAGCGCGACCCACTCCCTTGTTCACCTCCGCAAGAGCAGCGCGACCAGTGAGTTCCTCATCAGCCCGCGACCGCTCTCTGGTTCAGCTCACTCTTTCTGGTTTGTTCTTCCTCCTTTTTAGTTTTTGTTCTTGCCTCTGTGTGCGTGTTCGTTTTCCCTTTTCCCCTCTCTGGGTTTTCGTTTTCCCTTTTCCCTTTTGCAACATACACCAATCGCTTCTCTCTATTCTCTGTCATTTCCTTCACTTTGCTTCATGTATTGTTTAAAACAATACACTTTGCTTGCTTGGACCTGAGATTAATTTCCCTGATTTTTGTCCTAGGGTTTTTATTTTATTATTATTATTATTAATTATTAATTATTAATTTTGGTAAACAAGAAACTCATTAAGCTGGAAACGTACTGCTCCTAAAGCGTGGTAGTAGAAATACTATTTTGGTTGGTTTTTTCTGTACTGTTATATGGTTTTGCTAATTTATGCAGTAGGGGGTGGGGGTAGAATTTGTGTCTTGTGTATTTTGGTGTTAGTAAATCTATTTTGGTTGGTTTCCTGTACTGTCACCACATGTTTTGGTGTTTTTTTTATAGGAGATAGATTTATTAGAGGTAAGAAGCAAAAGGGTTGCTGCAGTTTTTGTGTATGTGATTCTTGGTGGAGGTGTGGCTGCTGGTTATGTTGCCCTTGAAATTGTCAACAGAGGCCTCTCTATTGGTGAACTCTGCATCATTTCTTAGGTTAATCACTAATTTTTATTTTGTGTTCAATCATTTGAATGGTTTATTAGAGGTTCTGTGTTTTGTTGAATTTGAATGTAAAGTTGTTTTTTTTTCTTGTTGCAGCTATGGTGGGTCAATCCTCGATTTTCATTTTTATCAGTCTCTAATGGTTTATTAGAGATTTTGAGCTTTGTTTGAATTTGAATGTAAAGTTGTTTTCTTTTTTGTTATAGCTTTGTTGGGTTTATCCTCAAATTTCATTTTGTACACTCTTTAATGGTTTAAAGACAGATTTTGAGCTTTATTGGGTTAGAAATTAGTACACAATTTCCATTTTGTTCAGTGTTTGGTGGTTTTATATAGGTTGAGTTGTGTTCGGAATTAATGTTTCTTTTGATTTACTTGAAACTGAATGTTCAGTTTGGAAGTTGTAAAAATTTTGAGCTTTGTTGGGTTAGAACACAATTTCCATTTTGTTCAGTCTTTAATTTAAATAGTCTATGAATTTAAATGGTTTATAGACAGTCTTTTATTTTAGTCTATGAATTTCAGTGCCTTTCTTTGCTAGATGGCAACTCTGCTGCTGATATAGTGTCAGTGTTTTTAATCTTAAAAATAAAGATATAAGCATTTGGTTCATAAAGTATGACACTGTTTGATTTTTGTATATTCTTTTGTGGAAGCTCATTGGTATAATATAGAACTGAATTACATGGCAGTAAAGGAGTTTTGTGGTAGTACTCTGTATTGGAAATTGTTTTTAGAAAAATAAGAAGAAGAAGCCTGCTTGTTAGTTGCTACCATGCCAATTTTGCAATGTCCATGACAAGTATGTCTCTACATTGTTAGCTATGGTCTCATCACATATCCTTCATTTTGAAGATTATTACCTTGATTGAACCTTTTGATTAATCATCTTGATATATTTATTTTTCTCATATTTATTTGTCTCATACTATTTCTTTCCTTCTTATACTCTACATGTATGATCATGTTTTCCTTGATTGCAGTGAAGCAGAGTTGCTTTTAATGCCAAGAAATCATTGTAGCTGAGGATTGGTTGAAGCCTAATGTTGTGTTGGAAGCATTTGAAGCAAGGGCAGCTAGGATGTTGGTTGCTTGTGCTCAAAACCTTAGCAAGTTTAACAATGGTGAAGATGGTAAATGATTCAACCTTGTTTAAGTGGCTAGCTAATAGCTATATCCATTTGTTTTCTGGTTTTATTTGTTTTACCGGTGAGTGACAAATTAGTGAATGGGAGTGATTTACCTTTACTTACCTGTGTCATTGCAGAACACATATGTTTTCAATATGAAGTATTGCATTGTATGAGATTTACCTTAACTACCTTAACATCCCTCATGCACTATGGGCAGATGGTGATTTCTTTGTACAATTACTTGAACTTCTATACTGTATTATGCTTATCTGAAGAGGTTATTTGAAATGTCAATTAGTTTCTTTTTTATTCTTCTACTCTAGCACCTTATAATTAAAATGTGGCTTTGATATTATTTTGATGCTGTTTTTTCGCAGAGAAGGCTTTGGGAAAGCTAGAGACTATTCTAGATGGTTTTGGGAGTGTGGAAGTGGTTCCTTCCTTATTTGCTTTCATGGGAAACTTCTCTTCTCATCCATGTAACCTTTCTTTTCATTCTTATTCAAGCCTTAGGTGAGTTCCACTAACGATTTGCTAACTTCATTCGTGAACCATGATTACCAAGTCTGAAACTTGGAAAGTAATGCTACAACCAGAATTACATTATCAGATGTGTCATTATAATTAGAATAGTTAGTTCAAACAAACAATATTGTCATTATTTATTGCTTAGAAAGGACATCTACTATGATTAGAAATCTCAATATGCAGGTTAGTTGCAGTATAAGAATGTTAAGGTAAAGATACAGACCTATTTCTTTAGTCACGAAATCTCATTTGCAGTATAAAAAAGTAAAGGTACAGATTGTTAAGGTAAAGATACATGTCCTCAATAACAACTTTGGTGCTTTCATTTAGCCACTCTAATTGTAATGGATTTTAGTAATAGTATACTTATTATTTATTACTATAAGAAGAACTGCTTGTTTTAATTTGTCCATTGGCATGAATCTTGATCAAAATTTAAGGAACGATTATTTTGATTGATTTTTACAATTTGTGTCTTTAAACACAAGGCTTTTGCAGGCAGCAGGTCTTTCTAATTTCTGTGAAGTTTGCAAAGGACTGGAACTTGCTTGGAATTTTCAGTCTCCCATCTTAAGAGAGGTATGTGTTTGTAATTGCATCCTTAAATTTATGCTTTGATTTAACAAGTTCTTCATCTTTCATTTTTAATATGGTTCCTGTTGTTTTTAATATATTCTTGCCACTTATGTACTGATAATTTTGAACATCAATATATTATTTTTCTTCCAATTGTTTGTCTTAATGGAAAAACCTTTGCATGTTACTCATTGATGTTTGGCTCACTCATGTGTATGACTCATTATTCTGGTGGGATCATGACCTTAGAAATTGTTCACAATATATAGGTGATGCTATTTTTCTGTTGTTTATGCTGCATTATAAGCCATTTTTGTTTCCTGTTATTGTATTGTGGTCTGGACAGTAGGTAATTCAGCTTTGTGATGACAAGGCTTATATAGATCATGGTGTGGAGAAAACTCATTAGAAATCCAAACACCTACTCTAGCCTAATCGTCTCACTTGGCCTCTTATTTCATTCAAGTATGTGTCTTTTCTTGGAAAAAAATCTTTGAATATAAATCTTTGCACATTTCAAATGTACAATTCAGTTTTGCATTTGGTGGTTTTTTCCATTTTGATTGATTATGTGTTGGTTCCTTGCAGGTTGAATGTTGAGATGCCTGCTATCATAGCAAAGTTTATTTCCATTGCGTCAGATTCAGGGCTTGGCATGGCCATGTTCAGTCTTGGTTAGTATAATCCTCCTCTCCTAGTTATCTTACAAAATATTTAGATTAACACAAACGTTACTTCACACTTTGTACTTTTACTATTTAATCAAGAAATAGACTTCTTACTTTTAAAGCATTGCTTTTTTAAATTGTGGAGTTAATTTATTGGATAAAGTTTGTACTTGTGTTTGCAGTGCATTAACTTAATTAGTACGAGTAGCAAATTGATTATAAGTTGAAACCTTAAA
Source organism: Crotalaria pallida (assembly GCA_037953625.1). Lineage (NCBI taxonomy): Eukaryota > Viridiplantae > Streptophyta > Magnoliopsida > Fabales > Fabaceae > Crotalaria > Crotalaria pallida. Next base: position 31,312,729 of record CM075651.1, on the reverse strand, counting down.
GTTATAATTTAATGCATAAAGCATTAGCATATTTCAACTCAACAATATTGAAATAATGATAGTATGAAGAGCTTTATATTGAGTTTGCTGCATTGTAACACTTTTGTTGCTGTAATTTTGTATAACCTCATTGTGTTCAGAATTTCCAAAAAACTAATGTCAATTCTTCTTTGCAGGATGCAGTAATTGAGCAACTTCTTCCTATTTTCTGCTTCACTTGAAAGATGAATTTCCTAATGTATTACTTTGGATAGTTCAGATGTTTGTATTAGTTTGGAACTTTGGATACATAACAAAAAAATGTATTAGTTTGGATACATTAAAAAATGTATAGGTTAATTTATTATTTATATTTAATTATAATCCTATTAAAAATAGAATACTCCAGAATTTAGATATTAAAAATAGAATACTTTTATCAAATGGATTGTTATTTTTTTAATATAAATAAAGACTATTGCAACGACAATTTTGTCGTTCCAAAAGAAAAAACTCTTTTGCAAGGACATTTTCGTTGCGAAAGTCAAAGGTGTTTTGCAACGACAATGTCGTTGCAGAAGTTAAAAGTATTTTGTCGTGCAGAAGTTAAAAGTATTTTGCAACGACAAAGTCGTTGCGAAATAGATTGCCCACCATGTCTTCATTGACCTTGGTTTTGCAACGACATCTCTTATGGTCGTTGCTGAAAATTGTTCTTTATAACAACGAAAAAAGTCGTTGCTATACCCTTTTGCAACGCTTGTACCTGAAGAAAATATTTTTTGCAACGACTTTTGGGTTTTAGCAACAACTTTTGTCGTTGCAATAAAGGGTTTTTCTTGTAGTGATTGCACGTATTGTCCTAACGGGTGAAGCCTAATGGGTGACCAAAGTCCTTATGGGTGTAAAAGTCCCTAATGGGTGTACAAATGCCCTAGCAGGAGCAACCAATTCCTGGTGGTACAAAATAGAAGAAAAGAGTAAAACAAAGAATATGGGTATGTTGTCCTCTGACCGTGAGGAGACATACAGAGTAATGTTGGGTATGTTGGCCTCTGACCGTGAGGTGACATACAGTGTTATGGTATATGAAAGGAAGGTTGATAATGGAAATGTGAATGTGAAGCATTTTGTTAGTTCATGGTTTGGTTTAATTATTATGCTTGAGTTTCTGTTATGTGCCTTTTTACTATCTTGTAATTCACTGTGTTGTGAAAAGGTCTCACCCTTAGTGGTTATCATTTTAGGTAAATGCTGAAGGAGCTTAAGGATCAGAGTGTCGCAGCGGAAGAATTGGAAAGAAGGAAATTGTATGTTGTGCTATGTATATTGTAATGGGAATGCCCAAAATCGTTTGTGAACTTGTTTGATAAAAAGAAAATTTTAAGTCCTTCATTTTAATTATTAAACTTTTTAAGTGATATTTTTATATAAAAACTCGGGGTGTTACACATATGTTTGATGAGTGATAATTTAAATGAATTAAGGAAAGAACATAAACTATAAGTGTTGAATATGAGATGTAAACAAGAATAAGAACCAAGTCAATAAGTGAGAAGATAGAAGAAGATGTAAGGATATGTATTAGGGAAATGATTGTTTGTGTGTGTTTACTATGAATGTATGATTTGTTTGTTAATGTAACACCCTATATGAGTTTTAGCCTTAAAACAAAAATTAGGAGATTAAAATTACTTATTTAAGCAGTTATAATAATTGTCAAAATAATATTTCCTTTCATTAATACTGAAATGTCAGAGTTTTAGCGGAAGACTTTAATTCATACCAGAGACATGAAAGCAAAACACCTTAATTACATCCAGTCAGGTAAGCAAAATACAAAATACATAAGCAGTGTTTTAGTTCGGCCAACTGGCCGAGGCCTAACTTAATTCTCCGACTCTAATGACTTACTCTCCCTGTGAGGGAGAGTGAACCTGCTCGGCCGGGGACTGCGTCTGCTTGGGCTCAGTACCTGAAAAATGGTAAGGAGTGAGCATTACACAGAACTTAAGTAAGCAGTTTCTAATATGGCATACCGAACTACCAAGCTAAACACAAATAGTCAATTAGCATATATAACAGATAATCAAGCAGAACATATTACATGCATACATCCTCATTTTTCTCAGTCCGCATTATTATCCAGTATATCCATTACCTCCCAATTATACCACTACTTATCTGATTGATTTCCCTTGTTCTCTTTCCTTAATTTCTTACACTTAGTTACTCGGCCACTACTCTCCCCTTCTCGATAATCCATTTTCTCTCTCTCTTTGTCATGTTACTCAATATTTAACATATTTTACAATCTTTTACTCTTCTCGGCTGCATACGCCAAGTGCATGTCTTACACCATTTAGGGTCGGATTCCGGAGTGTCCATAACTGCGAGTACCCAGTACCCGTCTTACAGCTGCACATACCCAGTATGCGTCTGACGCGATCAAAGCACGCACCCAGTACGCGTCTTCTATGACCAGGAGCACTACCGCCGATTCTTCTATGGAGTTAAGGAGTATCCATAACTGCGAGTACCCAATACCCGTCTTACAGCTGCCCCTCTCGGCGTCTTACGCGACCAATGCACGCACCCAGTACGCGTCTTCTATGACCAGGAGCACATCCCACCGATTCCGTACTCGGAACCTTGTGTGAATCATAACTGCGAGTACCCAGTACCCGTCTTACAGCTGCGCATACCCAGTATGCGTCTGACACGATCAATGCACACACCCAATACGCGTCTTCTATGACCCGATCACACAACCATTTCTCTTTAATTTTTGTCTTATCTTTTTAACCATTTCTTTACTCGGCCTCTCTCGGCCCAACCCCTTAATTACTCCTTCCCGCTCGTTTCCCTCATTATTTAATTCTTTAACTTATATTTTCTTCTACCTGCCATATCTAACCACAACTCATACCCACTCTCAACCTCTCGTGCTCGGCCACAAACAGATTTTAAGTGTGAGACGTAAATAATGAATGTCACGTAAATAATGAATGTCACAACTCATAAACATTTGTACAACAACAACAATATAAATGAAACACTTAGCCAGTTCACCATGTAATTTAAAGCATTTAGCAGATATGCAAATATTTTATTTTATCTCCAAAATACATTATCCTAATTCCTTTATTAATTTTCCTTAACCTTTTATCTTTTCTTCCTAATATTACCCTATGTCTCTTTCCTATTCTAACATCCACTCTTAGCACCCGTTATGAACAAACTAGCAACTCAAACTCAAGTAGAGGTAACACTCACTCCTTACCTCAATCCGTGAGAGATAAGAGTTGAGAGCTTGAGTGAGGTTTTCCCCTGTTGTTTGACCTTGTGAGCTTAGAACCCCTTGAACCTTTTTCTCCTAACTGCACACCCAAACACTGAATGCTCCAGGAACGTCCGAAACGGGAAGAGAACGGAATGAAGAAGGGTTTCCAGTTGGTAAAACTTGGTGGAAGAGAAGTGAAAGAGAGATATAGGCGGAGTGAGAAGAGAGTATGTTGGATTTGTGTGTGTTGAAGTTTCAGAGAAAAATGAGAGAGACGAAGGAGAAAGAGAACAGAAAATGTTGTTGTGTTGTTTGTGGGTTTTCTTTTATTCTTTCATTGGAATTATTTGTGTGGCTCTCATTGGAGGCTTCTTTGAGAAGCTAGAATATGTGGACAAGGTTTATTGGCTTCTAATGGAAGCCACCAACAGTAACTTGACAAAGACATAAAGTAATAGATAGGACAGCTGTACGGAAGGCGTGAAAACCAAGGGATTAACAACTCAGTGTGAGCTGTCACGGAGAAGCAAGGAGACTTCGGCTTGACACCAAGAAGCAGTTGCAGTCCGAGTCTCCTCTCGGTCGACACCGTGAGGTCTCGTTGTGGTCGGCTAATCCGAGCTGACACCGGGTTTCACATTCGTTCTCGTTTAGCTCGGCTGAGATCGGTCCGAGATCCAACATTTACTTATCTGGTCGACCCACGCTTCCTATTCCCCTAATAACATTACACCACTTCTATGACTTAATCCTATTCTTAAATAAATTTTATATATAAATATATATTTAAATTTATTATATTAATATTAATTTTCAGGATGTTACAGTTAACTCTTAAGTGATGATAGGAAAATGATAATAAGTTACTAATGAAAGGAAAGAGAGAAGAGAATAATTAATACAAAACTAAAGAAGAGTAAAGATAAGTAACAAGAAAGAAATATAAGTTAAAATTAAAGGGAACATGCAGCTGAATTGATCATTGGGGGCACTGGCACACTAGGTGTCCTGCTAGGTTCCAAACGCCCCATTAGGTCCAAATGTCCCATCAGGCTAAATGCCCCATTAGGTCCAGACGCCCTGTTAGGCGTCGGTGTACCCAATGGATCAATTCGCTGCTAAATAAAAGAAATGTAAATGTGAAATAGACTAAGGAAAATGAATTTGAACATGGAAAAGAATAAGATAATATAGAACAAAGTAATAAGCATAGACCTAATGGGTGATGCCTAATGGGTGCCAAAAGTCTTGATGGGTGTCAAATTCCTAGTGGGTGCCAAACGCCCTAGTGGTGCAGATATGAAAAAGAAAAGGATGTGAACAAAAAGAAAATGAGGAAAAGACTTAATAAGAAAATGAAGAAAAGACTTAATGAGAAAAGTAAGAATAATATCGGCAGACGGTCCGTGTGGCTATGTCGAAGCCCAACCCAGACGGTCCGAGTGATGACTATGGGGATAACCAAGCGCAACCCTGACGGTCCTAGTCACTCAGGGAATAATTAAAAACAACTCAGACGGTCCGAGCGACTCCGGAAATAACTATAAGCTCTTGAGCTTGATCTTGGATCTATGGCCTTGATGGTCGTGATGAGGATGATGGAGATGATGCTCTTGCCTATATTGGGGAGGGTGGAGGTCGAGTGGTGCAAGGTGGTGGTGATGGGGGCTTGGCTCTTGAGAGAAGAAGAAGAATGATGAAGAAGTGAAGGAATGAATGAGTAATGTGTTGTTGTATTTGTTTTATTTGCATGGGAATGGAATGAGTGGTCCACATTCAATGGCTTCCTTGAGAAGCTTTGCAATGATATGTGTTAATAAATTAAAAAGTTCTAATATCAAAGTCATAACTATGAGTTCCCAACCAATGACTTTGACTTTATCTCTTGCACACGTACGCCTGCTGGAGCTTGGAGGTGTCTACCACTTGCACAACGCCCCGAGTTCGCATGACTTATACTCGCGTCCGAGTCAGTCTTAATATTTTCATATGGTTGATGTTCGTTTGTACCAAAATCAAACAATGCATTCAAAAGAATCCCTCAACAATAAATACATTAGATTAAGGACTCTCTAAACATCAATATATAACTATGACCATACAAGAATTATACTCATCTAAAAAAAAGAGTATAAAAATACTAATACACATATAATAAATTGAAATTGGTATTCAAAATATAATAATAAAAATAAATTATGTCAGAACATACATTTATTTAAGAACAAAATAAGAACACCTATTTCACGAGTGCTTCGAAAAGAATCCCCTCTTGATCCGAAACTACCATCGTCATCTATGTTTTTTAATAAACAAAATAAGCATACCCAAAAATATAAAGAAAGTAATACATCAAAATGAATTTAATTAATTGACTTCTTAATTAGTTCAAGGAAGGTCATAATATCAAGAAGGACAAAACAACAATTTCAACTAAACAAATATCTCATGTTTCAACGTATAAAGAATAAACAATTTTATCGAGCATAGCATCATGTAACTCAAACATGCGAGTCAATTACAACTGAGGATATTAGTTTGTATATCCTCGGTGTACATCGATCTCAAACTCTCTATAAGGATAGAGGCATCGAGCATCATATCTCCTCATTAGTAGGATATTGTTGTAGGACAATCTCAACCCTAATGAGAATGCCGGATTTGGATCCTCTAACATAATGTCAAAGGAACATTAGTTTAAAAACCATTAAAATCCAAAATAAACCCAAGATTTCTTATTTTAAATTTTAGTGGTTTTGTACCTATGTTATCCTAACATTAAGTTAGAGAGTCAATTTCCGAGAATGCCTCGCAACAACGCAATTAGCTTGCTTGTTAGCTCACCACTCAGGACAAACCTGATGTAAAGTCCTCACTGGTCATCATCACCCCAAGATGGCCTCGTCGGCTCACCACTCAAGACTGACCCAATGCTAATAGGAATGACTAGTATCATCTCAACTACCTTGATAGTCATCGCTTCGGGATTGCCTGTAAGTGAACCACTTAGGACATACCTGAAGTCAAGTAAGAGAAAAAGATCCAAATTCCATTATTGTGACCATCATCGCTTCAGGACTGCTTGTCGACCACCTACAAAGGACATACCCGATGTCAGGTAAGAACAAAAAATTCAAGAAGGAGGTTCCATTAGTGTGACCACATCGCTCCAAGTCTATCTGTCTGCCAACCACACAGGACACGCGCGATGTCATTTAGGAAACAACAATTTAAATTGGTGTTGCTCGTGCCTTACACCCTACATGTGTATGCACCAATCGAATCAAGAGGACCTTATCCTCACACCTTACACCATCCAAGTGTATGTTCCAATCAAATCAAGATCGATAATCCCGTCCTTGCACCTTACACCCTCCAAGTGTATGTTCCAATTAAATCAAGAGGACCATGTCCTTACTGCCGAGCTCCTCGAGTGCGCGTTTAGCCATTGATTACTTTACAATCAATATTATTACAACCTTCTTCCAAAAGAGACCAAAGTGATGTGTGTAACATACATAGTATTTCCTTATTAGTTTGTAATTATTTTAATACATATTCATGCACTTTATTATAATTTAGCATGCATTTAGGTCATATTTCACTTAGAAAGGTTTATTGTGTTTTTGATATATAGATAATTATTTTGAGGCTTGGAACATTGGGAAAGTCAAGAAATAAATCATCGAAGGATGCTAGACACATTTGAAAATTAAAAAAAAAAGCAAAAATAGAATTTTAATGTGTTGTTGGGCCCATTTTTCTATTTAGACCCAACATTCAAAAAAAGTAACATTATCGAGAATTCTAAAATGTGAAGAGTTAGAATAACGGATACATAGTTTGATAATTTTGAATTCCAATGGATAAAACAACTTATGAATCCATTTCCTTTATTCATCTTTTTGTCTTTGATGTTGTCCAAAAGTTAATCATATTCTTGAAAAAGTTAATTTTAGTAATATGTCAGATTGGTCCTTGACTTTATGGGCACCGGTCAAATTAGGTCCTGAGATTATCGAAATTCCAAATTAGTCTCTGAGATAAAAACACGTCAATCATATTAGTCCCTGACGTTGATGGTTTATAAAATCAGGGACTAATTTGACCGATTTTGATAATCTCAGGGACTAATTTGACCGATACTCACCTATTTTTGTTTTTTTTTTTTTGCCAAAATGACGTTGTTTTGGCTATTAAGTTAGTCCATCACTACAAGAAATACCCCTGATTTCCGACGGATTTTTCTGACGGAATTTTTTCCGTCGCTATTCATGTCGTTTCCGACGGAAATATACGTCGGTATTTTCATTTCTAACGGTTTTTGTTTTTTGTACTTTTCGACGGAAAATTCCGTCGCAAAATCCGTCGGAAATGTTTTTTGTTTAAATAAAAATAAATGGAAAAGAAATTTATTATTTTACGATGGATTTCTCAACGGATTTTCCGACGGATTCTTTCGACGGATTTATCCGTCAATAATGCATAAATTTTAAAATATAAAAATTTAGAAAATATTACCGACGGAATTATCCGTCGGAAAGCTTGGTGTTTAAAAAAAATAAATGAAAAAGAAATTTATTATTTCCCGACGGATTTTCTGACGGATTTTGTCCGTCGATAATTCATTAATTTTAAAAGAGAAAAATTTAGAAAATAATACTGACGGAATTATCCGTTGGAAAGTTATTTCCCTAAAAATTATTATTATAAATCTTTAGTAGAATTTTAAAAATAAAAAAAATTAAATAACATGTTGTAGATATGATTCAACAGTGATCCTTTGAAAATACTTTCAGGGACCAATGAACCACTAGGCTAGACAAGAACATATTATTTACTTTACAAATATTTTAAATAAATAATTTAATTTTCTCTCTATGTTCTTGCTACTCTATATATGTTAATCTGGTATAATTTTCTTATCTGCATTTTATAAGTTAATTATTATTTGGGTAAAAGAAAATAGTTTTTATAGACCATGTTTGTGTTTTGATTAAATCATGTAACTACTCTAAAAATATAAATAAGAATTTCCTTATACCTCATGGTTTGAGTACCTACTAGGGTTGTTGACTTGTTAGTTGAACTTCTTCATATACCCTTTGATTCTTGATCATTTGGAGACATCTCATCAAATTCATTTTTAAGATGATCATTCTGTAAATTTATTTTATTTCACCTTTATTTTTTTAATAACTAGTTTTATTAATATTGATTATATTGTTATTGTTTTAATTGATTAAATGTATGTATTGACATGTTTCAATTGATTTATTTTTCATCATTTTCTTAACCCCAACTTTTAGGTGAAAGATAAGAACCCAAAAAATAATAAATTCCATAAGAAAATGTTGCACTAAAAGAATCAAAACACTTTATATTTATCCTTAACCCCAAAGATTAACATTAAAAAAACTTTAATTTTAATAAAAAAATATAAATTAGGGGGTCCAATTTTTTTTTCACTCAAGGCCCAAAACAGGTCAGGACTGACGAGCTTGCATTTTGTGGTGCATTGTTACTAGGTTTCATAGGTAGTGAATGAATGGTTGATGTTCTTAGCTTATACTCCCTCCGTTTCACAATGTTTGGCCTTTTAGACTTTTTTTCTTGTTTCACAATGTTTGACCTTTTACATTTTCAATACACAAACATATTTTTTTTTCCAATATTAACCTTTCATTCAATCATTTCTCTTACTCCTCATTAATTCTACTTTTATCATCTCTCTCATCTCTAAACCACTATACATTAATTAATGGACACACTTGTTAATAAAAATTAAATACTATTACAATTTTCAATAAGGATTAAATAGGGGCATTTTAGACAAACTATACATAATACTTACAATAATTAACACTTTCTTAATCTGTGTGCCTAGACCTAAAAGGCCAAACATTATGAAACGGAGGGAGTAGCTTTTGTGTTGGATATGAATTGATGACTTGTCATCACTTCAGTGTCTCTAGTTCAATTAGATAAATTTAGAAGCATTGAATTTAGATGTTGATAGACATGTCTTGATTTTATTTTTTTCTCTTTATATTTTATATATCCATTAGTTTCCATTTATTATTGGAAACTAATATTTAATTGAGATTATTGTCATTGATGTTTGTTGTTTCAATTCTGATCTTTCTTTAATTAGTTATTATAGTTACGAAGATGCTAACAAGTGCCCTTAGAGATTTGTAATGTTATCGAGAATTTAAAGAGTTAAAATTGGTGTAAAAAAACTCTTGAAAAGATTAAAAAGGGATTTGCGATGTTTTTTCCCATTAAGAGAACTTTAAAAAAACCTTATAATTATTAGTGATATTGGAAATGATCCTTCTCTTATTGCCTATGTTATACGGATACTCTATTTTAGGGCTCGTACCCGCACCAGATTGTTCCTTTTTAGCCCGGCCCGCAAAAGCCCGAGCTCGAACCGGTTTGAGCCGGGCTTGCCTGCCCGGCCCGAAAGCTCAGTTCCCTCTTTCTTTGACCTAGGAAAAGAAAAGACTTGAAAAAAAAAGTGTATTCCGCCACTCTCTTCCTTGACACAGGAAAAGAAAAGAAAAGAAACTACTCTTCCCCTCAACCTCTTTCTTCTTCTCCGCCTCTTTCTTCTACTCTTTCCCTCGACCTCTTTCTTCTCCGCACAACACAGCGCCCACAGCACCGTGCCGGCCAACCTCACCTTCTTCGTTGCCACCACGCATCGCACCGCAGCAGCGCCGACACGAAACCACCGCGAGACAGCAGCCGCCAGCCCCCACGAGTCCAAGCCCTCCACCTTCAACCTCCACGAGTCCACGGTAATTCCTTTTGATTTTTTGGTTTTTTTAAATAAAAATCATATTTTTATTCGGAGTTTTAATTTTTCTTGAAATGTGTTCACTGTATTATGATGCTAGAAATTTGCAATTTAGAAGCTTGGGAAATTTGCAATTATGTGTTCACTGTATTATGATGCTAGAAATTTGCAATTTAGAAGCTTGGGAAATTTGCAATTATGTGTTCACTGTATTATGTGTTCACTGTATTATGTGTTCTAGAAATTTGCAATTTATGATGCTAGAAATGTGTTCACTGTATTATGATGCTAGAAATTTGCAATTTTTCTAGAAATTGTTTAGAACCAATTTAGAAGCTTGGGAAACTTTAGTTGCAACAATTTTTGGACAATCTTTGCAATTTCAGCATGACTAGGAATTACAGGAGGCTGAACTTTTTTCACACCCTGCAATGGTCGGGTCATACTAGAAATATTTCCAGGAGTTGTTTGAGTAATAAATGGTCTAAAGCTCTTATCTGATGCTATTTGTGGCCCAGTCCTTGACACAGCTACACTAGTTGGTCCTTGACTAAGCACCTTGTTTTCTGGTGCACTTCTAGCTAATGATTATTATTATTATTATTATTATTATTATTATTATTATTATTATTATTATTATTATTATTTTCAATTTCAGATATCAAGAATTATAATTACATGCATTAACGATATTGTTAGTTTGCTGCAATTGCTTGAATTGAATTGAAGCACTATATTTTCCTAATATAATTTGTAAAGCAAAATATAGTTGAATTAATACAGGCAATTGATAATCTTTATGTTGATGCCATTATCTTTTTTGTGGTATTTGATGTTAACTTCCCCTCTTCCAGTCTCTAATCTTCTATAACTTTATGTATGGAAATCTTATCTTAAAACTGTAGCTAACATCTTCAAAGAGAATTTGTTGCATTTGAGTTGTCAAATACTTTTATTCTCTGTATAGACAATAACATGTACAAATCAGATTTTTTTTATATAATTTAACTGTTCTGAGCATCCTTTAAGTACAACACTTTATAGTTTTATATCCACTGACCACGAGTTGCTTCATGGGAAACTAACTGTTTTACAAATCAAACATATGGTTTCTCTGTTGAATTTTTGTAGTTTGACCCTTAAAGAGAGGCTATGTTTTTGAACCCACATTACCCGTTTTCTGGAAAGTGACACTTTCAAATTTGTGTTTTTCTTCTCCGGAGCAATTACCACTGTGTGACATTTTGGTTTTTCAAAGAAAAGAAAGTGATAACAACATATGCAGATATTTTAATAAAAACATTTTGGTTTTTCAGGAGCAACTAATGATTCAAGTTTTGAAAGTTTGAAGTTATTGCTCTTTCATTCTAATTATGCAAATCTTGCATTTTCAACTTTTGTAATTTAGTGCTTCAAATATTATTAAAATGCTTCACATTTTATAGAATAGCATGATTTTATAAATATATTCTAACTCAATTTTTCCATGGTGTAATGAAAATGATCCCTCCCTTACAGTCTTTGTAATGCTTGCTAGAAATGTCTTGACGGAGGTGTTAGTAGTAGAAGTTGCTAGGGGTGTAAGTTTTTGGTTTTTTGATTTTGTGGCTGTATAGTGCTTCTTGTTTCTAGTTTCTGTTTGGTTTTAGTTTTGTGGCTGTTAAGTGTGTGCTTTAATTTAATTTTCTAAGGGTGGGGTTAGGTATTTGTTTTGTTCCTTACCTGTTATGCAGGTTTCATTTTTGACTTGGGTTGTTATTTCCCTGTCAAGTAAGTCATTATTTATTCTTTCTTTATAGTACGTGAAGATACTTTTTGATTGGCTTGTGGCTATGTTTGCTCTGTTTGCCCTTCCTGTCTTGTGCTAATCTGTTAAAATTCTTTTGCTTAATATCAAATCTGCTTCTGTTTCCCCTTCCTGTCTTCCACATTCACATTCTCGATCTTCCTACCTACTTCTCAACATGCTTGTGTATATTTCTGCATCCTAACTACTTCTTGTTTCTAGTTTTACTCTTTTTTATTGGAAACTTAGGATATTCTAACTTAGCCTGGTCTGTTGATTAGGAACTAGAAAATGTCGTGTCCTTCTGTAAATTGATGGAATCTGATTTGAAGTTATCAGTTTTTTGTTATTTTATAAAAATTTCTTAGAAGGAAGCAAAAGAGTCATTAAAAAAACCCGCTGCTTGATCAGTTTTTGTTATTGCTGAAGAAGATGAAGTTGAAAATGAAGCAAATGATGAAGAACTTGAAATTGATCAAAATGTCTCCGATTCTGATTAGGCTTTAGGAACAGAAGGATGAGCTCTTTAAACGCTTCAGAGTAAGAACACAAATTTCAAAGTCTTTATATCTACACATGCATATGTCGTTTCATAAAATGTTCTCACTATTTATGTAATACAGGAAAATGCTTCATGGCAACCTTTTCTAGAGCCGGAAATAAGGAAACTCTTTAATTCCTCAATGAGCTCCCGAATCAGAAATACTTTTGCTGAAGCTCGTAAGAAGAATGTACGCCCAAATTGGTTGCAAGTCGATATATGGGAGTGCCTTTGTGCACATTGGCAAACTGATGAATATAAGCGCATACAGGAGGTTGGCAAGGCAAACAGAGCTTCAGAAAAGGGTGGGAGCTTGCACACCGGTGGCAGAAAAACTATAATAGACCATGCACAGGATATGGTATAATTTTGCTGCATTATGATTAATGATTGATGCTATGTTAGTAATATGGAGTGCCTTGATTATGAATTACTATGTTACCAAGGACTTATCCATAATAAGACTCTTTACCTTGATTAATGATAACTTCTGTATTTGTACGTATTTATATTGCAGGCAGAGGCTCTTAATCGGACCGTTTATTTGGATGAGGTATTCGAGCAAACCCACATCAAGAAGTCCAGTGGTTGGGTTGATGACCGCTCTAGGATGACACATGTAAGTCAATATTAATTAGTGTTTATTAGTCATGCTGGAGATGTTATTGTTTGGTGTAATTTTGGCCTGGTGTAATTCTGGTGTATAATGCATTTCTGGAGAAGATATATTGAAATATGTGGTTTGCTATTACTCTTGTTCTTACTGGTTATCATAATTTTCAGATTATCTTATCCATGTCTGTTTATTTGTTAGTCTGAATTTGATTACTATACTGCCTTGGAGCCCTATATGCATATCTCTGCTAAGGAATGCTGGAATAGTAACAATACTCTTATTAATTATGTTCTTTATCCAGTTAATTCATGCTTCACTGTGGTTATGATGATAACTTTTAGCATGGTTCTTCTACAATATTCATATACTTCAATTTAAACAATCATGCCGATATTTTTTAAGACAATTTACAGATGCATTATTCTTGAGAGGCCATGATTCTTGGAAGTGCTTCCATTATACAAGGAATTTCATGGGTTATGCATTTTTTTGATACATACTCATGCTGACTTCTGTTTATGGAAAATTAATATCAAGATTACACACATGTGATAATTTCTTTTTATTAGTCAAGAAGTCCCGAATTTGGAATGTTGCTTACTTAATTGTAATTTTGGCCTCCAATCTTGTATTATATATAGGTATTCAATTGAATATGCTACTCATTATTAACTAATGTATGTAATTTCTTTAATAGGAGAATTTCCGTGAAAAGTTTTCTCAACACCATTCTCAGCATGCTCCATCTGACGATGGTTCAGGTCCAAGTTTGAGTTCCCCTGAAGAAGATAGAGCTCGACTTATTTGTTGGATTGAAGCTGTAGGCGGAGAGTACAAGGGTCGACTTTATGGGGCTTCAAAAATCGCTCCTCACATCGTCAAGGGGTATTCCCTTTCTCAGCCACCCCTTAACACTTCTCAAATACCCAACTTTGAGGATATTGTTGAGATGAGGAAATCATTACAAGACAGCCAAGAAGAACAGCGAAAGTTGAGGGAGAAAGTAGCATTATTGGAGTCCAGTCAGGAAGACCAACATCGCGTAAGGGAAGAGCTGGCACACCTCACTATGCGACATAACAGAATGTACGAGGCTCTCTTGCGATGCATCCCACCAGATGTGTTGCCCACAGATGAAGACATGCTGCCCACAGATGAGGAGATGCAGCAAAATACACCCCACCAACATCAATATCATGATAGTACCCCCCAACCCCAGCAGCAGGATGAAGAGGGAACATTAGATGATGGTTATGATGAGAATTATTAGGATTTATATTTTAATGTTATTAGAAGGATTTAGAGTTTTTGGATTCATATATTGTCAGGAATTAGTTGGATTATGAGGCATGACATGAATTATTTTTATTTTAGTGTTATTTGGATTTAATGTGTTTGAAATTATATTTTATTGATATTTTAATTTTTTTGAGTGATCATTTATAGATGAACAGTATTGTAAGAAAGTTATAGTATTATTGGAATTATAATATTATTTATCAACAGGGAAAATTACAGTATTATCAAAAAAATAAAAAAAGAAATTTTAAAAATTAGCGACGGAATTTTTGACTGCTAATCCGTCGGTACATCACTTTCCCTTTTGACAGAAATTTCGTCACAAATTGTTTATTTCCGACGAATTTTCCGTCACAAAATATTATGTCTGACGAATTTTTCCAACGGATTTTCCGTCACAAAATATTTTTTTTGACACCATTTTCGACGAATTTTTTGTCACAAAATAATATTCCTGACGGATTTTTCCAACGGATTTTCCGTCACAAAATATTTTTTCCGACTTCATTTCCGATGGATTTTCCGTCACAAAATAAAATTTTTGACGGATTTCTCCGACGACTTTTCCGTCGCAAAATATTTTTTCCAACGGTTTTTCCGACGGATTTTCCGTCGATATTTCCGACGGTTTATAATTTGTCAAAAAAAATTTCCAACGCCACTTTTAACGACGGATTTCGTCCGTCGGAAAATCCGTCGGAAAAGTGGAATTTCCGACGGATTTTGCCCATTACCGACGGATTTGGCCGTCGGAAATAGCAACATTTCTTGTAGTGCATGTTAAGGACCACTGACAATCATTAGCGTCAGGGACTAATATGACTGACATGTTCCTATCTGATGGACCAATTTGCAATTTCAAGAATATCAGGGACTAAATTGACCGGTGCCTACAAAGTTAGGAACTAATCTGACATATTACTCGTTTTCTTTTTCATATTTTTTTTATTGTTCATCTGGTTCCTCAAGTACTACCTAGGTACATCCGGATCTGATCTGGGTCGCATGCCTAACTATGGTAGGTGAGTCTCCCAACATGAATTTTCTGTATCCACAAAGAATCGAACCCGAGACCTTACTTAAGCAAGACCAAGCCGCTTACCACTCGTCTCAACCCATGTTGATGTTTTTTTGTTTTTTTATTAGTCAAACATAAATCAAATACAAAAATAAATTTTATACTATGTCAAATTTCTAGTGACTATATACAAGAAAACATCCATTATATTCATAACATATGCTCAATTATTTGATGTGAGATAGAGATGTCCTTCGATCAAGTACTAGAGATAATGCATTTAGAGGTAAGAAGATCATCAAAATAGATGAAGTCTTTTTCAACACAATTTTTTGAATAAGCACCTAAGAAATAGTCATGATAATAAATATAAAGCTTATTTATATTTTTAGTTCTTAAAAGTTTAATATGTTTTGATTTTAATCTCTAAAAGTTATTTTAATCGGGACTACTCCTTAAATTTTCAAATGTTTTGGTTTTAGTCTCCACTATTAGGAAAAATTAATTATTTGCTAATGTGGTAAGCGAAACACATCATCAATAGCCACATGATGTGAGCTGAAGGTGGAGCCACTTGATGTGAGGTGACGTTATCTCACAATAACATGTGGCTGCTGATGTGGTGTTCCGTTAGTCATATTGAAAAATAATTTTTCAAAAATGGTGCAGACCAAAACCAAAATGTTTGAAAAATTAAGGACTAGTCTTGATCAAAACAACTTTTAAGATTAAAATCAAAACACGCTAAACTTTTAGGGATCAAAGACATGAATAAGAAACAATAATTTAAAAATATTGAATTACTCTTTATGTTCTTAAATATAAACATTATATAGTGATAATTTTATCTTTTTATTAATATTTGGTTCAACTTTTAATAATATTATTTACTTATTTCCACATAAACTCCCTCAATATTTTGTAAAGTTTCGATAATAATTATGAAGGTAATTTTGATAAAGTATATGAAACATTATCTATTCATGCAAGTATTAATACTCCCTTCATTTTATAATATGTAGTGTTAGGGATGGCAATGGAAGATAGTAGATGGGGATCCCCGCGGGGAACGTCCCGTTGGGGTACCCAAGTTCGGGGATTTTTTTCCATAGGGGATGAGGATGGGGGGATTTTTCCCATGAACATATTTCGGGGCGGGGAATGGGATTGGTTCCCCCGTGTCCGCGGGTTCCCCGTCTCCGCCCATTTTACTTATATGCCCTTAAATATTTAGCTTTTATATAGTTAAAAAAAATTGGTTTTTTTAAATTTCTCATATATTATTATAAGGCAAAACTACTTGTTTGGTCCCCTAAGTTATTTTTTTGTTCCAATCTAGTCCCCTTAGTCATTTTCGTTTGAAAGTGGTCCCCTAACTCATGTAATGTTAGCACCGTTAGTCCTTTCCGTCCATGAACGAACTCTCTATCGCGCTCACAATCAACGGCAATGTTGCAGTTCATTCTCTCTCAGCAAATGCCCTAGCAACCCTCTGTTTTCCCTCCAAAGTTTAGTGTTTTTATCTCTTAGCTAAGAATGACTTCTCATGGAAGAAAGAAGAAGATGAAGCGAATGGCTTCAAGCATCAAAACGGTGTCGTTTCACTCCACCATTTTAAACTTTTAACGTGGTAAATGTGAGGGTGCATGTGCATCGCCAACGTTGGGCACTCTGGCTGCCACGTCAACTTAAATAGACGATGTTAGGAGGTAATGGATGTAAAGAACTAACGAGACTAACGTTACATGAGTTAGGGGACCACTTTCAAACGAAAATGACTTAGGGGACCAGATTGGAACAAATAAATAACTTAGGGGACCATACGAACAGTTTTGCCTTATTATAATTATAATTATTATACTTACAAAATTACCCCTAACCCTAGAACTAGTACTCATTTGTGTAGCAGCTTCAGGGGGCTACTTCTTCCTCTTCTTCTCTCGGCTACGTCGGCGCTTCTTCTTCTCTTGGCAAGCATGGCAGCAGCTACTCACGCTAGTCCAATTCAGTAGCGTTGCGCTTCTTCTTCCTCCATTCACACCACTACTCTTCGCTTCTTCTTCCTCCAGTCGCAACTGCTCAGCCCAGACCACCCTCTCTCTCACCGTCTCGCACTGCTCCGCCGCTCCCTCACTTCTCCACCGCTCTCTCACCGTGCTCCACCGCTCACGCCAGTCAGCCACTACTCCGCCGCTCCCTATGCTCCACTGCTCCCTACGCTCTCTCACCGTGCTTTCTCACTGCTTCGCCTCTCTCTCTCTTTCACGGTCTCACTGTCTCGCACTCCACCGCTCTCTCACCGTGCTCCACCGCTCTCTTAGATTGGGTAATTTCTTTTTTTATTTACTTTCCTATATTATTTATAAATTATTATATGTTTGATAATTTATAGATATTTTTGTTTCGCTATTTCAGATTTAAAATGGCTAGTGAAGTTGAATTATAATATATATGCTTGATAATTTCATTTTATAATGTGAATGTGGGTGACAATGCTATAATTTAGAACCATTGTTTAGTTTTATCATATTTTTTGGATTGAATCTCTTGAATTTTAAGGATTATTTTTCTGTAGTGTACAAGTTTAAAAATGCTATTTGTAACAGCCCGATTTTCGTAAACCAAAATAATTGACTTTTATCCATTGATGTTGCAAAAATGAGGCCAAAATTTTTTTTTTTGTGAAACATTGTCGAAGTATTTTGAAAACGTCATGGGAAAGTCTTGGTGTTCACAACACCCCTTTAATGAAAACCGAGTTGTTACTAAAACCAAAGCTTATCCCCTTGCGTTTACAAAAAAAAAACATTTTTCAGGAAAAAGGTTTAGATCCAATTCAAAGTAGTTCTTTGTGTTTCATTAAAAAGGCCATTGAACATTCCTCACAAGAGGGTACAAAAGTAGGGCATGTTCAAAACAAGTTAGGTTACATGGATGATTCATCACTTAGGTAATCCTTAACTCTAATCACTCACAACGACCTAAGCTAACTACACGATCTTTAAACTTTCCTATTGAAAGCAAGGGGACGTAGCTCCTTTTCCTTCTTACGCCCTCTCCTCGCTCTCGAAGATGATGCCGCCCTTGTGGTTGTCTCCTCATTGTTATTGGACTCCAGCAGCCCTCCACCTGATGTAGTAAAGTTCCTCCGCTGCTCATACCGTGCCTTCTCCTCGTAGCTACTGAATCCTCGCACGTTGACTTGTCCCAAGTGCGGCTCTAGATTAGCTCCACTCAGTTGATGCTCCGGATCTTGGATCACGATCTCCGTGTAGCCGGTCCATGCCCAGCCGCATGGGGTGTGCTTCCAACCTCTTCCGTACTTATTCCACATGGTGATATCCATGCAATACTCCATCTGCCCGTTGAGATATCAGCAGCACCGATATGCCAACGAACAGGAGAGAGTAAGCGATTCGAACGACGCATCGTCGACGGTGTGGAATTACGATAGGCAAGATAATAGGACCATACAAACAGACAATATAACATACAAACACACACAATCAAGTATATCATTATCATTATTATCTTGTAGTCTTATCATCAATCTTATCATCATTATGACTATCCATCATTATCTTTATAACCTTAATTCCACTTCTCACTCTTATAATTTCTTCTCATTCAGTCTTATCATTTTACATCCTTCTTGGATTCGGGAAACTACGAGATATCATCGGTATATCCATTTCTTTCTCGGCTATCACTCACGTCTACATCTCCTCGGTCATCCACCCAACCTAGTCGGAAGCAAACAGGAGTACAGGACCTTTACCGTGCGGGCACGACAGCTGTCTCACAACAAATGGTCCCAGACCAGGAGGACTACAGCCTCAAATCAAATCATATCAATTCATAAATATTCATGGCACACTGTCTCATAGTGGCAATCAAGATGCCCCACTCCAGTCCCTCTCACTGTTCTAGATTTGCAATCTAGGGGGCGACAGTATGTTTCTAGTGGGCCCGCAGAACTCACCACGGCATTGGACCCAGTCCCTACCACGTTCGTACGCCACATGTGGAGTTCGTTCTGCCTAGAAACATACTCTAGACTTCTTGACGTTTCACCGTCATCGTCCTCCCCTAATGCAATCTTCTCCTAAGTATCCTCAGATACTTATGGTTCCTTCCTCTCCACTACTTCGCACTCTCATACCTCACCGCGGATGTCTTTTAAGTCTTTTATCTTTTTAATTATCCTAAGGTCGGCCCATCCTTCGTACAACCCTTCAATGAGTCCCGACCACTAACTTGGCATAATCTTTCTCTCATCATTCCTCACATAGCACAGAGCTGGGATCACATCAATGAACTCACATCTCATTTCCAAATCCTTCTCTCAAAATCTCATTTTTATAAACTTTCGCAAAATATCATTTCGTAAGCTTTTTCATAAAATTTCTTTCATGAACTTTCTCAAAATGAGTTTTATAAACTGCTCCAAATCTCTTTTCACACTTTCGTAAAATTTATTTCAAGCTTTTCTAAAATACTTTTCATAATCCTTCTCAAAAATTTCTTTTCACCACTTTTTCAAAATTATCCTTTTTACAAATCCTTTTCGAAAATATTGTTTCAAAAATCTTCTCAAAAGCCTCCTTTCATAAATCTTTTCAAAAATCCTTTCAAACCTTTCTCAAAAATTTCCTTTCACAACTCTTTGCAAAAATCTCTTTTCACAAATCATTTAAAAAATTCCTGTTTCAAAACCTTTTTCCAAATCTCTTTTCAAAAATATTTTCTAAAATCTCTTTTCAAAAACCTTTTTCAAAAATCATATTTTTGCTGAGCGCTAATGGAGGAGCAAGCTCAACTCAACACTAGTCCCAGTCTAATACAGAAAACAAAGGAGCCCAGCTCCACTCAATTCACATCATTCTCCCCCAGCTCTGGCTCATTCTCAACATTATCATTCCCTCTTTCCCCAATCTCAACTCTTCATCTCTTTCTATTCCATCTTATATCTTCCATCATTATTCCTTTCTCTTTATATCTTTATTTCCATCAATTTACTTGTTTACTTTTCATTTTCATATTCAGGACGTAACAGACGTCCATCGGTTTGTTACTCATATTGATCTTCTATAATAGATATCACTAGGCATAATTAAATAAAGAATAAAAGCATGCTATCAACATACACACATCACACAATAACAATGTGGTCATCGTCACCTTTGTATAAGTGGCCACGCAACACAAACAATTGCCACTTATACTACTGACTCCGAACCACTTAGTTCCGATCTTTGAGATGATACGGAACGTCCTAATAAATCGCCTAACTACCACGGTGTCTTAGGAAAGCTTCTCTCTCACCTGAGGTCCAACAATTTAATGCGTACCGTCTCCTCGGATCCTTTGTGCTGCCGGCTGCCCCAATCCCTCGTCTTTAAGATTCCTCGTACTAAATAAAATTACATCTTCGTTATTAACTTGTATTAAGAAAATCTTTTTCGTATCTAGACACATTTCATTCCTCGTTGAAAACTTGAAACGTAACCGTTTTCTTTTCAAACAACTCTGATATTTATAATACTTTAAGTACTTTCAAAAACCATTTTGAAAACATTTAGTAAAGTAATTTAAATTATTTATTTTAGTTGCTGGTCCGTTTTGGACAGCACCCAAATTAACTTCGAAAACACCGAAAAATATACCATTTTGGATCCGGCTTTTTCTTAAATCGACTACCACTTGAAAACTTTACTTTAAATCATATGAAAACGTTTTTTAAATATAAAATGCAAGTCCAAGTAATTCTGGATAGCAAGGGTAGTTTTACAAAAATCACTTTTTAATACAATATCGAAAGCATCGTAAAAACACTTCACCAAGCATATAACCAATTAAATCAACATCAAGGCAAGTATAAAACTTCACAAATAGTTCATAATACAAACACTTAGGCATACATAATTTCACAAACCACATTGAACCAAAGATTTAAATCAAGCACAATTATTTCGTTTACTTTAAACAACTTCATTCTTTTCAAAAATCATCTTGTGCATTTTATTTCATGCAATTAAACTCCCTAAATTTATTTACTCTATATGGCCGAATGACATCAAAGGAAACAATTCAAAGATCACAATTTAAAGCACATAAATCACCTTAGTTTATTTCAAGCACTTAAATTCTATTTTCTTTTTCATGCAACAAAATCATTTAATTCATTTATTCCCTTTATTTTTAAATCAACACCGATTAGAAATAAATATTCACAACGCAACTTCAAACAATTCATTTTAGCATGATTCCTCAAGACATACTCATCACTCTAAGTCAAATCATGAGAAAAAGAATCCTAGTCTACTTATCAACTTAGGCCGAATCTCATCATAACAAGGCAATGGTTTTAAGTTCATTTTTCAACATGCAAAAACACAAGATTCTTAAATCAAAAGAAGTTAACATGCATGTGTCCCTTTTTATGGAAACAAGACATGATTTCCTAATCCTAGGCTTAGGCCGAATGCATATCAACATAGATCAAGTTTTTTATTTTAAATCTTTATCATGCAGGTACCTAGATCTTGTAGATCAAGTCATGAAATCAAATATAATAGTACAAATCAAAGATAAAAATCATTTTGGGTAAAAAAGAAGTCAAAACCGTGATGAATATTGAAGAAAATCAAGTCCTTGGTTTAAAGACAACATGCATGGTTTCAAAAGCATAATGATTTTTTTTTATAGATCAAAACAAGGCCAAAGCATTTTATTCTTAAATCACATGCAAAGCTTTCAAGAACAAAACTTCTTCAAAGGATCAAGGTAAGATCAAAGCTTTTTAAAGTTCAAGTTCAAAGGTTAAACATTTTAACACCTCAAACCAAATTTCATGAACATAGAATTAACATGCAACCAATTAAATCAAATTAAAAAGCATCAAGACCTATACTTTTAATTATGGCCGAATTGTAGAGTTCTTGGTTTAGTGTTTTATAAGTTCATTTAGTCTTAAAATTTCAAGATCAAGGCACAATCAACACGTGCATGTACTTAAATCAACCAAAATCATCATCAACTTACATGCAACACTCAAGAATTTAACTTTATTATTAACCAAGTTTAGATCTCACATTTTTTATCAAATAAACTCTTAAACACATATTTAAATCACGGTTTAAGAAAGAAAATTCAACATGCAAAAAGATTTACTTTAAGCTTTACAAAAATCCCATTGTAGTGGACTTATAGTAAACCGAGCGTCGACTGACCGAAAGCCTCATTACCCTTACTAGTATGATACTGATACAAGGCCAGCGATCGGATACTTACACCGAGCAAGCTGGGTTTCTACATGTAGGTCACGTACCGATGAGGTTAACACCGAGCACAGGACTTTCAATCTGATCCTTATCGTTTACAGCCTCATCAAACCGTAACTACTCCTAGATTCCCACGACTCTTGGTTAGATAAAACAGCATTGGATAAGGTTTATCACATACAGGATTTATGGATATGATCTTATCATAACCTCTACAAATCCTACTTGAATTCTACCTACTGAAGGCTCATCAGAACGGCCCACAACACACAGGTAATCCCCTATAAGAACCACCATGCTATAGGGGCTAAGGTACGTCTTCTCATCCCTAAGTTGACACTAGCACACACATTGTTGACTAGGGAGAACCTGGTTATCCCAACTGGATATTCAGAAATCCTAAAAAGTCCTATATTAACATCTTAGTTGGGATAATTCTTCAAGGCTCTTCCATAGCTTTAAGGTTGATCTTGGTTAAGGACACGACATTGGCGCCGTCTGTGGGAACTGAATAACATATCATTCCCACCACCACCATGGTTACCACCAGAAGTCAAGTTGGTGACCTCCGTGACCGCATCACCCGCACCCGTTGCAGGCCCAGAAACGCTGATAATAACAACCCGCAACCTCATTCTGCAGGCGATCTGCGTGATGTTCTCAACCATAATCGTGTAGATAATGGGCAACCGCCACGAACCTCCCATTCTGGGGCAGGGAATAATTCCCAGCCACCAAACCATTCACAAAGTCATCCACCCCCTCATCGTAGCCATAATCGTAATAATAATCACGCTACTCACTCCCAAACACCACAATCTTCCCATCCTAGGACTAGAAGCAATCCCCAACCACTCCAAGTTCTACGAACCATACTGCCTCCACCACCACCACCCCCCCTACACCGCCTCCCTCCACCCATGGAGATTCGAGCAGCACAGCCCCAACCACCCAAAACACATCCAGGACCACTGGAACCCGAGTACATCATGGCCGAAATACCCAACGTACCCCTCCCATCCCAACCAATCCCGACCACATAAGTTCAACACCTAGAACCAGACTGAATCCAGGAAGAACTGCTCCCGGAAATTCTCATCATAGTCATTCCATCGGCAGGTCCTATGCAACATCTGCATCTGCTCGGGCTTGGGAGCAAGAGATGATTAACATCCTAAACAGAAAAGCGGCTCTAATCGAACAACAAGGTCGGGCTATTGCCGACCTTCAACAGCAAGCTATGGCAAGGATTGCACAGAGTCAACCGACCACCATACTACCCCAAAATACAATGCCTCAAACCATGGACCCACAACCACTCCCGGTAATGCAGCTTCCCCCACCACAAAATACCCATACTAACCCTGCAATGAACCAGGATCAGGGTGATTTTCACCCTGGTCATCCCTTCACTCCATATATTATGGCGTTCCAAACTCCTCAAGGTTACTTGGGCCCTTCTAATGTACCACATTATAACGGCCTAACCGATCCAGCGGACCATATTGTCTCTTATGAGGGAGCGATGAATTATTACGGTGGAGGAGAGGAGATGAAATGCCGAGCCTTTTCCATGACCCTAGAACCGTCAGTGTTACGTTGGTACTCATCCCTCCCTCGGAACTCAATAAATTCATGGGAGGAGATGAAAAGAGTGTTTTTAAACAGATACACGGCTAGTTGCATCCAGCCTAAATCCGACCACACCTTAGCGGCAGTCACCCAAAAACAAGATGAGTCATTAAAAGATTACCTTTCGCGATTCCATGCGGAGGCTAGCTCGGTTCCTCGATTAGAACCTGGTGTGGCAGTACTATTGTTCACGCAGGGTTTACAGTCGGGGGATTTCAGAAAGTCCTTGATTGGGAAACCTCCAAAAGATATGGCCGAGTTAAGACAAAGGTCAAATAAGTTCATTAATTTGGAGGAATTCCACAAGGGGCAGAAAGTCAGAGAAGAAAGGCAACGAGCTGATCCTCAAGGTCAAAATAAACAAAAACGTGATGAACGTTTTGGTGGAAGACAAGATAGGAATGATCGTGACCGAAGGATTCCTCCGAGAAATAAATTTCAGGAATACACTCCTTTAACTGTTCCAAGGAGTCAAATCCTGAGGGAAACAATGCAGACTGACTTACACTATGCCCAAAGACCTCCGTCTTTAAGAAAGGGCGCACAGCGTGATAGGTCAAAATACTGTGACTTCCACAGGGGTTACGACCATACGACCGACGAGTGCATCTGGTTGCGGGATCTGATCGAAGAGGTGATCAGAGATGTCAAGCTACAACAGTACATAAGGGATGCAGCCGGCCGAAGAAGTAGGAACAGATCTCAGTCACCAGCAAAATCCAAACGCCAGAGAAGTAGGTCACCAGACGATAGAAACACCGGGAGACAGAGAACCGATCCCACTCCAGCTCCTGATACAAACGCTAATAAAAATGAATTCTTGGTTAACATTATTGCGGGAAGTTTTGCTGGAGGTGGAGAGAAGAAGGCCGACAGAAAAAAGTACATTAACCAAATTTTAGCAGTCAACCAGAAGCCCATAGCCAAGAGATCAACAAAAAACGTTCCCATTATTTTTGATGACGGCGATTTGGATGGAATCCTTCCGGGACATAATGACCCCATGGTGATCACTGCCCTTATTGGTAATTACGAGGTGAAACGAGTCTTTATCGATCAAGGGAGCTCGGCGGACATCATGTTTTTCCCTCTGTTCAAAGCCCTTAAACTCAGGGAGTGCAATCTCACTCCCTTTGAAGGTGAATTAATTGGTTTCACGGGGGACACCATTGAGCCAAAGGGATACATCCAGCTTTCCGTAACCCTCAAACAACAGCCTTCGGCCAGAACCGAGATAATCAAATTTTTGGTGGTTGATTGTCCAACGGCCTACAACGCCATTCTCGGGAGAACTTCTTTGCAAGCATTTGGGGCCGTAGTATCAACAGTTCACTTGGCTATGAAATTCGTCGGAACTGATGATAGAGTGGTAACTGTCAAGGCCGAGCAAGAAGTAGCGAGAAAATGCTACAACGCCAGTCTAGGAAAAGTTAAAAACAAGGATCCGAGCAATTTGGAAAGAGTCTCTTTGGGAAAGGGCAATATTAACCTAGCAGATCTGGATATGAGAGACCAATCCGACAGAAATAGACCGACCCCGAAGGGACAGTGGGAATTCCTGACATTGACCAATGATCCCCTTAGGCAAGTAAAAATCGGTTCTGAACTACCCGCAAGCGTAAAAGAGGAGTTGACCACTCTGTTGATTTTAAATAAAGATCTGTTCGCGTGGACATCAGCTCATATGCCGGGAATCGACCCAAATTTTATATGCCATAAGTTGAGTATCATTCCGGGGTCGAAACCGGTGGCACAACGCAAAAGGAAGGTTAGTGCTGAAAAGGCTGCTGCCATTGAAGAAAAGGTCGCTGAATTACTCCGAGCAGGTTTCATTAGGGAAATTGACTATACAGACTGGTTAGCTAACACCGTCTTGGTCAAAAAACCCAATGGAAAGTGGAGGATGTGCGTCGACTACACGGACTTGAATAAAGTCTGTCCTAAAGACCAGTATCCACTCCCCGTTATTGACAAACTCGTCGACAGTTCAGCTGGCTACAAACTCTTGTCTTTTATGGATGCTTACTCTGGTTACAACTAGATTCC
The DNA here is from genome assembly GCA_037953625.1 of Crotalaria pallida. Taxonomy (NCBI): domain Eukaryota; kingdom Viridiplantae; phylum Streptophyta; class Magnoliopsida; order Fabales; family Fabaceae; genus Crotalaria; species Crotalaria pallida. The sequence goes on along the minus strand of CM075651.1, from coordinate 31,286,441 downwards.
TATGTTTCCTGCCGATCAAGATAAAATCGCATTCATCACCGACAAGGCAACTTATTGTTGCAATGTCATGCCTTTTGGGTTGAAGAATGCGGGTGCTACCTATCAGAGGATGATGAACAAAGTTTTTCAAGGCATGATCGGCTCAAACATGGAAGTATATATTGATGATATTATTGCAAAGAGTAGACAGCAAGAAAACCATGTCCAGGACCTCACGACAATACTGGACCGAGTTAGAAAGTACTCCATGAGGTTGAATCCTGAAAAGTGTGTGTTCGGAGTACCAGCCGGTTCTTTCCTCGGTTTTATGTTAACCGAGAGAGGGATTGAAGCCAATCCAGATAAATGCAAAGCAATCCTTGAAATGAGGAGCCCAACTAATCTTAAAGAAGTTCAGCAACTCACGGGCCGAGTGGCGGCACTCTCCAGATTTTTGTCCCAAGCTGCTCGGAAAGCCTTGCCATGGTACCAGCTCCTTAGGAAAAACAAAGAATTCCTTTGGGACGAGCACTGTGAGCAAGCTTTTGTTCAATTAAAGGAGTATCTTTCCAGCCCACCAGTCCTCCACAGCCCACTTCCTGGTGAAAACCTCATTCTATACATGTCAGTGGCAGAAGCGGCGGTCAGTTCGATTTTGGTAAGAGAGGATTCAGGTATTGAGGCCCCAGTGTATTTCGTTAGCCGAGCGCTTCAAGGACCGGAGTTGAGATATCAAAAACTGGAGAAACTTGCGTACTGTTTGGTCATGTCGGCTCGGAGATTGAGACAGTATTTTCAGGCACATAGAATATTGGTAAGAACAGCTCAACCTCTCAGACAAGTTCTTCATAAACCCGACCTAGCAGGTAGGATGGTTTCATGGTCTGTCGAACTATCCGAATTCGACATTACCTATGAACCGAGGAAGGCGATGAAATCTCAAGCTCTTGCCGATTTTGTCACCGAATTCACAGATATCCCTTCGGACATCTCTCAAAATTTATGGTCAGTATATGTTGATGGATCAAGCAATAAGAAAGGAGCTGGAGCTGGGGTCATCATCGAAAAACCCGAAGGATTATGCATGGAATACTCATTGAAGTTCGAGTTCCAAACGTCGAACAACCAAGCAGAGTACGAGGTAGTTCTTGCAGGCCTTAAGATGGTTCATGAGTTCGGAGCAGAGCGAGTGTCAGTTTTCAGCGATTCACAACTAGTGGTTTCTCAGATCAAGGGTCAATACTTGACAAAGGAGCCCATCCTACAAAAGTATCTTGAAGAGGTAAAGCGATTCATCTCAAACTTTTCAGAATTTGACATTTCCCATGTCCCGAGAGATTCGAATTCCCGAGCCGACATTTTATCCAAATTGGCAAGTACAAAGGGGTCGGAAAACAATAAAACATTGACACAAGAAACTATTCCCCAACCGTGTGTCATTTTGGCTATCTCATTGTCTCAATCATGGATGAATCCGCTTCTTACTTATTTGCATCATGGGTTCGTCCCCCAAGATCAGGCAGAGGCTCGGAAGTTGGTTAAGAAAGCAGCTCAGTACACAGTTCTGAATGGAGTTCTGTACAAAAGAGGCTTTGGTTCCCCCATGCTCAGATGTGTCAACCCATCCCAAACAGAGGAGGTACTGGAGGAGATTCACGGCGGAATTTGCAGCCACCATATGGGTGGAAAATCCCTTGCGAGAAAAGTAATCCGAGCGGGCTACTTTTGGCCTACACTGCAAAAAGACGCCATGGAACATGTTAAGAAGTGTGTTCAATGCCAATTTCACAGCGACATCTACCAAAGACCTGCTGAAGAGTTACACTCTCTCGGTGCCCCCTGGCCCTTTTATCAATGAGGCATGGACATCATTGGGAAGTTTCCTATCGCACCAGGGCAACTCAAATTTGCGGTAGTGGCTATCGACTACTTCACTAAGTGGATTGAGGCGGTTCCGTTAGCAACAATCTCCACGGCCCGTATTCAATCTTTCTTCGTGAAGGAAATTATCTCTCGGTTCGGAGTGCCTCATGCCATAGTTACTGATAATGGATCACAATTTGTAGCCTCTCACTTTCAACAACTAGCAGCCGACCTGGGAATCACTCACTATTTCAGTTTTGTTGAACACCCACAGACAAATGGGTTAGCCGAAGCTGCCAACAGAACCATCTTGGAAGATGGAATTAAGAAGAAACTCGGTAACGCAGCAGACACTTGGGCGGATAAACTTCCGAGCGTCTTATGGTCACACAGGACAACTGTACACTCATCTACAGGAGAGACTCCTTTTCGTTTGACATACGGCTGCGACGCAGTCATTCTGATCGAAAAGCGAATCCCTACCTTTAGGACGCTTGAACGTCCTTTAGAAACTAATGACCATTTTATCAGCGAAGAGCTCATTTTGCTCGAGGAAATTCGAAAGAACGCCGCCGCTCATGAAAGAAAAGTGAAGGAGCGGCAAGCTCGGGAATACAACAAGAAGGTTTGTCCACGAAGTTTTGAAGTTGGAGATTTAGTCCTTCGCCGAGCAGATATCGGCAAAGGAAATGCTGGAGTTGGAAAATTGAAGCCGAAGTGGGAAGGCCCATACCGAGTGAAGGCTAAATCCGGATCTGGTGCATACAAATTGGAGACTCTCTCGGGCATGGAAATCAATAACAGCTGGAACGTGGCCAAACTCAGAGCTTATTACAGTTAAGCTCCTATTTTATTTTTCACTTTTTACAAATAGGTTAGTCTATTGCTCGAAAATGTTTAGGTCGAATAAACGAAGGATAACATCCTTCTTAGCTTAGAGACAATTGTTAGGAGTTAGTTGACAAACGAGCAACATCATTTTTGTATTCTTTTATCAATAAAACACATTAATTTCCTTCAAACTCTTTTATGAACATTGTGATGTGACATACGCCTCATTTCGTTCGGCTAGCCACCGAGCGGAATCGAGATACAACTCTTTATGAGAGTTTAACAACGTATTCATAGAACACCCGAATTCAGGAAATCACTTTCCTTATTTCGCGGTCCGAGGGTCCCGCTTCGGCTAAAGTCGGCGATCCGAGTTCAACTCACAATAATTTATTCAATTGAAGCAATTTCTAAATTAGCCTTTTTGTTCGGTGAATAGCAGTAAAATCAGGGGTCACGTGACAAACGAAACCCAAAAAGTAATGAAAGTGATTTACACAACACAATTTGTATATAAGGCAAATTGATTAAAATTTAGAAGGAGCAAAAATAAATTGTTCATGGCAGTCAAGAAGTATGCTCGAATACAACGAGCAACAAGTTAAACGCTCGAGTACAACGAGCAACAAGTTAAAGCAAAAATTGTTCGAAATAGCTAAGTAAAGACGCTCGGCAACAGCGAGCAACAAAAAGTTAAACCCTACAGAAAAGCAACAAAAACTGATCACTACTCAATATCAGATAAAACAATGTTGGAATCATCGAAGTCAGGGGCTTCAGTCAATTCAACAAGAGGGTTAGGCATATCCCCTGCTTGCAAATCAACTTCGGCCTTGGTCACAATATCAATCAGCTTCCCATTGTCGACAGTATAAAATGGATGAGCTCCGACCACCCTGAATTCAGTCTCAGGATTCAGAAATTGAATTTGCTTAATGGTTGAAACAAAAGAATCATCGACACTCTTACTCCAGTTGTAGAAGTTGGTGTCCGCCCTTTTCTTGTGTCGAAGTGCCTTCTCCTTCAATTTCTGGGCAACAGCAGCAGACCTCTCAGCCTCAGCCTTCAGCTCGTCCATCTTCTGCCGACTCTCCTGCAATTCCTTCTTCAGTGCTTCCTCGGCCTCCTTCTTTTTATCCTCAGCAACCTTTTGGGAAGCCTTCAAAGAGTCCCTCTCCTTAATCAGTTCATTTTTGTCAGCCTTTAAGTTTTCCAACTCATTTTTTATACGGTTCAACTCATCCGAGAGGCTGGCCTCTTGAGCAGCAGACAATTCACGAGCCTCATTTTGCTCGGCATTATAACTAGTGAAAAGACCATCAGGTTGCTTGGCCAAAAAATATGCAAGGTTAGCACCCCGAAGCAGATATTTGGCAAGAGTCATGTTGCAACGAGACCATTGGTCGGAAGAAAGAGTTCCAAAACGAGTACAGTCAGATTCAGAACAGATATATTGGCCAAACCTTTCGTCAAATTGTTGGTCCCATATAGATGTTTCTGGTGGGGTCGCAGCAGAAGATGGAGCATTGACAGAAGGAACAGCGGCAGCCTTAGCACTTGAACCCTCGACCCTCGGATTCGCACTGACAGACACTTTTTCTTTTCCTTTATCCAACCGGCGGCGGCGAATTTGTGGTTGAAGGGGAGAAATGACTTGGACTTGGCCGCTAGGGCCTAATGAAACCGTAGCGCCCACAGCCACCACGTTTGAAGTTGGCCGAGGAGATGCCTCGGATGGAGAAGCAGTTGGAGCGGAGGTACTCAAGCTCGGAGTACTTAAGCTTGAAGACCCAGAAGCTGCGCTCGTCTCAGTGGTCTTCCTCTTCCTTCCCCCTTGAAGTAAAGCAGACATCCGGGAAGCCATTTTTTCTGCGAAGGAAAAGGAAAACGAAGTAACATTAGAACGGATCCACTTAACAAATACAACAACCAAAAGAAAACAGCTTTACCAAGTTCTGCTTTAACATCCGATGAAGGGATGTTAACAATGTCCTTTGTTTCTATCATCCCATTAGATTTCATGTAACTCTCAACCGCTCGGCACACCTCCTTCTCATGTTCAGCCAGTTCTTTCCAATCTGATGAGTACGAGGCAATCGATCGGTTAAAAAAGCTCGCAGACCACTGAAGAGGAAACCGTGGAATTGGTCGGGTTTCACCAGGATGGGTGAACCAGCAAACTCCATGGCCGACAAAATTGTATTTGAAGAAAAATGGTTTAAAACCCTTCCAAGATTCAAAATACTTGGTGAAAAGAGTATAGCCATTGCGGGACTTCAGAGAGACCCAAGGTCGTCTTACTGATCCTTTCTCAAAGGTGTTGCATTGAGGGGCAAATAGATAGAAGAAAAGCGGAAGAGTGCAGGACCACTCCATGGCTGAACACACTTGCTGGAAGCCCCTCACAAATGCCCAAGCATTGGGATGCAGCTGGGAAGGGGCCACTCTCAAAGTATTTAAAACACCTATTTCAAAATCGGTGAAGGGCATCCTAATCCCTAACCGAGTAACAACTTCTTCATAAAAATAAAAACTAGGACTACCCGCCAGAATTTGACTGCAGACCCGTTCATTTAAACCCACCGGACTAACAGAATAAAGATTCCCAGTGTTCCCTCCAGGACATGGTAAAATTATAGCCCGAGTTTGTTCTAATGACTCTTCCGTCGAAAGCTCGGACCGAATACCGAGAACCTCTTGGTCCACCCAATCGTACTCAGCTGCATCTGGGGGAGGTGGGTAGAGTTCAGGATTAGTGATACACTTTCTCTTCATACCTGAAGAAAAGGGGGCACACTTGGAGTCAGAAGCAGAAAAACTTAACTATTTCAGATCAAATACTTACGGTTATGGTCGGTTGGAGAACACCTCCCTTTCAGGGCAGAATTTTCCCAAACCGACTGAAATGTCTAATACCTCTCTGTTGCTTCCTTAACCCCCTCTGTTCTACCCTCTTGGCAATCCTATAGTGAATCACACCCTGCCTGAACTCTTTCAAAGTCTGAGGAAAACGCATGGCTATCGGTTTAACACAAATTTCTGGGTTTCCTCCTTTATGTGTTCTTGGAACATCAGAGTTTACAGATTCCTCACTCATGATAAATGCCGCGTCAGTACCAACCCTAAGAAGTTAAATGCAGCAAAACGTAAAACAGGCCTAAGAAACGCTACGGCGATCACTCAGTAAACATTAAAGGGGGATGAAGAACTTCGAAGGGCGAATGGGGTATACTATAGCAGTGATTTGGAACAACAATGATTTGGGGTTTGTTCGAACCCTAGGAAAATCTTTTCAAAACTCAAGGAAGAAGAACCAGTGAAGATGCATTAAAAAGAAAGTTCTCAGCACATAAACACAGTAGATGGCAGGAAAGAATGCATGCAAAGAATCTAAAACAAGCAGAGAAGAGAGAGAAATTAATTGAAGAAAAGATTCAGTACCTGATATCAGTGAATAATCACGAAATCGAAGAAGCGAAGACCACGAAATGAGAAAACGCACTCAGTACAGTGATGAAAACTGGAATGACAACAAGAACGCCTTTGATAAAATCTGGCTTCGATGATCAAGGTTACAGAAAAATGATGAACAGAGGTGAGAGAGTTTAAATGGTTTCTGATGTTTGTTAGAATGAATTGTGAAAAACCGCCCTTTGGAATTCGTCTTAAAAACTTCCCTCCACTATCTTAAAAGACTTGGGCCTAAGTTGGAAAAAGCCCATTTACGGCAAAAGTCAGTACGTGGCACCCCCAGCAGGTTTGAAATCATAACGTTCCATTTCCCAGTAAAAGTAAAGGACACGTGTAGGCGCGAATGGAGTTGAGGGGTCACGTCTAAGTCAATCAAGTGACAGCTCTGATGGAAGCACAAAAATGCTCGGGCACCTCTTTTAATCAGCAAAGTTCAGTCGGAAAAACGGTTCGCTCGTCTCATTAACTCGGCAGGGCTCAAATCACCCAACCGAGCTTGGGGGGCTTATGTAGTGGACTTATAGTAAACCGAGCGTCGACCAACCGAAAGCCTCATTACCCTTACTAGTATGATACTGATACAGGGCCAGCGATCGGATACTTACACCGAGCAAGCTGGGTTTCTACATGTAGGTCACGTACCGATGAGGTTAACACCGAGCACAGGACTTTCAATCTGATCCTTATCGTTTACAGCCTCATCAAACCGTAACTACTCCTAGATTCCCACGACTCTTGGTTAGATAAAACAGCATTGGATAAGGTTTATCACATACAGGATTTATGGATATGATCTTATTATAACCTCTACAAATCCTACTTGAATCCTACCTACTGAAGGCTCATCAGAACGACCCACAACACACAGGTAATCCCCTATAAGAACCACCATGCTATAGGGGCTAAGGTACGTCTTCTCATCCCTAAGTTGACACTAGCACACACATTGTTGACTAGGGAGAACCTGGTTATCCCAACTGGATATTCAGAAATCCTAAAAAGTCCTATATTAACATCTTAGCTGGGATCATTCTTCAAGGCTCTTCCATAGCTTTAAGGTTGATCTTGGTTAAGGACACGACACCCATCAAACCTTTAGATTTAGAAGATTTAGTTTGAAAGCTTTAGGATCTCTCATGAAAAACTTTAAACGAGTTATGAAATCCGTTGATTAGATGTTTACAAGTTCCTTCAAGCTTTGAGAAATTAACATGCAAAGGGATACACTTTAAACTTTACAAAAATCTCAAAACTTTTTAGATCTTTAAGATTTGTGTTGAAAAACTTTAAGATCTTTCATGAAGACCTTAATCAAGTTATGAAGTCCGTTAGTTAGAAGTTTATAAGTTCCTTTGAGTCTTAGAAGTTCATGATCAAACATAAATAGAACATGCAAAAGAAGAAAAGAATGGAAAATTACAAAATCAAAGAGAAAATCTATGCTACTACAATTCTTCATGCTTATTCGAACTACCCACCAAAAAGATTGATCTTCTAGCTTCTAAAGTCTTGGATCTTCAAGGAAGTCTCTAGAGTTTTTGGCTTGGTTTTCTCCTTCTTCTTCCTTCTTCACTCACGGCCTCCCTCTCTATTTTCTATGTGTTGAGAGCTTTGGTATTTGCTCTCAACAAAGGTGTTTGGAAAGTGAAAAGAAATGAGAGAAATGAATGGGAAGTGAGTGAAAGGAACTAAGGGTAGTGGTTTATATAATCAACTCATGTTCTTCCTCTTTTAACCTTGTGGGTTTCGGCCATGTATGTAGATGGGAGGGGTAATTTTGGTAAATCCATTTGTTGCATGGGTGGAGATTATCAAACTTAAGGGGACATGGTGGAGGAATTTAAGGAACTATATCTCTTAGGTTTAGTTGCTTTTGGCTTCTAGTTAGGATTTCCACTAACTTAGTTGCTTCATGGTTCTAGCTTAGTCCTATTTAGTTTCTTGCTCAACAATTAAAAAAATTCTAGGTTTACACACACACACATCCATGCGCCACACACACACATGCACATACACATACTCACACACGTTGCATACACATACACTTATACATTCATAGATGCATTTTTATTTTTCTACTAATTAAATTTCTATTTAATCCTAAGCATATTCATATGCATCCATACACACATAACATACACACACATACATATTCATACACGTAGCACATATACACTTATGCATGCACACACGTACCCTACATATGTACACACACATAGAAAATAGATCTTTTTCTCATAAAATGACTCACACATAAAAGTCACAATTTCCTTTAAAACATAAAAATATCAAGTACATAAATCTTTTCTAAAAACTCAATTTCTTAACTCTTAACATTTGTTCATGAAAATCCTTTCTTTAAAATCACTCATTACTTTAAAACGTGAATTAAGAAATTCATTTAAGAAAATACTCTTTTCAAAACACTTTCCGCAAAATAAATCTCTTTAGTATTTTAAATTAATACGAGGAATTTGCGGGGTGTTACATTCTCCCCAACTTAAAGATTTCTCGTCCCCGAGAAATACGTTGTGGATTGGGCAGCGGGCACAAAGTTCTTACGTCACTTTGATTCTCATAAGAATACTCTTCTCTCACCTCATGGTTATATTCCCTTTTGATGGTCAATTTCACCTTGCCGTGCTCCTCATTTGTTGCTTTCAGACGAAGAAGTCGCACTCGCACAATCGCTCGCGTGTCGAATCGGGTCAAGTCCAACGGACTAACCAAAGGGGGTCTCGCTCCTTCCTCTGTTCTTTGTCACAGAGAGTCCAACCATAGGTACGGACTTAGGGAAAATAAAGCAAACAAAGATTCACACATCTCCAAAAGCATAGGGTTTTACCTAAAATCCTCAGACATTTTCTATTCTCTATAACTTTTTGGTTCTCTCTAACTCACAATAATCATTCCTTCCTTTAGTTCTCCTTCTAACTCTAAGGTCTTCGTCTATCATTTCTCTAACTTAAGGGGATTCTATTACATCTCGAGCTTACTTACTTCCTCAGACAACCTCACTCCTTTCCTTAAATTCGCCCTAAGCTTCGATCAAGCCTATCACTTTCACGTCTAAACCCTTAATCAGGGAGTATGGCAAGTCTAATCCTCAAACTTTCCTCATAATTCCCTCTAATAATTGGTAACATATACTTCTTTCATTCCTTGTGGCTCCCCAACTTTGATCAAACTTATAACTAAACCCACTATGAGCTTATATCCTCACTTAACTTAAACTATTTATCCTCCTTTAATCGTTCAATTCTAAACTATCTGGGTAACAATGGCACTTTTAATTCCACAATTTGGGCTAATAAGTCTTAAATAGGATTGAATGGGCTACGGGTTGATAGTAAGGCTCGTGAAGAAAAGGGTCGAGTTTTAACAATACTGACTGTTTCGTTGAAGCAATTCAACAAACACGGGAGTCCAGACAGGATATACTATATTCTTAAAGGTACTAATTATCTTTGTACAAAAGGTGTGCTAAGGGTAACAAACCTAGGTCAATCACTAATGAAACATCAAGGGGTAAGGGGTCTCATTCTTAGAATCTATCCACTTCCTACTTAGTCTACGTTCCTCAAGCTACAAGATGAACAGATTTCTTAAACTAGCTCGGCCGACATTAAGCTACACACAAGGTCTTACATCCTACAAAGATGAAAACCTAAACTTATGTTCCCATCCATAAACTAGCAAGCACACAGAGTCACACACAAGCAAAGCATGTAAGCCCATGCTTAAGGCCACTAAGGATTACCATAAGCTCTGATACCATTCTGTAACAGCCCGATTTTCGTAAACCAAAGTAATTGACTTTTATCCATTGATGTTGCAAAAATGAGGCCAAATTTTTTTTTGTAAAACATTGTCGAAGTATTTTGAAAACGTCATGGGAAAGTCTTGGTGTTCACAACACCCCTTTAATGAAAACCGAGTTGTTACTAAAACCAAAGCTTATCCCCTTGCGTTTACAAAATTTTTTTTTTTCAGGAAAAAGGTTTCGATCCAATTCAAAGTAGTTCTTTGTGTTTCATTAAAAAGGCCATTGAACATTCCTCACAAGAGGGTACAAAAGTAGGGCATGTTCAAAACAAGTTAGGTTACATGGATGATTCATCACTTAGGTAATCCTTAACTCTAATCACTCACAACGACCTAAGCTAACTACACGATCTTTAAACTTTCCTATTGAAAGCAAAGGGACGTAGCTCCTTTTCCTTCTTACGCCCTCTCCTCGTTCTCGAAGATGATGTCACCCTTGTGGTTGTCTCCTCATTGTTATTGGACTCCAGCAGCCCTCCACCTGATGTAGTAAAGTTCCTCCGCTGCTCATACCGTGCCTTCTCCTCGTAGCTACTGAATCCTCACACGTTGACTTGTCCCAAGTGCGGCTCAAGATTAGCTCCACTCAGTTGATGCTCCGGATCTTGGATCACGATCTCCGTGTAGCCGGTCCATGCCCAGCCGCATGGGGTGTGCTTCCAACCTCTTCCGTACTTATTCCACATGGTGATATCCATGCAATACTCCATCTTCCCGTTGAGATATCAGCAGCACCGATATGCCAACGAACATGAGAGAGTAAGCGATCCGAACGACGCATCGTCGACGGTGTTGAATTATGATAGGCAAGATAATAGGACCATACAAACAGACAATATAACATACAAACACACACAATCAAGTATATCATTATCATTATTATCTTGTAGTCTTATCATCAATCTTATCATCATTATGACTATCCATCATTATCTTTATAACCTTAATTCCACTTCTCACTCTTATAATTTTCTTCTCATTTAGTCTTATCATTTTACATCCTTCTTGGATTCGGGAAACTACGAGATATCATCGGTATATCCATTTCTTTCTCGGCTATCACTCACGTCTACATCTCCTCGGTCATCCACCCAACCTAGTCGGAAGCAAACAGGAGTACATGACCTTTACCGTGCGGGCACGATAGCTGTCTCACAACAAATGGTCCCATACCAGGAGGACTACAGCCTCAAATCAAATCATATCAATTCATAAATATTCATGGCACACTGTCTCACAGTGGCAATCAAGATGCCCCACTCCAGTCCCTCTCACTGTTCTAGATTTGCAATCTAGGGGGCGACAGTATGTTTCTAGTGGGCCCGCAGAACTCACCACGACATTGGACCCAGTCCCTACCACGTTCGTACGCCACATGTGGAGTTTGTTCTGCCTAGAAACATACTCTAGACTTCTTGACGTTTCACCGTCATCGTCCTCCCCTAATGCAATCTCCTCCTAAGTATCCTCAGATACTTATGGTTCCTTCCTCTCCACTACTTCGCACTCTCATACCTCACCATGGATGTCTTTTATGTCTTTTATCTTTTTAATTATCCTAAGGTCGGCCCATCCTTCGTACAACCCTTCAATGAGTCCCGACCACTAACTTGGCACAATCTTTCTCTCATCATTCCTCACATAGCACAGAGCTGGGATCACATCAATGAACTCACATCTCATTTCCAAATCCTTCTCTCAAAATCTCATTTTTCTAAACTTTCGCAAAATCTCATTTCGTAAGCTTTTTCATAAAATTTCTTTCATGAACTTTCTCAAAATGAGTTTTATAAACTGCTCCAAATCTCTTTTCACACTTTCGTAAAATTTATTTCAAGCTTTTCTAAAATACTTTTCATAATCCTTCTCAAAAATTTCTTTTCACCACTTTTTCAAAATTATCCTTTTTACAAATCCTTTTCGAAAATATTGTTTCAAAAATCTTCTCAAAAACCTCCTTTCATAAATCTTTTCAAAAATCCTTTCAAACCTTTCTCAAAAATTTCCTTTCACAACTCTTTGCAAAAATCTCTTTTCACAAATCATTTAAAAAATTCATGTTTCAAAACCTTTTTCCAAATCTCTTTTCAAAAATCTTTTCTAAAATCTCTTTTCAAAAACCTTTTTCAAAAATCATATTTTTGCTGAGCGCTAATGGAGGAGCAAGCTCAACTCAACACTAGTCCAAGTCTAAAACAAAAAACAAAGGAGCCCAGCTCCACTCAATTCACATCATTTTCCCCCAGCTCTGGCTCATTCTCAACATTATCATTCCCTCTTTCCCCAATCTCAACTCTTCATCTCTTTCTATTCCATCTTATATCTTCCATCATTATTCCTTTCTCTTTATATCTTTATTTCCATCAATTTACTTGTTTACTTTTCATTTTCATATTCAGGACGTAACAGACGTCCATCGGTTTGTTACTCATATTGATCTTCAATAATAGATATCACTAGGCATAATTAAATAAAGAATAAAAGCATGCTATCAACATACACACATCACACAATAACAATGTGGTCATCGTCACCTTCGTATAAGTGGCCACGCAACACAAACAATTGCCACTTATACTACTGACTCCGAACCACTTAGTTCTGATCTTTGAGATGATACGGAACGTCCTAATAAATCACCTAACTACCACGGTGTCTTAGGAAAGCTTCTCTCTCACCTGAGGTCCAGCAATTTGATGCGTACCGTCTCCTCGGATCCTTTGTGCTGCCGGCTGCCCCAATCCCTCGTCTTTAAGATTCCTCGTACTAAATAAAATTACATCTTCGTTATTAACTTGTATTAAGAAAATCTTTTTCGTATCTAGACACATTTCATTCCTCGTTGAAAACTTGAAACGTAACCGTTTTCTTTTCAAACAACTCTGATATTTATAATACTTTAAGTACTTTCAAAAACCATTTTGAAAACATTTAGTAAAGTAATTTAAATTATTTATTTTAGTTGCTGGTCCATTTTGGACAACACCCAAATCAACTTCGAAAACACCGAAAAATGTACCATTTTCGATCCGGCTTTTTCTTAAATCGACTACCACTTGAAAACTTTACTTTAAATCATATGAAAACGTTTTTTAAATATAAAAAGCAAGTCCAAGTAATTCTGGATAGCAAGGGTAGTTTTACAAAAATCACTTTTTAATACAATATCGAAAGCATCGTAAAAACACTTCACCAAGCATATAACCAATTAAATCAACATCAAGGCAAGTATAAAACTTCACAAATAGTTCATAACACAAACACTTAGGCATACATAATTTTACAAACCACATTGAACCAAAGATTTAAATCAAGCACAATTATTTCGTTTACTTTAAACAACTTCATTCTTTTCAAAAATCATCATGTGCATTTTATTTCATGCAATTAAACTCCCTAAATTTATTTACTCTATATGGCCGAATGACATCAAAGGAAACAATTCAAAGATCACAATTTAAAGCACATAAATCAAACTTAGTTTATTTCAAGCACTTAAATTCTATTTTCTTTTTCATGCAACAAAATCATTTAATTCATTTATTCCCTTTATTTTTAAATCAACACCGATTAGAAATAAATATTCACAACTCAACTTCAAACAATTCATTTTAGCATGATTCCTCAAGACATACTCATCACTCTAAGACAAATCATGAGAAAAAGAATCCTAGTCTACTTATCAACTTAGGCCGAATCTCATCATAACAAGGCAATGGTTTTAGGTTCATTTTTCAACATGCAAAAACACAAGATTCTTAAATCAAAAGAAGTTAACATGCATGTGTCCCTTTTATGGAAACAAGACATGATTTCCTAATCCTAGGCTTAGGCCGAATGCATATCAACATAGATCAAGTTTTTTATTTTAAATCTTTATCATGCAAGTACCTAGATCTTGTAGATCAAGTCATGAAATCAAGTATAATAGTACAAATCAAAGATAAAAATCATTTTGGGTAAAAAAGAAGTCAAAACCGTGATGAATATTGAAGAAAATCAAGTCCTTGGTTTAAAGACAACATGCATGGTTTCAAAAGCATAATAATTTTTTTTATAGATCAAAACAAGGCCAAAGCATTTTATTCTTAAATCACATGCAAAGCTTTCAAGAACAAAACTTCTTCAAAGGATCAAGGTAAGATCAAAGCTTTTTCAAGATCAAGTTCAAAGGTTAAACATTTTAACACCTCAAACCAAATTTCATGAACATAGAATTAACATGCAACCAATTAAATCAAATTAAAAAGCATCAAGACCTACACTTTTAATTATGGCCGAATTGTAGAGTTCTTGGTTTAGTGTTTTATAAGTTCATTTAGTCTTAAAATTTCAAGATCAAGGCACAATCAACACATGCATGTACTTAAATCAACCAAAATCATCATCAACTAACATGAAACACTCAAGATTTTAACTTTATTATTAACCAAGTTTAGATCTCACATTTTTTATCAAATAAACTCTTAAACACATCTTTAAATCATGGTTTAAGAAAGAAAATTCAACATGCAAAAAGATTTACTTTAAGCTTTACAAAAATCCCATCAAACCTTTAGATTTAGAAGATTTGGTTTGAAAGCTTTAGGATCTCTCATGAAAAACTTTAAACGAGTTATGAAATCCGTTGATTAGATGTTTACAAGTTCCTTCAAGCTTTGAGAAATTAACATGCAAAGGGATACACTTTAAACTTTACAAAAATCTCAAAACTTTTTAGATCTTTAAGATTTGTGTTGAAAAACTTTAAGATCTTTCATGAAGACCTTAATCAAGTTATGAAGTCCGTTAGTTAGAAGTTTATAAGTTCCTTTGAGTCTTAGAAGTTCATGATCAAACATAAATAGAACATGCAAAAGAAGAAAAGAAGGGAAAATTACAAAATCAAAGAGAAAATCTATGCTACTACAATTCTTCATGCTTATTCGAACTACCCACCAAAAAGATTGATCTTCTAGCTTCTAAAGTCTTGGATCTTCAAGGAAGTCTCTAGAGTTTTTGGCTTGGTTTTCTCCTTCTTCTTCCTTCTTCACTCACGGCCTCCCTCTCTATTTTCTATGTGTTGAGAGCTTTGGTATTTGCTCTCAACAAAGGTGTTTGGAAAGTGAATAGAAATGAGAGAAATGAATGGGAAGTGAGTGAAAGGAACTAAGGGTAGTGGTTTATATAATCAACTCATGTTCTTCCTCTTTTAACCTTGTGGGTTTCGGCCATGTATGTAGATGGGAGGGGTAATTTTGGTAAATCCATTTGTTGCATGGGTGGAGATTATCAAACTTAAGGGTGCAAAATCAAATCTCCGATTAAGGTGGATTAATTTTGATGATGACAATGTAATTAAATTATGGACTTAATTTGAAGAATGCAAGCCCAACAATAAAGAAGATCAAGTGCTTAGTTTAATTATTCATTCTCATTTATTCATAATGTATTTTATTTATGAGAGTGGGTAGTTTAGGTTTTTATTCTCACATAAGGTCAAATAATATTCATGCATGAAAGGTTGAGATTAAAACCAATCAGTCTTGAGAAGAGAATTGAAAACAATGTTAGAAAACTTAATTTTTCCAACATTGACCAATTCACTCGAGTGATTTATGAATTTTCAGTAATATAGCCGTTGGATAAAGTAAAAAGGCAACACTATCAGAGTTGACCCAAAAACACTCGAGTGTTTCCAAAAAGACTCGAGTGATTTAGGTCTGACAGCAAATTTTTTAAACGTTAGAAGAGGACAAAAAGGAAGAATAACTTGGTTTTTCCTTCCCTTTTGTCCCCTTACTTATATTCTGAATAGTGGCCATTATCAAAGGAAACAAGCTTACATTCTATCATTGATTCTCTCTCTCTCAAGTGTTAAAATCATTTTCTCTCTCTAAACTCAACCAAGCATTCATCTTTATTATGTCTTAGTGAGTTAAGAGAGTGTGCTTCATTTATAAGAGAATTATTTGTTGTAAAATTATCAAACACTCAAACACTTTAGCTTGTTTAGAAAATCTTGGTGAGGTATCCAAGTACTTGGTGAGGTATCCAAGTTCTCAAGCCTTGGGAGGTTCTCAAGCACAAAGGCTAAGAGGATTCTTAGCTTGGTGGGCTCTTGGAGGTTCCAAGGAGCTTAAGAAGAAGGGACTCTTCATCACCAAATCAAGTTGGGGTAGAAATTTCAAGAGTTTGGTACACTCTTGAAAAGGGTTAGGATTGAGTGAGGAATCTCAATTTATCCTTGTAATTTCTAACAATTTGATTACTAGTAGAAACTCCTAAGTTGATTAGGGGGGCTGGATTAGCACTGTATATTGAGTGTGAACCAGGATAAAATTGGTGTTGTCTCTCTCTTTTATAGCTTTCTTAGTTTTCAAGTAAAACCAAACCTTAAGTTCTCTAGAAAGGGGCTTTTATAATTCTAGTAGCAATTGGTTGCAATTAACTTGTTTTCAACTTGTTTTAACTTAGTTTAATTGCCCTCTACTTCGATTTATATCTGCCCTGGATTAGTCTTTAAGAAATTGAATCATTTTGCTAAATTTCTCTGAAACTGCTCCTTTCTGTTCTGCATAAAACACTCGAGTGTTTTACAATTCACTCGAGTATTTCGTGGCTTTTCACTCGAGTGTTCTTCATTTCACTCGAGTAAATTGCCCAGTTTCAGAAAAAACAAGCTTTTGATCAATTATCTTTTAATTGCACCGAAAATTAGTCACTGTTGCTTCCATATTACTATTCACCCCCCCTCTAGTAATTGCTAAGCCCGCTTGTTGGTTTCCAACAAGTGGTATCAGAGCTCGGTCGAAAGATCGAGCGTAAAAGCTTTTTCGAAAAAGATCCTTTTGGAAACAATGGGCTCTAGCAATCAACAAGAAGGGTCTATGTCTCTTAACCGACCTCCATTCTTCAATGGTGAAGATTATACTTATTGGAAGGTTAGGATGAGAGTCTTTGTAGAAGCAATAGACACCGATATTTGGGATGCAATTGAAAAAGGTCCTTATATTCTTAGAAGAGTGGTTAATGGTGAAGCCATTGTTATTCCTAGGACAAGTTGGAATGAAGATGATAAAAAGAAAGTTTCATATGATTTAAAAGCTAAAAATATCATCTTCTCCTCCTTGTCCAAAAATGAATTTCATAGGATATCACAATGCCAATCGGCTAAAGAAATGTGGGATACCTTGCAAATTACTCATGAGGGAACTAGTGAAGTTAGAGACTCAAGATTAAATGCTTTAACTCATGAATATGAGCTCTTTCATATGTTCCCTAATGAGTCTATCAATGATATGCAAACAAGGTTCACACATATCGTTAACCAATTGATTGGCCTAGGAAAAGAATTTAGAAATGGTGAAACTACTAACAAGGTCTTGAGATGTCTTGATAGGAGATGGCAACCAAAGGTGACCGCCATCAAGGAAGCTAAGGATATAAAATCTATGGACTTGACCACCTTGTTTGGGAAGCTCCAAGAACATGAGATGGAACTATCAAGACTTCACCTAAATGAAGATTCGGACAAGAAAAAGAAGAGCATCTCTCTAAAAGCCTCAACCAAAATGTCAAAAGAGGATGAAGATGAATCTTCAAGTGAAAGCTCCGATCATGCTCTAAATGAGGAAGAGATTGGTTTATTTGCCAAGAGGTTCAACAAATTCCTCAAAGGCAAAAAGGGTAGTTCATCATTCTCTAAGGACAAGAGACCTCAAGACAAAAGATCCAAGGATAACAAGCAAAGAAACAAGAGCTCAAGTGAGAGTGTGAAATGTCATGAGTGTGGTGGGGTAGGACACATAAAAATGGAATGTCCCACCCACTTGAGAAAGAATGAGAAGAAGGCCCATGATGGCAAGGGGAAAAGAGCTTACATTGTTTGGGATGAACCGGAAAAGGATTCCAAGTCATCCTCAAGTAGTTCGGATGATGAGGAAGCCAAGCTATGCCTCATGGCCAAGAATGACAATGAAGCCTCCTCAAGTAGTGAAAGAAAAGACAATGAGAGTGAGGATGAGGTATCATCTAATTATTCTTACACCTCCTCTCATACTATTTCTTATGATGATTTGCTAAGTGAATATAATGAAATGTTAACTCAATTTGAGAGACTTGCTAAAGTTAACAAAGAAAAAGGAAAGAAGCTTTTGGAGTATCAAAAGGAAATCAATGAATTAGAAAAATCTATTAATGATTTGAAACTCCAAAATGCATCCTTGGAACTTGCTAACTCTAGTCATGTTTGTGAGAATGCAAATCACTTATATACCATCACTCATTGTTAAAAGTGTTGTGTGCTTGAAAAAGAAGTTAATGATTTGAAAATCAAACTCAACACTTTTAACAAAAGTGATAAAAACCTAGATCGGTTAATTGGTTGGTTCATTCTCAAAAATTGATTTTACAAAGAAACCAACTTGCTTTTATTGTGGAAAATTTGGACATACAAACAATAAGTGCCATATCAAATCTTTTGGAATTCAAAATGGTACTTATGTTTGGATTAAGAAGGAAGAATCATCCAAGACTAACAAAAAGGGACCCAACATAATTTGGGTACCCAAAATAAGCAAGTGATTGTGTCTTGTAGGTGTGCCTTAGAACCGGAAAGCAACTTCGGATACTTGATAGTGGATGTTCTAGGCACATGACGGGAGATAAGCGACACTTCATTGAGCTTACTCCTAAGGAAAAGGGATATGTCACATATGGAGACAACAACAAAGGCAAAATACTTGGTATAGGTAAAATGGGTAATTCTTCCAACTTGGTTATTGATAATGTACTTTATGTTCAAGGATTAGAACATAATCTTTTGAGCATTAGTCAATTATGTGATATTGGTAACCATGTATTATTTACCTCTACTCATTGTCTCATAAAAAGTGACAAAGATGAATCTATCAAATTTGTTGGAAAAAGGTCTAATAACACTTACATGGTTGAATTGAATAATATCACTTCTTTAGTTTCAAAATGTTTAATTAGCAAAGAAAGTGATACTTGGTTATGGCATCGTAGGACCGCTCACATTAATGTAAATCAACTTAAGAAACTTCAATCCAAAGACTTAGTAGTTGGGTTACCAAAGCTCAATTTTCAAATTAAAGGTGATTGCACTCCTTGCAAGAAGTGCAAACAAACTAAAAATCATTTTGGTTCCAAAAATGACGTGTCCACAACAAGACCATTGGAAATGCTTCACATGGACTTGTTTAGACCCTCTCAAGTAAAAAGCTTTGGTGGCAACTACTATGCCTTGGTGATTGTTGATGATTTTACAAGATTTACATGGACATTGTTTTTAAGTGCTAAGAGTGAGACCTACAAGTCTGTTAAACGCCACATTAAACTTGCACAAAACCAAGTAAATCAAAAAGTGATTATTATTCGAACCGACCATGGAGGTGAATTTGAAAACTATAAATTTGATAGATTTTGTGATAAGCATGGAATTGAGCACCAATATTCGGCACCTAGAACTCCACAACAAAATGGAGTTGTTGAGAGGAAAAATAGGGTGCTAGAGGAACTTGCTAGAACCATGTTAAATGATTCTCAAGTACCTCAATACTTTTGGGCCGATGCCATTAATACGACTTGTTATGTAATGAATAGAATTTTAATTAGGCCCATGATAAAGAAAACCCCCTATGAGCTTTACAAAGGTAGAAAACCCAATATATCCCATTTCCATGTTTTTGGATGCAAAGTGTACATCTTAAACAATGGAAAAGATCAACTTGGAAAATTTGATTCTAAATCGGATGAGGGAATATTTTTGGGTTACTCTTCTCATAGTAAAGCTTTTAGAGTTTATAATAAACGAACTATGACTATTGAAGAATCAATTCATGTTGTTTTTAATGAGTCTTCGAAAGAAGATAGTGTTTTATGTGAGAGTAGTGATGATGAACTTGAGATTTCAAATGTTGACAAAGAGATGGAAAAATCAAAGGATGAAGGAGAAGTCAAAGATGAACTTGATCCGTCTTGGAAAACGGTGAAAGCTCACCCTATTGACAATGTCATAAGAGATCTTTCAAAGGGAGTATTAACTCGTAGGTCAATTCAAAACATTTGTCATTTTGTTTCCTTTGTTTCTCAAATCGAACCAAATTCAATTAAGGAAGAAATTATGGATGAACATTGGGTTATGGCCATGCAAGAAGAGCTAAATCAATTTGTTAGAAATGATGTTTGGGAATTAGTGCCTATACCCGATGATCATACCATAATTGGTTTAAAATGGATTTATAGAAATAAACTTGATGAATCCGGTTTGATTATAAGAAACAAAGCAAGACTTGTTGCCCAAGGGTACAACCAAGAGGAAGGTGTTGATTATGATGAGACCTTTGCTCCGGTTGCACGTCTTGAGGCAATCCGAATCTTGCTTGCCTTTGCATCAATTATGAATTTTACTCTTTATCAAATGGATGTCAAGAGTGCTTTCTTGAATGGTTTCATAAATGAAGAAGTGTATGTTAAGCAACCACCCGGGTTTGAAAGTCATGAGTTTCCAAACCATGTTTACAAGTTGAAAAAGGATCTTTATGGATTAAAACAAGCTCCTAGAGCTTGGTATGATCGATTAAGTACCTTTCTATTAGAAAATGGCTTTCAAAGGGGAAAGGTTGATAATACACTATTCATCTATAAAACCAAAGAGGACATTTTGTTAGTGCAAATATATGTAGATGATATTATCTTTGGTGCCACTAACGTGTCCTTGTGTAGAAAGTTCTCTAATTTGATGAAAAAGGAATTTGAAATGTCCATGATGGGGGAGGTCAAGTTCTTCCTAGGACTTCAAATCAAGCAAGCCAAGGAGGGGATTTTTGTGCATCAAGGAAAATATTGCAAGGAGCTCCTTGGAAAATTCGGAATGGACAAATGCAAAGAAGCATACACTCCCATGAGCACAACATGCTACCTAGACAAGGATGACATAGGTAAACCGTTTTTATGTTAGTAAATATAGGGGCATGATAGGTAGTCTTCTATATCTTACCGCATCTAGACCGGATATTATGTTTAGTGTATGCATGTGTGCCCGTTTTCAAGCAAATCCTAAAGAATCACACCTATCCGCAGTTAAACATATTTTTAAATATCTTAAAGGAACAATTAACACTGGATTATGGTATCCTAGGGATGCTAGTCTTAGTTTAGTTGGCTATTCGGATTCCGACTTTGAAGGATGCAAGCTTGATCGCAAGAGCACTAGTGGTACTTGCCATTTATTGGGAAGTTCATTAGTGTCATGGTTTTCTAAAAAGCAAGCTTGTGTTGCTCTTTCCACCGCCGAAGCGGAATATATCGCCGCCGGTAGTTGTTGTGCTCAACTCTTGTGGATGAAACAACAATTATCGAATTTTGGTTTAAAATTAGAAAGTGTTCCATTAAAATGCGATAACACGAGTGCCATCAATCTAACTAAGAATCCGGTATATCACTCAAGAACTAAACACATTGAAATTAGACATCATTTCCTAAGGGATCATGTTCAAAAGGGTGATTGCACAATTGAATTTGTAAGTACCACCAATCAATTAGCGGACATTTTTACAAAACCATTGCCAAGGGATACCTTCTATCATATAAGAAGGGAACTTGGTATTTTAGAGGAGTCAAGTTTAAACTAATTGATTTGTGCCATTTGAAAATCACCAAGTATGTCTAAATTTAGTGTGTGATGATACTTGTTTGAAATTACCTTGAGATGTTATGAATTTATGTCTTTAATTGTGTGTGATTAAGTTTCCTATCTGTTGTTTTCATTACATGTGTGAATTTTGTGTTTTATGTTTTAAAAGTGTGATTTTCTGCATAACTGATAAAAACACTCGAGTGTTTATAAAATCACTCGAGTGATTTTAATTCCAAATTAAATCAGTTTTAATTCAAAAAGTTTTTGAGCATGTCTGATGAAAAATACGCGAGTCTTTTTGAAAAGACTCGAGTGCTTTCGGCCAACACTCGAGTGAATCCCATTTCACTCGAGTGAACTATAGGTTTCTGAAAATCCATCTTTCGGCCAACACGCGAGTGAATTCAATTTCACGTGAGTGTTTTTCAGGTTTTCTGAAAAACACGCGAGTGTTTTAAAATTCACTCGAGTGAATTCATCAGTTATAGTCTGATGCTGCTGCGATTTTTCCAGATTGCTCGAATTTCTCTCTCTCTTCACTCGCGTTTTCTCTGCTCACTCTCACCCATCTTCACAAATCTCACCAAAAACACAAATTTCTTTCATATTTCAACTCTATTTCATCTTCTAAACTCATTTCTACTCCTATTTCACATCAAACTCAAGTTTTTGAGCATCAAATTCATCGTCCCCTTTCCAAAATCCTAACTCCCCAAAACCCTAATTTCTCAAAATTTCTTCTAGCTTTTCACTAGATTTTATGCTTTATGACTTTATTTAGTTATTTTGAGACTTTTGTTAATTTTGTTGGGAGTTGGATGTACCTATTTTCAAAATCATGTTTTATGGTTTGTGTATGGTGGATTAATGATGTTTGTGCATTAATCATGTTTTCTTCATGGATTTCATGTTCCTTCATGGTTTTTCAATATTGCTTCATAGTCATATTTTGATTCTTATTTACTCTTAAGGGAAAGTTTTCTTATTGGTATCCTTCATTCTCCACCTTTGTTTCCAAAATGTTTTTTTTTATCATGACAAAAAGGGGGAGAAAGGAAATTAAAGAGAAAAGAGCATATTTTTTTCCGCTTTCTTGTTTACACTCTGATGATATATGCTCTTACTCTGATACCAATGAGCACTTGATTATGATTATTATTGTATTACGTTGTGCTTGGCATTTTCTGGATTGTACAGGTTAAAAAGGTTCCTAGATTGAGGGGGAGCTCTCAAGTGCTAGAGGTTTAATTATTTTGTCATCATCAAAAAGGGGGAGATTGTAAAATCAAATCTCCGATTAAGGTGGATTAATTTTGATGATGACAATGTAATTAAATTATGGACTTAATTTGAAGAATGCAAGCCCAACAATAAAGAAGATCAAGTGCTTAGTTTAATTATTCATTCTCATTTATTCTTAATGTATTTTATTTATGAGAGTGGGTAGTTTAGGTTTTTATTCTCACATAAGGTCAAATAATATTCATGCATGAAAGGTTGAGATTAAAACCAATCAGTCTTGAGAAGAGAATTGAAAACAATGTTAGAAAACTTAATTTTTCCAACATTGACCAATTCACTCGAGTGATTTATGAATTTTCAGTAATATAGCCGTTGGATAAAGTAAAAAGGCAACACTATCAGAGTTGACCCAAAAACACTCGAGTGTTTCCAAAAAGACTCGAGTGATTTAGGTCTGACAGCAAATTTTTTAAACGTTAGAAGAGGACAAAAAGGAAGAATAACTTGGTTTTTCCTTCCCTTTTGTCCCCTTACTTATATTCTGAATAGTGGCCATTATCAAAGGGAACAAGCTTACATTCTATCATTGATTCTCTCTCTCTCAAGTGTTAAAATCATTTTCTCTCTCTAAACTCAACCAAGCATTCATCTTTATTATGTCTTAGTGAGTTAAGAGAGTGTGCTTCATTTGTAAGAGAATTATTTGTTGTAAAATTCTCAAACACTCAAACACTTTAGCTTGTTTAGAATATATTGGTGAGGTATCCAAGTACTTGGTGAGGTATCCAAGTTCTCAAGCCTTGGGAGGTTCTCAAGCACAAAGACTAAGAGGATTCTTAGCTTGGTGGGCTCTTGGAGGTTCCAAGGAGCTTAAGAAGAAGGGACTCTTCATCACCAAATCAAGTTGGGGTAGAAATTTCAAGAGTTTGGTACACTCTTGAAAAGGGTTAGGATTGAGTGAGGAATCTCAATTTATACCTGTAATTTCTAACAATTTGATTACTAGTAGAAACTCCTAAGTTGATTAGGGGGACTGGATTAGCACTCTATATTGAGTGTGAACCAGGATAAAATTGGTGTTGTCTCTCTCTTTTATAGCTTTCTTAGTTTTCAAGTAAAACCAAACCCTAAGTTCTCTAGAAAGGGGCTTTTATAATTCTAGTAGCAATTGGTTGCAATTAACTTGTTTTCAACTTGTTTTAACTTAGTTTAATTTCCCTCTACTTCGATTTATATCTGCCCTGGATTAGTCTTTAAGAAATTGAATCATTTTGCTAAATTTCTCTGAAACTGCTCCTTTCTGTTCTGCATAAAACACTCGAGTGTTTTACAATTCACTCGAGTATTTCGTGGCTTTTCACTCGAGTGTTCTTCATTTCACTCGAGTAAATTGCCCAGTTTCAGAAAAACAAGCTTTTGATCAATTATCTTTTAATTGCACCGAAAATTAGCCACTGTTGCTTCCATATTACTATTCACCCCCCTCTAGTAATTGCTAAGCCCGCTTGTTGGTTTCCAACAAAGGGGACTTGGTGGAGGAATTTAAGGACCTATGTCTCTTAGGTTTAGTTGCTTTTGGCTTCTAGTTAGGATTTCCACTAACTTAGTTGCTTCATGGTGCTAGCTTAGTCCTATTTAGTTTCTTGCTCAACAATTAAAAAAAATTCTAGGTTTACACACACACACATCCATGCGCCACACACACACATGCACATACACATACTCACACACATTGCATACACATACACTTATACATTCATACATGCATTTTTATTTTTCTACTAATTAAATTTCTATTTAATCCTAAGCATATTCATATGCATCCATACACACATAACATACAGACACATACATATTCATACACGTAGCACATATACACTTATGCATGCACACACGTACCCTACATATGTACACACACATAGAAAATAGATCTTTTTCTCATAAAATGACTCACACATAAAAGTCACAATTTCCTTTAAAACATAAAAATATCAAGTACATAAATCTTTTCTAAAAACTCAATTTCTTAACTCTTAACATTTGTTCTTGAAAATCCTTTCTTTAAAATCACTCATTACTTTAAAACGTGAATTAAGAAATTCATTTAAGAAAATACTCTTTTCAAAACACTTTCCGCAAAATAAATCTCTTTAGTATTTTAAATTAATACGAGGAATTTGCGGGGTGTTACACTATTCGACATTGTGAATTATATAACAGGTCAAATTGAAGCTAGGTTCCCCGTGGGGTGGTGGGGAATGGGAATCGGGGTTAATCTACCCCCGACATGGGGAATGGGGATGGGGATGAGGGGCAAATGAGACCCGAGGATGGGGAATGGGAAAGGCCTCCCCGACTGTTCCCCGCCCCGTTGCCATCTCTAGGTAGTGTTCATGAAGTTTTTGTCCCATATTTTATACAGAATAAAGTATCTCCTCATATGAGGAAATAACTTGTCTGCTTAACCCACTGATAAACTGCCATGTGTCTTTAAATTTTTTAAGGCTTTTTCTAATTAAAAAAATAAAAGAAATTTAACCCATAGTCTACAGAGAACAACGAAGTAGAGAAAGGAAAGGAGAACGCAGCAGCCCACCACCGCTCCTCCACCACCTCCGCGCCACGCTGTACGGCCACCGCCGTCGCGCCTACGTGAGCCTCCCTCTCTCAACCATCGCCTCACACATTCACGGCCACTACTTCCCAGTTGGACAAACCCTAAATCCCTAAATCCTCCACAACATTGGAGAAATCCCCGACAAACACCATTGCTTCTGTAACACCCCGTAAATTCCTCATATAAATTTAAAACACTAAAGAAATTTATTTCTGAGAAATTTTTTTTGAGAAAAGTGTTTTGAAAGAATATTTTCTTAAATGATTTTCTTAAACTCGTATTTTTAAGATAATGGGTGATTTTAAAGAAATGACTTCCTAAAGTAATGTTCAAAGTTTAGAAAATTGAGTTTGAAATCTATATGCTAGATGTTTTTATAAAATGTTTGCAATCTTTGTATGGGTCACTTTGAATGAACAAGAATTATTTTATGGATATGTGTATGTTTGCATGTATAATACGTGTGTACGTGTGTATTTACGGTTTAGGTATGTATAAATGTGCTTAGGGCTATATGATGGTTTAATTATTGAAAAGAATATGATGTGTGTATGTATTCACGGTTTTGAGGTACATGTGTACATGTTTAAGATAATAGGAGGGTTAAATAAATGTGTATGATGCATGCTTAGGTGTGTGTTAAATGTATGTATTTTCCATGATGCCATGCTATGTGTTGTTAAGATAAACATGAAAAGAAAATTGTATGTGAATGTGTGTGCATGTGTATGTGGCTTGGCCGTATGAGGATAGAAGAACCAAGTAGGGTGCATCTTCTTAAGCATTAAGAAAGTAGAGAATTTAAATAGAAAATAGGGGGGGAGTAGGAAGTGTGAGTCATAGAACCTAGGAGGACTTTCTCACCTTCATGTCTCCTTGATATGACACAATCCATGCAAACTTTGAGCTAGACCAAATTGCCCTCCAACTTCTACTAGGAACCGAGGTTAGGAAGGGAAATTTCCACACATTTGCCTTTGATCTTAAACCGTAGGAATGAGTGTTGGTTAGGACTCATTCTTCACTCCATCACAACACAAACACACTTAGTTTCAAGAGCACTCTCAAGCTCTTGAAACCCATAGAGAGAAAGAGAGAACCCGTGAGGAGGAGAAGAGAGAAAGAGAGTGAAAACCCCAAAGTTTTTAACCCATACTTCTCTAATTCCTTTCTCAACCATCTTAGTCTACAAAGATCAAGGAGAAAACCCATCAACCCTAGAAGAAGAGAAGAGGCCGTAGCAAACCTAAAGGAAGGGAAGAGAAGATTTGAATATTTAAGTTAGGAATTAAGGTAGAGAGAGTTTGTGACACCCTCAAAATAACCCAAGTAATTAATACAAATAAATGATATAACTTGAGTATATATGGACTTGTTGAATTGTTAAAAAATACTGGATTTAAAATTTTTCCTTTTTAGTTTCTAAAAAGTCGGGTGCACAAACCAAAGCATAGGATATTTGGAGAATAATTTACATATTACTTTTGAAACGAATTCGACATTTGCTTTGCTCAGAAAATAGTTTTGCAAATCTTAGATGGAATCCTTTTTGAAGATAGAATTTCATATTACAGAACTTAAGTAATGTCATCCAGTTTTTCATCTAACCAACTAATACCATCTCAAAATGTCATAGCCGAATTCTTTTGTCCAATCAAAATCAGAGTAAGCGGAATTAACAGGACTATGTAATAAACTATAATATAAACATGGATCTTATATATATATATATACCAAAAGATACGTAATACATAGTCCAGCGATAAAGAACTCCAAAATCCCAGAACAAGTCCATAAGGCTATGTAAATATATGAACATCGAAATAGGCCATAACTCCAGATTTTTCAAAAGGAATATCCCCATAACCACAGTATCAAAACCCCAAAGCTGGTCTCATAACACTGGTAGTAGCAGTAGTAGTAGAAGTCTCCAAGAAGTAGCAGCAATCATCATCTAACATCATCATCAGCAGCAAATCTCCTTCACAGCATCCATCACACCGGATCCCTGATTCTCATCATTTACCTTATGCATGTACTTAGGAATTATCGTTCCTTTCCATTGACTCCCGATAGAATGAACGACATGCTCGCCTCCGCTCTCGTCTTCGATAGGATCCTCCTTGATCTTATTTGAAGGAGTAGGTACCCTACCACTGGGTACAAGGTCTGATGAAGACGTGACCTTAATATAACTCCTTGAAATAGATGGGAGAGTCTCCTCTCGAATGACTCTAAAAGAAAAAGGGTATGAGCGGGTAAGTCCGAATTAAAAACTGTGATACAAGCGAGCTGGTCGAATGGGAGTTGATCCATGGTAAGTATAAAAAGTTGGTACATGCATAATGTATATTATGGGAATCCTAAACCTACAAGGATGTAACCGAACTAGTGGGTTAGGGTGATAAGAGGTAACCACTACCTCACCCTCAAACACCACTCGGCAATCCTCGCAGATCCATGTGCCACTAAGAAGTGGACGGATCTCGATGCAAGCGATGTAACTTGACATCACCTACAAGGGCATAGGGGTAAGCAAATCTATATACATAATCAATAGAGCATAAATGTTGAAGCAACATGATTATGCACAGATAACCCCAAAATAGTTAACAGCCATAGTTAACACTTAGAAAACACTTAATGCAAATAAGATGTTCATACTCATTCTTAATATCAAACCTTAACCTTATTAAGGGTAAGTGGCATGATGCCTGACATTCTTCTTTTCCCGAGATTTCCCTCTCTAATGTCCTCACAGACGTCAATTCAGCTCAACAGTGCATTCCCAAATCACGAATACGTTACCAAAACGTATGGCGTACTAGCTCGGAAGTGATAAAAACGTCACACTACCTGGTGAACGTCACGTCGCTCAAGGACGCAAACCTATCACTTCTCAATATACAACGGGTGTGATAAAAAACGTCACCACCTCTGATGAACGTCACGTCGCCTACGGACGTAAACCTTATCACTTGTGATACACAACAGAGGTGATAAACAACGTCACCATGTCTGATGAAGGTCACGTCGCCTACGGACGTAAACCTTACCACTTGTGTGAAACACACCGTTGAAACATCCGATCAACAGTATACCACATAGTGCCCACATTATCCACCTTAATGTGTCATCGATCTAGTAGCAACTTTTAGCAATTCCATAGGTCCTACTCATGTCATCCGAACATGAGTAAACAATCCAGCACTCAAGCTCTTAACTTAAAGAAATTGATTGGTCTACCTCAATTGATAATACATAACGTGCCACCCGAGCAACGTTATGACGTGCCACCCGAGCAACGTCCCGTCATCCAAACGGAATAATCATCTCATAAATCAATTTCCTTTAAGTCTTAGATCGATTGGATTATTGTCATTTAAGTATTAACCAAATGGTCTAGGATTGGAAATGATATTTCTAATTGTCGTGTCCTTAACCAAGATCAACCTTAAAGCTATGGAAGAGCCTTGAAGAATGATCTCAGCCAAGATGTTAATGTAGGACTCTTTAGGATTTCTGAATATCCAGTTGGGATAATCAGGTTCTCCCTAGTCAACAATGTGTGTGCTAGTGTCAACTTAGGGATGAGAAAAACGTACCTTAGCCCCTATAGCATGGTGGTTCTTATAGGGGATTACCTGTGTACTGTGGGACATCTTGATAAGGCTTCTAAAGAGGAAGAATTCAACTAGGATTTGTATAGGATGTGATAAGATAATATCCATAAGTACTGTAAATGATAAACTCTATCCAATGCTGTTTTATCTAACCAAGAGCCATGGGAATCTAGGAGTAATTACGGTTAGATGAGGCTGTAAACGTTAAGGATCAGATTGAGAGTCCTGTGCTCGGTGGTAACCTCATCAGTACGTAACCTACACGTATCAACCCAGTTTTCTCGGTGTAAGTGTCCGACCGTTTACCCTGTTGTAGTTTCATCCCACTCGTAGCAATGAGGTTACGGTCGGTCAACGCTTGGTTTACTACAAGTCCACTACATAAGCCCCCCAAGCTCGGTTGGGTGATTTGAGCCCTGCCGAGCTTCTGAGACGAACGGATCTTTTTCCGACTGAACTTTTGATGATTGAAAGAAATGCTCGAGCATTTTTGCACTTTGACCAAGGCTGTCGTTTGATTGACCCCAGAGTGACCTTCCGCTTCTCCCTGTGCTTACACATGTCCTTAACTTTATTGGAAAATGTAACGTTACGACTTCAAATCAGAGGTGCCACGTATTCCATTTTCAACGCTAAATGGGCTTTTTCCGCCTTAGGCCCAAACCTTTTGAGATAGTGGAGGGAAGTTTTAGGAAGAATATCAAAGGGCGGTTTTTCCACTTACTCATTTCTTCAAGCATTTTTCGAACTCTCTTTCTTCTTGTTTCCTCATTTCTCTGAAGTCTTTGTCCAACAAAGCTAGAAACTTCCAAGGACGTTCTTGTTGCTTCGATTCTCTTCACCATATTCCGAGTGCACTTCTCAGTGTTGATTTCGTATTTTTCTTGTTGCTTGATACTTCTTGACTAGCAGGTACCGTACTCTTTCTTTTTCTGATCAAATTTCTTCTCTGAATACTGTCTTGCATGTTCTTCTTTCTGTGATGTCTTGCATGCGATTGCTTTTGCTTTCTTACTATGTTTATGTAGGATTTTGTTTTTCAAGTATTTTTACTGGCCCTTCTCCTCTGATTTTTTTAAAAGATCGTTCTTGGGTTCTCCATTTTTGGGTTTATTTATTTTTCTGGGTTTATTGAGTTCGTCTACTTTTCTGGGTTTTATGGGTGCTGTATGTTTTTCTGGGGTTTGCTTTCTGGGTTTAGTGAAAACCCCAAATCGTTGCTGTTGTTGGTGTTGCTGTGATCCCCCACTTGCCCTTCTCAATTCTTTATCCGCTTTACCACCTATTGAGTGATCGTTGTAGTATTTCTTAGGTTTGCTTTATACTTTTCTGCACCTAACTTCTTAGGGTTGGTATTGGATCGTCATTTACCATGAGTGAGGAATCCGTAAACTCTGATGTGCCAAGAACATATAAAGAAGGGAACCCAGAAATTTGTGTTGAACCAATATCCATGCATTTCCCTCGGACTTTGAGAGAGTTCAGACAGGGTGTGATTCACTATAGGATCGCCGAGAGAGTAGAACAGCGGAAGTTAAGGAGGCAGCATAGAGGTATTAGACATTTCAATTGGTTTGGGGAAATTCTGCCCAGAAAGGGAGGTGTTTCCCAACCGACCGTAAGTATTTGATCAGACATAATCAAGTTTTTGTGGTTCTGACTTCAAGTGTGCCCCCTTTTCCTCAGGTATGAAGAGGAAGTGCATTACTAATCCTGATCTCTACCCACTTCCGACGGATTGGACAGAATATGAATGGGTGGACCGAGAGGTCCTTGGTACACAATCCGAGCTTACAACACAAGAATTACTAGATCAAACTCGAGCAATAATTTTGCCATGTCCGGGAGACAATACTGGTAGTTTGTATTCCATTACTCCAGTGGGTGAAAACGAGAGAGTTTGTACCAAAATTCCGGACGGTAGTACTGCTTTCTATTTTAAGAAGAAGTGATTACTCGGCTTGGGATAAGAATGCCTTTTACCGATTTTGAGATGGGCGTTTTGAATTTCTTAAGAGTGGCTCCTTCTCAATTACATCTGAATGCTTGGGCGTTTGTAAAAGCCTTTGAACAAGTCTGCTCAGCTATGAATTGGAGTTGCAACCTTAATATCTTTTTTCACATTTTTGCTCCTCAGTGTAATTCCTTTGAGAGAGGTTCGGCAAAGAAACCCTGGGTTTCGCTGAAATCTCATAGGGGATATGCTCTTTTCACAAAATACTCTGAATCATGGAAGGGCTTTAAACCTTTTTTCTTTAAGTATAATTTTACTGGTAATGGCGTCTGCTGGTTTACTCGGCTGGGGGAAAGACGACCGCATCCCCGATTTCCTCTCCAATGGAGTGCCAACTTCTTCAACCGATCAATTGCTTCATACTCATCAGAGTGGAAAGAACTTGCTGAGTATGAAAAGGATGTGTGTCGGGAGGTTGAAAGGTATTTGCAGAAAGTTGGCATGATAGAGACGAGGGATATCGTGAACATCCCATCTTCGGACGTTAAAACCGAGCTTGGTATAGTGCTTTATTTTTTGCTTTTATATCTGTGATTTGAATGGCTCTAATGTTTCTTTGTTTCCTTTGCAGAAAAAATGGCTGATCGTATGGCAGCTCTTGTTCAAGGTGGCAAGAAGAGGAAGACATCTGCTACTTTAGGATCTTCGAGCCTGAGCACTCCAAGCCTGAGTGTTTCCCCCCTACTCCTTCTGCGTCGGCTCCCGAGGCTTCTCCTCACCAAGCCACAAACGTGGTTGCTGTTGCTTCAACTATTTCAGTGGCCCCTAGTGGTCAAGTTCAAGCTACTTCTCCTATCCAACCTTTACTCCGTCGCCGACGACTGGATAAGGGAAAAGAGAAAGTTCCGGAGGGTGCCAACCCAAGAGCTGAAGGACCAAGTGTTCGAACTACTGCTACTCCTGCTGATGTTGCTCCAACTTCTGCTGCGATCTCTCGGGAAACATCTATATGGGATCAGCAGTTTGATGAGAGGTTTGGGAAATATATCTTATCTGAGGCTGACTGTTCCAAGTTTGGAAATTTGAGTGTTGATGAGTGGTCTCGTTGTAATATGACCTTTGCAAAATACTTTCTTCGAGGTGCCAATCTCGCCTATTTTTTGGCTAAGCACCCGGAGGGACTCTTTTCTGGTTACAATGTTGATCAAAAGGAAGCTCGTGAGGTAGCAGCTGCTCAAGAGGCTAGTCTCTCGGATGAGTTGATTCGAGTGAAGAATGAACTGGAGAACCTGAAGGCCGACAAGGGGGAATTGATTAAGGAGAGAGATTCCTTAAAGGTTTCTCAAAAAGCAGCTGAAGTTAAGAGGAAGGAAGCCGAGGACACTCTGAAGAAGGAACTCCAGGTGCATCAACAGAAGTTGGATGAACTAAAATCTGAGGTTGAAAAGTCTGCAGCAATTGCTCGGAAGTTGAGGGAGAAAGCACTTTCCCACAAGAAGAAGGCAGCAACTAACTTTTACAATTGGGGAAAAGCAGTGGATGACTCCTTTGTTTCGGCCATCAAGCAAGTTCAATTTTTGAACCCTGAATTAGAGTTCAAGGTGGTCGGGGCTCATCCATTTCATGCTGTTCAGGATGGGAAGTTGATCGACCTTGAGACCAGGGCCGAGGTAGATCTGCAGGCGGAAGATCTTTCCAATCCCCTTGAGGAGTTGATTGAGGTGCCAAACTTTGATGATTCAAACGTAGTTTTATCTGACATTGAGGAGTGATGTTGAACTTTTTTAATCTTTGCTATTTTGTTGATTTTCCTTTTGCTCGCTGTTTTCTGAGCGTTTTTAACTTGCTAACGTTGCAACAACTTGTCTTTAACCTTTTGTTACGCTAAACAATTTGCTATGTCTTTGGATTGCTCGTGTTATTCGAACGTCATTTTGAACAGTTTAAATCATCTTGCGATTTATGATAATAACCTCTTTATTTGACGTGTTATCATTGCTTTTGGTTTCGTTCGTCACGCTGCTCATTAACGAGTAGTAAAACAAGTTTTATAAATATACAATTCATTGTGAGTAGAACTTGGATCGCCAACTTTAGCCGAAGTGGGATCCTCGGACCGCGAAATAAGGAAAGTAGTTTCCTGGATTCGGGTGTTCTATGAGTACGTTGCTGAACTCTTGTTGGGAGCTGTACTTCGATTTGGCTCGGTGGCTAGCCGAAGCAAATGAGTCGCATGTTACTTCACAATGTTCAAACGAGGATTACGAATAAATTGGTGCATTTATTGATAAAAAAACAAAAAATGAAGTTGCTCATCTGTTAACAAATTCCTATCAATCTAATTCCTAACAATTGTCACTAATCTAAGAAGGATGTTACCCTTCGTTTATTCGACCTAATCATTACTGAGCAATAAATTTACCTAACTATAAAAAGTGAAAAAACAAAGTATGAGCTTAACTGTAATAAGCTTTGAGTTTGGCAACGTTCCATGTGTTACCGATTTCCATGCCCGAGAGAGACTCCAGTTTGTATGCCCCAGATCCAGATTTAGCCTTCACTCGATATGGTCCTTCCCATTTTGGTTGGAGTTTTCCGACTCCAGCATTTCCTTTGCCAATGTCAGCTCGACGAAGGACTAAGTCACCAACTTCAAAGCTTCTTGGACGAACCCTCTTGTTGTATTCTCGAGCCTGCCGCTCCTTCATTTTGCTTTCATGGGCTGCAGCATTTTTTTGAACTTCTTCCAATAAAACAAGCTCCTCACTGATCAAATGGTCATTTGTCTCCGAAGGACGTTCAAGTGTCCTGAAGGTAGGAATTCGCTTTTCGATTGGAATGACTGCGTCACAGCCGTATGTCAAACGAAAAGGAGTTTCACCTGTGGACAAGTGT